>CM038143.1:403963900-405210378 GCA_021437245.1 Aegilops speltoides
ATTGAAGAACGCCATGTAAACTACTTTACTTCATTGCTAAACGTGTTAGTCATAGAAGTAGAAGTAGTCGTTGGCGTGACAACTTCATGAAGACACGATGATGGAGATCATGATGATGGAGATCATGGTGTCAAGCCGGTGACAAGATGATCATGGAGCCCCGAAGATGGAGATCAATGGAGCTTTATGATATTGGCCATATCATGTCACAACTATATAATTGCATGTGATGTTTATTATGTTTATGCATCTTGTTTACTTAGGACGACGGTAGTAAATAAGATGATCCCTTACAAAATTTCAAGAAGTGTTCTCCCTAACTGCACCGCTGCTACAGTTCGTCGCTTCTAAGCACCACGTGATGATCGGTGTGATGGATTCTTACGCTCACATACAACGGTGTAAGACAGTTTTACATAGCGAAAACACTTAGGGTTAACTTGACGAGCCTAGCATGTGCGACATGGCCTCGAACACGAGACCGAAGGTCGAACACGAGTCGTATGGAAGATACGATCAACATGAAGATGTTCACCGACGATGACTAGTCCGTCTCACGTGATGATCGGACACGGCTAGTCGACTCGGATCGTGTAACACTTAGATGACTAGAGGATGTCTAATCTAAGTGGGAGTTCATAATTTGATTAGAACTTTATTATCATGAACTTAGTCTAAAACCTTGCAAATATGTCTTGTAGATCAATGGCCAACGCTAATGTCAACATGAACTTCAACGCGCTCCTAGAGAAAACCAAGCTGAAAGATGATGGCAGCAACTATACGGACCGGGTTCGAACCCGAGGATCATCATCATAGCTGCCAGAAGCAATATGTCCTAGAAGGACCGCTAGGTGACGCCCCGTCTCTGCAGAACCAAGACGTTATGAACGCTTGGCAAGCTCGGCCGATGATTACTCCCTCGCTCAGGCGGCATGCTTTACACTTAGAACCGGGCTCCAAAAGCGTTTTGAGCACCACGGAGCATATGAGATGTTCAAGAGCTGAAACTAGTTTTCCAAGCTCATGCCCGGTCGAGATATGATGTCTCCGACAAGTTCTACAGCTTGTAAGATGGAGGAAAACAGTTCACAAGGAGCACATCCGAAGATGTCTGGGTTGCACAACCGTATGACCTAATCGAACATAAACCTCCCAGATGAGGCGGTCATTGACAGAATCCTCCGATCGCTCCCACCAAGCTACAAGAGCTTTGTGATGAACTACAACATGCGGGGATGGTAAAGATCATTCTGAAGTGTTCTCGATGTCAAGTCAGCAGAGGCTGAAATCAAAAGGAACATCAAGTGTTGATGGTCAATAAGACCACTAAGTTCAAGAAGGGCAAGGGTAAAAGAACTTCAAGAAGGACGGCAAAGATGTTGCCGTGCCTGTAAACCTGTTGCCGGAAGAAGTCAAAGAATGGACACAAGCCCGAGACCGAGTGCTTTTATTGCAAGGGAAGGGTCACCGAAGCGGAACTGCCCCAAATACTTAGCGGATAAGAAGGCCGCAACACCAAAGGTATATTTGATATACATGTAATTGATGTGTACCTTACCAAGACTCGTAGTAACTCCCGGTATTTGATACCGTGCCGCTGCTCATATTTGTAACTCACAGCAGAGCTGCGGAATAAACGGAGACCATGGCGAAGGACGAGGTGACGATCTTGCGCGTCGGGAATGGTTCCAGAGTCGATGTGATCGCCGTCGGCAGGCTGCCTCTACATTTACCTACGGGATTAGTTTTGAACCTTAATAATTGTTATTTAGTGCCATGTTTGAGCATGAACATTGTATCTGGATCTCGTTTAATACGAGATGGCTACTCATTTAAGTCTCGAGAATAATGGTTGTTCGATTTATATGAGAGATATGTTTTATGGTCATGCTCCGATGGTCAATGGTTTATTCTTAATGAATCTCGAGCGTAATATTACACATGTGCATAGTGTGGATGCCAAAAGATGTAAAGTTGATAACGATAGTCCCACATACTTGTGGCATCGCCGCCTTTGGTCACATTGGTGTCAAGCGCATGAAGAAGCTCCATGCTGATGGACTTTAGAGTCTCTTGATTATGAATCGCTTGACACATGCTAACCATGCCTCTTGGGCAAATGACCAAGACTCCGTTCTCCGGAACAATGGAGCGAGCAACCAACTTGTTGGAAATCATACATACCGATGTGTGCGGTCCAATGAGCGTTGAGGCTCATGGAGGATATCGTTATGTTCTCACTCTCACCGATGACTTGAGTAGATATGGGTATGTCTACTTAATGAAACACAAGTCCGAGACCTTTGAAAAGTTCAAGGAATTTCAGAGTGAGGTAGAGAATCAACGTGACCGAAAGATAAAATTCTTACGATCGATCGTGGAGGAGAATACTTAAGTCACGAGTTTGGTACACACTTAAGGAAATGTGGAATCGTTTCACAACTCACGCCTACCGAACACCTCAAATAAACGGTGTGTCCGAACGTCGAATCGCACTCTATTGGATATGGTGCGGTCTATGATGTCTCTTACCGATTTACCGCTATCATTTTGGGGATACGCCTAGAGACAGCTACATTCACTTTAAATAGGGCTCCGCCTAAACCGCTGAGACGACACCGTATGAATTATGGTTTGGGAAGAAACCTAAGTCGTCGCTTCTAAAAGTTTGGGGATGCGATGCTTATGTCAAGAAACTTCAACCCGAAAAGCTCGAACCCAAGTCGGAAAATGCGATTCATAGGATACCCTAAGGAAACCGTCGGGTATACCTTCTACTTAAGATCCGAAGGCAAGATCTTTGTTGCCAAGAACGGATGCTTTCTCGAAAAGAGTTTCTCTCGAAAGAAGTAAGTGGGAGGAAAGTAGAACTCGATGAAGTACTACCTCTCGAACGGAAAGTGGTGCAACAGCAGAAACCGCTCTGTGATGCCCACGCCAACCAAGAGGAAAACAATGATGATGATCAAGGTACTTCGGATCAAGTTGCTATCGAACCTCGAAGGTCCACAAGGACACGCTCCGCACTGAGTGGTACGGCAACCTGTCATGGAAATCATGTTGTTAGACAACAATGAACCTTCAAACTATGAAGAAGCAATGGCGGCCCAGATTCCAACAAATGGCTTGAAGACATGAAACCGAGATAGAATCCATGTATGAAAACAAAGTATGGACTTTGAGAGACTTGCCGATGATCGGCGAGCGATAGAAAACAAATGGATTTTTAAGAAGAAGATGGACGCGATGGTAATGTTACCATCTATAAAGCTCGACTTGTCGCTAAGGGTTATCGACAAGTTCAAGGAATTGACTACAACGAGACTTTTCTCTCGTAGCTAAGTGAAGTCCGTCCAATCATGTTAGCAATTGCCGCATACTATGATTATGAGATATGGCGATGGACGCCAAAACGGCATTCCTTAACGGGCATCTTAAGGAAGAACTGTATATGATGCAGCCGGAAGGTTTTGTCGATCCTCAGAACGCTAACAAAGTATGCAAGCTCCAACGATCCATTTATGGACTGGTGCAAGCATCTCGAGTTAGAACATTCGCTTTGATGAGATGATCAAAGCGTTTAGTTTATGCAGACTTATGGAGAAGCCTCGTTTACAAGAAAGTGAGTGGGAGCTCAGTAGCATTTCTCCTATTATATGTAGATGACATACTCTTGATGGGAAATGATACAAAATTTCTGGACAGCATTAAGGCCTACTTGAACAAGTGTTTTTCAATGAAGGACCTTGGAGAAGCTGCTTATATATTAGGCATCAAGATCTATAGAGATAGATCGAGACGCAACATAGGTCTTTCACAAAGCACATACCTTGATAAGATTTTGAAGAGGTTCAAAATGGATCAGTCCAAGAAGGGGTTCTTGCCTATGTTACAAGGTGTGAGATTGAGCTCGGCTACCACCACCCACCACGGCAAAAGAAAAAGAAGAGATGAGTGTCATCCCCTATGCTTCAGCCATAGGATCTATTATGTATGCCATGTTGTGTACTGCACTGATGTAAACCTTGCCGTAAGTTTGGTTGCAAGATACCAAAGTAATCCCGCAAGGAACACCGGACAGCGGTCAAGAATATCCTGAAGCACCGAAAAGGACAAAGGACATGTTTCTCGCTTATGGAGGAGACGAGGAGCTCGTCAGAAGGGTTACGCCGATGCTAGTTTCGACTCAGATCCGATGACTCTAAGTCACAAACCGGATACGTGTATATGTTGAATGGTGGAGCAAGAAGTCGGTGCAACCGCAAGCGAGCGCCGTATGGATCTACGGTGAAGCGGAGTACATGGCAGCCTCGGAGGCAGCGATGAAGCGATTTGGGTGAAGGAGTTCATCACCGACCTAGGAGTCATACCCAATGCGTCGGGTCGATCAAACTCTTCTCGTGACAACACTGGAGCTATTGCCCTTGCCAAGGAGCCTGTGTTTCACAAGAAGACCAGCACATCAAGCATCGCTTCAACTCCATCCGCGAAAATGTTCAAGATGGAGACATAGAGATTTGCAAAGTGCACACGGATCTCAATGTCCCAGATCCATTGACTAAACCTCTCTCGCGTGCAAAACATGATCAACACCAGAACTCTATGGGTGTTCGATTCATCACAATGTAACTAGATTGGTGACTCTAGTGCAAGTGGGAGACTGTTGGAAATATGCCCTAGAGGCAATAATAAAAGTATTATTATATTTCAATGTTCATGATAATTGTCTTTTGTTCATGCTATAATCAGATTATCCGAAATCGTAATACACGTGTGAACACTTAGACCCCAATATGTCCCTAGTGAGCCTCTAGTCGACTAGCCCACAGATCAATAGATAGTCATGGTTTCGACTATGGACATTGGATGTCGTTGATAACGGATCACATCATTAGGAGAATGATGTGATGGACAAGACCCAATCCTAAGCATAGCATAAAAGATCGATAGTTCGCTTGCTAGAAGCTTGGCCAATGTCAAGTATCTCTTCCTTCGACCATGAGATCGTAACTCTTGTTACCGTAGGAGTGCCTTTGGTGTATCAAACGTCACAACGAATCGGGTGACTATAAAGGTGCATTACAGGTATCTCCGAAAGTATCTCATTGGGTTGACACGGATCGAGATGGATTTGTCACTCCGTATGATGGAGAGGTATCTCGGGCCCACTCGTAATGCATCATCATAATGAGCTCAAGTTGACCAAGGTGTTGGCCACGGATCATGCATTACGGTACGAGTAAAGTGACTTGCCGGTAACGAGACCGAACAAGGTATTGGGATACCGACGATCGAGTCTCGGCCAAGTAACGCATCGATTGACAAAGGGAATTGCATATGTGGTTTGATCGAATCTCGACATCGTGGTTCAACCGATGAAATCATCGAGGAGCATGTGGGAGCCAACATGGGTATCAGCACTCGCTGTTGGTTATTGCCCGAGAGTCGCCTCGGTCATGTCTGCAGGTCTCCGAACCCGTAGGGTCTACACACTTAAGGTTCGGTGACGCTTAGGGTTAGTAGGAAGTCAAGTATGTGACTACCGAATGTTGTTCGAGTCCGGATGAGATCCCGGACGTCACGAGGAGTTCGGAAGGGTCCGGAGGTAAAGATTTATATATGGGAAGTTGTTAAAGGACACCGGAAAGTTTGGGGCATACGGTATTGTACCGGGCCACCGGAAGGGTTCCGGGTCCACCGGAGGGGCCACCTCCCGGGGCCACTTGGGCTGTGTGGGAGGTGGCCAGCCCTGGTGGGCTTGGCGCACCTCCCCCGGCCCTTGCGCCTAGGGTTGAGGGGGAACCCAGAGGGGCGCCGCCTTGCTTGGGGGCAAGCCCTCCCTTGGCCGCCCCCTCTAGATGGGATCTAGAGGCCAGCCCCTTCTCCCTTCCCCTATAAATAGAGGGGTGAGGGAGGCAGCCGCACCAAGCCAAGGCGCAGCCCTCCCTCCCAACACCTCTCCTCCTCGCGCGCCGGGCGGCCCTCGCCGAGTATCGCTTCTCCACCATCATCACGCCGTCGTCTGCCGGTGGAGCTGTCTTCCTCAACCTCTCCTTCCTCCTTGCTGGATCAAGACGGAGGAGGCGTCTCTCGTCCCGTACGTGTGTTGAATGCGGAGGTGCTGTCCGTTCAGCACTTGGACATCGGTGATCTGAATCATGTCGAGTACGACTCCATCATCGCCTTGCAAGCTTCCGCACGCGATCTACAAGTGGTATGTAGATGCAAACTCTCTCCCTTGACTCGTTGCTTAGATGAACTCATAGATGGATCTTGGTGAAGCCGTAGGAAAAAATTTAATTTTCTGCAACGTTCCCCAACATAGCTTTGGTTTCAATCTTGCGGTGTCCTTTCCCCGTGACAGCAGGGGCACCAAGGCACGTATTGTATTGTTGCCATCGAGGATAAAAGGATGGGGTTTATATCATATTGCTTGAGTTTATCCCTCTACATCATGTCATCTTGCCTAATGCGTTACTCTGTTCTTATGAAATTAATACTCTAGATGCATGTTGGATAGCGGTCGATGTGTGGATTAATAGTAGTAGATGCAGAAACGTTTCGGTCTATTTGTCACAGACGTGATGCCTATATACATGATCATGCCTAGATAATCTCATAACTATGCACTTTTCTATCAGTTGCTCGACAGTAATTTGTTCACCCACCATAATACTTATGCTATCTTGAGAGAAGCCACTAGTGAAACCTATGGCCCCCGGGTCTATCTTCAATCGTATAAGTTTCCAATCTACTTTATTTTGCAATCTTTACTTTTCAATCTATATCATAAAAATACCAAAAATATTTATCTTATCTTATTATCTCTATCAGATCTCACTTTCGCAAGTGGCCTTGACAACCCCTTTATCGCGTTGGTTGTGAGGTTCTTGTTTGTTTGTGTAGGTACGAGGGACGTGTGTGGAGTCTCCTACTGGATTGATACCTTGGTTCTCAAAAACTGAGGGAAATACTTATGCTAATTTGCTACATCACCATTTCCTCTTCAAGGGAAAACCAACACAGTGCTCAAGAGGTAGCTCGTTCTCCAAACATGGGGAGAAAGGAGGAGGTGGTGCGGTTCTTCGAGATCACCACGCGGCGTTTCAAGCCGGGCTATGCCACTTCTTCCCAAAGATTGCTGATCCTGAGATGGTGGCAGTTCTAGCATGTAAAAGATCAGTCTGCATGGCGATTGATCTAAACGTACAGTGTGCGCATGTGGAGCTGGACTGCCTAGCTCTGGTGCAGAAGCTCAACAACCCGGAGCGTGATCTTTCTGCCGTCGGGCCATGGGTGCAGGAAATCAAGGTGTTGCTTAGTTATGTGGAGGAGTCCAAGGAGTCATGGGTTCATCATTCTGGGAATGTACGACTCGTAAACTTGTGAAAATAGGTGTAGGTGAGAACCGTTCGGAGATTTGGGTGGGATCACCACCATAATTTATTTTAGATGTAATTTCAGACAAGATTCCTAGCTTCAGTTAAATAAAGCGGCATGATTTCCCCCCAAAAAACATGCTTGCGAGGGTACATGGTGTCAATATCCCGTTAAGACCATCTATAATCATAGTGGCATATCTGAGTCTGTATACGTCTGCAGATGTGGACGGCCGCTCACTCTGTGCGTTCGGTTTATTCAGTTTACATGGTTTGGTTTATAAGGTTTTTCGGTTTGTACAATATTAATACTTTGGTAAATATGGTATGAAATTAAGATATGGTTCGGTTTCGGTATATACATAATTATTTCAGTATGGTTTTGGTATATACCATAATAACCAAAGTTGACGTGAATTTGAAAATAACATAATAACAATTTACAAATTTATGACTCAAATCACATACTATTTTACACAAATACTATATAACTATGTATATAAGTATATATGCATGAATGGATTCATCCTTTGATTGTTATGAACATGCTTAGCATTTTTTAAAGCGAAAAATGACTATGTTACAAGAAGAATGTACGTGCTTGGTAGTGAATTTGGCTCATGTACAAGAAAAATAATAACTTGTATGGTTCTTTGCCTCAAGAAATATAAATTTATTTTTACTTTTTTTTATTCGGTTAATCGTTAGGTTTTTCGGTATATATCATAAAAATCAAAGTTCAATACGGTATGAAAAGTTCATACCATACCAAAACCAGAAACCATAAAAACCGTAAAGTTGGTTCGGTTCGGTTTATTTACGGTATGGTTTTTTGGTTTGGTTTCAAAATGCACAGAGTGAACGGACACGTCCGTGAATAGCGCCAGACTGATCTTTATGTGTCCTCCTCTATAATCACAGTTTTCATATCCTAATGTTACATCCATGCAAATTCATGCATGTCCATCATATAGCACCATTTTTGGATAAAAGGGGCCTCATAGGCCCCATTTTCATAATGAAAATGGAGTCTGGATACAACTAACATCAACACAGAACTACTGCTACTACACAGCCCTGATGCATCACCACACCCATAGAACATAAGTCTACATTCTAGACATATAACCACCTCTAAACAATGCTAAACCACCCATTACAGGGAGAGAAACATTTTTTACCCGCTACTCAGACAGAACTGTAAAACAAGACACGACTAAAGCTGGATGCAACAAGGGATCACCCACTACTCGGATAGAACCAAACAAAGACTTTGAGCAAAAAGATTCCATCTATACGCACTTGTGTAGACCTCATTTGCTACTCGAGATAGCCTCATGGAAATCTCCTTAAACATTTTTTGTACTCCTTTTTTCTGCAGAATCACCCATTGCCGGTACTGAAACCGGCAGACCGGCCCGAGCTGTGGATCTGAAATCGATGGGTAAAAGGAGACAAAGGGGACAATAATTACGCAGGTTTGGTCCCTCTCAAAAAGGTAAAACCCTATGTCCTGCTTTGATTGTATTGATGATGATGTATCAAGAACAAACTTGAACTACCTCGAGACCATATGTTGTGTTCTAACCCTAAGGTGAGCAATGATGAAAATCCTCCTCTACGGACTAAAACCCCTCAGCTTATAAAGGCACCGGGGGTATCTAGGGTTACACATGCTCAGTTTATTAGTTAGCTAGGGGTACGCATGTAGACGGCCGATGCAGTTTTTGAAGTGCACGCCAAGTCTCCGGTAGAATCGACCTTGGTCACGTCAAGGTTTAAGGCTTATGGAGTCCTTCCTTATGAGATTGGTAGGTCCTGGGCTCGGCCCGTGTGACGGTCTCCTGGACTAGGGGATACCAACCTAGTTGGCCCATAGTCCATGGGCCGAGCTTACAGACCACCTTCTCTCAAAGAAGGATTCTAGAGGCCCCGCACTTTGGCATGATCGGGATGAACTTCGTCGAAGACTTGACATGCACTCCAAGACTTGCATTGGCCCGGCGCCACGCGCATCCCTAGATTGGCAACTGACCATGTGTAACCTACTACTTGTGAGCTGCGTTGGGATTTCCCTGAAGAGGAGGGGATGATGCAATACGGTAGAGATAAGTATTTCCCTTAGTTATGAAACCAAGGTTATCAATCCAGTAGGTGAACCAAGCAACACTATGTAAACAGTACCCGGACACAAGATAACAAATCCTTGCACACAACATGAACAAGGGGTTGTCAATCCCTTGCAATTAATTGCAAGATTAAGTTGTATGGTGATAGATAAATAGATCGCACAAAATATAAAATAAAATAAATAAAGTAAAATTACGGGAAGTATTTTTAGGATTTTTATTTGATAAAAGATAAACCCGGGGGCCATAGTTTTCACTAGTGGCTTCCCTCGAGAAAATAGCATACAGTGGGTAGACAAATTACAGTTGGGGCAATTGATAGAAAAGCAAATAATTATGACGACATCCATGGCAGTGATCATGTATATAGGCATCACGTCCAAGATAAGTAGACCGAAACGATCCTGCATCTACTGCTATTACTCCACACATCGACCGCTATCTAGCATGCGTCTAGTGTATTAAGTTCACAAGCAACAGAGTAATGCCTTAAGCAAGATGACATGATGTAGACAAGATAAACTCATGTATGAATAAACCCCATCTTTCTACCCATAATAGCAACGACACATGCGTGTCATGTCCCTTTCCGTCTCTGGGATTGAGAACCGCAAGATCGAACCCATCACAAAGAACATTTTCCCATTGCAAGATAAATCAATATAGTTGGCCAAACCAAATCAATAGATCGGAGAAGAAATATGAAGCTATAGCAATCATGCATAAAAGAGTTCAGAGAAAACTCAAATAATATTCATGGATAGATCTGATCATAAACTCACAATTCATCGGATCCCAACAGACACACCGCAAAAAAGAATTACAACGGTTAGAACTCCAATAACATCAAGGAGAAAATTGTATTGAAGAACATTGCTACGTCTTGAGCTTGCGTTGGTTTTCTTTGAAGAGGAAAGGGTGATGCAGCAATAGTAGCGTAAGTATTTCCCTCAGTTTTTGAGAACCAAGGTATCTATCCAGTAGAAGGCTCCTCAAAAGTCCCACGCACCTACACAAACAAACAAGAACTCGCAACCAACGCAATAAAGGGTTGTCAATCCCTTCAAGGCCACTTGCGAAAGTGAGATCTAATAGAGATGATATGATTAAATAAATATATTTTTGGTATTTTATAATATAGACTGGAAAAGTAAAGATGCAAATAAAAGTAGATTGAAAGCTTATATGATAAAAGATAGACCCGGGGGCCATTGGTTTCACTAGTGGCTTCTCTCAAGATAGCATAAGTATTACGGTGGGTGAACACATTACTGTCGAGCAATTCATAGAAAAGCGAATAATTATGAGATTATCTAGGCATGATCATGTATATAGGCATCACGTCCGTGACAAGTAGACCGACTCTGCCTGCATCTACTACTATTACTCCACACATCGATCGCTATCCAAAGATGCATCTAGAGTATTAAGTTCATAAAGAACAGAGTAACGCATTAAGAAAGATGACATGATGTAGAGGGATAAACTCATGCAATATGATATAAACCCCATCTTTTTATCCTCGATGGCAACAATACAATACGTGCCTTGCTGCCCCTGTTGTCACTGGGAAGGACACTGCAAGATTGAACCCAAAGCTAAACACTTCTACCATTGCAAGAAAGATCAATCTAGTAGGCCAAACCAAACTGATAATTCGAAGAGACTTGCAAAGATAACTTAATCACACATAAAAGAATTCAGAGGAGATTCAAATATTTCTCATAGATAAACTTGATCATAAACCCACAATTCATCGGATCTCGACAAACACACCGCAAAAAGAGTTACATCGAATAGATCTCCAAGAAGATCAAGGAGAACATGGTATTGAGATTCATAGAGAGAGAAGAAGCCATCTAGCTAATAACTATGGACCCGAAGGTCTGTGGTAAACTACTCACAACTCATCGGAGAGGCTATGGTGTTGATGTAGAAGCCATCCATGGTTGATTCCCCCTCCGGCGGAACGCCGGCGAAGGATCCAAGATGGAATCTCGCGGATACAGAAGGTTACGGTGGTGGAAATAGTTTTTCGTGGTCGCCTGTGATTTTCTCGGGGTACGTGGGTATATAGGAGGAAGAAGTAGGTCGGTGGACGCCCGAGGGGCCCACGAGATAGGGGGCGCGCCGAGTAGGGGGGGCGCGCCCCCCACCCTCGTGGCTTCCTCGATTGCTTCTTGACTTTCACTCCAAGTCCTCTGGATCACGTTTGTTCCAAAAAGATCGCTCCCGAAGGTTTCATTCCGTTTGGACTCCGTTTGGTATTCCTTTTCTTCGAAACACTGAAATAGGCAAAAAAAAATAGCAACACGGGTTGGGCCTCCGGTTAGTAGGTTAGTCCCAAAAATGATATAAAAGTGTAAAGTAAAGCCCATAAACATCCAAAACAAGTAATATAATAGCATGGAACAATAAAAAATTATAGATACGTTGGAGACGTATCAAGCATCCCCAAGCTTAATTCCTGCTCGTCCTCGAGTAGGTAAATGATAAAAACAGAATTTTTGATGTGGAATGCTACCTGGCATAATTCTCAAAGTAATTTTCTTTATTGTAGCATGATTGTTCAGATCCAAATGATTCAAGATAAAAGATTATAAAACATAAAGAATAGTAATACTTTGAAGCATACTAACAAATAATCATGTCCTATCAAAATAACATAGCCAAAGAAAGCTTATCCCTACAAAATCATATAGTTAGGCCATGCTTCATTTTCATTACACAAAATACTCCCATCATGCACAACCCCGGTTTCAGCCAAGCAATTGGTTCATACTTTTTAACACGCTTCAGCTTTTTCAACTCATACGCAATACATGAGCGCAAGCCATGGTCATAGCACTATGGTGGTATATGGTGGTGGTTGTGAGGACAAAAAGGGAGAAGATAGCCTCACATCAACTAGGCGTATCAACGGGCTATGGAGATGCCCATCAATAGATATCAATGTGAGTGAGTAGGGATTGCCATGCAATGGATGCACTAGAGCTATAAATGTATGAAAGCTCAACAAAAGAAACTAAGTGGGTGTGCATCAAACTTGCTTGCTCACGAAGACCTAGGGCATTTTGAGGAAGCCCATCATTGGAATATACAAGCCAAGTTCTATAATGAAAAAATTCCCACTTAGTAAATGAAAGTGACAACACAAGAGACTCTCTATCATGAAGATCATGGTGCTATTTCGAAGCACAAGTGTGGAAAAGAGATAGTAGCATTGTCCCTTCTCTCTTTCTCTCACATTTTTTATATTTTTTTATTTGGCCTTTTCTTTTTTGGCCTTTTTTATTTGGTGGGCTCTTTGGCCTCTCTTTTTTTTAAAAAAGTCCGGAGTCTCATCCCGACTTGTGGGGGAATCATAGTCTTCATCATCCTTTCCTCACTTGGCACAATGCTCTAATAATGAAGATCATCACACTTTTATTAATTTACAACTCGAGAGTTACAACTCAACACTTAGAACAAAATATGACTCTATATGAATGCCTCCGGCGGTGTACCGGGATATGCAATGAATCAAGAGTGACATGTATGAAAAATTATGAAGGTGGCCTTGCCACAAATACAATGTCAACCACATGATCATGCAAAGAGCAATATGACAATGATGGAGCGTGTCATAATAACGGAACGGTGGAAATTTGCATAGCAATATATCTCGGAATGGCTATGGAAATGCAATAATAGGTAGGTATGGTGGCTGTTTTGAGGAAGGTAAATAATGGGTGCATGATACCGGCGAAAGTTGCGCGGTATAATAGAGGCTAGCAAAGTGGAAGGGTGAGTGTGCTTATATCCATGGACTCACATTAGTCATAAAGAACTGATATACCTATTGCAAGAGTCTACTTTTCCTCAAAGCAAAGTACTACTACGCATGCTCCTAAGGAAAGGGTTGGTAGGAGTTAACCATCGCGCGATCCCGACCTCCACTCATAAGGAAGGCAATTAAAAGAGCACCTCATGCAACAAATTTGTCACACAACTTTTACCATACGTGCATGCTACGGGACTTGCCAACTTCAACACAAGTATTTCTCAATTTCATAATTACCCACTAGCATGACTCTAATATTACCACCTCTATATCTCAAAACAATTATCAAGCATCAAATTGATCCTAGTGTTTTATGCACTTTCTATGATAGTTTTTATTATACCCAACTTGGATGCTCATCATTCTAGGACCAAATTTATAACCATATCAAATACCATGCTGTTCTAAAAGACTCTAAAAATAATATAAGTGAAGCATGAGATATCAACAATTTCTTCAAAATTAATCCACCGCCGTGCTCTAAAAAATATAAGTGAAGCACTAGAGCAAAAACTATCTAGCTCAAAAGATATAAGTGAAGCACATAGCGTATTCTAATAAATTCTAATCAAGTGGGCTTCTCCCAAAATGTGTGTACATCAAGTATGATTGTGGAAAACTAAAAGCTAAGATATTAATATCATACAAGGTGCTCCAAGCAAAACACATATCATGTGGCGAATAAAAATATAGCTCCAAGTAAAGTTACCGATAAACAAAGACGAAAGAGGGGATGCCTTCTGGGGGCATCCCCAAGCTTAGGCTTTTGGCTATTCTTGAATATCTTGGGCTGCCATGGGCATCCCCAAGCTTAGGCTCTTGCAACTCCTTATTCCATAGTCCATCAAATCTTTACCCAAAACTTTAAAACTTCACAACAGAAAACTCAACAGGAAATCCCGTAAGTCTGTTAGTGAAAGAAAGAAAACCACCAAATATGGAACTGTAATGAACTCATTCTTTATTTAGATTGGTGTTAAATCTTCTGTATTTCAAGTTCTCTATGGTTCATACCCTTACATACTAGCCATAGATGCATCAAAATAAGCAAACAACACACGAAAGGCAGAATCTGTCAAAAACAGAACAGTCTGTAGCAATCTGTAACTCTCAAATACTTATGGAACTCTAAAAATCCTACCAAAATAGTAAGTCCTGGGAAATTTGTATATTGATCTACAGAAAAAAGAATAAATGCAAAATCACGTTTCTGTGAATTACTAAAACTATTTTCGTGCGCGCAAAGTTTCTGTTTTTTAGCAGAACCAAATTAACTATTACCGTAGGTTATCCTATAGGTTCTACTTGGCACAAACATTAATTAAAACATAAAAACACATCTAAACAGAAGGTAGATGCAAAATTTATTACTAAACAGAAAAAACAAAAAACACAAACAAAATTGGGTTGCCTCCCAACTAGCGCTATCGTTTAACGCCCCTAGCTAGGCATAAAAGCGAGGATAGATCTAAGTGGTGCCATAATAATAAGATAGATCTTGAAAACTGATTTCATATTCTCTACGTTCAGCAGAAAGTTTTCTTTGAGGTAAGCAAAAGTAATCAAAAGGGCTAAATTTAATGGGACAAAAGTCCCCAAGGTCAATCTCAAGAGGTATGGGTTCCTCCTTTGGCCCTTCATATTGCACAACTAATTCATCATTATAGGCATTCTTTTGGCAGAACTTCGTGAGTCTATACTCAAGAGAGTATCCTATCTCATTGTTTCGAAGATCAAAATCATTATTAAGTTCAGAAATCCTATCAACTAGGACATTGGTAGGAACCTTTTTTCTAAGGTTTTCATTGAAAGCAACATAGTCTAAAGATTGAAAACGCATAATTTCCTCTTGATCAAAGAGGATCGCCTCTATGGGAGGACGACCGGCGTCCACCCTATAGTGCGCAAAGATTTCTTTGGCCTCTCTTATTATAAATCTAAACTCATGAGCCAAAAAGATAGTAACGGCGCGCTTAACAGAAGAATGCTCAATATAAGAAAATTCCAGGAAAGATCATAAACTCACAATTCATCGGATCCCAATAGACACACCGCAAAAAAGAATTACAATGGTTAGAACTCCAAGAACATCAAGGAGAACATTGTATTGAAGAACATTGCTACGTCTTGAGCTTGTGTTGGTTTTCCTTGAAAGGAAAGGGTTATGCAGCAATAAGTATTTTCCTCAGTTTTTGAGAACCAAGGTATCAATCCAGTAGGAGGCTCCTCAAAAGTCCCACGCACCTACACAAACAAACAAGAACTCACAACCAACGCAATAAAGGGGTTTTCAATCCCTTCAAGGCCACTTGCGAAAGTGAGATTTGATAGAGATAATATGATAAAATAAATATATTTTGTATTTTATATTATAGATTGGAAAAGTAAAGATGCAAATAAAAGTAGATTGAAAGCTTATATGATAAAAGATAGACCCGTGGGCCATAGGTTTCACTAGTGGCTTCTCTCAAGATAGCATAAGTATTATGGTGGGTGAACAAATTACTGTTGAGCAATTGATAGAAAAGCGAATAATTATGAGATTATCTAGGCATGATCATGTATATAGGCATCACGTCGTGACAAGTAGACCGAATCATGCCTCGCATCTACTACTATTACTCCACATCGACCGATATCCAAAGATGCATCTAGAGTATTAAGTTCATAAACAATAGAGTAACGATTAAGAAAGATGACATGATGTAGAGGATAAACTCATGCAATATGATATAAACCCCATCTTTTTATCCTTGATGGCAACAATACAATACGTGCCTTGCTGCCCCTCATCCACCGGGAAAGGACACCGCAAGATTGAACCCAAAGCTAAGCACTTCTCCCATTGCAAGAAAGATGAATCTAGTAGGCCAAACCAAACTGATAATTCGAAGAGACTTGCAAAGATAACTTAATCACACATAAAAGAATTCAGAGGAGATTCAAATATTTCTCATAGATAAACTTGATCATAAACCCACAATTCATTGGATCTCGACAAACACACCGCAAAAAGAGTTACATCGAATAGATCTCCAAGAAGATCAAGGAGAACATGGTATTGAGATTCAAAGAGAGAGAAGAAGCCATCTAGCTAATAATATGGACCCGAAGGTCTGTCGTAAACTACTCACAACTCATCGGAGAGGCTATGGTGTTGATGTAGAAGCCCTACGTGGTTGATTTCCCCTCCGGCGGAGCGCCGACGAAGGCTCCAAGATGGGATCTCGCGGATACAGAATGTTACGGTGGTGGAAATAGTTTGTCGTGGCCGCCTCTGATGTTCTCGGGGTACGTGGGTATGTATAGGAGGAAGAAGTAGGTCGGTGGATGCCCGAGGGGCCCACGAGATAGGGGCGCGCCCAGTAGGGGGGCGCACCCTCCACCCTTGTGGCTTCCTCGATGTCTTCTTGACTTGCACTCCAAGTCATCTGGATCATGTTTGTTCCGAAAAGATCACTCCCGAAGGTTTCATTCCGTTTGGACTCTGTTTGGTATTCCTTTTCTTTGAAACACTGAAATAGGCAAAAAAAACAGCAACACGGGCTGGTTCTCCAGTTAGTAGGTTAGTCCCATAAATGGTATAAAAGTGTAAAGTAAAGCCCATAAACATCCAAAACAAGTAATATAATAGCATGGAACAATCAATAACTATAGATACGTTGGAGACATATCAAACATCAAGAGAGAAGAAGCCATGTAGCTACTAACTATGGACACGTAGGTCTATTGTAAACTACGCACTCATGATCGGAAGGGCAGCAAGGTTGATGTAGAGCCCCTCCATGACTGAATCCCCATCCGACGAAGTGCCAGAAAAGGTCCCCACATGGGATCTCGCGAGAACAGAGCCTTACAGTGGCGGAATAAGTATTTCATGGACTCCCTTGTTGGTTTCCTAATTTTTGAGAATTTATTGAGGCGGAGTTAGGTCAAACGGAGGCTTGTGGGCTACTGCTCCATCTTCTCATCCCCTCCCGAAGCTTCCATGGTCTCTTATTGCTAGAAAAAATCTCTAAAAAGTTTCGTGGCATCTAGACTTCGTTAGGTACTGATATCTTGCAAAGTCAAAACAATTAAAAAACGTCGACTGGCACTTGGCACTAAGTTAATAAGTTAGTCCCAAAAAATGATATAAAGTTGCTTGCAAATGTATATAAAACATCCAAGATCGATACTATAATAGTATGGAACAATGAAAAATTATAGAGACGTTGGAGATGTATCAAGCATCCCCAATCTTCCTGCTCGTCCTCGAGTACGTAAATGGTAAAAATAGAATTTTTTATGTGGAATGCTACCTATCATATTCATCATATATTTCTTTTCTTTGTAGCATGGACATCTGGACTAGAATGATTCAAAGCAATAGTCTATAATTTGACATGGAAACATCAGTACTCAAGCATACAAACAAACAACCATGTCTTTCAGAATATCAATGCTAAAGAAAGTTATCCCTAGCCCATTATGCTCAATCATTGATCCATTCATGAAACACACTCAAACATTAGCTACATCGAATGCACAAGTATGACAATAGTGTTCCCTAGTTGGTGCTTTATAAGAGAAGATGGAGACACAAAATAAAAATAAAAATTAGATAAAAGTAAATAGATAGGCCCTTCGCAGAGGGAAGCAGAGGTTTGTAGAGGTGCCAGAGTGTTGGGGAACGTAGTAATTTCAAAAAAATTCCTACGCACACGCAAGATCATGGTGATGCATAGCAACGAGAGGAGAGAGTGTTGTCTACGTACCCATGTAGACCGAAGCGGAAGCGTTGACACAACGTAGAGGAAGTAGTCGTACGTCCTCCCGGTCCAACCGATCCAAGCACCGTTAGTCCGGCACCTCCGTGTTCTTGACACGCGTACAGCTCGATGACGCACCCCGATCTCCGATCCAGCAGAGGTGCGGGGAGGAGTTCCGTCAGCACGACGGCGTGGTGATGATCTTGATGTTCTCCTGTCGCAGGGCTTCGCCTAAGCACTGCTACAATATGACCGAGGTGTAATATCGTGGAGGGGGCACCGCACACGGCTAAGGAACGATCTCAGTGATCAACTTGTGTGTCCATGGGGTGCCCTGCCTCGTATATAAAGGAGTGGAGGAGGGAGGGCGGCCTCTACTATGGCGCGCATACTGGGAGTCCTACTCCCACGGGAGTAGGATTCCCCTTCCTAGTCCAACTAGGAGACCTTCCATGTATTAGGAGTAGGAGACTAGGAAGGGGAGGAGAAGGGAAGGAAGGAGGGTGCGGCCCTCCCTTAGTCCAATTCGGACTAGGGCAGGGGACGCGGCCTGCCTAGGGCAGCCCTCTCTCTTTCCCGTATGGCCCATAAGGCCCAATACTTCTCCCGGCGAATTCCGTAACTCTCCCAGACTCGATAAATACCCAATGACTCGAACCTTCCGAACTCCGAATATAGTCGTCCAATATATCGATCTTTACGTCTCGACAATTTCGAGACTCCTCGTCATGTCCCCGATCTCATCCGGGACTCCGAACTCCTTCGGTACATCAAAACTCATAAACTCGTAATATAACTGTCATCGAAACCTTAAGCGTGCGGACCCTACGGTTTGAGAACAATGTAGAGATGACCGAGACACGTCTCCGGTTAATAACCAATAGCGGGACCTGGATGCCCATATTGGTTCCTACATATTCTACGAAGATCTTTATCGGTCAGACCGCATAACAACATACGTTGTTCCCTTTGTCATCGGTATGTTACTTGCCCGAGATTCGATCGTCGGTATCCAATACCTAGTTCAATCTCGTTATCGCAAGTCTCTTTACTCGTTCAGTAATACATCATCTCGCAACTAACTCATTAGTTGCAATGCTTGCAAGGCTTAAGTGATGTGCATTACCGAGAGGGCCCAGAGATACCTCTCCGACATTCGAGTGACAAATCCTAATCTCAAATACGCCAACCCAACAAGTACCTTAGGAGACACCAGAGAGCACCTTTATAATCACCCGATTCGTTGTGACGCTTGGTAGCACACAAAGTGTTCCTCCGTAAACGGAGTTGCATAATCTCATAGTCATAGGAACATGTATATGTCATTAAGGAAGCAGTAGCAAGATACTAAACGATCGAGTGCTAAGCTAACGGAATGGGTCATGTCAATCAGATCATTCAACTAATGATGTGACCTTGTTAATCAAATAACAACTCCTTGTTCATGGTTAGGAAACATAACCATCTTTGATTAACAAGCTAGTCAAGTAGAGGCATACTAGTGACACTCTGTTTGTCTATATATTCACACATGTATTATATTTCCGGTTAATACAATTCTAGCATGAACAATAAACATTTATCATGATATAAGGAAATAAATAATAACTTTATTATTGCCTCTAGGGCATATTTCCTTCAGTCTCCCACTTGCACTAGAGTCAATAATCTAGATCACATCACCATGTGATTAACATCGATAGTTCACATCATCATGTGATTAACACCCATAGTTCACATCGCCATGTGACCAACACCCACTCCTAGATTCAGTAATCTAGTTCACATCGCTATGTGATTAACATCCAAAGAGTACTAATGTGTGATCATGTTTTGCTTGTGAGAGAATCTTAGTCAACGGGTCTTTCACATTCAGATCCGTTATGTATTTTGCAATTTTCTATGTCTACAATGCTCTGCACGGAGCTACTTTAGCTAATTGCTCCCACTTTCAATATGTATCTAGATCGAGACTTAGAGTCATCTAGATCGGTGTCAAAACTTGCATCGACGTAACCCTTTACTTATTTAACCTTTTGTCACTTCCATAATCGAGAAACATATCCTTATTCCACTAAGGATAATTTTGATCATTGTCTAGTGATCTACTCCTAGATCACTATTGTACTCCTTGCCAAACTCAAGTGTAGGGTATACAATGATCTGGTACACAGATGGCATACTTTATAGAACCTATGGCCAAGGCATAGGGAATGACTTTCATTCTCTTTCTATCTTTTGCCGTTGTCGGGTTTTGAGTCTTACTCAATTTCACACCTTGTAACACGTGCAAGAACTCTTTCTTTGGCTGTTCCATTTTGAACTACTTCAAAATCTTGTCAAGGTATGTACTCATTGAAAAACTTATCAAGCGCCTTGAACTATCTCTATAGATCTTGATGCTCAATATTTAAGCAACTTCACCGAGGTCTTTCTTTGAAAAACTCCTTTCAAACACTCCTTTATGCTTTGCAGAATAATTCTACATTATTTCCGATCTACAATATGTCATTCACATATACTTATCGAAATGTTGTAGTGCTCCCACTCACTTTCTAGTAAATACAGCTTCATCGCAAGTCTCAGATAAACTATATGCTTTGATCAACTTATCAAAGCGTATATTCCATCTCCGAGATGCTTGCACCAGTCCATAGATGCACATTTTGTTAACACCTTTAGGATCGACAAAACCTCTTGGTTGCATCACATACAACTCTTCTTCAATAACTCCATTAAGGAATGCAGTTTTGTTTATCCATTTGCCAGATTTCATAAAATGCGGCAATTGCTAACATGATTCGGACAGACTTTTAAGCAACGAGTGAGAAAATCTCATTGTATTCAACATCTTGAACTTTGTCAAAAACCTTTTTCGACAAGTCTAGCTTTGTAGATAGTAACACTACTATCAGCGTCTGTCTTCCTCTTGAAGATCCATTTATTCTCAATTGCTTGCCGACCATCGGGCAAGTCAACCAAAGTCCATACTTTGTTATCATACATGGATCCCATCTCAGATTTCATGGCTTCAAGCCATTTTGAGGAATCTGGGCTGACCATCGCTTCTTCATAGTTCGTAGGTTCATCATGATCTAGTAGCATGACTTCCAGAATAGGATTACCGTACCACTCTGGTGCGGATCTTACTCTGTTCGACCTATGTGGTTCTGTATTAACTTGATCTGAAGTTCTATGATCACCATCATCATCTTCCTCACTAATTGGTATAGTAGTCACAAGAGCAGATTTCTGTGATGAACTACTTTCCAATAAGGGAACAGGTACAGTTACCTCATCAAGTTCTACTTTCCTCCCACTCACTTCTTTCGAGAGAAACTCCTTCTCTAGAAAGGATCCATCTTAAGCAACGAATATCTTGCCTTCGGATCTGTGATAGAAGGTGTACCCAACTGTCTCCTTTGGGTATCCTATGAAGACACATTTCTCCGATTTGGGTTCGAGCTTATCAGGATGAAACTTTTTCACATAAGCATCGCAACTCCAAACTTTAAGAAACGACAACTTGGGTTTCTTGCTAAACCACAGTTCATATAGTGTCGTCTCAACGGATTTAGATGGTGCCCAATTTAACGTGAATGCAGCTGTCTCTAATGCATGATCCCAAAACGATATTGGTAAATCAGTAAGAAACATCATAGATTGCACTATATCCAATAAAGTGCGGTTACGATGTTTGGACACACCATAACATTGTGGTGTTCGGTGGCGTGAGCTGTGAAACTATTCCACATTGTTTTAATTGAAGACCAAACTCGTAGCTCAAATATTCGTCTCGCGATCGATCGCAGAAACTTTATTTTCTTGTTACGATGATTTTCCACTTCACTCTGAAATTCTTTGAACCTTTCAACTATTTCGGACTTATGTTTCATCAAGTAGATATACCCATATCTGCTCAAATCATCTTGTGAAGGTCGAAAATAACGATACTTGCCACGAGCATCAACACTCATTGGATCGCATACATCGGTATGTATTATTTCCAATAAGTCAAGAGCTTGTTCCATTGTTCCGAGAACGGAGTTTTAGTCATCTTGCCCAAAAGGCACGGTTCGCAAGCATCAAGTGATTCATAATCAAGTGATTCCAAAATCCCATCAGCATGGAGTTTCTTCATGCGCTTTACACCAATATGACCTAAACGGATGCCACAAATAAGTTGCACTATCATTATTAACTTTGCATCTTTTGGTTTCAATATTATGAATATGTGTATCACTACGATCGAGATCCAATGAACCATTTTCATTGGATGTGTAACCATATAAGGTTTTATTCATGTAAATGTAACAACAATTTATTCTCTTACTTAAATGAATAACCGTATTGCAATAAACACGATCAAATCATATTCATGCTCAACGCAAACACCAAATAAAATCTATTTAGGTTCAACACTAATCCCGAAAGTATAGGGAGTGTGCGATGATGATCATATCAATCTTGAAACTACTTTCAACACACATCGTCACTTCACCCTTAACTAGTTTTCTTTTATTCGCAACTCCTGTTTGAGTTACTACTCTTAGCAACCGAACCAGTACCAAATACCGAGGGGTTGCTATAAACACTAGTAGAGTACACATCAATAACATGTATATCAAATATACCTTTGTTCACTTTGCCATCCTTCTTATCCGCCAAATACTTGGGGTAGTTCGCTTCCAAAGGACCAGTCCCTTTGCAAGAGAAGCACTTAGTCTCGTGCTTAGGTCCGACTTGGGCTTCTTCACTTGAGCAAAGAACTTGCTTGCCGTTCTTTTGAAGTTCCTTCTATCCCTTTGCTCTTTTCTTGAAACTAGTGATCTTGTTAACCATCAACACTTGATGTTCTTTCTTGATTTCTACCTTCAACGATTTCATCATTATGAAAAACTCGAGAATCATTTTCATCATCCCTTGCATACTATAGTTCATCACGAAGTTCTACTAACTTGGTGATGGTGACTAGAGAATTCATCAATCACTATCTTATCTCGAAGATTAACTCCCACTTGATTCAAGCGATTGAAGTACCCAGATAATCGAGCACATGCTCACTAGTTGAGCGATTCTCCTCCATCTTTTAGCTATAGAACTTGTTGAAGACTTCATATCTCTCAACTCGGGTATTTGCTTGAAATATTAACTTCAATTCCTGGAACATCTCATATGGTCCATGATGTTCAAAACATCTTTGAAGTCCCGATTCTAAGCCATAAAGCATGGTGCACAAAACTATCAAGTAGTCATCATATTTGAGCTAGCCAAATGTTCATAACGTCTGTATCTGCTCCTGCAATAGGTGAGGGAGTCCTGGACTAGGGGGTGGCCGGACAGCCGGACTATCAATATCCGCCGGACTCCTAGACTACGAAGATAGAAGATTGAAGACTCCGGCTCGTGTCCGGAAGGTACTTTCCTTGGCGTGGAAGGCAAGCTTGGCAATACGGATATGTAGATCTCCTACCATTGTAACCGACTCTGTGTAACCCTAGCCTCTCCGGTGTCTATATAAACCGGAGGGCCTTAGTCCGTAGGACAGAACATTACATCTCAACAATCATACCATAGGCTAGCTTCTAGGGTTTAGCCTCCTTGATCTCGTGGTAGATCTACTCTTGTACTACCCATATCATCAATATTAATCAAGCAGGACATAGGGTATTACCTCCATCGAGAGGGCTGAACCTGGTAAAAACATTGCGTCCCTCGTCTCCTCGTTACCATCCGCCTAGACGCACAGTTCGGGACCCCCTACCCGAGATCCGCCGGTTTTGACACCGACATTGGTGCTTTCATTGAGAGTTCCTCTGTCGCCACCGATAGGCTCGATGGCATCTTCGACCTTTGATGCTGTCCAGGTGAGACTTTTCTCCCGGACAGATCTTCATATTCGGCGGCTTTGCATGCGGGCCAATTCTCTTGGCCATCCGAGCAGATCGAAGCTACGCCCGCCATCGTGTCGATTCGAAGCCTAAACTTCATGGCCGATGACCGCGGAGACTTGATCTTCGACGGACTCAAGCCACGCCAAGCGCCCCAGATCTTGCAATGATGGGCACGATCTAGCTCACCACGGACAAAGGCCTTGGTGGTCAAGACTCGAATCCGCCCCGGCTACTTACCCGGAGCCGATTGCCCACGACGAGGGCCGGTGGATAGACGCCGCCCCGGGGGCTTCAACATCTACGGCGATGGAGCCGAATACCGATCTTGTCCCTTGCGAAACTCGTGATCCCGAGGCACCGGACTCCTCGCCGGACTCCGAGCCTCCCGCGCCCCCGCCAATTAAGCCAGATTGGGCGCCGGTTATGGAATTCACCGCCGCGGACATCTTTCAACACTCGCCTTTTGGCGATATCCTGAATTCTCTGAAGCATCTCTCGCTATCAGGAGAATCCTGGCCGGACTATGGCCAGGACGGTTGGAGTTCGGACGACGAAGAAATTCGGAGCCCACCCACCACCCACTTTATAGCCATCGCCGAGGATTTAACCGACATGCTAGACTACGACTCGATGACATCGACGCTATATACGATGATGCCGAGAGCGATCAGACCAGCAATACCACGGGCATCGGAAGGCCACCTCGTCATATGACGTCTACATGGTGGATACCCCAAAAGAGGGGTATGGCGAAAAAGCAGCGGAGGAAGATTCTCTAAAGAAGCAGCCTAAACGCCGGCGTCAGCGGCGTCGCTCTAAATACCGCCACAACAAGAATGGTGATTCCGGCGCAGGAGATAATAACACTACGGAGAGCGCTGAAGACAAACCCCTCCAGCAAGACTCAGCGCAGGAGGATGAAGAAGCAAGCCCTCACGAAAGGGCGGCAGAGGAAAAGGTCGAGGATCACAACTATATACCTCCCTCCGAAGACTAAACAAGTTTCAACGACGGCGAACTCAAGAGCCCGTCGAACAAGAGCTTTTCAAACGCAGGCTCATCGCTACAAAGAAGAAGCTCAAGAAAGAAGAACGGAAGCTCAACACAGTGGAAGACGCGCTCCGAATAAGATGGAGCAACGTACTCAAGACCGCAGATAAACACTGCAACGGCCACCGATCGAAGAGCTACCCGAAGCGAAAGCTGCTCCCAGAATTCAACGAGGAGGCCATAAAGCCCCCACCGTCAATGGTCTGCCAGTCCATCTACGGACCCAAAAGACAGCCCCAATAAGCAAAGGGACACATCAAGTGTCCGACGATAGCGGCACGTACAAATACAGGGGCGCCGCACACCCACTATGCTTCACCGACGAGGTGCTGGAGCATGAATTCCCAGCAGGGTTTAAACCCATAAACATAGAAGCATACGATGGAACAACAGACCCTGGAGTCTGGATAGAAGACTATATATTGCATATACATATGGCCAGAGGAGACGATCTCCACGCCATAAAATATCTACCCCTCAAGCTCAAAGGGCCAGCCCGTCATTGGCTCAAAGGCCTCCCAGAAAACACTTTGGAAGTTGGGAAGAACTCGAGGAAGCGTTTAGAGCAAATTTTCAAGGGACTTATGTCCGGCCTCCGGATGCAGATGACCTAAGTCACATAACTCAACAGCCCGGAGAGTCAGCATGAAATGCGGAACAGGTTCCTTACCAAAAGAACCAAATAGTCGATCGTCCGGACGCCAAGCCTTAGCAGCTTTTAAGCACAATGTCCGAGACGAATGGCTAGCCAGACACCTCGGTCAAGAGAAACCGAGGACAATGACCGCATTAACAAGCCTCATGACCCGCTTCGTAGGAGAGGATAGCTGGTGGCAAGATGCAACACCAAATGACCCAAGTACATCCGAGACAAGAGATGGAAATGGGAAATCACGGCGCAGAAAAGAGCAGCGCCGAATAAAGAGAAAAGCCCAAAGAGCACGGCAGATTAACGCCGGATTTAAAAGCTCACGGCCAATAATAAAGCTCAACCCCTCAAGGACGACAATGACGAACCTGTCTAACCTACACAAAATTCGGGTCGGATATGTCAAATCCACAAGACTTCGAAGGCTCGCAAATCACACCCACAGGATTGTTGGGTTTTCAAACAGTCCGCCGACTAAACGCCGAACACAAGGGGCTCGACGCGTCAAGCTTAAGAAGATAAACCCCGCCAAAGCAGGCACCGGAAAACAAAAGACTTTCCCACAAGGGGTCAAAGCGATAAACTCACTTTATGTGAGGACACGAAAAAACAAGCGGCACTTTCTAAAATGAGCCTCGCAGACGGTCCAACCAAAGAGACCGTAGAGATTGGATATCAAAACCAATCACTTTCGACCACCGACTACTCCGAAGTGTTCGAACCATGGACGGACTTCGATATTGAATCCGATAATAGACGGACTACAATTCACAAACGCCCTAATGGACGGAGGCAAAGTGACTTAAACCTGCTATATTCAAACACAATCCGTCGGATGGGGATAGACCCTACCAAAATTCGACACGCCGCACTTCCTTCAAAGGAGTTACGCCAGCCCTTACGCCAAGTGCATGTGCTCAATATTACTAGAAGTCGTGTTCGGGTCGCCGAACAATTTTCGACGAGAAAAGTTAATTTTCCATATCGTCCCATTTAAAAGTGAATATCAAGCACTATTGGGACGAAAGGCTTTTGTCCGCTTCAACGCCATACCGCATTACGCGTCTCTTACACTTAAGATGCCCGGTCCACATGGCACCATTTCAAGGTCGAGGGTCACTTAAAGACCCCGGCTCGGATAGACGAATCCGACTCAAAGCGGGTTAGGGCTCCCTAGCCGCATACCCTTTCATAAGGGCTGCGCACAACTAACCACGGTTTCATATAAACCCAGTTTTAATTATTTGCACTTATTCTTTTGCATTATTTTCGCACGAACTGTTTCTAAAACTAAAATGTTCCTCTCTTTCCTACAGATGAACAACGTGCATGCCGGCCCGTGATAACGGCACAACGGAGACACAGCGCAGACGTGCAAGAGGGACCCGTCGCAAGGATTCTTTTGATTAAGACCCTACGTAGACCTTTTTATTCTGTCTCTTGTTGCTAAATCTCCTCGGCTTCTTCCTATAGCCAAGGCGAGCTCGACGCTTTGGCATTGGCGCGTCGAAGACAATGCCCGCACACGACACAAGGGGCTTAGGGCATAACTCGCCCGCTACCATAAAGTCGAACACCTTCGGAGTGTTCGGCGTCTCAAGTTGGGCATTATATGCATCAGCTCGAATCATGTCTTTGGTCAAATGTTGGGTTTGCCCGGCTCCCGTGTTTTGCTGCCTTACGTTCAGATCACCCGCTAACGCGGCACCGGAGAACTCTGCGATTGTGCCCCGTTCGGCCGGGCGAGCACCTCAAGAGAGAAAGCCGGCGATGTCATGATATAGAGAGAGTCCGTCACCACTTGATCGACTATCGAATGTTTAGAATTTCGCTTGACGAAGGACCGCTTCGGTCAGCACATACGCACCCGAATCCGGAGATGTGCGGTGTCATCGAGGGCTATATTGTAGCCCCACCTCGAGCTCCATTGGCTAAGTGAAAGAGATAAAGCATTATAGTCCGGATTGCCTCGTTCGCTACGCCATCGCCTCCTTATAACAGACCGAGACGTTGGATTAAAGTGTGAAAAGCGCTATTTTGCGAACACCCCACACCTTGTGCAAGGGGCAAGTCAAGATCGTGCATCTTTCAAAGTTATACACAAGTATACTTAAACGGCCGCAAGGAGAAGTATTACTACTTGGAAGCACAAGTATAAAAAGCATTCATACTATAATCATTGATATACAAGTTAATGCGTTCAATTGAACGTTACATTCTTTGAGCACTGCGACTCTATTATACGAGCGCCGCGCATAACTTCCCCGAAATAATGCTCGGCAGGAAGCCGGTTCCCATACGAACCCTGGGCAGCAACAGCGGTGGCATCCATCTCCGGACACTGCGCCTTTACACGGGCCAGAGCCATCTGCGCTCCCTCAATGCAGGCCGACCGTTTCACCTCCTTGATATGCGGCACCGCCCCAAGGAACTGCTGCAGATGGGTCAAGTAGCTCGTCGCCTTGGACCTCTCGGCCACACATGGGCCACGATGTCGATCATAGCCAGCCCGACAGCCTATTCAGTTCGCCCATTCGCCAACTCGTCCGACAATGAAGAGGACGATCCGGACTGTGGAATTGAGTCCAATATAACTCTTCCACCTCGTGATCCCCGGCTCGGAAGTGCTTAACGGCGCCACCGCACTCGCAGCCAAGTCCATATAAGGATCCTCCGAACTCCACTTGCCGCTCAACTTTAGCGCACTTGGCATCCATAAACCGGCGACGATAAGAAACGGCTTGCCGGCCGTGATTTCTCCGGCCAGCGCAGCTCCTCCTTCATAGCTCGCATTGCGAACGGGCATCCTTGGCTTCGGCGGTGGCCTTCTTCAGTCTTCCCGCTCGATAGGCGCTCCTTTTCAAGAGCCTCGCCACGGTCGGTAGCATCCTTTAAACTCTTGGCCAATTCAGCCACCTCCGCCCGCTTAGGCAAGGCGCGACCTTTTCGCCTTCAACTCTTGGCCGCCCTCGTGGAAGCCGCATCACTCCTTCGGCTTGCTCCTTAGCTTGTGCAAGCTCGCCCAAGTCTCTCCACAGCAGCAGCAGACTGCGTCAGATCAACAAAGATATAACTTATCGAGGAGGGCTTTAACCCACTCAATAAAGCGGCTGCGGAGAATTTATTTACCTTGCGACTCGTCAAGTCGCTGATTGACAAGCACGATGTCAAGCATCCGCCATGTCCAGATTGTCGACTCAATTCGCAAAATGATCATCCGCTGGCCCCGGACTATCCGCCACCAGATCGTAATGGCGGTATTCATTACCCGAGATATTTAGATTTTCGATCCTCTAAGCACGCTGTCGTCTTCGACAACCTACCATGTCTCGTGGGCTACTATCTATCTGAGGCGCATTTTTATATGCACAAGCTGTTAAAAACAAAGGGTACGCCATTTTCGCATACCTCAAATCCCGCCAAGAAGCTCATGGCAGCATCCATAATCCGCCGGTGGACGAAATCTTCCAATCACCATACGCATTAACGCACGGTGATCTTTCGAAATGGACGCCCTCTCAAGCAAACTCTTGATTCTCGGCGGGCTCGTGGGTGTTGAACTCTTTGGCCCCTCCGGACTCGGGATGCCCTCCGTGGCGACACTTGGGCTCGCTTTGCCTCATCCGGCGGCCTTGTGACGGAGGCGATCGCTCTCCATCATCTTGGAAGAAGATCCCGAGGATGAACTCATCTCGAGACGGCTGCAGATCCGAATCTGCGATATAAATATTTCGTTACCTCTGAAGCGTCTGAAGGTATTTCCTTATTAAACTTATTCTTTCATACTCACGGCTCGTTGAGGGCTGGTCCTTGGGCGATGATTGCGCGTCAGACTCTCTCCAAGACGCCGGACCCCAGTGGGGATTTCTTCCCACGCTTAGGGCTGGGACCTCCGGATCTTGAGGCGGTCCTCTTCTCCTCTCGAAGGAGGGATCCTTGGTTCCCTCCTCTTGACGCCTTTGGACGAAGTATTAGCTCCTTTATCTCCCCCGTCGCCCCTTCTATGGACGCAACCTCCAACATTCTGACCAACACGGGCTCCAGTGCGGTCTCTGGGAGGGGGCCGGACACCTTATCAGCCTTGATTGCGCCACCCATTCCTGTAAAGAACAAAGGGTCAGGAGACGATCTCTTGAAAGGCATACAAATAGAATGTCCGGGCTTTGAGCTATTTACCTGAGTATCCGGGCGATCGCGGCTTAGTCCAGCATCCTCGGCCGAATCCGGACATGCCACCTGCGGTCCGAAGAACAGCTCGTCCATCTCCAAGGGTGTCCCACCCGTGAAATGCTGGAGGATACGAGGTCCCTCCGGATTGAACTCCCATAAACGGAGAGGACGACGTTTGCAGGGTAGGAGGTGCCTAGTTAGCATGACCTGCATCACCTTGACCAGGTTAATCTCCCTTGTTTGGAGGTCTCTAATCCGGCCCTGCAGCGCGGGCATGTCCTTGGACGGCCCCCAGTTGAGCCCTTGGTTGACCCACGACATCAGCTGCCGTGGAGGTCCCGGGCGGAAAGAGGGCGGCGGCTTTTGCTTGCTGCCCCTAGGAACGGTGATGTAAAACCACTCCTGCTGCCACAATCTCTGTTCCTCTTGGAAGGAACCTTCGAGCCATGGGGCATCGGCCTTCTTGCTTATGGTCGCCCCGCCGCACTCCGCTTGACGCCCCCCGATCATCTTCGGCTCCACCTTGAATGTTTTCAGCCACAGGCCGAAGTGGGGGATGACGCGGAGGAAGGCCTCGCAGACAATGATAAATGCGGAGATATGGAGGATGGACTCCGGAGCCAAGTCGTGGAAGTCCAGCCCATAGTAGAACAGGAGCCCCCTCACGAAAGGATCCGTCGGGAAGCCCAATCCCCGACGGAGGTGAGATGCGAAAACAACGTATTCGCCGGGCTCGGGGGCTGGCACGGCCTGCCCTGGAGCAGGCAACCTGTGCGAAACTTCGTAGGCCAGGTACTTGGCCTCACGCAACTTCAATATGTCCTCCTCCGTGATGGAGGAGGGCATCCACCGGCCCTGGAGGTCGGAGCCGGACATGGTTGTGGATCCGAAGCGCTCGAATCTGAAGCTCTAGGTGTTGGAACTGGGAGCGGAAGAAAGATTCGATGCGAGGTTGAAAGACAAGGACAGGCCTTGGTCCTCTTATAAAGGGGGAAGAAATACCAAGGGCCGTCTCCGTGACCGTTTGGGACCCCTTCGATAGAGGAGGCGTGGCGACGGGAACGGTTGGGTTACCCACGCACGTATTGATGAGGATCCCAGAATAAAAGGGAACACGATCTCTGCTTCGACAGGACATGCCAAGGAAACCGCTTCGCTAAACGTGCTGAGGTGGAATAATAAAAACAACTCGAAACAAAGACTTGGCTAGGGTGTGATGTCATGCCGCATAAATACGTCAGCAGATTGAGCCAAGTGTATTTTATTCTCTCTATGTTGGAATGTGGAATTTATTTTGCAGAGTCGGACACTATCCTGGTGTTCATTATCTTCTCCGGATTATTCAAGGGAGGAACCCGCCTTGCAATGCCGAACATTATGCACGTCGGACTTATCGTCATTGAAGACTGGTTCAGGGGCTACTGAGGGAGTCCTGGACTAGGGGGTGTCTGGACAGCCGGACTATCAATATTCGCCAGACTCCTAGACTACAAAGATAGAAGATTGAAGACTCCGGCTCGTGTCCGGAAGGTACTTTCCTTGGCGTGGAAGGCAAGCTTGGCAATACGGATATGTAGATCTCCTACCATTGTAACCGACTCTGTGTAACCCTAGCCTCTTCGGTGTCTATATAAACCGGAGGGCCTTAGTCCGTAGGACAGAACATTACATCTCAACAATCATACCATAGGCTAGCTTCTAGGGTTTAGCCTCCTTGATCTCGTGGTATATCTACTCTTGTACTACCCATATCATCAATATTAATCAAGCAGGACATAGGGTATTACCTCCATCGAGAGGGCCTGAACCTGGATAAAAACATTGCGTCCCTCGTCTCCTGTTACCATCCGCCTAGACGCACAGTTCGGGACCCCCTACTCGAGATCCGCCGGTTTTGACAATAGGTCTGTCACCTAGCCGTGCATTAAGGACATAATTCTTCTGTGCAGCAATGAGGATAAACCTCAGATCGCGGATCCAATCCACATCATTGCTACTAACATTTTTCAACTCAAATTTCTCTAGGAACATATCAAAATAAACATATGAAAGCAACAACGCAAGCTATTGATCTTACAACATAATTTGCAAAATACTACCAGGACTAAGTTCATGATAAATTTAAGTTCAATTAATCATATTACTTAAGAACTCCCACTTAGATAGACATCTCTCTAGTCATCTAAGTGACCACGTGATCCAAATCAACTAAACCATAACCGATCATCACGTGAGATGGAGTAGTTTTCAATGGTGAACATCTTATGTTGATCATATCTACTATATGATTCACGCCGACCTTTCGGTCTCGTGTTCCGAGGCCATATCCGCATATGCTAGGCTCGTCAAGTATAACCTGAGTATTCTGCGTGTGCAAAACTGGCTTGCACCCGTTGTAGATGGACGTAGAGCTTATCACACCCGATCATCACGTGGTGTCTGGGCACGATGAACTTTGGCAACGGTGCATACTCAGGGAGAACACTACTTGATAATTTTTAGTGAGAGATCATCTTAAAATGCTACCGTCAATCAAAGCAAGACAAGATGCATAAAGGATAAACATCACATGCAATCAATATAAGTGATATGATATGGCCATCATCTTCTTGTGCTTGTGATCTCCATCTCCGAAGCACCATCATGATCACCATCGTCACCGGCGCGACACCTTGATCTCCATCGTAGCATCGTTGTCGTTTACGCCATCTATTGCTTCTACGACTATCACTACCGCTTAGTGATAAAGTAAAGCAATTACAGGGCGTTTGCATTTCATACAATAAAGCGACAACCATATGGCTCCTGCCAGTTGCCGATAACTTCGGTTACAAAACATGATCATCTCATACAATAAAATATAGCATCATGTCTCGGCCATATCACATCACAACATGCCCTGCAAAAACAAGTTAGACGTCCTCTACTTTGTTGTTGCAAGTTTTACGTGGCTGCTACGGGCTTAAGCAAGAACCAATCTCACCTACGCATCAAAACCACAACGATAGTTTGTCAAGTTGATGTTGTTTTAACCTTCGCAAGGACCGGGCGTAGCACACTCAGTTCAACTAAAGTTGGAGAAACCGACACCGCTAGTCACCGTGTGCTAAGCACGGTGGTAAAACCAGTCTCGCGTAAGCGTCTGGCGTAATGTCGGTCGGGCCGCTTCATCCAACAATACCGCCGAACCAAAGTATGACATCTTTGGTAAGCAAGATGACTTATATCGCCCACAACTCACTTGTGTTCTACTCGTGCATATAACATCAAACCATAAAAACCTAGGCTCGGATGCCACTGTTGGGGAACGTAGTAATTTCAAAAAATTCCTACGCACACGCAAGATCATGGTGATGCATAGCAACGAGAGGAGAGAGTGTTGTCTACGTACCCTCGTAGACCGAAGCGGAAGCGTTGACGCAACGTAGAGGAAGTAGTCGTACGTCCTCCCGGTCCAACCGATCCAAGCACCGTTACTCCGGCACCTCCGAGTTCTTGACACGCGTACATGAGGGATCAAAGAAGGTGAGAGTGTCTAGAGGGGGGGTGATTAGACTACTCGACAAGATAAAAATTCTGTCTTTTATCAAGGACAGATTTTGGCAGATTTTGCATAACACACAAGTCAAGTAGCACACTACACATGCAATTCTAGAGTATGGGTAGCGGAAAGTAAATTGCACAAGTAGCAAAGAGAAGTGGAGAGGATCAAACGCAATTTGGAGATGCGGTGATTTTTCTCGTGGTTCCGATAGGTGGTGCTATCGTACTTCCACGTTGATGGAGACTTCAACCCACGGAGGATAACGGCTGCGAGAGTCCACGGAGGGCTCCACCCACGAAGGGTCCACGAAGAAGCAACCTTGTCTATTCCATCATGGCCTACGCCCACGGAGGGCTAGCCTTACTCGGGGTAGATCTTCACGAAGTAGGCGATCTCCTTGCCCTTACAAACTTCTTGGTTCAACTCCACATCTCGACGACGAAGGCTCCCAAGCGACACCTAACCAATCTAGGAGGCACCACCCTCCAAAAGGTAATAGATGGTGTAGATGATGATGAACTCCTTGCTCTTGTGCTTCAAATGATAATCTCCCCAACACTCAACTCTCCTCGCTGATTTGGCTGTGGTGGAAGAAAGGATTGAGTGGAAAGCAACTTGGGAAGGCTAGAGATCAAGCTTCATATGGTGGGAGTGGAGCAACTTGATCTCAACACAAGGGTAGGTAGTTCTCTTCTCGAAATGTAAGGTAGGAGTGGTAGTTCTTTCGATGGCTCTCTCCACGAATGAAGAGGGGTGGAGGGTATTTATAGCCTCCACACAAAATCCAACCGTTACACACATTTGAGCAATCTCGGTGGGACCGAAGTTGACAACTCGGTGAGACCGATAGTTCAAATAATGTGAACGTTGGGATTTTCGGTGGGACCAAAAATACAATCTCGGTGAGTCCGATTTGTGCAATGACAAGAGCATGCCAATTTCGGTGGGACCGACATCATCATCTCGGTGACACCGATTTGATGACAGAAGGTTACAAAAGCTTGGCAACTCATTTTTCGGTGAGACCGAGTTGAATCGGAAAATCCGAGTTTGCTAGGGTTTGGCTTATGGTGAGGTGGTTCATCTCGGTGTGGTGAAGTTTGGAATATCGGTGGGACCGAGACTACTTATGAGTGTATATGGCGGTGAAAGTTGCGATAGTTTAGGAGATGTATCACTAAGCACTTGAGCAACGGATCATCATCATAACCTCATCCCTTTTAATAGTATTGGCTTTCCTATGGACTCAATGTGATCTTGGATCACTAAACCAAAATGGAGTCTTGAGCTTTTGCCAATGCTTGCCTTAGCATTTTGAGGGTCCACCTCTTCATCCTTTTGCCATGCCAATGTGATTGAATTTCCTGAAACATACTTGATAAAAGCATTAGTCCAACCACAAAGTATGTTGTCATTAATTACCAAAACCACCCAGGGAGCAAATGTGCTTTCAATCTCCCCCTTTTTGGTAATTGATGGCAACACACAAAACAAGACATCAAAGCTTATTGAAAGAAAGGCAGAATTATCACAAAAGCTTTGACAAGCATGTAGTACACAGGCTCCCCCTACAAGTGTGCAAGATTTTCATAAATTATGCTTTTGGACTACCACAAGCACACAAGAGAGAAAAGCAAGATGTGCTACATGCAGCTTGGCTATATGCATCAGAGCAGATGAAAAGAAGTGAGTGATAATGCATATGTGCATGGTGATTTCTTGCAAACAAGTATTCACAAGCAAGTCACCATCATGCACATTCGCAAGGTGCATATACTTACCTTGAGGTTCCTTGGCATTGTACCAAGAGATAAACTTGGGAAAACAAGGTTAGATAACACAAGAGTATTTCTTCAACCAACTGCAAGAACATCAAGAGTACCAAAGCCAGGATGACATGTATAAAGAGTGTCTCATATTGAGCACAAGCTTGAATCAACAAACATGTCTCGAAACTAAAAGATTTTCAATGAACTCGAGAGATTTTGCTTTCCATAAGATATCAATTGTGAAGATTCCTCTCCTTTGAGTTTTCTCGGATCAAGGGTTTGATGGAAAGAGCAAAATCAAAAGAATGATGCTAAATGAGAATGACGCCAATTGTAATGTCCAATGTGAAACACGGCAAAGCTTTGATGTGATTCTCTCCCCTTAAGGTAAGATTGCTCTTCTTCTCCTAAATCTTCTCTTCTCCCCTTTGACATCAAGTGCCAAAAGGAATGACAAACTAGGAAGGTCGGGAAAGATGGAAGGAAAGAAGTGGGATCCTTAAGAATCACAACAGGCAAAAAAAAGAACATGCATAGAGAATCATTGAGTGGAGCTGCAGAAGATGATATCTGGAAGAAATAAATCGGTGACACGAATTAAGATGGATCGGTGGGTCCGAAAGTCGGGACTTAGGGTAGATCCTTTTCGGTTAGACCGAAATATTTAAATCGGTGACGCCGAGTTTAATTCCAAGGAAATGCAGAAATAATTCAGCTCACTTTGCGAGGAATGTTTCAAAGGATTTGCAATGAATTTGTGAATGATTTTCAAGGAATTGATCAAAGCCAGAAGGATATTCACAAAGACAGAAGAATAGAAATGAAAAAGATTCCTAGATGAAGGTTTTTTTAATGAAAACTCAATGAGAGAACATAAGAGAAAATAGAAAGACTCCAAAACATATGTACTTCATCTAGATAAAGGTCGGCGACAAGGTCACCTATGTTTGAGTATATTGACTTAGGAGTCAAATGAGAACATTTGATCATAGGTCATACTCATCATTTAAGCTCAAAATGGGGTTGCCATTTTTCGATTAAGCATTCGATGTGATCACATCTTATGAAGCTGCTTGTACTCATGACTTTGAGCAAAGCTCCTTAAAGATGTGAAGAACATACCTTGGGCTTGTTGTTGCTTTGTTCATGTAGGTAAACTTGATGTAGGTGCTCATTGAATGTGAAGTTGGGCGCCATTTCCACTTGTGTAGTTCATCTTCCTACATGGGTTAGGCAAGCAAGGAAATACTCAAGGATATCCAAGATGACAAGAGTGAAATACTAGATGTATAAGGTGTCAAAAGGATATGTGGAATTTTGTTCCTTGAACTCAACATCCCAAAGGGCTAGATACTTGGTCAATGACAAGATTACTCATGATTTGAGTGTGTGGTAATCTTGTGGAATGTAGATCATCCAAGTACTGCAAGGAGTTAGATGCAATACAAGGAGGCAAATGTGTCCAAGACATATGATCACCATCATAAGAGAAATATCAAGGATTAGTCAAGTGGGCTCATGCCTTGCATGCATCAATGGAGTTCTCACTCCAAGTTTGAAGCATCAATGATGTTCAACTCACTCCTTGCGACAAAACACCTTCTCATCAAGAGGTTTTGTAAAGATATCACGAGTTGTTTGTCGATCTGAACATGCTTAAGATTCATGTCACCCTTGGCAATGTGATCACGAATGAAATGGTGACGAACTTCAATATGTTTCGCTCGAGAGTGTTGCCTTTGGATTGTGTCCAATTTTAATCGCACTCTCATTGTCACAAAGCAGGGAACATGTCTCACATGTATCCCATAATCCTTCAAAGATTTGTGTCATCCATAGCAATTGAGCACAACACGAACCAGCAGCAATATATTCCGCTTGGCGGTGGATAATGATATCAATTTTGTTTCTTGGAGGACCAAGATACAAGGGATCGACCAAGGAATTGACACGTGCCGAAGTTGACTTTCTATCAACCCTGCCACCGCATAGTCCGAGTCGGAATAGCCAACAAGGTCGAAAGAGGCCCTCTTAGGATACCAAATGCCAAAGTTTGTGTGTGTATCAAATATCTCACAATCCTTTTAACAGCTTTAAGATGACATTCTTTAGGGGCTGCTTGATATCGAGCACACATGCATACACTCAACATTATGTCAGGACGAGAAGCACAAAGATATAGTAGAGAACCAATCATAGATCGGTAAACCTTTTGATCAACGGGTTCTCCATCTTTTGTCAAGTCATTATGTCCACTTGTAGGCATGGGGTTCTCATACCTTTGCTTTCTTGCATGTTGAACTTCTTGAAGAGATCCTTGGTGTACTTTGTTTGTGAGACAAAGTACCCTCCTTAGATTGCTTGATTTGCAACCCAAGGAAGAATTTGAGTTCACTCATCATGGACATCTCATACTTCTCCGACATGAGCTTTCCAAACTTCTCGCTAAAATGAGGGTTAGTTGAACCAAAGATAATATCATCAACATATATTTGGCACACAAATAGTTCACCATCAACCCTTTTCGTGAACAGCGTTGAGTCTATTTTTCCAATCTCAAAGCCTTTTTCAAGAAGAAAGCTAGTCAAGCATTTGTACCAAGCTCTAGGAGCTTGTTTAAGACCATAAAGAGCTTTGTGCAACTTGTAAACATGATTAGGCTTTTGGGATTCACAAACCGGAGGTTGTTTCACAAATACTTCCTCCTCTATTTCACCATTTAGGAAAGCACTTTTGATATCCATTTGATAGAGAGTAATATCATGGTGATTGGCATAAGCAAGAAGAATGCGAATGGACTCAAGTCTAGCAACGGGGGCATAGGTCTCACCATAGTCCATACCTTCGACTTGTGTGTAACCTTGAGCTCTGAGACGAGCCTTGTTGCGGATGACTTGTCCATCTTCATCTTGCTTGTTCCGAAACACCCATTTGGTTCCAATGACGTTTTGATCATTCTTGGGCTTCTCTACCAAAGTCCATACCTTGTTCCTCTCGAAGTTGTGTAGCTCTTCGTGCATAGCATTCACCCAATCCGGGTCTTCAAGTGCTTCTTCTACCTTCATAGGTTCAATACTAGAGATAAATGAGTAATGCTCACAAAAGTTAGCTAAGCGAGTTTTAGAGCGAGTAATTCTCCCGGAGTTGATGTCATTGATCATTTGTTCCACGGGATGATTTTTCTTGACTCTTGCTCGGACTCGAGATAGCTTTTGTTGAGGTTGTGGCTGAGCTTCCTCATCATCTTCATCTTCCTCTTCTTCTTCTTCATTGTTGTTGGTGTTGTCTTGAGGTGGTGGAGAAGGAGGTTGTGGTGGATCTTCTTGTTGCACTTCCTCATCTTGGTGAGTTCCACTTGTGGAGGCCTCCATGTTGCCTTGAGGTTCATCTTGCCGTGAGGTGGGGGCTCCACATATGTAGATGAGGTACTCTCCTTCACTTCCATGGGACGGATCTTTCCAATAGATAAATCTTGGATGGCTTCCGATGGGTCCTTGTCTCCTACATCAATAGGCATTTGCTCTACTTGCGAGCCATTAGATTCATCAAACTTCACGTCTACCGTCTCTTCAACCTTTCGGGTGAAATTATTGTAGACACGGTAGGTGTGGGAGTTTGATCCATAACCAAGAAAAAAGCCTTCATGAGTTTTAGGAGCAAATTTGGACCGACGATGCTTATCAAGAATATAGCATTTCGAACCAAAGACACGAAAGTATCCCACTTGGGGTTTGTTACCGGTGAGGAGCTCGTATGATGTCTTGCCGAGGAGCTTATGAAGATAAAGCCTGTTGATAGCATGACAAGCTGTCTCGACCGCTTCCCCCCAAAAAATGCTTCGGTGTCTTGTATTCATCAAGCATCGTTCTAGCTATCTCTATGAGCATTCGGTTCTTCCTCTCAACAACTCCATTTTGTTGAGGAGTGTACGTAGCCGAGAACTCATGTAGAATCCCTTCCTCATCAAGAAAAGAGTCTACATTGGCGTTCTTGAACTCCGTTCCATTGTCACTCCGAACTTTCTTGATCTTCACCTCAAATTGATTTTGGGCCTTTCTGGCAAAGGTTTTGAAGATTCTCTGAACCTGCGATTTGTCATCAAGGAAAAATACCCACGTAAATCTGGAATAATCATCAACTATAACTAGACCAAAGGAGTTACCACCAAGGCTTTTGTAAGCATTGGGACCGAAGAGATCCATATGAAGAAGCTCAAGCGGTCTCCTTGTGGTCATGATGTTCTTCACGGGATGACTTCCACCTACTTGTTTTCCTGCCTGACAAGCACTACAAAGTCTATCTTTGTCAAAGAAAACATCTTTAACGCCAAGAATATGATCACCTTTGATTAGCTTGTCTAGATTGCGCATACCAACATGTCCAAGCCTTCTATGCCATAACCAACCTTTAGAGGATTTAGCAATGAAACAAGCTCTAGGTTGGGCTTTCTTAGTAAAATCAACAATATATAGATCACCTCTACGGATACCAGTAAATGCCATGTTATGATTGTCACGACGAAAGACTTGGCAATCTACTTCAGTGAATAGCACATTGAATCCAAAGTCAGCTAATCTAGACACGGAAAGTAAATTGTATCCAAGAGATTCTACAAGCATGACATTTTGAATAGAGCTATCATGAGATATGGCCACCTTACCAAGGCCAAGTACCTTACCCTTGGAGTTGTCTCCAAAAGTCACATACTTGCGTGGACCATCGTTCTTTGCAAGCTCTCGAAACATGTCTTCGTCTCCGGTCATGTGGTCGGTGCATCCACTATCAAGAATCCACTCTTTTCCGCCGGATATGTAGTCTCTCAGATTTGCCATAAGATTGAGACTCTTCATGATCTTGTCTAGCTCGGTGTCCGAAACGGAGTAATCATCATCATGCTCATGCTCACCATCATATTGACCCATAGATAGTTCATCATCAACAGCTAGGTCAATTAGACAACTACTTGCATTAGTTTTGTCAATGTGACAATAATCTTCGGAATGCAATACAAGAGCATTTCTAATTAGAACATTGATAAGACCGGGATCACCCTTCTTTTTCATAAGATCACGAAGCTCAAAGAAGCATTTGTCAAAGTTGGGATCATTGGGGCGCATCATATCAAATTCAATAGTCTTGTATAGAATTTCATCAAGACCTCTCAAAGAGTAGTCCGGATAAAGTTCTTCCAAGAACTTCCACATAGCATAGGCGCACTCAAAGTTTGTAACGAGCTTAAGCAAGTTATCGGGTAACCCTCTAATGATAAGATTTACAGTCCTAAGGTTACGAAGCAAATCAAGCTCTTCATCCATGGTAGGGTGCAAGGGGTCAAATGGTGGCACATAGGGGGTCTCAACATATTTGCGCAAGTTGTAAGTCTTAAAGATAATAAGCATTTCAATCCTCCACGAGTTATAGGACACTCCATTAAGAATAGGCACTCTATGGCTAACACTCCCAAACGTAGACACGTCCATCTTCCTCCAATGGTGTGTAAACCAAAGCAATGGAGACCAAGGCTCTGATACCAATTGAGGGATCGAAGAAGGTGAGAGTGTCTAGAGGGGGGGGTGATTAGACTACTCGACAAGATAAAAATTCTGTCTTTTATCAAGGACAGATTTTGGCAAATTTTGCATAACACACAAGTCAAGTAGCACACTACACATGCAATTCTAGAGTATGGGCAGCGGAAAGTAAATTGTACAAGTAGCAAAGAGAAGTGGAGAGGATCAAACGCAATTTGGAGACGCGGTGATTTTTCTCGTGGTTCCGATAGGTGGTGCTATCGTACTTCCACGTTGATGGAGACTTCAACCCACGGAGGGTAACGGCTGCGAGAGTCCACGGAGGGCTCCACCCATGAAGGGTCCACGAAGAAGCAACCTTGTCTATTCCATCATGGCCTGCGCCCACGGAGGGCTAGCCTTACTCGGGGTAGATCTTCACGAAGTAGGCGATCTCCTTGCCCTTACAAACTTCTTGGTTCAATTCCACATCTCGACGACGGAGGCTCCCAAGCGACACCTAACCAATCTAGGAGGCACCACCCTCCAAAAGGTAATAGATGGTGTAGATGATGATGAACTCCTTGCTCTTGTGCTTCAAATGATAATCTCCCCAACACTCAACTCTCCTCACTGATTTGGCTGTGGTGGAAGAAAGGATTGAGTGGAAAGCAACTTGGGAAGGCTAGAGATCAAGCTTCATATGGTGGGAGTGGAGCAACTTGATCTCAACACAAGGGTAGGTAGTTCTCTTCTCGTAAATGTAAGGTAGGAGTGGTAGTTCTTTCGATGGCTCTCTCCACGAATGAAGAGGGGGTGGAGGGTATTTATAGCCTCCACACAAAATCCAACCGTTACACACATTTGAGCAATCTCGGTGGGACCGAAGTTGACAACTCGGTGAGACCGATAGTTCAAATAATGTGAGCGTTGGGATTTTAGTGGGACCAAAAATACAATCTCGGTGAGTCCGATTCGTGCAATGACAAGAGCATGCCAATTTTGGTGGGACCGACTTCATCATCTCGGTGACACCGATTTGATGATGAAGGTTACAAAAGCTTATAACTCATTTTCGGTGAGACCGAGTTCGAATCGGAAAATCCGAGTTTGCTAGGGTTTGGCTTATGGCTGAGGTGGTTCATCTCGGTGTGGTGAGTTTGGAATATCGGTGGGACCGAGACTACTTATGAGTGTATATGGCGGTGAAAGTTCTTGATAGTTTAGGAGATGTATCACTAAGCACTTGAGCAACGGATCATCATCATAACCTCATCCCCTTTCAATAGTATTGGCTTTCCTATGGACTCAATGTGATCTTGGATCACTAAACCAAAAATGGAGTCTTGAGCTTTTGCGAATGCTTGCCTTAGCATTTTGAGGGTCCACCTCTTGATCCTTTTGCCATGCCAATGTGATTGAATTTCTGAAACATACTTGATAAAAGCATTAGTCCAACCACAAAGTATGTTGTCATTAATTACCAAAACCACCCGAGGAGCAAATGTGCTTTCAAGACAGCTCGATGGACGCACCCGATCTCCGATCCAGCAGAGGTGCGGGAGGAGTTCCGTCAAGACGACGGCGTGGTGACGATCTTGATGTTCTCTGTCGCAGGCTTCGCCTAAGCACCGCTACAATATGACCGAGGTGTAATATCATGGAGGGGGGAACCGCACACGGCTAAGGAACGATCTCAATGATCAACTTGTGTGTCCATGGGGTGCCCCCTGCCCCCGTATATAAAGGAGTGGAGGAGGGGAGGGCCGGCCCTCTACTATGGCGCGCCCTGGGGAGTCCTACTCCCACCGGGAGTAGGATTCCCCCTTTCCTAGTCCAACTAGGAGACCTTCCATGTATTAGGAGTAGGAGACTAGGAAAGGGAGGGAGAAGGGAAGGAAGGAGGGGTGCGGCCCTCCCTTAGTCCAATCGGACTAGGGCAAGAAGCGCGGCTGCCTAGGGCAGCCCCTCTCTCTTTCCCGTATGGCCCATAAGGCCCAATACTTCTCCCCGGCGAATTCCCGTAACTCTCCGGTACTCCGATAAATACCCGAATGACTCGGAACCTTTCCGAACTCCGAATATAGTCGTCCAATATATCGATCCTTACGTCTCGACCATTTCGAGACTCCTCGTTATGTCCCCGATCTCATCCGGGACTCCGAACTCCTTCGGTACATCAAAACTCATAAACTCGTAATATAACTGTCATCGAAACCTTAAGCGTGCGGACCCTACGGTTCGAGAACAATGTAGAGATGACCGAGACACGTCTCCGGTTAATAACCAATAGCGGGACCTGGATGCCCATATTGGTTCCTACATATTCTATGAAGATCTTTATCGGTCAGACCGCATAACAACATACGTTGTTCCCTTTGTCATCGGTATGTTACTTGCCCGAGATTCGATCGTCGGTATCCAATACCTAGTTCAATCTCGTTACGGCAAGTCTCTTTACTCGTTCAAGTAATACATCATCTCGCAACTAACTCATTAGTTGCAATGCTTGCAAGGCTTAAGTGATGTGCATTACCGAGAGGGCCCAGAGATACCTCTCCGACATTCGGAGTGACAAATCCTAATCTCGAAATACGCCAACCCAACAAGTACCTTAGGAGACACCTGAGAGCACCTTTATAATCACCCGATTCGTTGTGACGTTTGGTAGCACACAAAGTGTTCCTCCGTAAACGGAGTTGCATAATCTCATAGTCATAGGAACATGTATAAGTCATGAAGGAAGCAAGAGCAACATACTAAGCGATCGAAGTGCTAAGCTAACGGAATGGGTCATGTCAATCAGATCATTCAACTAATGATGTGACCTTGTTAATCAAATAACAACTCCTTGTTCATGGTTAGGAAACATAACCATCTTTGATTAACAAGCTAGCCAAGTAGAGGCATACTAGTGACACTCTGTTTGTCTATATATTCACACATGTATTATGTTTCCGGTTAATACAATTCTAGCATGAATAATAAACATTTATCATGATATAAGGAAATAAATTATAACTTTATTATTGCCTCTAGGGCATATTTCCTTCACAGAGCTCATACCTTAAATTGAGAGATAAAATTATTTTGAGGTGCATGATTTTCCTATCAACGAAAACGACCAAGAAATACCAATATCTTCCATGCTAGACAAATTATAGGCGATTCCCCAACAGAAAATAAAGTTTATTTCCTTTCCATCATTCTTACACAATCCATGGCTAGTTGTATCCACAGGTGCCTTCCATACCAACACTTTCCAAGGAATTTATTATCATGATATTCTTATTATTTTCATTTCGGGACTGGGCATCCCTATTACCTGCCACACTCTCATGCAATGACAAGTGAATAAACACTCATCTAAGAAAAAATACCTAGCATGGAAAATATTGGCCGCCCTCTACCGCTTCATGAACGGTACAGACACACAAAACGGAAATTTATTTTGAATATTAGAGTTGGCACATGCAAAATTACTTGTTACGGCATGGAAATACCACATATAGGTAGGTATGGTGGACTCATTTGGTACAACTTTGGTTTTAAGGAATTGGATGCACAAGCACCATTCCCACTTAGTACAAATGTAGGCTAGCAAGCGACCAACCAAAAAACGAAAACGTTCATAAACATGCGTTAAACATAACTAACACTGAAGAATGCACCACAAGTAGGATGTAACTTCGTTGCAAAACTATTGACTTTCGTGCTTGCGTAGGGAATCACAAACCTTAACACCAATATGCTTACTAAACCACAATTACTTACTAATATGACACACATATTATTATCTCCCTATCGCAAAACTATTACAAGGAATCAAACTTATCATATCCAATGATCTTTTCATGAAAGTTTTTATTATATCCCTCTTGAATATTGATCACTTTGGGACCAAATTCATATATCGTGCAAATTACTATTGCTATGATCAACTCTCAAAAAGATTTGAGTGAAGCACGAGGATACAAATGTTTCTTCAAATTTATCAACTCTCAAATAGATTTAAGTGAAGCATGAGAGTTCATTCCTTCAAAATATAATCATGTCAACTCTCAAATTAATATAAGTGAAGCATGAGAGTGCATTTCTTCAAAATATAATCACCGCCATACTCTGAAACATTTAAGTGAAGCACTAGAGCGATTGCCTAGCTCAAAACATTTAAGTGAAGCACCTAGAGCAATTCTAACAAATCATGATAAACTTATGGTTCTCTCAAATAGGTGTGTTCAGCAAGGATGATTGTGACAAACTCAAAATAAAAATAAACAAATAATCATATATTACAAGATGCTCCAAGCAAAATTCATGATATGTGACAAATAAAAATATAGCTCCAAGTAAAATTACCGATGGTCGTTGGAATAAAGAGGGGATGTCTTTCGAGGCATCCCAAACTTAGTTGCTTGGGAGTCCTTGAATATTACTTTAGGGTTCCTCGTGCATCACCATGCCTAGGCTCTTGCTACTCCTTGCACTACATAAAAAATACACTTCCGTGATGATACGTGTTTGTCACAGTAGGTCACGTTTTCTGTCATGCATGTACATCCATGACGATTTTATGACAGAATCAAGATAGTCATACCTGTGTTGTCGTAGAAGTGTTTCATGACATTACCAAAATTATCATCATGGAAATGTCCACTTCCACGATGATAAATCGTGCGTCATAGAAGTGCTTTTGTCAAGGGTGACTGACATGTGGCATCCACCATAACGGCTCGTTGTTAAGCTATTGAGTCCGGTTTTGGATCCGATAACCCGTTAACAGCCCCGACCAATGGGGATTTTCCACGTGTAAAATCATCATTGGCTGGAGGAAACACGTGTCGGCTCACCGTTGGGACAGATATCATCCACTCATTGGACCGAAGGAACCTATGATACTTCGACACGTGGCACGACCCAACAGACGCCCATTCCTATGAAAAGGTCGCCCCATTTGACTTGGTCAAAAGGTGGCGGGCCGGTCCATGAAAAGCATGTTAACGGCGCTGGTGGGATGTGCTCACCTCGGCCCACCTCCGGTGCCCCTCTTTTGGTACATAAGTCATTCTGACCTAGAAAAAATAAGGGGGAGGACTTTGGGGATGAAGCACCGCTGTCTCGAGGCGGAACTTGGGCAGGAGCACTTTGTCCTCTAGCGAAGCGATTCCGTCGAGGGAACTTCCCTCCCAGAGGGGGAAATCATCGTCATCATCATCACCAACAACTCTCCCATCTTGGGGAGGGCAATCTCCATCAACATCTTCAACAACACCATCTCCTCTCAAACCCTAGTTAATCTTTTGTGTTCAATCATTGTACCGAAACTATAGACTGGTGCTTGTGGGTGACTAGTAGTGTTGATTACATCTTGTAGTTCATTACTATATAGTTTATTTGGTGGAATATTATATGTTGAGATCCATTGTGATATTTAATACCTCTCTGATCTTGAGAATTATTATCATTTGTGAGTATTTACTTTTGTTCTTGAGGTCCCGGGAGAAATCATGTTGCAAGTAATCATGTGAACTTGATATGTGTTCGATATTTTGATTATATGTATGTTGTGATTCCCCTAGTGGTGTCATGTGAACGTCGACTACATGACACTTCACCATATTTGGGCCTAAGGGAATGCATTCTGGAGTAGTTATTAGATGATGGGTGCGAGAGTGACAGAAGCTTAAACCCTAGTTTATGCGCTATTTTGTAAGGGACCGATTGGATCCAAAAGTTTAATGCCACGGTTAGAATTTATTCTTAATACTTTTCTCGTAGTTGTGGATGCTTGCGAGGGGGTTAATCATAAGTAGTAGGTTTGCTCAAGTAAGAATAGCACCTAAGCACCGGTCCACCCACATATCAAATTATCAAAGTAGCGAACACGAATCGAGCCAAACATGATGAAAGTGACTAGATGAAATTCCCGTGTACCCTCAAGAACACTTTTCTTATCATAAGAGACCGTTTTGGCCTGTCCTTTGCCTCAAAAGGATTGGGCTACCTTGTTGAACTTTTGATACTACTATCATTACTTGCTCGTTACAAATTATCTTGCTATCAAACTATCATGTTACTTACAATTTCAACACTTGCAGACATTACCTTGCTGAAAACCACTTGTCATTTCCTTCTGCTCCTCGTTGGGTTCGACACTCTTATTTATCAAAAAGGCTGCAATTGATCCCATATACTTGTGGGTCATGAAACTCCGTTTGGTATTCCTTTTCTTCGAAGCTCAAAAACAAGAAAAAAACAAAAACTGACACTAGGCTCTAGGTTAATACGTTAGTCCCAAAAATAATATAAAATAGCATATTAATGCATATAAAACATCCAAAACTGATAATATCATAGCATGGAACAATCAGAAATTATAGATATGTTGGAGACGTATCACCCGCGGGACAAACTGCCACGTACGGTTGCGCTGCAGGGTGTCGGACTCCTCACGCATTGCAGCGAGCCAGTTCAGATCTCGAAGGGCTGCTCGAGCGGAGGTGGGCAACAGAAACGATGCCATGGTAGATGTGGCACACGCGTACTCGTCGGAGGTGTAGCACGTGCAAGGACAAAACGTCCCGGTCCGAGCTCGAGTTACCACACTAGTGGGGGGCACGGCCGCCGCCGGCGGAGCCGAAGGGGAGACCGGCAATGAGGAGGTCGAGCCGGTCTCCGAGGGTGCCGAAGGGGTATGCAGCTGTCAGGCCAGGAGAGGCAACGCCCGGCTAGACGGAGCCGGAGACCGCGATGGCGGGGGCATCCAAAGGGGCGGCCATGCTTGAGGCGCCGCTAGAGGGGGCAGCCAGACCCGCGACGTCTGGTGGGCCCCTCGAGAGGGTAGCCAGGCTAGAGAGCGTAGGGCGCGCGGGCGGAGTCGGGCCCGGGGCGGTGCTCGGCGAAGGGGGCGGCCCACCATAGGTAGTGGCAGGGGCGAGTCGCGCCGTGGGAGGAGCCGGAGGCTACACGGGGGAGGACGCTACCTGCTGAAAAGGGAACACCATCTCATCAAAGTACACATGCCGTTATGTATAAACGCGGTGGGACACTGGATCATAGCACCGGTAACCTTTGGTGTTGGGAGGGTAACTGCTACCTCTTGAGCACTGCGTTGGTTTTCCCTTGAAGAGGAAAGGGTGATGCAACAAAGTAGCGTAAGTATTTCCCTCAGTTTTTGAGAACCAAGGTATCAATCCAGTAGGAGGCTACACGCAAGTCCCTCGTACCTACACAAACAAATAAGAACCTTGCAACCAACGCGATAAAGGGGATGTCAGTCCCTTCAAGGCCACTTGCAAAAGTGAGATATGATAGAAATAATAATAAGATAAATATTTTTGGTATTTTTCTGATATAGATTGGAATGTAAAGATTGCAAAATAAAGTAGATCAAAAACTTATATGATGGAAAATAGACCCGAGGACCATAGGTTTCACCAGTGGCTTATCTCAAGATAGCATAAGTATTACAGTGGGTGAACAAATTACTGTCGAGCAATTGATAGAAAAGTGCATAGTTATGAGAATATCTAGGCATGATCATGTATATAGGCATCACGTCGCGACAAGTAGATCAAACGATTACGCATCTACTACTATTACTCCACACATCGACCGCTATCCAGCATGCATCTAGAGTATTAAGTTCATAAGAACAGAGTAACACATTACGCAAGATGACATGATGTAGAGGAATAGCAATATGATATAAACCCCATCTTTTTATGCTCGATGGCAACAATACAATACGTGCCTTGCTGCCCTAGCATCCTTTGGGAAAGGACACCGCAAGATTGAACCCAAAGCTAAGCACTTCTCCCATTGCAAGAAAGATCAATCTAGTAGGCCAAACCAAACTGATAATTCGAAGAGACTTGCAAAGATAACCAATCATACATAAAAGAATTGAGAGGAGATTCAAATATTTCTCATAGATAAACTTGATCATAAACCCACAATTCATCGGATCTCGACAAACATACCGCAAAAAGAGTTACATCGGATAGATCTCCAAGATGATCGAGGACAACATTGTATTGAGATTCAAAGAGAGAGAAGAAGCCATCTAGCTAATAACTATGGACACGAAGGTCTGTGGTAAACTACTCACACTTCATCGGAGAGCTTTGGCGTTGATGTAGAAGCCCTCCGTGATCGATTCCCCCTCCGGTGGAGCGCCGGAAAAGGCCCCAAGATGGGATCTCACGGGTACAGAAGGTTGCGGCTATGGAAATAGGGTTTCATGGTGCTCCTGGATGTTTTCAGGGTATGTAGATATATATAGGCGAAAGAAGTCGGTCAGGGAAGCCACGAGGGGTCCAAGAGGGTGGGGGCGCGCCCACCCCCCTGGGGCGCGCCTCCCTGCCTCGTGGCCGCCTCGTTTTCTTCTTGACGTCCACTCCAAGTCTCCTGGATTGCGTTTGTTCCAAAAATAACTCTCCCGAAGGTTTCATTCCGTTTGGACTCCGTTTGATATTCCTTTTCTACGAAACACTAAAATAGGCAAAAAAAACCAGCAATTTGGGTTGGGCCTCCGGTTAATAGGTTACTCCCAAAAAATGATATAAAAGTATACAGTAAAGCCCATAAACATCCTAAACAAGTAATATAATAGCATGGAACAATCAAAAATTATAGATACGTTGGAGACGTATCAGGAACCGAGAAAGATACAAGGAACCGACCAGGGAGCAAGTTTGTGAGGAGTGGTGGACGCGGTGCTAGGATAACAGAGACACCCGAAGATGCGAAGGCCATTGTAAGATGGGGACATACGGAAAAGGAGCCGGTGAGGAGCATTGTTCGAGCGAGGGCGACACGGGCGGATGTTGATGAGGAGGCTTGCCGTGGCGAGAGCATCCGGCTAGAACCGAGGGGGCACATTAGAGTGGAAGAGCAACGTGCGGACGCGATCTTTAAGAGTGCGAATGACATGCTCGGCGCGGCCATTTTGCTGGGACGTGTAGGGACAAGTGAGGCGAAAGATGATGCCATGAGAAGCAAGGAGGTTACGGACGACGACGTTGGTCAAACTCTTTTCCGTTGTCAGTTTGTAATGCATGGATATGACAACCAAAATATGTGGTGACATAGGAATAAAACGTGGTGAGTGTGGCAAGGGTGTCGGACTTGCGATGTTGAAGAAATGTCCACACATGATGAGAGAAATCATCTAATATCACCAAATAGTATAGATAGCTCGTGTTGCTTGCAACCGGGGACGTCCAAACATCACTATGCAATAACTGAAACAAAAAAGTGGAAATGTTTGTAGACTCGCTAAAGGGAAGACGAACGTGCTTGCCGAGACGGCAAGCCTCACAAGTGTGGTTGTCAACCCTATTACATGAGAAAGAAAAACTCTATAGAATCTGATGCAAAACTGTGGAGTTGGGATGACCGAGATGAGCATGCCAAAGATCAACGTTGGCGGCGAGGGTGGCTGGACAGGTGGCGGTGGTGGCAGAGGGGTGCACCATGTAGAGCTCGTCGGGGCTATCACATTGGTGGAGTACCATCCGGGTATGGGCGTCCTTCACAGAAAAGTCAACATCGTCAAATTCGACAGTAATAGGATTCTCACAAGCAAGGCGACGAACAGATACAAGGTTCGTGACTAAGTCAGGAGAAATAAGAACATTAGACATGTTAATAGGAGTCGAAGTAGATGGAAACGACATATGACCGACATATGTAATGGGTAAACATTAGACATGTTACCAACGGTGATGCGAGTGGGAGTATGAACGGGAGTGGAAGATATGAGGTTACCGGGTTGAGATGTCATATGAGTAGTGGCGCCCGAGTCCATGTACCAGTCACCTCCGCCACCGTAGTTACTGGGTGAGGGAGCCGGGTGCAAGGCGGCGAGTAGTGCGGGATCCCACGGCGGCGGCACCTGGGGGTAGAACCCGCCATAAGGGGGTGCGGGAGCGACGCCATAGCCGACCGCGGCCGGCGGTGCAGGAAGGGTCGGGTAGGGGGAGGCGCCAGGCACGATGAGGTATGCCTGGTGACTCGCCGAACGAGGCTCGAGGATGCCCGGGGCGGCAAGATGGGGAACCGACATCGAGTACACGTGGACGACACCCGTCCACGGATTGGTGCCATAAGTCCATGGCGGGGAGGGCTGCTGATGATGAGGGCCCCCCGTACGCCCCCCAGTTCGCCTGTTGTTGTTGCTTCGGCCGCCTGCCCTTGCGGCGGTTGCCGCACCGCCCGCAGCCTTGCGGCTGCTGTTGAGGAGCAGGAGGAGGTGCGAGGGCCACGGGGGGGACGGGGTAGTACCGCGGGGGTGCAGGGGTGGCGGCTGCCACTGTGGGGGTCGGGCGGGTGGTGGGGCGCCGCGAGCGGTGCCGGCGGCGAGGGCGTGGTGTTGCACACATTTCTTCACCTCTTCATCCAGCGCTCCTCCAACCGCAAGTACGCCACAAACTTGGGGAAGGAGGGCTCCGACATCAACGTGAGGTTGGCGGCGGTGTTGCCGAAGTCCTCATTGAGGCCGGCGGTGAGCGTGCTGAGGAGGAGGTCATCATCAATCTTGGCGCTGATTTCACGGAGCTCATCCGACAACGTCTTGAGACGGCGGCAGTAGTCATCGATGGAATGTTCATCCTGGTGACAGTCAAAAAATTCCTGCTGCAAAAAAACGCGATGTTGAAGCTTGTTGTCGGTGAAGAGGCCGTTGAGCTTGACCCACACAATGCGTGTGTCATCACCATCGCTCACGACCGTGTGAAACAGGTCCTTAGAGATGGTGGTGAAGAACCACTGGATGAGTGTAGCGTCGATCGCGGTCCACTCGGAGTCGTTCACCATGGCGCGAGAGTCGACGGTGCCGTCAACTTGATCCGCGAGATTGTCCTCGCGGAAGAGGAGCGAGAAATAGGCCTTCCACGTGGGTACGTGGAGTTGGTGGCATCAAGGATGACGGGAACGCGGTCATGGATGTTGATGTCACGAATGTCGGCGGGGTCCGGCCCGGCGAAGGGGTTGGAGATGGATGAGGCGACGGGCATGGTGGCGGCGTGCGTGGGAAAGGGAAGGGGGCTGCGGCTAGGGTAGGAGGGGGAAGCGACGGCGCGGCGGCTAGGGTTGGGGCGGCTGCAAGAGAGGAGCAGCGGCGTAGGAGGGTGGAGGCGGTGGTGGCGTGGGCGCGGCGTGCGGAGGTGGCGGCAGTGGCGGCGGGCGGCGGCGGCTAGGGTTATGAGCGGGTTAGGCAAAGGACCGATACAGTGTCGTCTGACATCGATGATTCTCATTGATCGTGCACTAGGCACATATATAGGTACAAGGGGTGCACCCGGTTTCTTGTCTCCCAAGATACAACTAGTTACAGAGGGGAGAGAGACACGATAGGTGCAACGTACAGAATCCGGACCTACATACGTATGTACATGTTCAACACCTAAGGTGAGCAATGATGGAAATCTCCTCTACGAACTAAAACCCCTTAGCTTATATAGGCACCGAGGGTATGTAGGGTTACATATGGTTGGTTTATCAACTAGGGATACGCATGTAGACGGCCGATGCTGTTCTTGAAGTGCATGCCAAGTCTTCGGCAAAATCCACCTTGATCACGTCAAGGTTTAAGGCTTCCGAAGTCCTTCCATATGAGATTGATAGGTCCTGGGCTCGGCCCGTGGACTATAGACCAACTAGATTGGTACCCCCTAGTCCAATACGCCGTCAACCATGAATCCAACAAATAGCACAAGATAAATAAATGAATTCAAAGGTTTAAATGAAAGATGGGGATGCGAGCAAAAAAGGTTTCAAACTGAAGAGAAGAGGCTTAAATAATTCATGAAGACACGAGGAAAAAAGTTGAAGCTAAGAAGAAGAGGCTTATACTCGAGAGATTTGCATGATGTCCAAGGTCATGTTGGTCAAGTCCACAACTTGGATAACAATGTGGGTGGTGTTGGTTCGCCGTATGCGTTGCGGCATCATTGTACACTTTGTAAATGGCAATGCACGCTTTGCAAATGGTGACAGTCATGGTTCATTAGTCTTGTCTTGATTATTATTTTTGAAACGAAAGTAAAAGATTTGCCTCATCTATTTTTAAAATGAAGATAAAAGATTTACTTCATCGATTAACTAAGCAGAGAATAATTGTTCAGTTAATTAACAAAAAACCGGGCAAAAATTGGTACAAACCAACCCCATAAGCACATGATGAGTCCCAGATACATAACGATCATCAACCTTCACACTGTTTCATTGCAAAGAAAGCCCTAACAAAAGTAACTTGGCCGGCCGAAGACCATGGGCACCAGCAAATCCATGAAGACAAGTCTGTATTATGAACTACTTTGGAGTATGTTTGAATGTTCAAATCGTTCGTTGTGCATAATTTGACCTTCAATTATTCTGAAACATGAGTGCTACTGTCTTCGTCTCAAATATATGACGTTTTTGCAGTTTATATTATTACGAGTCAAAGGATTTGGACTACCGCGCCCTAGTTGCACGTCGACGTGTTTGTGTGGACGCCCAGTATCTTCCCTGCCCGGTCTCCGGCCTCTCGCTGACTACTCCTGGAAGTATATGTGCAGTTGACGGTGAAACACAGGACTGGGCGTGACCGTACTGCGCCCATTCCTAGGATGCTATACAATGGGTTCACACGCGTAGTAGTACAAAAATCAGATGATATTCTGTCGTATGCATAGTAATTCCGCGCAAACAAATGCAGCGTCATGTCGCCTTGGCCCCGTCTCGCACCGTCGCACGTCGGTAGTGCGATTGACGCAACACGCTAAAGTATCCTTGCTGCAGAGAGAGACCGTGTGCAGGCTGCAGCTACGCATACGCCCACGCGCCTACGCTATTAAAGTAGTAATAGATGTGTCGTGCTCGTGCAAGCACGCAATATACTACGGCGTGCAGTGAGAATCCAAGCCCCGGACCCGGAGCCCACGTCTGCGACACGCATCGGCTATACTTCCCGCATGCACGAGCTCCCTAATGCACAGCGGAGCGTGCACGTAACTGCTACTTTTACGTCGACATGATGCAGCGTATCCTCGCGCTCTGGCCACCATGTACGTTTGTGAAAGAGTTTCCGTGCAGTTCTGTGGTGTACTGTTAGCAGTTGCATCAATGTGCCTGGACAACCTTTGCAGTACTGTTCGCTCATCCATTCATTGTAAACTGTAGCATGATGTTACCTCAGTGGACGCCTGGACGGTGGAGAACTCTGAGTTGCAGGTCGCGGCGCGCGAGAAAATGGTACGCTTCGCTCGCATGCATAATGCATTTTCAGTTTCCTGCCGCAGAGTCCGTCCCGCGAGCCCCGACGGCTCCGGGAGCGAATCGCTACGGCGGAGGATCAGTGCACGCGTGCGCTTTCATGGGCACCACAGGCCTGCACCTGCAAACACTTTGGTCCATCCGGATCGTTCTTCGACACGAGGCCGGATGCAGATCCGGTGCGGTGCATCTGCTATTTTTCTGCACGGATGCGCTTCAAGTGATGAGAGCACGCACAGTCCCACAGATACATGATGCAGCCCAGTACGGCCCGAAAAGGAGTTGGGCGGCGATTAATACCCCGACGGCCTCTCTACCAACCATACTACTATTTTCTCTCTCGGTTTACAGGCGTATGCAGCGTCTTTCACAGAGTCGTTAATTTGACCAACCTAATCAAAGTCGTATATTATAAAAATATACCAACATAAACTTTGGAGTTTCTACTTTCAAAAGGTATAATTTTGTGTTATATAGTTTATATTAGGGTGATAAAATTGACAACCTGGTGATATCTGTATGAGCAAGACTCAGAAGCAAAAATGAAGATTACTACTGGGTTTCTATTTTGTTCGGTCCGTTCACATTGAGTGCAGCGCCCGGCCCTGAAGTGCCGGCCCGCGACTCAACAACCAAAAACATCTTGAAATTTCTTCAGGCCATGAACAACATTTCTTTTTTTTTTTGTCGAATAATGATATTTCATCTTCGCATATAAAGGAATAGTGCTGGTATTAGCAGATGATATTTGACTTGCTTTTCAAATCGAGTGACGTGGTTTGTTTTGTTAAAATAGAGAGTGTTGTGTTCCGTACGGTAGATCATCACACATTGTTTGATCAGGAGTGAAGAAATCTCGCCTCCATTTCACGTCTGAGAGTATTAATTATTGAAAGAAAATTCCTTTGGAAACAAGCTGAATCAGAAAGCAGCATTGCTATGGTAACACGGGTGGTAAATTGTAACGTATGCCCAATCTAGAACCATCTCCGAGTTGTCATTTTTTTTAACACAGGACAGACATAAACGCCATGCACATCTTATTCCGAGCACCTTTGAGACTGAGTCGGCACATCCTGAGATTGACGTGCTAAACACTACTCCCTCCGTTTTTTTAGAGCAAAAGGGCACGCAGCCCCGATTCCATTGCATGCAACGAAATCAGTGTGACAAGCATTCACCAATACAGCCCATGAGCACAAAGATCGCAGCTGTCTCAAAGACAAGAAAAAGCTACAGGACTAAAGCGCACTGGGCTACAAGCTAACAAACAGCCCAGGTCTACTGAAAGCTCAAGTCTACTAAAACAGAAAGTAAATACAGGTACACATGGGATTTTTCATCTAGTCTGCTCTTCATACAGCCAGAAGGGGAGTAACAACAGCATCAATCTTCTTTTTCCTTTGTTTCCTCACCATTCCGCCCCTTGCAGCTTTGAGAGGATCACCGGTCCGCCACATCGGCATAGGAGGATCTCGGCGGCTTCTCGATTTTTCCACCATAGCGTAGACTGCGTTCTTGCATCGCTTAAGAACAGGACCTCCCACGCCGCGGCTCCAAGGCCACTGTCTCCAGATTTTACGCATACCATACCACGGATCGATTGAAACATGGTTATTCTGATCTTCCAGAGACCCCACATCACAGCTGCATGTAAAGCATTCACCACTGCATGTTTCTTATTGGACACCCACCAGGCTGCAAGGTTCTCAATACTAGAGACCTTGCCAACTCCTGATATGTCCGCAATAGCTCTCCAGAGTTCAATCGACACTACACAATCAAAAAATAGATGCTGGCAAGATTCTGCTTCAGAGCAAAATACGCAAGTCATGTCTGGGACATGCTGCCTCTTAGCAAGATTATCCCTGGTTAGAATCTTTTATTATTATACACTAGCCAAAGAAAAATTTGAACTCTAGGGACAATCCTCAGCTTCCACACATGTTGTGTATGGACAGGGAGGATACCTCTAAAGTTTACAATATTGTAAAAGGATTTAACCGAGTATTGCCCATTTGCACTATACTTCCAAACTGGAGTATCCTCACAGTATTTAAAAGTAATAGTACCAGCGATGGAGACGAGGTCCATCCAGTCAGAGATTTGATCATCCCTCAGACACCTCCTAAAATTGATCTTAAGATCAATTCCATCCCAGATTTTATAAATAGAAATGTTGTGCTCATTAGCCAAAGAATACAAATCCCAGAATTGAGTGAATAGTGGTTCATTCCCACACCACTGATCCTCCCAAAAACGAATCTTCTTACCATTCCCTACCACCCAAGAGTACCCATCTCGGAGGCTTTAATGGCCCACAAAATACCCTTCCAGATAGGGGAGGCCCCATTATTGGAGCAAGCAAAAATGTTTGGTTTATCAGTTTTGTACTTATCATCAATGATAAGTTTCCAAATCTTATTGTCTCCAGAAAAATACCTTTTAGCCCAGGAGGCAAGGAGGCATAAATTCAGATCCGCAATATTAATAATACCAAGACCACCATGTTCTTTTTGGAGGGCAACAGTCCCCCAAGACGCCAGGTGGTATTTATGATGGCCTTCATAGTCATCCCAAAAACAATTAGCCAAATGCGAGTTGATAAGGGTGGTTGCCCATTTTGAGAGTTTAATTACCCCCATCAAATAGGCAGGAATGCTAGCCAAGTTAGCTTGTACCAGCACTCGTCTCTTACCTGTGGATAAGAGACGTCCTCTCCACCCAGAGGCTTTTTTAATAATCTTATCAACCATGGGTTGAAGATCTTCTCTCTTCAACTTAGTATAATGAAGAGGGGCACCTAGGTATTTAATAGGGAACCCACCTAATCTACAACCCAAAGCTTGGGCAAAAATTTGGGCTTCGTCCCCATCTACATTGATGGGAACCAAGTCACATTTGTGAAAGTTAATTCTCATGCCAGACATCTGCTCAAAGCATGACAGGAGCCATTTGAGATTTTTGGCATGATCTAAATTCTTACTCATGAAAAGGAGAGTATCATCAGCATACTGCATACTGATAACTCCAGAAGGTTTGTTTTTAGGGAAAACACCACAAATCAAATTGTGACTGGTTGCTTCAACTAACATTCTAGTGAATGCATCAGCCACCACATTAAAAAGTAGAGGGGAAATAGGGTCACCCTGTTTCACCCCTTTTCCTGTAATAAAGAAATCATTATTGGTGTCATTAACTCTGATACCAAAAGATCCATCTGTTGGGGAACGTAGTAATTTCAAAAAAATTCCTACGCACACGCAAGATCATGGTGATGCATAGCAACGAGAGGGGAGAGTGTTGTCTACGTACCCTCGTAGACCGAAGCGGAAGCGTTGACGCAACATAGAGGAAGTAGTCGTCGTCCTCCGGTCCAACCGATCCAAGCACCGTTACTCGGCACCTCCGAGTTCTTGACACGCGACAGCTCAATGACGCACCCTCGATCTCCAATCCAGAGAGGCTCGAGGGGAGTTCCGTCAAGACGACGGCGTGGTGACGATCTTGATGTTCTCTGTCGCAGGCTTCGCCTAAGCACCACTACAAATGATCGAGGTGTAATATCGTGGAGGGGGGCACCGCACACGGCTGAGGAACGATCAATGATCAACTTGTGTGTCCTAGGGTGCCCCCCTACCCCGTATATAAAGGAGGGAGGGAGGAGGAGGCCGACCCAAGGGGGGCGCGCCATAGAGGAGGGGGAAACCTACTCCAAGTAGGTTTCCCTCCCTTTTCCTTATCTTATTTGGAGGGGGAAGGAAAGAGTACTAGTATTAGGAAGTAGTACTAGTAGTAGTATTAGGAAGAGGGGGAAGGAGAAAGGAAAGGGGGGCCGCCCCCCCTCCCAATTTCGGCTTGGGCTTGGGGGGGCGCGCCCCCCTCCCATGTTCCTTCTCCCTTCCTCCTACATGGGCCCAATAAGGCCCATATACCTCCCGGGGGGTTCCGGTAACCTCCTGGAGCTCCAAACTTCTCCGGAACCTTTCCGGTGTCCAAATATATCCGTCCAATATATCAATCTTTATGTCTCGACCATTTCGAGACTCCTCGTCATGTCCGTGATCATATCCGGGACTCTGAACAACCTTCGGTACATCAAAATACATAAACTCATAATATAACCGTCATCGAAACCTTAAGCGCGCGGACCCTACGGTTCGAGAACAATGTAGACATGACCGAGATACGTCTCCGGTCAATAACCAATAGCGGGACCTGGATGCCCATATTGGTTCCTACATATTCTACGAAGATCTTTATCGGTCAAACCGCACAACAACATACGTTGTTCCCTTTGTCATCGGTATGTTACTTGCCCGAGATTCGATCGTCGGTATCCAATACCTAGTTCAATCTCGTTACCGGCAAGTCTCTTTACTCGTTCCGTAATACATCATCTCACAACTAACTCATTAGTTGGAATGCTTGCAAGGCTTAAGTGATGTGTATTACCGAGAGGGCCAGAGATACCTCTCCGACATTCGGAGTGACAAATCCTAATCTCGAAATCGCCAACTCAACAAGTACCTTCGGAGACACCAGAGAGCACCTTTATAATCACCCAGTTACATTGTGACGTTTGGTAGCACACAAAGTGTTCCTCCGTAAGCAGGAGTTGCATAATCTCATAGTCATAGGAACATGTATAAGTCATGAAGGAAGCAATAGCAACATACTAAGCGATCGTGTGCTAAGCTAACGGAATGGGTCATGTCAATCGATCATTCAACTAATGATGTGACCTTGTTAATCAAATAACAACTCCTTGTTCATGGTTAGGAAACATAACCATCTTTGATTAACAAGCTAGTCAAGTAGAGGCATACTAGTGACATCTTGTTTGTCTATATATTCACACATGTATTATGTTTCGGTTAATACAATTCTAGCATGAATAATAAACATTTATCATGATATGAGGAAATAAATAATAACTTTATTATTGCCTCTAGGGCATATTTCCTTCAGTCTCCCACTTGCACTAGAGTCAATAATCTAGATTACACAGTAATGATTCTAACACCCATGGAGTCTTGGTGTTGATCATGTTTTGCTCGTGGAAGAGGCTTAGTCAACGGGTCTGCAACATTCAGATCCGTATGTATCTTGCAAATCTCTATGTCTCCCACATGGACTAGATCCCGGATGGAATTGAAGCGTTTCTTGATGTGCTTGGTCCTCTTGTGAAATCTAGATTCCTTCGCTAAGGCAATCGCTCCAGTATTGTCACAGAAGATTTTCATTGGACCCGATGCACTAGGTATGACACCTAGATCGGATATGAACTCCTTCATCCAGACTCCTTCATTGGTTGCTTCCGAAGCAGCTATGTATTCCGCTTCACATGTAGATCCCGCCACAATGCTTTGCTTTGAACTGCACCAACTGACAGCTCCACCGTTTAATGTAAACACGTATCCGGTTTGCGATTTAGAATCGTCCGGATCAGTGTCAAAGCTTGCATCAACGTAACCATTTATGATGAGCTCTTTGTCACCTCCATATACGAGAAACATATCCTTAGTCCTTTTCGGTATTTGGGATGTTCTTGACCGCTGTCGATGATCCACTCTGGATTACTTTAGTACCTCCTGCTAGACTTGTAGCAAGGCACACATCATGTCGGTACACAGCATTGCATACATGATAGAGCCTATGGTGAAGCATAGGAACACTTTTCATTTTCTCTCTATCTTCTGCAGTGGTCGGGCTTTGAGTCTTACTCAACTTCACACCTTGCAATACAGGCAAGAACCCTTTCTTTGCTTGATCCATTTTGAACTTCTTCAAAACTTTGTCAAGGTATGTGCTTTGTGAAAGTCCAATCAAGCGTTTTGATCTATCTCTATAGATCTTAATGCCCAATATGTAAACAGCTTCACCGAGGTCTTTCATTGAAAAACTTTTATTCAAGTATCCCTTTATGCTATCCAGAAATTCTATATCATTTCCAATCAACAATATGTCATCCACATATAATATTAGAAATGCTACAGAGCTCCCACTCACTTTCTTGTAAACAGAAGCCTGTATAAAACCAAATGCTTTGATCACACTATCAAAACGTTTATTCCAACTCCGAGAGGCTTGCACCAGTCCATAAATGGAACGTTGGAGCTTGTACACTTTGTTAGCTCCCTTTGGATCGATAAAACCTTCGGTTGCATCATATACAACTCTTCTTCCGTAAATCCATTCAGAATGCGTCTTTACATCCATTTGCCAAATTTCATAATCATAAAATGCGCAATTGCTAACATGATTCGGACAGACTTAAGCATCGCTACGGGTGAGAAGGTCTCATCGTAGTCAACCCCTTGAACTTGTCGAAAACCTTTTGCAACAAGTCGAGCTTTGTAGACGATAACATTACCGTCGCCGTCGGTCTTCTTCTTGAAGATCCATTTATTCTCTATTGCTTGCCGACCATCGGGCAAGTCAACCAAAGTCCATAATTTGTTATCATACATGGATCCCATCTCAGATTTCATGGCTTCAAGCCATTTTATGAATCTGGGCTCACCATCGCTTCTTCATAGTTCGAGGTTCATCATGATCTAGTAGCATGACTTCGAATAGGATTACCGTACCACTCAGTGCGGATCTTACTCTGTTTGACCCACGTGGTTCGTATTAACTTGATCTCAAGTTCTATGATCATCATCATCAACTTCCTCACTAGTTGGTTTTGGCGTCCACGTAAACCGGTTCTGTGATGTATTATTTTCCAACAAGGAGTAGGTACGATCACCTCATCAAGTTCTACTTTCCTCCCACTCACTTCTTTCGAGAGAAACTCCTTCTCTAGAAAGGATCCATTCTTAGCAACGAATGTCTTGCCTTGGATCTGTGATAGAAGGTGTACCCAACTGTCTCCTTTGGGTATCCTATGAAGACACATTTCTCGATTTGGGTTCGAGCTTATCAGGTTGAAGCTTTTTCACATAAGCATCGCAACCCCAAACTTTAAGAAACGACAACTTTGGTTTCTTGCCAAACCATAGTTCATAAGGTGTCATCTCAACGGATTTCGACGGTGCCCTATTTAACGTGAATGTGGCTGTCTCTAGAGCATAACCCCAAAAGCGATAGCGGTAAATCTGTAAGAGACATCATAGACCGCACCATATCAAGTAAAGTACGACACGATGTTCGGACACACCATTACTGTTGTGGTGTTCGGGTGGCGTGAGTTGCGAAACTATTCCACATTGTTTTAAGTGTAGACCAAACTCGTAACTCAAATATTCTCCTCCACGATCAGATCGTAGAAACTTTATTTTCTTGTTACGATGATTTTCAACTTCACTCTGAAATTCTTTGAACTTTTAAAATGTTTGGACTTATGTTTCATTAAGTAGATATACCCATATCTGCTTAAATCATCTGTGAAGGTGAGAAAATAACGATATCCGCCACGAGCCTCAACATTCATCGGACCACATACATCTGTATGTATGATTTCCAACAAATCTGTTGCTCTCTCCATAGTACCGGAGAACGGCGTTTTAGTCATCTTGCCCATGAGGCACGGTTACATAAGTACCAAGTGAGTCATAATCAAGTGACTCCAAAAGTCCATCAAGATGGAGTTTCTTCATGCGCTTTACACCGATATGACCCAAACGGCGTGCCACAAATAAGTTGCACTATCATTATCAACTCTGCATCTTTTGGTTTCAACACTATGAATATGTGTATCACTACTATCGAGATTCATCAAAATAGACCACTCTTCAAGGGTGCATGACCATAAAAGATATTACTCATATAAATAGAACAACCATTATTCTCGATTTAAATGAATAACCATCTCGCATAAAACAAGATCCAGATATAATGTTCATGCTCAACGCGGCACCAAATAACAATTATTTAGGTCTAATACTAATCCGAAGGTAGATGTAGAGGTAGCGTGCCGACCGCGATCACATCGACTTTGGAACCATTTCCCACGCGCATCGTCACCTTGTCCTTTGCCGTGTCCGCTTAATCCGTAGTCCCCTGCTTTGAGTTGCAAATATTAGCAATGTAACCGATATCAAATACCAGTGCTCTGCGAGCTCTAGTAAGGTACACATCAATAACATGTATATCACATATACCTTTGTTCACCTTGCCATCCTTCTTATCCGCCAAATACTTGGGGCGTTCCGCTTCCGGTGACCGATCGCTTGCAAGAGAAGCACTCGATTTCAGGCTTAGGTCTAGACTTGGGTTTCTTCTCTTGAGCAACAACTTGCTTGCTGTTCTTCTTGAAGTTCCTTCTTCTTCCCTTTGCCCTTTTCTTGAAACTAGTGGTTTTGTTAACCATCAACACTTGATGCTCCTTCTTGATTTCTACCTCGCAGCCTTTAGCATTGCGAAGAGCTCGGGAATCATCTTATCCATCCCTTGCATATTATAGTTCATCACGAAGCTCTTGTAGCTTGGTGGAAGTGATTGGAGAATTCATCAATGACGCTATCATCCGGAAGAGTAACTCCCGGTTGAATCAAGTGATTACAATACCCGGACATCTTGTGTATGTGCTCCTTGTGAACTATTCTCCTCCATCTTGCAGCTATAGAACTTATTGGAGACTTCATATCTCTCAATCCGGGCATTCTTACGGAATATCAACTTCAACTCTGAAACATCTCATATGCTCCATGACGTTCAAAACGCCGTTGAAGTCCCGGTTCTAAGCCGTAAAGCATGGCACATTGAACTATCGAGTAGTCATCAGCTTTGCTCGCCAGACGTTCTTAACGTCGTCGGCCACATCAGAAGCGAGTTCGCACCCAGCGGTGCTTCCGGGGCGTAATTTTTCGTGCAGCAATGAGGATAATCCTCGTTACGGACCCGATCCGCGTAGTTGCTACCATCATCTTTCAACTTAGCTTTCTCAAGGAACGATTAAAATTCAACGGAACAATAGCACGGGCCATCTATCTACAAACAACATAGACAAGCAAGATACTATCGGTACTAAGTTCATGATAAATTTTAGTTCAATTAATCATATTACTTAAGAACTCCCACTTAAGCAGACATCTCTCTAGTCATCTAAGTGATCACGTGATCCAAATCAACTAAACCATAACCGATCATCACGTGAGATGGAGTAGTTTTCAATGGTGAACATGTTATGTTGATCATATCTACTATATGATTCACGCCGACCTTTCGGTCTCCGTGTTCCGAGGCCATATCTGCATATGCTAGGCTCGTCAAGTATAACTCGAGTATTCTGCGTGTGCAAAACTGGCTTGCACCCGTTGTAGATGGACGAGAGCTTATCACACCCGATCATCACGTGGTGTGCGGGCACGACGAACTTTGGCAACGGTGCATACTCGTGGAGAACACTACTTGATAATTTTAGTGAGAGATCATCTTAAAATGCTACCGTCAATCAAAGCAAGATAAGATGCATAAAAGATAAACATCACATGCAATCAATATAAGTGATATGATATGGCCATCATCTTCTTGTGCTTGTGATCTCCATCTCAAGCACCATCATGATCACCATCGCCACCGGCGCGACACCTTGATCTCCATCGTAGCATCGTTGTCGTTTACGCCATCTATTGCTTCTCGACTATCGCTACCGCTTAGTGATAAAGTAAAGCAACTACTGATGCTTGCATTTCATACAATAAAGCGACAACCATATGGCTCTGCCGATTGCCGATAACCGGTTACAAAACATGATCATCTCATACAATAAAATATAGCATCATGTCTTGGCCATATCACATCACAACATGCCCTGCAAAAACAAGTTAGGCGTCCTCTACTTTGTTGTTGCAAATTTTACGTGGCTGCTACTGGGCTTAAGCAAGAACTAATCTCACCACGCACCAAAACCACAACGATAGTTTGTCAAGTTGATGCTGTTTTAACCTTCGCAAGGACCGGCGTAGCTACACTCGGTTCAACTAAAGTTGAGAAACCGACACCGCTAGTCACCGTGTGCAAAGCACGGCGGTAAAACCAGTCTCGCATAAGCGTGACGCGTAATGTCGGTCCGGCCGCTTCATCCAACAATACCGCCGAACCAAAGTATGACATCTTTGGTAAGCAAGATGACTTATATCGCCCACAACTCACTTGTGTTCTACTCGTGCATATAACATCAAACCATAAAACCTAGGCTCGGATGCCATTGTTGGGGAACGAGTAATTTCAAAAAATTCCTACGCACATGCAAGATCATGGTGATGCATAGCAACGAGAGGGAGAGTGTTGTCACGCACCCTCATAGACCGAAGCGAAGCGTTGACGCAACGAGAGGAAGTAGTCGACGTCCTCCGGTCCAACCGATCCAAGCACCGTTACTCGGCACCTCCGAGTTCTTGACACGCGCCACAGCTCGATGACGCACCCTCGATCTCCAATCCAAGAGAGGCTCGAGGGGAGTTCCACAAGACGACGGCGTGGTGACGATCTTGATGTTCTCTGTCGCAGGCTTCGCCTAAGCACCGCCACAATATGATCGAGGTGTAATATCGTGGAGGGGGCACCGACACGGTGAGGAACGATCAATGATCAACTTGTGTGTCCTAGGGTGCCCCCTACCCGTATATAAAGGAGGGAGGGAGGAGGAGGCCGGCCCAAGGGGGGCTGAAAGTGCAACTAATCCCGGGTGGTTTTGGTAATTAATAACAACATATATATCATTGAACTAATAGTTACCCGAGAATTATTTCGAAAGTTCAATTGATATGGGTATGGCAAGGATCAAGAAGTGGACCCCTCAAAATGCTAAGGCAAGCATTGGCAAAAGCTCAAGACTCCATTTTTGGTTTAGTGATCCAAGATCACATTGAGTCCATAGGAAAGCCAATACTATTAAAAGGGGATGAGGTTATGATGATGATCTGGTTGCTCAAGTGCTTAGTGATACATCTCCTAAACTATCAGCAACTTTCACTGCCATATACACTCATAAGTAGTCTCGGTCCCACCGATATTCCAAACTCAGTCACACCGAGATGAACCACCTCAACCATAAAGCCAAACCCTAGAAAACTCGGATTTTCCGATTCTGAACTCGGTCTCACCGAAAAATGAGTTGCCAAGCTTCTGTAACCTTCTGTCATCAAATCGGTGTCACCGAGATGATGAAGTCGGTCCCACCGAAATTGGCATGCTCTTGTCATTGCATGAATCGGACTCACCGAGATTGTATTTTCGGTCCCACCGAAAATCCCAACGTTCACATTATTTGAACTTTCGGTCTCACCGAGTTGTCAACTTCGGTCCCACCGAGATTGCTCAAATGTGTGTAACGGTTGGATTTTGTGTGGAGGCTATAAATACCCCTCCACCCCCTCTTCACTCGTGGAGAGGGCCATCAGAAAGAACTACCACTCCTACCTTACATTTCTGAGAAGAGAACTACCTACCCTTGTGTTGAGATCAAGTTTCTCCACTCCCACCATATGAAGCTTGATCTCTAGCCTTCCCAAGTTGCTTTCCACTCAATCCTTTCTTCCACCACAGCCAAATCAGTGAGGAGAGTTGAGTGTTGGGGAGATTATCATTTGAAGTACAAGAGCAAGGAGTTCATCATCATCAACAACATCTATTACCTTTTGGAGGGTGGTGCCTCCTAGATTGGTTAGGTGTCGCTTGGGAGCCTCCGTCGAGATGTGGAGTTCAACCAAGAAGTTTGTAAGGGCAAGGAGATCGCCTACTTCGTGAAGATCTACCCGAGTAAGGCTAGCCCTCCGTGGGCGAGGCCATGATGGAATAGACAAGGTTGCTTCTTCGTGGACCCTTCGTGGGTGGAGCCTCCGTGGACTCTCGCAGCTGCTACCCTCGTGGGTTGAAGTCTCCATCAACGTGGAAGTACGATAGCACCACCTATCGGAACCACGAGAAAAATCACCGCGTCTCCAAAATTGCGTTTGCTCTTCTCCACCTCTCTTTACTACATGTGCAATTTACTTTCCGCTGCCTATACTCTAGAATTGCATGTGTAGGGTGATGCTTGACTTGATCATAATTGTGAATCTGCCAAAAACTATTCTTTGTCAAAAGGTAGAATTTTATATTGACAAGTAGTCTAATCACCCCCTCTAGACATACTTTCGATCCTACAAGTGGTATCGAGCTTTGGTCTCCATTGTATTGGTTTCCATTGCATTGACTCCATAAGCTTGGTTTCACAACCTAGGAGAGTATGGCGTCTAGTGAGGGTAATTTTCAGAGAGGTCCTTACTTTGATGGTACAAATTTTTCTAGTTGGAAGCATAAAATGAAAATGCATATTCTTGGCCATAACCCACCCGCATGGGGCATTATTTGTGTTGGTATGCAAGGTGAATTCTTGAGGAAGGAAAAGTTCCGGATCGCGGCTACAACGGAAGAATTGCGGATGTTGCAAAACAATGCTCAAGCTTGTGACATTCTCTTCAATGCCTTGTGTCCCGAGGAGTTCAACAAAATCAGCCGTCTTGAGAATGCAAAAGAGATTTGGGATACTTTGGTTGAAATGCACGAAGGTACCGAGTCCGTGAAGGAGTCAAAGCTAGATGTTCTTCAAGGTCAACTTGACAAGTTCAAGATGAAGGAAGGTGAAGGAGTCGCTGAAATATACTCTAGGCTTGCTCTCATTACAAATGAGATTGCCGGCTTAGGAAGCGAAGAAATGACCGACCGATTCATCATCAAGAAGATTCTCAGAGCTTTGGATGGAAAGTATGACACCGTGTGCACTTTGATCCAAATTATGCCAAACTACAAGAATCTCAAGCCAACCGAAGTCATTGGAAGAATTGTTGCTCATGAGATGACACTTAAGGATAAGGAAGAGCTTCACAACAAGTCAAGTGGTGCTTACAAAGCTACAAGTGATGCTCCCACAACCTCAAGTGACAAGTTAGTTTCCAATGAAGAGATAAGCCTAATGGTCAAGAACTTCAACAAATTCTACAAGAATAGAGGCAAAGAGAGAAGCTCAAAGTCAAGATCATATGATGAAAAGAGATCTTCTAGTCGTGATCGAATCTGCTACAATTGTGGAAGACCGGATACTACTCAAATGAGTGTACGGCTCCCCACAAGAGAAGAGAAGAATCTCCAAGAAGAAGAAGCTCAAGAGATGAGTCACCTCGAAAGAGAGAAGGAGTAGAGATGATCGTTATGAACGAAGATCCACTCGGAGAAGCAAGGATTCGAGAGGAAAGACAAGTCATCAAGGAGCTACACAAGAAGAAAACATCAAGCTCATGTAGGTGAATGGGTCTCCGGCTCCGACTCCGACAATCAATCCAAGGAAGCTATCACTCCAACTCCGACTACAGTCAAGATGAAGGTGTTGCGGTCTTGCTCTCAGATCCTCCAACTCCAACTCCTACGACTTATTTGATTCACCAAATGAGGGAATTGGAAGATGCTTCATGGCTAAAGGCCCCAAGGTATCACACCCTAAATTCATTGACTTTGATAGTGATGAGGATGACTTGCTTGGTGAAGATGAGCTCTTACATGGTAAATCCAATGAACCCAGTAACGATGAACATGCTAGTAGTCTTTATAGTCGAGAAGAGTCGAATGACAATGCTATGAAGGAGATTGAGCATCTAACTAAAGAACTAAACACTCTTAAGTTAGCTCATGAAACAACTCAAGAAGATCATAGAGAGCTCCTAAGATCTCATGAGAAGCTACGCTTCGAGAAGCTCACTCTAGAGCAAGAACATGAGTTTCTAAAAGCGATCAATGACGATCTTCGAAAGAAGAGTTCTTCATATCTGGCCAAACGACTTCTCTTGTCTAATTTCTTGCCACCCATTAAGACTAAGCATGACAAGCATAAGAAAAAATTCCTCCTCTAGTAGTAACAATAACCATGCTAAATCCAATATTGTTGCTTCTAGTAGTTCTCTTGATTCCACTAACAATGTTTCAAGCCAAGTTACACTTGAGCAAGAAAATAGTTTATTGAAAGGTATCATAGAGAAAGGTGTCTACAAGAGCCTTGCCGGAAGCAAGAACTTTGAGGAAATTTTTCACAAGCAAGGAAGGCACCGGAAGAATCAAGGAATTGGTTTTGAGCGAAAGTTCAACACCGAAGGTGTTGAATGGGAAGAAGGTCAATATCCTACTCCACAGTTTGTTCTTCAAAAGGAGAAGTATGATCCTACTTCTTCCAATGTGGAACAAGCACAAGATGACCTTCCACCACAAGACCACAAGCTAAAAGGCAAGGACAAGCTTCAAGAGGAGATTGATGCATTTGTTGAAGCACCTCAAGTCAAGGTCAAGTGGGTTCCCAAGGAAACGTCAAGTTCTACTTCGTCAAGCTCAACTACAACCCCAAGGATTCCCATCAAGATGATGTGGATCCCGAAGAAGAAGAACTAGAAAGTTCTTGATGGTGACTCCGCCAACATACCTCACTCACATTCATTTTGGCAAAAACTTGTGCAATCAACTTCCACATTGTGCACTAGTTCATGGAGTCACAAACCCTCTTGTTGGTAAGTCAAGGGACAAGGTAATCATTGCTTTCATGGACATCATCTATTGTGAACTTCAATCTATGTCCATGGATATCCTTGTTTGTTCCTTGTGGGACTAACCCATGTAGGTATTGAAAGTGCCCGAATCCAAAGGATTGCTCCCAACTCTTGATGATCTTCATCAACACTGAGCATCCACATCTTCAACATCTACATGAAGTCTTCTACGACAACCCAAGGTTAGTTTGACCCTTTAAAAGGGGTTCTCACATCTAGGGGGAGATTTTCTCTAAAAAATTGAGCTAAAGCATCTTCAAATGATGTGAACACATCAATGCTTTATGTAAAAGTGGTAACCCCACTTGTGCTTAAACGATGAGTATGACCTATGATCAAATGTTCTCATTTGGCTCCTAAGTCAATATACTCATATAAAGATGACCTAGTCATCGACAAATTGTGTGTTAGTTGCTAGAGTTTTTGATTGTGCATGTTTGACACATATTTCATTTGCTATCTTATTGTGTGAGCATGTTGGATGCATAAATTTATCCATTCGAGGACATCCATTTGTTGTTTTGGTCGTTTTGATTTTTCTGACCAAATGGATGGACAAGAATGCCTAAGTACCTCCCCTAGCTATCTATGCTTTCTTGTCTCAAATTCTATTCATGCTTACATCACAAAATTTGAACAAGTCATTTTTGGACCCTCGAGTGAGGAGCACTCTGAGCCACCGATCCGTCAAAGGCTAACTTCCAAAACCTTCTAATTGATTTCGGTCGGACCAACTCACTCAAACTCGGTCGAACCGAAAGCATTTAGACGATCTAGGTTTTCACCTCGGTGAAACCGAGTTGTGATTTTCGGCGTGATCAAGTGCATAATCGCCTAGCAGTTATCCATCTCGGTGCCACCGAAGTTTTACAACTCGGTCCCACCGACAATGAAGGGGTATATATATCCGAGGGCCACGCGTTGATTCCTTCTTCAAACGTTTTCGCCCCACACCCCTTTGCGCGTCGCCTTGGTCTCCGGATCGTCGCCGTCGCCGCTTCAGGCCCTCGCCGCAGTCTCCGTCGCCGTCAGCGGACATCTTCTCCGCGCCGTTGCGCCAGAGAGAAACTCCACCAAGTTAGGGTGAGTTTTGATCCCACTCGTGCTCCCATCTCCGATTCAATGCATGTTTGGATTGCCTAGAATCTTGCCACGATTGAAATCCTCCTGTACACCAGATTAGTTCGTTTGAACTAGATTCGAGTAAAAGTTTTAGGGTTAGGTTTCCGCCGAACACATCTCGGTGAGACCAATTTTATAGTTTCGGTATGACCGATTTGGCCTATAGCCATTGCACTGCACCCTTCGGTCCAACCGAGTTGTGCAAATCGGTGTGACCGAAATGAAAATTCTGTGAAACCCTAGTGTTTTCGGCAGGACCGAAACCCACTTCGGTCAAACCGAAAGTGGTGTGAAAGCTCCTGGTTAAACACTTCGGATTCACCGAATCTTAAACTCGATCGACCAAATGTCTTCTGTGAAAACCTAATACTAGAATTTGAACTCATTTTTTTGCAAAAACTTCGCATTTGTGATGACTCTTCTTCTCTGCCTACACCTTATCTATTCACGGGTTGTCGGCCATGTCGATGCCGTGGCAATGTAACAGGTCGAGACACCCATTGCGAGACATTCCAGAGGCAGCACTAGTCCCGATCCTAGCAGCTCATCGATGATGGTGAGAGGAGTACACCAAGTGGCTTACCTCCTGCAGCCACCGAGCTAGAAAGAAGAGGAATTCAGATGATGAAGACTCAGATTTTGTTGTTGAGGAAGAGGTGACCTCAAAGCCCAAAGGAAGGTTGTTGCCAAAGAGCAACAAAGTCAACAAACTAAGAAGGGCACCAAGAAAGTCAAGCGATCAACTGTTGCTAAGAAGCTGAATTTGGGAGAGGCAACTGCAAGTAAAGTGAAGAAAACCTCCAAGAGAAAGAGATTAGTGCATGATGATGCAGCAGAAGAGGATGAGGATGAGGAAGCACCCCAGCCTCCTCAGAAGCCTAAGCTCATGGGTGATGCCATTAAATTTGGAGCCACATCAAAGCCCAAGAAATCTGCTCCAGCTAAGGCAGCTCCAGAAAGCTCTTGCCAAGCCCAAGAAGACCGTCGAAACATTCCAGCGTCTGAAAAGAACAAGGATGATGTGCCACCAGTGTGTCGATGATGAAGGACCAGTTTTTTGAAACTTTGTCAAAACTGCCACTACATAATGATGCTCATCCTCAAGCCGAGGATATGAAGGCAAGGAAAGATAGAGGTCTCGGGCTATGGAGACAATCGACCCATATGCCGTGAGGAGAAGAACCGCTTTGTAGATCCCAGATTTCACACGAGAGCAGCAGGACTTCTATGAGACCGTCTTGATGGATAAGAAGCCCATAGTCGCGAGACACGGATATGTCATTGGAAAAACATTGACAAATAAGAGCACAGAGATTTCTTTCCACATGTGCATGAAAGTTTCACCGCATGTGGTGTTGCAGACTTTGTAGGTCGAAATTGACCAGTTGGAACGATGAGATGATTATGCAATTCTATGCCACACTCACTTCTACCCCGATGGAAAGATTGTATGGATGGTCAAGGTCAAAGATTTTCTTCTTCTGTTGAAGAATGGGCAGAAATTTCAATGCTCCAAAGGCAACGAGATGATGATATTGATGTATATGGGATTCCAAAGAAGAACCATGAATCCATGAAGAACATGTACAAAGAGGTTCCACAGAAGGATTTGGGAATCTGGAAGCTCGGCTCGATCTACTATCTCGAGCAGGTCTACCTACCACTAATACTATTACGAGGTATACCTTGATGCCCAAGTCCGAGATCATCGCATGATCGAGGATACTCTATCAACATGCTGCGCATACTTGATGAGAAAGCACCTTTCAAGGTGATGGACTTGATGGTAGAGACCATTAAGAGGAATTGCGGTGACCGAAAAGGTCATGTGGATTTGCCCATGATTCAGATGCTTATCAATGCCAAGTTTGGCACGGGCACATTCTTGTTGGATAGAGAACATTTACCGTTGCAGCAGAGCATGAAGACAATGTTGTTGTGATGATGAGGAGGATCCAACATCTGTTGAAGGTCAAGCCAAGATCAAAGCTGCTAAGAAAGCCAAAGTCGACAAGGAAGCAAAGAAGAAGCAGCAGCTAAACCAAAGAGTTTGGAGAGCAGATTCTTGAAGCTACCCAAAGGATTGAACAACGCCTGGCGGACATTATGCAGTCTCGGGAGAGCCTAGAGAGGATTGTTGAAGACAAGATACACGCTCGGGCGTGAAGTCGATGAAGTGCAAGTGATTGTCAACAAGCTTGAGGAGACATTGAGGAAGCAAAGCGGGAGAAGGAAGAGCTTATGCGTGAGATGCAGGATGACTTAGTCCAGATGCTTATCAGCAGATCGCTCCGGTTCCCACAGGACCCGATCAGTTGCTATTCGATGGATCGACACGGGACTACAACCGGACCTCCACAGTTCCATCGGTTACTCAGCTCCGGCAAAGTGACCACTCCTCCAAAGACAGACATCGGTGAAGTCTTCGCCGATGTTGTCATATCCACTCCGACATCAACCCAGACGGAGCCGCCAGCAGAGTCCCCAAAGGACGCTTAGCTCTATGCTTTTTGAACTTTTGGTAACTTGTTGCCAAAGGGGAGAAATTGTATAGATCATAAGACTTCGAGAGAGAGTCTTTGTTGTCTTTGCGCTTTTGCTCTTTCGTTCTTTTGCGGTTTCTTTGAGATACTTTTGGTTTTGAGACATTGATGTGTTTGATACTACGTTTGATTCTACCTTAATGAGTGCTTGGTCGTACTATGCTTTAATGTGTGCTTAATGCTTATCATATGCCATTCCTATCTTGTATGACCATTTACTCATGTCTTGGTGATTGGGTGCATGCTGTTCATTCTTATCATTTTGTGCGCTCCACCAAGATGTATGTGACATGGAAGAGTGACCCATGATCCTAATCTATTGTGCATTTGCATTCAAACGCAAATCTTAAATAATGCACAAATTTAGGGGGAGCTCTTGCTTATCACATACTTCTCAAAGCGACGATATTATTCATTGATTATATCCTTTGTCGAAGCTTTGATCTATATGTTGTCATCAATTACCAAAAAGGGGGAGATTGAAAGTGCAACTAATCCCCGGGTGGTTTTGGTAATTAATAACAACATATATATCATTGAACTAATAGTTACGAGAATTATTTCGAAAGTTCAGTGATATGGGTATGGCAAGGACTGAAGAAGTGGACCCCTCAAAATGCTAAGGCAAGCATTGGCAAAAGCTCAAGACTCCATTTTTGGTTTAGTGATCCAAGATCACATTGAGTCCATAGGAAAGCCAATACTATTAAAGGGATGAGGTTATGATGATGATCTGGTTGCTCAAGTGCTTAGTGATACATCTCCTAAACTATCGGCAACTTTCACCGCCATATACACTCATAAGTAGTCTCGGTCCCACCGATATTCCAAACTCACCACACCGAGATGAACCACCTCAGCCATAAAGCCAAACCCTAGAAAACTCGGATTTTCCGATTCGAACTCGGTCTCACCGAAAAATGAGTTGCCAAGCTTCAGAATCTTCGTCATCAAATCGGTGTCACCGAGATGATGAAGTCGGTCCCACGAAATTGGCATGCTCTTGTCATTGCACGAATCGGACTCACCGAGATTGTATTTTCGGTCCCACGAAAATCCCAACGTTCACATTATTTGAACTTTCGGTCTCACCGAGTTGTCAACTTCGGTCCCACCGAGATTGCTCAAATGTGTGTAACGGTTGGATTTTGTGTGGAGGCTATAAATACCCCTCCACCCCTCTTCACTCGTGGAGAGAGCCATCGAAAGAACTACCACTCCTACCTTATATTTACGAGAAGAGAACTACCTACCCTTGTGTTGAGATCAAGTTGCTCCACTCCCACCATATGAAGCTTGATCTCTAGCCTTCCCAAGTTGCTTTCCACTCAATCCTTTCTTCCACCACAGCCAAATCGGTGAGGAGAGTTGAGTGTTGGGGAGATTATCATTTGAAGCACAAGAGCAAGGAGTTCATCATCATCAACAACATCTATTACCTTTTGGAGGGTGGTGCCTCCTAGATTGGTTAGGTGTCGCTTGGGAGCCTCCGTCGAGATGTGGAGTTCAACCAAGAAGTTTGTAAGGGCAAGGAGATCGCCTACTTCGTGAAGATCTACCCCGAGTAAGGCTAGCCCTCCGTGGGCGTAGGCCATGATGGAATAGACAAGGTTGCTTCTTCATGGACCCTTCGTGGGTGGAGCCCTCCGTGGACTCTCGCAGCCGTTACCCTCCGTGGGTTGAAGTCTCCATCAACGTGGAAATGCGATAGCACCACCTATCGGAACCACGAGAAAAATCACCGCGTCTCCAAAATTGCGTTTGCTCTTCTCCACCTCTCTTTAGTACATGTGCAATTTACTTTCCGCTGCCTATACTCTAGAATTCCATGTGTAGGGTGATGCTTGACTTGATCATAATTGTGAATCTGCCAAAAACTGTTCTTTGTCAAAAGGCAGAATTTTTATATTGACAAGTAGTCTAATCACCCCCTCTAGACATACTTTCGATCCTCTGGTGGCGCCATAGAGGAGGGGGAAACCTACTCCAAGTAGGTTTCCTCCCTTTCCTTATCTTATTTGGAGGGGAAGGAAAGAGTACTAGTATTAGGAAGTAGTACTAGTAGTAGTATTAGGAAGAGGGGGAAGGAGAAAGGAAAGGGGGGGCGGCCCCCCTCCCCAATTCGGTTTGGGCTTGGGGGGGCGCGCCCCCCTCCCATGTTCCTTCTCCCTTCCTCCTACATGGGCCCAATAAGGCCCATATACCTCCCGGGGGGTTCCGGTAACCTCCCGGAGCTCCAAACTTCTCCGGAACATTTCCGGTGTCCAAATATATCCGTCTAATATATCAATCTTTATGTCTCGACCATTTCGAGACTCCTCGTCATGTTCGTGATCATATCCGGGACTCTGAACAACCTTCGGTACATCAAAATACATAAACTCATAATATAACCGTCATCGAAACCTTAAGCGTGCGGACCCTACGGTTCGAGAACAATGTAGACATGACCGAGATCGTCTCGGTCAATAACCAATAGCGGGACCGGATGCCCATATTGGTTCCTACATATTCTCTGAAGATCTTTATCGGTCAAACCGCACAACAACATACGTTGTTCCCTTTGTCATCGGTATGTTACTTGCCGAGATTCGATCGTCGATATCCAATACCTAGTTCAATCTCGTTACGGCAAGTCTCTTTACTCGTTAAGTAATACATCATCTCACAACTAACTCATTAGTTGAAATGCTTGCAAGGCTTAAGTGATGTGTATTACCGAGAGGGCCCAGAGATACCTCTCCAGACATTGGAGTGACAAATCCTAATCTCGAAATCGCCAACTCAACAAGTACCTTCGAGACACTGTAGAGCACCTTTATAATCACCCGATTACGTTGTGACATTTGGTAGCACACAAAGTGTTCCTCTGGTAAATGGGAGTTACATAATCTCATAGTCATAGGAACATGTATAAGTCATGAAGGAAGAAATAGCAACATACTAAACGATCGTGTGCTAAGCTAACGGAATGGGTCATGTCAATCAGATCATTCAACTAATGATGTGACCTTGTTAATCAAATAACAACTCCTTGTTCATGGTTAGGAAACATAACCATCTTTGATTAACAAGCTAGTCAAGTAGAGGCATACTAGTGACATACTGTTTGTCTATATATTCACACATGTATTATGTTTCCGGTTAATACAATTCTAGCATGAATAATAAACATTTATCATGATATGAGGAAATAAATAATAACTTTATTATTGCCTCTAGGGCATATTTCCTTCACCATCAACTATTAGAGTCCTAATTCTCTCAATCCATTTGGGGCTAAAGCCTCTACTGGATAGCACTTCAAAAAGAAAATCTCTATTAATCATGTCATAAGCTTTCTCATAGTCTAGCTTAAAAACAAAACCAGGAAGTCTAGAGGAGGCCAGAGAGTGAACAATCTCATGAGAAGCAACTATACTCTCCATAATGAACCTCCCTTTCATAAAGGCAGTTTGGTTTTGTAAAATGATATCATCACACACTGGGCCAAACCTATTAGTACAACATTTAGAGAAGATTTTAAAACTACAGTTAGTCATGGCCAGAGGTCTAAATCTTTCTAGTCTAATAGCATTTGGTTCTTTAGGAACCAGAGTAAGAAGGGAGAAATTAAGCCTATATAAATCAAGCTCTCCATTCTCCCAATCTGCAAAAAGAGCAAGCAAGTCTGGTTTAATCAACTCCCAGAAGTGCTGATAAAACAGGAAAGAGAAGCCATCTGGGCCTGGGGCCCCTTCAGCATAAGAGCCAAAGATAGCAGTCTTGATTTCATCCTCAGAAAAAGGAGCATCAAGCTTTTCATTATGGGCCCTAGAAACTAATCCATCCTCTCCCCAAAACCTTTCCTTAAGATGAATATTCGATTTAGGGGTAAAGCCAAAAAGCTTTTTATAAAACTGAACAGTAAGGTCTAGGATACCTTTAAGGTCTTCAACAGGTCCATTCTCTCCCTCCAGCATTGCAATCTGTTTTTTCCTTCTTTTCTGGTTTGCAACAACTTGGAAATAGCCTGTATTTAGTTCCCCCTCCAACACTTCTCTCTCTCTAGCTCACCTGAATTTTTTTTCATTCTCTCTTTAGAAACAGGGGATAAAGGTTGAGTTTCAGCCAATATATCCAAGCAATTATATTCAACAACTAGAGACTGCTTAAGCCTATTCTTAGCAGCTTCTATGTTAATACTCCAGCCTTTAAGGACCTTTCTTAACAGCCTAATTTTAAACTGCCAAATATCAATTGCTTTGGTATGCATACATTTGGTATTCCAGGTTTTGTGAACTAGTTCATCAAAACCTTCCATACCAATCCACCATTTTTCAAATCTAAACATCTTATGCCTAGCAGCAGGTATACCCCCAGAGTCCAACAACAGAGGTGTGTGATCACTGGCAACCCTAGGCAGTGCCTTCAAATGTACTGCAGGGAACATAGCTTCCCAGTCAGTAGTTACAAAGACCCTGTCCAGAGTTGCCATAATCATATCCTCCTGATTATTACCCCAGGTAAACCTCCTAATAATATTGCTAATCTCTATTAGACTGAATTTATTAATCCATTCATCGAACAGATCAGCCCAGTGATGATTAATAGCACCAGTTGATTTCTCAGCAGCAGTTCTGATAAGATTAAAATCCCCACCTACAATTGTGGGACCACTCCACCCAACTGCTACATTGTGTAATTCATTAATAAAGTCAAGCTTGCCTTCATCATACGCAGAACCATAAACAGAGATGAGTCTCCATTCTTTAAGGTCCTTTCTATGTTTAAGAAGGCAAGAAACACAAAAATTATGTATGTTACAGGCTATGATCTCAAAAGTATCCTCCTTAAGACCAATTAATATGCCTCCAGCTGTATTCACTGCAGGCAGCCATTTCCAAAGAAAATCATTCCTGGAGCCTAAAGCTTCCAGTTGAGACAAGGTAAAATCAATTTTCTTTGTTTCAGAAATACATATAAAATCAGGGCAGTGTGCTTTCATAAGCTCTTGCACTCTCAAGCTCTTATGAGGCCCATTTAGGCCCCTAGCATTCCAAAATAAACCTATCATTTATCAGGGAAATAAATTTTCCTCCTAGATCTACACCCTTTTTTACTGGTCACCTCAAGCCAAGGATGATCAGTCTCCCTCCGTCTCGTAATATAAGAACGTTTTTCAAGTTATTATGGGACGGAGGGAGTACTTCGCAGGCAGCATTCCAGTTCAGCTATTTCTTAGAGAGACAAATCAGCTTTGTTAATAACCGCCAGCCTAAGCGCAATCATTGACACCTGTGGTAATCCCGTGCGACCCATTGGTCGGAGGCCCGGTCTCCGGCAATGCATAGGTGTCGCCACATGCCGTGGTGTAGTGGAAGCCCTCCGGCGAGGGGCCCCGGCATCTGCACGCGCCGCCCATCTTCTCCGCACACGACAACCAGCACTGCATGTGCATGCACCTCGTCATCCGCACGTCCCAGCTCACAGTCACACATGTTTCTGCAAAGCCAACAAGTACTATGGCCGTGCCAGCTCGTGAGCCACCGTCCGCCGCACCGCAGCTCGGCGCCGTCCGGCCGATTTGTTCGCGGGCGGAAGGCGGGACGGAGGTGCTGGAAAACACACGCGGACACGGGGAAGCGGCTCTGTCGGCCCCTGCTCCCCGAGCGACGTCTCACCAGACGGGCCTCCCGCCCTGCAAAACGAGCCGAAAGCTTCACGTCCGTGCTTTTGTCCACGGGGCAGCGGCTGTGAAGTGTCGCTGTGGACCGTTGTGCGCGTGCGGTTTTTAGCCAGCTCACGCCAACTCTCTAGCAGAGCAAATTTGTGTGGGGATTCGGAGGGTGGAGATGCGCGTATCAAGCTGAAATTGACGGCTCCTCGTCGTTTGCTTGGATGTGTTTGGTTGTCTTTTTTTTGCCACAAAAGAATGTGGTTGGTTCTCGCTCGCCTACTCTTCAAGAGAGCTTTTATTTCTTCTACTCCCTCCGTCCCGGTGTATAAGTCATTTGCGTAGTTCTAGGTCGACAATTTAACTATCTAAATATGTATTATATGTGACAAAAAATATATATTTAGAAACTACATCCGTGTAGAAATCTAGTGATATACTTTTCATGACATATAGCACATATTTAATTCCTCAAATCGATGACCTAGAACTACGCGAATGACTTATACACCGAGACGGAGGTAGTAAAACAGAAAACTTTTATGACCTTCCAACCAAAGGCCATGTTCATTTTCCCGTTCCCTTGCTATAATTAGACAACATGTAATTAATTTACAATCACAACTGTTAATCATATTTTAGAATCACAATTGATAATAGTTGTATTATAGTTTGATTTGGCCGTTATCGATATCTGTATCCATTTTCTAACTGAGGCATGTATTGTGTTGCATCAGAGCATCTACGACCACAATTATAAATCCGGCGCCCTATACGTTCCTGGACGCGTCCACAGGCAATGGCCGATCAATACTCAAATTTTCGCCCGCACAACCGTGTACCTCATATCCTACATCCTATATTCATACTACGCGTGCAACTTGATGAACTAGTCTACGTAGCTCAACAAAGAACAAAGAAATAGGCATCAAACGGACAACGAAATGCACATAAACCCACTTTACATCATCCAAAAGATCACCATGGTTCATCATTGGATAGGTTCTAAACAAAAACAACTAAACAACGATATTATTTAACCTTCCGGTCGCCGGCGCAGCTGTAGGCGTCTGTGGCAGGTGGTGGTTCGTCAGAGTCAAAGTCGTGGTCGTCGTTGTCGTCCTAGGAGGAATATGAGATGACGAGCAACCCCTTCATCCGCTGGACGGCTCAGTTCTGCTGTCACTTTAGCTTCGCCACCCTTGCCACCGGAGCACCTTGGCGTTCTTCCTCTAGAGTCCGCAATCATCCATCTCTGCCGTCATAAGCGAACGGTTGTAGACCCAATCGAGGTACCGCTCCTCCTCGTCGGGCACTGCCAGCCATCCGCGGCGGTGGCGAACGGTTGCTCCGTCGTGCCCCTCTTCCTTGCCCGCTGCCTCTCACGGCGGATGGTGCGCGCCTCCGATTCGGCGTCTTGGCGTCCACGGAGGCGGAGCGGGCACTAGACTACACCGCTGCCCTTGCGGGCCGGCCCGGTGATAGAGAGGTGGACGACGGGCCGACGAGCGGCAGGCGATCCCATGAGTGCGCGTGGTGGGAGGCCCGATTCAGCGTCCCACTAGCTATTTGGCGAGGGAGCGGCAATGGGGCAGATCCAGAGTTGTCCCCCGTGTTGTACCGCTCTAGCGCAATGCGGGGGGCTAGCTCCTCGTCGACATCGTGCTCGAAGTCGGAACGGCTCCCGTAGCTCGACATGCTCACCAGATTCGATCGACATCGGAGAAATCAGAGGAGGGGAGAAGAAGAGACGGAGTGAGAGAGGATTAAAGTGATCTAGCGTTTCCGGGTTGGGTTTTTGTGGGGAGTGAGTGGGGTAAATGGTGGTCTGGGGTGACGTGGCGGATGCGCCCGGGCACGCCCAATATCCTCCTGCATTTTGTGCTGGATATGACGGGCGTCAGACATCCCAGGCGTTTGAGGCCGGTTTGAGGCGTCCAGGTGGGTTGCTTTTTTGTCGGTCCGTCCACCCTAGCGTTTGAGGCAAGTTTGAGGCGCCTGACTGTAGATGCCCTCAGCCGTCCGATTATCTCATGATCCACAAAGTCGTTGGGTCCCTCACGAGGACACAACAAGTTATTAAGTTTCAGTTTCTAAAACTTATGATTTTGTCGGTCACGGGCTCTAAAAGTTACGATTCTATCGGTCGCTCGTATCAAGTTTCAGAAGTGGAAACTTAAACTTGTGAGAACATATTTGAAATAGATCTCACCTGAAATCCCTCGTCACCAAAAAACATGAATATGCAAATGAGACTTAATTTGGACTTTCATTTTAAAATATATGAAAGATTGAAAATCAAAAGCCAACAAAAAGAATGGGTTGCGTGCCCTGCCACTATGTGCTACAAATTCCCTTCCTCATCCACCCTCTTAAGTAACCTTGACATCCATTGCATCTGTTTAGGTCATTTATGACAATGTTCATCAAAACACTCCCTCGACTTGTCCGCGGGCACGTCTGGACATGTGCGCCTATCATTTCCTACCTGTGTGCAGACAAAGTGAAACCCAACGACACCCCTTCTTGATTGTAGACACTGAAGAGCATATAGGTGGCAACATAGTCTCATGCATCCAGCGGCGGCGGCACGGCCGCCACCCCCTCTCCATCCCCCTCACGCGCCATCACCTTCCGGCGCCGAAGCCTGCCCCGACGCTGCCTGTCAGGGCCGCGCCTCCTTTGCCCAAGGCTGCGCCGCCTCTGAAGGCCGCACCACGGCCCGCTAGGGCTGGGCCGTCTCCATCCGGGCCTCCTCAGCACCGGCCGCCTCAGCCTCCGCAGCACGTCCAGCAGCAGCAACATCAACCGCAACAGCAGCAGGTGGGGTAGGACGGCCGACCAAGGGCGCCGGACGATGCTACTCCTGCGGGAGGTCGAGGGACCGACCCTGCCAGAGTCGTCGGTGGCGGGTATGCTGGTCGGGCTCCTCCGCGTGGGCGTTGGGGCAATGATGGGTTCGATGTCTACGGGGAAGGCCAACATCGTGGTTCCTCGTCGGCGGGAGGCGGGTGTGGGTATGCTTGGCAGAGTGATGGCACTGCAGAAAGACCTTTTTATGGTCCTCCTGGAGGCTTTGATGACGGGGCATCTGGCCCAGATTACTAGCAGAGAGGCGGCTACAGAGGTCATCATGGTGGTCGCGGTGGTCGGAACTGTTACCGCCCACCTCCATTGCCGGATGTTGTGGAACCGATGGCGTCCGTGGAGGTGGCTACTTCCGGGCAAGCGCTGGAATTGTCTGGCGAGGCTATGGAGGTGGTGATGGCGGTGGCTACTGCTGAGGTCCGTGTGACTGAGCCAATGACGTCGGGTGCTTCAGGTGATGTTGACAAGGCAGATGGTGAGAGAGCTTCCAAGTGGGCTCAAAAAAAGGAGAAGATGTTGTGCTATCGTTGTGGTGAGAGGGGTCACTTTATTGCTGAATGTGTGACCGAGTTATGTGATACTTGCCTCAAGCCAGCACATGACATGGGTGAGTGCCCGATACTACGTGATCAGATGCCGAGTATTACTATCTATGGAGTCTGTGGTGCCGAGTTGATGTTCTTTGAGTCTCCTTGTGCGAGGGACGTTCCTGAGGAGTCCCCGAGCACAACTACGGGGATCGTTAAGGTCACGAAAGGTGATGTGTCTGAGGCTCAGATTTTGCAGAGGCTTGGGGACTTGGCTCCAGGTGATTTTCAGTGGGAGCTTGTTTGTCTCGAGGCCAACATGTATTAAGGTTGACTTCCCTACTATAGAGGACTTGGAGCATATTCTCAGTTTTGGGTTGTGCAAAGTTCCTGGCATAGAGTGCATTCTTGAGTTTCACAAGCGGAATTAGGTAGAGCCACAGGGCAAGCCTCTCACTTAGGTTTGTTTGCATTATCCGGGGGCTCCGTCGAAGCTGATTCAGGATGTTTGGGTTGTTGCTCGCTTGGGAATTCTGGTCGGGAAAACTGAGAGGGTGGACATGGCTTTTACCCGAGCTAACAGGGTTGCTCAGCTTCTGTTGAGTGTTCTGAATATCGAGTTTGTTCCTGACATGTCAAGTGGACACATAAGGGCCTTGTGTACAACCTTGACATTGAGTTTGAGGACTCCGAGTACTTCGATGAGGCTCTGGTAGGGACTAATGTGGACATGCATGATAAGAATGATGGATCGGGTAATTCGGAGGCGCGAGGGGAGGATGCTGGGCATGAGTTGCCCAATGGCCCGGGGGCTGATTCACAGATGCCCGGGAATGGGGTTGCACCCTCTACTTCGGTGCCGATGAGTACTTTGCGGTTTGGTTCTTTTCAGCCAGCTTCCGCTCCTCCCAGGCTATGGAGCGATAGGGTGGAGTCCGAGGATGTGCTTGAGCGCACGCTTCCTCCCCTGGATTTTGCGGAGGCTGTTGACTCTCTGAAGGGGAGGGACGATCTTGGGCAGGTGCCCCCCCCCGCTCTCCCACTCCTACTGCTATTTCGCCGCACGGGAGGTCTCCTCCGAGGCTGGCCGTGGAGATGGTTGTGTCACCGATTGGGCAGGCGGCCTCGGTTACCTCTTCCCCTCGGGTGTCCAGGGTGGCCGAGCCTGTGGCGCCGATCGAGCCCTGCCTGACACCGACAGGAGTGGACACGTCGCACTTCGGTCTGACTGCCGGGTTGGGTGGGGCGCGGGGGCAGGCGGCCCCCGTCCTCTCTTCTCCTCGTGGGACTCCAGGCGGGGAGTGTGGGCAGGTGGCCCAGCCCTCGCTAATTCTGCGCTTGCCGGCGGTTCTCTGTGGTTCTCCGACTTTACTTGTCGGGCCGTGCGTTGGGGTGGGGCAAGAGGCCTTACCCCAAATGGGCCGACCCGAGAGGAGGTCATTGCTTTTGGAGGTATTCCGGATCCTGTGTCTGAGGCGAGACGGATGAGTTGTCGCCTTCAGGACCAGACGAATGTTGATGATATGCAGCTGAGGTGCGCCATGCGGGCGGCCAAGCTTCGTGACATGGAGGTCACTACTGGTATGTCAGTCAACACTTCCAATTCTATTTTGCACTTTTCTAATGATGAGATCATTCACAATGCAAATGAGCTAGGAGTTTCACTAGGTAGTAATGATAGTGAAATCTCTAAATCTATTAATGATATACTGGACCTGGAAGCAAAACGTGCTTTAGAGTTGATTCGTAACTTAGCTGCGGTCAAACCTATGAACGATTCTGACAAAGATGCTTTAGGAGTCAGGGTGCTAGATACGTTCTGTGCGGATCTTGCCCCATCCATCCCTGAGACAGAGGAGGATGACGGTTCTATAACCCTAGGGGAGAGTGCTCCGGTCGAGGGTCAGGATGTTAGATCCACGGAGCCCGGTTGTGAGGATCGGGTAGAGGATCCGAACAAGCCTAAGCGAAAGTGGAGGCACAAAATCTATCCTGTATTCGCGGTGCGTAGAAGTGCTAGGGTACGTACCACCAAAAAATTCCATGACGAGCTATGAGAGGCATCTTTTGGAATAGCATAGGTCTGATGGACTTGGCTAAAAGAAGGTTTCTAGCAGATGCTTCAATTGAACATAGACTGGATTTTATTGCCCTCTTCGAGACACGTAGGGACAATTTATCTCCTCAGTTTCTGAGCACTTTATCCGGAGGTGTCAATTTTGATTGGCACTGCCTCCCCCCAAGAGGAAGATCAGGGGGCATCCTACTTGGGGTTAGATGTGAGTCTTTGGAAGTCTGAATTGTGGTTATGGGTGATTTCGCCGTCAAATTTCAGGTCAGATCCAAAGTCGATGGATTTAATTGGGGCACTGGTAGTAGTGTATTGGGTCGCGCAGCCGGAACTCAAACCAGACTTTTTGGCGGATCTCGTCCGTATTTGCGGGTCTGAACAGCTTCCAATCTTGGTTGGGGGAGATTTTAACATTATTAGAAGGAGAGAAGAAAAGAACAATGATAATTTTGACGCCAGGTGGTTGTTCATGTTTAATACCATCATTGAAAGCTTGGATCTTAGAGAGATAGAGCTTTTAGGTAGAAAATTCACTTGGGCTAGTACTTTGCAAAACCCGACGTATGAGAAGCTGGATAGAGTCAATGACGTCAGGCCGGGAAGAGAAATTCCCCAGTTCTGATCCAAGCGCTATCTCGCGGTATATCTGACCACACCCCTTTGTTGGTTGACTCTGGTGAGGCAACATGTATGGGTAATAAAAATACCTTTTCATTCAAACTTGCGTGGTTTAAAAGAGAAAGTTTCCTGGATCTGATAGCTAGGGAGTGGTCGATAGATGCAGGAGGAAGGTCTTCTATCGAGAGATGGTAGAATAAGATTAGAAACTTGAGGAGTTTCTTGCGAGGGTGGGCTAAGCATCTCAGCGGGATCTGTAAGTGCATCTAGTGCCACCCCTAGTTGGTTTTGGAGTATTGACGACAAACCTGGTTGAGGGACTAATGTGTTTGTGAGAATTGCAGGATAACACAGGTAGTAGTCCCTCATTGATTCGGTTTACCTACCAGAGATGACCCCTAAAAATGTGTGAAGATAATGGTGGTCTGTGAAGCTATTCACGTTGAAGACTATGACATGAGAAGACATCGAGTGAAGACTATGGAGCGCGAAGACTTAGTTGTTTCATTGTTTTCTTTTCTTCTTTGTTGAGTCATAGGAACCACCGCACTGTTAAGTGGGGTCCAAGTGAACAAAGTCAGAGTGACTGAAGTGATGCTCAACCAAATCTTATGTCTTCGAGCAAAGACAATGAGAGCAAATCTTATCCAGAGTCGGATGAGTCAGCTTTACTTGTAGCCCAAGTCAAGATGTCGCATGTGTTTGAAATTTGACCATTGCGACACGTGTCAGTTCCTTAGTGACCCAGGGTCATTTCGGACAAATCAGGTCAGGTTGCCCAGTGGATATAAATAGCCCACCCCCTTCACCATAAATTGGTGGCTACTCAGAGTTAGTACACGGCTTTTGTCGTTTGAGAGCAACCCACCGCCGAAGCTTTCCAAAGAGAATCCTTGCGAGGACAAAGCCCAAACCACCCAGAGCCCAAAGAGTGTTTGACATCACTGGAGTCTTTCTGTCTGCATGATCTAAAGACTTGTTACACTTGAGGACTGTGAATCCTCCAGCCGGTTAGGCGTCACGTTCTGAGCATCCAAGAGTCATTGTGGATTGCCGGTGAACAAAGTCTGTGAAGGTTTGGAAGTCTACCTTAAAGACTTACCAGAGTGATTGGGCGGGGGCTAGCTCTCCTTAGCACAAGGGAATAAGGTGAAGACGCGGTCTTATGAGTTGAATCTCAGCCTCCCGAACCAGACGTATAGTTGTCACATCAACTGGAACTGGTCGAACAAATACCTGTCCTCCTGAAGCTACTGGTTCTATCTCTCACTTCTCTCTACTTGCTGTTTGTCTTCGTGAAGTCATTGCCTGCTTGCATTAACTGTTTGACTTCACTGTGTGACTACATGTTCTGATTGGCTTCATACTATCTTCCATCCTGATCTTTACTACCTAGCGGCTATTAGTCTTCATGCTTTCACTTCATTGAATACTTGACTATGGCTCATCTAGTGTAGTCTACCTTCCGCTGCATACGAATAGTGTCGTTTCTATTGTTTGTCTTTGAAACTCCCAAGTTTTGAAGACTTTCATAAAAATTGCCTATTCACCCCCTCTCTAGTCGATAACTAGCCCTTTCAATTGGTATCAGAGCAAGGTACTCCCTTGTTTTGTGTGATTCAATTTAACCACCTGGAGTTTTAGCCATGTCGACTGTAGGAATAATCAAAGTCTCCGCTGCGTGCCCCATCTTCGATGGCACTAAATATCCCTACTGGAAGAATAGGATGCCCATGCATCTTGAAGCCATTGATGTCGATCTATGGTATGTCGTCAAGAATGATGTTCCCAAGACTGGTGAAGGTGTCACCCCTGCAGATGTCAAGAAGTTCATACAACTGGACTCTACCGCCAAGAACATCATCTGTGGTCATCTGACCAAAGGACAATATGGCCGTGTGAGTGCTCTGGAAACATCGAAGCTAGTCTGGGACTGGCTCTCCAAGGTCAATGAAGGCGTCTCAACTCAGCGAGATCATCGGATCAGTACTCTCCGCAACCTCTTCAACCGGTCCAAGAGACACGACAATGAGAATTTCCAGCTCACATTTGATCTCCTCACTGATATCACAAATGAGCTTGAAGAAGAATCTAACTACAGTTCTGGTGATCCTCAAGACATTGGAAAGGAGCTTGCTATGCTTGTGAAGAAGTTCCAGAAATTCACCAAGAAAAAAGGCTTCAGAAAGTCTTCACGATCCGGCTCAAGGAATGATGAAGCTTCTGCCTATGACCACAAGAAGAGAACCTGTCACAAGTGCAAGAAACCTGGTCACTACATCTCTGAGTGTCCACGGTGGGACAATGAGAAGAAGAAGAAGAAGAAGAAGAAGAATAAGAAGAAGAGCAAAGAATATGATTCTGATGACAACAACAAGAAGAAATCCTCAAAGTCTTCTTCCAAGTCTTCATCACCCAAGAAGAGCTCATCTGGCAAGGCTCGTGCTTTTGTTGGCAAGGAAATGGATTCAGAGGAGGAGTCTGCTTCTGAGGAGGTGGAGGTGGAGTCTGAGGAGGAGTCTGACTCTGGTGTTGCGAGTCTGGCTCTAGCCACAGCCTACGTCGCCAAGTCCATCTTCAACACTGAAGACAATGGCTCCGTCACCAACGCTGATGATAATGACAAGGACGACTTGCCTCCCACCTACTGCTTAATGGCACGTGGTGCCAAGGTAAAATCACGCGATGCTTACTTTCAAACATCAAGTGAAGATGACTCTGATGGTGAATCCAAACCTAGTTACAAAACACTTGCTAAAATTGCAACTGAACAACAGAAAGCTATGGAACATACTCAAAAACTGTTAGACAAAAGCGATGACATGTTGGATGCGGAAATGACCAAGTCTCAGTCCTTAATTGAAGACATCAAAAATCTTCATGTTAAGTACCAGGAACTTGAAGGTCGACATGAATCGCTCTCAACTTCTCATGAAAAGCTTTCCTATGATTATCTTCAAAGGAAGCAGGAACTTGAGAAATTGAGATCGGCTCATGAAGATCTTCAAAAGGAGAACGAGTCACTTCGCGCTCAACAAATTAGTCCCGCTCAGGAAGGATTTGAACCACCATGTCTAAAATGCATTGAGCGTGATAACGCTACCTCTATTGCTGAATGTTCTACTGCTACTACTGTTGCAATATCTTCAACTGCAGATGTGGTAACTAACCCCTCTGCTGAGGATACCACTACTATTGCTGATGAGAATGCCAGGTTGAAGACACTGCTTGAGACAGGGATGTACAAAAGTCTCAAAGGGCATCAGACATTATGTGATGTCCTCAAAAAGCAGATTCTGAACCGAAACCCTAGGAAAGAGGGTGTTGGGTTCGAGAGGAAAATGAATGTTGATGGGTCGTCCGAAGCCCGCTGGCGATACCCAAAACCACATGGGTTCCTGCAAAGGAACCTTCAGTGGATCCATCCACCTTGTCTGGTTTCACTTGTGCTAACCCCATTATCATTGATGAATCCTTTGATGCAAACTATAAACTGTCTAAGAATCAGAATGGTGAAGTGTTTGCCAGGTATATTGGTACTAACTGCAGGAATGCGCCACCTATGAAGAAGATATGGGTACCCAAAAGCTGTCTTGAGAATCTTCCAGTGAATGTCATCATGACACCTCCTGTGAAGAAGACAAACCCCATACCAAAGGCTTCATATGGTCCAAAAGCTTCATACAGACCGAGGACTCATCTGAGTCACCCTAACGTCAATGTTTTGCAGGGAAATCATACTCAGACCCATGAATATGAGCATGTTTCCTCAAACCGCTATGTTCATAGAACTAAGAACTTTTCTGCTTAGTCCTATGAGTATTATTCACCTCTTGCAAGGCTATTTACTAGGGCTCCAAAGTCGAAATTCTCAGATGCTGCACTTAGACTCATTGCTTCTAAGCCACCCCTGAAAATGTGGGTGGTTAAGAAAACTTAACTCTCTTTTGCAGGGAAAGGTCTCCAACCGGAAATCTAAGGCGTCCAAAACTAATGTTGGGGACCTTAAACATCTTGTGGGGCGCAAGATAAAATGCCCAAATGGTCTTACTATGTATTTTGTTCCGGGATTCCTTGACACTCATCCCATATATCCTAACCAAGATCTGAATTTCCATGTTCCACTTATTCGTCAAATGTTTATGCTTCACAACTCGCTTGGTGAAGCCTATCCCCCAAACTGCACTATAGGCTATGACACCTCGTGCTTCAGAACGGATTATGGACAGTGGATGCACTAACCACATGACTGGCGATTGAAGTCTTCTGATGGATTCAACGCTATGTCCATCACACAAGAGTCACATCACATTTGCTGACACTGGTAAAAGCAAGGTATTGGGTCTAGGTAGAGTTGCAATATCAAGGGATCAACACATGGATAAAGTGATGCTTCTTGAATCCCTTGGTTTCAACTTAATGTCTGTCTCAATGCTTTGTGACTTAAACATGATTGTGCTATTTGGAAAATATCGATGCCTTGTGCTAATGGAATCTGACAAGTCTCTAGTCTCTGAAGGGTATCAGAAAGATGATATGTATATGGTAGATTTCTCAGCAGGACCACAGATGGCCGTATGTCTTCTAGCAAAAGCTTCAGAATGCTGGCTTTGGCATCGAAGGCTAGGACATGCTGGCATGAAGAACTTGCACACTCTCGCGAAGAAGAAGCATGTGGGCATCGAAGGCGTCAAGTTCAAGAAGGACCATCTGTTTGGCGCCTGCGAAGCTGGAAAGATGACCAGGGCCAAGAATCCCTCGAAGACAATCATGACTACATCTCAACCCTTCGAGCTGCTACACATGGAATTATTTGGCCTACTCACTACTCTACTCTCACTACTACTGCTTGCCTCTATGGTTTTGTCATTGTTGATGATTACTCTAGATATACTTGGGCGCATATAATCCTCTACAAGACTGAAGTGCAGGATGTCCTCAGACGCTTTGCCAATCGTGCCATGACGAACTATGGCATCAAGATCAAGCATATCAGAAGCAACAACGGCACTGAGTTCAAGAACACCGGCCTCGACCTCTATCTGGATACTCTGGGTATCACTCATGAGTTCTCTGCTCCTTACACACCTCAGCAGAATGGCATCACAGAGCGCAAGAACAGAACTCTCATTGAGATGGCCCGAACGATGCTTGATGAGTACAAGACTCCATGGAAGTTCTGGCCTGAAGCCATTGACACTGCTTGCCACATCATCAACCGTGTTTATCTTCACAAGCTTCTGAAGAAAACATCCTATGAACTCCTAACTGGTAAGAAGCCAAATGTAAGCTACTTTAGAGTATTTGGTGCAAGGTGCTGGATCAAGGATCCACATCACAAGTCAAAATTTTCACCTAAAGCACATGAAAGTTTTATGCTTGGTTATGGAAAGGATTCACACTCCTACAGAGTCTTCAACCTCTTTCACTATAAAGTGGTTGAAACTGTGGATGTGAGGTTCGATGAGACTAACGGCTCGCAAAGAGAGCACCTGCCAAATGTGCTAGATGAAGTACCTCGAAGTGAATCAACCAAGCAGATGGGAATTGGAGAGATCATACCTTCTGAGAATCAGACTAAAGAAGAGCTTATCATTTCTGCACCTAATCAACCTGAAGACAATGCTCAGCCTGAAGACAATCCCCCAAATGGTGACATTGATCAGCAAGAGCAAAATCTTCGTCATGTTTATCCTCGTGTTGCAAATGAAGTTCAGATTGAGAAGATAAGCTTGAATGCACCTGGTCCACTCACTCGTTCAAAAGCAACTCAAATAGCAACACAACTAACTAATTTCTGTGGGCATTCTGCATTCATCTCAATCTCTGAACCCAAGAAAGTCAATGAAGCCTTCATGGAACCTGAATGGATTCAAGCTATGCAAGAAGAGCTTCAACAGTTCGAGGGGAATAATGTGTGGGAATTGGTCAAGCGTCCTGATCCTCGGAAGCAAAATATCATTGGCACCAAATGGATATATTGCAACAAACAAGATGAGCATGGTCAAGTGGTCAGAAACAAGGCTCGTCTTGTTGCACAAGGTTACACTCAAGTGGAAGGAATTGACTTCTATGAAACATTTGCTCCGGTGGCAAGGCTTGAAGCCATTCGCATACTGCTACCTATGCAAATCATCACAACATCCTTCTGTATCAAATGGATGTGAAGAGTGCTTTTCTCAATGGAAAGATAGAAGAAGTATATGTCACACAACCTCCTGGCTTTGAAGATCCAAAACATCATGATATGGTATACAAGCTCAACAAGGCACTGTATGGCCTCAAACAAGCCCCTCGTGCTTGGTATGATACGCTCAAAGACTTCCTGAAGAGCAAAGGCTTCAAACCGGGTTCACTAGATCCTACACTCGTCACGAAGACATATGATGGTGAACTGTTTGTGTGCCAAATCTATGTGGATGACATTATCTTCGGTTGCACCAACAAGAAATACAGTGATGAGTTTGGTCACATGATGCAAGAGCAATATCATATGTCCATGATGGGCGAGCTGAAGTTATTTCTGGGTCTCCAAATCCGTCAACAACGCAATGGCATCTTCATACCTCAAAAAAGTACCTCAAAGATTGCCTGAAGAAGTTTGGAATGCAAGACTGCAAAGGATACACGACGCCAATGCCAACCAAAAGTCATCTGGGTCCCGACGACAATGGTAAAGAGTTTGATCAAAAGGTATACCGCTCCACGATTGGTTCTTTGCTTTATTTATGTGCATATAGGCCAGATATAATGCTTAGTGTTTGCATCTGTGCCCGATTCCAAGCGGCACCAAAGGAATCGCATCACTTAGCTGTGAAGCGAATTCTTCGATATTTGGCTTACACCCCAACATTAGGATTATGGTATCCAAAGGGCTTAGAGTTTGATCTAGTTGGATTCTCAGATGTTGATTATGCTGGTGACAAGGTTGATCGCAAGTCCACATCAGGCACATGTCACTTTCTGGGACGGTCTCTTGTCTGTTGGTCTTCAAAGAAGCAGAACTGTGTATCTCTCTCCACTGCTGAATCCGAATACATTGTCTTTGGATCTTCTTTGTGCTCAGCTTCTCTGGATGAAGCAAACTCTCAAGGACTATGGCATCCATCTGAAGAATGTGCCTCTCTACTATGACAATGAGAGTGCCATCAAGATTGCCAACAACCCTGTTCATCACTCGAAGACAAAGCACATTGAAATTCGTCATCACTTTCTCAGAGATCATGTTATGAAGGAAGATATTGATATCATTCACGTCAATACAGAAGAGCAGTTGGCTGATGTCTTCACAAAGCCCTTGGGTGAGAAAAGGTTTTGCAAGTTGCGGTGTGAGCTAAATATCTTGGAATCCTCAATGTCCTGTGATTAGGCACACATCCTAACACTTATGCATTTTGATGACTTAGATGTGCAACATACGAAGTAATGTATATCTTCAATCAATGAAGACATACACTCTAAGTGTGAATACATTAATGCAGAATTTGACTTCGGAGCGCCACGATAATTGTGCACCATTTCTGGGTCTAATACTTCCTATACGGTGGGTAACGCCACCACCAAACTTTTGTTTGAAGTGTTTCTCTTGGCGTCATATTTGCAAAGTCTTCATATTTGATTTGTCTTCATCCCTAGCTTATATTCAAGTTTATCTTAATTTGGTTGATTTGGCCTTATACTAGTTATATACATATTTGTGTTTTGTCCTCTACAGCATTCACTTATAGCTATGACTTCGTGCTGAATCTTTTTTATCTAAGTGAATGTGATCAGACCCTAACCTATCTATGCTTCTACCTCAACTCTATCTGTCCAAACCATATGCATTCTATTGAAAACTATCGATTGTCTTCACTGAGACCTTGTCAGCTGAAGTCAATCTGACAAACATTTATATCTGTTTTTGATGCTATATCCTTTTTTCCTGAAAGCCGGAGAATTCGGAACGACCACCCAGACAATCCAGGCGTGCGTGGGAACATGGAACAACTTCCAAGGTGTTGCATGCTTGCCACGTGCCCTTCAGATGTGAACCGCCAGGGGCACCTGCCTAATTGCGATGTGTCGTCTCTTTCCTTATAAATACCCATCACATCTGAGTCAAAAATTCTTCTTCCACCTCGCCACCTCTCGCAAACCCTAGCGCCACCGCTAGCTCTCGACGACGCCAACAACGAAGCGCTTAGCTGCCGCGACTTCTCCGACGCCGTCCTCACGCTGGCCGCGGACCTCGTCCTCTCTGCCGTCGCCGTAGGTGTCCTCCGTCACCAAGTTAGGGCATGGAAGATCGAACTGCTCGGCCTCCAACTTCGCTCCGTCTAGCAGTTCTTTGTGTGGTAATTAAAATTCACTTTTTATCGTCTTTTCGATCTGATAGATTCATCCTTCTTTACCAAAAGTAGTTTCTAGATCTCCAAAGTTGAATCTGTCTCTTTCTGCATCTCATAGTATGCCTAGTCTGTTCACTTATGCTTCTCTACAAGTTAGATTCCTCACTTGTACTTATTCTTGGATTCGTAAAAATCTGGAACCAACTCTCATCAAATAAGTGAATGTCTTCGCTTTATGAGGTCAATGTCTTCAAACTGATTTATCATCAAAATCTTCTGAGAATGCATATGACCTCTTCCCCTTCCCTCGCACCTCTAATGCTGTCACAGGTACATGTCCGTGGGAGAATCCCTTGGTTTTCATAGTCTGCATTCGTTTGCAGAATTCTTACAGAGTCACATAAATTCTCCTGAAGCCAGTTCTTGTCTGACCAGCCGACGGAAGCCTTTGCAAGTACTGAAGCCTTTCAGGATAAGCTTCATGGCCACTAAGAAATCAGCAAGAAAGGGTGGCAGACAGCACCGTGGGAACACTTCCAAGGATCTGCCTCCAGATTTGCACGAGCTGTACAAAATAGACCCAGAGGAAACCTATAGAGGACGCAAGAATCGAATACAATGGATTCAAAGATATTGGGCAGAGGAATGGTTCAAGTACCAATTTGTTACAGAAGAGTATGCAGAGAATAATGCCATCAAGGGACCCTGGGGTGATATACTATACAAAAATCTTCCTCCCATGACCCAGGCTAAAGCTATTGAGCAAGGTTTCTATCCATGCATGGTGCATGGACCACAGCCAGAGAACGCTGACCCTTCTTCTCTGCTGTGGTGTCGTGAAGACAATCTGTTCAAGCGCAACTACCAGTTCGCCAAAGACTCTGCTGTAAAGAACAAGAAGGAATTCGGACTTGACTTCAACCCAGGTCCATCTACTCCTCGAGAAGATGGGACCCGTGAAGCCAATGAAAATAGGATCGGCCCCTTATACAACCTTGCAGGCTTCATCACACACATTGCCGTCCAAGGTGCAAAAGTGGATCATTCTGGTGATGATGCTGACACTGATGATGCTCCAGCTCCTCCTCCTAAGCCACAAAAGTAAAAGAAAGCTAAGGCTTCAAAACCAACTGTTGCTCCAAAAGCTTCTCGAGTGAAGCCATTGGCAACTGCCCCTCCTGCTCCATGTAACACTTCTGAAGATCTCTCTCGCATCTCCAAGAAGAAGGAGAAGACTCAGAAGAAAGGTGTTCAAATTTCTGGTCAAGCCCTGACACCTGCTGCCGTTCTGAGGAACGAGACTGAAGCCATTGATCTGTCAACAGACGATGAGTGCGATGATGATGCTCTTGAGCAGCTGATTAAGAGCAAGCAAGAGGCGGAGATCTTCAATTATCTGCCCCTCTTTGATGTGAACATCCTTGACAACTTCATTGATGAGTGGTTTGACAACCCAAATCTCAGCTTTGATGATCTTCAGCTCCCGATTGGCATCAGCATCGCCTTCCAAGGCACAATTGCTCCTGAGCTGGCTCTGGCTCAGCGAATTGTTGAATTGAAGAACAAGATTGACAATGAGAAAGAGCAATTCAAGAAGCATGTGGCCAAGCTCAGCATGGCTGATGTTCAAAACTTCAAGGTGATGCCGCATGACCTCGAGGAGGCGTTTCGCAAGAAGCGCGAAGAAGCCAAAGGTTCAAGAGAGCGCATGAAGAATCTAGCTGCCAAGTGTGTTCAAGCTTACAATGAAGCTGAGAAGTGCAAGGCGCTTAGGCGTCTGGCATCGACCCCAAGCCATTTGCCAAGAAGAAGAAGCCTCATCGTGGCCCAAATCAAGCTCCAAGGCGGGAAGAACCTCACATTGTCTTCCCTTCCAGCATGAGTGGCTCGAAGCCTAAGGTCCCCACAGTGGCTTCAGAACAGAAGAAAACCAAGGAAGCTGAAGCCGAAGCCAGAAAGTGCAAAATCAAGAACACCACTGATGATGCACCACCCACCAAGAAGAGAAAGACTAAGAAGAGAGATCGGGATGCTCCCAAAGAGCCCCTTGTTATCGAGCCCATTGCTTTTGCTCATCCTGCATCTGAAAATCAAGAGCGTCAGTTGATTGTTCATGAGTCTGCTTCCACAGAGGCTCCTGAAGCTGAAGAAAATCCAGTCGTTGACCCCATCACGGCTGAAGACATTGGTCCCTAGACAATGTTGGAGATGATGAAGTCCTTCCTCAGATTGAGCGCCCAACGGTATCATCGCCTATTCTCACGAACAGCGAGCTCATCAGTATTGGTCGTCCCTTGACACCAATCTCCCAGGATGCCTCATGGGCTGATCACCCCCAACCACCAACTCCAAGTCATGACTCACCCAGTACACCCCGTCCTTCACCAGCACAAGTCACCATCCCAATTGTGAATGACGACAACTACATGGAGACTACACCGTCACCAAAAGCGTCGCCCTGTTCCAACGGGTTCGCAAAGGCCTAAGGCCATCAGTCTCCATGACAACCATCACAGAGGAAGATTCACACCAATCCAGCTCAGTGGCACGTTGCTACGTCTTGAGCTTGCGTTGGTTTTCCTTGAAGAGGAAAGGATGATGCAGCAATAGTAGCGTAAGTATTTCCCTTAGTTTTTGAGAACCAAGGTATCAATCCAGTAGGAGGCTCCTCAAAAGTCCCACGCACCTACACAAACAAACAAAGAACTCACAACCAACGCAATAAAGGGGTTGTCAATCCCTTCACGGCCACTTGCGAAAGTGAGATCTAATAGAGATAGTATGATAAGATAAATATATTTTTGGTATTTTATAATATAGATGAAAAAAAGTAAAGATGCAAATAAAAGTAGATTGGAAGCAAATATGATAAGAGATAGACCCGGGGGCCATAGGTTTCACTAGTGGCTTCTCTCAAGATAGCATAAGTATTACGGTGGGTGAACAAATTACTGTCGAGCAATTGATAGAAAAGTGAGTAATTATGAGATTATCTAGGCATGATCATGTATATAGGCATCACGTCCGCAACAAGTAGACCGACTCCTGCCTGCATCTACTACTATTACTCCACACATCGACCGACTCCTGCCTGCATCTAGAGTATTAAGTTCATAAGAACAGAGTGACGCCTTAAGCAAGATGACATGATGTAGAGGGATAAACTCATGCAATATAATATAAACCCCATCTTTTTATCCTTGATGGCAACAATACAATACGTGCCTTGCAACTCTTTCTGTCACTGGGTAAGGACACCGCAAGATTGAACCCAAAGCTAAGCACTTCTCCCATGGCAAGAAAGATCAATCTAGTAGGCCAAACCAAACTGATAATTCAAAGAGACTTGTAAAGATAACTCAATCATACATAAAAGAATCCAGAGGAGATTCAAATATTATTCATAGATAAACTTGATCATAAACCCACTATTCATCGGATCTCGACAAACACACCGCAAAAAGAGTTTACATCGAATAGATCTCCACAAGAGAGGGGGAGAACATTGTATTGAGATCCAAAAATAGAGAAGAAGCCATCTAGCTAATAACTATGGACCCGAAGGTCTGTGGTAAACTACTCACAACTCATCGGAGAGGCTATGGTGTTGATGTAGAAGCCCTCCATGGTCGATTCCCCCTCCGCCAGAGCGCCGACGAAGGCTCCAAGATGGGATCTCGCAGATACATAAGGTTACGGCGGTGGAAATTGTGTTTCGTTGGCTCCCTGGATGTTTTCGGGGTACATAGGCTTATATAGGAGTAAGAAGTACGCCGGTGGCCGCTCGAGGGGCCCACGAGACATGGGGCGAGCCCTATAGGGGGCGCCCTACCCTCTCGTGGCCGCCTCAGCTGCTTCTTGACTTGCACTCCAAGTCCTCTGGATCACGTTCGTTCCAAAAATCACGCTCCCGAAGGTTTCATTCCGTTTGGACTCCATTTGATATTCCTTTTCTTGAAATCTTTGAAATAGGCAAAAAAAACAGCAATACGGGCGGGCCTCCGGTTGGTAGGTTAGTCCCAAAATGATATAAATGTGTAAAATAAAGCCCATAAACATCCAAAAGGGGTACTATAATAGCATGGAACAATAAAAAATTATAGATACGTTGAAGACGTATCAAGCATCCCCAAGCTTAATTCCTGCTCGTCCTCGAGTAGGTAAATGATAAAAACAGAATTTTTTATGTGGAATGCTACCTAGCATAATTCTCAATGTAATTTTCTTTATTGTGGCATGAATGTTCAGATCCAAATGATACAAAATAAAAGTTCATATTAACATGAAAATGGTGATACTTCAAGCATACTAGTCAAAGTAATCATGTCTTCTCAAAATAACTTGGCCAAAGAAAGTTATCCCTACAAAATCATATAGTCTGGCTGTTGCTCTATCTTCATCACACAAAGTATTTAATCATGCACAACCCCGATGACAAGCCAAGCAATTGTTTCATACTTTAATAATCTCAAACTCTTTCAACTTTCACGCAATACATGAGCGTGAGCCATGGACATAGCACTATATGTGGAATAGAATGGTGGTTGTGGAGAAGACAAAAAGGAGAAGATAGTCTCACATCAACTAGGCGTATCAACGGGCTATGGAGATGCCCATTAATAGATATCAATGTGAGTGAGTAGGGATTGCCATGCAACGGATGCACTAGAGCTATAAATATATGAAAGCTCAACAAAAGAAACTAAGTGGGTGTGCATCCAACTCGCTTGCTCACGAAGACCTAGGGCACTTTGAGGAAGCCCATCATTGGAATATACAAGCCAAGTTCTATAATAAAAAATTCCCACTAGTATATGAAAGTGACAACATATGAGACTCTCTATCATGAAGATCATGGTGCTGCTTTGAAGCACAGGTGTGGAAAAAGAGATAGTAGTATTGTCCCTTCTCTCTTTTTCTCTCATTTTATTTTTTTTTCTTTTTCTTTTTTTCTTTCGCCCTTTTTTTGGCCTTTCTCTTTTTTCTCTTTGTAAAGTCCGAAGTCTCATCCCGACTTGTGGGGGAATCATAGTCTTCTTTATCCTTTCCTCACTAGGACAATGCTCTAATAATGAAAATTATCACACTTTTATGGATTTACAACTCAAAGCTAGAACAAGATATGACTCTATATGAATGCCTCCGGTGATGTATCGGGATATGCAATGAATCAAGAGCGACATGTATGAAAATTATGAAGGTGACGTTGCCACAAATACGATGTCAACTACATGATCATGCAAAAAGCAATATGACAAAAGTAATGTGTGTCATATGAACGGAACAGTGGAAAGTTGCATGGCAATATATCTCGGAATGGCTATGGAAATGCCATAATAGGTAGGTATGGTAGCTATCTTGAGGAAGGTATATGGTGGGTGTATGGTACCGGCGAAAGTTGTGCGGCACAAAAGAGGCTAGCAATGGTGGAAGGGTGAGGTGTGTATAATCCATGGACTCAACATTAGTCAAAAGAACTTATGTACTTGTTGCAAAAATCTAGAAGTCATCAAAAACCAAAGCACTACATGCATGCTCCTAGGGGGATAGATTGGTAGGAAAAGACCATCGCTCGTCCCCGACCGCCACTCGTAAGGAAGACAATCAATAAATAAAATTGTGCTCCAACTTCACCACAAAGCGGTTCACCATATGTGCATGCTACGGGAATCACAAACCTCAACACAAGTATTTTTCATAATCACCTCAACTAGCATGACTTTAATATCACTACCTCCATATCTCAAAACAATTATCAAGCATCAAATTGATCATAGCATCCAATTCCTTTCTATGATAGTTTTTATTATACCCAACTTGGATGCTCATCATTCTAGGACCAAATTTGTAACCATAGCAAATACCATGCTGTTCTAAAAGACTCTCAAAAAGATATAAGTGAAGCATGAGATACTAGCAATTTCTTCAAAATTAAGTCACCACCGTGCTCTAAAAAATATAAGTGAAGCACTAGAGCAAAAACTATCAAGCTCAAAAGATATAAGTGAAGCACATAGAGTATTCTAGCAAATTCTAATCAAGTGGGCTTCTCCCAAAAGGTGTGTACAGCAAGGATGATTGTGGTAAACTAAAAGGCAAAGACTAATATAATACACGACGCTCCAAGCAAAACACATATCATGTGGCGAATAAAAATATAGCTCCAAATAAAGTTACCAATGAACGAAGACGAAAGAGGGGATGCCTTCCCGGGGCATCCCCAAGCTTAGGCCTTTGGCTATCCCTGAATGTCTTGGGGTGCCATGGGCATCCCCAAGCTTAGGCTCTTGCCACTCCTTATTCTATAGTCCATAAAAGCTTTACCCAAAACTTGAAAACTTCACAACACAAAACTCAACAGGAAATCTTATAAGCTCCGTTAGTGAAAGAAAAGAAAACCACCACATAAGGTACTGTAATAAACTCATTCTTTATTTATTTTGGTGTTAAAACTACTGTATTCCAACTTCTCTATGGTTTATAAACTATTTTACTAGCTATAGATGCATCAAAATAAGCAAACAACACACGAAAAATAGAATCTGTCAAAAACAGAACAGTCTGTAGCAATCTGTAACTAACGCAAACTTATCGAACTTTAAAAATCCTACAAAAATAGTAAGTCCTGTAAAATTTGTATATTGATCAGCAGAAAAAAGAATCAACGCAAAATCACGTTTCTGTGATTTAAAAAAACTAAATTCGTGCGCGCAAAGTTTCTGTTTTTCAGCAGAATCAAATCAACTATCATCATAGGTTATCCTATAGGTTCTACTTGGCACAAACACTAATTAAAAGATAAAAACACATCTAAACAGAAGGTATATGCAAGATTTATTACTAAACAGGAACAAAAACAAAAAACACAAAGAAAATTGAGTTTCCTCCCAACTAGCGCTATCGTTTAACGCCCCTAGCTAGGCATAAAAAGCGAAGATAGATCTAAGTAGTGTCATCTTTGGCACTCGGAGAGGATCTCCTTTCAATGGCATTCATTCTTCTATTTAGGGTAAGCACATTGCCATTAATGGAAGAAGTAAGATTAAGCACGTTACAGAAGTTTGCCTCTAAGCTAGACTTCATCTCTTTAATAATTTCATTTTGATAAAAGCACAAGAGAGTAGTTGATTCAACTTTATCATTCATAAGATGCCCAAATATGGTTTTCATTTTTTCATAGGTATCTATAGCATCCCCTTCAAGAAAACCTTCTTCAAAAATATAATCTAAAACTTGTTTGAAAGAAGCGGGCAGGCCAACATAGAAACTTTTTAAGTAAACTTCAATTTGATATTGTGGCACATAGCTAGCCCGAATCCTTAATAACCTATCCCAAACATCTTTCAAAGACTCATCAAGTAAATAATGAAAAATTCCAGAGTCATCCTCATCAAAATTATTCAAGCTCTCATTGGTGACCCCGGTGGGTCTTTCTATAGCATCATTATTCATGAGCTTAGAGAGGATAGAGGGGTTATCCAAGGTACCAGAACCTAGGAAAGGGCCCTTAGTTCTTTTTGATTCGGCCATGGCAACGGGAAGGCAAACGGAAAAGAGAGAGGAGGAGATTGGGAAAGAGAGGGCGAATAAAACGGCAAGGGCGAAGTGGGGGAGAGGAAAACGAGAGGCAAATTATAAATAATGTAAATGCGAGGGAGATGAGTTTGTGATGGGTACTTGGTATGTCTTGACTTGAGCGAAGACCTCCCCGGCAACGGCCCCAGAAATCCTTCTTGCTACGTCTTGAGCTTGCGTTGGTTTTCCTTGAAGAGGAAAGGATGATGCAGCAATAGTAGCGTAAGTATTTCCCTTAGTTTTTGAGAACCAAGGTATCAATCCAGTAGGAGGCTCCTCAAAAGTCCCACGCACCTACACAAACAAACAAAGAACTCGCAACCAACGCAATAAAGGGGTTGTCAATCCCTTCACGACCACTTGTGAAAGTGAGATCTAATAGAGATAGTATGATAAGATAAATATATTTTTGGTATTTTATAATATAGATGCAAAAAGTAAAGATGCAAATAAAAGTTGATTGGAAGCAAATATGATAACAGATAGACCCGGGGGCCATAGGTTTCACTAGTGGCTTCTCTCAAGATAGCATAAGTATTACGGTGGGTGAACAAATTATTGTCGAGCAATTGATAGAAAAGTGAATAATTATGAGATTATCTAGGCATGATCATGTATATAGGCATCACATCCGCAACAAGTAGACCGACTCCTGCCTGCATCTACTACTATTACTCCACACATCGACCGACTCCTGCCTGCATCTAGAGTATTAAGTTCATAAGAACAGAGTAACGCCTTAAGCAAGATGACATGATGTAGAGGGATAAACTCATGCAATATGATATAAACCCCATCTTTTTATCCTCGATTGAAACAATACAATATGTGCCTTGCAACCCTTTCTGTCACTGGGTAAGGACACCGCAAGATTGAACCCAAAGCTAAGCACTTCTCCCATGGCAAGAAAGATCAATCTAGTAGGCCAAACCAAACTGATAATTCGAAGAGACTTGCAAAGATAACTCAATCATGCATAAAAGAATTCAGAGGAGATTCAAATATTATTCATAGATAAACTTGATCATAAACCCACAATTCATCGGATCTCGACAAACACACCGCAAAAAGAGTTTACATCGAATAGAGCTCCACAAGAGAGGTGGAGAACATTGTATTTAGATCCAAAAAGAAAGAAGAAGCCATCTAGCTAATAACTATGGACCCGAAGGTCTGTGGTAAACTACTCACAACTCATCGGAGAGGCTATGGTGTTGATGTAGAAGCCCTCCATGGTCGACTCCCCCTCCGGCAGAGCGCTGGCGAAGGCTCCAAGATGGGATCTCTCGGATATAGAAGGTTACGGCGGTGGAAATTGTGTTTCGTTGGCTCCCTGGATGTTTTTGGGGTACGTAGGCTTATATAGGAGGAAGAAGTACGTCGGTGGCCGCCCGAGGGGCCCACAAGACAGGGGGGCGCCCTATAGGGGGGGGGTGCTGAGTGAGTCCTGGACTAGGGGGTGTCCAGACAGCCGGACTATCATCGTCAGCCGGACTCCAAGACTATGAAGATACAAGATTGAAGACTTCGTCCCGTGTCCGGATGGGACTTTCCTTGGCGTGGAAGGCAAGCTTGGCAATACGGATATGTAGATCTCCTACCATTGTAACCGACTCTGTGTAACCCTAGCCCTCCCCGGTGTCTATATAAACCGGAGGGTTTTAGTCCGTAGGACAACACAACCATTACAACAATCATACCATAGGCTAGCTTCTAGGGTTTAGCCTCCTTGATCTGGTGGTAGATCCACTCTTGTACTACCGGATTCACACCATTCTTTATGGTATACGGCACAGAGGCAGTTCTGCCCTGCGACATTATTCATGACTCACCTCGAGTGCGCATGTACGAAGAAAGAGAAGCCGAGTTGGATCGGCATGACAGCTTGGATGCATTGGAGGAAGAACGTGACGTTGCCAAGGCTCGTTCCGCATTCTATCAGCAGCAGGCTCAAAGATACCAAAGCAGAGAAGTACAGGCTAAGACCTACAATGTTGGCGAACTAGTTCTACGCCTGTCGGACAAGAAAAAGGACAAGCTCAAGCCCAAATGGGAAGGCCCCTTCATTATCGATCAAGTCTTGACCGGCGGGGCGTACCGTCTGCGAAATGCGTCGGACAACCGACTCGAGCCAAACCCATGGAACGCAGCCCGCCTCCGAAGATTCTATGCCTAGCGCCAGACTAAGAGTTCGTCCCCTTCCCCCGTCCAAATTTTTACACTTCAGCTGCCTTTTGTTTCTCTTTTTTTTCTCAACCCTATTCATAAAAGCCCTAAAAGGCCTACTTGCGCATTGTTCGCACACAATTGATGTGCAATCCGCACTCATTATACCTGGGGGCTTCTTTACCAGAAGCTTAAAGGGCTTCATGCCCAGCACACGTGTCACACTTCCACGTGTACCTTTTATTCACCATTATATGCATCGATATGACTTAAGTTTTGGCCAAGCTGGGTTGCCTGGCTCCTGTGCTTACCCCTACGTTCCCGATTGTTCGCCTAGGAGGTAAAGGAGCACCTCTCACGATTGTTCTTGCTGGTCACCGGATGTGTACCTTAGACCGGGTGAAGCCCAAAGCTAGCGTTCTTAAGGGAATACTCGGTCGGTGACTTGAAAGATGATTTTTACCTATTTATTTATCTGCCTCAGATGTTTTTACGCTCTTTTTCGCAGTCCGGACATGCACATTAGGGCATGCCTCCCAGGGAAAGGAACCCTTAACGGAACTATTCTCCCTGGAAGATGTTTCTTACTAACCATGTAATATAACATAACTAGTTGGGCACTTGTCTGATAAAGCACTAATGACCCCTACGCGTTGTCTCCATGCATGCCCCGGTTGTTTCTTAACCGATAAGGTATTCGGACACACTCCGGACTCTAGGGTCCCGAGGTTGAAGCGAAAAGGTCGGCAAAGACAAACGATCTACAATCCAGCTAGAAGGCATTTTACATGTCATTTTAAAATACATTGTCAAAACGACTGACTGTATTCTTCCTCAATCCCATCTAACAGGCTGTCTAATTCTGATCCGTTGGGAAAATTTAGCGCCAACTCTACTTGGTCGTATACTAAACTCACAGGGATCTCCTTCTCATCGGGCCCCACAGTCCGACCTCGCCATGTGGTTGGAATCCGCCTTCTTGTACCGCGTCTTCACCATGGCCCAGCCTCCCTGGCACCTTAGCGGTAGGCGAAATCTTCCATAAACGGAAGCGCCTGACTCCTCAAGCTTCTCCGCAAGCTCTCCAAGGCCCTCGGGTAGGGAGAGGGATGGCCATAAAGCACAGACGACGCCGCTCATTGCTGCCGAACTCGCTCGTTCGGCGGTTGCATCACTTCGGGAAGTTGATCACTTTCGTTTGGTACGGCATCTCCTCCGCAGGAGGCGACTGTGAGTACACCTACAGACATATTTTGTCAATTGACTTCCTCGTCGAACTCTTCTTTTCAAAGGAGTTCGCTCAAGCACTTACTATAGATGCCGCGATGAAGCCGCTGATTCTCCTTAATGGAGCCGACACTCGGCCCGAACACCTTTCGGCTCTTCTCCAAGCTGGGCGTGGGCATCTTGGAGCTTGTTCCTTTCTGCTGCACCTCGTCGGCACCTCTCGCCGACCTTCGGTGGCGCGAGAGTTCTTGCTGTCCGGATCCTATCCGCAAAGACTCGCAAAGTCATTATTAGACTTGCGACACGCCAAGACACCACTTATCTTTTTAACAAAAAATATAATAATGTGTTACTAGGAGGGTCCCGTGTCTCCTCTGCGGCAGCCGATCTTGACCTCAAGTTGGGCCTTACACTCTTGCAGCCCCGAGACAGTTGGGTATTCTTCTTTGTAAGATCCGCATTTCAATTGATCCTTAAATCAGTTAATATAACTACTTTAAGTCTTGGGGCTCTTGGCATATACAACTATTAAAATCTCTTACCAGTATGTCTTTTACATCTCGCTCTCGTGGCTCGTTAAACCATCTTGAGCAGCACGGAGGTGCGTCCCCTGCGTTAAAGGCATCCAATGCCTCGGGGAGAAGCACGCGCCACGAAAACTGTCCGTCGGCGCTTTGTGGTTCATGGCGCTCTCCACCTCAGACTTGGTGGCGGACAGTCTGTCGGCATCCTCCATTGGAGGAGTATCCGGCTCGCGCCTTGCGCTCGCCTCCCCCTCCAGACCAGGTGTTGGAGCTTGGCTGGTAGAGGCTGGGTTGGCAACATCTACGCCCGCAGTCCGGCGGGTGCTTTTTCTCCTACATAAGTCATGAGCATTCAAACACTTCCTAGGAACGTTGCTCCAAATAATGAACCGTGAGCTATACCTTTGCGGCGACGTTTCAATCCGCGCCGCGCTCCTCTTCCATCTACTGGGCCGGACTGACCCTTGTTGGTCAGCCGCCGCGGGCTCGGCTTCCCGCCTTGAAGGCGCCTCCTGCAAAACACCATCATATACGGTGTTCAGAAATGAGCAATGAAGAAATAATGGTGTCAGGACTTCGGTCACAATCACCTGGGAAGCCGGATATAGGCCGGGGTAGTCAGCCGTAATGGCGACTAAAGCATTATCCATGCTGAGTTGGTGGAACACCCCATCGATTAGCTCCACCTTTATGTCTGGGTCCTCTTCGGAGGCCGGATCCTGGGATCTCTCTGGATCCTCGGGTTGCGGAGCTGGACTAAGCATGCCCTCCACAACCCGACGCAGCTCCTGCGTCGATATCATAATATAAGAAACTTAAACTTTGAAAGCATGGGTCGGGCACACAAAGTGTTCACTTACCCAACGCCGAGGGTTATTCATGGAGAACCCATTCAACGGGCTCGTCTGGAGGAAATCCTCCTTCTCCCCCTTGTACAGGCCGGACAGGATCTTCGCCAGGTCTTCGGCCGATCCCGGCCCTTTGCGGCCATGACGGGTGGCATCGTCCTCCCTGTTGAAGTCCCACATAGGGTGGCCCCTGTATTGCAGCGGCTGCACCCCTCGCATAATGCACGTTGCCATGACTCCAATCATGGTCAACCCGAATGGGCCAAGAACCTTATCCGCCCATCAAATAATGGACACTCTTGTCTTCCTCCACTGGGGCTCCGTGGGCGCCCGGCTAATGCGTTCTTCAGAGGAGCATTATCGAACTCCGGAGGCCGATCCGAACAGGTCGATGGCGGAGCGTCTTCTATGTAAAACCATTCTAAAGGCCAGTCTTCAGCGCCTTCTTAGGGGTTCCGGATGGGTATCCGGTCCCGGCAATGCGCCATATTTCGGCACCGCCCACTTGATATATGGACCCCTCGTGAGAGCGGGGTACAAGGCAGAACAACCTCTTCCACAGCGCAAAATGGGGCTCGACGCCCAGAAATAGCTCACAAAGAGCTACGTAACCCGCGATATGCAGGATAGAGGTGGGCATGAGGTGATGGAGCTGGAGTCCGTAGGACTCCAGGAGCCCGCGGAGGAACGGATGTATAGGAAATCCGAGCCCCTTATCAGATAGGGGACGAAGCATACCCGCTCCCCTTTGTTGGGACTTGGGATAGCCTCCGCTTGCTTCCCACCTTTGTAGGTGGCCAGCCCGGCTCGAACCGGAACCATGAAGGCCGGAGGGAGACATCCCTTCGCTTGGAGCGTCACCAGCTCGTTGTGCGGGACAGAACATCTCCTCCAATCTCCTGGCAGAGGGCTGGGGGCGCGAGAGGAGGAGCTGCGTCGACGGTCCATGATGGAATGGATTTTTGGTCAGAAGCGCTCCGATGAGTACTCGCGGAAGGAAGATGGTGTGATTTGGATCTGGATTCTTGCCTTTCTTATAGGCAGATTACTTGCGCAGCTAGGGGGTAAAACATAAAAGATACCCTGGCTTTTTGCACTCGTGCGACGCGTGGAAGAAGGCCATTATTGGGCGTGGAAGCCAAGAAGCGCAACATTGATAAGGAAGCCGGACATTGTTCGGCAGGTACGTGGAACTTAAAGGAGAACCCGCCTTGCAACACCGAAGACTATATACGCTATTGGACTTATCGTCATTGAAGCCCGGTTCGGGGCTACCGAGGAGTCTGGACTAGGGGTGTCCGGACAGCCGGACTATCATCGTCAGCCGGACTCCAAGACTATGAAGATACAAGACTGAAGACTTCGTCCCGTGTCCGGATGGGACTTTCCTTGGCGTGGAAGGCAAGCTTGGCAATACGGATATGTAGATCTCCTATCATTGTAACCGACTCTGTGTAACCCTAGCCCTCCCTGGTGTCTATATAAATCGGAGGGTTTTAGTCCGTAGGACAACACAACCATTACAACAATCATACCATTTGCTAGCTTCTAGGGTTTAGCCTCCTTGATCTCGTGGTAGATCCACTCTTGTACTACCCATATCATCAATATCAATCAAGCGGGAGTAGGGTTTTACCTCCATCGACAGGCCCGAACACAGGTAAAAACATCGTGTCCCTTGTCTCTGTTACCATCCGCCTAGACGCACAGTACGGGACCCCCTACCCGAGATCCGCCGGTTTTGACATTGACATTGGTGCTTTCATTGAGAGTTCCTCTGTGCCGTCACCGATAGGAAGGATGCATCTTCCCGTCTTCAAGGACGGTATCTTCGTCAAAGGAGCCTTGGCCGCCGGCCAAACTATCCGACTAGGTGGTTTCTCATGACCGCTGTTCGCCACCGCTCGACAATGACCTCTCGGTCGTCAAAAGCAATCTTCACGTCGCTGAATTCGCCGAGCGGTTGGATCAATAGAGCTCTTGTGCGTAAAGAGCTCTTGGATTGCATCGCCGCCACAGGAGTCGCTTCATGACTACAATCGATTGGGCTTAAAACTGATCCGGAGAGATTAACTCTCCCGGTCACCCACCACGTTGAAGTGGTAGTGGAACAACGCGGCGACTCTTCTCCTATATTGAAAACTAGTCATGTCCGGGCTCCCGAACCCTCCATGCCGGATTCCCGCGGAGGGACGGACTTCGATCAAGCACTGAACCTAAAGTCAGGCATCGGACCGGACTCGTTGGACAACATCCAGCAATCCAAGCTTCCAAATTTGGAAACTTCTCGGCTCTTGAGCCTCGAGATGGGTAGAGTTCCGGACTTAATTCCACCCACCCGCCCAGACATATGCGATCTATCTGTAATCCGGCAAGAGCCCGCTGAAACAGTACATCACTACTGGGCCAGATTCCTCCTGGTTATGGATAGGATAAAGGACTGCCGAGAGGAAAACGCTATCTCAATTTTTTGCAATAATTGCACGGATGAGGGAATCTTGAACGCCGTCAGCCGTCGTGAAATTACACGCCTCGCCGACCTGGCGTCCATAGTACGAAAGTACTGTGCGATGGAGAGTTTTCGAAAAACCGAAAATAAGTTTTGGGACAATCCGCCCGAATACAACCCTAGTCCGCAACAAAAGGGTGCATTACACTCGGGCACGGTACAAAACCAAAAGCAAAAAACCCATAAAGGGCACGGAACCGTCTTTGGAGGGATGGCTTATCGGACCTGTAAAATCCACAAGATGAGGGCGCCACCCCAACACATAGCCTTGAGCATGTTGGATATTACGGCAGGTGGCCAAAAGTGGCGAGGAGCTTCTAGCCCCGAAAACCACTCCAACAATACCGATGCAGTATCAACGATCTTCGAGACTTTCGCATCAAATAATATGCGGAAGCGAACAATCCGCACCTCGCGAAGTCTACCAAGTAGCAACAACAAATCCATGGAGCGACACAGCCATCACCTTCAACGCCAAATGATTTAACCTAAATTTTGAACAGCCCGAGCACCGGCCGCATTGGTCCTTAGTCCAATAGTGGGCGGCTTCGACTTACCAAAATACGCATGGATGGCGGCAGCGGATTAAACCTCATCTACGAGGAAACTCTTCAAAAAATGGAAATAGGCTGGAGCCGCATTGAGCGAAGCGGCGCAACCTTGAGAGGAATAAATCCCTAGCCGAGAAGCGCTGACCGGAAAAATCACACTCGATGTGGTGTTGGTTCGCCGGACAATTACAGTCCGAAGAAGTCACGTTCCAAGTGGCCCGTTCAGCAGCGGATATCACGCTATATTAGGGACGAGAGGCATTCACAATTTTTCAAGCCGTACCCCATTACGGGTACATGAAGCTCAAAATGCCTAGGACCGGCGGAATAATCACTCTCGTTAGTGATCCGAACATAGCACTCTGCGCCGAAAACAAGACAGCCGCATTAGCCCCGGAGGCACTATCCAAAGCCCTAGCGGCAGAAGAACTCATCGCGCTGCGCTCATCGTGAATAGGGACGATGTGATACTCGATAAGAGATCCAAGTCCACCTCCTTCAAACCAGCGGACGAAATAGTAAAATTCCAGGTCCATCCAACGGACCGACAAAGATGGCCTCCATCGGGCGCAGTTGAACCACGAGGTAGGCGCCGCGACCGCGAGAATTCCTTCAGAAAATTGGGACATTTTACTTTGGCACCCTTCAGATATGCCGAATCCCACGCAGATTGGCAGAACATAGCCTAAATATCCTAAAAGGGTTCAAGCCAGTCAAACAGGCTCTTCGACGATTCTCCGAACCCAAAAGACAGGCAATGGGAGAAGAACTAGCCAAACTATTGGAAGCCGGATTCATCAGAGACATCAAACATCCGGATTGGCTAGCAAACCTGGTAATGGTACCAAAGAAGGACAAATCCTGGCGCCTATGTGTCGAGTTTAAAGACCTCAACAAGGCCTGCCCAAAGGATCCCTTCCCCCTCCCCCGCATTGACCAAATAATCGATGCTACCGCAGGGCACGATTCATTGTGCTTCCTGGACGCATACTCGGCTACCATCAAATCAAGATGGCGAAGCGGACCAAGCCGCAACGGCATTCATCACTCCATATGGACCATTCTGCTTCAACACGATGCCCTTCGGACTCAAAAACGCTGGCGCAACATATCAGCGCATGATTCAGACATGTCTGGCTACCCAGATCGGCAAAATGGTAGAGGCATACGTAGACGACGTAGTCGTCAAAACCAAACGCGTCGAAACTCTAGTAGACGATTTGAGGCTCACATTCGACAACCTCCGAGCATATGACATCAAGTGAATCCGGAAAAATGCGTTTTGCATACCCGGGAAAGCTCTCGGCTTCATTGTATCCGTAGAGGAATTGAAGCAAACCCAGCCAAGATCCGAGCTCTGTCTGGCTGGATATCCCAAAAGACCTCAAACAGATACAAAATTGATGGATGCGTGGCGGCTCTAAGCCGCTTTATCTCCCATTTGGGAGAAAAGGCATTGCCCTCTATCGCCTCCTCGGTAGCATCAACACTTCGAGTGGGCGGATCCGCCTTCGCCGGACTCGAAGAAATAAAAGCCATATTGGCAACAAATCTGGTCTGGCTGCGCCTAACGAGGCGAACCAATGTTGTTATACATCGCGCAACACATCAAGTTGTAGCGCCCGACTCGTCGTCGAACGAGAGGCGAAGGGCACAAATTCCCTCTTCAAAACCGAGGTACTACGTATCCCTTGCCTTAACTCCTTGCAAATCCGTTACCGCACTATCAAAAGATAGCGTGTCACGGTGTTCATGGCATCCCAGAAGCTCCGACACTACTTTCAAGAGTGTTCGATAACAGTGGCCTCCGAAGTACCCCTCAACGACATTATAAACAACCGCGACGCGATGGGCAGGATTGCAAAATGGGCCATTGAGCTCTTACCATTCGATATAACTTACAAACCTCGGCGAGCTATAAAGTCGCAAGTTTTGGCTGACTTTGTCGCTGAATGGACCGAAGTCGAACTCCCTAAAGAGTACGGCGCATACTCCAATTAGATTATGCACTTCAACGGCTCTAAAATGTTGGCCGGATTGGGGGCTGGCATCGTATTGACGTCCCCAACCGGGGACACAATCCAATACGTACTTCAGATAATGTACACGGACTCCAACAATGCAGCCGAATACGAGGCCCTTTTACATGGCCTCCGGATGGCAATCTCCATGGCATTCAACGCCTAGAGGTGCGCGGGGATTCAAACCTTGCAATATCCCAAGTAAATGGAGACTTTGATGCCAAGGATCCGAAAATGGCAGCCTATCGTAACGCTGTCCTAAAAATGTCAGCTCGGTTCGAAGGACTTGAATTCCACCACGTAGCCCGGGATAATAACCAAGCAGCCGACATATTGGCACGCATCGGCGCAAAACGTGACGCTGTCCCTCCAAACATCTTCCTGGAACGGCTCTTTAAGCCATCCGTACTATGGGAAGAAGAGTCCAGAAATAACAAACCGGAAGCAGCCGTACCAACCAACACAGAACAATCCGACATAATCGGTGATTCGGCTGATGAAATAACACCTTCAACCCACGACATAATGGCAGTAATCGCCCCATGGACAGAGCCATTCCTAGCCTACTTGCTTAGGCAGGAACTCCCCGAAGACCAAAATGAGGCCCGCTGCATAGTTCGGCGATCTAAAGCCTACAAGGTCCATGAGGGAGAACTTTATAAGAAAAGCACAACCGAGTCCTTCAAAGGTGTATCTCCAAGAGGAAGGGCGAAACCTTCGCTGAAATTCATGCGGACTAGGCGGACACCACGCCGCAGCTTGGGCCCTTGTAGGAAAGGCATTCGGACAGATTTTATTGGCCGACGGCCCGGCAGATGCTCGGGACTTAGTCCAAAGATGCGTCGGTTGTCGACTCTTTGCTAATCGAGCCATATGCCACCCACCGCCCTCAAAACTATACCCATTACACGGCTGTTCATGATGCCGGGGCTTGACATGGTTGGACCCGTTAAAGGGGGAACCCACAAGCAAAGGTACCTACTGGTCATGGTGGACAAATTCACCAAATGGATAGAGGCCAAGCCAATTAAAACGGTAGAGTCCAGACCAGTGATATACTTCATATCCGGGGTTGTACACCGATATGGTGTCCCCCACAGCATCATTACCGATAATGGCACGAACTTCACCACCGACGAGGTTAAATCATGGTGCAAAAATATGGGCATTAAGCTCGATTTCGCTTCAGTCTATCATCCTCAAACCAACGGTCAAGTGGAGCGAGCAAATGGTCTAATAATGAGCGGCATCAAACCCAGGCTAGTGCGGTCCCTGACGAAATCGGACACGCACTGGGTAGAGGAGCTCGACTCCGTACTCTGGGGGCTGCGGACGACGCCCAACCGTACTACCGGATTCACACCATTCTTTATGGTATATGGCGCAGAGGCAGTTCTGCCCTGCGACATTATTCATGACTCACCTCGAGTGCGCATGTACGAAGAAAGAGAAGCCGAGTTGGATCGACAGGACATCTTGGATGCATTGGAGGAAGAACGTGACGTTGCCAAGGCTCGTTCCGCATTCTATCAGCAGCAGGCTCGAAGATACCAAAGCAGAGAAGTACGGGCTAAGACCTACAATGTTGGCGAACTAGTTCTACGCCTGCCGGACAAGAAGAAGGACAAGCTCAAGCCCAAATGGGAAGGCCCCTTCATTATCGATCAAGTCTTGACCGGCGGGGCGTACCGTCTGCGAAATGCATCGGACAACCGACTCGAGCCGAACCCATGGAACGCAGCCCGCCTCCGAAGATTCTATGCCTAGCACTAGACTAAGAGTTCGTCCCCTTCCCCCGTCCAAATTTTTACACTTCCGCTGCCTTTTGTTTCTCTTTTTTTCTCAACCCTATTCATAAAAGCCCAAAAAGGCCTACTTGCACATTGTTCACACACAATTGATGTGCTATCCACACTCATTATACCTGGGGGCTTCTCTACCACAAGCTTAAAGGGCTTCATGCCCAACACACGTGTCACACTTCCACATGTACCTTTTATTCACCATTATATGCATCGATATGACTTAAGTTTTGGCCAAGCTGGGTTGCCTGGCTCCTGTGCTTACCCCTACGTTCCCGATTGTTCGGCTAGGAGGTAGAGGGAGCACCTCTGCGATTATTATCGCGGGTCACCGGATGTGTACCTCGACTGGGTGAAGCCGAAAGCTAGCGTTCTCAAGGGAATACTCGGTCGGTGACTTGAAAGATGATTTTTTACCTATTTATTTATCTACCCCCATATGTTTTTCTGCTCTTTTCGCAGTCCGTACATGCACTTTAGGGCATGCCTCCCAGGGAAAGGAACCCATAACGGAACTATTCTCCCTGGAGGATGTTTCTTACTAACCATGTAATATAACATAACTAGTTGGGCACTTGTCTGATAAATCACTAATGACCCCTACGCCTGGTCTCCATGCATGCCCCGGTTGTTTCTTAACCGAGAAGGTATTCGGACACACTCCGGACTCTAGGGTCCCGAGGTTGAAGCGAAAAGGTCAGCAAAGACAAACGATCTACAATCCGGCTAGAAGGCATTTTACATGTCATTTTAAAACACATTGTCAAACGACCGATCAGATTCTTCCTCAATCCCGCCTAACAGCTGTCTAATTTCTGATCCGTTGGGAAAATTTAGCGCCAACTCTACTTGGCAGATACTAAACTCACAGGATCTCCTTCCCATCCGCCCCACAGTCCGACCTCGGCCATGTGGTTGGGATCCGCCTTCTTGTACCGCGTCTTCACCATGGCCCAGCCTCCACGGCACCTTGGCGGCAGTCGAAATCTTCCATAAACGGAAGCGCTGCCGCACTCTCAAGCTTCTCCGCAAGCTCTCCAAGGCCCTCGGGTAGGGAGAGGGATGGCCATAAAGCCCGGACGACGCCGCTCATTGCTGCCGAACTCGTTCGGCGGTTGCACCACTTCGAGAAGTTGATCACCCGTTGATACGGCATCTCTCCGCAGGCGACACTGTGAGTACACCTCTGAGACATATTTTGTCAATTGACTTCCTCATTGAACTCTTCTTTTCAAAGGAGTTCGCTCAAGCACTTATGTAGATGCCGCGATGAAGCCGCCGATTCTCCTTAACGGAGCTGACAGCTCGGCCCGAACACCTTTCAGCTCTTCTCCAAGCTGGGCGTGGGCATCTGGAGCTTGTTCCTTTCTGCTGCACCTCGTCGGCACCCTCTCACTGCCTTGGTGGCGCAGAGTTCTTGATCTGTCCGGATCTGTCCGGCAGCACCTGCAAAGTCATTATTAGACTTGCGACACGCCGCACACCACTTATCTTTTAACAAAAAATATAATAATGTGTTACCGGGAGGGTCCTGTGTCTCCTCTGCGGCAGCCAATCTTGACCTCAAGTTGGGCCTTACACTCTTGCAGCCCCGAGACAGTTGGGTATTCTTCTTTGTAAGATCCTGCATTTCAATTGATCCTTAAATCAGTTAATATAACTACTTTAAGTCTCGGGGCTCTTGGCATATACAACTATTAAAATCTCTTACCCGTATGTCTTTTACATACTGCTCCGTGGCTCTGGTTAAACCATCTTGAGCAGCACGGAGGTGCGCGTCCCCCCCGTTAAAGGCATCCAACGCCTCAGCGGAGAAGCATGCGTCACGAAAAACTGTCCGGCGGCGCCTGTGGTTCATGGCGCTCTCCACCTCAGACTTGGTGGCGGACGATCGTCGGCATCCTCCATTGGAGGAGTATCCGCTCGCGCCTTTCGCCGCCCCCTCCGCACCAGTCTTTGGAGCTTGGCCGGTAGAGGCTGGGTTGGCAACATCTACTCCCGCAGTCCGGCGGGCGCTTTTTCTCCTACAAAAGTCATGAGCATTCAAACACTTCCTAGGAACGTTGCTCCAAATAACGAACCGTGAGCTATACCTTTGCGGCGACGTTTCAATCCGCGCGCCTCCTCTTCAAATCTCTCGGGCTGGGACGACCTTGTTGGTCACCGCTGGCTCGCTTCCCGCCTTGAAGGCGCCTCCTGCAAAACACCATCGTATACGGTGTTCAGAAATGAGCAATGAAGAAATAATGGTGTCAGGACTTCGGTCACAATCACCTGGGAAGCCGGATATAGGCCGGGGTAGTCAGCCGTAATGGCGACTAAAGCATTATCCATGCTGAGTTGGTGGAACACCCCGTCGATTAGCTCCACCTTTATGTCCGGGTCCTCTTCGGAGGCCGGATCCTGGGATCTCTCTGGATCCTCGGGTTGTGGAGCTGGACTAAGCATGCCCTCCACAACCCGATGCAGCTCCTGCGTCGATAGCATAATATAAGAAACTTAAACTTTGAAAGCATGGGTCGGGCACACAAAGTGTTCGCTTACCCAATGCCGAGGGTTATTCATGGAGAACCCATTCAACGGGCTCGTCTGGAGGAAATCCTCCTTCTCCCCCTTGTACAGGCCGGACAGGATCTTCGCCAGGTCTTCGGCTGATCCCGGCCCTTTGCGGCCATGACGGGTGGCATTGTCCTCCCCGTTGAAGTCCCACATAGGGTGGCCTCCTTGCAATTGCAGCGGCACACCAAGATAATGCGTTGCCATGACTCCAATCATGGTCAACCCGGAATGGGCTAGTAACCTTATCCGGCCCATCAAATAATGGACACTCTTGTCTTCCTCCAGCTGGGGGCTCCATGGGCGCCAGCTAAGGCGTTTCTTCAGAGGAGCATTACTGAACTCCGGGAGGCCGATCCGAACAGGGTCCGGCAGCGGAGCGTCTTCTATGTAAAACCATTATGAAGGCAAGTCTTCGGACGCCTTCTTAGGGGTTCCGGATGGGTATCCGGTCCCGGCAATGCGCCATATTTCGGCACCGCCCACTTGATATATGGACCCCTCGTGAGAGCGGGGTACAAGGCAGAACAACCTCTTCCACAGCGCAAAATGGGGCTCGACGCCGTAAATAGCTCAAGAAGAGCTACGTAACCCGCAATATGCAGGATAGAGGCGGGCGTGAGGTGATGGAGCTGAGTCCGTAGGACTCGTGAGCCCGCAGAGGAATGGATGTATAGAAATCCGAGCCCCCTTATCAGATAGGGGACGAAGCATACCAGCTCCCCTTTGTTGGGACTTGGGGTAGCCTCCGCTTGCTTCCCACTTTTGTAGGTGGCCAGCCGGCTCAAACCGAACCATGAAGGCGGAGGAGATATCCTCCGCTTGAGCGTCACCACTCATTGTGCGGGATGAACATCTCCTCCAATCTCCTGGCAGAGGGCTGGGGGCGCGAGAGGAGGAGCCGCGTCGGCGGTCCATGATGGAATGGATTTTTGGTCAGAAGCGCTCCGATGAGTACTCGCGAATGGAAGATGGTGTGATTTGGATCTGGATTCTTGCCTTTCTTATAGGCAGATTACTTGCGCAGCTAGGGGGTAAAACATAAAAGATACCCTAGCTTTTCGCATTTGTGCGACGCGTGGAAGAAGGCCATTATTGGGCGTGGAAGCCAAGAAGCGCAACATTGATAAGGAAGCCGGGCATTGTTCGGCAGGTACATGGAACTTAAAGGAGAACCCGCCTTGCAACACCGAAGACTATATACGCGCTGGACTTATCGTCATTGAAGCTCGGTTCGGGGCTACCGAGGAGTCTCGACTAGGGGTGTCCGGACAGCCGGACTATCATCGTCACCGGACTCCAAGACTATGAAGATACAAGACTGAAGACTTCGTCCTGTGTCCGGATGGGACTTTCCTTGGCATGGAAGGCAAGCTTGGCAATACGGATATGTAGATCTCCTACCATTGTAACCGACTCTGTGTAACCCTAGCCCTCCCCGGGTCTATATAACCGAAGGGTTTTAGTCCCGTAGGACAACACAACCATTACAACAATCATACCATAGGCTAGCTTCTAGGGTTTAGCCTCCTTGATCTCGTGGTAGATCCACTCTTGTACTACCCATATCATCAATATCAATCAAGCAGAGTAGGGTTTTACCTCCATCGAGAGGGCCGAACACAGGTAAAAACATCATGTCCCTTGTCTCTGTTACCATCCGCCTAGACGCACAGTTTGGGACCCCTACCCGAGATCCGCGGTTTTGACACCGACAGTGCCCTACCCTCTTGTGGCGCCTCATTTGCTTCTTGACTTGCACTCCAAGTCCTTCGATCACGTTCGCTCCAAAAATCATGCTCCCGAAGGTTTCATTCTGTTTGGACTCCGTTTGATATTCCTTTTCTTGAAATCTGAAATAGGCAAAAAATAGCAATACTGGCTGGGCCTCCGGTTAGTAGGTTAGTCCCAAAAATGATATAAATGTGTAAAATAAAGCCCATAAACATCCAAAAGGGATAATATAATATCATGGAACAATCAAAAGTTATAGATACGTTGAAGACGTATCACACGTCAAGTGTTCCCTGAAGAAAATCCCTTTGTGAAGGTTCCTACGTCCGAAGCCAATGTTGCTGAAGACAATCTGGCTGCATCAGCCGATGAAAGACAAGGAGAAGAAGAACGTGCTGCCACACCCCTACCAACCAAGAAGTTGTTCTCGAGGAGAACGTGTCAGTGCCCGACCCTCCAGCTACTCAAGTGGAGGTTGAGAATCCTGAGGCGGCCACCAACAACACTACTAAAGCCAATGACGTTGTCATGGCTGAAGACAATGTGGCGCGTGCAATGACCACTCTGCATGAAGCCAATGATGCACCTGCCACCAATGTGCAGCCTAGCGCCTCTGCTAATGCCACTGCTCCTGTTCCGCCTCCAAGGCCACACACCATTGAGCAAGCATTCTACCAAGGCGAGCTTGTCCTTTGTCGGATGGCGATTTTGGTTCCTCCCTTTGCTCCCGGACCTCAGTTTGACTATCATGTGGAGCACAGGCCTCAGGTTCAGAAGCCAAAACCAAGGCTGCCAAGGTTTCCAGGTACTGCATCTGCACCAGGATCGTTCAATGTCAATGGCTTCATTGCACACAACACCTTCTTCGACAAAGCCAAGAGCCCATATTCCAAGCCAAGAATATCATCTGATTAGTTCTGGAGTTATCAGCAGCGTAGCTACTACTCATGTGTTCTATACAATCAAGGGCGCATATTTCCTCATATGCGTCTGGATTCCAAAGCCATTGTTGGCCTGCCCTGCTTAGAAGAAGCCCTTGCCTGTTTTCGAGATGCTGGCCTTCTACAGTTTGTTACAGACAAGGAACATTGGAATGAAGAGCTTCTGCTACAATTCTATGCAACCCTCCACATTCGCGGCTACAACAGGGATCCGAAGACATGGGTCCTTGAGTGGATGACAGGCAATGTCCATCATGAAGCCAAAGCTCTTGACCTCATTGAGCTTACTGGCCTATCCACTCTAGGTGAACTCTATGAACCTGGTTGTCAGCTTCACCGCAATGCATTGGAGAGCATCTTTCAGAAGCCTGAGCCCAACATGAGCCAAATGTTGAGCATGATGAAGCCACTGCCCCAGGGCTGAATATCCTAAGGAATTCTTTGTTGAAGACCTAGAGTATCTGCCCTACACCATCTATCACATTATCAGGCGAACTCTATGGCCCATCAAAGGACATTCTTCCTCAGCAAAGCTCGAAGGCACAATGAAGACTTTGGTCTTCTACATTCTCAATGGCATCAGCTTCAATGCTCAAGATTTCTTCATTCGCCAATTTGCTGCATCTGGCTCAGACATTTTGGTCTGAAATTATATGCTCCTTGGATTATGCGACTGATCAATCTTCACTCTGCTATTGACTATCAGCCCTCTGCAGGCAATCATCTCATATTTCTGCCAGAGTTTGATATGTCCATCGAAGCCATCTACCTAGAGCCTGCCAAGGAAGCACTATATCTTCACAATGCAGATCATTAGAGTTTCTCCCAGCATGTTGAAGGTGTTCAGGTTGCTTCTCGTGTTTATCCTCTGGCCGACAACACTCGCCATGCATGCACTGAAGCCACAGAAAGCACTATTGCTCCAAGGCCTTGGAAGCGATCTCGTGTGCTCAATGACCGAGAGCTTCTTGTGGCCTTGCATCAGAAACATGACAAGCATCACTACTGGCTAAAGCGTCAAATGCAAAGCCTCTTGGTGGATGTCAATCGCATTCGCAACCTTGCCACCAAGAATGCCTTTGTCACTCATGAAACCTGTCGGAGGTCTTGGAAGAGTCTGACATTGCTCAGTGCCGAAGCTGATCTTCAAGACGATGGCTTCACCGAGAGATTCAAGTTCGACTCCACTCCTCACAGGAATGTTGTCTTGCGTCGAACCCCGTCTCTTGAAGATTCAGAGTACTCCTCCTCCGTAGCGACTGTAAATGTCAGAGTCCTTGATGACGCCGATGATGCTACTTCACCACCTCCAACCTCAGCGCGTATCGACACTGCACCAAGTTCTTCTACACCACCAAACCTCAACGATGACCCTGCTGCTTCACCTACTCCTCATGGGAACGAGTAGAGGCTATGTCTTCAAACCTTTTTGGTCCTTACTGACAAAAGGGGCAGAAGCATATGTTGATAGTCTTCAAGCAGGTCCATATGGGTGGTTGCTATACTTTTGCCTAGTGTTTACAACTCTCGCTTTTGATACATTTGGTTCTTTCAGTTGTAACACTTAAACTTGATGGTCGTCTGCTACTTTTTCTGCTATTCTGTGATGCGACGATAAATTCCGCATGTGCGATGATAAATCCCGCATGAAGTCATTTCGTAGACGTCCATTTTTCATTGTGCATGTCATTATTCCTATATATCTGTTCATGCATGATGTATTGTCTTCATATGGTGAAGAGGATCTCCACAAATACAACCTGCCATGTGCATTTGCATTCCAACGCAAAACATTTATATGCACATCTTCAGGGGGAGCCTTTTTGCCACCTATGAAGACAATATCTTAATCCTTTACAATTTCACATACTTTTATCCCTGTTGAAAACTTCAACCAGTTTGTCATCAATCACCAAAAGGGGGGAGATTGTAAGTGCATCTAGTGCCACCCCTAGTTGGTTTTGGAGTATTGACGACAAACCTGGTTGAGGGACTAATGTGTTTGTGAGAATTGCAGGATAACACAGGTAGTAGCCCCTCATTGATTCGGTTTACCTACCGGAGATGACCCCTAAAAATGTGTGAAGACATTAAAGACAATGGTGGTATGTGAAGCTATTCACGTTGAAGACTATGACATGAGAAGACATCGAGTGAAGACTATGGAGCGCGAAGACTTAGTTGTTTCATTGTTTACTTTTCTTCTTTGTTGAGTCATAGGAACCACCGCACTGTTAAGTGGGGTCCAAGTGAACAAAGTCAGAGTGACTGAAGTGATGCTCAACCAAATCCTATGTCTTCGAGCGAAGACAATGAGAGCAAATCTTATCCAAAGTTGGATGAGTCAGCTTTACTTGTAGCCCAAGTCAAGCTGTCGCGTGTGTTTGAAATCTGACCGTTGCGACACGTGTCAGTTCCTTAGTGACCCAGGGTCATTTCGGACAAATCAGGTCGGGTTGCCCAGTGGCTATAAATAGCCCACCCCCTTCACCATAAATCGGTGGCTGCTCATAGTTAGTACACGGCTTTTTCGTTTGAGAGCAACCCACCGCCGAAGCTTTCGAGAGAGAATCCTTGCGAGGACAAAGCCCAAACCACCCAGATCCCAAAGAGTGTTTGTCATCACTGAAGTCTTTCTCTCCGCGTGATCTGAAGACTTGTTACACTTGAGGACTGTGAATCCTCCAGCCGGTTAGGCGTCATGTTCTGAGCATCCAAGAGTCATTGTGGATTGCCGGTGAATGAAGTCTGTGAAGGTTTGGAAGTCTACCTTGAAGACTTACCAGAGTGATTGGGCGGGGACTAGGTGTCCTTAGCTCAAGGGGAATAAGGTGAAGACGCGGTCTTCTGAGTTGAATCTCAGCCTCCCTAACCAGACGTACAGTTGTCATAGCAACTGGAACTGGTCGAACAAATACCTGTCCTCCTGAAGCTACTGGTTCTATCTCTCACGTCTCTCTACTTACTGTTTGTCTTCGTGAAGTCATTGCCTGCTTGCATTATCTGTTTGACTTCACTGTGTGACTACATGTTCTGATTGGCTTCATACTATCTTCCATCCTGATCTTTACTACCTAGCTGCTATTAGTCTTCGTGCTTTCACTTCATTGAATACTTGACTATGGCTCGTCTAGTGTAGTCTACCTTCCGCTGCATACAAATAGTGTCGTCTCTATTGTTTGTCTTGGAAACTCCCAAGTTTTGAAGACTTTCATAAAAATCGTCTATTCACCCCCTCTAGTCGATAACTAGCCCTTTCAGGATCTATAAGGTTGAAAAGGAAAGGCTCCTTACACTTATTCAGTCCCTAGATTTAAAGGCCGAGTCCACAGTTCTACAAACCTCAGAGCTTCATGCTAAAGTAGGTGCGGAGATGAGATTGAAAAAGCTGTTGTGAGAAGAGGAGTTGAAGTGGGCATTGCGAGCTAAAGGTTCGCAAAGTTGTCCAAGGGGACGCTAACACTCAATTCTTTCATATGATCGCCAATGGCAAGCATAGAAAGAAAATGATCTTTCAGCTTGAGCAAGACGAGGGGACGATCTTAGGGCAGGAGAACTTAAAATTATACATAACCTATTATTACAAACAGCTATTTGGGCCTCCAGAGGATACTTTTGTGTCCTTGGATGAGTCTAGGATTGAGGATGTGTCTCAGCTATCTGCAGATGATAATGAGGTATTAACTGCACCATTCTCGGAGAAAGAGGTGTCTGAAGCGATTTCACAGACGAAGAATAATAAAGCTCCGGGGCTGGATGGATTTCCGGTGGAGTTTTATAAGAAATGTTGGCACATTATCAAAGGGGATTTGTTACCGATGTTACATGATCTATTCTCCGGACAGCTTCAGTTGTTTCACTTGAATTTTGGAACAATAACTTTGCTTCCGAAGAAAACAGAGGCTGTGAGAATTGAGCAGTTCAGGCCTATCTGTCTTCTTAATGTTAGTTTCAAAAAATTTACCAAGGTTGGGACAAATAGACTCACACAGATTGCGCACTCTATTGTGCACCCGACCCAAACTGCTTTCATACCGAACAGAAACATCCTAGAAGGGGTTGTGGTCGTTCATGAAACGCTCCATGAAATCCATACGAAAAAGCTAGACAGGGTTGTTTTCAAAGAGGATTTCAAAAAAGCGTACGATAAAGTCAAATGGCCATTTCTGCAACAGGCTTTGCGCATGAAAGGTTTCGACCCGGCTTGGAGACACCAGGTTGAATCTTTCACGCAAAAAGGGAGTGTCGGAATCAAAGTGAATGACGACATAGGTCACTATTTCCAGACACATAAGAGCTCGAGACAAAGAGATCCGATGTGACCTATTCTATTCAATATTGTAGTCGACATATTGACCATTCTAATAGGAAGGGCAAAGGAGGCTGGTCAAGTAGGTAGCCTGGTACTCATCTAGTTGATGGAGGTATGTCTATCCTACAGTACGCTGATGATACTATCATCTTCATGGAGCATGGCTTGGCAAAAGCGAGAAACATGAAGCTGGTGTTATGCTTATTCGAACAATTGACCGGGCTAAAGATTAACTTTCACAAAAGCGAATTGTTTTGCTTTGGAAGATCCAAAGAGGAACAAGAGGCGCACAAGTAATTGTTCGGGTGTGAACTTGGGGCTCTACCTTTCACGTATTTGGGTATACCAATTCACTATCGTAAGCTACCAAATAGAAAATGGAAGTGTATTGAGGATCGATTCGAAAAGAAACTAAGTTGCTGGAAGGGCAAGCTGATGTCATATGGGGGCCGTCTAATTCTGATTAATTCGGTCCTCACGAGCATGCCTATGTTTCTCTTGTCGTTTTTCGAGATACCAGTTGGAGTTCGGAAATGACTGGATTCACTAGTAGAAAACGGAGCTTTAGCGCCGGTTCGTAAGGGCCTTTAGTGCCGGTTCCATAACCGGCACTAAAAGGTGGTCACTAAAGGCCCCCCCCCTTTAGTACCGGTTCGGCACGAACCGGCGCTAAAGTGCCACCACGTGGCGTGAGCTCGCGCCCCGGTATGGGGGACCTTTAGTACCGGTTCGTGTTACCAACCGGCACTAAAGGTTTTTTTTTAATTTTTTTTTTAATTTTGGAAAAAAAATTTAAATTTTTTTTCGATTTTTAATTTTTCTGAATTATTTGATGATTTAGTCTCTAATCACCTCTCTTAATTGCTCAAGTGTGGATCACTCATTCCAAATCATCTAACTTCCCGACCGGTCACCCATCCCTCTCACTACTCTAGCCCGAGCACGCTTAACTTTCGGGTTCTATTCTCCTTCGTTTCCGAGTCTACACTTGTTGTTTTTCTGACAATAGCAAGATGTTAATCCTATTAACCCTCAGAAGTTTAGCTTGAGCATGAAGTCACACATTTCACCGTTTGAGTTTGAAACTATTATTCTAAAAAATAGTAATTATTTAGTAACGCTAATATTTCTTGAATAAGTTTGACCATAGCTTGACCACAGTTTGACCATAGTTTGACCAGATTTGACCAAAATTCAAAAAAATGAAATAATTATTTAGTAACACTAATATTCTTGAATAATTATGTAGTAACATTAATACTTCTTGAATGAGTAGTTTGACCAAATTTAATCAATTTTTTTTAAAAAAACTGAAATTATTTGACCATATCTTTTTTTCCTTTTGGAATTTGAGGATTCTAAATAATTCCAAATAGGCCGTAGGCTGTCTCCATCGGATGCGGATTTTCGTGCTGAATTTTTTGATATATTATACGTTTTTTTCCGACATCGTATGCAAAAGTTATAGCCGTTTTACATTTTCCCATCGGATGCGAAAATTGCCCTATAGTGCGGTTTGTGGCACGAACCAAGCACTATAGGTCGACCCTTTAGTACCGGTTCGTGCCACGAACCGGTACTAAAGGTGATCGTGGGCCCGACTGGCCTTGACTGCCATCACCCCTTTAGTACCGGTTCGTGCCACGAACCGGTACTAAAGGTTCAACACGAACCGGCATTAATGCAAATCCGTTCGAACCGGCACTAATGTATACATTAGTGCCGGCTCTAATACAAACCGGCACTAATGTGCTGCACGTTTGACCCTTTTTCTACTAGTGATTTCTATTGATCCCGCTTTTTCTGGGAGAGTGATGACCTAAAAAGGAAGTATAGGCTCACTAAGTGAGATATTATTTGTCGACCGAAAGACCAAGGGGGTCTAGGTATCGAAAATCTTGAGGTTAAAAACAGATGTCTTCTCAACAAGTGGCTGTATAAGCTATCTGTAGAGTCGGAGGCCACGTGGGCGCAGATTCTGTGTAATAAGTACCTTCATTCGAAAACTTTGTCGCAGGTGACAGTCAGGCCGACGGACTCACCTTTTTGGAAAGGAATGATGAGAGTTAAATCAGTCTTTTTTAACAGAACAAAGTTTCTAGTCGGAACCGGTACTTCTACGAGTTCCTGGGAGGATACATGGCTAGGGGAAACACCCCTCACGCTTCAATATCCCTCCCTTTGTAGCATAGCGCAACGAAGAGATGCTTTCGTTGCAATCGTGCTTCAGTCCACTCCCCTCAATATCCACTCTAGGGGAGCACTTGCCGGACCCCGTTGGGAAGCATGGCTCCATTTGGTGAGAAGACTGATGGATGTGCAGCTTTCTCAACAGCCGGACATGTTGTGCTGGAAGCTAACCAGGAATGGAGAGTTCACGGTTAAATCTATGTATTTAGATGTGATCAACTCTAGCACTATTCTTAGTTCGAAACATGTTTGGAATGTCAAAGTGCCTTTGAGAGTTAAAGTGTTCATGTGGTTTGTACACAAACAAGTCATTTTAACTAAGGACAATTTGACAAAGCGCAACTGGACTGGTTCTACAAGATCTAGTTTTTGTGATCGGGATGAGACCATCAAACACCTCTTTCTTGACTGTCCGATGGCGAAGGTTTTATGGCGGTTTGTTCACATTGCTTTTAATATTACTCCTCCGAATAATATCACCACGTTATTTGGGACGTGGCTTGACGAGATAGAACCCCAAACAGCGAGACACAGTCGTGTAGGAGTATGTGCTTTACTTTGGGCAGTCTGGAACTGTAGGAATGATTTCGTTTTTAACAGAACAACAAATACTCATTTTTTGCAGGTTATCTTCCGAGCCACTGCGTTGATCCGTATGTGGTCGCTACTCACTCAGACGGAGGCCAGGGAGCATTTGGTTACTGGATCTACCCGATGCGAGATGGTAGCTCGGGCTATATTCAACCGGTTTGGATGACGGTCATGTAATAGGATAGACAATTAATTTTCCTATCTAGCATCTACCTGCCGGTTGTGGCTTTTCTTTTCGCTCTTCATGAGCCTTTTTTGTGGTTCATTTGTTTAAGACTTCATGACCTTTGTTGAACTTATTTGCTTTATAATAAAGGTGGCCATATGCATTGTTCTGATGCAGAGGCCGGGGTTATACCCCTTTTCCAAAAAAAATACTCTACTTTCTCAACTTGACCACAATCGAAGCCATCACATAATTGTCTAGATGGCAACACTTAAGGGACATTGTTGAACGGTATCTAATTGAGGCATTACTAGCTTGGAGCCACGAAGAGTAACCTCCACTCGTTAGATCTGTATGATGCAAGGTGCATATGAGTACACATAAGTGAGACATTTTTCGTCTATCATCTCTCTCTCTCTTTCTCTCTCTCTTTTCTACTTTCCCATCTCAACCACATCCTCTTCCGGTAAGGCGTTCCGTGCAACCCTTCTACCGCTCATGTCCTCTCTTTAACCACCTATCGTCGACAACTATCTTGGTACGTCAATGTCACTGAACCTAACACTTGATCGAAGGATACTATTGCTGCATCCGTTGACCGATCTCCGTCTCATTGTACAACCTCACGATCTCCCTGTCACATTTTGCAAGGTACTACAGATGAACAACATTTCACTGAATAATAAAAATATATGAGAGAAGTCACGATGGGGCAAATGCACAAGCGCGAGTTGGAGACGACTCAATCAATATTTCTTATCCCCTCCGATCCAAAACAAGTGTCGTGGTTTTAGTTCTGGATCGGAGCGAGTATTGAATAACGCACAACATAAAAGGTCAGGAGATTATCCCTTTCCACAGCAAGGCCGTGCACGAGAGGTTTTTATTCGTTTGAACTTTCGGGTTCCGTTCCGTTCCAACAGCAACGAACGCGAGAAGAGGAGGAACCTCTTTCCTTTATTGCGCTCTGGTACAAAAAAGAAAAGAAACGAGACCAAAAGCGAAGCCAAGGGGAAGGGGCAGGACCCAGGAGAGAGAAAGGACGACAAAAACTCCACTCTCCCACCCACCCACGCCGCTCCACACCCATCCTTCTCACCGCTGCGACTGCGAGCAAGAGAGAGAGAGAGAAGGAGAGAGAAAGGCGAAGCGGCTCTCGTCGTCTCGCTCGCCCCCTCCACATACTACTCGGATCCGAAATTCTCAACCCCGCTCCCGCCCCTGCCTCCACTCGTCCTCTACTCGTCGCCGTCCACTGCGCGGCGACCCCAGGGCCAGCGCCCGGGGGCCAGCGGCCCGGAGCGGGGGAGAGGCGGAGGGGATGGACCCCGAGAAGCGCGGCTACAAGTTCCGTATCCTTTTTTTTTGTCTGCTTACGCTCCGAGAGCCGTTCTTGGTTCACGCTGTTCTTGGTTCGATTTAGCTCACGGGGGCAGGAGCCGACTGTTCCTTCGAGTAATCCGGGTAGGCATTTGCGGTCCAGCGGACGGAGATTGATATTCCCCCCGCAAATTCGTGTGTTCGTTCGCGGTTCGTCGAAGCAACCGGGGGGGATAGATTCGCGAGAAAAGATTTACCCCCTTTTGTCTCCCCTTTCTTGGCAATCTACGTCAACGAAGGCTCTGCCATTTCTTTCTTGAAGAATGTTGGCAGGGGAGCTGCCAAATCCGTTTATTAGAAATGGGTGTTACAGGAACACCCCCACTTCTTGAAGCAACTACCAAGCTAAACCCTGAGCGTTGCAGCTTCCCCCCTTTTGCCCCAATTTAGGTTCGCAATGTCATTGCTGGTAATCAAATTGTATTTTGCTTTTCAGCAACTATACCCAAATGTTCCCTCACAAAAAGGAATAATAGAAGAAAAGACCAAATGCTGACACGCTTAGGATGGCTCAGTCAATAAACAGTAATGTGGATGGTGTATTCTTCATAGTTTTCATAGACACAAAGGAAAATTCCCCATGTGGTGGGTTTCAATGGAAATTTTCCTCTGGAGTTGCATAGTGGTCCATAGGAAAAGTTGTTATGTAAGCCCTGTAGAATAAATTCCTTAGGAGCATAATCCTCCAAAATTCATATTAAAGTCCTTGGAATCAAAGACATCCAAGCTTGTTGAAGGACCAATGAACAGTTCAAATCCATACTCCAATAGTTCCTGGAGACGAAATTTCATGGTAAGGAATCAAGTCGCAAACGTCTTTTTTCTTTCGGTGCAACATGCTTTATCTGCACTTGTCCTTACCATGCATGTCACCTCACTTTCCAAGCTACACATAATTATGTCAACTAAAAAAATGGTTGGGGGCTGATTTGCCTTTCAGCTTACCTAAAAACACATATGAGTAATGTATAGTTGATTGGGTTGTGCTTACTGCTTAGCTGCACGTTCACTAAACATACGGCACTTATATGTCGTGTCAAAGGATGATTTAGTCTGCACATCATGCCAACCAAATACATATGTAGGAAAGTCAATATAAGGCTCTGAAAATCTACAGTTCTCAAACTTGACTTCTCCTTAACCAGTAATCTGAAACCAGAGGAGTTTGTGGCGCACGATGCTGAAGTGAGGTCCTTGGCCATCGGCAAGAAGTCGAGCCGTGTGTTCATTACTGGTGGCAGTGACCGCAACGTCAATCTGTGGGCAATTGGCAAGCAGACTCCTCTCCTGGTTTGTGCCCTATGACATTATGAGCATGATACTACAGTCCTCTTTGGCTATTTGATAATTTGACTCATGTTGTGTTTTTCAATGGGCGTTTGTTGTTTGCACAGAGCTTGTCAGGCCACACAAGCTCGGTCGAGGCTGTAGAGTTTGATACAGCAGAGGTGCTTGTGCTTGCTGGCTCATCAAACGGCTCCATCAAGCTCTGGGACTTGGAAGAAGCTAAAGGTGTGGTTAGTGCTTATATAAAGCCCCCAGAAGAGGGTTATTATATCTACTGTTTTCTTTTTTCCTTTATATTCTCTGTTCATTGTAACCAGCTTTTTGAACATGGCAATTGCATTATATGGTATCTTTGTGTGTTCATCACAAAATTTATATATTTTGGTAATACATGGAAACATACTGTCAGAGTGGGTGATTTTGTACTGCTTAGTGCCTGTATATGAATCTTGACTTCATATGTAGTAATATATTCTCAAGAACCATTGAAATCTTTGTCAAATGTCTTTGCTGGTCACGAAACATGAGCACACTGTATGAATTTCTCAGCTGAGCTTATGTTCTAGATAGCAGCTGAAAGCATAAGATCTTTTGGGAGGGTGTTTTCATAACATTAGTGCTTGTCTTGGTAGACTGTAAACTATGCTTTGCTGAAAGTAGGTGTCTGGTTGTTGTTTTGAATTGAAATGCAGTTGTGCGGTCTCTCACTGGGCATAGATCGAGTTGCACTGCTGTTGAATTCCATCCATTCGGCGAATTTTTTGCATCTGGTTCTTCAGATACAGATCTTAAGATCTGGGACATAAAGAAAAAAGGATGCCTTCATACATATAAGGGTCACAGAGGAGCAATTAAATCAATCCGATTTACACCCGATGGGCGATGGATCGTCACCGGTGGAGAAGATAACATTGTGAAGGTGTGGGATCTGACAGCTGGAAAGCTCTTACATGATTTCAAGTTCCACAGTGGACAAATCCGATGCATCGATTTTCATCCTCAAGAATTTTTGCTTGCAACAGGTACTGACTTTTCCTTCCGAATGTTTGAAGTGTTAAGATTTCTGAGAGTACATATTTTGTTTTTGTAATGCAACATAAATCATCAAGAATCGTTTATTGTTTAGTACTGTATGACCTAAGAACAAGTTTAAGTGTCTGAGGAATCCAATTTTAATTGTGTAATATAGTTAGAAACATCTTTTTGGCTTAGAAAAAATTGTATTCTTGTTAGACTTAACTATAATTACTGAAGTTTTACTGTTTTAGGAAGCTGAAGTATATTCTCAGTCAGTTTACTGTTATTTTCCAGGCTCAGCTGATCGAACAGTGAAGTTTTGGGATCTTGAAACTTTTGAATTGATAGGTTCTGCTGGACCCGAGGTACTTGCAAGTGATTTTTTTATACCATTTCATTTTTGTGCAAGTCGAACATTGTCAATTGTTAAACCATAAAGGCATAAGCTATGAATCCTCAATTACGTTGTATGCAATATGCATGGTATCCAAATACAGTAGTTGCTCACTGCGGCTGATATTTCTGCATCTATTTCTTTTTTCCTTTTCAAATTAGCACCATAGGAATTCCTTGAAACAAGTTTGAGGAAAATATATTGTATTCCATTTGAAATACTTGAAAGGTTGATGATGCCCCTTCTCACATTTCTCTGTGATTGATTGTTTGAGTTATTTTCAGTGATGCTTTTATATCTATACTGAAGTTGCTTACTGCTCTTCTGCATTTGTTTTTGTTCCTGTATTAAAACGTGCATGGTGAGCACACACACACCTTCCTGTTATGATAGATTTATTTACTTTACAAGCATCTTTTATTGCAGGATACTGGTGTACGTTCTATGGTCTTTCACCCAGATGGAAAAACCCTTTTCTGCGGATTAGAGCAAAGCTTAAAGGTAGGTATGATTTTCATGTGTTTTATTCATATTGCTTGCATGGCATTTGCTGACTACATGGACATCTTCAGGTATTCTCTTGGGAACCAGTAAGATGTCATGATGCTGTTGACATGCGATGGAACAATTTAGCTGACCTTAGTATTTACGAAGGAAAACTGTTGGGATGCTCGTACCATGAACGCCGTGTTGGTGTTTGGGTTGCTGATATATCAGTGAGTGTCATTCTTTGCATGCAATATGTACCTTTGTTTGTATGTCCTAACCTTTATCTTTTGACCCAGCTCATTGAACCCTATGCTCTTGGTGTTTTGCCGAAAGCAAATTTTTTTGCTGAGCTTGTGGATTCTGTGGATGATAATCCTGTGAAACCGAATGGTAGCACTGCAAAGCCCATTCGTGCTGTAGCAACATCACATCCAAAAAACATGTACAAAGTCCAGGAGTCAGGAATTGGTATGGCTTTAAATTATCAATATATTTTTAAGTTTGCACTGAAATGACTAACTTTATCTAAGTATTCCATACTTAATAGTGATAAATATGTCTTATTGATATCAGCTGAAAGCAGAGTTCGGGCCTTACATTTAACTCCAGGAAGTACAGACAAAATAAAGAAAGATAGGAGCAGCAGCATTCCTCGAAGACCTGATTCATCTGTCAAACCATCTACTCCAGTACGACGTATGAAGCCCGTCGATAGTCCTTCCACAAATTTAAAAACAGCAGAACGCAGTTTTGGACAACGGGACATCCAATTATTATCTCGTACAGGGATGGCTATTAATTCTTCAACCACTAAAAAAGCTCCGCCTACAGAGTCGGTAGCTGTAAAAGATATTTACACTACTTCACAGGCTGTTTCTGTGCCTGTTGTTGTTCCTAGAGACATTTTGGAGGACAAATCAGCAGGCAGTATTCATAGAGGAATTGGAAGCAGAACTGCAGTCCCAGATGATTTTTACAGTCCAGTGCACTTGAGAAAACGTTTACCTAGTGGCGGTACTAGTGATAGTGTCAGCTCAGTAAAATCCATGCTCGCTGAGCCTGATGTTTGCTCGGAGGGTTTGTCTGGGTTAAAGTTCTCCTTTGGACTAACTCCAAATGACAAGAAAGAAGAATCTGACGGTACTGATAAAGGAGAAATTAGACAAATCGCAGAAAAGATGGACAGAATAGTATCATTTGATCATCTGGTGCAGTCAAATGATGACAAGGGTATAGCTCTTTCTTTGTTCTTAAGCATTCGAGCGCTGTGCTTTTGCTCATTTTGGGAATTTAACATTATAGCTCTTTTTACAGCAGCATATGAATCACCGTGCTCGACGACAGGAACAGCCAGGGTCAAATATGTTAGAGGAGGTGTGTGTGTGTGTTAAATGTTGTTACCAAGAGCAATCTTGTATCCACGCTCAAGCTTGAGGTTACTTGGCGTAAATATAATTTTCTAATGATATTGTCAACTCCTTTTGCAGTTGCTGTGCCGTTAGGAAAAACTAAGTCTCTTGTTGAGAGATTTGAGAAGAGAGAGAGTTCTAGCATTGATTGTTCATCGCCAACTGGCTCTTGTGGTGATCATACAGTGAAAGCTGATAGCCCTCCCACCAGTTCGGTATGCTTTCATGTTTTTACTGTAGTTAAATTTTAACATGATTTTATCCTTCTTATGAATCATCAGTATAGTGGTATTAAGAAATGCTTAATGTTTAAGAATCATCAGTATAATGGTATTAAGAAATGCTTAATGTTTAAGAACTCCTTACGTAGTTACTGTATCGAATCCCTACTGTAATCTTATTTGGTTCTCAATTAGTAACTCATTCATACTTTGTCTGTGTGTGTTATGATAATGTAAAATCCTGAATCCCGAACCCCTGCTAGTCATTTGGAGATACAAGCAATGATGAAATTTGTTCAGACACCAGATATAAGATATATGGGGGTAGTCACTGACTTAATGTGTTCTGGAGTTACAATATGCTAGTATGTGGCTGGAAGGCTGCAGCTATAGTATTTTCAGAAACTTTGTACAGAATACAAGTCAAACAAATATAGCTATACTATTGTTATCTTTTTATCATTTGATGTTCTCTAGTGTTTGTGATTCATTTTGCTGTTCAACTTATTTGATTTGCGGTGATTGTAATCGACAGGCAGAAGCAAGTCGCACATATGAAAGGGACTTGCCAACAGTGGACGAGATGACGACTCCAATCGATTTGGTGCGGAACCATGATGAATTTATAAATGTTGTAAAATCTCGGTTGACAAAGCTAGAGGTGATTCTTCTGTTCTTTACTTGTGAACCTCTGTTTCTTACTAGCCCAGGGAACTTACGCCCAACAAATTGATGGGAAATCTTGCAAACCGTGTCAAGTTTACTTGTTAATGCAGCTTGTGGATGTCAACAAGTTTTCCGTTATTCTTCTATGAACTTTAGCTTGATTTACTTGGGACTTAAGAAATGACCCATATAGAACCTACAAATATGAAACATAGGTTGATATATCAGTGCAGGTTACTAGAAATCAAAATACATGCCATGCACCCTAGAAGAATTCCACACCCATCAGGCGAAATCCATGTACTTGGAGATGTGGGAAATTGGCTTAACTTTCTGTAGGTTCTTCAGTACAAAGCTTAACATTAACATCTGTCTATGATCGAATGACATGTGGTAAATGTAGGTTATCCTTCCTGTCTTGTAGGCCTGTGTATGGAGTGAGTACATGTTCTTGTAAAGTGATGTTGATTAGTCACCTAAAAATTAACAGTGTGTTCTTGTAAAGTGTTACCAATATAATACTAGTACTAACCCTAATGTGTTCAGATGATGCGGCATGTCTTTAACCTAAATGGCATCAAAGGAGCAATTGCTGCGGTCGCAAAGTTGCCTGATATCGCTGTAAGTTTTTCCTCAGGTGTATGATGGTTGTACATGATGTTCTTCACATTGTTTTTAGCTACTAATTGTTGAATCCGAACAGGTTCAAGCTGATGTTGTTAGTACTCTCAAGGGAAAACTTGGTCTTTTCAACCTAGATATTTTCTCGAGCCTTCTGCCTGTTCTTGCCGGGTTACTGAACAGCAAAACTGAAAGGTAGCACACCTGATAGTAACACAGATGCACATGTACCCATGCATGCCCAAGAAGATGCCAATGCTATATCTTCTTGCAAATCTGTACTACTGAAACAGAAGACCATCTTATGTTTTTCAGACCCATATATAATTATCCTCCAATATGTGAATGAACGCTTATATTGGCATCCTGCTGTAGGAACATGGTTAGTTTGGCAGTAAGTATTGTGTCTTCTAATTCCGTTGCCTCAAATTTGCAGGCATGCTATCGTTGCTTTGGAAATGTTATTGGATCTTATAAAGATCTTTGGACCGGTTATTCATTCAACATTGTCAGCTAGTTCACCCGTTGGAGTAGATCTTCAAGCCGAACAGAGGTATGCTCTCCAACTTCACTCGAGGAAGGGAGCTGAGTGTTGCTAAGAGTAAGAGAGATGCTGCAAAAACTTGTTTTGCTACAAGCCTACCAATGAACTCGGTGCGAGGTGGCAAGTTGGCCCCGAACACGTGTTTTGCCGAAACTGTTGCCCTAAATGAATGAACTGCAGCCATCAGTAGCATATTACCCTAGCTGGGGCCTTTATATTCTTTAGAGATATATAACCAGGGCAGTAACCAATTTGTGTGATGCCCCATGCAGGTTGCAGCGTTGCACCCGGTGTTTCAACCATTTGCAAAAGATTGTGCAAGCTCTACAACCATTGATGATGTAATAATCCCTTCCCTCCTTCAACCACTCTGCTAGTTGTTTTAATGCATGTTCATTTACTCGCTCACGACGAGCAACAAGCGTATCCGACGCTCTGCAATTTTTCTTCTTCCTCTTATTCTTGTTGGCTGGTGCAGGCGGAGCGGCCAGTCGGCGCAGCTTGCTCAAGAGCTGAACATGTCCTTGCAAGACCTGGTGGTCTTCTGAAGCTAGCCGGAAGCTCAAGTTCACACCGTCAGAGTAGATACCATTCTTTTTGTTACAGGAAACGGAAGCGCCATATGGTGGCGGGGTAGCCTGTTGGCTGTGGTCGCGGTGTAATTGTTTGTTGTTCCCTGTTGTACATGTGAGCGAGCGAGAGAGCTTGGCTGTTCATCAGTCTGTAATTAGCCCCCATTTTACTGCATGGACAGCCCCGGACGGACGGCGGAGGGAGTGGAGATGAATGAATGAATGAATGAATGGGAAAAACGCCTGCTAGTTTAGTCCTGTGTTCGGTCTGGTCTTCGTTTTCTGTGGTGTTGGTTCGCTCTACCATTCGCCGTGTGGTAGAAGTTTTGAAGACAACCATCTCTCCTCCAGAGGTTGGTACGGTACGGCCGTTTGACCATTCCTTTGTTTACCATTAGATCACCTGCTGGTTGCCTAGGACTGCTCGTTTGAATATTGTCCTAAAAATGTGAACTCATACTTGGCTGCTAAGGAAACAATATTGTGAAGTCTACCACCAGCTGGCTGCTGTTTTCCCCTCTCCTTCCTTAAAACTCAGCTCTAAGAAAATGGGATTCTGTGTAAATAAGTTGTTGACTATCAACAAGTCAGTGTAATTCGAAAAAAAACTCAGTGTAAAAAGTAATCACAGATCTAGTGTGCACCGTAAAAAATAATCACCATAAATCAAAACATTTATGGACGCATAACATTTCTGTCCTTTGTTGATGGCATTTCCGGGTTAGGCTGCAGTTGCAAGGTTGGGTTAGGCCCCATCTAATGCTCCCTTTTGTCCTTGAATGCCATGTCAGAACAAATCTGTCTTCCACTTCCTTCTAGTCCTGCTTGCCCCGCCTGGGCCCACCTGTCGGCCACTGAACCCGTACGCGCTAAACCATCGGCAGTCAGGTTTGCACGGCGGCAGGAGGGCCGGAGTATAAAATAAACCCCCCTCAACAAATCCACATTCCAAACCCACCGCGTCACGTAAATAACCCCCGTCTGTCGAAAAAGCGGAAGTCCAAAGCAGTTGGTCGCTCGCTCCCTCGCTCGCCACCGCCGCGTTGGACTTTTCCCTCGCCGGAGAAACCGCCGCGACCACAGCCGCAACCGCCGCAGCCGCCTCCGGAGGAGTAGGGTAGTACCAGGGAGGGAGGAGGCCATGGCGGGGAGGTACGACCGCAACCCCTTCGACGAGGATGACGTCAACCCCTTCGCGGTGAGTCGCCTGCTCCGTTTCTACTTTCTATCCGCCACGCCGTGCTACCCCGCACCGCGCCTCCTCCCGCGCGGCAGTCCGCCTTGTCTTCTGTTCCCTGGCTCGCGTAGATGTCGAATTTGGTCCGGATCGCCGTTGGAGTTGCTTGTTGCCGGTTTCTGCCTATGACCCCTCGTTTGGCACTTCTGGGTGCTCCGGTGGATCTAGTCGACTCACTGCCTTCAGGGCTAGAGAGGGATTCGATGGATGGATGCGTTTATATGCGTCTCCTGTTGTGTTGGCCGATCGCGAGCGAAAGGGGCGGCGGGTGCCGGTTTCTTCCGTGTTTGTTTTGGGGTTTTTCAGGGTAGAAATGATTCTTAGACACGAAATCGGCACTTGAACTGGGATAAATTTGGTCTAATTACAACGATGCGATTTACCAGATGTGTAGAGCTTTGGAATTGGGCGATTTGCTCTTCCAAATTATATGCCGCAAACGACAAAGTGGAAAAAACCTCGTACCTTCTTGCTGGCTGAAGATTGTTTTAGTACTGGCGTTCAGTGTGACCAGTGGTAGTCGCAGTTTAGCGTGTGCCTATGGATCTGCTGCCGCTGAATGTGTTCCATTTAATACAAGGATCGTTATCTATACCAGCCGTTCGGATTGCTGTGCCAACTTACACTGACAAGGATATCTGATTGTTCATAAGCTTCTAATAAACTGTTAGTTTTTTCTTTTAACTATTGTTTGGTTGATTTTCTGAATGTATGATGCTCTGCAGGGAGGAGGTGTGCCCCCTGCTTCTAATTCTCGGATGCCACCTCTTCCTCACGAACCTGCTGGATTCTATAATGATCGTGCCGCTACCGTGGACATACCTCTTGGTTCATCGAAGGTGGCTGTGCTTCAATTGAGCTTGTCAATTCTTTACTTAGCAAGATGTGCTTTTCCCAATGAACTGAAAGACCGGGCAGAATGCAATTGACCATCGGCCGATGATGAATGGTCACACTATTCTTTGTCAAGATATTGTGAATTTCGAAATTTATTACGGAATTCCTTCACAGCGTGTCGTTGGTTGCTTATGCAGTGCGTATGTTATTTTCAAATGTAGGACTTAAAGCAAAAGGAGAAAGAACTGCAGTCGAAGGAGGCTGAGCTTAACAAACGAGAAAGAGTACGTGTCTTCTGCTTGAAACTTGAAATTCCAGCTTTACACTCACATCACTTGTTATCCTGTATGTCATTTGAGTTATTGATTTGTTCAAACCATTGTTTTGTGAATTCAGAAGTTGTTTCGTATTACATTCAGTGATCAAAATCCCATATGCTAAAGTAAAACCTTAAGTTCCCCTGGATGAATTTTTGTGAAGCTTCCTGGATACTGACAAACCATTGTGCTTAGATATGTAAACGGATATAGCCAACAAAGTTTATATGGCCTTGTCCAGAGTTGTTGAAGTAGTAACCATGATGCAGCATGGAAACTGGTGAGCTATGGTTGACATAGATTTACCTCAGGCTCCCCTATAGTCCTTACTGCTCTAACTGTTGATCAGATCATTGATAGTACTTGCCTCATGCCATAGTGAGCTAAAACCATGGGATCTCTATGCCGACGCTTATAGCCCTATGAGGTGAAGGGTGGTTGTGCTTGTGGAAATTGCCTATTGTTATCAAAAGATTTCATATAGTCATCATCTCTTCGTTAACCCAGACAATCAGATGATAAAATTCTTATGAATGTACAATATGGTGAATCAAGAGTTAGCAGTGGTTCTTCGTAATTAGCAAAACCTTTCTCGAAAACGTTTCACACGATTGAAACAGCCCAGATGTGCTCATGAGCATTCACTTGTAATTCTTTCTTTAACTGTTCCATCTGATATTTATATTTTTTTGAAACCAGGAACTTAAAAGAAGGGAAGAAGCTGCAGCTAGAGGTATAGTTCTCCCTATAGCTGATGCATTTATTTTTTTTATATTTCTAGCCATGATATTGATGGGAAGAGGTAGATAAGATATTGGCCCAAGTTGATTAATGGGGATATTTATCTGGAAACTTGTTCCGGTCAACTTCAGTTAAGACCTTGAATGGTTCAGTGAAAGGCTATTGAGCTACTCCCTCCGCCTCACAATATAAGACGTTTTTGCAAGCTAGTTTAGCTTCCATAAACATCTTATATTATGGGACGGCGGGAGTAATTTTTTCATTATGCTGTTGTTGTTACAGTCCAATATTTCACTACCCTGCCTCTCAACGTCATACTATCTTCCTTTTTGTTTGCAGCTGGTATTGTCATTGAAACCAAAAACTGGCCACCATTTATGCCCATCATTCATCATGACATTTCAAATGAGATACCAATCCACCTACAAAGGATGCAGTACCTTGCATTTTGTTCATTGTTGGGTAAGTGTTAGTTCTTGTTTTACCTCTCCTCAAAATATCTTCTAAACCATCATTTTCTAGATCTTTACTTTTGTTCGAATATCGCAAACACTATTTTTACTGAGGACCTTGCTTTCACATTCACACTGTCCAACTAATGCACTTCACCTGGATCAATGCGATTTCCATATCATCTCCTAGGGTGTGAACATGCCATTGTCTTCTGAGAAGTGGCATGAGAAAACAAGATTGGTATTTCAAAAATTCAACAAACTTCCCTTATGTTGACAATCTGTACTTTGTAACTATGAATTCTTACGAAAATATAATTCTTCTAATCTAAATCTTATTACTAAAGCATAAGAATTTGGTGCTTTCTCTTCTTTTGGGTTGGGCTTAAACTTCCAATTGTCATGAAAGAATGTCCAATAAATGCTAGTAATCAAATAATGGTGGCCCCAGATGGGCAGCAGATATTAGAATTAGGAGATTCAAGTCTAAGATTGGGATGCATTGGCACAGATTGCTGATTTCTGCCAATTTTGATGCCATGCAGGATTGACGTTATGCCTCTTTTGGAACATCATTGCAACTACCGCAGCATGGATTAAAGGGGCAGGTATGGCTTAGTAGTACCTTACTGTCTACATCTTGTGGATCAACTGCTATCTGCCCTGGCACCTGAAACAAATCTGGCTGCTCCTTTCGATAGGTGTTGTCATCTGGTTGCTAGCAATCATCTACTTCATCTCTGGTGTCCCTGGGGCGTATGTGTTATGGTATCGGCCGCTTTATAATGCAATGAGGTTTGTGTACATGCTTATTATTTTGTTATTTTTACAAGTCGCTTCTTTGTATGTCTTTACACCTTATGCCACCGAAATTCATGTTACAGGACTGAAAGCGCTCTGAAGTTTGGATGGTTTTTTCTGCTGTACTTGGTAACAACCTTGCCATATAGTATTACTCTTCTAGACTAAATGGTTTCCACATTTTTGATGCATTTGTTGCTGATATTTGATTCTTGTTTTCGCGACGAGCTAATATTCCATTCATTGCTAATGATCATTGACCCTTCCAGATCCATATAATATTCTGCATCTGGTCAGCTGTGTCTCCCCCATTTCCCTTCAAAGGAAAATCTATCGCGTAAGTGTTACATCACTTATGTATATTAAAATTACTTCTGTTTGTGCCATGCATAAATATGGTAGTTATTCACTGTGGCTAAGCCGCAAAGTTTGGACACACTGAATGCATCTTCAATGAATTTTGTGTGTTGTTATTCTTCAGTATCTTTACCATACACAATTATTAACTGATAAAAGGCACCACCACCAAAGCCGTTGTGGCTCCTTTGTCACATATGTATGCTGGATGTGCCGACTAAGGGCACACACCCTACTACTTACTAAACTGAGAGAGATTACTTAGTGTGTGGGATCAGCCTCTACCAAAGATTTTGATTGACAGTCGGTACACAACCGAATTGATCCAGGTAATACTACCCTAAAGAATAGCAACACCACCTACTCAGTACATTGTCACGTATAGCACTTCCAGCACTGATTAGGTGGCGTTGCTATTTTTTGGGGTAGTATTGCCTGGATCAATTTGGTTGCTGCTCTAAACTGTTTATGTTAACAATACCTAGCAACTCTCTTTCAGACTATCCACTCCTTTCAAATCATAGATAGGTCGGTATCAACTCATTCAGATTATCTAACTTTGCCTGTTGTATTGTTTCTGGTGTTACAGTGGGTTTTTGCCGGCAATTGACGTCATAGGCAGCAATGTTATTGTGGGGGTATGTATTTCTGTCTCTCGAGTTAATTTGGCATGGCTGCTTTTCTGGGTGTTCGATTAAGCATCTTCCAGACCCGCGTCTCCCCTGTAGATGACTAATCATTTACGTTGTCTCTACATTTTCCCCTGGCAGATATTTTACTTTGTTGGATTCGGATTGTTCTGCCTTGAAGCACTGCTCAGCATTGTGGTCATCCAGGTGCGTTTACGCATAACCTTTTTCCATGCCTTCAGTTTCCTTCCCCGAGAGAGATTATCGTTCTGATTTCTGAACTTGGTCACTTGGAATGCAGCAAGTATACATGTACTTCCGTGGAAGTGGAAAGGCTGCGCAGATGAGGCAAGAGGCAGCACGCGGTGCCATGAGATCGGCCTTCTGATAGAGCGGTCTCGTTGATGAATGGACGGGAATAGGATGTGCCAATCGGTGATGGAGTCTTACATCCCTATACATATCTGTAGGTGGCTGAGAGAGAATACCTGTAGCTATAGATCGTCGTGCATTCTTGTAATATATATGAGTGCTTCATTTCTTTCCTAGGCCCCAGATCCATGTGCTTTATATGTAGCTTAATCTTTTGGGAGATACAACTTCCAACATCACTATTCTGACGAGCTTGCTTGCAATGTGACTATATTATGGTTAATGTATGTGAAGTGCTAAAACTAGTTTATTTCGCCCCATGCAGAGCTGAAGCATCTTATTGCATTACATTACACTATATATCTAGTCTGTTAAATATTATAGCCATTACTATCTTTAAACAAATGAAAATGGGAGACGAATCTATAACTCTGGCGTGAGCTGAGATTTCATACTCTACTTTTTGGGGCGCCTCTTTCTATTTGCCGCTCATGGCAGACTGCGCCTGCTGCACCTTGGCTCCGAAGCCGCACTTTCTGGTGAGGATGCTCCACGACCTCCGGGGCTTCCCGAGCCGCCGGATCTCCTGCTTCATGCTCATGCACTCCTTCTCCAGCTCCGACACCCGCGCCTTCACGTTGCTCATGGTCTCGCTTCCCTTCCCCTCGGGCGTGACCATCACCACCTCCTCGTCCTGCCCGGCCGCGCCACTGTCCACGACGGCACTGCCCTTGGGGACGATGGCGCCGGCGTTGCCCGGGTGGTGCAGGTGCGCGCCGTCGGTGGCCGTGGCGGCGTTGTCCGACACGAAGAACCACCCGGCGATGGAGGTGCGGAGGCGGAGCTGCTCGAAGAAGAGCACCTGCACCACCACCCGCAGCGGCAGCCGCTCGTTCTGCGCCGCGTGCGTGCACGCCTCCAGCGACAGCTTCTGGCAGTTCATCAGCCGGCACAGCTGCTCCCGCTCCGACTCCGACAGCCACGGGTGCGACTGCACGCACGCGACTCAAATGTTAAGTAAGAGAGAGACAGTGATGAAATGCTAACGCAGCAAACCGAAATGTGTCTGTGAGTTGTTGTGACCTTGAGGTATATGTCCATGGCGCGGTAGATGCCGTCGTCGACGGTCCGCGCGTAGTCGGGCACCACGGCGGCGAGCGCCTGGAACTTGGGCAGCTTCAGGTTGGTGTCCGGCGCCACTTCCGCGAGGTACCCGTCCATGAGCTTGGCCACCATGGCGATCGGAGCCACGGCGGGCGGCGTCGCGGCGTGGGGCAGCCCCAGCTGGCTGGCCTCCTCGGCCAGCGCCGGCGACGTGTATCCGGTCCCCAGCCCGTCCATGGACGACATGAAGTAGTCCAGTATCCTCTGCACGCAGTCGATGTCGTACAGCGTGTCCACGGTGTAGCCGAGGTTGGGCACCAGCAGGTCCTCGAGGCTGGCGTCCTCCAGCTGCGCGCCGATGCGCCGCTCCAGGTTCTCCCGGCACAGCGGGCTGGCGTGGAGGAGCATGGCCGTGCGGAGCAGCCCGAGCAGGAACTTGGTGGATGTGACGCCCTTCTTGGTCGGCAGCAGAGCAATGATCTCCTCCAGGAAGTACCTCTGGTCGCCGTCGGACGTCCCGGAGAGGCTGGCGGTGGCGGAGCGCGGGGTGGCGCTACGGCTGCCGGCGCCGCCGCCGTAGTCCGCGAAGCTGACGTTGCTGAAGCTGGCGCTGCGATTCAGGCCCGGGAGGAGCCGCCCCGCGTAGAACATGATGGCGCCGGCGATGCTCTCGGCGCGCATGCTCTTGGCCTCCATGGCCTGGATCAGCCGCTTGAACATGGGCAGGCTCAGGAGCGACACGTCCTCGTACCACCAGTCCATGGCCGAGGCGGCGGCCGCCGCGCCGCGCGGCGTGTCGCCGGAGCCGATGCCGTTCCAGAGCGCGTCCCTGTCGATGCTGGCGTTCTTGGCGCCGTGGGTGGACCAGGCGGCGGCGTCGGAGGCGCAGGCCTTGGAGGCGAGCGCGGTGATGCAGCGGGGGACGATGTGGAGGTCCTCGGCGGCGGGGAGCACGCCCTCGCAGGTCTCCAGCGCCCTGACGGAGTCCTTCCAGTTGGCGAGCACGTCGGCCAGGAACGACTCGGCCTGCGCGATCAGGTTGCCCTCCGCGTAGTCGTCCGTCATGCCCAGGTACTCGGCGGCGCAGCGGAGGCACACCACGTTGAGCGCGTTGAGCTCGATCTTGACGTCGTAGCAGAAGCGCGCCGCCAGCTCAAACGCCTTGGCGCCGCCCGGGATGTCGTCCAGCTGCAGCGTGCACATGCCGCCGCCGCCCTGGCCGTCCGACGGCGGCTGGTACTCGCTGATCAGACGCTGCAGCACGCCGCTCCGGCTCAGCAGCGGGAACTGCATACTCAGAATGTTGATCGACGCACCATTAGTTAGTCACATTAACGCACGCAATCGATCGGTCTGTGTAGTTCAGTTGGTGAATGCGAAATGTGACGGCGACACACTCGATCGTGCTAACCTTGTGGAGATAAAAGGACATGTCTCCTACTTCGACGACGACATCGCTCTCGAGCTCGGTCATGCATCTCCTGGAGAAGAGTCAAGATGGATGGATCACGTAAACATCTGAAATTCTCATCAAATTTCCATGCGCGCTCGTGATCTTAGAAACCACGACTGAGAAGTAATCGGATCTTATAGAATGATACTGAATGGGATAAACCTATACGATGTATTTTGTGGCGCGCGGGAATTTCTTGAGCGCATGCATAAGATTGGACTTGATTCGCCAATGGGCATTACATTTTCTGCACAATCGATATCCGCATCTCATATTGAGCCGCCTAGACATGGATAGGAGGAGTGTCTTTGTCGTCTCCTCTAACCGTGGAAACTATGGTCTTGAAACCATGAGGGAAGGTGAAAAATAGAAAAAGAAATCTTTGAACTGAGGCATGATGATACAGAACCTACAAGGAAAAATGGAACCAGTTGTGCCTAGAGAAAGATTCACATGTACCAAACTATGTTTGCTCAAACGTTGAGAATAATTATGCATCTCGAAGTGCAGCGCGCGGCGTTAGAAAAATCAACCGAGGGAGATGAGTAATCAACTAGGACTAGGAGTATATGAAATGAGGAAGGGGGATAACCATGTGAGGCCCTCGAGGACGAAGATGTCTGGCTTGGAACCCAACTTCATGGTCACCATCTTCTTCTCCCGGAATTATTCCACCTAGGCCAGTGGATCTAGGCCTTCTTCTCTCGGACCGAGCCAGGCGCCACCCTTGGGGAGAGGGTCTGTGTCTAGTGGATCTGGAGGGTACTCTTTTGAGGAAACGGAAGCCGAGGGAAGGGAGGGAGCAAGGATTTATTGGCACAGAGAGATGGCAGTTGCTGTGGTTGCGCATGCGGGAGGGAGTACGTAGCTGAGGTGGCGCGCGCTGCAGGCAGATGAGCGATATGCATGCACGGACAGTTCAAAGATTGGCCCTGGTCCAAAGGGGAGAGGTATGACTTCGCACCTTGCATATTCGATTTTTTTTTATAATATAAGTCATTAAACAAAGCGACTACTTTGTGCCAGTCGACCGGCCCAAATTTGAGTCGGTTGGCCCACAACCATCCTCTTCGTCAACACACCCGTACGAACAATCCTTCTACATCTCGTCGCTCCCTTCCGTCAAGCCGGCCATACATGTTCTCCGTCGCCGCCTCTCGCTGGCCGTCCTCGTCGCCGCCCTTACCGGCCATCCTAGTCACCTGTCGCAGCCCTCGACGTTTGTCCTCGTCGCCACCTCACCAGCTTCACCCATGGAATAGATGCATCCTGTCGTTGCAGCTCCGGTGGATGGCCGCAGCTCGCCAGCGTTCTCGCCGCCGCTCATGGTCGATGTCGCAGCTCGTTGAGCGCACCTCACGGTTGCAACATCTCGCTCAACGCGTTCCAACAAGTTCGAGTGTTGGTTCCAGCAAAATTTCTCACCACTAAACCATTGCAGCTAGCCGAGTTACCGATTGCAGCTTGCCTCGTGCCGATTCTAGCAAATTTTGATGCTGGTTGAAGCAGGGCGCGTGATGCCGATTGTAGCAAAAAATACGACTGCCGTGCGATGTATAGCAAAACGCGACGTCGGTTGTAGCCGAATGGGACACCGGTTGTAGCAAATTATCGCGCTGGTTGTAGCATGTAGCAAGAAAAATGACGGTCGTGCGATGTAGCAAAATGCGACGCTGGTTGTAGCCAAGTGGGATGCCGGTTGTAGCAATTTGTGACACCGGTTGTAGCATATAACAAAAAACGCTCGGTTCAGCGCCGCCGTCCTCATAGCTTGCGGTCACCATGCTCGCCGTCCGTGATGGCAGCTCTCTTGGCCACCGACTGCAGCTTCATTCGTCCATTGTTCCAGGTACCCGTCGCCATCCGATTGATACACGCTCTAATGTCGCCGACTAGGTCGCCATCCTCGGTAACCAGCCAGGATGTAAAATCACACGGGCCTGTCGTTCTCGACGCCGACGACCTTCGCAAATGCATCAGGTATGGGCGCGTGTTTGTGCAAGCAGCGGCGTCAACAGGGGTGGGCGCGGCCATGGCCTGGCGTCGAAGGTAGCAGCCATGGCAAATGTAGAGGGAGATGGGTGGTTGGCATCGATTGGGTAGAGATAAGGAGGAGCGGGCCTACTTTAGAGGCGATGCCATATCAGTTTTGATCCCACGTCCAACGCGTGGCCTGCAAAACTTTCGGCCGGCCTGCCGGAAAGAAACGTATCGCTTAAAAAAAAGATGTCATCTACAATTTGCGTGTTTATTGGGGCCCTACCTGTCAGTGGATTGTGTATCGTGTACTTGGTTCATCAGCCACACCCTGTATCGAGTGACGAATCTAGGATCAAAATTAAAGTTTAGTAAACTCTATTCTTGACCAAACTTTGGACCTGTTTAGCAAGACAGACATTTTCTTCTAATCATGTTGTCTAAATAAAGCCCTAAGTTTTGTAAATTACTACTGGGAACATACACCGTTTATCGAAATTGCTCGTTTTTCAAATGATATGAAATTTCATTGTGTAAGATAGCCATTTTCTTCTACCGGAATTTTTTTTAGGCCTAATATATATATTTTGTGTACTAATGTAGTAGCAAGGGAAGATCAAATACTGTTAGTTTCTCCTGCATGACAAACGTGTGAGGTAGGTGCACTACCGCAGGAAGGTCCTAACGCGACACATGTATATGAGACTATTCGACCAAACTGTGTGCGATGCATGAATCACAAACGGTATCGTAATAAAACCGTCACCAATAAAACGAACTGTGTGCGATGGCGGATCCATCGAGTACGATTTAGAATAGAGTAGCATTGCGCTGTGTGGCATACAGTTGATCCATACAAACTATTTGCGACGAGCCAAAAAACACAAACAGTTACCCAGATCAAGATGTGTGTGATAGAAAACATATATGTCACTCGGATGAACTGTTTGCGATTAGGCATAACAACACAAACAATTCAGCTTAACAAGATGTGTGTGATACCCGACAAACAAGTTACTAATCAAAATTATGTGGCAAGACCGATAATAACACAAATGATTCCTACTAACAAGCCGTGTGTGTGTCGTGGACAAAACTTGCTGGTAAATAATTGTCTGTGATTCTTGAAATCATCATCCACGTGTTCCTTAGTTTAATCGCTTGTCATGTGATTTGCTCAGTCTACACAATATCTACACTCTTTGTGAACGGAACAATATTTTTTAGTGTGAATTGTGTGCTCTGTTGGGCACACGAGTATATGGATCACACCCGTGGGCAAGTAATGTGCGCGCATGCGTCGTGCTAGCTCGCGCTTCCTTCTTTTTTAATTTCCATTAATTGATGGTGTTTTATGAACACGCCACCTTTTCCCACCACATCCCCATCGGTTTCCCGCCGCCACCCAGCGAATGCACATAAGCCTAGGCGGCGCGACACATCGAGGCACAAGCGCAGCCTATAGCCAGTATTCGTATCTATAATTTTTGATTGTTCTGTGCCAATATTCTACAACTTTTTATACTTTTGACAATATTTTATATTATTTTTGGGACTAACATATTGATCCAGTGCCTAGTGCCAATTCCTGTTTTTTGCATGTTTTTTTTGTTTTGTGGAAAGTCCATATCAAACAACGTCCAAACCCAATAATATTTGATGGAGAATTATTTTAAAATATATGTGCTTTTTGGGAAGAAGAATCAACGCAAGACGGTGCCCGAGGTGGCCACAAGGCAATAGGGCGCGACCAGGGGGTGGCTGCGCTGTGTTGCCTTGTGACTGCCTTGTAAGGCGGTTGCAGCCCTTCTTTCACCGCAAGAAAGATACTTTTTCAGATAAAAATCCCCTCAAAATTTCAGCCCAATCGGAGTTACGGATTTTTGGGAATATAAAAGATGGTGAAGGGGTTCGAAAATAGAGGCGAAACAGAAGAGAAACACAGAGAGATATCCAATATCGGAGGGGCTCCTGCCCTCCGGGAGCCATGGAGGCCAAGGACCAGAGAGGAATCCCTCCTCCCATCTAGGGGAGGCCAAGGAAGAAGAAGAGGGGGGGGTCTCCTCCTTTCTCCTTGTGGCGCCGGAATGCCACCAGGGCAATTATCGTGTGACAGTGATCTACTCCAACACCTCCATCATCTTGATCAACCTCTCCATCACCTTCCTTCATCTATATTCAGCGGTCCACTCTCCCGCAACCCGGTATACCCTCTACTTGAACATGGTGCTTTATGCTTCATATTATTATCCAATGATGTGTTGACATCCTATGATGTTTGAGTAGATTTTTGTTGTCCTTTGGGGTAATTGGTGAATTGCTATGGTTGTTTTAATTTGCTTGTGGTTATGTTGCTGTCCTTTGGTGCTCATCATATGATCGCGCATGTGGATCACACCATAGGGTTAGTTGTATGTTGATAGGATTATGCATTGGAGGGCAAGAGTGTCAGAAGCTTCTTCCTACCATAGAAATTGATTCATACAATATTGAAGGGGGGCTAATATATCTTAATGCTATGGTTGAGTTTCACCTTAATGAACGTTAGTAGTTGCGGATGCTTGGTTTCAATCATAAGTGCATAGAGTTCCAAGTAAGGGATGGCATGCTAGCAGTGGTCTCTCCCACATAAAAACTTGTTATCGGTCTAGTAACTTAGCCAATTGCTTAGGGAAAATTCCGCAAATCCTATCACCACTTTTCCATGCTCGCTATACTAACTTAATTATACTCTTATTAAAACAGCACCTAAATTTTATGTTCACGAACTTTATTATCTTGCAAACCTATCCCTTTACACCTACAGAGTACTTCTAGGTTTATTCTTGTTCTAGATAAAGCGAACGTTAAGTGTGCATAGAGTTGTATCGGCGGTCGATAGAACTTGAAAGGAATATTAATTATACCTTTAGCTCCTCATTGGGTTCGACACTCTTACTTATCGAGAAAGGCTACAATTGATCCCCTATACTTGTGGGTTCTCAAGACCTTTTTCTGGCGTTTTTGCCGGGGTGCAATAGCGTTGGGTTGATATTCTCGTGTGTGCTTGTTTGCTTTATCACTAAGTAGTTTTTATTTTGTGCTCTTGTTTCATATCTATAGTTATGGGTAGGAAATTTAAAATGCCAAAAAACTTAGTTGTACTTGCTAACCCAATGGTTGAAGAACCACCCAAAATCTATCATACTACTGAAGCTTTTTACTTGGATCATCTTTGATCCATTTATGCTCGTGCTGAAAAATCAACTAGCTTAGTTGAGGGAAAATCATTAGATGAGCGTGCTTATTTTGTGCGACACCGCTTGTCTAAAAAAGAGAAACTTTTACGACATCAAATTAAATGCTTGCAATGCTATGCTTGGCATTTATGCGAAATATATGATTTTACCTTTTGTTCTCAAGACCCTAGAACACACATCCCTTCCAATGTGAGTTTAAGGATAATGAAATCTTATCTTCTTATGCCAAAGGTATTTATAATTACTATGATATTGAACAAATTGAAGAATTTGTTTCTTTCAAGGGTGCCTATGAAATTGTTTATTTGATTGAAAAGTATGATACTACTCTTCACAAATCTGAGATTTTTGCCATACTTAATGAAAGTGCGTTACGTCGACTAGAGGGGGGGGTGAATAGGCGATTTTTATGAATTCTTCACTGATGAATTTCAGGGTGAGGAAATTCCTAAGCGAAGAACTACTTGCAGTACAATAAGTACTCAGGTATAAGCATAACAGAGCAACAACAAAGTCATCATGATGAAATGAAAGACAAATACAGAGTACAGAAAGCATAAACATAGGATAAGTAGGACGAAGACAAACTGACTGAAGAAATAGGATTGAGGAATGAGAGAAACTCTTCAGTCAAAGTCTTCAATCAGTAATGATCAGGTTCATCAACACATAACTGAGGAAATGAAAGGGTTGAGGAAATAGAACCAGTAGGCTTGGTGAAGACAATGATTTGGTAGACCAGTTCCAACTGCTGTGACAGTTGTACGTCTAGTTGGAGCGGTTGAGTATTTAAACTTGAGGACACACAGTCCCGGACACACAGTCCTCACCGTATTCTCCTTGAGCTAAGATCACACATACCTCGCCCAACAGTAGTGGTAAGTCTTCACATGTGACTTCCAAACCTTCACAGACTAGGTCACTCGGCGACCCACAATTCCTCTTGGATGCTCAGACCATGATGCCTAATCGTCTGGAGGATACACAGTCCTCAAAGGTAACAAGCGTCGGTTCCACACAGGAACAATCTATTCAGTGATGCTCAATCACCTTTGGGTTTGTAGGTTTGGGTTTGGGATTTGGATTTTCCTCACTTGATGATTTTTGCTCAAAGTCCTCGGAGGATGGGATGCTCTCAATTGACAAGTGTCAGTTTCTCTCGGAGCAGCCAACTAACTAGTGGTTGTAGGGGACAGCTATTTATAGCCTAGGGAGCAGCCCGACATGATAAGACATAAATGCCCTTCAATGGTATGACCGTTAGGTGGTAGGATATTTTGGACAGCTCGCGCATGGCACAACAACGGTCGGATTTTAGGTCCGAATTCCTCAGGGCTATCATGTTCCTCACTGTGTAGGCAATTCGCACTGGCAAATTCCTAACTCCTCAGTCAGAACAAATTTCTCAGAGACCAGAAGATCTTTGTCTCTGTCACTGAAGAAATTGACTGAACTGATATGATATTTCCAATGGCTTCACTCGAAAGGATTGGGTAGGTGTAGGATTTTGAGATGAGCATCACATGGAAATCAGTTTCCTTAGTATTACCTCGGCCCCCTTTAACAGTACGGTGTTTCCTATGACTCAAAAAGAAGAAAATGAAACTACGAAAACAAAAGTCTTCACTCTTCATAATCCTCGCATGAATATCCAAGTCTTCATGGTCACACCAATTTCTTCACTTTCAAAGTCTGCAGGAGAACCAAAGTCTTCAGCCGAAGACATTCATTTTTAGGGGTCGACTTCCACTGTAAATATCAAACTCCTCATTGACTTATAGAATCTGTGTACACTCACAAACATATTAGTCCCTTAACCTATAAGTCTTCAATACACCAAAATCACTAAGGGGCACTAGATCCACTTACAATCTCCCCCTTTTTGGTGATTGATGACAATATAGGTTAAGTTTTCAACGGGGATAACCATATGAATTGAAAGTGCCCAATATTGAGGAATTTGATTGCAAGATATAGAAGAGCTCCCCCTGAAGATGTGCATAGTGAGGAACTTGCTTTTGAAGCAATGCACATTTGAAGAGTAGAATCATGGAGATCTCCCCCTATATCTTGTAATTCATACACGCATTTAACATATCGAATGAAGAATTGAAATGCATGATGAAATGTGGTGACTGATGTAATTCAGCATACGTGCATACCATATATGAGGAAATAGAATGCAGAGAAACAAAGCAAAAGTATCAGGTAACCACCGGACTTAAGTTTACAACTCAATCAGCAAACACTTCAGAAGAGCGAGAGTTGCAACTTAACAAAAAAATGCCCATATATAGATAGACTTGCTTGAAGACTAACTCAAATTTCTCCCCCTTTGTCATCAAGTGACCCAAAGGGACGAAAAGTGAGGACTAATGCCCCTGAAGGATTTCATCACTAAGTCGATGGAGGAGCGCCAGCGTTATTGCGGTCGGTTGTTGGAGTAGGGCCCGCCGCAGTGTCGTCCAAGTCTTCATTTTCATTAGTCTCGCACGATGAGGAATATGAGCTGGGCACCAAAGTAGGAACTTCAACCTTCTTGAATTTCTTTGTCGGAGGCTTAGATCAGCTGAAATCCTGCTTGAAGCCCATCTTCTTGAGATCTTCATCACCGTAGAGATGAGTCAGAACAAGCCAGGTGCGATCAAAAACTTCATTGAGGTAGTAGTGGTTCTTCTTCACTGAATTATATGTGGCAGTCATGTTGTGAAGAATAGCACCAAACTGACGTTTGACCCATTTATGATTGCGATCCACCTTCTGATGAAGACTGAGGAGAAGCTCATGATAAATCATCACCCTTGGAGCTGTGGCTTGAGGACTTTGCTTTGAAGCATTAGCGGCAGAGTCATGAGTAGCAGAGTCATCATTGGTGGAATATGAGGCAGCTTTGCGGAACTGTCCATCCAATGGACGAATGCCCTCATCAATAATTGCAGTGGCCTTTCCCTTTTCATCAGCTGAGGAAAATGTCTGCTTGAGGACTTCAATAGGGGGCAAGTAACTGCCATGGTTGAGTGTGTCAGCCTGGGTCTCCATTTCTTCAGCAGCTTTGTCATCAACACTAGTGGCTAGAATATCTTCATGAATGAAAGGGGCAGTATGAATTTCATCATAACCCATCTGAATTTCAGTAGAGACTGGGGACTGAGGAATTTGTTGAAGTGGTGTGAACAGAGGAGAGTTGGGGTGCTGATTGTCCCAAAAGTCACCGTTCATCATAGGCGTGGTGCTCCCAATGTCCACATCTCATCCTCTTCCATTTCTTCAATGCCGGCCTGTTCAGCTATGAACTGAGGCGTTGGCGATGATACTAGGGGAGTTGAAGTGATATTATCCACTTCAATTTCTTCATCCATCTGCTCTGTCGAAGCAGCAGAAGGATTTTCTTCAACAGATTCATCAGGAATCTCATAATCTTCACTAAAAGGAATGAGTTTCTTTGATGGCGTGCTTGAGAGAGGAACAACATCGATAGGATTCTCAATTGATCTTGTCAACATCTTCGTCTTCTTGAGTGCAGAAGATTCTAAGGAAGCAGATGCTTTCCTTTTCTTCAGAGCGGCTCTCTCCGCAACTTTCGTTTTCTTCACTTCCAGAGCAGAAGGAAGAACTGGGCTTGGTGTTGGAGCAGGCGGAGAAGAGGAAATTGGATCAATTACTTCAGGCACAACTGATGCAGTTGGCCTGTCTTGTGCAATTTCTTCAGGCGCAACTTCAGATTCTTCAGCTGACTTGACTTGTTCTTCAGGCGCAACACTAGTGGTTGCCCTGGCAGTTTCTTCAGCGGTTGGTATTTCTTCAGCCCTGGTGCTTGCAGTTTCATCAACAGCCTGATTTTCATCAGCGATGCTGGCATGTTCTTCAGTCGGCAGAGCAGATGCTTCAGCCGAGGCAATCTCAATGTGCGATGGATCTGCAACATTCGAAGTGAATTTCTTCACCATTTTGATGAATCTGACTTTGGCTCCCAGCCATTCTACCTTATAGGTGTCAAATTCATCACTGAGCTTCTTGATCTCAGTTTGCATAGCAATGAGTTGCTCAGGCGATAACCTCAGAATGTTATCCTTCAGATAGCGTTGCTTCTTGTACTGGTCTTTCCTAGCAGCTCTGACTTAATCATATTTTCACTTTTCTTCAGCAATGAACGCCGTTAACGTGTGACTTTGTCCAGGAGTGAGGTCTAGCTCTGGCAGAGGAGTGTTTGGATCTTTGTACTAGAGGTTAATGAAATCCAGGATCTTCTTCGGATCCAATAGAAGAGGCACAACACTTTCTTTGGCTCTAGCGGCCCTTTGCTGTCTATCTTTGATGATATCGGCTAATTCATCATCATCAGCCTCATCATCATCAGATGGCACTTGAAAGGCAACTTGTTTCTTGTGAGGACTTGGTATAGTGCCTCGTCCTGCAGTGGCCTTAGTCTTCAACAAAGTTGGGCTCTTTGAAGACAGATGAGGAACTGAAGAACTTGCAGAAGCTCGTGAGGCAATTGAGGTGCCGGTGGTCCTTTGGCAAGTGGCGAGATTCACAAGTGCTGAGGACTTTGCCAAAGGAGCTGAGGGTTTTGAAGCCTGAGGGATTGATGCAGCTTGAGGAACTGGGGCAGGTTGAGGAATTTGCCTTGATGGCACAGAAGAGCTTGGTCATGAGGGCATTGCTGAGGAACTTGGCCGTGAGGGCATTGCTGAGGAAGTTGGCTTTCGAGCAGGCTTCTTGGGGATAGCCTTCTTGCTCGTGGTGGCCTCAGCAGAGGCAGCAACAGAATCTTCATTGAATTCCTTCACTGCTTCTTTAGCCTCCTTGGCCAACTTAGCTTGCCGCCTGGCCCATTCATCAGCATAATCCTCACCACGTTTAAGGCTTGTTGGATCAGCTCATTGGCCAGGTGCCAACGGAGGTCTTGAGCATGGAGGGTGAAGAGCGAATTTCTTCATATATTTAGGAGTAAAATATCTGTACTCCCTCCATTCTCGTGCCCATCTTCGTTCAATCCTCTGTATGCGCACTTTGCGCTCATTCTTGGTTTCTTTCCCGTGAGTTGCCTCATCAGGCATGCAATACCCTGCGTAAATGTCATCAGGGATCTCAAACGTTGTGTTAACTTCCAGTTTCTTTCCTCCTTTCTGAGGTCTTTTACCATCTGCCATTTTCTTCAGCTGAGGAATTTGAACAATAGAGTTCTCTGAGGAAGTATGCAACTTTTCTTTGAGGAACGTTGCAAATGAGATAATGTAACGCCCCGGAGGTAACTTTCCTTAATTGTAACTCCAACTCTTGCCTTTTCCGGAGATGCGATATGATTTTTCCTCCGTGGTTGGTTTTTTTTTGTTGTTTTGCATTTTGTTCATGTCTTGCATTTCATCATCGCATCATTCGCATTGCATCGGCACTCCGTTGCCGTCATATTTTAAAACTTGCATCCGCTCGTAGTTGCCGTGTCCCCCCTTGCTTTTGTTGGCCGTTCCGAGACCAACCGGGTTTTTCGAGTCCCTCTTGTCTGGCCGCTTCTCTCTTTGTCTTCATTGACATGTTGTCAGACCGCTTGTCCTTGTTGACCTTCCCTCAGACCGTTTGGACCCTCTCTTCTCTCTTTCTCCGAGACCACAAACCCCCCCTTGTCTTCGTCGACCTCTCTCAGGCCCCTCGCAGGCGTCCGAAACTTCCCCGAACCCGACCTGCTCTGTCATTACCGTTGGGTCCGGAACATCCCCCAACATCTACAAAACATCTTCGTTTTATTTATTGGACTCCCTAACCTATTTTTCCCGACCGTCCGATTTCGATCGGAGGGACGAAATAGCCCCAAACCAAATCCTTGCTATAATAATCTAACCCTAAAACCCAGGCCGACTGTCCCATCCCCATCCTCCCGCCGCCACTCCACAAAATCCTCTCGGGATCCCCCTCCCTCGATCCCACAATCTCCTCCCACCTCGGGATCCATCTTCACCAAATCGAACCCTTGCCTCCCTCGATCCACCTCGTCCCGTGCCCGAGATCTAATCCTCCAACGCGCTCGGCCTCCACCAGCCACCTCTCCTCTCCTCGAACCCCTTGGATCGTGAAGCTGCCCGAGGCCCGAGCAGGAGCGCTTGGCCATTTCCCTCGCGCGCCGGCGAGCACGACGCCGGAGCATCGCAGGCCGCCCCTCTGCCCTTCCCTTTCTTCCTCTCCCGTCTCTCTCTTCTCTGGTCTCACATCTCTCTGTTTCCTCTCGCTCTCTCTCGCAGGAGCCCATGGTGGGCCTGACCGAGCTCTTCAGCAGCCACCGCCCTCCTTGAAGCTCCCATGGCCGATGCCTCAAGCTTGTCTCCGTCGGATCCGCGCCCGCGCCCGATTCCTGGTCGCCTTCACCTGGATCCGCTCCGCCTCGCCTGCCCCGCCGCGTCGCCGGATCCGGCCTCCAGAACCTCCAGCGCCGGTGCCCTGCTGCTTCTCTGCTTCGCCCTGCTCTTTTCTCCTGGAACGAGACGATGAACGAGCGCTCGCGTTGTCCTCCCCTGCGCCCGGATCCGCGCCCCTCCATTCCCTGCGCCGCCAAGTCCCTCGCCGGAGCGCTCGTCCCCAAATCCCAGCCGCGCTCTGCTTCCCCTGCAACGAGAGCAGCTCGCTCGTCGCCCGTTGACCGCGCGAGCATCGTCAGCGCCTCCCTCCTGGTTCGATCCAGCCAAGGCCCAGCCGCGCAGATCCAGCCTCCCAGCGCCCTCTCCACCGAACGGGCCAAGGCCCATGGGTGAGGCCGCCTGACCAGCCTTGAGCCTCTCTCGCTTTCAATCCGGGCCGAAGCCCATGGTGAGGCCACCCCCCAGCGCCTCTATTTTTTTTCCCATTCTGTTGGACCTCTGCCTAGATTCGGCCCATATAGTGTTTTTTTCCCTGTTTGCGGTTTTAGCTATTATCCAGTGAATTAACAGTTTTACAGATTGGCCCTCCATCTTCATGCATTTAATAACTCCACAACTGTGCATCGGATTAAAATGTTTTATATATGAAACTTTCTCAGAATTTTGTGTAGATTAATAATATCCAACTTTCATCTATGTTTGAAATGTCTAAAATGATGTTTGTTTAATTTTGCTCCTATGCCATGTTAAAATGATTTAATTCATAACTAAATAACCGTAGCTCCGATTTAAATAATCTTTATATGTAAATGGGGTAGAAAAATGCCTAGTTTAACATGGTGCTTTCATCTTGCATGTTTAACAACTCTAAAATTGTGTTTAGGGCAGAACAGTACCAAACCTTAAAATATGCACATGGGGAGTTTCCGGACTTGTTGGTTGTTGTTCCGGCCTCATTTAAACTTGCCTAGAGTAGGTAGTTTTGTCATGTTTCACCTCTTGCCATGTTAATCAACATTTAATTTTGTTGGGATACATAACCGAGATCAAACTAAATAATGGATGTGGTGTTTCGTCAATATGCAACTCGTTGCATATTGAGCTCCACTTAACTTGTAGTGTTGTTTGTTGCACTTTGCCATGTCATGCCTCATTAAACCGGACATGCATCATACTTGGTTGTGCATCATGCCATGATTATGCGATGGTTGTTTACCATGTTGTTTGTTTCTTTCCGGTGTTGCTTCTTAGTTCCGGTAATGTTGTGATTGTGAGGATTCGTTCGACTACGTCCGCTTGTCTTCTTCATGGACTCGTTCTTCTTCCTTGCGGGATTTCAGGCAAGATGACCGCTACCCTGGATCTCACTACTATCATTGCTATGCGAGTTGCTTCGTTCTTTCGCTATGCTACGCAACCTATTACCTGTTTATCAAGCCATCCCATATTGCCATGAACCTCTAATCCTTTGACACTTTTCCTATGCAAACCACTGTTTGGTTATGTTATCGCTTTTGCTCAGCCCCTCTTATAGCGTTGCTAGTTGCAGGTGAAGTTGAAGATTTCTCCATGGTGGACAGGATTTTGGTTGGGATATCACAATATCTCTTATATTATTAATGCATCTATATACTTGGTAAAGGGTGGAAGGCTCGGCCTTATGCCTGGTGTTTTGTTCCACTCTTGCCGCCCTAGTTTCCGTCATACGGTGTTATGTTCCCGGATTTTGCGTGCTCTAACGTGGTCGGGTGATTTATGGGACCCCCCTGACAGTTCGCTTTGAATAAAACTCCTCCAGCAAGGCCCAACATTGGTTTTACCATTTGCCTCACCTATTACCTTTTTCCCTTGGGAGTCGCGCATCCCAAGGGTCATCTTTATTTTAGCCCCCTGTAGGATCGAAAGTATGTCTAGAGGGGGGGTGATTAGACTACTTGACAATATAAAAATTCTGCCTTTTGACAAAGAACAGTTTTTGGCAGATTCACAATTATGATCAAGTCAAGCATCACCCTACACATGCAATTCTAGAGTATAGGCAGCGGAAAGTAAATTGCACATGTAGTAAAGAGAGGTGGAGAAGAGCAAACGCAATTTTGGAGACGCGGTGATTTTTCTCGTGGTTTCGATAGGTGGTGCTATTGTACTTCCACGTTGATGGAGACTTCAACCCACGGAGGGTAACGGCTGCGAGAGTCCACGGAGGGCTCCACCCACGAAGGGTCCACGAAGAAGCAACCTTGTCTATTCCATCATGGCCTACGCCCACGGAGGGCTAGCCTTACTCGGGGTAGATCTTCACGAAGTAGGCGATCTCCTTGCCCTGGCAAACTTCTTGGTTCAACTCCACATCTCGACGGAGGCTCCCAAGCGATACCTAACCAATCTAGGAGGCACCACCCTCCAAAAGGTAATAGATGGTGTTGATGATGATGAACTCCTTGCTCTTGTGCTTCAAATGATAATCTCCCCAACACTCAACTCTCCTCACTGATTTGGCTGTGGTGGAAGAAAGGATTGAGTGGAAAGCAACTTGGGAAGGCTAGAGATCAAGCTTCATATGGTGGGAGTGGAGCAACTTGATCTCAACACAAGGGTAGGTAGTTCTCTTCTCGAGAAATGTAAGGTAGGAGTGGTAGTTCTTTCGATGGCTCTCTCCACGAATGAAGAGGGGTGGAGGGTATTTATAGCCTCCACACAAAATCCAACCGTTACACACATTTGACCAATCTCGGTGGGACCGAAGTTGACAACTCGGTGAGACCGAAAGTTCAAATAATGTGAGCGTTGGGATTTTCAGTGGGACCGAAAATACAATCTCGGTGAGTCCGATTAGTGCAATGACAAGAGCATGCCAATTTGGTGGGACCGACTTCATCATCTCGGTGACACCGATTTGATGATGAAGGTTCTGAAGCTTGGCAACTCAAGTTTCGGTGAGACCGAGTTCGAATCGGAAAATCCGAGTTTTCTAGGGTTTGGCTTTATGGTTGAGGTGGTTCATGTCGGTGTGGTGAGTTTGGAATATCGGTGGGACCGAGATTACTTATGAGTGTATATGGCGGTGAAAGTTGCCGATAGTTTAGGAGATGTATCACTAAGCACTTTGAGCAACAGATCATCATCATAACCTCATCCCTTTTAATAGTATTGGCTTTCCTATGGACTCAATGTGATCTTGGATCACTAAACCAAAAATGGAGTCTTGAGCTTTTGCCAATGCTTGCCTTAGCATTTTGAGGGGTCCACTTCTTGATCCTTGCCATACCCATATCAATGAACTTTCGAAATGATTCTCAAGTAACTATTAGTTCAATGATATATATGTTGTTATTGATTACCAAAACCACCCGGGATTAGTTGCACTTTCAATCCCCCTTTTGGTAATTGATGACAACATATAGATCAAAGCTTCGACAAAGGATATAATCAATGAATAATATCGTCGCTTTGAGAAGTATGTGATAAGCAAGAGCTCCCCCTAAATTTGTGCATTATTTAAGATTTGCGTTTGAATGCAAATGCACAATCGATTAGGATCATGGGTCACTCTTCCATGTCACATACATCTTGGTGGAGCGCACAAAATGATAAGAATGAACAACATGCACCCAATCACCAAGACATGAGTAAATGGTCATACAAGATATGAATGGCATATGATAAGCATTAAGCACACATTAAAGCATAGTACGACCAAGCACTCATTAAGGTAGAATGAAACGTAGTATCAAACACACTGAATGTCTCGAAAACCAAAAGTATCTCAAAGAAACCGTAAAAGAACGAAAGAGCAAAAGCGCAAAGAACAACAGCACTCTCTTTCTCGAAGTCCTATGATCTATACAATTTCTCCCCCTTTGGCAACAAGTTACCAAAAAGTTCGAAAAAGGCATAGAGCTAAGCGTCACTGGGGACTCTGCTGGAGGCTCCCGTCTGGGTTGATGTCGGAGTGGATATGACAAGATCGGCGAAGACTTGGTGATGTCTCAGGCTGGAGGAGTGGTCTTTGGAGCTGGAGTTGGAGTAATCTTTGGAACTATGGGAGGTCTTGCCAAGTTGTAGTCCCGTGTCGATCCATGGAATAGCGGTGATCGGGTCCTGTGGGAACCGGGCGATCTGTTGATAAGCATCTGGACTAAGTCATCCTGCATCTCACGATAAGCTCTTCCTTCTCCGCTTTGCTTCCTCAATGTCTTCCTCAAGCTTGTTGACATCACTTGCACTTGATCGACTTCACGTCTAGAGCGTGGATCTTGTCCTCAACAATCCTCTCTAGGCTCTCCGAGGCTGCATAATGCTGGCAGCGTTGTTCAATCCTTTGGGTAGCTTCAAGAATCTGCTCTCAAACTCTTTGGTTTAGCTGCTGCTTCTTGCCGCCGCTTCCTTGTCGACTTTGGCTTTCTTGGCAGCTTCGATCTTGGCTTGACCTTCAACAGATGTTGGATCCTCCTCATCCATCACAACAACATTGTCTTCATGCTCTGGCTGCAGCGGTAAATGTTCTCTATCCAACAAGAATGTGCCCATGCCAAACTTGGCATTGATAAGCATCTGAATCTGTGGGGCAAATCCACATGACCTTTTCTGGTCAGCTGCAGTCCTCTTAATGGTCTCTACCATCAAGTCCATCACCTTGAAAGGTGCTTTCTCATCAAGTATGTGCAGCATGTTGATAGAGTATCCTCTGATCATGCGATGATCTCCAGACTTGGGCATCAAGGTGTGCCTCAAAATAGTATTAGTGGTAGGTAGACCTGACTGGAGATAGTAAACTGAGCCGAGCTTCCAGATTCCCAAATCCTTTGCTGGAACCTCTTTGTACATGTTCTTCATGGATTCATGATTCTTCTTTGGAATTCCATATACATCAATATCATCTTCTCGTTGCCTTTGGAGCATTGAAGTTCTGCCCATTCTTCAAGAAGAAGAAAATCTTTGACCTTCAGTCATCCACACAATCTTTCCATCAGGGTAGAAGTGAGCCGTGGCATAGAATTGCATTATCATCTCGTCGTTCCAATTGGTCAATTTCTGACCTACAAAGTCTGCAACACCACAAGCGGTGAAACTTTCATGCACATGTGGAAAGAAATCTCTGTGCTCTTCATTTGTCAATGTACTTCCAAATCAACATATCTTGTGTCTGCGACTATGGGCTTCTTATCCATCAAGACGGTCTCATAGAAGTCTGCCGCTCTCGGTGTGAAATCTGGGATCTACTGCAGTTCTTCTCCTCACGGCATATGGGTCACTTGTCTCCATAGCCCGAGACCTCTATTTTCCTTGCCTTCATATCCTCGGCTTGAGGATGAGCATCATTATGTAGTGGCAGTTTTTGACAAAGTTTCAAAGAAAACTGGTCCTTCATCATCGACACACTGGTGGCACATCATCCTTGTTCTTTTGAGACACTGGAATGTTCTGTTGTCTTCTTGGGCTTGGCGGCGAGCTTTCTTTGGAGCTGCCTTAGCTGGAGCAGATTGCTTGGGCTTTGAAGTGGCTCCAGCCTTAATGGCATCACCCATGAGCTTGGGATTCTGAGGAGGCTGGGGTGCTTCCTCATCCTCATCCTCTACTGCTGCATCATCATGCACTAATCTCTTTCTCTTGGAAGTTTTCTTCACTTTGCTTGCAGCTGCCTCTCCCAAATTCAGCTTCTTGGCAACAGTTGACTGCTTGACTTTGCTGGTGCCCTTCTTAGTTTGTTGACCTTGTTGCTCTTTGGCAACAACCTTCCTCTTAGGCTTTGAGGTGACCTCTTCCTCAACAACGAAATCTGAATCCTCATCATCTGAGTTCCTCTTCTTTCTAGCCCTGGTGGCTGCAGGAGGCAAACCACTTGGTGTACTCCTCTCACCATCATCGATGAGCTGCTAGGATCGGGACTAGTGCTCGCCTCGAAATATCGCAATGGGTGTCTCTCGACTGTTCGATTGTCACGGCATCGACATGGTGACAACCTATGAATAGATAAGGTGTAGGCAGAGAAGAAGAGTCATCACAAATTGCGAAGTTTTTGTAAAAAAATGAGTTCAAATTCTAGTATTAGGTTTTCACAGAAGACTTTTGGTCGGACCGAGTTTAAGATTCGGTGAATCCAAGTGTTTAAACAGAGCTTTCACACCACTTTTGGTTGGACGAAGTGGGTTTCGGTCTGCCGAAAACACTAGGGTTTCACAGAATCGTCATTTCGTCACACCGATTTGCACAACTCGGTTGGACCGAAGGGTGCGATGTAATGGCCATAGGCCAAATCGGTCATACCGAAAATGTAAAATCGGTCTCACCGAGATGTGTTCGGCGGAAACCTAACCCTAAAACTTTTACTCGAATCTAGTCCAAACGAACTAATCGGTGTACAGGAAGATTTCAATCGTGGCAAGATTCTAGGCAAACCAAACGTGCATTGAATCGGAGATGGGAGCACGAGTGGGATCAAAACTCACCCTAACTTGGTGGAGTTTTTTCTCTGGCGCAACGGCTCGGAGAAGATGTCCGTTGACGGCGACGGAGACTCTGCGGCGAGGGCGCACAAAGCGCAACAACGACGACGATCCGGAGACCAAGGCGACGGCAAAGAAGGGGTGTGGGGCTAAGCGTTTGAAGTAGAAATCAACGCGCGCCCTCGAGTATATATACCCCTTTGTTGTCGGTGGACCGAGTTGTAAAACTTCGGTGGCACCGAGATGGATAACTGCTGGCGAGTTATGCACTTCGATCACGCCGAAAATCACAACTCGGTTTCACCGAGGTGAAAACCTAGATCGATCTAAATGCTTTCGGTTCGACCGAGTTTGAGTGAGTTGGTCCGACGAAATCACTTAGAAGGTTTTGGAAGATAGCCCTTGACGGATCGGTGGCTCGAAAGTGCTCCTCACTCGGAGGGTCCGAAAATGACTTGTTCAAAATTTGTGATGTAAGCATGAATAGAATTTGAGACAAGAAAGCATAGATAGCTAGGGAGGTACTTAGGCATTCTTGTCCATCCATTTGGTCGAAAAATCAAAACGACCAAAACAACAAATGGATGTCCTTGAATGGATAAAATCATGCGTCCAACATGCTCACACAATAAGATAGCAAATGAAATATGTGTTAAACATGCACAATCAAAACTCTAGCTACTATCACACAATTTGTCGATGACTAGGTCATCTTTATATGAGTATATTGACTTAGGAGCCAAATGAGAACATTTGATCATAGGTCATACTCATCGTTTAAGCACAAGTGGGGTTACCACTTTTACATAAAGCATTGATGTGTTCACATCATTTGAAGATGCTTTAGCTCAATTTTTAGAGCAAAGCTCCCCTAGATGTGAGAACCCTTTTAAAGGGTCAAACTAACCTTGGGTTGTCGAGAAGACTTCATGTAGATGTTGAAGATGTGGATGCTCAATGTTGATGGAGATCATCAAGAGTTGGGAGCAATCCTTTGGATTCGGCACTTTCAATACCTACATGGGTTAGTCCCACAAGGAACAAACAAGGATATCCATGGACATAGATTGAAGTTCACAATAGATGATGTCCATGAAAGCAATGATTACCTTGTCCCTTGACTTACCAACAAGAGGGTTTGTGACTCCATGAACTAGTGCACGATGTGGAAGTTGATTGCACAAGTTTTTGCCAAAATGAATGTGAGTGAAGTATGTTGGCGGAGTCACCCTCAAGAACTTTCTAGTTCTTCTTCTTCGGGATCCACATCATCTTGATGGGAATCCTTGGGGTTGTAGTTGAGCTTGACGAAGTAGAACTTGACGTTTCCTTGGGAACCCACTTGACCATGGCTTGAGGTGCTTCAACAAATGCATCAATCTCCTCTTGAAGCTTGTCCTTGCCTTTTAGCTTGTGGTCTTGTGGTGGAAGGTCATCTTGTGCTTGTTCCACATTGAAAGAAGTAGGATCATACTTCTCCTTTTGAAGAACAAACTGTGGAGTAGGATATTGACCTTCTTCCCATTCAACACCCTCGGCGTTGAACATTCGCTCAAAACCAATTCCTTGATTCTTCCGGTGCCTTCCTTGCTTGCGAACAATTTCCTCAAAGTTCTTGCTTCCGGCAAGGCTCTTGTAGACACCTTTCCCTATGATACCTTTCAATAAACTATTTTCTTGCTCAAGTGTAACTTGGCTTGAAACATTGTTAGTGGAATCAAGAGAACTACTAGAAGCAACAATATTGGATTTAGCATGGTTATTGTTACTACTAGAGAAAGAATTTTTCTTATGCTTGTCATGCTTAGTCTTAATGGTTGGCAAGAAATTAGACAAGAGAAGTCGTTTGGCAAGATATGAAGAACTCTTCTTTCGAAGATCGTCATTGATTGCTTTTAGAAACTCATGTTCTTGCTCTAGAGTGAGCTTCTCGAAGCGTAGCTTCTCATGAGATCTTAGGAGCTCTCTATGATCTTCTTGAGTTGTTTCATGAGCTAACTTAAGAGTGTTTAGTTCTTTAGTTAGACGCTCAATCTCCTTCATAGAATTGTCATTCGACTCTTCTCGACTATAAAGACTACTAGCATGTTCATCATTGCTAGGCTCACTAGATTTATCAAGCAAGAGCTCATCTTCACCAAGCAAGTCATCCTCATCACTATTGAAGTCAATGAATTCAGGGTGTGATACCTTGGGGCCTTTAGCCATAAAGCATCTTCCAATTCCCTCATTTGGTGAATCAAATAAGTCGTAGGAGTTGGAGTTGGAGGATACGAGAGCAAGACCGGCAACACCTTCATCTTGACTGTAGTCGGAGTTGGAGTGATAGCTTCCTTCGGATTGATTGTCGGAGTCGGAGCCGGAGACCCATTCACCTACATGAGCTTGATGTTTTCTTCTTATGTAGCTCCTTGATGACTTGTCTTTCCTCTCCGAATCCTTGCTTCTCCGAGAGGGTCTTCGTTCATAACGATCATCTCTACTCCTTCTCTCTTTCCGAGGTGACTCATCTCTTGAGCTTCTTCTTCTTGGAGATTCTTCTCTTCTCTTGTGGGGAACCGTACACTCATTTGAGTAGTGTCGGGTCTTCCACAATTGTAGCAGATTCGATCACGACTAGAAGATCTCTTTTCATCATATGATCTAGACTTTGAGCTTCTCTCTTTGCTTCTATTCTTGTAGAATTTGTTGAAGTTCTTGACCATTAGGCTTATCTCTTCATTGGAAACTAACTTGTCACTTGAGGTTGTGGGAGCATCACTTGTAGCTTTGTAAGCACCACTTGACTTGTTGTGAAGCTCTTCCTTATCCTTGAGTGTCATCTCATGAGCAACAATTCTTCCAATGACTTCGGTTGGCTTGAGATTCTTGTAGTTTGGCATCATTTGGATCAAAGTGCACACGGTGTCATACTTTCCATCCAAAGCTCGAGAATCTTCTTGATGATGAATCGATCGGTCATTTCTTTGCTTCCTAAGCCGGCAATCTCATTTGTGATGAGAGCAAGCCTAGAGTACATTTCAGCGACTCCTTCACCTTCCTTCATCTTGAACTTGTCAAGTTGACCTTGAAGAACATCTAGCTTTGATTCCTTCATGGACTCGGTACCTTCGTGCATTTCAACCAAAGTATCCCAAATCTCTTTTGCATTCTCAAGACGGCTGATTTTGTTGAACTCCTCGGGACACAAGGCATTGAAGAGAATGTCACAAGCTTGAGCATTGTTTTGCAACATCCGCAATTCTTCCGTTGAAGCCGCGATCCGAACTTTTCCTTCCTCGAAGAATTCACCTTGCATACCAACACAAATAATGCCCCATGCGGCTGGGTTATGGCCAAGAATATGCATTTTCATTTTATGCTTCCAACTAGCAAAATTTGTACCATCAAAGTAAGGACCTCTCTTAAAATTACCCTCACTAGACGCCATACTCTCCTAGGTTGTGAAACCAAGCTTATGGAGTCCAATGCAATGGAAACCAATACAATGGAGACCAAAGCTCGATACCACTTGTAGGATCGAAAGTATGTCTAGAGGGGGTGATTAGACTACTTGACAATATAAAAATTCTGCCTTTTGACAAAGAACAGTTTTGGCAGATTCACAATTATGATCAAGTCAAGCATCACCCTACACATGCAATTCTAGAGTATAGGCAGCGGAAAGTAAATTGCACATGTAGTAAAGAGAGGTGGAGAAGAGCAAACGCAATTTTGGAGACGCGGTGATTTTTCTTGTGGTTCCGATAGGTGGTGCTATCGTACTTCCATGTTGATGGAGACTTCAACCCACGAAGGGTAACGGCTGCGCGAGTCCACGGAGGGCTCCACCCACGAAGGGTCCACGAAGAAGCAACCTTGTCTATTCCATCATGGCCTACGCCCACGGAGGGCTAGCCTTACTCGGGTAGATCTTCACGAAGTAGGCGATCTCCTTGCCCTTACAAACTTCTTGGTTCAACTCCACATCTCGACGGAGGCTCCCAAGCGACACCTAACCAATCTAGGAGGCACCACCCTCCAAAAGGTAATAGATGGTGTTGATGATGATGAACTCCTTGCTCTTGTGCTTCAAATGATAATCTCCCCAACACTCAACTCTCCTCACTGATTTGGCTGTGGTGGAAGAAAGGATTGAGTGGAAAGCAACTTGGGAAGGCTAGAGATCAAGCTTCATATGGTGGGAGTGGAGCAACTTGATCTCAACACAAGGGTAGGTAGTTCTCTTCTCATAAATGTAAGGTAGGAGTGGTAGTTCTTTCTGATGGCTCTCTCCACGAATGAAGAGGGGGTGGAGGGGTATTTATAGCCTCCACACAAAATCCAACCGTTACACAAATTTGACCAATCTCGGTGGGACCGAAGTTGACAACTCGGTGAGACCGAAAGTTCAAATAATGTGAACGTTGGGATTTTCGGTGGGACCGAAAATACAATCTCGGTGAGTCCGATTCGTGCAATGACAAGAGCATGCCAATTTCGGTGGGACCGACTTCATCATCTCGGTGACACCGATTTGATGATGAAGGTTCTGAAGCTTGGCAACTCAAGTTTCGGTGAGACCGAGTTCAGAATCGGAAAATCCGAGTTTTCTAGGGTTTGGCTTTATGGCTGAGGTGGTTCATCTCGGTGTGACTGAGTTTGGAATATCGGTGGGACCGAGATTACTTATGAGTGTATATGGCAGTGAAAGTTGCTGATAGTTTAGGAGATGTATCACTAAGCACTTTGAGCAACCAGATCATCATCATAACCTCATCCCCTTTTAATAGTATTGGCTTTCCTATGGACTCAATGTGATCTTGGATCACTAAACCAAAAATGGAGTCTTGAGCTTTTGCCAATGCTTGCCTTAGCATTTTGAGGGGTCCACTTCTTCAGTCCTTGCCATACCCATATCGCTGAACTTTCTGAAATGATTCTCAAGTAACTATTAGTTCAATGATATATATGTTGTTATTGATTACCAAAACCACCCCGGGATTAGTTGCACTTTCACCCCCCCGGGCCAATGCTTGTCTAAGTGTTGGTCCAAACTAGAGCCACTTGCAGCGCCACCTCGGGGAAACTTGAGGGCTGGTTCTAGTTGTACGTAGTGCTCATCCGGTCGTGGCCTGAGACGAGATACGCGCGGCTACTATCAGGATGTCGGCACGCCGGGAGGCCTTGCTGGTCTTGTTTTACCATTGTCAAAATGTCTTGATGTACCGGGATACCGAGCCTGATCGGAGTGTCTCGGGTGAAGGTCTATTCCTTCGATGATCGCGAGAGCTTGTCATGGGCTAAGTTGGGACACCCCTGCAGGGTATAAACTTTCGAGAGCCGTGCCCGCGGTTATGTGGAAGATGGGAATTTGTTAATGTCCGGTTGTAGATAACTTGACACCAGATCCGAATTAAAATGCATCAACCGCGTGTGTAGCCGTGATGGTCTCTTCTCGGCGGAGTCCGGGAAGTGAACACGGTTTCTGTGTTATGTTTGACATAAGTAGGTGTTCAGGATCACCTCTTGATCATTGCTAGCTTCACGACCATTCCGCTTGTTCTTTTCTCGCTCTTCTTTACGTATGTTAGCCACCATATATGCTTAGCCGCTGCTGCAACCTCACCACTTTACCCCTTCCTTTCCCATTAAGCTTTGCTAGTCTTGATACCCATGGTAATGGGATTCTTTGAGTCCTCGTGGCTCACCGGATACTTCCAAAACCAGTTTGCGGTGCCTATGTTACCGAAAGCGGTGACGCAACCAAGCTCAAGGAGGAGCTCGATGAAGATCTTGCCCTTTGTGTTGTTTCGTTCTAGTTGTTCAAGAGTGGAGCCCGGTTGGGGTCGATCGGGGACCTTTTGTCGCATTTGGGGTTCTTCTTTTATTTTGGTTCCGTAGCCGGACCTTGATTGTATCTGGATGATGTAATGCTTTATTCATGTAATTGTGTGAAGTGGCGATTGTAAGCCAACTATGTATCTCTTTCCCTTATGTATTACATGGGTTGTGTGAAGATTACCTCACTTGCGACATTGCTTTCAATGCGGTTATGCCTCTAAGCCGTGCTTCGACACGTGGGAGATATAGCCGCATTGAGGGCGTTACAGTTAAGTTGATGAGAACCCAGTGATTCAGCAGCAGACATGTGTACCCGTGAACAGAGTATAGGTGCGAAGAATTTGGAGAGGTCATATGCGTTCTTAGAAGTTTTTGCAAAACAGAACAAGTTTGAGGAAATTGACCAGTTGTGTCTTAAAGAATTTCACTAAGTGTTCTTTGACTTAGGTTCCAGAGTTGTGCGGATTGCGAGATTCACACAATTGAGGAATCATGAAGAAAAACGTCACTTAGAGAAACAGATCAAGAGCAGAAGATTGTGCTAGGTGTTTAGAGTGTGGAAGTTGAAGAATGAACACCTTTTGAAGATTTGATGAAAATCATCAGTAGTAACAAAGGCAGTAAAAGTAACTTTTAATTACCCTTGACGAAGAATACGATGAACTGGGAATGTAGATTGAGAAGTTTGTCTGTCCAGATCTTTCACGCGCTAACTTGGCAGAGGAAGACGGCTACGGCAGCGGTGGAGAGAAGATGTCCGCGGCCGGCGCGAGTACGACGGCGACGAAGTCGAGGCAGTGAAGCTCTTCCTCACCGGCAACGATGAAGATAGCGGCGACGCTAGGGCTTGATAGCTTGAGCGAGGGGATTGAGATCGAGCGGGATAAATGCAGTCTGAGGAGGGTGAGGGGTATTTATAGCCATAGTGAAAAACCACTCGCCCGGGGAAAATGGACGAACGTGCCCTTGACCCTTCTCATCCTAGCGACATGTGTCACTGACGTACAGTGTGGTGGAGATCGTGGGTGAATAGATAAGTTTTATCGTGGGATGTGTAACGGTTTGAGCGGCAAAAGCCGAAAATTCAGATAAGAATATTTTAAAGTTTCGTCCGCAATTTCTTTAGCTGACAAGGACAAAGTGAAGATTTTGAACGGGTTTCAAATAGAACGCACATGAATAATTTGTGAATAGACTGGGTTGAGTTTAGCATAGAGGGGGAAGGGTCCGATCACATTGACTTAGCAGAAAAAGTCAACTTGAAGAATTAGCAATAAGTGAATGCTGTAGAGGACATAAAAACTCAAGTATATATATAGTCAATGAAGAACAACGATGGAAAGAGTGAAGACAATGCAAACTTGAAGAATTTGAAAAACTGAGGAATTTGGAAAACAAAGAAAAACTCAAATTGAAGATTTTCAACTTTGGTTGGTGGAATAACCCACCGTATAAGAATGATGATTTCAGACACCGCGTCAATTGTCGTAGGGTTCTAAGAATCAGTTTCTTCATTAATTTCTTCACACTTAGAGGGTTAGTATTCATTGATTGAAGAAAAAGGTTACTTCGTGTGTTGCACATCTAAGTCATCAAGTCAGCATAAGTGTTAGGATGTGTGTCCTTTTCAAAGAACATTCGAAGATTCTAAGATATTTAGCTCACACCACAACTTGCTAAATCTCTTCTCATCCAAGGGCTTTGTGATGATATCGGCCAGCTGGTCTTTAGTATTTGCGTGGTCGATGGAGATGTTGCCCTTCAACACATGGTCACGTAGAAAATGATGACGAATCTGGATGTGCTTTGTCTTCGAGTGCTGAACTGGGTTGTGAGCAATCTTGATTGCACTCTCATGGTCGCAATAGAGTGGCACATTCTTCACATTGATGCCATAGTCCTTGAGGGTTTGCTTCATCCATAGCAATTGAGCACAGCAATATCCAACAGCAATGTACTCAGCTTCAGCAGTAGAGAGTGATACACAGTTCTGCTTCTTCGAGGACCAACATACCAAGGATCGTCCGAGGAAATGACATGTGCCTGACATTGACTTGTGGTCCACCCGATCACCAACATAGTCAGAGTCTGAATATCCAATGAGATCAAAGGAAGAGCCCTTGGGATACCATAATCCAAGTGTTGGTGTGTGAGCTAGATATCGAAGAATATGCTTCACAGCCTTATGATGTGATTCCTTCGGTGTAGCTTGAAACCGGGCACACATGCAAACACTAAGCATAATATCCGGCCTAGATGCACATAGGTACAATAAAGAGCCAATCATGGAGCGGTATACCTTTTGATCGAAGTCTTTACCATTTTCATTAGTGCATAGATGGCCATTTGTGGGCATAGGGATTTTGACGCCTTTGCAGTCTTGCATGCCAAATTTCCTCAACACATCCTTGAGGTATTTCTCCTGAGATATGAATATGCCATTGTATTGTTGATGAATTTGAAGACCTGAAAAGAATTTCAATTCTCCCATCATAGACATTTGATATTCTTCACTCATCATATAGGCAAATTCATCACTGTAACATTGGTTAGTACAGCCAAAGATAATATCATCAACATAGATTTGGCACACAAATAATTCATCATCATATGCTTTGGTGAAAAGAGTTGGATCAAGTGAACCGGGTTTGAAGCCTTTCTTCATGAGGAATTCCTTCGGTGTGTCATACCACACCCGAGGTGCTTGCTTGAGGCCATAGATGGCCTTGTTGAGTCTGTAGACGCGATCTGGAAATTTTGGATCCTCAAAACCTGGTGGTGAGCAACATATACTTCTTCCTCAAGCTTACTGTCGGTGTCAAAACCGGCGGATCTCGGGTAGGGAGTCCTGAACTGTGCGTCTAGGCGGATGGTAACAGGAGACAAGGGACACGATGTTTTTACCCAGGTTCAGGCCCTCTCGATGGAGGTAAAACCCTACTCCTGCTTGATTGATATTGATGATATGGGTAGTACAAGAGTGGATCTACCACGAGATCAAGGAGGCTAAACCCTAGAAGCTAGCCTATGGTATGATTGTTGTAATGGTTGTTCGCCCCACGGACTAAAACCCTCCGGTTTATATAGACACCGGGAGGGCTAGGGTTACAGAGTCGGTTACAATGGTAGGAGATCTTCATATCCAGATCGCCAAGCTTGCCTTCCACGCCAAGGAAAGTCCCATCCGGACACGGACAAAGTCTTCAATCTTGTATCTTCATAGTCTTGTAGTCCGCCGACGATGATAGTCTAGTCGACGATGATAGTCCCGCTATCCGGACACCCCTAGTCCAGACTCCTCAAGAGTAGCCCCTAACCAAAGCTTCAATGACGATAAGTGCAGCAGATGTAATCTTGGCGTTGCAAGGCGGGTTCTCCTTTAAGTTCCATGTACCGCCGTAACGATTGTCCGCTTCCTTATCAATGTTGCGCTTCTTGGCTTCCACGCCCAATAATGGCCTTCTTCCACGCGTCGCACGAATGCGAAAAGCCAGGGTATCTTTTGTGTTTTACCCCCTAGCTGCGCAAATAATCTACCTATAAGAGAGGCAAGAATCCAGATCCAAATCACACCGTCTTCCTTCCGCGAGTACTCATCGGAGCGCCTCAGACCAAAAATCCATTCCATCATGGACCGTCGACGCAGCTCCTCCTCTCGCGCTCCCAGCCCTCTGCCAGGAGACTGGCGGAGATGTTCATCCCAAGACAATGAGCTGGTGATGCTCCAAGCGGAGGGATATCTCCCTCCGGCCTTCATGGTCCCGGTTCGAGCCGGGCTGGCCACCTACCAAGGTGGGAAGCAAGCAGAGGCTACCCCAAATCCCAACAAATGGGAGCAGGTATGCTTCGTCCCCTATCTGATAAGGGGGCTCGGATTCCGTATACATTCGTTCCTCCGCGGGCTCTCGGAGTTCTACGGACTCAGCTCCATCACCTCACGCCCGCCTCTATCCCGCATATCGCTGGGTTACGAGCTCTTTGCGAGCTATTTCGGCGCCGAGCCCCATTTTGCGTTGTGGAAGAGGTTGTTACGCCTTGTACCCGCTCTCACGAGGGGTCCATATATCAAGTGGGCGGCGCCAAATATGGCGCATTGCCGGACCGGATATCCATCGGAACCCCTAAGAAGCGTCCAAGACCGGCCTTCGAATGGTTTTACATAGAAGACGCCGCTGCCGGACCTGTTGGATCGGCCTCCGGAGTTGAGAATGCTCCTCTCAAGAACGCCTTAGCTGGCGCCATGAGCCCCCAACCGGAGGAAGACAAGAGCGTCCATTATTTGATGGACCGGATATGGTTACTGGCCCATTCCGGGTTGACCATGATTGGAGTCATGGCAACATGCATTATGCGGGGGGTGCAGCTGCTGCAATATAGGGGCCACCCTATGTGGGATTTTAACGGGGAGGACGATTCCACCCGTCATGGCCGCAAAGGGCCGGGTTCGGCCGAGGACCTGGCGAAGATCCTATCCGGCCTGTACAAGGGGGAGAAGGAGGACTTCCTCCAGATGAACCCGTTGAATGGGTTCTCCATGAATAATCCCCGGCGTTGGGTAAGCGAACACTCTGTGTGCCTGACCCATGCTTTCAAAGTTTAAGTTTCTTATATTATGTTTTCGACGCAGGAGTTGCGTCGGGTTCTGGAGGGCATGCTTAGTCCAGCTCCGCAACCCGAGGATCCAGAGAGATCCCAGGATCCGGCCTCCGAAGAGGACCCGGACATAAAGGTGGAGCTAATCGACGGGGTGTTCCACCAGCTCAGCATGGATAATGCTTTAGTCGCCATTACGGTGACTATCCGGACTATATCCGCTTCTCGGTGATTGTGACCAAGTCCCGACACCATTATTTCTTCCTCGCTCATTTCGACCCCATGTATGATGGTGTTTTGCAGAAGCGCCTTCAAGGCGGGAAGCCGAGCTCAAGCGGCGGCCGACCAACAAGGGCCATCCGACCAAGAGGGTGGAAGAGGAGCGCGCGGATTGAAATGTCGCCGCAAAGGTATAGCCCACGGTTTGTCATTTAGAGCAACGTTCCTAGGAAGCGTTTGAGTGCTCATGACTTTGTAGGAGAAAAAGCGCCACGGATCTGCGGGCGAGAGGTTGCCAACCCAGCCTCTACTACCAAGCTCCAAAGACTGGTCCGGAGGGGAAGCGAGCGAAGGTGCGAGCGGATACTCCTCCAACGGAGGATGTCGATGCATGCTCGCCACCAAGTTCGAGGTGGAGAGCGGCATGAACCACAGCGCCGCCGACAGTTTTTCGTGACGCGTGCTTCTCCCCTGAGGCGTTGAATGCCTTTAACGCGGGGGACGCGCACCTCCGTGCTGCTCAAGATGGTTTGACCAGAGCCACGGAGCAGTATGTAAAAGACATACCGGTAAGAGAATTTAATAGTTGTATATGCCAGTAGCCCCCGAGACTTAAAGTAGTTATATTAACTGATTTAAGGATCATTTGAAACGCAGGATCTTACGGAGAAGAATACCCAACTGTCTCAGGAGCTGCAAGAGTGTAAGGCCCAACTCGAGGCCGCACTTCGCTACCGCAGGACGAAACACAGAGACCCCTCCTGGTAACACATTATTTAAAAAGATAAGTGGTGTGCGGCGCGCGCGCAAGTCCAATAATGACATTGCAGGTGCTGCCGGACAAGATCCGGACAGGCAGGAACTACTGCGCCAGCTGAAGGCCGGCGAGAGGGTGCTGAATAAGGTGCAGCAGGAAAGGAACAAGCTCCAGGATGCCCACGCCTAGCTTGGAGAAGAGCTGAAAGGCGTTCGGGCCGAGCTGTCTGGCTCCGTTAAGGAGAATCAGCGGCTTGTCGCGCATCTATAGTAGTGCTTGAGCGAACTCCTTTGAAAAGAAGAGTTCGTGAGGAAGTCAATTGATGTAATATGTCCGGGTATACTCACAGTCGCCCTACAGAGGAGATGCGGATCGACGGGTGATCAACTTCCCGAATCTGTTGCAGCTGCTCAAACGAGTTCGGCAGCAATGAGCGGCGTCGTCTGTGCTTTATGGCCAGCCCTCTCCCGCCCGAAGGCCTTGGGGAGCTTATGGAGAAGCTTCAGGAATGCGGCAGCGCCTGCTTATGGAAGATTTCGACTGCCGCCAAGGTGCCCGGGAGGCCCGGGCCATGGTGAAGACGGTACAAGAAGGCGGATCCCAACCACATGGCCGAGGTCGGACTGTGGGGCCTGATGGAAAGGAGATCCTGTGAGTTTAGTATACGCCAAGTAGAGTTGGCCGCTAAATTTTCCCAACGGGACTGTAGATTAGACAGCCTGTTAGATGGGATTGAGGAGGAATACAGTCAGTCTATTTGACAATGTATTTTAAAATGACATGTAAAATGCCTTCTAGCCGGATTGTAGATTGTTTGTCTTTGCCGACCTTTTCGCTTCAACCTCAGGACCCTAGAGTCCGGAGTGTGTCCGAATACCTTCTCGGTTAAGAAACAACCGGGGCATGCATGAAGACCAAAGCGAGGGGTCATTAGTGCTTTATCGCACAAGTGCCCAACTAGTTATGTTATATTACATGGTTAGTAAGAAACATCTTCCAGGGAGAATAGTTCCGTTAAGGGTTCCTTTCCCTGGGAGGCATGCCCTAAAGTGCATGTCCGGTCTACGAAAAGAGCAGAAAAACATCTGGGGGTGGATAAATAAGTAGGTAAAAAATCATCTTTCAAGTCACCGACCGAATATTCCCTTAAGAACGCTAGCTTTCGGCTTCACCCAGTCTGAGGTACACATCCGGTGACCCGACAAGAATAATCGCAGAGGTGCTCCTTTACCTCCTAGCCAAACAATCGGGAACGAGGGGTAAGCACAGAGCCAGCAACCCAGCTTGGCCAAAACTTAAGTCATATCGATGCATATAATGGTGAATAAAAGGTACATGTGGAAGCTTGACACATGTCTTTGGGCATGAAGCCCTTATAATTAAGCTTCCGTAAAGAAGCCCCTAGGTATAATGAGTGCGGATGGCACATCAAGTGTGTGCGAACAATGCGCAAGTAGGCCCTTAAGGGCTTTTTAGGAAAAGGGTTGAGAGAAGAAAGAGAAACAAAAGACAACTGAAGTATAAAAATTTGGACGGGGGAAGGGGACGAACTCTTAGTCCGGCACTAGGCATAGAATCTCCGGAGGCGGGCTGCGTTCCATGGGTTTGGCTCGAGTCGATTGTCCGACGCATTTCATAGACGGTACGCTCCACCGGTCAGGACTTGATCGATAATGAAGGGGCCCTCCCATTTGGGCTTGAGCTTGTCCTTTTTCTTGTCCGGCAGGCGTAGAACTAGTTTGCCAACGTTGTAAGTCTTGGCCCGTACTTCTGCTTTGATATCTTCGCTGCTGGCGATAGAATGCGGAACGAGCCTTGGCGACGTCGCGTTTTTCCTCCAATACGCCCAAGCTGTCCTGCAGATCCAGCTCGGCTTCTCTTTCTTCGTACATGCGCACTCGAGGTGAGTCATGAATGATGTCGCAGGCGAGCGCCTCTGCGCCGTATACCATAAAAATGGTGTGAATCCGGTAGTATGGTTGGGCGTTGTTCGCAGCCCCAGTACGGAGTCGAGCTCCTCTACCCAAAGGCATGTCGATTTCGTAAGTGACCGCACTAGTGCGGGTTTGATGCCGCCATTATTAGACCGTTCGCTCGTTCCACTTGACCGTTGGTTTGAGGATGATAGATCAAGCGTAATCGAGCTTAATGCCCATATTTTTGCACCATGATTTAACCTCGTCGGCTGTGAAGTTCTTGCCGTTATCGGTGATGATCTTTGTGGGGACACCATAACGTGTACTACCCGGATATGAAGTCTATCACTGGTCCGGACTCGCCGTTTTAAGCGGCTTGGCCTCTATCCATTTGGTGAATTTATCCACCATGACCAATAGGTACCTTTGCTTGTGGGTTCCCCCTTTAAGGGGTCCAACCATGTCAAGCCCCTGCACCGCGAACGCGGGTAATGGGTATAGTTTTGAGGCGGTGGGTGGCATATGGCTCGATTAGCAAAGAGCCGACAACCGACGATCTTTGGACTAAGTCCGAAGATCCGCCCGGCCGTCGGCCAATAAAATCTCAGACGGAATGCCTTTCCTACAAGGGCCCGAGCTGCGGCGTGGTGTCCGCCTAGTCCGGCATGAATTTCAGCCAGAAGGTTTCGCCCTTCCTCTTCGGAGATACACCTTTGAAGGACTCCGGTTGTGCTTTTCTTATAAAGTTCTCCCTCATGGACCTTGTAGGCTTTAGATCGCCGAACTATGCAGCGGGCCTCATTTTGGTCTTCGGGGAGTTCCTGCCTAAGCAAGTAGGCTAGGAATGGCTCTGTCCACAGGGCGATTACTGCCATTATTTCGTGGGCTGAAGGTGTTATTTCATTGGCTGAGTCGTCGATTATGTCAGATTGTCTTGTCTCGGTTGGTGCGGCTGCTTTTGGTTTATTATTTCCGGACTCCTCTTCCCATAGTACGGCTGACTTAAAGAGCCGTTCCAGGAAGATGTTTGGAGGGACAGCGTCATGTTTTGCACCGATGCGTGCCAATATGTCGGCTGCTTGGTTATTATCCCGGGCTACGTGGTGGAATTCAAGTCCTTCAAACCGAGCTGACATTTTTAGGACAGCGTTACGATAGGCTGCCATTTTCGGATCCTTGGCATCAAAGTCTCCATTTACTTGGGATATTGTAAGGTTTGAATCCCCGCGCACCTCTAGGCGTTGAATGCCCATGGAGGCTGCCATCCGGAGGCCATGTAAAAGGGCCTCGTATTCGGCTGCGTTGTTGGAGTCCGTGTACATTATTTGAAATACGATTGATCGTGTCCCGGTTGGGGACGTCAATACGGCGCCAGACCCCAATCCGCCAACATTTTAGAGCCGTCAAGTGCATAATCCAATTGGAGTATGCGCCGTATTTTAGGGACTTGACGGTCCATTCAGCGACAAAGTCAGCCAAAACTTGCGACTTTATAGCTCGCCGAGGTTTGTAAGTTATGTCGAATGGTAAGAGCTCAATGGCCCTTTTGCAATCCTGCCGTCGTGTCGCGTTGTTTATAATGTCGTTGAGGGTACTTCGGAGGCCATTGTTATCGAACACTCTTGAAAGTAGTGTCGAGCTTCCGGATGCTATGAACACCGTGATACGCTATCTTTTGATAGTGCGGTAACGGACTTGCAGGGGGTTAACACAGTGGATACGTAGTACACTGGTTTTTGAAGAGGGAATTTATGCCCTTTTGTCTCTCGTTCGACGACGAGTACCGCGCTTACAACTTGATGTGTTGCCGCGATGTATAACAACATTGGTTCGCCCAGGTTGGGCGCAACCAGGACCGGATTTGTTGCCAATATGGCTTTTATTTCTTCGAGTCCGGCAGTGGCAGCATCCATCCACTCGAAGTGTTCGGTGCGCCTAAGGAGGCGATAGAGGGGCAATGCCTTTTCTCCTAGACGGGAGATAAAGCGGCTTAGAGCCTCCACGCATCCAGTCAATTTTTGTATTTGTTTGAGGTCTTTTGGAATATCTAGCTGTGACAAAGCTCGGATCTTGGCTGGGTTTGCTTCAATTCCTCTACCGGATACAATGAAGCCCAGGAGTTTTCCGGGTGGTACGCCGAAAACACATTTTTCCGGATTCAGCTTGATGTCATATGCTTGGAGGTTGTCGAATGTGAGCCTCAAATCGTCTACTAGGGTTTCGACGTGTTTGGTTTTGACGACTACGTCGTCTACGTATGCCTCTACTGTTTTGCCGATCTGGGTAGCCAGACATGTCTGAATCATGCGCTGATATGTTGCGCCGGCGTTTTTAAGTCCGAAGGGCATCGTGTTGAAGCAGAATGGTCCATATGGAGTGATGAATGCCATTGCGGCCTGGTCTGCTTCCGCCATCTTAATTTGATGATAGCCGGAGTATGCGTCAAGGAAGCACAATGAATCGTGTCCTGCGGTAGCGTTGATTATCTGGTCGATGCGGGGGAGGGGGAAGGGATCCTTTGGGCAGGCCTTGTTAAGGTCTTTAAAATCGACACATAGGCGCCAGGATTTGTCCTTCTTTGGTACCATTACCAGGTTTGCCAGCCAATCCGGATGTTTGATGTCTCTGATGAATCCGGCTTCCAATAGTTTGGCTAGCTCTTCTCCCATTGCCTGTCTTTTGGGTTCGGAAAATCGTCGAAGAGCCTGTTTTCTTGGCTTGAATCCTTTAGGATGTTTAGGCTGTGTTCGCCAATCTGCATGGGATTCGGGCATATCCGAAGGGTGCCGAGCAAAATGTCCCAATTTTCCCGGCGAATTTCATTGTCTGGCGTCTACATCGTGGTTCAACCGTGCCCGATGGAAGCCGTTTTGTTGGGTCCGTTGGATGGACCTAGAATTTTACTATTTCGTCCGCTGGTTTAAAGGAGGTGGACTTGGATCTCTTATCGAGTATCACATCGTCCCTATTCACGTGAGAGCGCAGTGTGATAAGTTCTTCTCGCCGCTAGGGCTTTGATAGTGCCTCCGTGGCTAATGCGGCTGTCTTGTTTTTGGCGCAGAGTGCTATGTCCGGATCACTAACGAGTGATTATTCCGCGGGCCTGCATTTTGAGCTTCATGTACCGTAATGGGGTACGGCTTGAAAAATTGTGAATGCCTCTCGTCCTAATATAGCGTGATATCCGCTGTTGAACGAGGCCACTTGGAACGTGACTTCTTCGGATCTGTAATTGTCCAGCGAGCCAAACACCACATCGAGTGTGATTTTTCCGGTGCAGCACGCTTCCCGGCTAGGGATTATTCCTCTGAAGATTGTGCTGCTTCGCTCAATGCGGCTCCAGTCTATTTCCATTTTTTGAAGAGTTTCCTCGTAGATGAGGTTTAATCCGCTGCCGCCATCCATGAGGACCTTGGTAAGTCGAAAGCCGTCCACTATTGGACTAAGTACCAGTGCGGCTGGTGCTCGGGCTGTTCGGAATTTAGGTTCGTCGCTGGCGTTGAAGGTAATGGCTGTGTCGCTCCATGGATTTGTTGTTGCTACTTGGTAGACTTTGGCGAGGCTGCGGATTGTTCGTTTCCGCATATTGTTTGATGCGAAAGTCTCGAAGACTGTTGATACCGTACCGGTATTGTTGGAGTGGTTACCGGGGCTATAAGCTCCTCGCCACTTTTGGCCACCTGCCGTAATATCCAACATGCTCGAAGGCTATGTGTTGGGATGGCGCCCTCTGTACTGTGAATTTTAAAGGGTCCGCTAAGCCATCCCTCCAGTACGGGTCCGTGCCCTTTATGGGGTTTTTGCTTTTTGGTTTTTGTACCTGGTGCCTGAGTGTAATGCACCCTTTTGTTGCGGACTAGGGTTGTATTCGGGGCCGGATTGTCCCCAAACTTATTTTCGGTTTTCCGGAAACTCTCCATCGCACAGTACTTTTGTACTATGGACGCCAGGTCGGCGAAGCGTGTGATTTCACGACAGCTGACGGCGTTCAAGATTCCCTCGTCCGTGCAATTATTGCAAAAAATTGAGATTGCGTTTTCCTCTCGGCAGTCCTTTATCCTCTCCATAACCAGGAGGAATCGCCCGATAATGATGTCTTGTTTCAGCGAGCTCTTGCGGATTAGAGATAGATCGCATATGTCCGGGCGGGTGGGTGGAATTAAGTCGGAACCCTACCCATCTCGAGGCTCAAGGGCGAAGTTTCCAAATTTGAAGCTTGGATTCTTGGGCGTTGTCCAACGAGTCCGTCCGATGCGACTTTAGGTTCAGTGCTTGATCGAGGTCCGTCCCTCCGCGGGAATCCGGCATGGAGGGTTCGGGAGCCCGGACATGACTAGTTTTCAATGCAGGAGAAGAGTCGCCGCGTTGTTCCACTACCACTGCAACGTGGTGGGTGACCTGGGGAGAGTTAATCTCTCTCAGATCGGTTTTAAGCCCAATCTGATTGTAGTCTGTAGCGACTCCCAAGGCGGCGATGCGATCCAAGAGCTCGTTTACGGACGAGAGCTCTATTGGATCCAGCCGCTCGGCAAATTTCGAGCTGACGTGAAGATTGCTTTTGACGACCTGAGAGGTCATTGTCGAAGCGGTGGCCGGACATGCAGTCTTAAGAAAACCACCTAGCCGGATAGTTTGGCCGGCGGTCAAGGCTCCTTTGGCGAAAATACCGTCCTTGAAGACGGGAGGAGGCATCCTTCCTATCGGTGACGCGCAGAGGAACTCTCAATGAAAGCACCAATGTCGGTGTCAAAACCGCGGATCTCGGTAGGGGGTCCCGAACTGTGCGTCTAAGGCAGATGGTAACAGGAGACAAGGGACACGATGTTTTACCTGTGTTCGGGCCCTCTCGATGGAGGTAAAACCCTACTCCAGCTTGATTGATATTGATGATATGGGTAGTACAAGAGTGGATCTACCACGAGATCAAGGAGGCTAAACCCTAGAAGCTAGCCTATGGTATGATTGTTGTAATGGTTGTTCGTCCTACGGACTAAAACCCTCCGGTTTATATAGACACCGGGGAGGGCTAGGGTTACACAGAGTCAGTTACAATGGTAGGAGATCTTCATATCCATATCGCCAAGCTTGCCTTCCACGCCAAGGAAAGTCCCATCCGGACACGAGACGAAGTCTTCAATCTTGTATCTTCATAGTCTTGGAGTCCGGCCGACGATGATAGTCTGGCTGACGATGATAGTCCGGCTGTCCGGACACCCCCTAGTCCAGGACTCCCTCACTTACCATTGAGGAATGCACTTTTCACATCCATTTGATGTAAGGTGATATTATGATGGTTAGCATAAGCAAGCAATATGCGAATAGCCTCAAGTCTAGCAACAGGTGCAAAAGTTTCATCGAAATCAATTCCTTCAACCTGTGTGTAGCCTTGAGCTACAAGATGAGCCTTATTCCTCACCACGAGGCCATTTTCATCTTGTTTGTTGCGGTAGATCCATTTGGTACCGATGATGTTGTGCTTGCGTGGGTCTGGTCGCTTAACAAGCTCCCACACATTGTTGAGCTTGAATTGATGCAATTCATCTTGCATGGCTTGAATCCACTCAGATTCCATGAATGCTTCATCAACTTTAGTGGGTTCTGTGATAGAGACAAATGCAAAATGCCAACAAAAGTTAGATACAGGTGAAGCTTTTGAGCGCTTTAGAGGACCTGGTGCATTGATGTCATCAATGATCTTCTCGATCTGCACTTCGCTTGCAACGCGAGGATGTGCGGGTTGATGACTTTGCTTAGGCCCAGCAGTTTCTTCAAGACCAGTTTCTTCAGTAGCACCAGCGTGATTTTCTTCACGATCTGGAATGACTTCTTTAGCAGATTCTTCGGTAGGGATGATATCCTCGGTAGCTTTGAACTTGATGGATTCCTCAGGTGATATTTCATCAAGCATAGGAGGTAGGTGCTCTCTTTGCGAGCCATTAGTTTCATCAAACAGCACATCTATAGTTTCAACAATCTTGTGATGATTGATGTTGAAGACTCTGTAGGTGTGCGAGTCCTTTTTGTAACCAAGCATAAAACCCTCATGTGCTTTTGGTGCAAATTTAGAGTGATGGTGAGGATCTCTAATCCAGCATTTAGCACCGAAGACTTTGAAATAACTTAAATTGGGTTTCTTGTCAGTGAGGAGTTCATATGAGGTCTTTTTGAAGAATTTGTGAAGATATACCCTATTGATGATGTGGCACGCAGTATCAATTGCTCCAGGCCAAAAGCGCTGAGGTGTCTTGTATTCATCAAGCATGGTGCGAGCCATTTCAACAAGAGTTCTGTTCTTGCGTTCCACGACGCCATTCTGCCGAGGAGTATAAAGAGCAGATAACTCGTGAGTAATACCAAGTATATCAAGATATTCATCGAGGCTAGTGTTCTTGAACTCTGTTCCGTTATCACTCATGATATGCTTCATCTTCACACCGAAGTTAGTAGAAGTCCTTGAGGAAAATCATCTGAAGACTTCCTGCACTTCATTTTTGTAAGTGATGATGTGCACCCATGTGTAACGAGAATAGTCATCAACTATGGCAAAGCCATATAATGATGCAGAACTAGAGAACGTGGCATAATGAGTAGGGCCAAAGAGATCCATATGAAGTAATTCAAAGGGACGAGAAGTGGTCATGATAGTCTTCGAGGGATGCTTGGCTTTGGTGATCTTCCCAGCCTCACAAGCCCCACAAAGGTGATCTTTGAGGAATTTGACACCCTCGATGCCAATGACATGCTTCTTCTTCGCGAGTGTATGCAAGTTCCTCATTCCAGCATGACCAAGTCGTCGATGTCATAGCCAGCATTCTGAAGCTTTTGCAAGTAGACATGTGGCAGGCTGTGGTCCTGCAAAGAAATCAACAATACACAAGTATCCTTTCCTAAAGCCTTCGAAGACTTTGGAATTGTCAGATTCCATTAGCACAATGCAACGATATTTGCCAAAGACAACAACCATATCAAGATCAAAAAGCATTGAGACAGACATGAGGTTGAATCCTAAGGACTCGATGAGCATGACTTTGTCCATGTGTCTATCCTTTGAGATTGCAACCTTACCTAGACCCAATACCTTGCTTTTGCCTTTGTCAGTGTAGGTGATATGCTTCAGATGAGATGGTGACAAATCAGTGTCCATCAACAAGTTCCTGTCACCAGTCATGTGATTTGTACATCCACTGTCGAGGACCCACTCAGTAGCTTTGGGTTGTTCATCCTTGGCACCTTTTGCCATGAAGCAGCAGGTGGGAGCATAGTCATCAAAGCTTTTGTCAGCAGAGTTGGGGGGGGGGTCATTTTCTTCATTGTTGAAGATGGACTTGCTGACATAAGCGGTAGCAAGGGATAAGCTTGCCACACCAGAGTCTGATTCCTCAGATTCCTCCTCCTCCACATTGTCCTTAGATTCAGCTTTAGAGTCTGTTTCCTTGCAAATGAATGCCCGTGCCTTCTTGGAATTGCTCTTCTTGTGAGATGAAGACTTTGAAGATTTTGATGATGAAGATTTTGAAGATTTCTTCTTCTTCTTTGAGTCATCAGAATCGTCATCTTTATACTTCTTCTTCTTTGATTCCTTTTCCCACAGAGGACAATCAGACATGTAGTGACCAGGTTTCTTGCATTTCTGACAAGTTCTCTTTTTGTAGCCACGAGACGAGGAATCATCATTTCTTGAAGACTTTCCAAAGCGACCGCGGCGAGAGAACTTCTGGAATTTTCCACATGAGCATTGCTAGCTCCTGGCTCAGTTCTTCGGGATCATCAAGGCTGCTACTAGAGTCTTTAGCTTCGGACTTAGAGACTGTCTTGGCCTTCAGTGCACGTGATCTTCCGTAGCTCGGTCCATATAGATCACTCTTCTCAGCAAGCTGGAACTCATGAGTGTTTAGCCTCTCGAGGATATCAGCGGGATCAAGTGACTTGTAATCAGCTCGCTCTTGAATCATCAGTGCAAGGGTGTCGAATGAAGAATCAAGTGATCTCAGCAATTTGTTCACCACCTCATGATCGGTGATGTCAGTGGCACCAAGTGCTTGAAGCTCATTTGAGATGTCAGTGAGGCTATCAAAGGTTTGCTGAACATTTTCATTGTCGAGTCTTTTGAAGTGGTTGAAGAGATTGCGAGGAACATCAACTCGGGAGTCACATTGAGTTGACACTCCTTCGTTGACCTTGGACAACCTGTCCCAAATCAGCTTGGTAGTTTCCAGGGCACTCACTCTGCCATACTGTCATTTGCTCAGATGGCCACATATGATATTCTTTGCTTGAGAATCGAGTTGCTTGAATCTCTTCACATCGGCAACATTCACAGACCGAATGATAGAGGGAACGCCATTTTCCACAACATACCAGAGATTGTTATCTATTGCCTCAAGATGCATGCGCATCTTGTTCTTCTAGTAGGGGTAGTCCATCCCATCAAAGGTAGGACACCCAGCCGAGACCTTGATCATACTTGCAGTCGACATAACTAAAACTGCAGGCGGGTAAACCAAAATCACAAAGAACAAGGGAGTACCTTGCTCTGAAACCAATTGAAAGTGCGTTACGTTGACTAGAGGGGGGGGGTGAATAGGCGATTTTTATGAATTCTTCACTGAGGAATTTCAGGGTGAGGAAATTCCTAAGCGAAGAACTACTTGCAGCGGAATAAGTACTCAGGTATAAGCATAACAGAGCAACAACATAGTCATCACGATGAAATGAAAGACAATCACAGAGTACAGAAAGCGTAAACACAGGATAAGCAGGACAAGACAAACTAACTGAAGAAATAGGATTGAGGAATTAGAGAAACTCTTCAGTCAAAGTCTTTAAACAGTAATGATAAGGTTCATCAACATATAACTGAGGAAATGAAAGGGTTGAGGAAATAGAACCCGTAGGCTTGGTGAAGACAATGATTTGGTAGACCAGTTCCAACTACTATGACAATTGTACGTCTGGTTGGAGCGGCTGAGTATTTAAACTCGAGGACACACAATCCTAGACACACAGTCGTCACCGTATTCTCCTTGAGCTAAGATCACACAGACCTCGCCCAACAGTAGTGGTAAGTCTTCACAGGTGACTTCGAAACCTTCACAGACTAGGTCACTCGGTGATCCACAATTCCTCTTGGATGCTCAGACCATGATGCCTAATCGTCTGGAGGATACACAGTCCTCAAAGGTAACAAATGTCGGTTCCACACAGGAACAATCTCTTCAGTGATGCTCAATCGCCTTTGGGTTTGTAGGATTGGGTTTGGGATTTGGATTTTCCTCACTTGATGATTTTCGCTCAAAGTCCTCGGAGGATGGGATGCTCTCAATTGACAAGTGTTAGTTTCTCTCGGAGCAACCAACCAGCTAGTGGTTGTAGGGGGCGGCTATTTATAGCCTGGGGAGCAGCCCGACATGATAAGACATAAATGCCCTTCAATGATATGACCGTTAGGTGGTAGGATATTTTGGACAGCTGGCGCGTGGCACAACAACGGTCGGATTTTAGGTTCGAATTCCTTAGGGCTATCATGTTCCTCACTGTGTAGGCAATTTGCACTGGCGAATTCCTAACTCCTCAGTCAGAACCAATTTCTCAGAGACCAGAAGATCTTTGTCTCTGTCACTGAAGAAATTGACTGAACTGATATGAGATTTCCAATGGCTTCACTCGAAAGGATTGGGTAGGTGTAGGATTTTGAGATGAGTATCATATGGAAATCAGTTTCCTTAGTATTACCTCGACCCCCTTTAACAGTACGATGTTTCCTATGACCCAAAAAGAAGAAAATGAAACTAAGAAAACAAAAGTCTTCACGCTTCATAATCCTCGCATGAATATCCAAATCTTCACGGTCACACCAATTTATTCACTTTCAAAGTCTTCAGGAGAACCAAAGTCTTCGGCCGAAGACATTCATTTTTAGGGGTCGACTTTCACTGTAAATATCAAACTCCTCGTCGACTTATAGAATCTGTGTACACTCACAAACATATTAGTCCCTTAACCTATAAGTCTTCAATACACCGAAATCACTAAGGGGCACTAGATGCACTTACAATCTCCCCCTTTTTGGTGATTGATGACAATATAGGTTAAGTTTTCAACGGGGATAAACACATGAACTGAAAGTGCTCAATACTGAGGAATTTGATTGCAAGATATAGAAGAACTCCCCCTGAAGATGTGCATAGTGAGGAATTTGCTTTTGAAGCAATGCACATTTGAAGAGTAGAATCATGGAGATCTCCCCCTATATCTTGTAATTCATGCACGCATTTAACATTTCGAATGAAGAATTGAAATGCATGATGAAATGTGGTGACTGATGTAATTCAGCATGCGTGCATACCATATATGAGGAAATAGAATGCAGAGAAACAAAGCAAAAGTATCAGGTCACCACCGGACTTAAGTTTACAACTCAATCAACAAACACTTCAGAAGAGCGAGAGTTGCAACTTAACAAAAAGACGTCCATATATAGATAGACCCGCTTGAAGACTAACTCAAATCCCCTCCCCCTTTGTCATCAAGTGAACAAAAGGGACGAAAAGTGGGGACTAATGCCCCTGAAGGATTTCATCACTAAGTCGAAGGAGGAGTGCCAGCGTTGTTGGGGTCGGTTGTTGGAGTAGGGCCTGCCACAGTGTAGTCCAAGTCTTCATTTTCATTAGTCTCGCGCGATGAGGAATATGAGCTGGGCACCAAAGGAGGAACTTCAACCTTCTTGAATTTCTTTAACGGAGGCTTAGACCAGCTGAAGTCCTGCTTGAAGCCCATCTGCTTCAGATCTTCATCACCGTAGAGATGAGTCAGAACAGCCCAGGTGCGATAAAAAACTTCATTGAGGTAGTAGTGGTTCTTCTTCACTGAATTATATGTGGCAGTCATGTTGTGAAGAATAGCACCAAACTTACATTTGATCCATTTATGATTGCGATCCACCTTATGATGAAGACTGAGGAGAAGGTCACGATCAGTCATCACCCTTGGAGCTGTGGCTTGAGGACTTTGCTTTGAGGCATTAGTGGCAGAGTCATGAGTAGCAGAGTCATCATTGGTGGAATATGAGGCAGCTTTGCGGAACTGTCCATCCAATGGACGAATGCCCTCATCAATAATTGCAGTGGCCTTGCCCTTTTCATCAGCTGAGGAAAATGTCCGCTTGAGGACTTGAATAGGGGGCAAGTAACTACTATGGTTGAGTGTGTCAGCTTTGTAGTTGAGTGAAGACCTTGATCCGAGGAATCTCATAATCCAGGGAGCATAAGGCTTCAACTCAAAGGGAGACATTGCAACGTTTGCCAAAGTCCTCATGAAGAAGTCATGGTAGTTCACTGGAACACCATGCATTATATTGAATAGCAGATTCTTCATGATGCCAACAACTTCTTCATCATTCGAGTCGTGGCCTTTGATTGGACTCAGTGTCTTGGTCAGAATGCGGTATACAGTCCTAGGCACATATTGCAATTCCTTCACAAGGCTTGATCAGGCTTCAGTGGCTTCATCAGAACTTGCATGAAGTGATCAGACAGTTCGGTTTCATTGTAGATGAGATGCACACCTTCTGGAGAAGGACTGACAGGCATGGCATGAAGCAATTCAGTGTCCGGTGCTTTAAAGTGAGTATTTTCTGTCATCCAGTCCAACACCCAAGAGTTTACATCTTCAGCATTTCCAGTGATGTGCATCGTCGCATAGAACTAAAGAATGAGTTCTTCATTCCAATCACAGATGTCACTGCAGAAGTTTAGCAATCCAGCATCATGAGTAGCACTGAGGACTGGTGCGAAGCAAGGTAGTGATTCCATATCAACATGAGGAATGTGCTCATGGTCGAAGACTTTGTATTTGTTAAAAAGCACTGAAGAATAGAAGTTTGCTTGGCTGGCAGTCCAGAAATGCTTCCTTCTTAGACGAGCAGAGTCATAAGGATTGTAGTCAGTGAAGAACACATGCTCATTGAAGAAGGCATCAGCCTTGAATTTTCGAGTCTTGGAGAATGGATTCTTCGGCTTTGGCTGAGGAGTATCTGTCAGTTGCAACACAACCTCAGGAATCTCAATCTCTGGAGCCGCAGGCTAAGGAATTTCCGCTTCTGCTTCAGTAGCTGCCCGGGTCTCCATTTCTTCAGCAGCTTTGTCATCAGCACTAGTGGCTGGAATCTCTTCATGAATGGGAGGGGAAGTATGAATTTCATCAGAACCCATTTGAACTTCAGTAGAGACCGGGGGCTGAGGAATTTGTTGAAGTGGTGTGAACAGAGGAGAGTTGGGGTGCTGACTTTTCCAAAAGTCATCGTTCATCACAGGTGTGGTGCTCCCAATGTCCACATCCTCATCGTCCTCCATTTCTTCAACGCCGGCCTCTTCATCTATGAACTAAGGCATTGGCGATGATACCAGGGGAGTTGAAGTGATAGTATCCACTTCAATTTCTTCATCCATCTGCTCTGTCGAAGCAGCAGAAGGATTTTCTTCTGCAAATTCATCAGGAATCTCATAATCTTTCACCAAAATGAATGAGTTCCTTTGATGACATGCTTGAGAGAGGAACAACATTGATAGGATTCTCAATTGAGCTTGTCAAAATCTTTGCCTTCTTGGGTGCAGAAGATTCTGAGGAAGCAGATGGTTTCCTTTTCTTCAGAGCTGCTCTCTCCGCATCTTTTGTTTTATTCACTTCCAGAGCAGAAGGAAGAACTAGGCTTGGTGTTGGAGCAGGCGGAGTAGAGGAAATTGGATCAATTACTTTAGGCACAACTGATGTAGTTGGCCTCTCTTGTGCAATTTATTCAGGCGCAACTTCAGATTCTTCAGCTGACCTGACTTGTTCTTCAGGCGCAACACTAGTGGTTGCCCTGGCAGTTTCTTCAGCGGCTAGCATTTCTTCAGCCCTGGTGCTTGTAGTTTCATCAGCAGCCTGATTTTCATCAGCGGTGCTGGCATGTTCTTCAGTCGGCTGAGCAGATGCTTCAGCCGAGGGAATCTCAATGTGCGATGGATCTGCAACATTGGAAGTGAATTTCTTTGCCATTTTGACGAATCTGACTTTGGCTCCCAGCCATTCTGCCTTATAGGTGTCAAATTCATCGCTGAGCTTCCTGATCTCAGTTTGCATAGCAATGAGTTGCTCAGGCGATAACCTCAAAACGTTATCCTTCAGATAGCGCTGCTTCTTGTACTGGTCTTTCCTAGTAGCTCTGGCTTGATCATATTTCCACTTTGCTTCAGCAATGAATGCCGTTAACATGTGACTTTGTCCAGGAGTGAGGTCTAGCTCTGGCGGAGGAGTGTTTGGATCTTTGTACCAGAGGTCAATGAAATCCAGGATCTTCTTCGGATCCAATAGAAGAGGCACAACACTTCCTTTGGCTCTAGTGGCCCTTTGCTGTCTATCTTTGATGATATCAGCTAATTCATCATCATCAGCCTCATCATTATCATATGGCACTTGAAAGTCAACTTGTTTCTTGTGAGGACTTGGTCTAGTGCCTCGTCCTGCAGTGGCCTTAGTCTTCAGCAAAGTTGGGCTCTTTGAAGACAGGTGAGAAACTGAAGAACTTGCAGAAGCTCCTGAGGCAATTGAGATGCTGGTGGTCCTTTGGCAAGTGGTGAGATGCACAGGTGCTGAGGACTTTGCCGGAGGAGCTAAGGGTTTTGAAGCCTGAGGAACTGGTGCAGCTTGAGGAACTGGGGCAGCTTGAGGAATTTGCCTTGATGGCACAGAAGAGCTTGGCTGTGAGGGCATTGCTGAGGAAGTTGGTTTTCGACCAGGCTTCTTGGGCATAGCCTTCGTGGTGGCCTAAGCAGCGGCAACAACAGAATCTTCATTGAATTTCTTCACTGCTTCTTTAGCCTGCTTAGCCAACTTAGCTTGCCGCGTGGCCCATTCATCAGCATAATCCTTACCACGTTTAAGGATTGTTGGATTAGCTCTTTGGCCAGGTGCCAACGGAGGTCTTTATGACATGCCGATGCATAGGAAGAAAGTTAGACTTCGTCATTGCATGATATATGTTTCTTTGTTGCTGAATACCTAATTATAAATCATTGTTAATTAAAATTGGCTTTGATGTACCTTGGGATCCGGGTGGATCAATTACTTGAGCACTTTATGTCTAGCTTAATGGCTTTAAAGAAAGCGCTACCAGGGAGACAACCCAGAAGTTTTAGAGAGTCAATTTATTCTGTTGTGTGCTTTTAAAAAGTTCAAAAAACAAAAAAATATAGAGGAGAACCTAAAACTTTTCCAAAAGGAAAATGAAAGTGAGAAAGACGAACACCGTTGATGTGGGGGATATCCTTGAACTTTGTTCATGCCCATGGAAACTTTGCGAACCTTGATTACATAATTTTTTCAACAAAAAGCATTATCCCCTTGTAAAAATCCATTGTATTAAAAATGTGCCAAGATTTGCCTTTAGGGTGTTTGAATTGCTTGTTTGGTATGTGTAGTGCAAAAACAGAAACTTTGGCTGTAGTGTGTGATTCTTCATTTTTACTGGAATGTCAAAAGTTTCCTATTTTTTTATAAAGTACTTCTATGCAAATTGTTTATTTTGTCCTATTTTTTTAGAATTTTCTGATTTATAGAAGTATATGTACCATCAGCATCTTTGCAGACTGACCTGTTTTAGTAGATTGCTGTTATAGTTTCTTTATTTGCTTATGTTTAAAATCTTGTTGAGCCCCATTGACTTGGGAGCCATGAATTGTGATAGCATACAGTGGGTAATGTTTGACTATAATTATACAACAATTTTACAGCAAGACATTATGGGACTTGATGTTATATGTACTAACCCTTCTAATAGAAAGTTTGGTTAAGTTTTGTGTAGATGAAGTGTTCGAAGGTCAAGGAGGTATCGATATGAGGAGAATAAGGAGAGGCAAGAGCTCAAGCTTGGGGATGCCCAAGGCACCCCAAGTAAATATCAAGGAGACTCAAGCACCTAAGCTCGGGGATGCCCTGGAAGACATCCCATCTTTCTGCGACAATTATCGACATGCCTTCGTTTTTGTTTTCTTCACATGATATGCGTAAATTCTTGGAGCCTCATGTGCTTTTTATTTTTCTTTTAGTAATGCACCATGCTGGTATGAGATAGTCCTTGGTTGATTTATAGAATGCTTCATGCACTTCACTTACATCATTAGAAGTTTGGATGCCTGTTTCTCTACATATAGAAAACCGTTATTTGTAGAATGCTCTTTAGCTTCACTTATATTTAGTAGAGCATGGTCTTTTGTAGAAAGAACTAAACTCTCATGCTTCACTTATATCTGTTTAGAGAGTCAACATGAATTGGTCATTCACATGGTTAGTCATAAAATCCTACATAAAACTTGTAGATCTGAATATGATATGTTTGATTCCTTGCAATACTTTTACGATATTGAGATGGCAATATGTGGGAGGTACTAGTGAATGGTTGTGGTTTAGTAAGAATATTGGTTTTAAGATTTGTGATTCCCGAAGCATGCATGTATAGTCTCTAGTTATTCTAAGAAGTTCGAGCATGATTTATTATTGATTGTCTTCATTATGAGTGGCGGTGGAGGATGAGAGATGGTCTTTTCCTACCAATCTATCCCCCAGGGGCATGTGTAGTTGTACTTTGCTTTGAGGGCTAATAAACATTCGCAATAAGTATGTGAGTTCTTGAAAGGATCGAGAAGAGGGGCCTAGTGGGGGGGGGGGTGATTAGACCCTTCACAAGTAAAAGTGACAGTTTTTAAGTTCTTCAAGTTTAGGTGGAGTTTTAGCACAAGTTTAAGCATTCACAATACATTTCAAGCAAGCATGAAAAGAGTATATGCAGCGAAAAGAGTAAAGCATGCTAGTTGCAAGAAAGCAAAGGGATGGGATTGGAGTGTGCAAACGTAATGAAGACATGTAGATTTTTGGCGTGGTTTCGATAGGTGGTGCTATCGTACAGCCACATTGATGGAGACTTAAACACACAAAGGGTAACGGTTGTGCGAGTCCACGGAGGGATCGACCCATGAAGAGTCCATGAGGAAGCAACCTTGTCTATCCCACCACGGCCATCGCCCCCGAAGGACTTGCCTCACTCGGGTAGATCTTCACTAAGTAGGCGATCTCCTTGCCCTTACGAACTTCTTGGTTCAACTCCACAACTTGATGGAGGTTGCAACACCTAACCAATCTAGGAGACACCACTCTCCAAAAGGTAATATATGTTGTGTTGATGATGAACTCCTTGCTCTTGTGCTTCAAATGATAGTCTCCCCAACACTCAACTCTCTCTCACAAATTTGGATATGGTGGAAAGATGATTTGAGTGGAAAGCAACTTGGGGAAGGCTAGAAATCAAGATTCTTGTGGTAGGATTGGTATATCTTGATCTCAACACATGAGTTGGTGGTTCTCTTTTAGAAAATGTATGCTAGAAGTGTAGGCACATTATGATGCTCTCTCACAAATGGAGATGGGAGTGGAGGGGTATATATAGCCTCCACACAAAATCCAACCATACACACATTTCACCCAACTCGGTCAAACCAAATATATGAACTCGGTGAGACCGATTTAGTTCAAAATGTGAATGTTAGGAATCTTGGTGGGACCGACTGGAACAACTCGGTGGGACTGATGTGCTAGGGCTTAGGGAAAGCCTCATCTCGGTGGCACCGATTGCATTAACTCGGTAAGACCAAAATGATGCAATTGAGCAACATAGAGTTGGTCAAGCAAACTCGGTTGGACCAATTGCATATTTCGGTGAGACCAATTGCACATTTCGGTGAGACCTAAACAATTGCAACATGCAACAACGAGTTTGCAAGGCCATCTCGGTGAGACCGAGATCCGTATCAATATGATCGAACTGTTAGGGTTTCTGGCAGTGGCTATGTCATATGAACTTGGTGGCACCGGGTAGAAAGAAATTGGTGGGGCCGAGTTCGAGTTTAGGATTTTGACATATTTGGAATGAGAAAGTGGTTGAGGGCTTTGGAGCAATATCACTAAGCATTTGAGCAAGCAATCCATTAAGCAACACCTCCTCCCCTTTTAATAGTATTGGCTTTCCTATGGACTCAATGTGATCTTGGATCACTAAAATAGAAATGAAGAGTCTCGAGATTTAACCAATGCATGTCCTTGACAACTTGAAGGGGTTCCACATCCTCTTGTCCTTTCCACGCCATTGTTGAACTTGTCTGAAATACACTAGATAAAAGCATTAGTCCAACAAGATATATGTTGACATTAATTACCAGAATCACCCAGGGAGCACTTGTGCTTCCAGTCTCCTCCTTTTTGGTAATTGATGACAACATACATCAAAGCTTTAGGTAAAAAATATGAAGAGTAACAAGTAAAGCTTTGGAGGAACATGTAACATGAATAAGTTCCCCCTACATGTATGCAATCATGTGAATATAGAATATACTAACATGTGATTGCACAATCATGATAGAGCAAGCAGAGAGTTACATGTATCTTGGCTATATGCATCAGAGCAAATGATATGATTTAGAAATATACCTCCATGTTTATGAGTCCCTCTTGCGAACAATATGTACACCAGCAAGAGATCATCATGCACATGAGTGTGACGCATATACTTACCTTGTGGTTTTGAGCTAACTTTGTAAAGAGTGGACTTGAGAAAACTGGGTTAGATAACACAAGAACACTCCTAATAAAGCATGTTAAGGTACCACAAGAATACCAAGACTGGGATAACATGTAGTGGGTGAGTACCGAGTACTTCATTTAGATATAGACATGTTCCCAAAGATTTAAAGATGTGCAATGACTTCCCAAGATTTTTCTCCCATTAGACATGGACTCTTTCTCCCCCTGAATTTGATATTGGATAATGGGAGAAGGTAGGGTGAGATAAAATCAGAGCAAGATAGGGTAATATAACCAAAATCAAAGCAACAAGAATTTTAGCGATAGCTAAGATCAAACATATTGACATGTCTTTCCCCTCTTAAAGACATGTGACTGCTCTCCTCTTTGTTAACAAGCATATGTAGAAGAGCTTAGATGGGCTCATATGATAAGCTTTGATGTGCTCTCTCTCCCCCTTTGACATCAATTTCCAAGAAGGACACTTCTGGAGCATGAGTCAAGTAGGTGTGGTCCTTGAGAGACACTACAAAGTAGTAGGTATTTTCTGATGCTTATAGAGGGAAGAATCATTTAGTGGAGCTGAAGAAAATAGGCAGTAAGAAATGGCAAAACATTTTCTCCGAGTTGAAATCAGTGATGCCGATTCATTTCCGTCAGTGACGCCGAGATGACAGTCAAAGAAGGTCCCGATCGGTGAGACCGAGTCAGTCCATGTCGGTTGTACTGATGAACTATTTACAAGGAGACCTTGTATTTCGGTCGAGTTGATGGGATTGGATCGGAGGGACCGAGTTCAACACAGAGTAAAGATTTTGTCAACTCAGCTCACTTGGAAAATGAAATCTCACAAGGATTTGTAAGGAGTTAACAGAAAGATTTGCAATAAATTAACAACCATATTTTAGGAACTTGGTGATGTTGAGATTGCTCAAAATGTGAATGACTTGCAATCTCATAGATTTGGGCTCATCAAAGTACCTACAAGAGTTAGATAACATGCAAGGGTGCTAGTATAAATCCAAGACATATGATCATCATCATAAGAGAAATATCAAGGATTAGTCATAGAAAGGCTCATGCCTTGCATGTATCCAAATGAAGTTTCTACTCCAAGTTTGAGGCATCAATGATATTCAATTCACCTCTCAAACGGCAGAATACTTCCTCATCAAGCGGTTTGGTGAATATACCCGCCAATTGCTTATTGGTACGAACATGCTTAAGATTGATGTCTCCTTTAACAACATGATCTTGAATGAAATGATGACGAACTTGAATATGCTTAGTTCGAGAATGTTTCACGGGACTGTGAGCAATCTTAATAGCATTTTCATTATCACAAAGCAATGGAACATGTTTCACATGTATCCCGTAATCCTTAAGAGTTTAGGCCATCCAAAGTAATTCAGCACAACATGATCCAGCGGCAATGTATTCCGCTTCGGCAGTTGATAAGGATACCGAGTTTTGTTTCTTGGAGGACCAAGACACAAGGGATCTACCATGAAATTGACAAGTACTCGAAGTGGACTTTCTATCAACCTTGTCACCGGCATAGTCCAAATCGGAGTAGCCAACAAGGTCAAAAGATGCCCTCTTAGGATACCAAATGCCAAAGTTTGGTGTATGAATTAAGTATCTCACTATCCTTTTCACGGCCTTAAGATGACACTCTTTAGGGGCCGCTTGATATCGTGCACACATGCACACAATTAGCATAATATCCGGACGGGAGGCACATAGATATATTAATGAACCAATCCTAGATCGGTAAACCTTTTGGTCAACCGGTTTGCCATCCTTAGTCAAGTCAAGATGTCCACTAGTAGGCATGGGTGTTTTCTTACCTTTGCTTTCTTGCATGTTGAGCTTCTTGAAAAGATCCTTGGTATAGTTTGTTTGAGACACAAAGGTACCTTCCTTAGTTTGCTTGATTTGAAACCCAAGGGAAAAAATTGAGTTCACTCATCATAGACATCTCAAACTTCTCCGACATTAGCCTTCCAAACTTTTCACTAAAATGGGGGTTAGTAGAACCAAATATGATATCATCCACATAAATTTGGCACACTAATAATTCACCATTAACCCTTTTAGTAAAAAGTGTAGAATCAATCTTCCCAATCTCAAAGCCTTTTTCAATAAGAAACTTGGTCAAGCATTTATACCATGCTCTAGGAGCTTGTTTAATACCATAAAGAGCTTTGTGAAGTTTGTAGACATGATTAGGTTTCTTAGGATTGACAAAGCTGAGAGATTGTTTAACATAAACTTTTGCAATAAGTATGTGAGTTCTTTATGACTAATGTGAGTTCATGGATTATACACACTCTCACCTTTCCGCAATTTGCTAGCCTCTTTGTTACCTTGCATTGCCCTTTCTCACCTCGAGAGTCGGTGCAAACTTCATCGGTGCATCCAAACCCCGTGATATGATACGCTCTATCACACATAAGTTTCCTTATATCTTCCTCAAAACATCCACCATACCTACCTATCATGGCATTTCCATAGCCATTCCGAGATATATTGCCATGCAACTTCCATCATCATCATATACATGACTTGAGCATTCATTGTCATATTGCTTTGCATGATCGTAAGATAGCTATTGGGATATTTTCATGGCTTGTCCATTTTTTGATATCTTTGCTACACTAGACCATTTCACATTCTGGTACACTACCAGAGGCATTCATATAGAGTCATCTTGTATAGTTTTTATCAAGTTGTAATATCGAGTTGTAAGTAAATAAAAGTGTGATGATCATCATTATTAGAGCATTGTCCCAATGAGGAAATAAATAAAAGGCCAACAAGAGCCCATAAAAAAGAGAAAAAATACAAAAATGCGAGAAAAAGAGAGAAGGGGAAATGTTACTATCCTTTTCCACACTTGTGATTCAAACTAGCACCATATTTTTCATATAGAGAGTCTCCTATGTTGTCACTTTCATATACTAGTGAGATTTTATTAATTATAGAACTTGGTCTGTATACTCCGATGATGGGCTTCCTCAAATATCCAAGGTCTTCATGAGCAAGCAAGTTAGATGCACACCCACTTAGTTTTCATGTTGAGCTTTCATACACTTATAGCTCTTAATACATCCGTTGCATGGCAATCCCTACTCCTTGCATTGACAACAATTGATGGGCATCTCCATAGTCTATTGATTAGCCGTGTCGATGTGAGACTATCTTACTTTTTTGACTTCCCCTTATTAATCTCTATCACTGCATTCTATTCCACCCATAGTGCTATGTCCATGGCTTACGCTCATGTATTGCGTGGGGGTTGAAAAAGCTAAAGCGCGTTAAAAAGTATGAACCAATTGCTCGGCGGTCATCGGGGTTGTACATGATAAATACTTTGTGTTAAGACGATGGAGCATGACAAGACTATACGATTTTTTAGGGATACCGCTCTTTAGCATTTTCACTCTGAAAGGGATGATTGTTTGTTGGTATGCCTGAGTATTGATGTCTTTATATCAAATTATAGACTATCACCTTGAATCACTCGTATCTTAATATTCATGCCATGACTATATTATATGATCAAAATTATGCTAGGTAGCATTCCACATCAAACATTGTCTTTCTTATCATTTACCTACTCAAGGACGAGCAGGAATTAACCTTGGGGATGCTGATACGTCTTCATTGTATCTATAATTTTTTATTGTTCCATGCCAATATTCTACAACATTTTATATTATTTTTGGGACTAACATATTGATCTAGTGCCTAGTGCCAGTTCCTGTTTTTTGCATGTTTTTTTGTTACGCAGAAAGTCCATAACGAGCGAAGTACAAATGCAATAAATTTTTACTAAGAATTATTCTGGAATATATGTGATTTTTGGGAAGAAGAATCATCGCAAGACAGTGTCCGAGGTGGCCATAAGGCAACATGGTGCGGCTAGGGGGGTGGCCGCACCATGTTGCCTTGTGACTCCCTCGTAAGGTGGTTGCAGACCTTCTTTTGCCGCAACAAAGATAATTTCCGGATAAAAGTCCCCTCAAAATTTCAGCCCAATCGGAGTTATGGATCTTAGGGAATATAAAAAACGGTGAAGGGGTCCGAAAGCAGACGCAAAACAAAACCGAGATAGATAGATAAATAGATAGATAGATATATAGAAAGAGAGATCTAATCTCGGAGGAGCTCCTGTCCTCCTGGACCCATGGAGGCTAAGGACCAGAGGGGAAACCCTCTTCCCATCTAGGGGGAGGCCAAGGAAGAATAAGGAGGAGGGGGATCTCTCCTCCTCTCTCCGGTGGCGCCAGAACACCGCCGGGGCAATCGTCGTGTCAGGGCGATCGACTCCAACACCTCCGTCATCTTCATCAAGACCTCCATCACCTTCCCTCATATATATTCAACGGTCCACTCTCTCGCAACCCGCTGTAACCTATACGTGCCATCCTATGATGTTTGAGTAGATTTCTGTTTTCCTTTGGGTTATTGGTGAATTGATATTATTGGTTTAGTTTGCTTGTGGTTATGTTGCTGTCTTTTGGTGCCCATCAAATGAGCGCGCATGTGGATCACACCATAGGGTTAGTTGTATGTTGATAGGACTATGCATTGGAGGGAAAGAGTGACAAAAGCTCCTTCCCATCATAGAAATTGATTCATACACGATTGAAGGGGGACCAATATATCTTAATGCCATGGTTGGGTTTTACCTTAATGAACATTAGTAGTTGCGGGTGCTTGCTAACAGTTCCAATCATAAGTGCATAGAATTCTAAGTAAGGATGACATCCTAGCAGCGACCTCTCTCACATAAAAACTTGCTATCAGTCTAGTAACTTAACCAATTGCTTAGGGATAATTCCGCAAATCCTACCACCACTTTTCCACACTCGCTATACTAACTTAATTGTACTCTTATTAAAACAACACCTCACGTTCTTTATTATCTTGCAAACCTATCCCTTTACACCTACAAAGTACTTCTAGTTTTATTCTTGTTCTAGGTAAAGCGAACATTAAGTATGCATAGAGTTGTATCAGTGGTCGATAGAACTTGAAGGGAATATTAATTCTACCTTTAGCTCCTTGTTGGGTTCAACACTTTTACTTATCGAGAAAGGCTATAGTTGATACCATATACTTGTCGGTTATCATCGACAAGGTGTTGCAGCTGGGTACACGACCCTTCAGTAACCCCATTCCTCGCCAAGAGTGGGCAGAGGTCATCTGCGCCATACTTGCACCAAAGGCCACTCGCGCCATACTTGCACCGAATGAATACTTGCACCGAATGATGGCCACTATTGGGAAACGTAGTATAAAACAAAAAAATGCACCTACACACATCCAAGATCAATATGAAGCTGCATAACGAGTTGGGATCATGATCATTACCGTCACCGAGTTGCAATGGAAGATGAACGTATCAGTGTAGATCATGCTTGGAGTCCCTAGAACCGTTAATGAACATTCCCGCGAACCACCCATGAACAGTTCCTCGAACCGAAGACCAAAAGCACACACTCTCTACTTGGTTGCAAGTGTGCAACCTTCACAATCCGGCAGCATTTCGCCATCCAAAGCTAATCATCGCCGAGGAATTAGAGGGAGGCAATTAGAACCACACTCGACTTCTAATTATGAGGACAAGAGGATTAGTGTATCTCTAATTAGTCAACTAGGACCAACTAGAACTAGAACTATAAGAACTAGAGGAGGCTCCAACACTTGTATATCCAATAGAGCAAAAAAACCTAGTATATATAGGTTAATGGAGGAGGAGGGGGCGGACACCAAGGAGGGAAAGTCCCTCCTTGGGGCACTAGCCAAGGGGGAGGAGTAGGAATCCTCCCCTAGTCTAATTCCCCCCCCCCCCATATGGAAAGGGAGGCGCCACTTCCTTATGGGCCTTCGTGGCCCATAATTCCTTCCACCTCATGGCCTTTTTAGCCCCGTTGATATTTAAATTAAATGTACAATATTCTAAATACTTCTAGACCATTATATTTTTTAACATCCCCGAAAACATTTTCCATCTGTATATCTTTATCGGCAATACCCGGTATTACCCAATATTCACCGAAACCCTTCCTGTGACCCCGAAACGCTTTCAAATCCTCTCGGAACTATTCCGAATATTAAAGAACAAATTCCACAAATATATTCTCATCACTCTCATCCTACTAGAGCTCAGCAAATAGTGATTGCCTCAAGCTAGTGAGCTCGTAGGTTCGGTAACTCATAGACACGAACAATTATTTTGCTGTTGCATGTACATGTAGTTCAAATTTGAATTATGGCCATTAAATGGGTAAACTCACTTAATGTCTTTAAAAGGTCAAATGGCCCATGAAAATTTCCAATTTTTAACATGACAACTGTATTAGTGCATGTTAATGGTAGAAAAAAAATTGCAAGGCCATACGAGGAAGCGACCGCTGGTTCGTCATCGAACATGCATTGTTCCCTCACGAAACCATAAGCCTTGTGAGATGCTCTGATTTGTGAGAGGTGTGTGTCAAAACTTTTGTAACATATGCCAATTTTTTACCACAACATCTTGGTTCCATGCCATTACATCAAGCAAGGTTTCATATATTTCTGAACATTTTTGAATTTTTTGAAATCTAAAAGCCATGGTGCTCAATGTTTGTGTCCAAGTCGTGCCACCAATATGTTTGAAAATTCATTCCATTTTACTGCACATGCATTACTTGCACACAAGGAGACAAATATGATTTTCCAACCCATGATGTTTGCTGTTGCATGTACATGTAGTTCACATTTTAATTAGGGCCATTATATGGCTAGAAACTCACTTTATGTCTTAGAAAGGTCAAATGAACCCTGGAAATTTCCAAATTTAACATGACAGTTATATTAGTGCATGTTAACGGAAGAAAAAATTTCAAGGTCATACGAGGGAGCGACCGTCTGTTCATCATCAAACATGCATTGTTCCGTCTCAGAACCACGAGTTTTCACGTGAGATGCTCTGATTTGTGAGAGGTGTGTGTCAAAACTTTCGTCAAACAAGCCAATTTTTTTACCACAACATCTTGGTGCCATGCCATTACGTCAAGCAACGTTTCATGTATTTCTGATTATTTTTTTATTTTTTTGGAATATAAAAGCCATCATACTCGTTGTTTGTATCCAAGCCGTGACACCAATATGTTTGAAAATTCCTTCTAATTTACTGCACAGGGCATTAACTTACACATAAGAACACAAATGCGGTTTTCCAACCCATGCTGGTTTGTTGTTGCATGTACATGCAGTTAAAATTTGAATTATGCCCATTATATGGATAGAAACTCACTTAATGTCTTAAAAAGGTCAAATGAACTCTGAAATTTTCCAAATTTGAACATGATAGTTGTATTAGTGCATGTTAACAATAGAAAAATTTCAAGGCCATACATGGAAGTGACTGCTGGTTCGTCATCAAACATGCGTTGTTCCCCTCTCGGAACCACAAGTCTTCTCGTAAGATGCTCCGATGTGTGAGAGGTGTGTGTCAAAACTTTTGTCAAACATGCCAATTTTTTTACCACATCATCGTGGTGCCATGCCATTACATCACACAAGGTTTCATGTATTTTTGATCATTTTTTTAGAATTTAAAAGCCATGGTACTCAATGTTTGTGTCCAAGATGTGACACCAATATGTTTGAAAATTCCTTCCAATTTACTGCACAAGACATTAACTTGCACACAAGGACAAAATATAATTTTTCAACCCATGATGGTTTGCTTTTGCATGTACATGTAGTTCAAATTTGAATTACGACCATTATATGAATAGAAACTCACTTAATGTCTTACAAAGGTCGAATGAACCCTGGAAATTTGCAAATTTTAACATGACAGTTGTATTATCTCATGTTAATGGTACGATTTTTTTCGTACATTTAAAACACCATATGTTGCCACTGTAACCGAAATAAGTCTTTCATAGCTAATACAAAAATTTAACTACATCACACACAATTGGTTAGGAACCATTTGCAATGTAAATTCTTGGGTGTATTTATTTGTTCCTCCATAAGCTTTGCCAGTTTTGTCTGCTCCTGTGTCGTTCGCCCTCGAATCCACGAATCCCCGATCCCCATTCCCCGACACCTTCTTGCAAAGAATGACGTCGTGGAGACGCTTCGTGAGGGCCCGTACGGTCGCCGTGTACGCCTCGAGCAGCTCTGCTCCGCTGAGAGCATGACCGCCTACACCGGGAGCGCGGCCGCATCCACTGAGAGGGCATTTGCGGCAGCCGATGGGGCAGCTCAACAGCTAAGACGGCGGCTGCAAACGCCGAGAGCGCTTGAGCAGCCGTCTGTGCCGTGGAGGTTGCCTTGGCCCGAGTCGAGGCCACCCAACTAAAGTTTGCATAAAGTTGAGACACTTACTTTGGAACGGAGGGAGTACATATTGGCTATGATCTATCAATTATTGAGATGCAATAGCATGCATGTTAGTCTCCTTTGTATTTGATGAAATGTTGCAACGGGGCAACCTTGGACATAAGATACATGAAACAGAAGCTGGAAGCTTCATAGCATCGTACTTATCTTGCTAAGAAATTGCAGTACGTACTATACTACTATGTAAAGAGTTAGGTGTCGCATGGTGTCCAAAAAATATGGTGATAGTATGAGGTGGGCCATGTAATCACTGAGCTTGCGTGTTTTCACTGCTTTCCCACTCCTCCACTGTAAGAATGGAGAAAATTATAATCTACCTCCTTTCCTTGAAACGTGGGACATCCAGCAGTCGTACCACCTCAGTAATATTGACCAATGAGCCATCAAATCACATAGACACAACAGTAAGTTGGACGGACGAAGCAACCATCACTCTTGAATCCACTTTCTTCAACGTAGGCGCCAGTGAGAGGTCGCGTCCGCTCTTCCCGGGCATGAATGCGACACTGGTTCTCTGGAGCGGTGCTGACCGTTTCAGGCAGGAAGCGCGCGCGAACGATGGAGGGGCTTTGGGTGGGCCAGGCTAGTCAGGAGCGGGCGTGGCAGCTGTCCCGACCGTACACCCAGAAATGAGAGGATGCACCGACTCTCGCGGCTAAATCATACACTGCACACCATCTCTCTGTAGGAGTAGGTCGATGTGTCGCTCTCTCTAACACACACGCTGTTAAAACACACACACACACACACACACACACACACACAGGTTCATAGGATAGGAATATCGTGCGAGTGGGAAGCCACGGGAAGTGAGATAAATGGAGCACATACAAGAAGAGAAGAGGTGAAGAATATTCCATCAAACCTGGACTGAGGAGTAGAGTAGTACTCCCTCCGTCTAGGAGTTAAGTCATTGATACGTCTCCGTCGTATCTACTTTTCCAAACACTTTTGCCCTTGTTTTGGACTCTAACTTGTATGATTTGAATGGAACTAACCCGGACTGACGCTGTTTTCAGCAGAACTGCCATGGTGTTGTTTTTTGTGCAGAAAATAAAAGTTCTCGGAATGACCTGAAACTCCACGGAACACCTTAGAAAAAATAAAGAAAAATCGTCGCCAAAGATGAAGGCCAGGGCGCCCACACCCTGTCCACGAGGGTGGGGGGCGCGCCCCCCTGGGCGTGCCCCCTACCTCGTGGGCCCCTGGTGGCCCTTCGACGCCAACTCCAACTCCATATATTGGCTTTCGGGGAGAAAAAAATTAGAGAGAAGAAATAATCGCGTTTTACGATACGGAGCCGCCGCCAAGCCCTAATCTCTCTCGGGAGGGCTGATCTGGAGTCTGTTCGAGGCTCCGGAGAGGGGGATTCGTCGCCGTCATCATCATCAACCATCCTCCATCACCAATTTCATGATGCTCACCGCCGTGCGTGAGTAATTGCATCGTAGGCTTGCTGGACGGTGATGGGTTGGGTGAGATTTATCATGTAATCGAGTTAGTTTTGTTAGAGTTTGATCCCTAGTATCCATTATGTTCTGAGATTGATGTTGCTATGACTTTGCTATGCTTAATGCTTGTCACTAGGGCCCGAGTGCCATGATTTCAGATCTGAACCTATTATGTTTTCATGAATATATGTGTGTTCTTGATCCTATCTTGCAAGTCTATAGTCACCTACTATGTGTTATGATTCGGCAACCCCGAAGTGACAATAATCGGGACCACTCCCGGTGATGACCACAGTTTGAGGAGTTCATGTATTCACTATGTGCTAATGCTTTGTTCCGGTTCTCTATTAAAAGGAGGCCTTAATATCCCTTAGTTTCCAATAGGACCCGCTGCCACGGGAGGGTAGGACAAAAGATGTCATGCAAGTTCTTTTCTATAAGCGCGTATGACTATATACGGAATACATGCCTACATTACATTGATGAATTGGAGCTAGCTCTATGTCACCATATGTTATGACTGTTACATGACGAACCGCATCCAGCGTAATTATCCATCGCTAATCCGGTGCCTACGAGTTTTCCATATACTGGTTCTCGCTTATTTACTTTTCCGTTGCTACTGTTACAATCACTACAAAATACCAAAAACATTACTTTTGCTGTCTTTACTTTTGTTACCATTACCACCACTATAATATTACTTTGCTACTAAACACTTTGCTGCAGATACTAAGTTTCCAGGTGTGGTTGAATTGACAACTCAACTGCTAATACTTGAGAATATTCTTTGGCTCCCCTTGTGTCGAATCAATAAATTTGGGTTGAATACTCTACCCTCGAAAACTGTTGTGATCCCCTATACTTGTGGGTTATCAAGACCTTTTTCTGGTGCCGTTGCCGGGGAGGCTCGTGCAAGCAAGTCAACTATACCAAGTACCCATCGCAATCCCTATCTCTCGCATTACATTATTTGCCATTTGCCTTTCGTTTTCCTCTCCCCCACTTCACCCTTGCCATTTTATTTGCCCTCTCTTTCCCAATCTCCTCCTCTCTTTCCCGTTTGCCTTTTTCTTGTTCCCTTTTTGTTTGCTTTCTCCCGCCTTGCTTATATTGCCGCTATGTCTGAAATTGGGGATATTATTGTCGATATGGACAATAGTGATAACACAGAAAATCCCGAGGCTCCGGCCGATGAACCTCCTATCTTGCATACTAAAAAGTTTCGAATCGGTAGTGGTAACATCATTGGCAAAGGTGTTATTCAAGATTTCTTTACTTGTGCCGGTGCTTTACCTACCATGGGTTGTTCTATTCTTCATAGAACTAGTAGCCTTGCGGATGCTAGGCTATGCTTGTGGTTGAACTTGAAAGACAATTTATGCATATGCACGCTTGCATACAGAGAATTTTCTTAGAATTCTCTAATATTGAGCATTCTTCTGTTAAGCGTGCTGTTACTATCTTTTTGGCTCATGAATTTAGATTTATCATAAGAGAAGCGAAAGAAATCTTTGCACACTATAGGGTGGACGCCGGTCGTCCACCCATAGAAGCAATCCTCTATGATCAAGAGGAAATTAGACGTTTTCAATCTTCGGACTATGTCGCTTTCAATGAAAATCTTAGAAAAAAAGGTCCCTATCAATGTCTTGGGTTATTGCATTAACAAGCTTAATAATGATTTTGCCCTTAGAAATAATGAGCTAGGATACTCTCTCGAGTATAAGCTCACAAGCTTTTGCCAAAAGAATGCTTTCAGTGATGAAATAGTTGTGCACTATGAAGGGCCAAGGGAGGAACCCGTTCCTCCCGTGATTGATCTTGGGGATTTTTGTCCCGCTAAATTTAGCCCTTTTGATTATTTTTGCTTGTCTCAAAGGAAACTTGCTGCCGAACGTAGAGAATACGAGATGAGCTTTCAAGATCTATCTTATTATTACGGCACTACCTAGATCTATCCTTGCTTTTATGCCTAGCTAGGGGCGTTAAACGATAGCGCTTGTTGTGAGGCAACCCAACTTTATTTTGTGTTTTCTGTTTTTGCTTCTGTTTAGGAATAAATAATCCATCTACCTTCTGTTTGGATGTGGTTTTATGTTTTAATTAGTGTTTGTGCCAAGTAGAACCTATAGGATAACCTACGATGATAGTTGTTTTGATTCTGCTGAAAAACAGAAACTTTACGCGCACGAATTTAGTTATGATAAATCACAGAAACGTGATTTTGCGTTGATTCATTTTGATTCTGTTCAATAAACAAATTTTACAGGACTTCCTATTTTGGTAGAATTTTTAGAGTTCCAGAAGTTTGCGTTAGTTACAGATTGCTACAGACTGTTCTGTTTTTGACAGATTCTGTTTTTCCTGTGTTGTTTGCTTATTTTGATGAATCTATGGCTAGTAAAAAAGTTTATAAACCATAGAGAAGTTGGAACACAGTAGGTTTAACACCAATATAAATAAATAATGAGTTCATTACAGTACCTTGAAGTAGTCTTTTATTTTCTTTCTCTAACGGAGCTCACGAGATTTCTGTTGAGTTTTGTGTTGTGAAGTTCTCAAGTTTTGGGTGAATTATTTTGATGGATTATGGAACAAGGAGTGGCAAGAGCCTAAGCTTGGGGATGCCCATGGCACCCCCAAGATAATCCAAGGACACCAAAAAGTCAAAGCTTGGGGATGCCCCGGAAGGCATCCCCTCTTTCATCCACTTCCATCGGTAATTTACTTGGAGCTATATTTTTATTCACCAACATGATATGTGTTTTGCTTGGAGCGTCTTGTATTATTTGTGTCTTTGCTTGTTAGTTTACTACAATCATCCTTGCTGTACACATCTTTTGAGAGAGCCATACATGAATTGGAATTTGTTAGAATACTCTATGTGCTTCACTTATATCTTTTGAGCTTGATAGTTTTGCTCATAGTGCTTCACTTATATCTTTTGAGCGTGATACTTTTTGCTCTAGTACTTCACTTATATCTTTTAGAGCACGGTGGTGGATTTGTTTTAAAGAAACTATTGATCTCTCATGCTTCACTTAGATTATTTAGAGAGTCGTTAATAGCATGGTAATTTGCTTAATGTTAATATACTTGGTGTTCAAGATATGTGAAACTTTCTTTAGAGTGTGTTGAATACTAAGATAAGTTTGATGCTTGATAATTGTTTTGAGATATGGAGGTGATAATATCAAAGTCGTGCTAGTTTGGTGATTATGAATTTGAGAAATACTTGTGTTGAAGTTTGCAAGTCCCGTAGCATGCACGTATGGTTAAAGTTGTGTAACAAATTTAAACATGAAGTGTACCTGGCTTGTGCATCCTTATGAGTGGCGGTCGGGGACGAGCGATGGTCTTTTCCTACCAATCTATCCCCCTAGGAGCATGCGCGTAGTACTTGATTTTTGATGACTTCTAAAATTTTGCAATAAGTATATGAGTTCTTTTGACTAATGTTGAGTCCATGGATTATACGCACTCTCACCTTTCCGCCTTTGCTAGCCTCTTGATGCACGTGCATTGCCCTTTCTCACCTTGAGAGTTGGTGCAAGCTTCACGGTGCATCAAACCCGTGATACGATCGCTCTATCACACATAAACCTCCTTATATCTTCCTCAAAACAGCCACCATACCTACCTATCATGGCATTTCCATAGCCATTCCGAGATATATTGCCATGCAACTTCCATCATCATCATCATCATCATCATCATCATCATGACATACATTACTTTTGTCATATTGCCATTGCATGATCATGTAGTTGACATCGTATTTGTGGCAAAGCCACCATGCATTATTTTCCATACATGTCACTCTTGATTCATTGCACCATCCTGGTACATTGCCGGAGGCATTCATATAGAGTCATATCTTGTTCTAAGTTTCGAGTTGTAATCCTTATGTTGTAAGCAATAGAAGTGTGATGATCATCATTATTAGAGCATTGCCCAAATAAAAAAAAAAGAGAAAGGCCAAAAAAAAGAAAGGCCCAAAAAAAGTGGCAATGCTACTATCTCTTTTTCCACACTTGTGCTTCAAAGTAGCACCTTGTTCTTCATGTAGTGAGTCTCATATATTGTGCTTCAAAGTAGCACCTTGTTCCTCATGTAGTGAGTCTCATAAAGTTGTCCTTTTTATACTAGTGGGAATTTTTCATTATAGAACTTGGCTTTTATATTCCTACCATGGGCTTCCTCAAATGCCCTAGGTCTTCATGAGCAAGCAAGTTGGATGCACACCCACTAGTTTTCTTTTGTTGAGCATTCATAGCTCTAGTGCATCCGTTGCATGGCAATCCCTACTCCTAATGTTGACATCAATTGATGGGCATCTCCATAGCCCGTTGATTATCCTCATCAATGTGATACTTTCTCCTTTTTTGTCTTCTCCACACAATCCCCATCATCATATTCTATTCCACCCATAGTGCTATATCCATGGCTCACGCTCATGTATTGCGTGAAGGTTGAAAAAGTTTGAGATTATTTAAGTATGAAACAATTGCTTGGCTTGTCATCGAGGTTATAGAAGTTGGGAACATCTTTGTGTGACGAAAATGAAGCATAGCCTAACTATATGATTTTGTAGGGATGAACTTTCTTTTGCCATGTTATTTTGAGAAGACATGATTGCTTTGATTAGTATGCTTGAAGTATTATTATTTTTGTGTCAATATGAACTTTTGTCTTGAATCTTTCGGATCTGAATATTCATATCACAATTAAGAAGATTTACATCGAAATTATGCCAAAGTATCATTCCGCATCAAAAATTCTTTTTTTATCATTTACCTACTCGAGGACGAGAAGGAATTAAGCTTGGGGATGCCTGATACGTCTCCAACGTATCTATAATTTTTTATTGCTCCATGCTACTTTATCTAATGTTTTGGACTATATTGGGCTTTATTTTCCACTTTTATATTACTTTTGGGACTAACCTATTAACCGGAGGCCCAACCCAGAATTGCTGTTTTTTTGCCTATTTCAGTGTTTCGAAGAAACGGAATATCAAACGGAGTCCAAACGGAATGAAACCTTCGGGATCGTGATTTTCCAACCGAACGTGATCCAGGAGACTTGGACCCTACTCCAAGCAGTGCCAGAGGAGGTCACGAGGGTGGAGGGCGCACCCCTGTGGGCGTGCCCCCCTACCTCATGGGCCCCCTGACGCTCCACCGATGTACTCCTTCCTCCTATATATACCTATGTATCCCCGTACGATCAGAACAGGATCCAAAAACCTAATTCCACCGCCGCAACCTTCTGTATCCACGAGATCCCATCTTGGGGCCTGTTCTGGAGCTCCGCCGGAGGGGGCATCCACCATGGAGGGCTTCTACATCATCACCATAGCCCCTCCGATGAAGTGTGAGTAGTTTACTTCAGACCTTCGGGTCCATAGTTAGTAGCTAGATGGCTTCTTCTCTCTTTTTGGATCTCAATACAATGTTCTCCCCCTCTCTCGTGGAGATCTATTCGATGTAATCTTCTTTTTGCGGTGTGTTTGTTGAGAACGATGAATTGTGGGTTTATGATCCAGTATTATCTATGGAAAATATTTGATTCTTCTCTGAATTCTTTTATGTATGATTGAGTTATCTTTGCAAGTCTCTTCGAATTATCCTTTTTGGTTTGGCCAACTAGATTGGTAGTTCTTGCAATGTGAGAAGTGCTTAGCTTTGGGTTCAATCTTGCGGTGTCCTTACCCAGTGACAGAAGGGGCAGCAAGGCACGTATTGTATTGTTGCCATCGAGGATAACAAGATGGTTTTTTTTATCATATTGCATGAATTTATCCCTCTACATCATGTCATCTTGCTTACGGCGTTACTCGCTTTTTAACTTAATACTCTAGATGCATCTTTGGATAGCGGTCGATGAGTGGAGTAATAGTAGTAGATGCGAGAATCGTTTCGATCTACTTGTTTTGGACGTGATGCCTATATACATGATCATTGCCTAGATATACTCATAACTATGCTCAATTCTGTCAATTGATCAACAACAATTTGTTCACCCACCGTAGAATACTTATGCTCTTGAGAGAAGCCACTAGTGAAACCTATGGCCCCCGGGTCTATTCTCATCATATCAATCTCTATCACTTTATTTACTTGCTTTGTTTTTACTTTGCCTTTTACTTTTTACTTTGCATCTATCTATCAAAAATACCAAAAATATTATCTCTATCAGATCTCACTCTCGTAAGTGACCGTGAAGGGATTGACAACCCCTAAGCGTTGGTTGCGAGTTGCTATTGTTTTGTGTAGGTACGAGGGACTTGTGCGTGGTCTCCTACTGGATTGATACCTTGGTTCTCAAAAACTGAGGGAAATACTTACGCTACTTTGCTGCATCATCCTCTTCTCTTCGGGGAAATCCAACGCAGTGCTCAAGAGGTAGCAAGAAGAATTTCTGGCGCCGTTGCCGGGGAGCATAGCTCTATTCTTTGAGTCACTTGGGATTTATAGCTGCTGGACACTATGAAGAACTTGAAAGATGATCGAACTACTATTTTGCCCTCAACTACGAGGGGAGGTAAGGGACTTCCATCTAACCTTGCACTAGATTCTCCTTCTGTTATGAGTAAGTTTGCGACACCTAAACCTGCTACTGCTGTGAATTCTGATATGTCGCATGTTATTGATGATGCCACTTCTGCTATGCATGATACTTATGATGAAACTACTTCTATGCTTGATACTACTGTGCCCCTTGGTGAATTTCTTGATGAGCAAATTGCTAGGTCTAGAGAAAGAGAAATTTTTGAACCTGAACACGATGATGTTAGTGATGATGACACTATGCCTGCTATTCCTGAGGGTTATCTTTTTGATGCTGAATCTTCTGCAGCTATTCTTTCTTGCCAGGATAGACAGGAACTTAAGAGGTTGCTAGTCAAATGGAGTAAAGAATCTTTTAGAGGTAGAATGAAACCCGACCCTGCTTTTGCTACTTCACCTATCTGTGTGCCTGATCAGGATTATTATGATTTTTCTGTTGATCCAGATATAATTACTTTGGTTGAATCTGATCCTTTTTATGGCTATGAATCTGAAACTGTTGTGGCACATCTTACTAAGTTAAATGATATAGCTGCCCTGTTTACTAATAATGAGAGATCGCGCTACCTTTATTTACTCAAAATATTCCCGTTCTCATTAAAGGGTGATGCTAAGACATGGTATAATTCTCTTGATCCTGGTTGTGTGCAAAGTCCCCAGGATATGATTTATTACTTCTCTGCTAAATATTTCCCTGCTCATAAGAAACAAGCTGCTTTGAGGGAAATATAGAATTTTGTGCAAATTGAAGAAGAGAGTCTCCCACAAGCTTGGGGGAGGCTTCTCAAGTTACTTAATGCTTTGCCTGATCATCCTCTTAGGAAACCTGAAATATTTGATATCTTTTATAATGGACTAACTAATGCTTCCAGAGATTTCCTGGATAGTTGTGCTGGTTCTCTTTTCAGGGAAAGAACACCGGATGACGCTGAAATTCTATTGAATAATATGTTGGCAAATGAAAATAATTGGGCACCTCCTGAGCCACCTCCTGAGCCAGTTCCAGAGCCAATTACTGAGCCTATTTCTAAACCAACTCGGAAGAAGAGAGGTGTTCTATTTCTCAGTCCCGAAGATATGCAAGAGGCAAAGAAATCTATGAAAGAAAAAGGTATTAAAGCTGAAGATGTTAAGAATTTACCTCCTATTGAAGAAATACATGGTCTTAATTTACGACCTGTTGAAGAAGTATATGATCTCAATTACTTATTTACTTTAGAACCTCTCGATATCCCGACACAGGTAGTAAAGGTAAATTCTCTCTATAGATATGATAAAGCTGAAGTCCCTCCTACTAAAATTGCTAGTCAGTGCTTGGATGAGTTTGATGACTTTATGTTTAAGTAAGATGACTTTAATGCTTATTTTGGTAGACAATTAAAACAGAATACCTTTATGATTAAACGCTTGGGTGATTATATGGCTGATATTAGAGGTGAACTTAAACTTGTTAGCAAACATGCTTCTATGGTTATCACTCAGGTAGAACAAGTACTTAAAGCTCAGAAAGAAGTGCTTGATGAAATGAATAGTAAGAAAAATGATTATGCTGTTAGAGTGGCTACTAGAACTGGTAGAATGACTCAGGAACCTTTGTATCCTGAAGGTCACCCTAAGAGAGTCGAGCAAGATTCTCAGAGAAACAATATTGATATACCTAGTTCTTCTAAGAGGAAGAAAAAGAAAAATGATAGGACTTTGCAAACTTCTAGTGAACCTATTGCTGAACCACCTGAGAATCCGAATGATATCTCTGTTTCTGATGCTAAAACACAATCAGGTGATGAACATGAACCTAGTGATAATGTTAATGATAATGTTCATGTTGATGCTCAACCTAGTAATGATAATGATGTAGAAGTTGAACCTGTTGTTGATCTTGATAACCCTCAATCAAAGAATCAACGTTATGATAAAAGAGACTTTGTTGCTAGGAAACATGGAAAAGAAAGAGAACCATGGGTTCAGAAACCCATGCCTTTTCCTCCGAAACCATCCAAGAAAAAGGATGATGAGGATTTTGAGCGCTTTGCTAAAATGATTAGACCCATCTTTTTGCGTATGCGATTAACTGATGTGCTCAAAACAAATCCTTATGCTAAGTATATGAAGGATATTATTACTAATAAAAGAAAGATACCTGAAGCTAAAATTTCCACCATGCTTGCTAATTATACTTTTAAGGGAGGAATACCAAAGAAACTTGGAGATCCAGGAGTACCTACTATACGATGCTCCATTAAGAGAAATTATGTTAAAACTGCTTTATGTGATCTTGGAGCCGGTGTCAGTGTTATGCCTCTCTCTTTATATTGTAGACTTGACTTGAATAAGTTGACACCTACTGAAATATCTTTGCAAATGGCTGATAAATCAACTGCTATACCTGTCGGTATTTGTGAGGATGTGCTGTTTGTGTTGCAAAACGTTACTATTTTAACGGACTTTGTTATTCTTGATATTCCCGAGGATGATAGTATGTCTATTATTCTTGGAAGACCTTTCCTTAATACTGCAGGGGTGTTATTGATTGCACCAAAGGCAATGTCACTTTTCATGTTAATGGCAATGAGCACACTGTACATTTTCCGAGGAAACAACCTCAAGTTTATAGTATCAATTCTATTGGAAAAATTCCATCGATTATATTTGGAGGTTTTGAATTTCCTCTCCCTACTGTCAAGAAAAAGTATGATATTCTTATTGTTGGGGATTTTCATATCTCCGTTGAGGTAACTTAGTGTTATTCGAAATTTCTCCGGTTCCGTGATTATTCGGAATGAGTTTGTTAACAAGACTTGATCAACCTTGTTAGTGGGTTCATTTTGATGATCATGAGATGGATGAAACTAGAAGCACAACCTTCTATACCCTCTTTATATTTTCTATTATTTAGTAGAAATAAAGTAAAATAGTATTTTTTACATCGCCTCGACTTATCCGTGCAATATAAAAATATCCCGAAAATAAAAGTCCTCAGAATGCCATGCCAATTTAATATGATTTTTTCGGGAATATTTGAGGATTTACTGTGCAAAAATTACCAAGGGGGGAGCTGCCACCTGGCCACGGGGGTGGAGGGCGCGCTCTACCCCCTAGGCGCGCCCCCCTGCCTCATGGTCCCACGGTGGCCATCCTCCACTTATTCCTGCACCCATCTTCTTCCTCTGCTTCACACAAACACGAAAAACCAACTCAAGCACGAGTTCCAGCGCCCGTTGCTGTGATTTTCGATCTCCTTGCTCAAAGCACCTCTTGCAAAACTACTTGGGGAGATTGTTCCTTGGTATGTGACTCCTCCATTGGTCCAATTAGTTTTTGTTCTAGTGCTTTATTCATTGCAAATTTGTGCTGCATAGGTGACCATGTTCTTGAGCTTGCATGTGAAATTTATATGGTTCCAAGTAGTTCTAATGCTTGATATAGGCCCTAGGCACTTGTGGGAGTTGTTGCTATCAATTTTATTGAAGTTGGTTCACTTTTATTTGAAGTTACTAAAAATTTCAGATTGTTTCAGAAATAATGAAGAGACTTTTGCGGGGCTCGTCGAAATAAGCTCTAAGGAAAAACAAAAGGAAGAAGAGGAGAAGCCCAAATTTAATTTGCCTGGCACCACAGAGGTCCGGCCGTGTGAATGGCCTTCCGATGACTTCTTGAGGAGAGCTGGGATTTATGAAGATTTCTATCTATTGATTGAGAATGCTGGCCTCACCAACTTCCTCCACGACCAACGTCATCAGTATCTCTTACTCACAAATACTTTTGTGCAAAACTTCTACTTTTTCCCTAAGAAATCACCTCCAACAGTAGAGTTTCATTTATATGACGTTGTTAAAGAGATGACATTAGCTGAATTCTGCGAGGTTTGTAGAATACCCTTTGAGGGCACCTTAGATGAACCCCACCGTAACGAAGTAGAAGCTTTTATTAACACTATCACGGTGGGAGAAACCAGGAAGGTTTCTGATGCAAGGATCACTAGCATACATTATCCTGTTTTACACTACTTCACCTTATTTGCTAGTCGTTGCTTGATTGGACGCCGGAACTGTGGGAACCTTAGTATTCCTGATATTATTATTTTACTCCATGGTTTATACCGCAATAACTCTGTTAGTATGGGTGGAATTGTTACTAGACAGTTAAGTCTGAACCGTACTAAGGGCCCCATCTTTGGAGGCATTTATGCTTCATGCCTAGCTGAACATTTTGAAATACCTATTAGGCATGCGGAGAAAGAAGAAACAACGCTGCCCCGTGCTTATTTAGATTATAAGAGTATGATAGCACATGATTTTCTTGTTAAGAGTCGCGATGGGGAGCTCGAATATAAATTATACTTTGAAACATCACCCTGAGACTATTACTTTGCCTGCTCCTTCTTTGTTTAATTTGTCTGCAGAACCTCACATCGTTCCATGGTCGGCTGTTCAAGCCTATCGGAACCCTGCACCAGCCCTGGAGCCGGAGCCACAAGATGAGCCTCCACGATTATCTGTTTATTCTTGGGATCCAGAGGAGGCCGCCAGCCAGTGGCAGTCAGAGTCTTCCTCATCACACTACGACCCCAGCTACACCTACGGATATCCGCCAGGCTATCCCTGGCAATAGACCAACTTAGGCCAAAAGCCTAAGCTTGGGGGAGTACGTATTTCCCACCGACATTACATTTATGTTCACACACACTCATTGCTAGATGTCGGTGCTCATACTTTTTCACTGTAATATCCATGCTAGTTTACTTTCTTTTTCATGCTTTCTTCTTGTGTGTTTGATAAACCATGAGAAAAACCAAAAAAATTAGTTAGTTTATTTTCCATGCTTGTAGTAGAATTAAAAAGAAAACCCAAAAATATTCCCCGTTCTTCTTTTACTTGTTGGGAGCTTTCCCGTGTAAATAGTTTTTATTTCTTTCCTTTTCTTTGGGGGTTGAGAAGACTATATTGAAAATGCTTAGTGGCTCTTATATGCATGACTGATTATTTAAACTTAGAGCCCATATTACTTGTCTTCTCTCTTGAGTTGAATGCTTGCAGATTCCAGCTTAGTCCAATGCACGTGCACTGTTATTATTATACACACCGTTCGGTCGTGCAAGTGAAAGGCAATAATGATGATATATGATGGACTTATTGGGATGAGAAAAGCTGGTATGAACTCGACCTCTCTTGTTTTTGTAAATATGATGATTCATCGTTCCTGATTCAGCTATTATGAAGTAAACATATTTGCAATGACATTTAGAGATTATAGTTGCTTGTGCCATGCTTGATTAGCTATGAGTTATAATGGTTTACCTTGCGTGCCAACATGCTATTAGAATGATTATGTTGTGGTATGATGGGATGGTATCCTCCTTTAAATGTATTGAGTGACTCGACTTGGCACATGTTCACGCATGTAGTTGAATCAAATCAACATAGCCTTCATGATATTTATGTTCATGGTGGATTATATCCTACTCATGCTTGTATTCGGTGTAAATTAGTTTTAATGCATGTTTACGATCGTTGTCGCTCTCTCGCTTGGTCGCTTCGGTCTTTTGCTAGCCTTCACTGTACTAAGCGGGATATCGCTTGTGCATCCAACCTCCTTAAACCCCAAAGTTATTCCACATGAGTCCACTATACCTACCTATATGCGGTATTTACCTGCGTTCCAAGTAAATTTGTATGTGCCAAACTCTAAACCTTCAAATAAACATTCATTTTGCATGCTCGAATAGCTCATATGTCAACTAGAGCTGCCCTTATCTTCCGTGTTAGGCGGGTTATTCTCAAGAGGAGTGGACTCCGCTCCTCATTCACGAGAAAATGGCTGGTATCCGGGATGCCCAGTCCCATGCTTCGTGCAAACTAAATCAAAATAACGCAAACAAAACTCCCTTGGGACCCGTTGAGCGTTGGAGGCACTTTCGTTGTTTCGAGCAAGCCATGGATTGATGCTTGTGGAGGAAGGGAGTATAAACTTTACCATTCTGTTTGGGAACCGCCTATAATCTGTTTAGCATGGAAGATATCGTCATCTTTTAGTTGTTATGTTGACAATGAAAGTATGCCGCTCAAAATATAATTTATCTCTATTTCAAAACCGAGCTCTGGCACCTCTGCAAATCCCTGCTTCCCTCTGCGAAGGGCCTATCTATTTACTTTTATGTTGAGTCATCACCCTTCTTATTAAAAAGCACCCACTGGAGATCACACTCTCGTTTGCATTCATTATTATTGGTTTATATTGGGTATGACTTGACTGGATCTCTTTTACTTTGAATTACAATGTTTAGTCAGTCCTTGATCTTTAAAGGTGCTCTGCATTTATGTTTTGCGGTCTCAGAAAGGGCTAGCGAGATACCATTTTGTTATATCATGTTATGATTATTTTGAGAAAGTGTTGTCATCCGAGTTTTATTATTATGGCCCGCTAGCTGATTATGCTATTGATATGAGTAATTGTGAGACCTATATGTCATTGTGAGTATGGTTAGTTCATGATAATTGCTGAAACTTGAATGCTGGCTTTTCATGTTTAGAACAACAAGAGCAAACAGAGTTTGTAATAGTTTTTCTTTTTCTCTTTCAGTTTGTTAACTGAATTGCTTGAGGACAAGCAAGGGTTTAAGCTTGGGGGAGTTGATACGTCTCCGTCGTATCTACTTTTCCAAAAACTTTTGCCCTTGTTTTGGACTCTAACTTGTATGATTTGAATAGAACTAACCGGATCGATTTGTTTCAGCAGAACTGCCATGGTGTTGTTTTTTTTGCAGAAAATAAAAGTTCTCGGAATGACCTGAAACTCCACGGAACACCTTAGAAAAAATAAAGAAAAATCATCGCCAAAGATGAAGGCCAGGGGGCCCACACCCTGTCCACAAGGGTGGGGGCACGCCCCCTGGGCACGCCCCCTACCTCGTGGGCCCCCTGGTGGCCCTCGGACGCCAACTCCAACTCCATATATTGGCTTTCGGGGAGAAAAAAATAAGAGAGAAGAAATAATCACGTTTTACGATACGGAGCCACCGCCAAGCCCTAATCTCTCTCGGGAGGGCTGATCTGGAGTCCGTTCGGGGCTCCGGAGAGGGGGATTCGTCGCCGTCGTCATCATCAACCATCCTCCATCACCAATTTCATGATGCTCACCGCCGTGCGTGAGTAATTGCATTGTAGGCTTGCTGGACGGTGATGGGTTGGATGAGATTTATCATGTAATCGAGTTAGTTTTGTTAGAGTTTGATCCCTAGTATCCATTATGTTCTGAGATTGATGTTGCTATGACTTTGCTATGCTTAATGCTTGTCACTAGGGCCCGAGTGCCATGATTTCAGATCAGAACCTATTATCTTTTCATGAATATATGTGTGTTCTTGATACTATCTTGCAAGTCTATAGTCACCTACTATGTGTTATGATCCGGCAACCCCGAAGTGACAATAATTGGGACCACTCTCGGTGATGACCATAGTTTGAGGAGTTCATGTATTCACTATGTGCTAATGCTTTGTTCCGGTTCTCTATTAAAAGGAGGCCTTAATATCCCTTAGTTTCCAATAGGACCCCGCTGCCACGGGAGGGTAGGACAAAAGATGTCATGCAAGTTCTTTTCCATATGCACGTATGACTATATACAGAATACATGCCTACATTTCATTGATGAATTGGAGCTAGTTCTGTGTCACCCTATGTTATGACTGTTACATGACGAACCGCATCCGGCGTAATTATCCATCGCTAATCCGGTGCCTACGAGTTTTCCATATACTGGTTCTCGCTTATTTCTTTTTCCGTTGCTACTGTTACAATCACTACAAAATACCAAAAACATTACTTTTGCTGTCTTTACTTTTGTTACCATTACCACCACTATCATATTACTTTGCTACTAAACACTTTGCTGCAGATACTAAGTTTCCAGGTGTGGTTGAATTGACAACTCAGCTGCTAATACTTGAGAATATTCTTTGGCTCCCCTTGTGTCGAATCAATAAATTTGGGTTGAATACTCTACCCTCGAAAACTGTTGCGATCCCCTATACTTGTGGGTTATCAGTCATCTTACAAAAATTAGATATTCCCAAAATGTTTAGGCGGCGTCCATTAACTTCCCATCTCAGTCCCCTCCTAACCTCGTTTCTAGCAAGCGTTGTTAGTACTTACTCTGCCTTGTTATCTCCCCCGGAAATCCAATGCATGGAGCACAACTACACGTTGATCGGTCAAGGAATCAAAGTCGGTTTGCATGCGAGTTAATACGTGGCCCTGCATGGTAGCTAAAACGACATTCTTGATTGTTGTGATTAATTGTTGCGTTTAGAGATAGAAATCAGGGCTTTGATTGGAGGAAGGACCGATCAAGTTTCTCCTTCTCCTCTAATCTACTTGCACCTTGGTCCCGCTGCACCTTCTAGCGTGGCTTACACCTAGATGAAGGGAGTTGTACAAGATACGGTGTCACACTGACTTAGGTCGAATACAAGTGCCAAATATTATTGGAAGAGAGCAAAGTGTACAAACCAAATAATTAAAATTGAATTTCTTGTTTTTTTAACTGGAGGCAAAAGATTTGCCTCATCCACTAAATAAGAGGTGAATAGAGTTTCACAGTTTGCAAGTGACCCTACAAATAAACGACATGGCAATTACTCTCAATACGCCCTAGTTTCTTAGCACCTACTGTAACCCTTAGTACATACGGCGGCGCACCGCCTTAGGCAGAATACAAGTGCCCAAAATAGTTAATATTTTATTTTGATACTCAAAATATATAAAATTGGAGGATGGTGCAGCCCACCTTTCCGATATTTTGACCATGTGTGGTTCAGTTGTTGTTCACCACTTCGGAGGGTCGTGTACCACACATGAACGTTAGTAAGCATGACCGGGAGGCGTGCAATGTTAATTGCGAGTTGACTCCTTCGAGCGTTAAATTTTCATCACGTATTTGGGGCTTCTCCTAGTATTTTTCTTCACTACAATAAATAAAGAGTTCCGTTTCGTGCACAATTTAAAATGATTTTTATGGAGAGAAAAAAGAAAACCACTCCATCTATATACGCTGCAGCCTCAGCGCTTCTTTTCTAGGGTTTGCTCTCTTCACACTCTCTCTCCACTATATATATATATACGCTGGAGCCTCAGCGCTTGTAGTTGCTCTATTCACACTCTGTCACCCTCTGCAGATCTAAACAAGACTTCATTAGCTCCCCTCTCTCTCCCCCCTCTCTATCTCCCTCACTGCTGGTCAAAGAGCCGGCAGGATCCGTCCACCGTGAAGGGAAGGAGGCTTAACGCTGTTGCCATCAGCGAGGGAGAGAATCCACTACCAACGCAACTTTTCTCTTTCACACAGCAGCGGCGTGGGAGGGCCTCTGACCCCTTCTTCCTTGCTACCATACATAGTGTGGGCAGATCGGCCTCCGGCCGCCTGCTGAGCCACACCTCGAGAACCTTAAGGTATAACTTACTTATTCACATGCATTGCTCTAGCTGTGTGTGTGGGCTTTTTCCGCTTCTGCACTCAAATCTAGGTGTTGGATCAAAAATGAAAGTGGTGGGGAAAGTTGTGTAGCATGAATCTAGGACGTGGTTCAAAGAGGAAAGGAAGGGGGAAAGTAGTACAGACAGGCTATCCAGCACCTACGTTGGTCGAAAAGGGAAAACAAGGACAAACGCAGTACACACATGTGTAACAAACTGATCTTCCTGTTTTGGGGGACAAGGCTATAGAGTTTGAGCAGGACTAGATTTGCTGCCCTCACATAGGGAAAGGTGTCTAAAGATGACGAAACTAGGACCAACACAAATATGCTCCTTGGTTGTTTGTTCTTTGTTGCAATAGACTGTGCATCACCCCTTTATACATCAGTAGATGCACATGGTGCTGGTGCGTCCATTGTCCCGTACAATAATGCTGCTGGAAAATTGAACAATGCCACAGTTAAAAGCAAATTACATGTTTAACGAATTTTATTGTTAATATAATCTCTCTGTTAATTTGAATCAGCGTCACTGTTTGAGAAATGCTACCGTCTTCCTTTCTTTCCCATTTAGATAAGTTAGATGCTTCTTTTTGTGGGCTTCTGTGTCATCCACCATTATTGACCAGTACTTGTTTCCTTTGCGCCTCTGTGTAAACAAGGTTATCTACTTCACCTCATTGCTATTGCGACCTTTTGTTGCACTGCACAAAACACTTTTGTTTTAAGAGTGTTTTGTGCAGTTCAACCAAAATGTCACACCGACAATGTTGCTTGATTGCTTGATCTTAGTGGAACTGCACAAGGGGAGATCTGACTTCCTATCCTTGGCAAATTTGTTTAAGATCTTCTTCTTGTGAGTTGTTTGAATTCTGCATCATGAGAGGTTAGTACTAGCCTTCTTTCACATGATTGTGCAGTGTGCTTTCAATGTTGTGATACTTATATGGTAATGTTGCTTGATTTTAGTGTACTGCACAAATGGAGACAAGACTTCCAATCTGTATGTGCATTGTAATATCCCATTGAGGTAAGATAATGATATTTCACATCTGTTGGCCTGTGTTTTGCTATTGTCATCAGAAAATTAATGTCATTGTTTAGTGCTATACTTGTGCTCCCTAATTGACATGCCAAATCTTACATTGAAGGCGAAGCTTGTCTGTTATTGAACCAAGTGATGAAGGGGAATATCAATCTGAAGAAAAACAAAAATCAACTCCTGGTGCTATAATGAAGCATTGGAACTGTGATGACACAAGTAATGATCTAATTTTGCATCTTAATTTATTGCTATGGCCGGAACGAGCAATTATTTTGCCACTGATTTGATGCCACTCTTAATGTAATATGTAATTATCTCTACTTGTGCAAACAGGGATCTTCTCAGAAGATCACATTTATTTTAGTGGAACTGCACAAGAAGATGTTGGAAACATTAAACTAATCGAGGAGTATATAGTAAGCATGGCAACCACAGTAGATAACAACAGATGGTTCCGGAGAAGTGCTTCATCTGTATCCTCTACACAATAAGCCTCCTAACAAAGGTTGGTACCGGCCCACGGATTTCATCCATATGATTCAGCTTTGTCATCTCTATTGGTGTTGTGCTACTATTTAGCTACTGTAATGAAGTGCTTCATCTGTGCTGTTTTAAATAATTCCGTTCCTTTTTTTCGAGCATTGCACAACAGGATCATCTACCTGTGAAGAAGAATATGGATAACGTGAAGTGCCTAGCTCCTATTATGCCAGGATAAAGAAGCCAAGCCTCTCTTCTTATCAGAAGGGAGCAGTTGAAGGATGGTTTTATTGCCCACAAGAACAAACTAACAGCTCAGAAGCATTCACGGATCTCCATCTTTGTTGCTGTGATGGCCAATACAATGTTGTTCTAGGATTCCTTCCGGTGAGTTCCATTTTTTTAAATGTGTGCTCTACATGGATCATGTAGGTTGCCTGTTTAAACTGTCAATTCATAGTACAGTTGCTTTATACTAATCCATTTTTTTATTTATGCAAATATGAGTGCTCAGCTTGATTTCAAATGGGAACTGCACAAAATGTTCACGAATATATCGAATATTCTTGAATCATTCATTTCCACCACAAGAGAGGAGGTGCCGATATGTTCAAAGCGCTGCAACATATAAAGGTGAAATCGTACAAGCTACACGCGGATTTGGTTGATTTTGGTGGAACTGCACAAAAAGAACAACTGGTTTATTTGGCACGAGGTGCCATGTCAATGTCCGAACTGATGGCAAACGCTGTCCATTCCACAATCATAGGCATTTGATATTTTTGGATGGGAAAACCTTGTCAATGTTTGCTCATTGATGTACGCAAAACAACACGCATTTGACATTTTGGAAAGCGAAAACCTTGTCAAATTTTGCTCATTGATGTTAGCAAGAAGACACGTGTTTGATATTTTTGAATGGGATGCCCTTTGCAGTCAGCAGCATCGATCTATTTTTATTTATTCTTTAGTTGTGAAGTAAATATTGGCTCTGACATGTGAATCACTGAGATGCATAATCATCGATCGTTTTGAATGCTCTATGAATTGCCAGGCCTGTGTGTTCGATTGCAATGTACAGGAACGCTAAAAAGCTGCTCAAACTTTTTGTACTCCCTCTATTCCTTTTTTACTTCACATATTAGATTTGTTTCAAGTCAATTTTACATTGTGAATGTTGGTACTTTTTTCTATAAGATTGGTCAAAGTAGAGATACTTTGACTTCACACAAAACTTATATGCATACTAAAAAGGACCAAAGCGAATACATGTGAAACTGCTGCAAATGAGGTGATCACCCTGGGAATAATGCTAGTACGTATTGTTTTGCATGTTCATCCAATGTTGGTGATACAAGAATTCAAACTAATCGAACTAAATTCATTCACACACGGCCGGATTTCATTACATTTCATACATTCTTCAACTAAAAAGGGGTGCGCTGGAGGTATAATTAAATAACCTAATCTATGATCTCCGACGCCCATTTCCCGTGTCCGGCTGGCTGAGCCGAACACAAACTTATTTTCTAGTACACCTCTTCGACCTCACGTCGCCACCAAAAAGCTAATCGGCCGTCAATGCTCAACCCGCCCAGCTTGGCTTCAACCAGAGGGTAGCAGCGGTGGCCTTATTGGAACCGAGCGGCGGCGACCTACCGTGTTCTACTCTTCCTTGTTTTTCGTGTGGCACGGCCTCGTTGGCAGCGGGGCGGGGCCTCGATGGAGCCGGTGATGTCCTCTGTCTCGTTGACAGTGGGGCGGCGCCTTGGCGGAGCGGGGGAAATCCTTCCCCTCATTGCCAACAGGGAGGGGCCTCGGGGGAGCCAGCGATGTCCTCTTCCTCGTTGTTGGCGGGGCGGGGCCTCGATGGAGCAGGGTCTCGCTGAAGCTGGTGAAGTGCTACGCCTCGGTGCTAGCGGGGTTGGGCCTCGGCAGGGCCGGTGATGTCCTCTGCCTCGTTGTTGGCAGGGCAGGGCCTCGGTAGAGCAGGGCCTCGCTGAAGCCGGCGAAGTCCTCCGCCTCGGTGTCGATGGGGTGGGGCCTCGGCGGAGCCGGCATTGTCCTCCGCCTCATCATCGGTCTTGCCAAACAACGCCTCACCCGCTTCATCGTCCTCTTTGTAGGTGGCTGCAACCTCCGCCACCCGCATGCAGTACCTCCAGCGCGCGAGGCGGCTCTCGCGGGCGAAGTGGTACGACTTGAGAAGCGCCTCCTGCTCCGCCCGCTCCAGGCGATCTGCTCCTCCGCCAGCAGGTGCTCCTAGAGGAGATGGTGGTTGTAGGTAGCATCGGCCCGCGCCTCCCGTAACTGCTCCTCATGCTTCTGCCTCACCGTGTCCATGTGTTGGGTACGGGCCTCGCCGATGTTCATGGTGCAATGAACCGGCGAGGAGGCATGGAGGAGGGGGTTGGCGTCGGATCATCGACTACCATGTTGTCCATTGGGACGTCATTGTCCTCCGGCTGCCTACCGGCCAACCAATCGGCAACAATGGCTGCCATCTCCTTCTGGTTTGTTGTCCACCCATCCCGAAGAGCGCCGGAGAGCTAGGAAGCCATGGTGGGCAGTAGTGGTGTGGACAAGAGAAAGGGAACGAAGGCGGATGACTGCGGCTATGGTCGGCGCAGCAGTTTATATAGCAATGGTGGGCTGCAGAGAGACGGACGGGTGGTGCCGGAGTAGCCGCCTCGGCAACCATGTATCATTAATGTGGGCAGCAGATGGACGGACGGATGACACTTGTGTTGTTTGAACGCGGAGCAATCGCATGCACTGGGAAGCGGTGCTAGTAGCGCTGACTATTTCGGGCGGAATGCACGCACGGGCGAGGGAGGGGGTTTAGGTGGGCCAGGGCGGTCAGACTCTTGCTTGGCAGTGGTCTAGGTGTCTAGCAGCCGAACATCCTGGCTTGCGAGCGAGCTCGCCGAGCTGAGCGACGACAATTAGACGATGGACGTGGCTTCCGACCAGGAGCCGGTGGCACCGCCCAAGCCGGTGGCACTGCCCAAGCCGGTTCATGCCATGCTCACTATAGAGCAGGTGTGGCCGCACTTCAATGCCCTAATGGCGGAAGAGCTACAAGCGCAGGAGGACTTGTGCTGCAACCTCCGCCTCCTCAACGAGCACCGGCTCGTGGAAGGACGAATCGCCGGCGAACAAGCGAACGACAATGCCATCGCGGACATGTGGCCCTATGATCCTGGCTTCCTAAATGAGCAGCAGGCACTGTATCAGACCATCCGTAGGGCCCGCTAGGCCCTCTCCGTCGTCCTTCGAGTTGTTGCACTCGTTGTGGCGCCGCTGTCTCGCATTGTCAACATGGTCAACAAACAAGAGGAATCAGGAGATGACTTTAATTGGAGAGGATGACAGTGGATCCAACTAGGGCCATAGCCGCACGTACTCAAGTGCCTCCTTATTAGTATATACAACTATATTTTTTTGCTTCCTCCTGGTTTCCTGACATCATGGTCCCACACCATTATCAACCTATATAGTCAATAAATGAGAGAATTGCACAAGGAGCGGCCGACAGCTGGGACCTAGGAGCTCGAGCAGTATTTGTGTTTATGAGGTGTGAGCAGAGTTTTCTTGAGCGATGTTTTTGTTGTTGTTCAGAGGAGCAGGGTATCAACTGGGCGGGCTATGGTCCGTCTAGCCCAGGCTATTATTTTATGTCGACGAAATATCCAGCCCAGATATTAATATTTAAATATGAAAATGGCTAGCCCAGCTATTCTTTTTTTGCGGAATACCCAACCCAGGTCAACTTGTTATTCTCCTGGCCGCATTAGACTTGCCAAGAAAATGGGCTTTAAGAAATAATAAATGGGCAGTAATTAAAAAAATTGACTGTAAATATAAAAAACAAATCGAACATGTACATTTTTTTATTCTTCTAAAAAAGGTATTTTTTTTTAATTTCATTACTTGTTGCATGCGCAAAATTTCGTTGGATTTTTACCTGATACAAATTCATTTTGAAATTTTATTTAATCCGACTCTAAATTTCGGGTTAAAAAATATTTCGGATCCCATCAAAATGTTGGAAATTTTGTTGATTTTTTTGAGCGGTTGACTGAAATTATTAACAAAGTCCTGGCTAGAAAATGGGTTGTAATTTTAACAAACAATAAGTGGGTTGAGTAAATTCTATTGTAATTAAAAAGACAAATCACAAATGGGCTATATGTTCTCTGCACAGATGTGATGGTCACTTGTGGGCCTACTAAGTTGATGCGTACGCAAGGCTTTGTCAACTAATAGTCAACACACATCCCTAAAAATACTTATAGTCAACACACGATTCTATTAGCAGTGGCCGTTGGATGTCCATCTAACGGCTGTGGTGTTTCTTCAATCTCGGATATTCATGCTTCAGCCACCCAAACCACCACCAGCGGTACTGCCTGCTACCGCCTCCCGTGGCTGGCCGTGCTGCTTCTTCAACATCTGTTCTTGCTCCTGTCTCCCGTGGGCGGCAGTGCTATCGCGCACCCGAAGCAGTCAAGTTTCCCACTCCTCTCCATTTGTGACTCCACTGCCGCGTCTTCCCCATCTCTGGGTCGGTCCTATCTGGGGCCACACCGTCGTCCACCGGCCTTGGTGCGCTCGACACGGTGTGGTCAACATGGTCAACAAAGGAGAGTCATCGGAAGATGACTGTACGTGAGAGGCTGATAGTGGGGACGCACCACGCCCATGGATGCATGCATGCAACTACATCCTTTTTACCCTAAAAAAATAATATGTTCTCCCCCTGACAGATGGGACCCACCGGCTACATCTTCGCATGCAAAGAAGTGCGTCCTTATTACGGGCAAAAAAAATGATTCCCCCCTGACAGCTGGGACCCAACAGTTATATCTTCGCACGCAAAGAAGTGCGTCCTTGTCTTCCCTGACAGCTCGGACCCACCCGGTCGAAGCGTACGTAGCGTTGTCTGTCTTGTTGCGAACGTGTACGCACATACTGGTTGATCGGTCGCTCTGCAACGATGAACCGTGGCCGAGTAAGTAGCAGCACATGTCATAGTAGAGACCCCACGTAGCAGTTCAGGCTGTCCCATCTAAACCATGTACACGTACATACAACCACACGCCAAAAAATACGGCCATGTACGCACATATGAGCGGGGTCTCGAAATGCGTACTCGTGCATACGGACGACCAGTGCTCGTGTACATGGAGAGACAACGGACAGCAGCGATGTTGTCCTGTTCATCTTCAGCTAACCGTCTGGGTCGGAAAGGAGGAAATAGCGTCGTGTTCGCCGGGAGTCAAGTGACTGGGTCGGAATGCATCCTGTTCATCGGGAGGCAACAGACTGGGTCGAAATGGGTCGTGTTCAATGGGGCCAACTGGCTTGGACGGAATAGCTGGAACGGGGTCTGGTGTGACGCCCCCGATTCAATCATACACGCAAATATGCACGATCAAGGTCAGGGACTCACGGGAAGATATCACAATACAACTCTAGACACAAATTAAAATAATACAAGCTTTATATTACAAGCCAGGGGCCTCGAGGGCTCGAATATATAAGCTTGAATACACAAGAGTCAGCGGAAGCAACAATATCTGAGTGCAGGCATGAGTTAAACAAGTCTGCCTTAAGAAGGCTAGCACAAAAGTAACAACGATCAAAAAGGCAAGGCCTCCTGCCTGGGAGCCTCCTAACTACTCCTGGTCGTCGACGTCCATCACGTGGTAGTAGACACCCTCGGGGTAGTAGAAGTCATTGGCAGTGGCATCTGGCTCCTGGACTCCACCATCTGGTTGCAACAACCAGAAAGAAGAAAGAAGGGGGAAAAGGGGTAGCAAAGTAACCGTGAGTACTCATCCAAAGTACTCGCAAGCAAGGATCTACACTACATATGCAACATTTTCAAAGAGAGGCTGTATATGTGGACTGGGCTGCAGAAATGCCAGAGTAGAGAGAAGGCCTAGTCCTATCTAAGACTAGCATCTTCAATATCTTCCGCGGTCTTGCAGCATTAGAAGAGTACAAATCAACATAATGTAAAGTAGTGGTAGTGTTATCAACCTCGGCCAGAGATCCTTTCTCGACTCCCTGCGAGAAAGCAATCCCAGAGCCATACTATCCATTTCTCATCACAATCCATGTCTCATCTCAAGTATCCAGTTCTAGTTGTATCGATCGGGATACAACTCCAAGTGTCCATTACCGTAGGACAGGCTATCGATAGATGTTTTCTTCCCTGCAGGGGTGCACCAACTTACCCAGCACGCTCGATTAACTCCGGCCGGACACACTTTCCTGGGTTATGCCCGGCCTCGGCCAAACAATACGCCGCAACCCGACCTAGGCTTAATAGAGAGGTCAGCACGTCGGACTAAACCCATGCCCCAGGGGTCATGGGCCATCGCCCCGAGAACTCTTGCACGTTGCGAATGCGGCCGGTGAGCAGACCTAGCTACCTCCTTCAAAAAGGCAGGTGCTTATGCAGTCCAACCCGGCGCACACCGCTCAGTCGCTGACGTCTACTAAGCTTCGGCTGATGTATACGATGCAGAACGCCCATACTATGCCCACGTGATGGTTAGTGCTATTAGGCCAGAGGCCCCTCGAATCAAATATCCAAATCATAGTGGATTAGGAATGTGCGGTAACAAGCAGAGACTCATGAAAGATGTGACCCCGTTGCCCCATCTCAAGGACTTGCGGCAAGGGCTAATAATGCCCGGCCATGCCTCGTAATTATCTCGAGGGCACCTTCTAGGTTAACCCAACTCCACATCACTCGCAATTATGCTCGCGCGGGTACCCCTCAGGGTCGACCCGTCTTTAGTAACATGGTTCAGTGTAAAGTCATAGTAATCATAGTAACTGTGTGTCTAAACATCAAGGGGAAAACCCGAGGTATCACCCCCCGGTGAATTCCACTCGATGTAATCATCAAGGTGAACATAAGAGGAATCACCCCCGAGGTTCACACTTGAGGGGTTGCACGACAGAGTTGTATCGGAAATGATTAAGGCGGAATCACCCTCGATGACCACGACCGAATAGCTACACTACAGGGTTAACATCAGAAGTGTTGTAGAGGTATCACCCTCGGCACTCGATAGTAACCCAACAGTGTTGAGCAACTAAGGGGAAAGTGATGTGCGGTGCCGGGGCCTGGTCTTCGATCCCATTGATCGGGTCTTCGATGATGAAGCAGGCACAACAAAGACAAGGTGGGGGGGGTCACTGATGGATCACTAACCAACCAATACTAAGCAGTTTAGGATAAGCAGGTAGGTAACAATAAGCAGGTTACAAAAGCAAGCTATGCATAAGAATAGGAGCAATCAATTACAGTAGCAAAATCTAATGCAAGCATGAAAGAATGGAATGGGTGATATCGGGATGATCAAAGGGGGGGGGCTTGCCTGGTTGCTCTGGCAAGGAGGGGTCGTCGGTGACGTAGTCGATCATAGGGGCGGCATCGGTCTCGGGGTCTATAGGAGAGAGAAGAGGGGGAATAAACAATAAATATAAAGCAAACATAGAATCACAAAGCATAAGATGGCAATACGCGGTGCTAGGGGTGAACTAATGCGGTACTACACATTGCAGACGGACGGGATAAACATCTGAGGATGAATTCCCGACAATAGGCGGATTTCGGAGAGAGGAAAAGAGGGGGAAAGTTCCATGTTCAACATGCTAGAGGCATGTGACAGATGAACAGACCGCGTAATTCGGATTCGTTAGATTATTCTGAGCAACTTTCATGTAGAAACCATTTTCATCCGAGTTACGGTTTATTTACTACGAATTTCTAAAGGTTTAAACATTTTCTGGAATTAAATAAATTATCAAAAAAGAAAAACTACGTCAGCATGACATCACTGTGACATCTCCAATCAACAGGATGACTGACCAGGTCAAACTGACTAGTGGGTCCCACCTGTCATAGACAGTGGACTAACAGAAGTTTAAACTAACTAAAATGAGGTTAATGAACAGCTAGACCCCACATGTCAGCGGCATATTATATTAATAATTACTTTTAATTATAAAACATTTTAATTAGCTTAATTATGTGGTGGGGCCTACACGTCAGTGGTACTGGGCTGCCCAGTCAGTAGTTGGCTGGGTCAACCCGGTCAACTGGGGCCTGTGGGGCCTGCTGGTAGCGATCCTGGGGGTGGCCCCAAGTCAGCCACGTCGGCGGCCGGCGCCGGAGTTGCGCAGGCGAGCTCTCTGCAGCGGCGAGTTCGTCGGAGAGGCTCGGATTTACGCTATAGAGCGCCAAATCGTGCGCCGTAATTTGATGAGTTAGCATGATGTGGGGTATTATTATTTTTTAGGATAGACGTGGGACAGATGAGTTGGTTCTAGGGAAAAGTACAGGGAGAAAACTCAGATTGCATCAAAAAAAAGTGGGAGAAAATTCAGATATAGGATTAATGAAAACAAAAAATAAAGGAAGTGGGAAGGTCTATAAAATGGTTGGACGAACGACAGGTTTAACGGAACCTTATGTTGTTTGTATTATCTATATGTAACAAAATAAGATATAAATATAAATATATATACTATTATAGAAGGGAAAACATAGGTCCAGTTTTGCATTCTTATAGAAAAATAGAACCGAGCTGTGCATCGTCTTGAAAATACAAACATAACTTGGGCTGCTGATGTTATAGACAAGCTAAGCTTGGAGGCCGAAAGGCCGCTTGATACCTGCTGGATCCAAAAAAAAGTTGAAACATGTCGTGGGCTGCGCATGTTAAACAACAAAACCTAGGCCATGGACCTGGTGGGCCTGGGACTATCAGCCTCTCGACGAACCATCGTCCTCCAATTCCTGTTGGTTTGCTGACCATGTTGGGAATGGCTGACGGTAGCGCTGCGGCGAGAGCACCAAGGCGGAGGACGACGTCGAGACCTCGTACCGAACGAATCGGAGCGGGGGAAGACGCGGGCGGAGGGGAGTACGAGGGTTGACTTGTTCGTTTGCAGGGTGGGCCGGTGAAGCTGCCGCCGCCGGACAATGTGTGGGAGTAGAGGGATGGCCTGGCCCACGCCATTGGCTATGATGAGTCACTGAGGCATGCGTTCAGGTCCTTGGTATCGTTGTCTTCTTTCATGTTGGCGTAGCAGGGGTCGATGATGGTCTCGGCGAGGTCAACCACAGAGTCCTTCTCCTACCCGTTGCCGACGATCTTGTATTGCTTCTGGATGTCGACAAGCCTGTTGCACCAGATGGCCGAATCGTCATTCCTTCTCTCCAGCGTAGCAAAGGTGCAGTCGACGCTGCCGATGAAACGGGCGAATACTCTAGAACCTCTGATGGCCCTCCAGTAGTGGTAGACAAGAACCTTGCCCCGCACGCATACCTGGGCGATGGTGATCCGCTAATCCCTGTCAGGAGACGAATGGATGGGCACAAGGTCTAGTCCTGCGACCTTGTGCTTTCTCGTCCTATGAGTTATTTACCCAAAACCACGACACTTGGGGCTAGGATAACAACTTCATACCACATTGAAGGCAGGGCACAAAAAACCACCGAAAATGGACCTAATGCGTAACGCGGAGCACTGACGCTCCAATTTGGACTTGAAAACAGCAAAACTGACAGATGGGGCCCACGTGTCGGGATGAGGTGTCTTGTGTGGACAATATGCTGAGTTGGACGAGGGTCCCACTTGTTAGTGACTCAAGTGTTTATTAATTTTTCACCTTTTCTTTTTTGTTCTTCCTTGTTTTCTCTCTGGCATTTAGCCGAACAGGTTGTGAGCGCTAGAACATGGACATCACCGGCGCAGCCACCAGAGAGGACGTGCGCAAGGACGTCACTTGACTAGACCATCCTGCCGGGAAACTAGGTTGTGTATGCGGGCCGCGCCCTGGAAGTGGCAGCCAGTCGGAGGTGGACGCGGACATAGCCGATGCGGGATCTCGCCGGAGCTCAGCGTGGCGTCGCTAAACCTAGCGCCTGGCCGCGGAGAAGCGCGTGGGAACCACAGTGCTCACGCAGCGCGAACAACAATGGCGGCCGGCGGCAAGGCGTGGCCACGAAGAGGCGCACGAGATAGTGAGCACGCGCAACACGAACACCAATGACGATCGGTGGCAAGGCGTGGCCACGGGGAGGCGCACGAGAACCACAGTGCGCATGCACGGCACGACATGTTTGGGCCACGCGAGCATGCATGGAGTGCGTCCATGCGGCCGATGTCAGCCATGGCCGACGACCAAGGTCAGTGCAAGATGAGCTGCTGCCAAATCTCACGGGAGTGGTGCTGGGCGCATGTAGGTGAGTGCATGCTCATGGCTTGGGGGCGCGTGTAGGTGTATGTGTGCTTGTGGCGTAGGGCGTGCTCGTGGCAGTTGCTCGGCTGCCGTGGCCATGGTGGCCATGGAGCTCACAGCTGGCACGCGGACAGAGAGCTCGGGCGTCCATGCCAAGGGGAGCGGTGTCGGGTTGCGAGGCCTCACGGCGCCGCCCGCCCCCCTCGTGATGCTCGCTGGTGTGGGCATAGTAGCCGGAGTCCGGCTGTTCGTAAGCTGCTTGATGTAATGTCGCATCAAAAAAGAAATAGGAAGAAGATGATCATGTAGTCACAGACAGGCGGGGTCCATGTCTCATTTGCCACCTTAGGTGGTCAAAGCTTTTTGTGTGCTTGGTCTTTGCCACATCAGCCCCGACTGGCAGGCCCCATCTATCAGTTTTGCTATTTTACATTCAAATTGGAGTGCCAGTGCTCTGTGTTATGCATTAGGCACATTTCTGGTGGTCTTTTGAGCCCTGCCTTCAATGTGGTACTAAGTTGTTATCCTAGCCTCAACTGTGGTGGTTTTGGGTAAATAACTCTCGTCCTGTAGGTACTACTTGAACTCGATGAGGCAGAGCTTCACCGAGTCCGGATTGTCGGTGTACATCACATTCAAATTGGTGCAGCCATGGGACTGGACGGAGAACTCAAAGGTGAACTCCTTGCTGAAGTCCATATCCAGCAGGCTCACCCCTCGGATCGCCATTGGAGTCTCTTCAAGTGAACGAGTGAGTAGGCGGCAGCAGTAGTTCGTTTTTTAGCTCTTGGGGAACTGGATTCAACAATAAACTGAGTGTGTACAGGCGACAACACTTACTATCCCTCCCTCGCCCGCTGCACGACCGGCAGAACATGCACCCTCGGTGCATTCAAATGCCTCCATTAAGAAACCTATTCCGGCCATACACGCGGTTCACAAGCGGGTCTGTATTGGTACTGTAATAACAAGTGTTAGTGGTCACTTTACTTAAATTTAATTAGCTTTAATTAAAATTTATTCTTAAAACAAGCAATGCATTGGCTTGTTCTATCAGTGCCACAGGATCAACATGCACAAGAATTACAATTATTATTCCCAGGACACACATGATCATCACATTTGCCGCACTTCCACATAGACAATACTACCAAGTTTGAACAGTTTGTTATGGTTGCTGTCCTCTGCATCATCATGTCGTGTTTCCCACCTTGCAAGATTTAGAACCACCAAATAAGATTCAAATAATAAGTACAACAAAGAAGCCTACACATCTCATTGATTCCCAGCTTCCAAGATTCAGAACCAACAAATAAGATTCAAATAATAAGTACAACAAAGATGCCTACTCATCTCATTGATTCCCAGCTTGCAAGATTCAGAAACAACCCATTAGAGCCTTTTCATAAAGTGAATATCAGGATTAAATCCATCTTGGATAGCTGTGTCATACAACCCAAGAACTTGGCGAATGCTCTAGACCATCACAACATCTGTAGTTGAGTATTCCTCTTTGCACAACACAGATAATAAAGAGGATGATTACTATAATAGTGGCACTAGTGGAAGTCAACCTACAGCTCCACTTGATGATTCAATTCATGCCACTTTTTCTACAGTTCACCTGAAATGAAGCAAATACTGCATCACTCAGCTAGCAAGAAGTAGTTGCTCTCCCGAGCTGGTAGGTTCTTCTTTAGTAGTTGCACTAAAATTGAGCAACATTAAGGTTGGTTGTCCTGCTCATGTAAGGTGCAACTATAATTTTCTTTTCGTTTCGTGCAGTTCCACTAAAATAAAGTGCCATTATGGTGACAGTGACGGCTCATCTTGCAAAGGCTAATAAAATGTTGCACGAGATTACTAGCAGAATTTGACGGAGATTTTGGAAACTCCAGTCACCATTTTGTGCAATTCCACCAAAATTGAGAGATGTTACCCACATGACATTTTAGTTGAACTGCACAAGACACTCATTCCAAAAAAGTGTTTTGTGCAGTTCACCAAAAGGTCACAATAGCACTACGGTGAAATGGATATCCCTATCTGCACAAAAAGATAGAAAGAAAATAGTTCCTGGTCAACAACAAGATACAAAACATACACGAAATGAAAAGAAGTATCTTGATTATGTTCATGGAAATCACGCAAGGACAGTAGAAATTATAAAATTTCAGCAATGCTTCATGTTACCGGAAGCATTACGATCAACATTGACATTCATCAAATATGGGATTACTTTAATGGTGGCGTTGCTTGTTTACCAGATACAGTAGATCAACAACAACTAAAGAGTTGGTTTAAGGGCATGGGACCGTGGGGACACCAGGATTCTCACCAGCGTAAAGAAGCATCTTACTTATCATACTGGGGGAAACTGTAGTAGTACCATTTGTAACACAGTTTAATTGCATCATATCACTTGAAGCATTAGATTAACAATAACACTGGTTAGACATGTCCTTAAGGTAATAGTGTGATTGCTTCATTTTACTTGCGCCTTTACATTAACAACAACAAAAAGTTGGTATAAGGACATGTGACAGTGGACGCATCAGCACAATGTACCTACAAGGAGGCTTAAAGTGCTGATGCCAAGTTTGTTCATACTCTGTGAGGGCAGCAAATCTAATCATGGAAACCTTTTACTATGTGAGGGCAGCTGTCGGTGTACTAAGGTAGGGGTACCTCAGTACCCCAACTTGTGCACGGGCAGCCCCAGCTCCCCGCAGCTAGATCCATCAAATGCTTGCCGGAGACCATCTCCGCTCCGCACCAAGCCGTTCAAGAACAAAGTATATAAGATAGAAGCTCAAGACCCCGGCAAGAGGAGCTTGCGGGAAGGCCATTCGTGCTCAAGGCTACATTACTCCTGCAGATCCCGGCGAGAGGAGCTCGTCGGGAGGACTAGAAGATCATGTCGCAGAAGACACGCCTCGGCGCCCCGCGCGCCCCGGCGAGGACCCGGGAAGCGGCAAGTCACAGAGCCCGACAAGCCCCCCGGGTCCGGCAAGATCAAGGCCCGGCAAGGTGCTTGCCGGGAGAGCTATGCTACGTGCCAAGACTCGGCTCACACCGCCCACGCGTCGCCTCCGGCCTTCTCCAGAGACGCGTGGCGGGTGGCCAGGCCGCATGAGGAATGCGGTGGCACTCCACGGTGGTGGCCGCGCCGTGGCGAAGAAGACGCGATGGCGGGGAGCTTTTGGGCGGCGGCGACGGGCATTTAATGCCCTTGTCCCCCTCTGTCAAAAGTAGGTAGAAAGCACTGTAGCTGCACTATTCCCGCACTATTCCAACTACCACCTCTTTTACGTTTTTACCCCTCTACCTCACGTTGACACCTGTCGGTGACCCCTTGCCCTATAAAAGGAGGCCCATGCACAACATAGAGGGGGTTCGGAAGTGAGGTTCGACGACCAGCCACTCTCGCGTGAAGGCTCGAGCCCCTGGCAACTCTAGCGCCGGGATTCGGCCGTTCTCGCACACCACTCCACCGTTTTGCTCGCATTCTTGAGCAAGATCTAATACAACACAATGCAGCAAGAGGGTTTACGCGACCATCGCGCCCGGCTGGGTAAAATCCCGCGTGCATCGCCTCGATCGCTCTCCGCGCAACCTCCGCCCGTGCGAACACGAAGGGCCCGGCCCCATAGGTGCCGCGCCACCCATCGGCGCGACATCTCTGGCGCGCCCGGTAGGGCGTCGAGGTTGTGCGAACCTGATCCGGCGTTCGCGCGCCGGCGCTCTTCATCAACCTCTCCAGCTTCGTCAGCAGCTTCATCGACAACTGCGTCATGGCCCCGAAGACGAGAGCTTCGAGGGTCGCAGACCCATCTCCGTCTTCCCCGCCGCCACCGGAACCAGCGGCAGGCGGAGGAGACGCCGGTGGAAGGGTGGACACCGGCGAGGGCGCTCGCGGTGCCACCAGATCCAGGGACCGGACGGAGGACCGCGCCTCGGCCTCCGTAGATCCGCGTCCATCTCCAGCATATAGCGGCCCAGCAGCGCCATACCGCGAGAAGATGGTATCCGCCACCGGGCAAGAGCAGCAGGGGTTCGCGGGGCGCCCGGACTGCTGTCCATGCATGAGTAAAGCGAAAGAGGTCGAGACAGGGTTCTGCTCCCCCTAACATTGTTAGGGACCCGAGTGTATCCGGCCCCTCGCACCGCTCGCTCCCGCTCCCCTCGGCCCCGGCAAGCGCCTATCCCTGGAGCGCTACGATGTCGTCGAAAGACGCACTACCGAGCTCTAAGTCCGGCAAGGACGGCTCTGGTGCTCCATCCGACAAGCGTACCTCCTCGGAGCGCAGTAAGCCCGGTGAGGACAGCTTTGGTGATTCGTCCCGGCAAGCGTGCCTCCCCGGAGCGCCGCGTCGCCGCCATGGACGCACCATTGAGCTCCACCAGCGAGCGCAAAGAAAAAGAAAAGCTAAGTCGCTCGAGCCTTCGTGCAGAGCGCTCTTTTAATTTCATACTTTTATATGTTATACCCCTCGCGCATTCGTCCTTTGTGCGCGAAACCTGTCGCGAGGAGCTCGCTTGTGGATGGTCGCACCCTTACTTCGCCGAACACGCTCAGCGAGTTAAGAGTAAGCCGCGACCAGCCAGCGCTCTCGTTCGTTCGAGCCTGCTCGGCAAGTTAAGTGCGTCGCTGACGGACACGGCAAGGTTGCTTGCGGGCGACACCAGCCAAGCGGGCTGCCGACGTTCCGCACTCAAGCAAGCGTGTTGAGCACCGGCAAGTTACCTAGAAGCGTAGGGTGAGAACACACAAAGGATGTAGGGCAGAGGGTATGACGTGGCGAGTCATGCCGTGAAATGTCGTCCGTATGAGAGACTTGGGCGCAAGAGGAGCCAAGTCGTGGCCCGATTCGCGTGCTTGTTTTGTTTCGAGTCCGCTCAACAAACACAAGTGTGCTGCAGCACCCTTATCTTGCTTCCGAGCCACGCTCGACAAGTTAAGCGTCGAATCGGCACGACAAGGTTGCTTGCCGGAAGCAGCGCCACCAGCGGGCTGTCCCATGATCGCTAAGCGTGTCCGCCCGGCAAGCTCCCCAAGAGCGTGAGTACAAACATCTGAAGGACAAAGCCCGGCATCGTATTGCTTAGCCAAGATTTATATATACATGCACCTACATGTGTGTTGAGCAGTTGCATATCTACCTCAGCTATTTTCATGGCTAAAATTGCAGCAACAAGAAGGAACCAAAAGATCACACCCGCGCCTGGGGCCCGGCAAGCCAGGGTCGCCGGGGGCTGCGGATGCCAAGGTTCTTCTTCGGCAAGCCAGCCTCGCTGGGGGCTGCGAGCATCGAGATTCGTCTCCGGCAAGCTAGTGTCGCCGGGCTCGCGATTCAGATAAGTTTTCATCCCTCATCATGCATCCTCTCATGGACCGGAGATGCGGATCGTGTCTTTGAGCGATCGTGTCTTGTAAAAACTCGACGCGGAGGAACCGAGTCGTGGCCCGATTCGTGCTTGGTTTGTTTCGAGTCCGCTCAACAAACCCAAGTGTGCGCTGCACCTCTATCTTGCTTCCGAGCCTGCTCGGCAAGGTAGACGTCCGAATCGCCCGACAAGGTTGCTTGCCGGAAGTGACACCACCAGCGGGCTGTCATGATGTCGCTAAGCGTGTTCGCCCGGCAAGCTCCCGATAGCGTAAGAACACACAAGGCACGCATCAAGTAAAAGACTCGATCCGCAAGCTTTCCCTCTTTTCATTAAAAGCATCCGGTTTAGTACAAGTCCATAGAGGATGAAAAACATGATAGAGAGGATTACAAGTTCTTAAATGCAGCTAAATGCCCGAGGGCTTACAATTTGAAAAGATAAGGTGCCCGTGATCCTCTCTGTTTCTCTGTTCGGGGAGTTCGGGAGGTAGGTCAAGGAGCCCCGCAAGATAAGCTTGCCGGGAAAGGAGCCCCGCAAGAGGAGCTTGTCGGGAAGGGCGAAGGAGCGCCTAGGAGGCGTGGCGGTGGCGCCGCCGTGTCGCAGAGCAGCAGAAGGTGACGGGCATGGGGAGCGATGCCGAGAGCCAGCAGCAAGCCCTGGCTGGAGAGCCACGGGCGCCGAAGACCCCAAGAGAACACCCGGGGGCCGCCAGAGCTTGGCGGAGGCAGGCGTCGGAGGCGAGCTTGAAGACGGGTAGTGGGACGTCGGCCACGCTCTCGAGGGCTACTCGCTCTCGTCTTTGCGACGAACGGCACCGCCGCCCTCCCCTCTTCCTCTTCTGCTGCCTCTCACGCCACCGCCAAGAAGACGGCCCGGGGAGTTCAGAGCCCGCAACCCGAAGATGGGGTTGCCGGTGGCGCCGAGGCAGCGGTGTCCGACGCCTAGTCGGGCCCGCCATCCCCGTCGCCGCTGTCGCTCTCCTCCTCGTCACTTTCGCTCGAGGAGGAGCTCGCTATCCGAGGAGCTGTCCACACAGCAGCGCACCGGGTTCCATAGTCGCCAAGACCTTGACGGCGAGGAGGTCACCATCCAATAACTTGAAATGGAGGGTGAACCCCGCCGTCAAGCTATGGATCCGGCGAACGTCTTCCACCCTCGGTCGAAGAACATCACGCCGGGGCTTGGGACACGACACTCACCCGAAAGTGCCGCTGATCCCGCAGCCCCTCATGCGTAGCTCCATCACGTCGGGCGGATCCGGCCCCATTGCGTCCGCTGAAGGGGCCGGCAACCGGCGACGACGAGGTGCCCGACGGAGCTTGATGAAGAACTCCTGGGGTCATCTCCGGTGTGGACCGCGCCGTGGTCGAGACGCCGGAGGAGACGGGGGAGGCTCCTCACCACGACCGCCTCTCCTCGACCTCTCGCCACGCCCTCGGCCTCGACGCGGCCGCCCCTCCCTCTCCCTCTCGCGGCCGGCTCTGCCGCCACGGGAGTGGGGACGGGAATGGTGCGCTGCCTAAAGCAACCCGCGCCGCCAGCTGCCGAAGAGCCGGATTCCCTCCTTCCATGGCGGCGAGAAGAACGAGAAGACGAAGGCGAGGGAGAAATGGATGAGTGTGGCCGTTGTGCACCCCTTCCGCCCTATTTAAAGGCGAGGTGGGGACTCAACCGCCCGCTCAACCAATCAGAAGCAAGGAGGCTGAGGAGGCGGGGCCGACTCGCCCTCCGCCCGTGGCGGCTCGGTCTCCGCCGCCGCCCGACCCCGTGCATGAGGGCAGCGTGGTAAAAGCGGGCCGAGCGACAGTGGCGACCCCGCTGCGCCACGATCACGGGTGGGTGCCTTAAAGGCTGCATGCGCCGCCCACTTCTCCCACGACGCCGCAATCGACGCAGCGTGCCGTTGCGGGGGGAGACGACAGATGCAAGAAGCAGATTCGACGGGCCATGGGCTTCAGGCGCCTGCATGCCTCTTGGGCCTGGCCCAACAGCGCTTCGGCACCGTGTATGGCCCAGCCGAGGGGCTCTGTCGGTGTACTAAGGTAGGGGTACCTCAAGTACCCCAACTTGTGCTGCAGGCAGCCCCAGACCCCGCAGCTAGATCCATCAAATGCTTGCGGAGACCATCTCCGCTCCGCACCAAGCCGTTCAAGAACAAAGTATATAAGATAGAAGCTCAAGACCCCGGCAAGAGGAGCTTGCCGGGAAGGCCATTCCAGGCTCAAGGCTACATTACTCCTGCAGATCCCCGGCGAGAGGAGCTTGTCGGGAGGACTAGAAGATCATGTCGCAGAAGACACGCCTCGGCGCCCCGCGCGCCCCGGCGAGGACCCGGGAAGCGGCAAGTCACAGAGCCGACAAGCCCCCGGTCCGGCAAGATCAAGGCCCGGCAAGGTGCTTGCCGGGAGAGCTATGCTACGTGCCGACTCCAGCTCACCTGCCCACGTCGCCTCCGGCCTTCTCAGAGACGCGTGGCGGGTGGCCGTGCTGCATGAGGAATGCGGTGGCACTCCACGGTGGTGGCCGCGCCGTGGCGAAAGAAGACGCGATGGCGGGAGCTTTTGGGGCGACGGCGACGGGCATTTAATGCCCTTGTCCCCCTCTGTCAAAAGTAGGTAGAAAGCACTGTAGCTGCACTATTCCCGCACTATTCCAACTACCACCTCTTTTACGTTTTTACCCCTCTACCTCACGTTGACACCTGTCGGTGACCCCTTGCCCTATAAAAGGAGGCCCATGCACAACGTAGAGGGGGTTCGGAAGTGAGGTTCGACGACCAGCCACTCTCGCGTGAAGGCTCGAGCCCCTGGCAACTCTAGCACCCGGGATTCGGCCGTTCTCGCACACCACTCCACCGTTTTGCTCGCATTCTTGAGCAAGATCTAATACAACACAATGCAGCAGTAGGGTTTTACGCGACCATCGCGGCCCGAAGCTGGGTAAAAATCCCCCGCGTGCATCGCCTCGATCTGCTCTCCGCGCAACCTCCGCCCCGTGCCGAACACACGAAGGGGCCCCGGCCCCATAGGTGCCGCGCCACCCATCGGCCGCGACAGCAGCAAAACTAATCCTGGACATATTCTGTTGACTTCTCCACCAGCCTCCACTTTCTATCATTTTTTCAACCAATAACAGATTTGATCCTTATCCAGTTTGTACTGCCTTTTCCCTTCATTTCCCTTTTCAACCAAGAGACCGGTTGGGTATCCAGTCACTACTACTTTCCACCTGTTATTTCCTCTTTGACTCAAGTCCTAGATTCATGCTATGACTTTCCCCCCTTTCTTCGTTGTTTGAACCAAGCCCTAGATTTGACTACACGAAGTAGATCCCATGTCACCTCGCCCTCCCCGAAACCACTCCCAACCGCCAGTCCGTCGGTGCCCCAGCCATCCTCTACCCCAGCGCCTAGCTTTTTCTCCGGTGATCCCAGCGCCACCGCCCCCACCGCGCCCTTCACCCAAGCACCACCGCCCCCACCCTGAACCCTAAGATAGATAGTGGGGTACCTCTCCGGAAAGCCCCCTGCCCTTTGCGGCTGGTTCTTCCTTAACTCCGGCGAGCCCCCCCACCCTCTGAAAATCAACTGACCCAAAAGTCGATTCAGTCGACTGAAATGTAGCTAAATCAAAAAGATGCACATGCAGACACGTGGAGAGCTGGGGCAGTAGAGCAAGGCCGCTTTCGAAGAACTTATACCCGAGGGTTGTCGGGCTGTTGGCGGCGGCAGGTCGGATTTGCGCACAATACGACAAGGAGGAAGAAGGGTCGGACGACCTCCCGAGTTGGTGCTGTGTCGGTGAGAACGGCATGGGCAGAGGATCGAGACCTGCTGCCAGTTGTGGTTTCCTCCATCGCTGCCGTTGACTGCATGAATGATGCACTAGTCCTCTACACACGCCGGCCAGATCTGTGACCAGTTGTGAGCAGAGAGAAAATGTCGCTACCACTGTTTTGTTTATATCTGGAAAGGATGAGAGAATGAGGAGAGCAACCCTAGTAAAGCAAGCGCTCAGGCCCCTGCCTATATATATAGTGGAGTGATTATCTTTTTCTCTCCACCACAAGCGTTTCAATTTGTGTACGTGGCATTAAAGAACTTGGTACTCCTAGAATGAAGAGGGCAACCCTAGTAAAGCAAACTCGCCATTTAACAAGACTAACTATACGACTCCTACTTACCTAGTACAGTAGTAGTATTGTTTCATTGTGCTCCCTGACCCTCCATTCATTGAACAACCCCACGGGCGAATAAACATATAGTACTAGTATTTATATAGAACGAACAAGGTCAAACTATTTTGGCTTTGAGATATCAATGGTACAGTTTGGTCACATTGCATCGATGGACTCGGTACTCCTACTTTGGAGTAACCTATATCTATATGCACGGTTTACATTCTGAATCCCTAGCTAGAGCTTGAACTGTATTTGTTTACATGTACCACATTTTTCTTTTGGTTTTCTTCTCCATGACGCAATTCATCGATACAAAATTATACTATGAGTAGTTAAAAGTTGAGGGCGGGGCTTCTCCCGGGCAATACGTGTGGCAGTTTTCGCATAGGCGGTTTGACAGATAGGCAAGGAGGGTAAGGGAGTAGCGGATTCAACTTACTGCTGGAAAGGTAGGTCTATGCAATTTGACAGCGCGTTACTGCTGGAAAGACGGGGTCTTGTGATATGACTACTCACTATTTCTACTCTTATAAAAAACCGAGTTGGTGATGATGGTGTACCTACCATTCTGCAATATAGGTCGTCTGATTTATATATGACGGATAGGAAGGAAACAATGGCAATTTTGCAAAAAGATACCTACACCCCTCACCACATTTGCAAATAAGGCCTTCCCTTGTTCATTCTTTTCTCCCACAAGATAAGCTACTCATACAAATGCATCTTGATGTTCCGTGCAACGCATGGGCATCTTGCTAGTAGTCATGAATTACTGGCACTATGACCAGGGTGATGCCCCCCATCCATTCCCCACTCTAATCTGGTGCATGACACGTCGACCCGAATGTCGGCTCTCCCACATGTCGGCGAAGTACGTGAGAAGGAGCAAAGAATCATGTGGTATATAAAGTGTATATATACTAGTACTACTACTCATGTTGGAGGGGTATGAACCACGACAGCCCAGTGAACTAGCGGGAGATAGGCCATAGAAAACAATGTGGTGATATGGCCATACAAAACAATGTGGTCCAGTCTAGTCTATAGCATGTATAGTACTACTCCTATTCTATCAACACGAGTCCCATCTGACAACAGCGTCCGTGCTACAGCTAGCTCTTCTCCCTCGTTTCTCTCTTCTAATTCTAACTCAGCCGACACACGGTGGGCGGGATGGGGATTTGCCGATGGTCGGTTTGCTCAACTGCGGCCCCACCTCACAGTGAAAATGTTACGACTAGAGAATTGGAGCATACGCTCCGTTGGCAAGGCGCAGGAGTTCGCAGCCAGCCCACAAGGGTTCGAGTCTCGGCTCGAGTGCTTGGTGCTCATGGAGTTTCCTTCTATTAAAAATGCCAACATGCTAGTCTAGCCTGGGTTGGTCTCGTTTTCTTTTAAAAAAATGTTACGACTATAATAAAAGTGCCATACACTAATAAAACATTAAGGCCACGAGGCGATGCAGTGCTGGTTACAGGAGGCAAGAAGAAAGACGCATCCATCGACGATGTCCACGTCCTCGACTTAGGGCGCCGGCCCACCGACCGGTGGCTAAGTAGCAGTGGCTTTCGTGGCCAGGTCATTGTGCTTCTAAACGATGGCATCCAAATATTCCAGCCATTGGAAGAAGGCCAACATCTTTCTATCCTTGCTGCCTTGTAGTGGCCTATGTAGACGATTTCCTCGTAGACGTGGATGTGCAGATCGACGGTTTCTTGCATGGCGAGGCGCTGCACAGCGAGCGCGGCTCCTAGGTGCACATGCTTCATCGCGACCTCCGGCACCTGCAGGGCCACCAGGGCTTGAAAGAGTTCATCACCATGGAGGCCGATGAGGGTGGCAGGCAATGAGGAGCCTGGGCGCGCAGGTTGGAGCAGTACGGCAAGGTCGTCCCCACACTTCTTGACAGCAGTGAACTTGCGGATGGAGCGGACCATCATGTCGTCCATGCGAGAGGCGAAGCCGGCGTCGGCGAGGGCTACAATGCCGGCAGTAGCCAGCACCATCTGGAAACGCTGCATGGTGCGGGGTAGCAGGCCGGTGTCTTCGATGGTCTGGCACAACCGACTGCCTCTCGCGTCCATTGCCTCCATAGGTGCTTGTGGCTTCTAGTCACTTGGTCTTGGATTGGAGTGAGCAGTGTTGCGTAGAGACTAGGAGTAGATGGATTGGAGTGGTGGGGCACCTTTATATGAGAGTCCAAACTCTGTTGCATTCACATCTTGTTGGCTCTATTCTGCTTCTCCAATTAATTCCCTCTACATGCTAAAAATAAATTGAGGATGCATCATTGATCGTTCAATGTCTCGGGAACCGCTACCCTCTCCCTCCTTGGCATTCAATCCGTATCATTGTATATGCGGGTCAAGAAGAGACTAGTCATTTACTACATTGTGCACCACGACCGTGTGGGGTGCGACGCGAACGGCACAGGCATGTTGTACTTGTTTCACTTTCTCGTTTTGAACTCGTGACTTGTAGTAACACTGAGTTTTGAATATATAAGTTTGGTTGTCGCGCCAATATATACAACACTCCCTCCATGTAGGTTGGGTCGCTGAAGTCAAAATTAGACACAAAGCACGATCGTGACGGACCAGTCTACCTCCGTCCTGGTTTATTGCTCCCCGTCGTAATATGTGCCAAATTTTTGACCATAAATTTGACTAACAAAAGGTTCATGCATGTCACTAGAATTATATCATTGAAAACTATGTTCAAATACAAATCAAACGATATAATTTTTGTTGACATGCACTAACATTTTGTCAGTTAAATCTTTGGTCAATATTTAGCACAAATTACAAAAGGGACTAATAAACCAGGACCTAGGTAGTACACCAGGTCAAAGACAGTGATACTACATATAATTAACGCCAAATAAGAGCAAGGGATCACACATGTCATTTACGACTGGAATAAAAATGCCATACACTAATAAAACATTAACGCCAGAACGTGACGTCGTGCTGGTTATAGGAGGCAAGAAGAAAGATGCGTCCATCGACGATGTCCACCTCCTTGACAAAGGGCGCCAGCCCACTGAACGGCGACTAAGTACCAGCGGCTTTCGTGTCCAGGCCAACGTGCTTCTGAGCAATGGCGTCCAAATATTCCAGCCACTGGAAGAAGGCCAACGTCTTTCTGTCCTTGCTGGCCTTGTAGTTGCCTATGTAGATGATTACCTCGTAGACGTGGATGTGCAGGTCGATGGTTTCTTGCATGGCGAGGCGCTGCGCGGCGAGCGCGGCTCGAGGTGCACATTCTTCGTCGCGACCTCCGGCACCTGCAGGGCCACCAGTCCTTCAATGAGTTCGTCACCTTGGAGGCCGATGAGGGTGGTAGGCAACAAGGAGCCTGGGCGCGCGGGCTGCAGTAGTACGACAAGGTCGTTCGCGTGCTTCTTGACGATGGTGAACTTGCAGATGGAGTCGACCATCATTTGGCACATGTGAGAGGCGAAGCCCGCGTCGACGAGGGCTATGACGCTGGCGGCCGCCAGCACCGTCTGGAAACGCTGCATGGTGCGGGGCCACAGGCCGGCGTCTTGGATGATCCGGCACAGCTGACTGCCGCTCGCATCCATCGACGGCATGGGTGCTTGTGGCTTCTGGTCACTTTGTCTTGGTCTTGGATTGGAGTGGGCAGTGTTGCGCATAGACTAGGAGTAGATGGATTGGAGTGGTGGGGCGCCCTTATGAGAGTGCAAACTGCATTGCAGTCACATCGTGTTGGCTCCATTATGATTCTCCAATTACTTACTCCTACCTCTGAATGCTAACTCAATGCGGAGGCATCATTGACTGTTCAACATTTTGGGAACCGCTACCCTCTGCCTCGTTGGCATTCAAGCCGTATCAACGTAAATGCGTGTCAAAAAGAGACTAGTCAGTAGTTTGTTTGTGTTTTTGTGATGAACTAGTCAGTAGTAGTATACTCAATATTGTGCACCGCGACCAAGGCGGAGAGGAAAACGAGAGAACTATGTATTTATTTATGATGTAGATTCACTCATTTTGCTTCGTATGTACACATTTAGGGTGTACTCCTGGTCACTTGTTGAAATCTCTAGAAAGGCAAATACTCCCTCCGTTTGTATTTACTCTGCATATTAGAGTTGACTGAAGTCAAATTTTCACGAAGTTTGACCAAGTTTATAAAAAATAATATAAACATTTATCATAAAAAATAGTGTATATATGATGTGAAAGTACATTCAATAATAAATCTAATTGTACTAGTTTGTTATTTCTTATGTTAATATTTTTTTATAAACTTGGTCAAAGTTTATAAAGCTTGACTTTTACCAAATCTAATACGTGGACTAAATAAAAACGGAGGGAGTAGTCCCTTCTTTCCGGTTTACAGGGCTATACTATTAAGGGCAAGTACAATAGTGGGCTTATAGCCTGCTTACATGGCAATTTTGTCTCATGCAAGAGCCTGGCTATATGCGTGCTCCAAGGCTCCTCGCCACGCCCCACCCCTACACAGAGACTGCCACGCGAGCGTTCGCAACTGCCACGTTCAGGTTGCGCTTGGCTCTTCCCCTATTTGAGAAGACGAACAATGATGTTACTACTTCTACAATATCGAATCAACTGCTGCATGTCCATCCACCGCGTGCGGGAGGGATAGCTTGTTGTAGTAAGCAAAAGTCTGTCCTTGTCTATGAGCCACAACGCACATGGGGCGAGGGAGAGGGCATGTAGTAGTAAAATCAAGCTTCTCCTCCTAAATGATTCTATAGTGCCTTCTACTTATCTTAGTAATATGCTAATATAGGGGTTAGCTCGGTCTACTTTAGCTTAAGAGAAGGTGGGTTTTGGTGGCAACGCAGCAATTACTTCGACATCAAATCAACAGTTAAAGTAATTTCCAACAGTCGAACGGATATTTTGTGTCTGTTGGATATAAAGATCCTTTGGGTAAGAAGTATAAGCAGCCTATTTTGTGTCCATTCAGGAAGTGTTGCATCCTTGTGTGAGTTGAGTGCCACACATCAAAGTAGACTACTGGTTGTACTCACCCGACTGCGCACCAGGCAGATGAAGCTTCATGTCGTGTTGGTGCCGTGTGCGTCCTGCACATTAACCAAAACCTCGCGCCTCCAGCTTAGCCTCCGCATTTTGAACTTCTCAATCTCAAGGCCGAGGAGCAGCGGGAACCTATGAGAGAGCCAATCGGATGGTTGAGAACACTACAATTTGTAGCTACAGATGCATGTGTGAGAGAGGACGAGTGCGTGCGTGCACCTCTTCTTTTCTTAGTAAACTCAGAGTACAAGTGTATGTTGAAGGAAATATGCCCTAGAGACAATAATAAAGTTATTATTTATGTCCTCATATCATGATAAATGTTTATTATTCATGCTATAATTGTATTAACCGGAAACATGATACATGTGTGAATACATAGACAAACTTAATGTCACTAGTATGCCTCTACTTGACTAGCTCATTAATCAAAGATGGTTATGTTTCCTAACCATAGACATGTGTTGTCATTTGATTAACGGGATCACATCATTAGGAGAATGATGTGATTGACTTGACCCATTCCGTTAGCTTAGCACTTGATCGTTTAATATGTTGCTATTGCTTTCTTCATGACTTATACAAGTTCCTATAACTATGAGATTATGCAACTCCCGTTTGTCGGAGGAACACTTTGTGTGCTACCAAACGTCACAACGTAACTGGGTGATTATAAAGGAGCTCTACAGGTGTCTCCAAAGGTACATGTTGAGTTGGCATATTTCGAGATTAGGTTTTGTCACTCCGATTGTCGGAGAGGTATCTCTGGGCCCTCTCGGTAATGCACATCACTATAAGCCTTGCAAGCAATGTAGGTAATGAGTTAGTTATGGAATGACGCATTACGTAACGAGTAAAGAGACTTGCCGGTAACGAGATTGAACTAGGTATTGGATACCGACGATCGAATCTCAGGCAAGTAACATACCGATGACAAAGGGAACAACGTATGTTGTTATGCGGTTTGACCGATAAAGATCTTCGTAGAATATTTAGGAGCCAATATGAGCATCCAGGTTCGCTATTGGTTATTGACCGGAAACAGTTCTAGGTCATGTCTACATAGTTCTCGAACCCGTAGGGTCCGCACGCTTAAGGTTTCGTTGACAGTTTTATTATGAGTTTATGAGTTTTTCTGTACCGAAGGTTGTTCGGAGTCCCGGATGTGATCACGGACATGATGAGGAGTCTCTAAATGGTCAATACATAAAGATTGATATATTGGACGACTATATTTGGACACCGGAAAGGTTCCGGGTGAGATTGGGACAATACCGGATCTCCGGGAGGTTATCGGAACCCCCCGGGAGGTATATGGGCCTTATTGGGCCGTAGTGGAAAGGAGGGAGAAGAAGCAAAGGAGGGGGCGTGCCCCCCCAAGCCCAATCCGAATTGGAGGGGGGCCGCCCCCCCTTTCCTTCTTCCATCCCCCCTCTTCCTTCCCTCTCCTACTCCTAATAGGAAAGGGGGGAGTCCTACTCCCGGTTGGGGTTGGACTCCCCCCTTGGGCGCGCCACCCCCTTGGCCGGCCCCCTCCTCCACTCCTTTATATACTGGGAGGGGCGGACCCCATAGAGACAACAATTGATCTCTTGGTCTCTCAGTCGTGTGCGGTGCCCCCCTCCACCATACTCCTCGATAATATTGTAGCAGTGCTTAGGCGAAGCCCTACGACGGTAGAACATCAAGATCGTCACCACGCCGTCGTGTTGATGGAACTCTTCCCCGACATTCTGCTGGATCGGATTCCGGGGATCGTCATCGAGCTGAACGTGTTCTAGAACTCGGAAGTGCCGTAGTTTCGGTGATTTATCGGTCGGGCCGTGAAGATGTACAACGACACCAACCGAGTTGTTCTAACGCTTCCGCTTTCGGTCTACGAGGGTACGTGGACAACACTCTCCCCTCTCGTTGCTATGCATCACCATGATCTTGTGTGTGCGTAGGATTTTTTTGAAATTACTACGTTCCCCAACAGTGGTATCAGAGCCTGGTTTTATGCCTAGATGTTATATGCACGAGTAGAACACAAGTGAGTTATGGGTGATACAATTCATACTTCTTACCAGCATGTCATACTTTGGTTCGTCGATATTGTTGGATGAAACGGCCCGGACCGACATTACGCGTACGCTTACGCGAGACTGGTTCTACCGACGTGCTTTACACACAGGTGGCTGGCGGGTGTTTGTTTCTCCAACTTTAGTTGAACCGAGTGTGGCTACACCCGGTCCTTGCGAAGGTTAAAACAACACTAACTTGATGAAATATCATTGTGGTTTTGATGCGTAGGTAAGAACGATTCTTGCTCAGCCCGTTGCAGCCACGTAAAATTTGCAACAACAAAGTAGAGGACATCTAACTTGTTTTTGCACGGTATGTTGTGATGTGATATGGTCAAGACGTGATGCTATATTTTATTGTATGAGATGATCATGTTTTGTAACCAAGTTATCGGCAACTGGCAGGAGCCATATGGTTGTCGCTTTATAGTATGAAATGCAAACACCCTGTAACTGCTTTACTTTATCACTAAGCGGTAGCGATAGTCGTAGAAGCAATAGATGGCGTAACGACAACAATGCTATGATGGAGATCAAGGTGTCGCGCCAGTGACGATGGTGATCACGATGGTGCTTCAGAGATGGAGATCACAAGCACAAGATAATGGTGGCCATATCATATCACTTACATTGATTGCATGTGATGTTTATCCTTTATGCATCTTATCTCACTAAATTATCAAGATGTGTTCTCCCTGAGTATGCACCGTTGCGAAAGTTCTTCGTGCTGAGACACCACGTGATGATCGGGTGTGATAGGCTCTATGTTCAAATACAACGGGTGCAAAACAGTTGCACACGCGGAATACTGAGGTTAAACTTGACAAGCCTAGCATATACAGATATGGCCTCGGAACACGGAGACCGAAAGGTCGAACGTGAATCATATAGTAGATATGATCAACATAGCGATGTTCACCATTGAAACTACTCCATCTCACGTGATGATCCGACATGGTTTAGTTGATTTGGATCACGTGATCACTTAGATGACTAGAGAGATGTCTGTCTAAGTGGGAGTTCTTAAGTAATATGATTAATTGAACTTAAATTTATCATGAACTTAGTACCTGATAGTATTTTGCTTGTCTATGTTTGTTGTAGATAGATGGCTCGTGTTGTTATTCCGTTGAATTTTAATGCGTTCCTCGAGAAAGCTAAGTTGAAAGATGATGGTAGCAATTACAGGGAATGGGTCCGTAATTTGAGGATTATCCTCATTCTGCCTGAGAAGAATTACGTCCTGGAAGCACCGCTGGGTGCCAGGCCTGCTGCAGATGCAATTGACGATGTTAAGAACGTCTGGCAGAGCAAAGCTGATGACTACTCGATAGTTCATTGTGCCATGCTTTACAGTTTGGAACCGGGTCTTCAACGACGTTTTGAACGTCATGGAGCATACGAGATGTTCTAGGAGTTGAAGTTAATATTTCAGGCAAATGCCCGGGTTGAGAGATATGAAGTCTCCAATAAGTTCTATAGCTGCAAGATGGAGGAGAATAGTTACGTCGGTGAACACATACTCAAAATGTGCAGGTATAATAATCACTTGATTCAAGCGGGAGTTAATCTTCCGATGATAGTGTCATTGATGTAATTCTTCAATCATCGCCACCAAGCTACAAGAGCTTCGTGATGAACTATAATATGCAAGGGATGGACAAGACTATTCTCGAGCTCTTCGCAATGGTAAAAGCTGCGGAGGTAGAAATCAAGAAGGAGCATCAAGTGTTGATGGTCAATAAGACCACCAGTTTCAAGAAAAAGGGCAAAGGGAAGAAGAAGGGGAACTTCAAGAAGAATAGCAAAGAGGTTGCTGCTCAAGAGAAGAAACCCAAGTCTGGACCTAAGCCTGAGACTGAGTGCTTCTACCGCAAGCAAACTGGACACTGGAAGCGGAACTGCCCCAAGTATTTGGCGGATAAGAAGGATGGCAAGGTGAACAAAGCTATATGTGATATACATGTTATTGATGTGTACCTTACTAATGCTCGTAGTAGCACTGGTATTTGAATCTGGTTACATTGCTAATATTTGCAACTCAAACAGGACTACGGATTGCGAAGATTGGCTAAGGACGAGGTGACGATGCGTGGGAAATGGTTCCAAAGTCGATGTGATCGCGGTCGGCACGCTACCTCTACATCTACCATCGGGATTAGTTTTAGACCTGAATAATTGTTATTTGGTGCCAGCGTTAAGCATGAACATTATATCTAAATCTTATTTGATGCGAGACGGTTATTCATTTAAATCAGAGAAGGTTGTTCTATTTATATGAGTAATATCTTTTATGGTCATGCACCCTTGAAGAGTGGTCTATTTTTATTAAATCTCGATAGTAGTGACACACATATTCATAATGTTGAAGCCAAAAGATGCAGAGTTGATAATGATAGTGCAACTTATTTGTGGCACTGCCGTTTGGGACATATTGGTGTAAAGCGCATGAAGAAACTCCATACTGATGGACTTCTGGAATCACTTGATTATGAATCACTTGGTACTTGCGAACCATGCCTCATGGGCAAGATGACTAAAATGCCGCTCTCCGGAACTATGGAGGGAGCAACTGATTTGTTGGAAATCATACATACTGATGTATGCGGTCCAATGAATATTGAGGCTCGCGGCGGGTATCGTTATTTTCACACCTTCACAGATGATTTGAGCAGATATGGGTATATCTACTTGATGAAACACAAGTCCGAAACATTTGAAAAGTTCAAAGAATTTCAGAGTGAAGTGGAAAATCATCGTAACAAGAAAATAAAATTCCTATGATCTGATCGTGGAGGAGAATATTTGAGTTACAAGTTTGGTTTACATTTGAAGCAATGCGGAATAGTTTCGCAACTCACGCCACCCGGAACACCATAGTGAAATGGTGTGTCCGAACGTCGTAATCGTACTTTACTAGACATGGTGCGATCTATGATGTCTCTTACTGATTTACCGCTATCATTTTGGGGTTATGGTTTAGAGACGGCCGCATTCACGTTAAATAGGGCACCATCAAAATCCGTTGAGACGACGCCTTATGAACTGTGGTTTGGCAAGAAACCAAAGTTGTCATTTCTTAAAGTTTGGGGCTGCGATGCTTATGTGAAGAAACTTCAACCAGATAAGCTCAAACCCAAATCCGAGAAATGCGTCTTCATAGGATACCAAAAAGAGACTATTGGGTACACCTTCTATCACAGATCTGAGGGCAAGATTTTTGTTGCTAAATTCGGATCGTTTCTAGAAAAGGAGTTTCTCTAGAAAGAAGTGAGTGGGAGGAAAGTAGAACTTGATGAAGTAACTATACCTGCTCCCTTATTGGAAAGTAGTTCATCACAAGAACCGGTTCCTATGACAACTACACCAATCAGTGAGGAAGCTAATGATATTGATCATGAAACTTCAGATCAAGTTACTACCGAACCTCATAGGTCTACCAGAGTAAAATCCGCACCAGAGTGGTACGGTAATCCTATTCTGGAAGTCATGTTACTTGACCATGGCGAACCTACGAACTATGAGGAAGCGATGATGAGCCCAGATTCCACAAAATGGCTTGAAGCCATGAAATCTGAGATGGGATCCATGTATGAAAACAAAGTATGGACTTTGGTTGACTTGCCCAATGATCGGCAAGCCATCGAGAATAAATGGATCTTCAAGAAGAAGACTGACGCTGATGGTAATATACCTGTCTACAAAGCTCGACTTGTTGCGAAAGGTTTTCGACAAGTTCAAGGGGTTGACTATGATGAGACTTTCTCACCCGTAGCGATGCTTAAGTCTGTCGGAATCATGTTAGCAATTGCCGCATTTTATGATTATGAAATTTGGCAAATGGATGTCAAAACTGCATTCCTGAATGGATTTTTGGAAGAAGAGTTGTATATGATGCAGCCAGAAGGTTTTGTCGATCCAAAAGGTGCTAACAAAGTGTGCAAACTCCAGCGATCCATTTATGGACTGGTGCAAGCATCTTGGAGTTGGAATAAATGTTCTGATGGTGTGATCAAAGCATATGGTTTTATACAGACTTTTGGAGAAGCCTGTATTTACAAGAAAGTGAGTGGGAGCTCTGTAGCATTTCTGATATTATATGTAGATGACATATTGTTAATTGGAAATGATATAGAATTTCTGGATAGCATAAAAGGATACTTGAATAAAAGTTTTTCAATGAAAGACCTCGGTGAAGATGCTTACATATTGGGCATCAAGATCTATAGACATACCTTGATAAAGTTTTGAAAAAGTTCAAAATGGATCAGGCAAAGAAAGAGTTCATGCCTGTATTACAAGGTGTGAAGTTGAGTCAGACTCAATGCCCGACCACAACAGAAGATAGAGAGAAAATGAAAGATGTTCCCTATGCTTCAGCCATAGGCTCTATCATGCAATGCTATGTACCAGACCTGATGTATTCTTAGCAGTAAGTTTGGCAGGGAGGTATCGAAGTAATCCAGGAGTGGATCACTGGACAGCGGTCAAGAATATCCTGAAATACCTGAAAAGGACTAAGGATATGTTTCTCGTTTATGGAGGTGACAAAGAGCTAGTCGTAAATGATTATGTCGATGCAAGCTTTGACACTGATCCGGACGATTCTAAATTGCAAACCGGAACGTGTTTATATTGAACGGTGGAGCCGTCAGTTGGTGCAGTTCTAAACAAAGCCTCGTGGCGGGATCTACATGCGAAGTGGAGTACATAGCTGCTTCGGAAGCAACAAATGAAGGAGTCTGGATGAAAGATTTCATTTCCGATCTAGGTGTCATACCTAGTGCATCGGGACCAATGAAGATCTTCTATGACAATACTGGTGCAATTGCCTTGGCAAAGGAATCCAGATTTCACAAGAGGACCAAGCACATCAGGAGACGCTTCAATTCCATCGGGGACCAAGTCCAGGTGGGAGACATAGAAATTTTCAAGATACATACGGATCTGAATGTTGCAGACCCGTTGACTAAGCCTCTTCCACGAGCAAAACATGATCAGTACCAAGACTCCATGGGTGTTAGAATCATTACTATGTAATCTAGATTATTGACTCTAGTGCAGGTGGGAGACTTAAGGAAATATGCCCTAGAGACAATAATAAAGTTATTATTTATTCCCTCATATCATGATAAATGTTTATTATTCATGCTATAATTGTATTAACCGGAAACATGATACATGTGTGAATACATAGACAAACTTAATGTCACTAGTATGCCTCTACTTGACTAGCTCATTAATCAAAGATGGTTATGTTTCCTAACCATAGACATGTGTTGTCATTTGATTAATGGGATCACATCATTAGGAGAATGATGTGATTGACTTGACCCATTCCGTTAGCTTAGCACTTGATCGTTTAATATGTTGCTATTGCTTTCTTCATGACTTATACAAGTTCCTATAACTATGAGATTATGCAACTCCCGTTTATCGGAGGAACACTTTGTGTGCTACCAAACGTCACAACGTAATTGGGCGATTATAAAGGAGCTCTACAGGTGTCCCCAAAGGTACATGTTGAGTTGGCGTATTTCGAGATTAGGTTTTGTCACTCCGATTGTCGGAGAGGTATCTCTGGGCCCTCTCAGTAATGCGCATCACTATAAGCCTTACAAGCAATGTAGCTAATGAGTTAGTTACGGAATGATGCATTACGTAATGAGTAAAGAGACTTGCCGGTAACGAGATTGAACTAGGTATTGGATACCGACGATAGAATCTCGGGCAAGTAACATACCGATGACAAAGGGAACAACGTTTGTTGTTATGCGGTTTGACCGATAAAGATCTTCGTAGAATATGTAGGAGCCAATATGAGCATCCAGGTTCCGCTATTGTTTATTGACCGGAAACAGTTCTAGGTCATGTCTACATAGTTCTCGAACCCGTAGGATCCGCACGCTTAAGGTTTTGTTGACAGTTTTATTATGAGTTTATGAGTTTTGATGTATCGAAGATTGTTCGGAGTCTCGGATGTGATCACGGACATGACGAGGAGTCCTGAAATGGTCGAGACATAAAGATCGATATATTGGACGACTATATTTGGACACCGGAAAGGTTCCGGGTGAGATTGGGACAATACCAGATCTCCGGGAGGTTATCGGAACCCCCCGGGAGGTATATGGGCCTTATTGGGCCTTAGTGGAAAGGAGGAGAAGAAGCAAGGAGGGGCGCCCCAAGCCCAATCCGGGTGGGAGGGGGGCCGCCCCCTTCCTTCTTCCTCCCCCTCTTCCTTCCCTCTCCTACTCCTAATAGGAAAGGGGGAGTCCTACTCCTGGTTGGGGTTGGACTCCCCCCTAAGGCGCGCCACCCCCTTGGCCGGCCCCCTCCTTCCCTCCTTTATATAGGAGGAGGGGGGCACCCCATAGAGACAACAATTGATCTCTTGATCTCTTAGCCGTGTGCGGTGCCCCCCTCCACCATAGTCCTCGATAATATTGTAGCAGTGCTTAGGCGAAGCCCTGCGACGGTAGAACATCAAGATCGTCAGCACGCCGTCGTGCTGACGGAACTCTTCCCCGACATTCTGCTGGATTGGAGTCTGGGGAATGTCATCGAGCTGAACGTGTGCTAGAACTCGGAGGTGCCGTAGTTTCGGTGCTTGATCGGTCGGGCCGTGAAGACGTACGACTACATCAACCGCATTGTTTTAACGCTTCCGCTTTCGGTCTACGAGGTTACGTGGACAACACTCTCCCCTCTCGTTGCGATGCATCACCATGATCTTGTGTGTGCATAGGAATTTTTTTGAAATTACTACATTCCCCAACATATGTGGGTGGCATCGAACTAGGGAGCTAGAGATGGTGCGTTCGAGAAGTCCCGAGAGACTAGGTGTGTGCATGGGAAAGAGGGAGAGAGATGATATGTGTCGATGTAATGCGTGTGAAAAAAAGACTAGTCTATAGCTCGCCGTGAGGCTATTCCTGTCGAACGCCCCAATAACCATAAGATATGTATCCGATGGTGCCCGTTATTGCGCCTACACAGTAGTAGAAAAAGAAGTACCGTGGCATATTACAAAACAGCTGCACCATGGCCTAGAACAAGTGCCCACGTTACGCCATCTGGGAATGGTGCCGCACTTCAAAACTAGACCCGTCAATAAATTTTGAGCTTGCATCTCGTCACATTCCAAATTACTACTCCTGTTCACACCGATCACACCGATATAGTATTTAACTGCAAACATGTTCACACCATTCACAACCTAGACCGTTTCCCACTTAGGAGCGTATTAGTGCTCAGTTATAAATATTGTACTATGCCAAGATGACTGCACATTCCTTCCTCAACTCCTCATCAACAAAAGCAAACAAGTCATTCAGTATCGTTCTCTTGCGTCTGCCATGGCCGGATTGAGTTCTCGATCGAGAGATTACCACCAGGGAGACGCGAGCACGGAAATAGAAGCACGAGAGATGTCCCGCTTAGTCGCGAAAGCAGCCGACATGTCCCGCCGCGCCGTCGATGCAGCAGACTAGTCCGGCCGCGCCATGGAAGCAACAGAGATTCCCTGCCGCACCACGAATGCAGCAAAGATGTTCTCCTGCATGGCAGCGGCCTGGGGAAGTCTCTCGCAGGTAGGCGATGACTCTTACAGGCGCATGCATGCGATCGTCCATAGCTAGATGGATCAGATCTCCTGCTGGATGAAGCTGCAGGACGAGTTGAATGCCTCATTTTAACAACTCCGGGCCGCGCGCGACCTGCTGAGGGTGAAGATCGGCGGAAGGGAAAAGTAGGCGGAGGAGACCGCTGCCTTGTTTAAGAGGACGGGCGTCATTGTCAAGAAACTTACGGACGAGAATGCCATGCTCCGCATCGAGCGTGAAAGGCTGGTGTAGGAATCCATGGTTGCTGCCGAGCAGCATCTTAAGGACATGAAACTGATGAAAGAGATCATCACCGCTCGCTGCGAGAAGTCTCCGCGACCTGCAGCGCATCAAGAAAGCAGAGATCAGCAAGCCAGATTGTTGTATGCATCTTCCTTCTTTCGCCCTTGTATATTTCGGGCATAGCCGCATGTGGCTTTTTTAATTATCTTCCTAGATATGTAAGACAATTATTATCCACTGTCATTGTCCTTATATTCATCATGCTTGCTATAAGTCGCAGTCGATGCTATATAGGTCCGTCGGATCTTACATCAAAATCCGTGCAAAACTTTCTTTTCAGATTTTCACTTTTCTCTCTTAAATCTTAGTCCAGTGAGACATAGCCACGCCGTGAAACAGGGGCTCGGGCGCCATCAATGGAGCCGTTGGGAGGGAGGTGCGCGGCGGATAGAGGTCAAAGGGCTCTCCTCCTGATGAGCACACGCAAGGGTCTGATCGCACGCCTCCCGTACTCAAATAGCTACCCCGCGGGGAACCTCCTAGCCAATTAAAAAAGGGGACGCATGGCGGCACGTGATTGGTAAGTAGAACGCCCATAGTTTCAATAATAGTTATGTTTCCGATTGTAACGTGACAACACTTGTTCCAAAATAACTTTGTTGATTGTTAATGTGTGTGCCTTCACAAATCGGATAGCAAAATTACCATAGCAGGGTTGGTGCCATGTCATGACACCAATTTTCATGTGTGTTTTTAATTTACAGGAATTAAAAAACCAAGTTTCTCAATGTTTCGGCCGAGCCACAATGCCCAGATGTTTGATTTTCATTCCCATTTCTTGCATGGGACCTAGAAATTCACCTGAGGACACACATGTGTTTTTTCAACCAACTTTGGTGCACTGGAGCATGTGCTTGTAGTTCAAATTTGAATTATGCACATTAAATGTCCAAAAACTCAATTAAAGTATAAAAAAGGCCGAACGAACCCAGAATAATTCCAAAATTTAACACAACATTCATACAGTTCTATGTTGCCTCTATAAAGCAAATCAAGGGAGGGGGTAGTGTATATCATTTCGCACACAAAGGTGGCATGTTCCCTCTCAGAACCACAAGCCTTCTCGAGAGAAGCACCGGTTTGCAAGAAGCTTATACCAAAACTGGTCCTATTCGGCCAAAAAATTACCACAACATGATAGTACCATGACATGACACCATGCAAAGTTTCATGATTCCAGGTGAGTTTTGGATTTACAGGAATTTAAAAACCAAGTTACTCATTGCTCTCGCACAAGTCACGACGCCCAGATGTTTGAATTTCATTCCCATTTCTTGCATGGGACCTAGAAATCCACCCAAGGACACACATGTGATTTTTCAACCAACTTTGGTGCACCGGAGCATGTGCTTGCAGTTCAAATTTGAATTAGGCAAATTAAATGTCCAGAAACTCAATTAACGTATAAAAAAGGCCAAACGAACCCGGAATAATTCCAAAATTTAACAAAATGTAAACTCTGGTTCACCGGAGCATTTGTAATCATATAAAAAGGGACACGACTCTTTCTTCTGGTGGTAATTGATTTGTTTTTTGTTGTTGTTGAGGGAAGTGCGAATTGATTTGGTACTTTACAGGGTAATCTTGTTGTCCTGATTTTTTACATTATTCTTGTAGTTTTTTCAATGGCAGTTATAGCAATATAGTAAAAGGGACATGACTCTCTTGTTGTATGAATTGTTTTTTTTGTACGTGTTAAATTTGTTCTGCCGAACATGGGTTCCGCGCATTGTTATCCCAAAATTACAAGCTCGAGTATCTTTTTCTCTTTTGATGTGAAACTCCTGCCTCTTCAACACGCGTCGAGCCTTGTTATCCCAAGATTTCGATGCACGCGAAAACTCCATCCTCATCTGAAATTGGTCCCGCAGCCTAGACACGCGAAATCCCCCTTTTACCCCTCAGCCAGAAATGCTACCTCGACGTCGCGTGGTCAAAACTGGTGGGGGTACGTTCGTAACTTACCCTACATTTCGGACAAGTGCGTCCCTAAGCCATGTCTCCCCCTACCTTCCCCTTCGTCCCCCCATTCATACACTGAGGCTGCCAAAACTAGCGAAACCCCATGCTCCTCTGTCGGCCTCCCGACCGCCGCCCAACCGGAGACTCTTCCCGGACGACGTCGTCCACTGCAATAGCTCGTCGTCCCTCATCCATGATGTCTACTACGCAACCTTTTTCTTGTAGACGTTGTTGGGCCTCCAAGTGCAGAGGTTTGTACGACAGTAACAAATTTCCCTCAAGTGGATGACCTAAGGTTTATCAATCCGTGGGAGGCGTAGGATGAAGATGGTCTCTCTCAAGCAACCCTGCAACCAAATAACAAAGAATCTCTTGTGTCCCCAACACACCCAATACAATGGTAAATTGTATAGGTGCACAAGTTCGGCGAAGAGATGGTGATACAATTGCAATATGGATGGTAGATATGGGTTTTTGTAATCTGAAATTATAAAAACTCCAAGGTAACTAATGATAGAAGTGAGCACAAACGGTATTGCATGCTACGAAACAAGGCCTAGGGTTCATACTTTCACTAGTGCAGGTTCTCTCAACAATAATAACATAACTGGATCATATAACACTCCCTCAATATGCAACAAAGAGTCACTCCAAAGTCACTAATAGCAGGGAACAAACGAAGAGATTATGGTAGGGTACGAAACCACCTCAAAGTTATCCTTTCTAATCAATCTATTCAAGAGTCCGTAGTAAAATAACACGAAGCTATTCTTTCCGTTCGATCTATCATAGAGTTTGTACTAGAATAACACCTTAAGACTCAAATCAACCAAAACCCTAATGTCACCTAGATACTCCAATGTCACCTCAAGTATCCGTGGGCATGATTATACGATATGCATCACACAATCTCAGATTCATCTATTCAGCCAACACAAAGTACTTCAAAGAGTGCCCCAAACTTTCTACCAGAGAGTCAAGACGAAAACTTGTGCCAATCCTTATCCATAAGTTCACAAGGTCACTGAACCCGCAAGTTGATCACCAAAACATACATCAAGTAGATCACGTGATATCCCATTGTCACCACAGATAAGCACATGCAAGACATACATCAAGTGTTCTCAAATCCTTAAAGACTCAATCCGATAAGATAACTTCAAAGGGAACACTCAATCCATTACAAGAGAGTAGAGGGGGAGAAACATCATAAGATCCAACTATAATAGCAAAGCTCGCGATACATCAAGATCATGCCAAATCAAGAACACGAGAGAGAGAGAGAGAGAGAGAGAGAGAGAGATAAAACACATAGCTACTGGTACATACCCTCAGCCCCGAGGGTAAACTACTCCCTCCTCGTCATGGAGAGCGCCGGGATGATGAAGATGGCCACAGGCGAGGGATCCCCCTCCAGCAGGGTGCCAGAACAGGGTCCCGATTGGTTTTTGGTGGCTATAGAGAGGCTTGCGGTGGCGGAACTCCCAATCTATTGTGCCCCCGATGTTTTTAGGGTATATGGATATATATAGGCAAAAGAAGTTAGTCAGGGGAGCCACGAGGTGCCCACGAGGGTGGGGGGCGCGCCCAGGGGGTAGGGCACGCCCTTGACCCTCGTGGAACCTCGAAGCTTCCCTGACGTCTACTCCAAGTCTCCTGGATTGCTTCCGTTCCAAAAATAACTCTCCCAAAGGTTTCATTCCGTTTAGACTCCGTTCGATATTCCTTTTCTTTGAAACATTGAAATAGGGAAGAAAACAACAATTTGGGCTGGGCCTCCGGTTAATAGGTTAGTCCCAAAAATAATGTGAAAGTGTATAATAAAGCCCATAAACATCCGAACTGGGTAATATAATAGCATGGAACAATCAAAAATTATAGATACGTTGGAGACGTATCAAGCATCCCCAAGCTTAATTCCTGCTTGTCCTCGAGTAGGTAAATGATAAAAACAGAATTTTTGATGTGGAATGCTACCGAGCATATTTATAAATGTAATTTTCTTTATTGTGGCATGAATGTTCAGATCCAAAAGATTCAAGATAAAAGTTCATATTAACATAAAAAATAGTAATACTTCAAGCATACTAACAAGTAATTATGTCTTATCAAAATAACATAGCCAAAGAAAGCTTATCCCTACAAAATCATATAGTTAGGCTATGTTTCATTTTCGTCACACAAAATACTCCCATCATGCCCAACCCCGGTTTCAGCCAAGCAATTGGTTCATACTTTTTAACGCGCTTTAGCTTTTTTCAACTCTCACGCAATACATGAGCGTAAGCCATGGATATAGCACTATGGGTGGAATAGAATATGATGATTGAGGTTGTGTGGAGAAGACAAAAAAGGAGAAAGTCTCACATTGACGAGGCTAATCAATGGGCTATGGAGATGCCCATCAATTGATGTCAACATGAAGAGTTGGGATTGCCATGCAGCGGATGCACTAGAGCTATAAATGTATGAAAGCTCAACAAAAGAAACTAAGTGGGTGTGCATCCAACTTGCTTGCTCACGAAGACCTAGGGCATTTTGAGGAAGCCCATCATTGAATATACAAGCCAAGTTCTATAATGAAAAATTCCCACTAGTATATGGCAATGACAAAATAAGAGACTCTCTATCATAAAGATCATGGTGCTACTTTGAAGCACAAGTGTGGAAAAGGATAGTAACATTGTCCCCCTTTTTTGGGGGGGCTTTCTTTTTTTATTTGGCCTTTTTTTTACTTTGCCTTTATTTTTTTATTAAGGGACAATGCTCTAATAATGATGATCATCACACTTCTATTTACTTACAACTCATGGATTACAACTCGATACAAGAACAAAATATGACTCTATATGAATGCCTCCGACGGTGTACCGGGATGGGCAATGAATCAAGAGTGACATGTATGAAAAATTATGCATGGTGGCTTTGCCACATATATGATGTCAACTACATGATCAAGCAAGGCAATATGGCAATGATGAAACGTGTCATAATAAATGAAACGGTGGAAAGTTGCATGGCAATATATCTCGGAATGGCTATGGAAATGCCATAAGGTAGGTGAGGGAGTCCTGGACTAGGGGGTGTCCAGATAGCCGGACTATCATCGTCGGCCGGACTCCAAGACTATGAAGATACAAGATTGAAGACTCCGTCCCGTGTCCGGATGGGACTTTCCTTGGCATGGAAGGCAAGCTTGGCGATACGGATATGTAGATCTCCTACCATTGTAACCGACTCTATGTAACCCTAGCCCTCTCCGGTGTCTATATAAACCGGAGGGTTTTAGTCCGTAGGACAACACAACCATTACAACAATCATACCATAGGCTAGCTTCTAGGGTTTAGCCTCCTTGATCTCGTGGTAGATCCACTCTTGTACTACCCATATCATCAATATCAATCAAGCAGGAGTAGGGTTTTACCTCCATCGAGAGGGCCCAAACCTGGGTAAAAACATCGTGTCCCTTGTCTCCTGTTACCATCCGCCTAGATGCACAGTTCGGGACCCCCTACCCGAGATCCGCCGGTTTTGACACCGACATTGGTGCTTTCATTGAGAGTTCCTCTGTGCCGTCACCGATAGGAAGGATGCCTCTTCCCGTCTTTAAAGACGGTATCTTCATCGAAGGAGCCTTGGCCGCCGGCCAAACTATCCGACTGGGTGGTTTCTCATGATCGCTGTTCGCCATCGCTTCGACAGCGACCTCTCGTGTCGTCAAAAGCAATCTTCGCGTCAACTCGGAATTCGCCGAGCAGTTGGATCCAATAGAGATTTCGTCCGTAAACGAGCTCTTGGATCGCATCGCCGCCCTTGGAGTCGCTACAGACTACAATCAGATTGGGCTTAAAACCTCTGAGAGAGATTAACTCTCCCCAGGTTACCCACCACGTCGTGGTGGTAGAGGAACAACGCGGCGACTCTTCTCCTATATTGAAAACTAGTCATGTCCGGGCTTCCGAACCCTCCATGCCGGACTCCCGCAGGGGGACGGACTTCGATCAAGCACTGAACCTAAAGTCGCGTCGGACGGACTCGTTGGACGGACGCCCAACGATCAAGCTTCCGATTCGAAACTTCTCGGCCCTTGAGCCTCGAGATGGGTAGGGTCCCGGACTTAATTCCACCCACCCACCCAGACATATGTGATCTATCTCAAATCCGGCAAGAGCCCGCTGAAACAGTACATCATTACTGGGCCAGATTCCTCCTGGTTATGGACAGGATAAAGGACTACCGAGAGGAAAACGCAATTTCAATTTTCTGCAATAATTGCACGGACGAGGGAATCTTGAACGCCGTCAGTCGCCGTGAAATTACACGCTTCTCCGACCTGGCGTCCATAGTACGAAAGTACTGTGCAATGGAGAGTTTCCAGATAACCGAAACTAAGTTTTGGGACAATCCGGCCCCGAATATAACCCTAGTCCGTAACAAAAGGGTGCAGCACACTCAGGCACCAGGTACAAAAATGAAAAGCAAAAACCCCATAAAGGGCAAGGAACCGTACTGGAGGGATGGCTCAGCGGACCCTGTAAAATTCACAGTACAGAAGGCACCACCCCAACACATAGCCTTCGAGCATGTTGGATATTGCGGCAGGTGGCCAAAAGTGGCGAGGAGCTTCTAGCCCCGACAAACCACTCCAACAGTACCAATACGGTGTCAACAGTCTTCGAGACTTTCGCATCAAATAAAGTGCGAAAACGAATAATCCGCAGCCTCGCCGAAGTCTACCAAGTAGCAACAACAAACCCATGGAGCGACACGGCCATCACCTTCAACGCCAGCGACGAACCTAAATTCCGAACAGCCCGAGCACCAGCCGCATTGGTCCTCAGTCCAATAGTGGACGGCTTTCGTCTTACCAAGGTACTCGTGGATAGCAGCAGCGGACTAAACCTCATCTACGAGGAAACTCTTCAAAAAATGGAAATAGACTGGAGCCGCATTGAGTGAAGCAGCACAACCTTTAGAGGAATAATCCCTAGCCGGGAAGCGCGCTGCACTGGAAAAATCACACTTGATGTGGTGTTCGGCTCGCCAGACAATTACATGTCCGAAGAACTCACATTCCAAGTGGCCCCGTTCAGCAGCGGAGATCACGCTATATTAGGACGGGAGGCATTCACAATTTTCCAAGCCATACCCCATTACGGGTACATGAAGCTTAAGATGCCCGGGCCCGGCGGAACAATCACTCTCGCTAGTGATCCGGACATAGCACTCCGCGCCGAAAACAAGACAGCTGCATTAGCCCTGGAGGAACTATCCGAAGCCCTAGCGGCAGAAGAACTCACTGCACTACGCTCTACGGTGAATAGGGACGATGTGATACTCGATAAGACATCCAAGTCCACCTCTTTCAAACCAGCGGACGAAATAGTCAAATTCCAGGTCCACCCAACGGACCCAACAAAGACGGCCTCCATCGGGGCGCAGTTGAACCCTGATGTAGATGCCGCATTGCGAGAATTCCTTCGGGAAAATTGGGACATCTTCGCCTGGCACCCTTCAGATATGCCAGGAAACCCACGCAGATTGGCAGAACACAGCCTAAACATCCTAAAAGGATTCAAGCCAGTCAAACAGGCTCTTCGGCGATTTTCCGAACCCAAAAGACAGGCGATGGGAGAAGAGCTAGCCAAACTACTGGAAGCCGGATTCATCAGAGACATCAAACATCCGGACTGTCTAGCAAACCTGGTGATGGTACCAAAGAAGGACAAATCCTGGCACCTATGTGTCGATTTTAAAGACCCCAACAAGGCCTGCCCAAAGGATCCCTTCCCCCTCCCCCGCATCGACCAAATAATCGATGCTACTGCAGGGCATGATTCATTATGCTTCCTTGACGCATATTCCGGCTACCATCAAATCAAGATGGCGGAAGCGGACCAAGCCGCAACGGCATTTATTACTCCATATGGACCATTCTGCTTCAACACGATGCCCTTCGGACTCGAAAACGCCGGCGCAACATATCAGCGCATGATTCAGACATGTCTGGCTACCCAGATCGGCAAAACAGTAGAAGCATACGTAGACGACGTAGTCATCAAAACAAAACACGTCGAAACTCTAGTAGACGATTTGAGGCTCACATTTGACAACCTCCGAGCCTATGACATCAAGCTAAATCCGGAAAAATGCGTTTTCGGCGTACCAGCCGGAAAGCTCCTGGGCTTCATTGTATCCGGTAGAGGAATTGAAGCAAACCCAGCCAAGATCCGAGCTCTGTCACAGCTAGACATTCCAAAAGACCTCAAACAAATACAAAAATTGACCGGATGCGTGGCGGCTCTAAGCCGCTTTATCTCCCGTTTGGGAGAAAAGGCATTGCCCCTCTATCGCCTCCTCAGGCGCACCGAACACTTCGAGTGGACGGATGCTGCCACTGCCGGACTTGAAGAAATAAAAGCCATATTGGCAACCAATCCGGTCCTGGCTGCGCCAAACCTGGGCGAACCAATGTTGCTATACATCGCGGCAACACATCAAGTTGTAAGCGCGGTACTCATCGTCGAACGAGAAACAGAAGGGCACAAATTCCCTCTTCAAAAACCAGTGTACTACGTATCCACTGTCTTAACTCCCTGCAAGTCCCGTTACCCGCACTATCAAAAGATAGCATATGCGGTGTTCATGGCATCCCAGCTCGACACTACTTTCAAGAGTGTTCGATAATGATGGCCTCGAAGTGCCCTCAACGACATTATAAACAACCGTGACGCGACGGGCAGGATTGCAAAATGGGCCATTGAGCTCTTACCATTCGATATAACTTATAAACCTCGGCGAGCTATAAAGTCGCAAGTCTTGGCTGACTTTGTCGCTGAATGGACCGAAGCCGAACTCCCTAAAGAGTACGGCGCATACTCCAACTGGATTATGCATTTCGACGGCTCCAAAATGTTGGCCGGCTTGGGGCTGGCATCGTATTGACGTCCCTGACCGGGGATACAGTCCAATACGTACTTCAGATAATGTACACGGACTCCAACAATGGAGCCGAATACGAGGCCCTCTTACATGGCCTCCGGATGGCAATCTCCATCGGCATTCAACGCCTAGAGGTGTGCGGGGATTCAAACCTTGCAATATCCCAAGTAAATGGGGACTTTGACGCCAAGGATCCGAAAATGGCAGCCTATCGTAACGCTGTCCTAAAAATGTTAGCTCGGTTCGAAGGACTCGAATTCCACCACGTAGCCCGAGATAATAACCAAGCAGCCGACGTATTGGCATGCATTGGCGCGAAACGCGATGCTTTCCCTCCAAACATCTTCCTGGAACGGCTCTTTAAGCCATCCGTGCTATGGGAAGAGGAGTCCGAAAATAACAACCTGGAGGCAACCGCACCACCCAATACAGAACAATCTGACATAATCGGCGACTCAGCCGACGAAATAACACCTTCAGCCCATGAAATAATGGCAGTAATCTCCTCGTGGACAGAGCCATTCCTAGCCTACTTACTCAGGCAGGAACTTCCCGAAGACCAAAATGAGGCCCGCTGCATAGTCCGGCGATCTAAAGCCTACAAGGTCCACGAGGGAGAACTCTATAAGAAAAGCACAACCGGAGTCCTTCAACGGTGTATCTCCGAAGAGGAAGGGCGAAACCTTCTGGCTGAAATTCATGTCGGACTAGGCAGACACCATGCCGCAGCTCAGGCCCTTGTAGGCAAGGCATTCCGTACAGGATTTTATTGGCCGACGGCCTAGGCAGATGCTCAGGACTTAGTCCAAAGATCGTCACCGTCGACTCTTTGCTAATCGAGCCATATGCCACCCACCACCCTCAAAACTATACCCATTACGGCGTTCGTCATGCAGGGGCTTGACATGGTTGGACCCCTTAAAGGGGGAACCCACAAGCAAAGGTACCTATTGGTCATGGTGGACAAATTCAACAAATGGATAGAGGCCAAGCCGGTTAAAGCGGCGAGTCCGGACCAGTGATAGACTTCATATCCAGGGTAGTACACCGTTCTGATGTCCCCATAGCATCATTACCGATAATGGCACGAACTTCACGGCCGACGAGGTTAAATCATGGTGCAAAAATATGGGCATTAAGCTCGATTACGCTTCAGTCTATCATCCTCAAACCAACGGTCAAGTGGAACGAGCAAATGGTCTAATAATGAGCGGCTTCAAACCCAGACTAGTGCGGTCCCTTACGAAATCTGACATGCACTGGGTAGAGGAGCTCGACTCTGTACTCTGGGGGCTGCGGACAACGCGCAACCGTATTACCGAATTCACACCATTTTTTATGGTATACGGCGCAGAGGCAGTTTTGCCCTGCGACATCATTCATGACTCACCTCGAGTGCGCATGTACGAAGAAAGAGAAGCCGAGCTGGATCGACAGGACAGCTTGGATGCATTGGAGGAAGAACGCGACGTCGCCAAGGCTCGTTCCGCATTCTATCAACAGCAGGCTCGAAGATATCAAAGCAGAGAAGTACGGGCTAAGACTTACAATGTTGGCGAACTAGTTCTACGCCTGCCGGACAAGAAAAAGGACAAGCTCAAACCCAAATGGGAAGGGCCCTTCATTATCAATCAAGTCCTGACCGGCGGAGCGTACTGTCTGCGAAATGCGTGACAACCGACTCGAGCCAAACCCATGGAATGCAGCCCGCCTCCGAAGATTCTATGCCTAGCGCCAGACTAAGAGTTCGTCCCCTTCCCCCGTCCAAATTTTTACACTTCAGCTGTCTTTTGTTTCTCTTTTTCTCTCTCCCCTTTTTCATAAAAGCCCTTAAAGGCCTACTTGCGCATTGTTGCACACAATTGATGTGCTATCCGCACTCATTATACCTGGGGGCTTCTTTACCAGAAGCTTAATTATAAGGGCTTCATGCCCAGCACATGTGTCATACTTCCACGTGTACCTTTTATTCACCATTATATGCATCGATATGACTTAAGTTTTTGCCAAGCTGGGTTGCCTGGCTCCTGTGCTTACCCCTACGTTCTCGATTGTTCGGCTAGGAGGTAAAGGGGCCACCTCTGCGATTCTTCTTGCGGGTCACCGGATGTGTACCTCGGTAGGTGAAGCGAAAGCTAAGCGTTCTTAAGGGAATATTCTGTCGGTGACTTGAAAGATGATTTTTACCTATTTATTTATCTGCCCCGGATGTTTTCCTGCTCTTTTCGCAGTCCGGACATGCACTATAGGGCATGCCTCGAGAAAGGAACCCTTAACGGAACTATTCTCCTGGAAGATGTTTCTTACTAACCATGTAATATAACATAACTAGTTGGGCACTTATGCGATAAAGCACTAATGACCCTACGCTTTGGTCTCCATGCATGCCCGGTTGTTTCTTAACCGAGAAGGTATTCGGACACACTCCGGACTCTAGGGTTCGAGGTTGAAGCTTAAAAGGTCGGCAAAGACAAGCGATCTACAATCCGGCTAGAAGGCATTTTATATGTCATTTTAAAATACATTGTCAAATCGACTAATCTGTATTCCTCCTCAATCCCGTCTAACAGGCTGTCTAATTCTGATCCCGTTAGGAATATTTAGCGCCAACTCTACTTGGCGTACACTAAACTCACAGGATCTCCTTCCCATCGGGCCCAATAGGTCCGACTTCGCCATGTGGTTGGGATCCGCCTTCTTGTACCGCGTCTTCACCATGGCCCAGCCTCCACAGCACCTTGGCGGCAGCCAAAATCTTCCATAAGCGGAAGGCTGTCGCGCTCCTCAAGCTTCTCCATAAGCTCTTCAAGGCCCTCGGGTAGGGAGAGGGGCGGCCATAAGGCTGGACGACGCTGCTCATTGCACGCCAAACTTCGTTCGGCAGTTACACCAGCTCGGGAAGTTGATCACCCATTGATACGGGCATCTCCTCCGCAGGCGCACTGTGAGCACACCTCTGAGACATATTTTGTCAATTGACTTCCTCGCCGAACTCTTCTTTTGAAGGAGTTCGCTCAAGCACTACTATAGATGCGCGACAAGCCGCTGATTCTCCTTCACGGAGCAGACAGCTCGCCCGAACACCCTTCAGCTCTTCTCCAAGCTTGGCGTGGGCATCCTGGAGCTTGTTCCTTTCTGCTGCACCCTCGTCGGCACCCTCTCGCCGACCTTGGTGGCGCAGTAGTTCTTACTGTCCGGATCTGTCGGCACCACCGCAATGTCATTATCAGACTTACACGCACGCCGCACACCGATTATCTTTTTGAAATAATGTGTTACCAGGAGGGGTCTCTGTGTTTCCTCCTGCGGAAGCTTGTGCGGCCTCAAGTTGGGCCTTGCACTCTTGTAGCTCCTGGGACAATCGGGTATTCTTCTCTGTAAGATCCTGCATATCAAATGATCCTTAAATCAGTTATTCCAACTACTTTAAGTCTCGGGGGCTACTGGCATATACAACTATTAAAATCTCTTACCCGTATGTCCTTTACATACTGCTCCATGGCTCTGGTCAAACCATCTTGAGCAGCACAGAGGTGCGTGTCCCCCACGTTAAAGGCATTCAACGCCTCGGGGGAGAAGCACGCGTCACGAAAAACTGTCCGGCGGCGCCTATGGTTCATGGCGCTCTCCACCTCAGACCTGGTGGCGGACAGTCTGTCAGCATCCTCCGTTGGAGGAGTATCCGGCTCGCGCCTTGCGCCTCCCCTCTAGACCAGGCGTTGGAGCCTGGCTGGCAGAAGATGGGTTGGCAACTCCTACGCCCACAGTCCGGCGGGCACTCTTTCTCCTGCAAAGGTCATGAGCATTCAAACACTTCCTAGGAACTTTGTCCTAAATAACAATCGCGAGCTATACCATTGCGGCGATGTCTCGATCCGCGCCGCACTCCTCTTCCGCCTGCTGGGCCGGACTGACCCTTGTTGGCCAGCTGCCGTGGCCTCGGCCTCCTGCCCTGAAGGCGCCCCCTGTGACACACCATGGTATATGGTGGTCAGAAATGCACAAGGACGGAATAAAGGTGTCAGTACTTCGGTCACAATCACCTGGGGAGCCGGAGATAGACCGGGGTAGTCAGCCGTAATGGCGACTAGAGCATTGCCCATGCTGAGTTGATGGAACACCCCGTCGATTAGCTCCACCTTTATGTCCGGATCCTCTTGGAGGGCGGATCAAGGGATCTTCTGGATCTTGGGCTGTGGGCGGGCTATGAATGCTCTCCACAGTCCGGCGCAGACCTGCGTCAAAACCATAAAGTAAGGTACTTAACTTTGAAAGCGTGGGTGAATAAATAAACATTCGCTACCCAGCCGAGGGTTGTTCATGGAGAACCCATTCAATGGGCTCGTCGAGGAAGTCCTCCTTCTCTCCCTTGTACAGGCGGTCGAGAATCTTCACTGTGTCTTGGCCGATCCGGCCCTTGGCGGCCATGACGAGTGGCATCATTCTCTCCATTGAAATCCCACATGGGGTGGCCCCTGTATTGCAGCGGCTGCACCCCCCGCATGATGCACGTGGCCATGACTCCAATCATGGTCAGTCCGGAATGGGCCAGTAACCTTATCCGGCCCATCAAATAATGGACGCTCTTGTCTTCCTCCAGCTGGGGGCTCCGCGGACGCCAACTCAGGCGTTTCTTCAGAGGAGCATTGCTGAACTCCGGGAGGCCGATCCGAACAGGGTCCAGCAACAGAGCGTCTTCTACATAAAACTATTCGGAAGGCTAGTCTTCGGACGCCGTCTTAGGGGTTCCGGATGGATATCCGGTCCCGGTGATGCGCCATATTTCGGCGCCACCCACTTGATATATGGACCCCTCATGAGAGTGGGGTACGAGGCAAAATAACCTCTTCCACAGCGCAAAATGGGGCTCGATGCCCAGAAATAGCTCGCAAAGGGCTACGAAGCCCGCGATATGCAGAATCGAGGCGGGCGTGAGGTGATGGAGCCGGAGTCCGTAGAACTCCAGAAGACCGTGGAGGAACGGATGTACAGGAAATCCAAGCCCCCTTATCAGATAGGGGACGAAGCATACCCGCTCCCCTTTGTTGGAACTTGGGGTAGCCTCCGCTTGCTTCCCACCTTTGTAGGTGGCCAGCCCGGCTCGAACCGGAACCATAAAGGCCGGAGGAAGATATCCCTCCGCTTGGAGCGTCACTAGCTCATTGTGAGGGACAGAACATCTCCTCCAATCTCCTGGTAGGGGGCTGGGAGCGCGAGAGGAGGAGCCGCGTCGACGGTCCACGATGGAATGGATTTTTGGTCATAGGCGCTCTGATGAGTACCCGCGGAAGGAAGATGGTGTGATTTGGATCTGGATTCTTGCCTCTCTTATAGGCAAATTATTTGCGCAGCTAGGGGCTAAAACATAAAAGATACCCTGGCTTTTCGCATTCGTGCGACGCGTGGAAGAAGGCCATTATTGGGCGTGGAAGCCAGGGAGCGCAACGTTTACAAAAGAGCCGGACACTATTCAGCAGGTACATGGAACTTAAAGGAGAACCCGCCTTGCAACGCCGAAGACTATGTACGTGCTGGACTTATCGTCATTGAAGCCTGGTTCGGGGGCTACTGAGGGGTCCTAGACTAGGGGGTGTCCGGATAGCCGGACTATCATCGTCGGCCGGACTCCAAGACTATGAAGATACAAGATTGAAGACTCCGTCTCGTGTCCGGATGGGACTTTCCTTGGCGTGGAAGGCAAGCTTGGCGATACGGATATGTAGATCTCCTACCATTGTAACCGACTCTGTGTAACCCTAGCCCTCTCCGGTGTCTATATAAACCGGAGGGTTTTAGTCCGTAGGACAACACAACCATTACAACAATCATACCATAGGCTAGCTTCTAGGGTTTAGCCTCCTTGATCTCGTGGTAGATCCACTCTTGTACTACCCATATCATCAATATCAATCAAGCAGGAGTAGGGTTTTACCTCCATCGAGAGGGCCCGAACCTGGGTAAAAACATCGTGTCCCTTGTCTCCTGTTACCATCCGCCTAGATGCACAGTTCGGGACCCCCTACCCGAGATCCGCCGGTTTTGACACCGACAGTAGGTATGGTGGCTGTTTTGAGGAAGATATAAGGAGGTTTATGTGTGATAGAGTGTATCGTATCATGGGGTTTGGTTGCACCGGCGAAGTTTGCACCAGCTCTCAAGGTGAGAAAGGGCAATGCATGGTACCGTAGAGGCTAGCAATGATGGAAGGGTAAGAGTGCGTATAATCCATGGACTCACATTAGTCATAAAGAACTCATATACTTATTGCAAAAATTTATTAGCCCTCGAAGCAAAGTACTACTACGCATGCTCCTAGGGGAAGGGTTGGTAGGAGTTAACCATCGCGATCCCGACCTCCACACATAAGGAAGGCAATCAAAAGAGCACCCCATGCAACAAATTTGTAACACAACTTTCACCCTACGTGCATGCTACGGGACTTGCCAACTTTAACACAAGTATTTCTCAATTTCATAATTTCCCAACTAGCATGACTCTAACATTACCACCTTTATATCTCAAAATAATTATCAAGCATCAAATTGATCATAGTATTCAATGCACTTTCTATGATAGTTTTTATTATACCCAACTTGGATGCCCGTCATTCTAGGACAAATTTTATAACCATAGAAAATGCCATGTTGTTCTAAAAGACTCTCAAAATAATATAAGTGAAGCATGAGAGATCAATAATTTCTACAAAATAAAACCATCGCCGTGCTCTAAAAAGATATAAGTGAAGCACTAGAGCAAAATTGCCTAGCTCAAAAGATATAAGTGAAGCACATAGAGTATTCTAATAAATTCCGAATCATGTGTGTCTCTCCCAAAAGGTGTGTATAGCAATGATGATTGTGGTAAACTAAAAAGCAAAGACTCATATCATACAAGATGCTCCAAGCAAAACACAAATCATGTGGTGAATAAAAATATAGCTCCAAGTAAAGTTACCGATAGACGAAGACGAAACAGGGGATGCCTTCCGGGGCATCCCCAAGCTTAGGCTTTTGGTTTTCCTTGATTTATCTTGGGGTGCCATGGGCATCCCCAAGATTAGGCTCCTGCCACTCCTTTTTCCATAGTCCATCGAATCTTTACCCAAAACTTGAAAACTTCACAACACAAAACTCAACAGGAAACTCGTAAGCTCCATTAGTATAAGAAAATAAAACCACCACTTAGGTGCTGTTGTGAACTCATTCTAAATTCATATTGGTGTAATATCTACTGTATTACAACTTCTCTATGGTTCATACCCTCCGATACTACTCATAGATTCATCAAAATAAGCAAACAACACATAGGAAACAGAATCTGTCAAAAACAGAACAGTCTGCAGTACTCTGTATCATTCGAATACTTCTGTAACTCCAAAAATTCTGAAATAAATTGGTGGACCTGAGGAATTTGTCTACTAATCATCTGCAAAAATAATCAACCTAAGATCACTCTCCGGTAAAAAATGGCATCTAATCTCGTGAGCGCGTAAGTTTCTGTTTTTTACAGCAAGATCGCATAGACTTCACCCAAGTCTTCCCAAAGGTCCTACTTGGCACAAACACTAATTAAAACATAAAAACACATCTAAACAGAGGCCATATGAATTATTTATTACTAAACAGGAGCAAAAATCAAAGAACAAAATTAAAATTGGGTTGTCTGCCAACAAGCGCTAACGTTTAATGCCCCTAGCTAGGCATGATGATTTCAATGATGCTCACATAAAAGATAAGAATTGAAACATAAAAGAGAGCATCATGAAAAATATTACTAACACGTTTAAGTCTAACCCACTTCCTATGCATAGGGATTTTGTGAGCAAACAACTTATGGGAACAATAATCAACTAGCATAGGAAGGCAAAACAAGCATAACTTTAAAACTTTAAGAACATAGAGAGGAAACTTGATATTATTGCAATTCCTACAAGCATATATTCCTCCCTCATAATAATTTTCAGTAGCATCACGAATGAATTCAACAATATAACCAGCACATAAAGCATTCTTTTCATGATCTACTTGCATAGAAATTTTACTACTCTCCACATAAGCAAGTTTATCTTTATGGCATACGTATCATCACAATAATCATCATAAATAGGAGGCATGCTTTCATCATAATAAATTTGCTCATCAAAACTTCGCGGACAAAAAATATCATATTAATCAAACATAGCATCCCCAAGCTTGTGGCTTTGCATATTATTAGCATCATGGATATTCAAGGAATTCATACTAACAACATTGCAATCATGCTCATCATACAAAGATCTAGTACCAAACATTTTAATGCATTCTTCTTCTAGCAATTGAGCACAATTTTCCTTACCATCATTTTCACGAAAGATATTAAAAAGATGAAGCGTATGAGGTAAACTCAATTCCATTTTTTGTAGTTTTCTTTTATAAACTAAACTAGTGATAAAACAGGAAACTAATAGATTCGATTGCAAGATCTAAAGATATACCTTCAAGCACTAACCTCCCCGGCAACGGCGTTAGAAAAGAGCTTGATGTCTACTATGCAACCTTCTTCTTGTAGACATTCTTGGGCCTCCAAGTGCAGAGGTTTGTAGGACAGTAGCAAATTTCCCTCAAGTGGATGACCTAAGGTTTATCAATCCGTGGGAGGCGTAGGATGAAGATGGTCTCTCTCAAGCAACCCTGCAACCAAATAACAAAGAGTCTCTTGTGTCCCCAACACACCCAATACAATGGTAAATTGTATAGGTGCACTAGTTCAGCGAAGAGATGGTGATACAAGTGCAATATGGATGGTAGATATAGGTTTTTGTAATCTGAAATTATAAAAACATCAAGGTAACTAATGATAAAAGTGAGCACAAATGGTATTGCAATGCTAGGAAACAAGGCCTAGGGTTCATACTTTCACTAGTGCAAGTTCTCTCGACAATAATAACATAACTGGATCATATAACTATCCCTCAACATGCAACAAAGAGTCACTCCAAAGTCACTAATAGCGGAGAACAAACGAAGAGATTATGGTAGGGTAGGAAAACACCTCAAAGTTATCCTTTCTGATCGATCTATTCAAGAGTCCATAGTACAATAACACGAAGCTATTCTTTCCGTTCGATCTATCATAGAGTTCGTACTAGAATAACACCTTAAGACTAAAATCAACCAAAACCCTAATGGCACCTAGATACTCCAATGCCACCTCAAGTATCCGTGGGCATGATTATACGATATGCATCACACAATCTCAGATTCATCCATTCAACCAACACAAAGTACTTCAAAGAGTGCCCCAAAATTTCTACCGGAGAGTCAAAACGAAAATGTGTGCCAACCCTATGCATAAGTTCACAAGGTCACTGAACTCGCAAGTTGATCACCAAAACATACATCAAGTAGATCACGTGATATGCCATTGTCAGCACAGATAAGCACATGCAAGACATACATCAAGTGTTCTCAAATCCTTAAAGACTCTGTCGGATATCGGGTTCCGGCAAAACCCTTAAGGTTCGAACTTTGGGGCGCACGCGAAGATCTTTTCCCTACCGAAACATGCCCACAACCTCGCCGCGATTCTAAGCTAGTACGATGAACAACACAAGAGACACAAGATTTCTACAGGTTCGGGCCATCGTTGTGGTGTAATACCCTACTCCTGTGTGTGGTGTGGTGGATTTCCTCTTGGGCTGATGATGAATAGTACAGAGGAAGAACAGCCTCGCGAGGGGTGTTCTTGTGGTGGTGCGCTTGGAGAGGAATTGCTCCGTCTCTGCTGGCTCTGGGTGAGATCTAGATGAGATGCCCTCCTACTGTGGTGGCTAGCCCTATTTATAGAGGCCCTAGTCCTCTTCCCAAATATTGAGCGGGAAGGGAGCCAACAACGGCCATTTTGAAAGGGGACAGCTAGTACAAGCTATCTTGACTAAAGGTGGTCTTCGACTGCCAAAGGCACTGGCGATGACGCCGTCTTGGGCTCCACGGTGACCTCTGTCCTGTCATCCTGCTGGCCTTGGTCTTGTTGCACCGATATGGAAACCTTTGCCTGATGCCTCGGTACTCCGCGCCTGCGCTTGCCCCTTTTGCACCAAAGAGGAAACGAGGACACTGTGCAGGCTGGCGCCCGCCTCGCGCCTGCCTGGTCTTGATCGTCATGGCTTGCATCATGAGCACCTCACGAGGTACCCCTTGCCTTGATCTCTCCGCCTCCTTGCGAGCCTGTCTGGTGAGGCCGCCCCTGAGGAGGCCTTACGTCGTCCCCCCCCCGCGAGGCTTGGCCCCTCGCGAGGGTCTTGAACTTGGGTTGATGAAGGCGGGCCGTACTGGGCCACTGCTTGAGCCACGCTGCAGGCCGCAGGCAGGCAATTATGGGGACCCCCATTCCCAAAACGCCGACATACTCAATCTGGTAAGATAATTTCAAAGGGAAAACTCAATCCATTACAAGAGAGTAGAGGGGGAGAAACATCATAAGATCCAACTATAATAGCAAAGCTCGCGATACTCCAGATCGTGCTAAATCAAGAACACGAGAGAGAGAGAGATCAAACACATAGCTACTGGTACATACCCTCAGCCCTGAGGTGAACTACTCCCTCCTCATCATGGAGAGCGCCGGGATGATGAAGATGGCCACCGGTGAGGGATCCCCCCTCCGGCAGGGTGCCAGAACAGGGTCCCGATTGGTTTTTGGTGGCTATAGAGGCTTGCGGCGGCGGAACTCCTGATCAAGAAGTCAGTCAGGGGAGTGATAACCCACAAGTATAGGGGATCGCAACAGTTTTCGAGGGTAGAGTATTCAACCCAAATTTATTGATTCGACACAAGGGGAGCCAAAGAATATTCTCAAGTATTAGCAGTTGAGTTGTCAATTCAACCACACCTGGATAACTTAATATCTGCAACAAAGTATTTAGTAGCAAAATAGTATGGAAGTAACGGTAACGGTAGCAAAAGTAACAGTAGCAGTTCTGTAGTAATTGTAAAAGTACCTGTTTTGTAGTAATTGTCACAGTAGCAATAGTAAAGTAAATAAGCAAAGAGCAATATGTGAAAAGCTCGTAGGCATTGGATCAGTGATGGATAATTATATCGGATGCGATTCCTCATGTAATAGTTATAACATAGGGTGACACGGAACTAGCTCCAATTCATCAATGTAATGTAGGCATGTATTCTGAATATAGTCATACGTGCTTATGGAAAAGAACTTGCATGACATATTTTGTCCTACCCCTCCGTGGCAGCGGGGTCCTATTGGAAACTAAGGGATATTAAGGCCTCCTTTTAATTGAGTACCGGACCAAAGCATTAACACATAGTGAATACATGAACTCCTCAAACTACGGTCATCACCGGTAAGTATCCCGATTATTGTCACTTCGGGGTTAACGGATCATAACACATAACAGGTGACTATAGACTTGCAAGATAGGATCAAGAAATCACATATATTCATGAAAACATAAGAGGTTCAGATCTGAAATCATGGCACTCGGGCCATAGTGATAAGCAGTAAGCATAGCAAAGTCATAGCAACATCAATCTCATAACATAGTGGATACTAGGGATCAAAAAAAGAAAAGAAATAAAACTATTTACACGGGAAACCTCCCAACAAGCAAAAGAAGAACGAGAAATCTTTTTGGGTTTTCTTTTAATTACTACTACTACAGACATAGAAATTAAACTAGCTAAATGCTACAACTAATTTTTTTGGTTTTTCTTAAGGTTATTTAAACACACAAGAAGAAAGCAGGAAAAAACTAAACTAGCATGGATAGTACAATGAAAAAGTATGAGCACTGACAACTAGAATGAGTGTGTGAACATGAATGTAATGTCGGTGAGAAATATGTACTCCCGCAAGCTTAGGCTTTTGGCATAAGTTGGTCTATGCCCATGGATGGCCTGGCAGATATCTGAAGTTGTAACTGGGGTCGTACTGAGATGCAGCAGCCATTGCCTCATGAGCTGCAGCCTAGACGCGAGCTGCCTCCGTCCTCCACTCATACTTGTTTGCCTCCTCCCTGGTGATAACATATCTTCCTTTTGCCTGATAGTCAAAAAAGGCAGGAGTAGGGAGAGTAATATGGACAGCGCGACGTCTCTCAAAGATTAGTCGATACTGGAGGATTTGTTCATTTCTCTCAAGAAAATGATGATTAACCATGGCATTATAATCTAAATAAGCGGGAGGCAACTCCCTATCATTTTCATGTGTGGGTATACCAAGATAATTAGCCACACGGGTTGCATAAATCCCTCCAAACAAGTCTCCATCTAAACCATTATTATGCAACCTTTATCACCTAATACAGCACTCTTGAGAACACTAATATCCGGGACACACATATGACAAGCTTCATCTTTACCGTTAATGCATCTACCTATGAAGAGAGCAAAATAATGTATAGCAGGAAAATGAATGCTCCCTATGGTGGCTTGTGCTATTTCTCTGGATTCTCCCATAGTGATACTAGCAAGAAAGTATTTATATTCAGATTTACGAGGTTCATTGACACTACCCCATTGCTGGAGTTTGCAGGCAGTAGTAAAATCTTCTAGGTCCATGGTGTATGATTTATCATAAGTATCAAACATGACATTGTGAGAATTGCGCGAAGATGAAAATTTAAACCTTCTAACAAAGGAATCAGTTAAATGGTAGTATTGAGGGCACTTATCTTGCATGAAGTCCTCAAGATCAACATTACGCACATATGTATCAAATTCATCCTTGATGCCTGCTTTGACCATAAACTCCTCTGATGGCCATTCACATGGCCGCATGTAAGCTTCCCTCGGTGGTTCATCGTCCTGCTCACGTATTGCGAGCCTGGGTCCTTGCTTCCTTGAAGAACCACCTTGGTTAATTTTCCTAGACATATTTCTTCCTCTGAAAGATTTCTGAAATTTTTAGTAACTCAAAATAAAAGTGGACCAAACTCAACAAAACTGATAGCAACTACTCCCACAAGTGCCTAGAGGCTATATCATGCATTAGAACTACTTGGGACCATATAAATTTTGACATGCAAGCTCAAGAATAGGGTCACCTAGGCAGCAAAAATTTGCAATGAATAAAGCACTAGAACAAAAACTAATTGGACCACTGGAGGAGTCACATACCAAAGAACAATCCCCCAAAGCAGTTTTGCGAATGGAGCTTTGAGCAAGGAGATCGAAAATGGCAGCAAGATGAGCTAGAACTCGTGCTTGAGCTGGATAGTGATTTTTTGGGAGGAAGAAGGAGAGTGTGGGTCCAGGAATAAGTGGAGGGAGCCACCATGGGCCCACGAGGCAGGGGGCGCGCCCAGGGGGTAGGGCGCGTCCCTGACCCTCGTGGCCAGGTGCTTGCTCCCCCTGTTGTGTTCTCAGTTCCAGATATTCTCAAATATTCCAGAAAAAAACATATTTAATTTGCAGGGCATTTGGAGAACTTTTATTTTCGGGGTATTTTTTTATTGCATGCATAATTCAACAAACAGACAGAACATACTATTTTTGCTTTATTTATTCTAAATAACAGAAAGTAAAAGAAGGGTACAGAAGGTTGTGCCTTCTAAATTCATCCATCTGATGATCATCAAAAGGAATCCACTAACAAGGTTGATCAAGTCTTGTTAATGAACTCATTTCGAATAACATGAAACCGGAGAAATTTCGAATAACACTAGGTTACCTCAACGGGGATATGCACATCCCCAATAATAAGAATATCATATTTCTTCTTGATAGTAGGAATAGGAAATTCAAAACCTCCAACAATAATTGTTGGAATTTTTCCAATAGAGTTGATACTATGAACTTGAGGTTGTTTCCTCGGAAAGTGTACCGTATGCTAATTACCATTAACATAAAAAGTGACATTGCCTTTGTTGCAATCAATAATAGCCCCTGCAGTATTCAAAAAGGGTCTACCAAGGATAATCGACATACTATCATCCTCAGGAATATCAAGAATAACAAAGTTCGTTAAGATAGTAACGTTTGAAACCACAACAGGCACATCCTCACAAATACCGACAGGTATAGCGGTTGATTTATCAGCCATTTGCAAAGATATTTCAATAGTTTTCAACTTATTCAATTCAAGTCTATGATATAAAGAGAGAGGCATAACACTAACACCGGCTCCAAGATCACATAAAGTAATTTTAACATAGTTTCTTTTAATGGAGCATGGTATAGTTGGTACTCTTGGATCTCCAAGTTTCTTAGGTATTCCACCCTTAAAAGTATAATTAGCAAGCATGGTGGAAATTTCAGCTTCCTGTATCTTTCTTTTAATTGTAATAATATCTTTCATGTACTTAGCATAAGGATTAACTTTAAGCATATCAGTTAAGCGCATACATAAAAAGATAGGTCTAATCATTTCAGCAAAGCGCTCAAAATCCTCACCATCCTTTTTCTTGGATGGCTTAGGAAGAAAAGGCATGGGTTTCTGAACCCATGGTTCTCTTTCTTTACCGTGCTTCCTAGCAACGAAGTCTCTTATCATAACGTTGATTCTTTGATTGTGGGTTATCAAGATCAAAGACAGGTTCAATCTCTACATCATTATTATTGCTAGCTTGAGCATCAACATGAACATTATCATTAACATTATCACTAGGTTCATGTTCATCACCAGATTGTGTCTCCGCATCAGAAATAGAAATATCATTGGGATTCTTAGATATGTCTACAGCAGGTTCACTAGAAGCATGCAAAGTCCTATCATTTTTCTTTTCCTTCTTTTTAGAAGGACTAGGTGTATTTACATTATTTCTCTGAGAATCTTGCTCAATTCTCTTAGGGTGGCCCTCAGGATACAAAGGTTCCTGAGTCGCTTTACCTGTTCTAGTTGCTACTCTAACAACAAAGTCATGTTTATTATTATTTAATTCATTGAGCAAATCATTTTGAGCCTTAAATACCTGTTCTACTTGAGTGTTAACCATAGAAGCATGTTTACTAATGAGTTTAAGTTCACCTTTAACTCTAGCCATATAATCACTCAAGTGTCCGATCATATAGGCATTACTTTTCAATTGTCTACCAACATAAGCATTGAAATTTTCTTGTCTAGACATAAAGTCATCAAATTCATCCAAGCATTGGCTAGCAAACTTAGTAGACAGGATTTCAACTTTATCATATCTATAGAGAGAATTTACCTTTACTACCTGTGTCGGGTTATCAAGACCATGTATTTCTTCGATAGGTGGTATATTAAGGCCATGTATTTCTTCAACAGGAGGTAAATTCTTAACATCTTCAGCTTTAATACCTTTCTCTTTCATAGATTTCTTTGTCTCTTGCATATCTTCAGGACTAAGAAATAAAACAACTCTTTTCTTCGGAATTGGCTTAGGAGTTGGTTCAGGAAGTGTCCAATTGTTTTCATTAGTCAACATATTATTCAATAGTATTTCAGCTTGATCGACAGTTCTTTCCCTGAAAACACAATCAGCACAACTATCCAGGTGGTCTCTGGAAGCATTGGTTAGTCCATTATAAAAGATATCAAGTACTTCATTTTTCTTAAGAGGATGATCAGGCAAAGCATTAAGTAATCAGAGAAGCCTCCCCCAAGCTTGTGGGAAACTCTCTTCTTCAATTTGCACAAAATTATATATTTCCCTCAAAGCAGCTTGTTTCTTATGAGCAGGGAAATATTTAACAGAGAAGTAGTAAATCATATTCTGGGGACTACGCACACAACCAGGATCTAGAGAATTAAACCAAGTTTTAGCATCAACCTTTAATGAGAAGGAAATATCTTAAGGATATAGTAGTAGCGAGATTTCTCATCATTAGTAAATAGGGTGGCTATATCATTTAATTTAGTAAGATGTGCCACAACAGTTTCAGATTCATAGCCATAAAAAGGATCAGATTCAACCAAAGTAATTATCTCAGGATCGACAGAGAAATCAAAATCCTTATTAGTAACACAGATAGGTGAAGTAGCAAAAGCAGGGTCATTTTTCATTCTAGCATTCAGAGACTTTTGTTTCAGCTTAGCTAATAACTTCTTAAGATCAGATCTATCATTGCAAGCAAGAAAATCTCTAGCAGTTTCTTCATCCATAACATAACCCTCAGGAACAACACGCAATTCATATCTAGGGGGATAATCTTCATCATCACTTTCATCAATAATATCAGTTTCAATTATTTCATTCTCTCTAGCCCTAGCAAGCTGTTCATCAAGAAATTCACCTAATGGCACAGTAGTATCAGGCATAGAAGTAGTTTCATCATAAGTATCATGCATAGTAGAAGTGGTATCATCAATAACATGTGACATATCACAAATAATAGCAGAAGCAGGTTTAGGTGTCGCAAGCTTACTCATAACAGAAGGAGAATCAAGTGCGGAGCTAGATGGCAGTTCCTTACCTTCCCTCCTAGTTGAGGGAAAAATCTTAGTTCTTTCGTCTTTCAAGTTCCTCATAGTGATCAGCAGATATAAATCCCAAGTGACTCAAGGAATAGAGCTATGCTCCCCGGCAATGGCACCAGAAAATAGTCTTGATAACCCACAAGTATAGGGGATCGCAACAGTTTTCGAGGGTAGAGTATTCAACCCAAATTTATTCATTCGACACAAGGGGAGCCAAAGAATATTCTCAAGTATTAGCAGTTGAGTTGTCAATTCAACCACACCTAGATAACTTAATATCTGCAGCAAAGTATTTCGTAGCAAAGTAGTATGGAAGTAACGGTAATGGTAGCAAAAGTGACAGTAGCAGTTTTGTAGTAAGTGTAACAGTAGCAACGGTAAAGTAAATAAGCAAAGAGAAGTATGTGAAAATCTCGTAGGCATTGGATCAGTGATGGATAATTATGCCGGATGTGATTCCTCATGTAATAGTTATAACATAGGGTGACACAGAACTAGATCCAATTCATCAATGTAATGTAGGCATGTATTCCGAATATAGTCATACGTGCTTATGGAAAAGAACTTGCATCACATCTTTTGTCCTACCCTCCCGTGGCAGCGGGGTCCTATTGGAAACTAAGGGATATTAAGGCCTCCTTTTAATAGAGTACCGGACCAAAGCATTAACACATAGTGAATACATGAACTCCTCAAACTATGGTCATCACCGGTAAGTATCCCGATTATTGTCACTTCGGGGTTAACGGATCATAACACATAATAGGTGAATATATAGTTGCAAGATAGGATCAAGAACTCACATATATTCATGAAAACATAATAGGTTCAGATCTAAAATCATGGCACTCGGGCCCTAGTGACAAGCATTAAGCATAGCAAAGTCATAGCAACATCAATCTCAGAACATAGTTAGTACTAGGGATCAAACCCTAACAAAACTAACACAATTACATGGTAAATCTCATCCAACCCATCACCATCCAGCAAGCCTACGATGGAATTACTCACGCACGGCGGTGAGCATCATGAAATTGGTAATGGAGGATGGTTGATGATGATGATGGCGATGAATCCCCCTCTCTGGAGCCCCGAACGGACTCCAGATCAGCCCTCCCGAGAGAGTTTAGGGCTTGGCGGCGGCTCCATATTGTAAAACGTGATGAATCTTTCTCTCTATTTTTTTCTCCGCGAACATGAATATATGGAGTTGGAGTTGAGGTCAGTGGAGCTTCAGGGGGCCCACGAGGCAGGGGGAGCGCCCTAGGGGGGTCGCGCCCCCCACCCTCGTGGATAGGGTGTGGGCCCCCTAACATTGATTCTTTCGCCAATATTATTTATTAATTCCAAAAAGTAGCTCCATGGATTTTCAGGTCATTCCAAGAATTTTATTTCTGCACAAAAATAACACCATGGCAGCTCTGCTGAAAACAGCGTCAGTCCGGGTTAGTTCCATTCAAATCATGCAAGTTAGAGTCCAAAACAAGGGCAAAAGCATTTGGAAAAGTAGATACGACGGAGAGGTATTGGGAGCCACAAGTGGTCCACGAGGGTGGGGGCGCGCCCAGGGGGTAGGGCACGCCCTGGACCCTCATGGCCACCTCGAAGCTTCCCTGATGTCTACTCCAAGTCTCCTGGATTGCTTCCGTTCCAAAAATAACTCTCCCGAACGTTTCACTCCGTTTGGACTCCGTTTGATATTCCTTTTCTTCGAAACACTGAAATAGGCAAGAAAACAACAATTTGGGCTGGGCCTCCGGTTAATAGGTTAGTCCCAAAAATAATATAAAAGGGTATAATAAAGCCCATAAACTTCCAAAACGGGTAATATAATAGCATGGAACAATCAAAAATTATAGATACGTTGGAGACGTATCAATCCACCGCACCGGATGATGATCAGTCGTCGGTCTCGTCGCCCCATCGGATCAGCCACCCTGTCCTCCACCTCCAAGGAGCTGCCACGACGTTCGCCTCCTGTATCACGCCACCTCCAGCCCCACAACGTCGTCTTGAACTGCCTGACCAGAACCATAGCACCCTCACCAATTCCTCCGATGAAACTGAGGCCTACTCGGTGCCACGAAGGAGGTTCTGCACTCACCGCTGCATTTTATGTTTTATTCGATCTTGCTTCATCGGTGGCGACTTCCACATTGGCACTAGCTGCTGCTGCCTCGGCTCTCGCTCGCGCTGCGCCTCCATTCTTACTGTCGGTTGCATTGTTGCATTACTCTTGCTTTCGTTCGTGCTGCTGCTCTGCTCTGCTATTGATATCGGTCGCACTGCTGCTCCACACTTGCTCTCATTCATGTTGCCTACTCTGCTCTTGCTCTCACTCACGCTGCTGCTGCTGTTGCATGACCTCCGGGAGCTACATGAGTTGCTGCTTTAGCACTCACTTGTGGTGCTTCTGCACGAGTTGCTCTCTGCTAGTGAGTTCCCTGCACAAGCGGTTGCTGATTTAGATGACTGCTTCTCTGCTACTAGTGCTCAAATGCCCTAAACATCTATTGCAATGCTCTACTACTAGTTCAATAAGTTTCGATTGTAAAATTCAGCTTTGACTGTAAAGTTCAGTTTCTTCAGTTAAGTTCAGAATGAACAGTATTCATATCATCTGACGGAGCGACCATGGCGCGGCTGATGCATTTTACATCTAGCACTTTTTGTTGATGTATTTTAGATCATCTATTACCGATGATATTAGAGTCCCACATTAGATTAACATTGTCCGTGTTGTCCTGCTTCAGCCTCGCTGTCGTACACCTCACCGGAGTTGCTCTAACAACAAAACCATCCATCACAGCGGAGCAGTATCCTCAGCACTGTATCTAGAGGCCTCAGATCTTCTTCCTCGCCTCCGACAGTCACACCAGCATCACCATCCTCCACGTCCAACCCAATGATGCTGAGGTCGACAAGGCTATGCCAAAGAGGTTGTACACTCGTTGCATCACTTTGTTACTCTGCATTCATGTCGATCCCTCAGGGATCTGGTTCAAAGCAGTTGCAAATCTAGAAATAAATGAATCGTGGTCACAAAGTTAACATGGAGAAAACTAAATGATCTTTTGAACCACAATTTTAATCGGTTTAGCAAGATAGCCATTATATGATACTAATGTGGACCAAATGTAAGCTCACAAAATATTTCAAGGTCAGGCTTCAGCCTGTTGAAGACTGCCTACTAGAATCACCACTGGTTCAAAGAAAAAGTGAAGGAAAACATAGGAATTGCAAACTTTACTATGGTACTACTATTTGTGCATTTGGTTAGAAGGAATGGAGCAAAGCAAAACTGGAGGATTTTTTCCTTTGGTGTCTCTTTCAAAGAAAAAATGTAGGAATTTTAATATCCACTTGGACATCCTTTTCAAATTAATATGCATGGAGAACAGGACTAATTGCATTACTAGCATATTAAGATTCTTATTTTTTTTCATTTTCATGTGGTTTGACTTTAATTTGACCATGTTTCTCCATTCTTGTGTTCTTCCAATTCATGTGAACCAAACACCCAGGTTGACAGAAATCCTATGTTTTCAAATGCTCTATTTTGCACGTGCATTCCTATCCTATTCCTATGTTGTTCCTGTCCCTGCGTTTATATAATCCTCCAATTCTAAGGATCCCTTACAGATTCACTTCACTTTCAAATAGGTGTCAAAGAAAACTTTGTGTGTTATGTCTTGCTCCTACCATGCCGTCATCCACCCCACCTAAGGTGCACCATCGATGGAAGCGTTAACTGCAACAGAGATTCCCCCTGCAGACTTCCTTTCGCCGCCTCAGATCATCTTCCCCGTTGTCGGCAGCCACGCCAACTACATTACCATCATCGACTGAGCAGATGAACCTGAGGACTACACCATTCTGAAAGAGAGGTCACACTCTTTCGTGCCTACTTACGTTATACATCGGTTATTATTACCTGCTACTTTATTGTCCTGTTCACCTCTTAGACTCCGAGTCAGGTCCAAACTAATGTTCAAACTTGAGTTTTAAAATGCCTCTGGGGCACATATCGAGGTAGCAATGAATAGTATCTGTCTACCATCTGTTCATCTGGGGTCTTCTATGTGGTTCATGTTGGGTGGGCAACAAACAGTAGATGATCCATTGTCTATCTTTTTAAACTGAAGCTATAATCTACCTGCTATCATTAGTTTTGGATCTAGCCACTCGTTCGCTACCATCTGTCTTGATTTCTGCATGCACCCTTTAGGCCTTACATAATCTAACTATGTTTTTTTACTATGCATGTCAGTTATTGTACACAATCGTACTAAAAATATAAAGAAAAAGAGAAACCATTGTGTGGGAATATAATCTCATGCAGACGCCGCTCCATGATGGGCGAAGTGGCCCCCCATTCCAGAATGTATTCCAGAGGAAGATAACTGTTCAGAGGGGGATTCAGAGGGAGCCAACCATTCCTATTTACGCCTTGAGGTGTTTGCTCTAACCTGGCATGCTGATGTTGGTCATATCATGCATATGGCGCCTCGCATTGCTTACATTATACATCTTATATGTCATCAGCTTAGTTTAGATTTGATTTGTGTGTATGCCACCTGTTAGGTTTCTATATCATACTCCCACCCTTCCTAAATACTCGTCTTTTTAGAGATTTTAACAAGTGACTACATACGGAGCAAATTGAGAGAATCTACACTCTAAAATATGTCTATATACATACCTATGTGGTAGTCCATTTGAAATCTCTAAAAAGACAAATATTTAGGAATGGAGGGAGTATATGGGAATTATGCAATGCCATCTTCTTTAGCCAGGCATCATATGCGTGAATCATGAAATGCCATCTTGTTAGCCAGTCATCGTATATGTGAATTCTATCGTGCCATATTTATTTTTCATAATGTATTCCAATTGTCAACAATGTTTATACATTCATCTACTCTTCCTGTGCATCGTCCATTTGAGTCGGTCATGGGAAAATCTGGAGTGAAAACAAGGTCTTCAGAGCAGTCAGTGCTACCCGACGATGAAAATTTCTTGCTGATTACAGATAGCTCCTCAGAGGAGGATTCAGAGACAGATGACCAGTCGCATTCCCCCCTCTCGAGGTGCATCCTCTAACTTGGCAGGGTTATATTGCTCATATCATGCATATGGTGTCTTGGATTGTCAGGTCGTCTGCTTAGATTGGACATGCTTTGTGTGAATGCCTCCTGTTTGCTTTCTATATCAGATGCGTGAATTATGCAATGCCATGTTTTTCAACTAGTTATCATATATGTGAGTTATGCACCACCATGTAGCCAAGCATCATATATGTAAATTATCTCATGCCATCCTTTTTTTCATTACGTATTCCATTTGTCGACAATCTGTGTATATTGAACTACTCGTCATGTGTATCAGCCATTTGAGCTGGTTATGGAAAAATCAGGAGTGAAACAAGGTCTTCAGAGCTGGCAATTGTACCCGTTGAAGCATATATCTCGATGGTTACAGGTAGCTCCTCAGAGGAGGATTCGGAGACAATAGACCAGTCCTATATACCACCTGAGGTGTATGCTCTAATTTGCAATGTTTATATTTCTCATATCCTGCATATGGTGTCTTGCATTGCTTAGTTTAGACATCACATGCACAATATTCAATTCCATCTGCTTAGTTTAGAGATCATACATGCGAGTGCCAGCTACTTAGTATATGAATCAATTATGTAAATTATATCATGCCATCCTATATACTTAGACAACATGTATGTAAATTATTTAATCCCATACTATTTTAGAAAGACATCATATAGTATTGTCATGTCATCCTATTTAGATACTCATCATATGTTGAATTATGCCATTATATCATGTTAAGTTATCCATCATATATCTGAAACTATGTCATGCTATCTTGTTTAGTTAGCCATCATATATGTAAAATTGTGTCATGCTGACCTGTTTGGTTGGATAACATATATGTGAATTACCAAATCTGTCTATCATACAATGTATGTACATTCAATTTCTTTTCTTGTTTATCAGACATTTGAATTGGAGGGGGTGATGGTAGTATCTAAGGGAGCAAAAACCCGTTCTTCACAAAAGATGGTGCTACTCATCGATGCAGATAGAACCATGGTTGTACTGGCCCATGAACTAGCCCCACTACACATAATCGAGACTCTTCCAGATTGCACACTTACACCGTTGGACAGAGAACCAACTACAACCCATCTAACCCAAACCCCAGCGGATAGTAACCCACTTCTAGATGACACAACACCATGTCCAGCGTGGAGTACCCCCACACGAGTAGTTTGTAAAGCAACTGCAGTGCCCAAAGCACGAAGACCACCACAGTGAACCCAAACTCCACGTTTAAAGCAGAAGAGCAACTGTTCTCAGGTCAGATTCTGTAGCTATGGTCCATACTCCTTTCTCTTGCATCACTGTATTTACTGATACCAACTACTTTCCAATTTGAAGGATCCAATTGAAACTCCAATAAAGCAATAGGTATGTTTTAAACCTATTTGCTTAACTGATTGTTGTTCTAACTTCTTGCTCTATGTTGATTTCAGTTTCAGTTGTATAAACAGTTATGTTCTCATGTGATGCACATTACAAGTGTTGCCAGTGTTGTGTCATTTCTCACACTTAGATTCTGTCTATGCTGATGTGTCTTAAAAATATATGATTTGAACTGTGTCTCTATCTTGATTTGGCAACATAAACTAGAATGATATGGACAATACAGTGACCATAGTACATAGATATATGTTTGTTTCATGATGTTACCTTGTCCGCCTAACTACTGAACCAGTTTACCAAAATGAGTTTCGTATACTACATGCTAAACCTATGATGTGTCTGCTTGTTTCTCTTGTAGAATGTGAACAGAATATTGGAGAAGAGCACCCCACTATGCACTGGTAGAGAAAGTAATGCGGATAAGGTTCAATATAGTGAGACAACCCTGTTGGTCTCAACGAAAGGTGATAAAAATGATCTTATAGAAAGTGAGACAACCCCACAGTCATGTGTTGTTGTAGTGTTCGAGTTACTGGCTAGTACCGCTAGCACAAGCTCTTCGAACTCGCTGACCGGATCACTTCGGATTCTTCTGTCTCAGCTACAAGCTGAAATGAGTCAGTCAGTTGTGCTGTGGCAAGAAGCCGATGGCCTGAGGAAGTCCCTGCAGAATTCAGATGCATACTTTCTGGTGCAACAGCAAGCACTAGAGGATTTAAGCGCCAAACAAGAGAAAGTTAATAAGCTTGCTAAGCATCTTGCCAAACATTATGGGTACCTGTGATATTGTTTCTTGAGCTCTTCCAAGTGGTTTCATTCAACTTGTTTTGTCATGAGTGTATTTGCACTGGTCGCCAACTTTGACAACCAGTGTATGTGATATGCTGCTTTGTTCCCTATATTTGCACTGGTGGCGATCTTTGATGCCCAGTGGATGTAATATGTGTAATAGCTATGATAGCCTAGCGCAAGTTGCTTGCTTATTTGTTTACTTGTTGTCTTCTTTATTTGTTTGCTTGTAGTCAGTGCAGTTCTTTTTTCATGGTTTGCTAGTGGCCGCAATAACCTATTTTTTAAAACTAGGCCACAATAACCATGGGCTACATATTTACTGTAGTGACCGTGGGCCTCCTACGGGACGTAGAAATAATGGGCCTTCTACGACCGTAGAAACAATGGGCCCTCTACGGGCCGTAGAAACAATGGGCCCTCTACGAGCCGTAGCATCAATGGGCCTTGTACGGGCCGTATGATCGATTGGCCAAACTTGGGCCAATAACAGACCGCATTATGGGCCATAAATGGGCTAGAGTTGGAATCGTCCGTTCATGGGCCAACTATAACGGGTTGTCATTAATCGGCCGTATTTGATGTCGCTGTGAAAACGGCCCAAACGATTAACGGGCCACAAACGGGCCGACTGTAACCACGAGCTGAATTTGGCCCACAAGCAGAAAAGGCCAGTAATGGGCCATAAGTAACCGATTGCTAGAAATGAGCCCAAGAATAAATGGGCCCTCTCAAGGCCGAAAGATAACACGGGCTGGAAACGGCCCAATGGAATAATCTGCTGTTAATGGGTATAAACCGGTTCACTGTTCATTACGGGCCTTTTTCACCACGGGCTGTTAATGGGCCAAGAGTTACAAAGGGCTCATATGGGCTGAAAGACGTCATGGGCCATACATGGGCCGGATGTTACAATGGGCTGGAATCATATTGGACGGCCCAGATGATGCTACTGGGCCTAATTTGGCTAGGCCGTAACGGGCCGTGACTTCGTGGGTTGTAAATGGGCTATATGCAAACAGGCCGTTAACAGGCTTTTCGTGGGCCGGCCCGCTACCTTTTGGCCAAGTCAAATGGGCTGGCCTTTTCACCAGAATGGGCCTCTATTGGGCCATGCTACGCGTCGACGTATCATAGGCGCCTTCGGTCCAATGAGTGGATGCCATCTGTCCCAACGGTGAGCAAACACATGGTTCCTCTGGCCAATGAGAAATTTACACGTGGAAAATCCCCATTGGTCCGGACTGTTAGCGGGTTATCGGATCCAAAACCGGACCCGATAGCTTAACGGCGACCCATTACGGTTGATGCCACATGTTGGTCACCCTTGACGAAAGCACTTCCATGGTGCGCAATTTATCGTCATGGAAGTGGACACTTCCGTGATGATATTTTTGGTAATGTCATGGAACACTTCTACGACAGCACAGGTATGAATATCTTGATTCTGTCATAAAATCGTCATGGATGTACATGCATGACAGAAAACATAACCTACTGTGACAAACATGTATCATCACGGAAGTGTATTTTTTTGTAGTGATGCGTGGATGTATATGCACGAGTAGAACACAAAGAAGTTGTGGGCATTGCTTTTCTAATTTCTTACTTCCTTTGTCTTACTTGGATTCAGCAGTATTGTGGGAAGAAGCGGCTCGGACCAACCTTACTTGTCCTCGCACAAGAGACCGGTTCCACTGACTAACATGCAACTTGTATTGCATAAAAGTGGCTTTGCGGGTGTCTGTCTCTCCCACCTTAGTTGAATTTGATTTTACAATGACGGTCCTTGTAGAAGATTGAAAGGCAACTTGTATATTATCGTTGTGGTTTTGTGTAGATAAGACGATTCTTATAGTTTGCCCTAACAGCCACGTAAAAATTGCAACAACAAAGTAGAGGATGTCTAACTTGTTTTTGCAGGGCATGTTCTGATGAGGTATGCCCAAACGTGATGTGATATATGTTGATGTATGAAATGATCATGTTTTGTAATAGGTTCACGACTTGCATGTCGATGAGTACGACAACCGGTAGGAGCCATAGGGTTATATTTAATTTATTGTATGACATGCATGTCAATCATTAAACGCCATGTAATTGCTTTAGTTTTTCGCTATGAGTTAGCAATAGTCGTAGAAGCAATAGTTGGCGGAGACAGCAACATGACGGCACGATGATGGAGATCGTGGTGTCATGCCGGTGTGTAGGATCAAGAAGAGGGGTCTAGAGGGGGGTGATTAGACCCTTAACAAGTAAAAGTAGCAGTTTTTAAGATTCTTCAAGTTACGGTTGAGCTTAGCACATGTTAAAGGCGACACAATACATTTTACACAATCATAGAAAGAGTATAGGCACTGGCAAGAGTAAAGCATGCAAGCGCAAGAATGTAAAAGAGATGGGAATTGGAATGGAAAACGTAAACGAGACACGTAGATTTTTGGCGTGGTTCCGATAGATGATTCTATCATACGTCCAGGTTGATGGAGACTTCAACCCATGGAGAGGAATGGCCACGCGAGTCCATGGAGGGCTCCATGCAAGAAGGGTCCATGAAACGGAACCTTGTCTATTCCACCATGTCTTACGCCCAGAAGGACTAGCCTCACTCAGGTAGATCTTCCTGAAGTAGGCGATCTCCTAGCCCTTACAAACTCCTTAGTTCAACTCCACATGATCTTGGAGGCTCCCAAGTGACACCTAACCAATCTAGGAGACACCACTCTCCAAAAGGTAATAGATGTTATGTTGGTGATGAACTTCTTGCTCTTGCGCTTCAAATGATAGTCTCCTCAATACTCAATCTCTCTCACATAGATTCGACTTGGGTAGGAGAAGGATTGGAGTGGAAACCAACTTGGAGAGGATAGAAATCAAGGTTCAAATGGTAGGAATGGAAGCTCTTGATCTCAACACATGAGTAGGTGGTTCTCTCTCAGAAAACAAATGATGGAAGTTGTCTTTCATTTTGATAGCTCTCTTACTCAGTTAGAGGGTCGGAGGGGTATAAATAACCTCCACACAAAATCCAACCATTGCACACTTTTGGCCAAACTTGGTGGTACCGACTGAAATTCTCGGTGAGACCGACTTGTGCAAAATACATGAACGTTGGGGGTCTCGGTGGGACCGACTAGATCATCTCGGTGATACTGAACTACAGTGGCAAAGGCTAAACCTTGTTTCAGTAATTTTGATCAGTTTCACTCGATGGTTCATAGATGAAGTGATTTCATCACAGAAACTGGTTCAAACCATCTCGGTGGCACCGAGAGACATTTCGGTGAGGCCGAAGAGCTAGGGTTTTGGCTATGGCAGTAGCTGTGGGTCCGGAAATGAATGTACCAGTGGGACCGAAATGATGAATTAGGGTTTTGGACAGATGTGGTTTGGGAAAGTTATTGAGGGTTTTTGGACCAATATCACTGAGCCCTTGAGCAGCAACCTCATCAACAATACCTCATTCGCTCTTTATAGTATTGGCTTTCCTAAGGGACTCAATGTGATCTTGGATCACTAAACCAAAAATGTAGAGTCTTGGGGTAGCCAAATTTGTTCTTCACATTTTGAGGGGGGGTTCCACATCCTATTGTCCTTGTCACATCACCATTGGACTTATTTGAAATATAATAGGTAGAACTTTTAGTGCAATAGTATGTATGATGACATTGATTACCAAAACACCCAAGGGAGCGAATGTGCTCTCACGCTGACGATGGAGATCATGCCGATGTTTTGGAGCTGAAGATCAAAAGCACAAGCTGATGCTGGCCATATCATGTCACATATTGATTGCATGTGATATTTATCTTTTTACGCATCTTATTTTTGCTTAGGACGACAGTAGCATTATATGATGATCCCTTCACTTAATTTCAAGATAAAAGTGTTCTCCCTATGTATGGACCGTTGCAAAAGTTCGTCCTTTTGAAACACCTCATGATGATCAAGTGTGATAGACTATTCATTCGCATACAACGGGTGTAAGCCAGTTTTGCACAAGCGGAATACTTATGATAAATTTGACGAGCCTAGCATGTAGACATCGCCTCGGAACACGGAGGACCGAAAGGTCGAACATGTGTCATATAGTAGATATGATCAACATGGAGATGTTCACCATTGATGACCACCCCATCTCACGTGATGATCGGACATGGGTGTGTTGATTTGGATCATGTAAAACTTAGACAACTTGAGGGATGTTGATTTTTTTAATTGGAGTTCACTAGTAATTTGATTAACTGAACCAATTATCAGGAATATAGTCTTAATGCCTTTGCAAATTATGTTGTAGATCAATGGCTTGCATTGTAGTTCCCCTGAATTTTAATGCATTCCTAGAGCTCTAAGTTGAAAGATGATGGAAGCAACTATGCGGGCTGGGTCCATAATCTGAGGATTATCCTCACTGTACCACCCGCTCTCGCGAACCTAGGCACTATGAACGTCTGGCACACAAGGAATGATGACTATATGATAGTTCAATGCACCATGCTTTATGGCTTAGAACAAGGGCTCCAAAGATGTTTTGAGCACCACAAAGTATATGAGATGTTCTAGGAGCTGAAATTGGTATTTCAGGCTCATGCCCAGGTTGACAAGTATGACACCTCCAACAAGTTCTTTAGCTGCAAGATCGAGGAGAGCAGCTCTGTTGTAACATCCCAAATTTCCAATTTGGAATGTTATACATAGATCACCAATTGCATATCCTATTTTTATTGCATTTGGTTTTGATCCTAGAAATCCTATGCAACTCAAGGACCCACGGAGAGAGTTGGGAATTTTGATATTTTCATATTTGAGTTTTCTCAAATTTTGAAAGTAGGATCATTTGATTTTATTTATTTTATCTTCAACTATTTCAAATATATAAATATGAGAGAGGGAATAAAATGACTTTCCCAAAATAAAGAAATATTGAAGATTTAATAAAAAAAATCAAATAAGATTTTATTTTGGATTTTTCTGTCTATTTTATTTGAATTTAGGAAAAATGTGTGTTTTCCAAAATTACATTTAGGCCCAAATAAATGTTCATCTAAACCGGCTTGATTTTTGAAGCCGGGGAAAATTTATTTCGGGATTTTTGGAGTCCGTTTAGTATTTCTTTCGTTTGTTTTTTTGCGTGATAATTATTTAAAAAAACTGGAATCGACTCCGAGCCGTACCCGAGCGGGACTATGCCCGGCCCGGGGCAGCCTTTAAATAGCGCCTACCGAGCCGCCTCAATTTCAACAATGCCGCCGCCTTGACCCCACCCGCCCCAACCCTAACCCTAGCCGACCAGCGCCGCCGCCCTTGATCGCCGCCGCCCGATCCGCCGCCAGACGCCGCCGTCTCGCCGGAGCCGCGACCCGCCGCCCGAGGTGCCTCGTTTTCCGCGCCGCCGGTTTTTCTCGAAAACTGTTCAGTTTTCCGTCAGTTTTTTCGCTTGTTTTTTTTAGTTTTCGTTTTTTTATTAGATCGGTTTTTTTCGGTTAGGTTAAACAGCGTTCGTTCGTTCGTTCGTTTAACGAACGCGTTCATCGTTTAGATCCAAATAACGAACGTTCGTTCGTTAATCTGTTCGTTGTTTTTCTTTTTCTCAGATTTAATCCACGATTTTCTGATCGTGATTCCTGATCCGATTTTCGATTTAGTATAACTTTTCGCTCGTTTATCGGAATCAGGTGATTCAAGCGCCTAGAGTTTCGTCTCGAAACCCTCTTTCCGAATAACCTACTCAAACTAGTTTTTGCTTCTGTAAAATTTGACTTAGGTCCAGATTAGTAACCGAATCTTGTTTCTTTCGCCGTTTGAGTTTTGTTTCTTCTATCGTTTTGTTTCGTTTTGCAAACGGAGTTCTTAAGTTGAACTTTCTGGTTAAATTTCTTATTTGAGTTTTACCCGTGCATTAGATGAGTACTTATTGTATGCTTGTTTGTTTGTTTGCTTGCGATAGAGTACCCGGATTGCGTCGCTTGCTACTTCGAATCCCTAGGTTACGCGGATCATCAGCAAGGCAAGTAACACTTTGATCATATCCCTTATTACCCAGTTTTTATGCATTAGTTTCAGTCCTCCAAAAAATTGCATGATTAGGATCCGAATTAAATTGTGGGTTTTGGGAAGTAGATTGAGGTAGTACCTATTACCTGTTTTATTATCAAACCCTTGGGAGTTACTTCTACGTTTGCTTATTATGCCATGCTATGCTCGTAGACGTGGATTGGGTTTGAGTGAATATCCATGACCGATGTGAGATTGTTAATTAATGGTTTATTTAATGTGGCAACATTAATACACATCTGGGTGGATTGAGGTACCTGGTTATTCCAGGATTGCCTGTCTAGGCACCTGGGTAGACCAGGACTGCCTTTTTTTTGGACCGCCACCCAGGCTCAAAGGGATCATAAAATTATTCATTCTAGAAACTTCGTGTGCAGCCACATGCTATTATGGGCTCTAGCATAGTTGACTAAGTCGTGCGAACTCTTATAGTGGTAGACTAGCAGATGTAGGGGATGTAGGTTGGTACGGTCGACCCATCGTAAGGTGCTAGCGCTTCTGAAAGAATATGTCTCGGTCATCCGTTTCTCAAACACCATGTAGTGCGAGAAAACCAACGGAGGAGATCGAGTCATGTGGGGAAAAGTGCGCAACCTTTGCAGAGTGTACAAACTAATCATGATTAGTCGTGTCCCCGGTTATGGACGTTTTGAGTATCTAGTACTTGGATTATCATGTGAATCTCAACATGTTACTTTAATTAATATTGTTGGGTTTGTTAATGATGATGCTTAATTGGGATTGAGGATGCTGTCAACCATTCTCAATGTTTAACAACCACCATGATAGTTAAATAAATTTATTCCTTTGCAGTAGGGAAAAACTGGCTTTACGCAAAATTGTAACTATAGAGCTATCCACCAAGCCATATATGCATGTAATATAGCTTTACTCTTTTCATTATTCTCTATGTGTTACTTTGCCAGCATATTCCATGTGCTGACCCGTTTTCGGGCTGCAACGCTAATGTTGCACTTTTCGCATTTACGAGTAAGATGCTTTAGGATCGTGGTTCTATACTCAGTGATGCCGTTGGAGTTGATGGACTCGCTTATCTTCCAAGCCTTCCGCTGTTATCGTTATTAGATGGCCTTAAGCCATATTTATTGTAATAAGTTCTCTTTGGAGACACTCGATGTAATAAGTGTGTGATTGCTACTCTGTTATAAATCCTTCAAGTATTGTGTGTGTCAGCATTACTGATCCAAGGATGACACTGAAGCACAGAGATCAGACTGTTTGAGGTCTGGTCGCTACAAGATGGTATCAGAGCACACGCTGACTATAGGACATGACCACTAAACAAAAGCCATAGATTACTACTCTCTCCTCTCATTCTAACTCCTCATCTTTTCTATTCTTCTAGGATGGTGGATGCAAAGAACAAGTTCATGCAACCGGACGAAGATACACCCTTTGGACGGCATCTGAAGGAAGTAACCATGTACTTGAAGATCAGAGTACCAAGCTTCACCGGAACCTACAACGCCACCTTACCTGAAGAGGAGCGCTGGATGATTCAAGTACAAGTTCCAGGGAGAACGTTCATGCCAGTCACTGAGCCTATAGAGTTTTCCGTTGATGCACCAACCTGGAGTTTAGGGAAGAGCTTGGCAGCTCACATCACCATGGGACGCATTGGAGAAGTTTATCACCAAGAGCTTAAGGATACCACCTACCAGATTTGTGGGCGCCGAGATGAGCAATGGGAGATGATTAGCACCAGGAAAGACAGATCAGTTGCAGCTTTTATCCAGGAGTTAAACCAGCACATTCGACGCCAGGAGAACCAGATGTGTGCAGGCATGATGGATCTGAAGAAAGCCATGACCAAGATCACGGAACTGGAGGAAGAACTTAAGTCTACACGCGATGGATATGAGGAGGAAGTATCAACGCTAGTCGAGAAGAATGATGATCCGAAGAAGAAGTTAAGAGTGTTCATGGGATTTCCAGCAACTGGAGAAGACGAAGAATGCACTTGTCCCGAGAACTACATCATCATCGACGACACTGACTCAGACCCAGATGATAGTGATGATGACTATGTTGATGAAGCTGGAGCGGATATCATGGAGTCTTCATTGGAGCAGTTTTTCTAGTAGACCACCATAACAATAGTAGAATTTCCCTCCATGTATCTATTATAGTCTGAGCACTTGTAACGATAGATAGACCGTTGTATGCCCTTGCTTGTTTGAATGAAGTGTTTTGATTGCTTTTTGTCTCATGTGCATATGGGTAGTGTTTTCCCTTAGACCTCATTCTATTCCATATTCTCTTCTTTTCTAAACCCTCGGATGCCTCCGAGACGTGACAACAGATTTGCTTTCCCACCGGAGCTCACCCAGTTGATCCAGCAGCAGAATGCATTGATGCAGATCCTAGTCCAGAATCAGAATCAAGGGAACAACAACAACAACAATCCACCACCACCACATGTTGATCACTTAACCCATTTTCTTATGCTGAATCTGCCGGTGTTCTCCAGTAGCACCAAGCCGATTGTTGCAGATGATTGGCTTCGCAAGACAGCCAGGGAGTTGACCACTGCCGGATGCACAGATGCGGAGAAGGTGCGATTTGCCGCACATCAGCTTGAGGGACCCGCAGCATCATGGTGGGAGAATTTCACCGCCACTTATCCAGCAGACACTGTCACATGGGATCAGTTTCAGCAGGCTTTTCGAACTGCCCATGTTTCAGCAGGAGCTATGGCCATGAAGAAGCGTGAGTTTCGCAACTTGCGCCAGGGAGGAAGAACAGTTGGCCAGTATGTAGATGACTTCAGTAAGCTAGCACATTACGCCCCACATGACGTTGCTACGGATGCAGCTAAGCAAGAGAAGTTTCTGGAAGGGCTAAATGATGAGTTGAGCATGCAGTTGATGGTAGCAAGTTTCAACAACTACCAAGAGTTGGTAGATCATGCTCTCATGATTGAAGGGAAGCAGCAGCAGATTGAAAACCGCAAAAGGAAGTATGGACAAGGGAAGTGTTGGGGAACGTAGTAATTTCAAAAAAATTCCTACGCACACGCAAGATCATGGTGATGGCATAGCAACGAGAGGGGAGAGTGTTGTCCACGTACCCTGAGACCGTGAAGCGAAGCGCTATGACAACGCTGTTGATGTAGTCGACGCCTTCACGATCCGACCGATCCAAGCACCGAACGACGGCACCTCCAAGTTCAGGACACGCTCAGCTCGATGACGATCCCCGGGCTCCGATCCAAAGAAAGCTTCAGGATGAGTTCCACAAGACGACGGCGTGGTGACGATGATGATGTTCTACCGGTGCAGGGCTTCGCCTAAATTCCGCGATATGACTAAGGTGGAATATGATGGAGGGGGGCACCACACACGGCTAAGGAACGATTCGTAGATCAACTTGTGTGTCCTTAGGGTGCCCCCCTGGCCCCGTATATAAAGGAGCAAGGGGGAGGCCGGCCGGCCCTAGGGGGCGCGCCAAGGAGGGGGGAGTCCTCCTCCTAGTGGGAGTAGGACTCCCCTTTCCTAGTCCAACTAGGAAGGAGGAAGGGGGAAGGAAAGAGAGGGAGAGGGAGAGAGAAAGAGGGGCTGCGCCTCCCTAGTCCAATTTGACTCCCATGGGAGGGCGTGCCACCTCTGGCTGCTGCCTCTCTCTCCCTCGTGCCCACTAAGGCCCAATACTTCCCCGGGGGTTCCGGTAACCCCTCCGGCACTCCGGTTTTCTCCAAAATCACCCAGAACACTTCCGGTGTCCGAATATAGTCGTCCAATATATCAATTTTATGTCTCGACCATTTCGAGACTCCTCATCATGTCTGTGATCACATCCGGGACTCCAAACAAACTTCGGTACATCAAAACTTATAAACTCATAATAAAACTGTCATCGTAACGTTAAGCGTGCGGACCCTACAGGTTCGAGAACTATGTAGACATGACCTAGAACTATTCTCGGTCAATAACCAATAGCGGAACCTAGATGCCCATATTGGTTCCTACATATTCTACGAAGATATTTATCGGTCAAACTTCATAACAACATACGTTGTTCCCTTTGTCATCGGTATGTTACTTGCCCGAGATTTGATCGTCGGTATCCAATACCTTGTTCAATCTCGTTACCGGCAAGTCTCTTTACTCGTTACGTAATGCATCATTCCGTAACTAACTCATTAGCTACATTGCTTGCAAGGCTTATAGTGATGTGCATTACCGAGAGGGCCCAGAGATACCTCTCCGACAATCGGAGTGACAAAACCTAATCTCAAATACGCCAACTCAACATGTACCTTCGAGACACCGTAGTACTCCTTTATAATCACCCAGTTATGTTGTGACGTTTGGTAGTACCCAAAGTGCTCCTCCGGTAAACGGGAGTTGCATAATCTCATAGTTACAGGAACATGTATAAGTCATGAAGAAAGCAATAGCAATATACTAAACGATCAAGTGCTAGGCTAACGCAATGGGTCATGTCAATCACATCATTCTCCTAATGATGTGATCCCATTAATCAAATGACAACATATGCCTATGGTTAGGAAACGTAACCATCTTTGATTAATGAGCTAGTCAAGTAGAGGCATACTAGTGACGTTATGTTTGTCTATGTATTCACACATGTATCATGTTTCCGGTTAATACAATTCTAGCATGAATAATAAACATTTATCATGATATGAGGAAATAAATAATAACGTTATTATTGCCTCTAGGGCATATTTCCTTCAACCTCCCACTTGCACTAGAGTCAATAATCTAGATTACATAGTAATGATTCTAACACCCATGGAGTCTTGGTGCTGATCATGTTTTGCTCGTGAGAGAGGCTTAGTCAACGGGTCTGCAACATTCAGATCCGTATGTATCTTGCAAATCTCTATGTCTCCCACTTGGACTTGGTCCCGAATGGAATTGAAGCGCCTCTTGATGTGCTTGGTCCTCTTGTGAAATCTGGATTCCTTTGCCAAGGCAATTGCACCAAAGATTGTCACGTAAGATCTTCATTGGTCCCGATGCACTAGGTGTGACACCTAGATCGAAATGAACTCCTTCATCCGACTCCTTCATTTGCTGCTTCGAAGCAGCTATGTACTCCGCTTCACATGTAGATCCCGCCACGACGCTTTGTTTAGAACTCGCACCAACTTACAGCTCAACCGCTTAATAAAAATACGATCCGGTTTGCGATTTAGAATCGTCCGGATCGGTGTCAAAGCTTGCATCAACGTAACCATTTACGACTAGCTCTTTGTCACCTCCATATACGAGAAACATCTCCTTAGTCCTTTTCGTATTTCAGATGTTCTTGACCGCTGTCCAAAGGATCCACTGGATTACTTTGGTACCTTCCCGCCAAGCTTATTGCTAAGCATACATCGTGTCCGTACACAAGATTGCATACATGATAGAGCCTATGGCTGAAGCATAGGGAACATCTTTCATTTTCTCTCTATCTTCTGCTGTGGTTGGGCATTGAGTCTGACTCAACTTCTGTCACGCCCAATATGCGACCCTATCCAAAAGGAAATCGAAGGTCCCACCGAGGATAGACCCGCATATTGAAACGCTTGTGCAAGGTGGATATCATTACATCAACATTACATAATAGATGGGGATACATACATAAGACATACAATGTCACCCGAATACAACATCATCTTACGAAGAGCACCATCCGACTACGGATGAAACACAAACAAAACTCAAACGACATCCACCTCGCTAGCCCAGGCTGCCGACCGAACCTATCCCCGATCAAAGAAGAAGTAGAAGAAGAACTCCAAACAAGCAAACATCGCCTCGTGATCATGATCATCGATAACTTGTACCGCAATCGTTGTTGTAGTAATCTGTGAGCCACGAGGACTCAGCAATCCCATTACCATGGGTATCAAGACTAGCAAAGCTTAATGGGAAAGGAAGGGGTAAAGTGGTGAGGTTGCGGCAGCGACTAAGCATATATGGTGGCTAACATACGCAAACAAGAGCGAGAAGAGAGCAAAGGAACGGTCGTGAAGCTAGCAATGATCAAGAGGTGATCCTGAACTCCTACTTACGTCAAACATAACCCAAAGACCGTGTTCACTTCACAGAATCCGCCGAGAAGAGACCATCATGGCTACACACACGGTTGATGCGTTTTAATTCGGATCTGGTGTCAAGTTATCTACAACCGGACATTACCAAATTCCCATCTGCCACATAACCGCGGGCACGGCTCTCGAAAGTTTATACCCTGCAGAGGTGTCCCAACTTAGCCCATCATAAGCTCTCGCGATCAACGAAGGATATACCTTCTCCCAGGAAGACCCGATCAGTCTCGGAATCCCGGTTTACAAGACATTTCGACAATGGTAAAACAAGTCCAGCAAGACCGCCCGATGCGCCGACAATCCCGATAGGAGCTGCACATATCTCGTTCTCAGGGCAACACCGGATGAACACTACGTACAACTAAAACCAGACCTCAAGTTTCCCTGAGGTGGCTCTACAAGTGGCTCTAGTTCGGACCAGCACTTAGACAAGCACTGGCCCGGGGGGGCTAAAATAAAGATGACCCTCGGGTTGGCCGACCCAGGGGAAGGGTATAGGTGGTGGTGAGTCAAATGGTAAAACCAAGGTTGGGCCTTGCTGGAGGAGTTTTATTCAAAGCGAACTGTCAAGGGGGTCCCATAAATCACCCGACCGCGTAAGGAACGCAAAATCCGGGAACATAATACCGGTATGAAGGAAACTAGGGCGGCAAGAGTGGAACAAAACACCAGGCATAAGGCCGAGCCTTCCACCCTTTACCAAGTATATAGATGCATTAATAATATAAGAGATATTGTGATATCCCAACATAATCCTGGTCCACCATAGAGCAATCTTCAACTTCACCTGCAACTAACAACGCTATAAGAGGGGCTGAACAATGCGGTAACATAGCCAAGCAACGGTTTGCTAGGAAGGGTGTCAAAGGTTAGAGGCTGACATGGCAATTTGGGAGGCTTGAAGAGCAAAAGATAGGTAGCGCAGCATAGCGATAGAACGAAGCAACTAGCATAGCAATGATAGTAGTGAGATCTAGGGTAGCGGTCATCTTGCCTAAAATCCCGCTAGGAAGAAGAACGAGTCCATGAAGAAGACGAACGGATGAAGCCGAACCAAGCGTAGACGAACGAATCCTCACAATCGCAACATTACCGGAACTAAGAAGCAACACCGGAAAGAAACAAACAACATGGTAAATGCACAAACATAAACATGGCATGATGCACAAACAAGTATGATGCATGTCCGGTTTAAATAGCATGGCATGGCAAAGTACAACAAACAATACTACAAGTTAAGTGGAGCTCAATATGCAACGAGTTGCATATTGACGAAACACCACATTCAAGTATTTAGTTCACTCTCGTTTATGCTACTCATCAAAATTAAATGTTTTTAAACATGGCAAGAGGTGAGGCATAAGTAAACTAACTATTTAGGCAAGTTTAAATGAGGCCGGAACAACAAGCAACAATTTCCGGAAAATCCTCATATGCAATTTATGAATTAGCTACTGTTCTGCCCTAAACCATATTTTAATGTTGTTAAATAATAAAACAAAGTGCACCATGTTAAACTAGGCATTTTTCCACCCCTTTTACATATAAAGTTTATTAAAATTGGAGCTACGGTTATTTAGTTATGAAATAAATCATTTTAGCATGGCAATTATGCAAATTAATGCAAACAACAATTTAAACATTTTTAACATATATGAAAGTTGCAAATTATGAAAGTACATGAAATCCTTTGTTTAGTTTGGAGGCATGCATATTTAGTTATCAATAAAATAAAACAGTAGCATTTCCTGTAAATATGCATGCACTGGAAAATGCAAAATGTCATGGAGCAGAAAAAAAAACACATACGCGGGCCAGAAGCAATACAGTGCAGCGGCCCGAGAGTGAATGAGGCCCAAGGGGATTTGAGGTACAGCGGGTGAGTGTGTGGGAGCAAAAATAAAATGAAACAGGGCAAAATTTGGGGCGCCTGGGGCTCGAACCCAGGACCTCCCTGGTGCGAGCGCGTGTGGCTAACCAGCTGGGCTAGCGCTGGATCTTGCTGGAGGAGGAGCACGGCTCCCTTTGAATGGATGACAAGGCCAAGCCCTGACCACGCACAGGAAACTTTGCCGGCGGCGAACTCGATCAAGACTGCGACTACAGAGGCTGTAGAGCACCAGCGGGCATGCGGAAAAGGGGCGTTGGTGCGTTGCGAAGAGATATCATGCAAAAGGCTCAGGTGCGCGGGAAGACTTGAGGTCGCCTTGGTCATGGTGGCGGCAAGACGAAGAAGGACCACGGGCTCTCCATCGAGCGCAGCCGTGCACGTATGCATATGCGTGTGCGTGGAGGTGTGGCAGTGAAGGTGCAGCAAGGGCAGCATGAGCAATGAAGCCAGCAGGCATGTGTGGGAGCAGAAGCTTGCGGTCATGGTGGTGATGCATGGCGGGGCAGGAGCTACAACGGCAGGCGTGCGGAATCATGTGAGTTGCGCGCGGGCAGCGGATGTGGCGTATATGTGCGGGGTGAGGCGGAAGCAGAGGCCGGGCTCGTGCGCGAGCACGGCTCGGCGCGGGCAAGGCAACTCGCGGCAGCAAGGCGAAGCAGAGGCGCGGCGCTACTGCAGAGAGCGGTCAGACGCGGGGCGATGCGTGTGCAAGGGGATCCAGAGCGGGGCTGGACGAGCATGATACAGCAACCCCAACAACTACAGAAAAACGTTGCAGACTTCGCCGGAGCACCGACAGCTAGACGAAGGCACGAAACTAGCGACGCGTACAGGGATCGGTCGGCAACAGGAAAGACCGGGGATGGGTCTGGGTATACCTAGTATACCCAGGACAAGAAGATGTGGCCGGGGACGCAGCAGGTCGACGGCGGGGAGGTGAAGATCTCCGGTGGACTTGCTGTCCGTGAAGCAGAGGAAGCAGGGGAGGAGACCTTCGGCGTGGAACTTGGCGATCCGACTCAGGGAAAATGTCTGAACGGGCGTAGTCGACGTTGACGAAGAAGATGGACATGCTGGAGACGACTGTGGTGGCCTCCACCAAGGAGAGACGGCGAAGCTCGGTGGTGCCCTCTGTTCTCTGTCTCTTGAGGAAGAAGGAGAAACAGGGGAAGGGAAAGGGTGGAGGCGGCGAGAGGGAAACCCTAGGGGGCGCGGGTTGCTGGATTTATAGGAGGGCCAGGAGGCGTCGAGGGGTCGTGGTTAAACCACGGTGGCCATGTGCGGGCGCCCCTGGAGGTTTTACTGTGAGAGAAAAGAGATCAGGAGGAGGAAGAAAAATAGGGGAAGGAGAGGCTGCAGGTGGGGCCCGGACGGGTGTCCAGCGTGGATTCACCACGAGAGAGTGGAACGAGGCTGCGTGGCTGGGCTAGATGGGCCGCGACTCGGCTGGAGCAGCACTGCTGCGTTGGTGCTGGGCTGCATTGCTGCTGCTGGAAGCTGGGCTCTCTCTCTCTCCCTCTTATTCTTTCTTTTCTCAATTTCCTCAAACAGAAAATAAGAGAGAAAAGGTCAGAGATAAAGGAAGGCATGAGAGAGATATGAGAATATATATGGAGTCCAGAATTTGTGCAGAATTTTGGTAAATTGCTTTGGGCATTTTTAAGGATAGAAAAATAATTCAAGTTTGAATTAAATTCAAACTTGAGCCATTTTTGAACCCAACCAAATCAACTTAAAATATCATGAATTTGGACAAAGAGGTTTAGGACATGGTCTAATATTTATAGGAAAATATTGGACATTTATGGAGGAGAAAATGTCACTTGCAACAATGAAAGAAAGAAGAAGGAAGGAGGAGAAGATGGTGCATTGGTAGGTTGAGAGAGGAAACAAGTGGTAGGAATATCCACACATACCTAGCGCAAGTAAAGTAACAAGATGAATCTCACAATGCACATGAACAAGTAAAAGAAAACAAGCACAACAATCATATGGAGACGAATGTGTGCTGCAAATAATAATAATAAAACAAACCTCACAAGCAAGCAAGCAATCATGAACATGATGGATGCAAATGCATATGGAAAAATACATGAAGATGGAATGCACAAAGTGAGAAAAACAAATAACACAAGCATGATGATGCAACAATTTATTATGACAATCATGGAAACAACAAAAATAAATAGAAGGCATCTGGAGCATCGGTCTTGGGGCGTTACAACACTCCACCACTACGAGAGGATCTCGTCCCGAGATCTAGGATGGCACCGGAGGGAAAAGGAAGAGGAAGATAAGAGGTAACTAAGTTGCTTCTTCGACAAACGAGTGAAACCACGAACCTTGAGAGGTTGAGCAATTTAAAAGAAAGAGTACAATAGAGATGAACGAGATTGCAAAAAATCCGTTAGAAAAGAGGAACAAGTAATATTACGAGAACCAAGAGATTGAAAGACATGGAAATAAGAGCTTCACGAACGAAAAGAATATGACCACCTCGGTATAATGAGATAGCCAAGTTATAAGAATGACAGAATTTGGACAGCACTCCGGTAGAAAAGAGAAGAAAACTTGATGAGATGAAAAGATATTGAAGAGATGATACAACACTCCGGTTAAATGGATGAGCCAGAAAAGAAGACGATCCTCACCAAACGAGGTGATGGGTGAAGAGCACAACATCACAATGCCTCCGTAACGAAAGAATAGAAGTTAGACCGTTGGGATAAAGGGACGGAGAAGAAAATGACAACTTTTGCCACAAGTGAACTTGGAAAGCATCCTTGCAAAGAAGAATCGAACGGAGTTGTTGGAAAATCGACAACGAGAAGCACAAGCTTGTTGTGGGCTTATGGAAACATCTCAAAACTTGAGGTGAAAATCTGCCACTAACGAAAACAATTGCTTGCTAGAGACCAACGAAGAGATGAAAACTTCTTCCACCAAGAGGATAAAGAGCAAGCTTGGGTCACGCGTAATCACCACAAATAGCAACATTCCTTAGGGAAGGCTTTAGGTGAAATATAACCCAATATAAATCCAACAAAAGATTGATTGGTTGAAAAGATCTCTTGAACAAATAGAAAATGATGGATTTAAATATGTCAGTCTTGAAAACTTATGAATCCTGTAACACAAAGGAAAAATTATCAAGAATGACATAACACCGCCTCAAAAGATAAGGTAGAAAGTATTGCACTTTGGAATGCAAGATGAAGAATACTTGAGCTCCTCAAAACAAAACATGTGTTGAGCACCATGTTTATTTTAGAGTATAGCTTGGCGGGTCATTACTTGAAGAGAAATCTTAAAGAACAATTGAAGAATGAAAAGAATCCTTGACGAACCATCATGTAGAGCCTCCATGAAGAACTCCGGTAATAGAAGGATGATAAAAAGAAAGAGAAGTTGAAAACACAAGGTGGAGCCTTGCAATAATTTAGGTGGAGCTTCATGATGAGATAATGCGGAAAACTTGGAACTCCAGAAAAGAAAAGATGGAGCATCTCGAACCAAGAAATGTGACATGATGAACAATGATGGAAAGAAGAAACTAGATCACTTGGATGAAACAATAATAAGAATTATGTTATGCGTATCCTTCACCAATTTAAATTAATGACAAACAACGGATTTGGCATACTACTTATTCTCGTAGAAAGGATTAAAAGAGATATAGCCCAAAACTTGGGAAAACTTGAACAAACCACCGGTAGGATTTGGAAAGAACGAATTAATTGATACGATAACAACAGAAGAGGAATGTTGAAAGAACCACCGTATGAATTGGAAATGAAAGTAGCAAAGGCACAATTCACCGGGACGAATTGGAAAACGAATGAAGATACTTGAGGTGATTTAGATACATGAGAACGAAGAGATCATGAACTGATTAGAGGATATTTGAATGATTCACCGATAAGATTTGGAGAACGATAGCAACACGCTGAGAATGAAGAATTATGACATGATGGCCTTCGGATGATCGAGAAAGGAAGCAACTCCTGAAATGCGCCGGATGATTGAAAAGAATCCTCACAATCGAAAAAAAATTATGAGAGGATGGCATCAAGCTTGAACTACGCATCTTTGGAAGCACGGGTAAGGATTTAAGAGGAACTCTTCTTCGGTCTTCAAATGACGACGGGAAACACCACCAAAATATGTTGAGACACTCCGGGGAAACGAAAGGCGAAGAGGTTGAGCCAACAATGAAAAATGATAAATTTGAGATCGATCTTGGAAAAACAACTGATTGATGAGATTCATTCTTATGTCAAACTTGGAAATGAATTTGAGAATCGCTCCTGATAATTCGAAGAGTCAAGTAAGATCCTGGGAAAAGACCAGTGGGTTAGGGCCCACTCAAAAGAAAACACCGTTGAAAATGATTTTAAAGAGAGATTGCACCGGTTGAATTAAATGGCTTGAATGAGATGATAATCTCCAAATGGCTTGAACGGATTAAGAATGGAAACACAAATCTTCTGAGATATCTTCAACACCCTGGAACAAATGAATAGCAAGAGGTGAACGATTGAGAGGTGCACCGGCATGAGAAAGCATTTGACACGAGGAAAGGAATATGATCAACACTGAAAGCTTGAATTGGATCCACCGGAGAAGAAAAAACGGAGGATGATGAACTTGAAGCTCATGAGCATCTTCACGAGGGATCACCGGATCAGAACATTGATTGAAAAGAGTGAAGTGACTTCAAATGAATAAATGGATACTTGATTAAAATAAATGAGTCCTTGAAGAAAAGGGTGGGAGGGTGGGGAAAAACAAAGACAACTTGGGATGAACGAAACAAACACCGTTGAGAAAACTTAGAATTGATCTTGCGGATGGGGAGAATGATGGGATCATCTCGAAGAGAAGCGCACCGGTTGGAAAGGAATTAACATGACAACCTCAATGATCAAAAAGGATTAGTATTCACATAGCAATATGAGAACACTGTTTAGGAAAGGTATGGATTCAACATTTGACTTCGAAGCAACTTGAATACCGCAAATAAAACAAAACAAAGGATTTGGCTTGCAGAATAAGCCGGAACAAATACATATGATAGAGATTTACCCAATCCCATATCATGCATCTGTCGGAAAGAAATTCTAGGAGCTACTTGAATTCCCACCTATAAAATCCCAAACTTTCGGTTATGCAACTGGTGTTGGGGATACAGGGGAAGCAATATATCTCACCCAAACTAACAATCCCTACATCCAGCTGTATCCATCCGTCAACACATAACCAAGAAAACTCCGAAAATCGTGTACCTCAACCTTCGAAAAGCATCCGTTATACGAGCTATGGCAATACTCCCGAACTCCCCAGTACTGGGTGGCGTCGAGGTTATCTCACCACAACTGCATAAAAGAGATTTTCGATGTCGTCAAAACTAAGGTATTCCAGAATCGCAACGATAAAATTATGACGACAACACCTCGGAGCTCAACTCTCCGGACACCGCCACAACCCCTAAATGTCAGGAGGCACCAAGAGCAATGTTCTCGTCATAAGAATATCGGAACGATCCCAAGATACCCGCGTGATCCTAAAAAAAATTAGTGAAATTTGAGGAGAGGAAAGTCAAAACATCTACATCAGGAGTCCTCACTAGAGCGATTTAAGGGGCTGAGGAGTAAAAAGAATCCTACTCCGATATATATAATCCTAAGACTCAAAATAGTTTTCTTCTAGACTCAACAACGACCAACAAACAAGGGGGCTCCTATGGTCGGTCGAGGCTCTGATACCAACTTGTCATGCCCAATATGCGACCCTATCCAAAAGGAAATCGAAGGTCCCACCGAGGATAGACCCGCATATTGAAACGCTTGTGCAAGGTGGATATCATTACATCAACATTACATAATAGATGGGGATACATACATAAGACATACAATGTCACCCGAATACAACATCATCTTACGTAAGAGCACCATCCGACTACGGATGAAACACAAACAAAAACTCAAACGACATCCACCCTGCTAGCCCAGGCTGCCGACCTGGAACCTATCCCCTGATCAAAGAAGAAGTAGAAGAAGAACTCCAAACAAGCAAACATCGCTCTCGCATCATGATCATCGCATAACTTGTACCTGCAACTGTTGTTGTAGTAATCTGTGAGCCACGAGGACTCAGCAATCCCATTACCATGGGTATCAAGACTAGCAAAGCTTAATGGGAAAGGAAGGGGTAAAGTGGTGAGGTTGCGGCAGCGACTAAGCATATATGGTGGCTAACATACGCAAACAAGAGCGAGAAGAGAGCAAAGGAACGGTCGTGAAGCTAGCAATGATCAAGAGGTGATCCTGAACTCCTACTTACGTCAAACATAACCCAAAGACCGTGTTCACTTCACAGAATCCGCCGAGAAGAGACCATCATGGCTACACACACGCTTGATGCGTTTTAATTCGGATCCGTGTCAAGTTATCTACAACCGACATTAACAAATTCCCATCTGCCACATAACCGCAGGCACGGCTCTCGAAAGTTTATACCTGCAGAGGTGTCCCAACTTAGCCCATCATAAGCTCTCGCGATCAACGAAGGATATACCTTCTCCCGTGAAGACCCGATCGATCTCGAATCCGGTTTACAAGACATTTCGACAATGGTAAAACAAGTCCAGCAAGACCGCCCGATGCGCCGACAATCCCGATAGGAGCTGCACATATCTCGTTCTCAGGGCAACACCGGATGAACACTACGTACAACTAAAACCAGACCTCAAGTTTCCCCGAGGTGGCTCTACAAGTGGCTCTAGTTCAGACCAGCACTTAGACAAGCACTGGCCCGGGGGGGGGCTAAAATAAAGATGACCCTCGGGTTGGCCGACCCAAGGGAAGGGTATAGGTGGTGGTGAGTCAAATGGTAAAACCAAGGTTGGGCCTTGCTGGAGGAGTTTTATTCAAAGCGAACTGTCAAGGGGGTCCCATAAATCACCCGACCGCGTAAGGAACGCAAAATCCGGGAACATAATACCGGTATGAAGGAAACTAGGGCGGCAAGAGTGGAACAAAACACCAGGCATAAGGCCGAGCCTTCCACCCTTTACCAAGTATATAGATGCATTAATAATATAAGAGATATTGTGATATCCCAACATAATCCTGGTCCACCATAGAGCAATCTTCAACTTCACCTGCAACTAACAACGCTATAAGAGGGGTTGAACAATGCGGTAACATAGCCAAGCAACGGTTTGCTAGGAAGGGTGTCAAAGGTTAGAGGCTGACATGGCAATTTGGGAGGCTTGAAGAGCAAAAGATAGGTAGCGCAGCATAGCGATAGAACGAAGCAACTAGCATAGCAATGATAGTAGTGAGATCTAGGGTAGCGGTCATCTTGCCTAAAATCCCGCTAGGAAGAAGAACGAGTCCATGAAGAAGACGAACGGATGAAGCCGAACCAAGCGTAGACGAACGAATCCTCACAATCGCAACATTACCGGAACTAAGAAGCAACACCGGAAAGAAACAAACAACATGGTAAATGCACAAACATAAACATGGCATGATGCACAAACAAGTATGATGCATGTCCGGTTTAAATAGCATGGCATGGCAAAGTACAACAAACAATACTACAAGTTAAGTGGAGCTCAATATGCAACGAGTTGCATATTGACGAAACACCACATTCAAGTATTTAGTTCACTCTCGTTTATGCTACTCATCAAAATTAAATGTTTTTAAACATGGCAGGAGGTGAGGCATAAGTAAACTAACTATTTAGGCAAGTTTAAATGAGGCCGGAACAACAAGCAACAATTTCCGGAAAATCCTCATATGCAATTTATGAATTAGCTACTGTTCTGCCCTAAACCATATTTTAATGTTGTTAAATAATAAAACAAAGTGCACCATGTTAAACTAGGCATTTTTCCACCCCTTTACATATAAAGTTTATTAAAATTGGAGCTACGGTTATTTAGTTATGAAATAAATCATTTTAGCATGGCAATTATGCAAATTAATGCAAACAACAATTTAAACATTTTTAACATATATGAAAGTTGCAAATTATGAAAGTACATGAAATCCTTTGTTTAGTTTGGAGGCATGCATATTTAGTTATCAATAAAATAAAACAGTAGCATTTCCTGTAAATATGCATGCACTGGAAAATGCAAAATGTCATGGAGCAGGAAAAAAAAACACATACGCGGGCCAGAAGCAATACAGTGCAGCGGCCCGAGAGTGAATGAGGCCCAAGAGGATTTGAGGTACAGCGGGTGAGTGTGTGGGAGCAAAAATAAAATGAAACAGGGCAAAATTTGGGCGCTGGGCTCGAACCAGACCTCCCCGTGGCGAAGCGTGTGGCTAACCAGTGGGCTAGCGCCGATCTTCTTTGGAGGAGGAGCACGGCTCCCTTTGAATGGATGACAAGGCCAAGCCCTGACCACACACAGGAATCTTTGTCGGCGGCGAACTCGATCAAGACGGCGTCTACAGAGGCTGTAGAGCACCGGCGGGCATGCGGAAAAGGGGCGTTGGTGCGTTGCGAAGAGATATCATGCAAAAGGCTCAGGTGCGCGGGAAGACTTGAGGTCGCCTTGGTCATGGTGGCGGCAAGACGAAGAAGGACCACGGGCTCTCCATCGAGCGCAGCCGTGCACGTATGCATATGCGTGTGCGTGGAGGTGTGGCAGTGAAGGTGCAGCAAGGGCAGCATGAGCAATGAAGCCAGCAGGCATGTGTGGGAGCAGAAGCTTGCGGTCATGGTGGTGATGCATGGCGGGGCAGGAGCTACAACGGCAGGCGTGCGGAATCATGTGAGTTGCGCGCGGGCAGCGGATGTGGCGTATATGTGCGGGGTGAGGCGGAAGCAGAGGCCGGGCTCGTGCGCGAGCACGGCTCGGCGCGGGCAAGGCAACTCGCGGCAAAGAAGGCGGCAGAGGCGCGCGCCATCGCAGAGAGCGGTCGACGCGGGGCGATGCGTGTGCAAGGGGATCCAGAGCGGGGCTGGACGAGCATGATACAGCAACCCCAACAACTACAGAAAAACGTTGCAGACTTCGCCGGAGCACCGACAGCTAGACGAAGGCACGAAACTAGCGACGCGTACAGGGATCGGTCGGCAACAGGAAAGACCGGGGATGGGTCTGGGTATACCTAGTATACCCAGGACAAGAAGATGTGGCCGGGGACGCAGCAGGTCGACGGCGGGGAGGTGAAGATCTCCGGTGGACTTGCTGTCCGTGAAGCAGAGGAAGCAGGGGAGGAGACCTTCGGCGTGGAACTTGGCGATCCGACTCAGGGAAAATGTCTGAACGGGCGTAGTCGACGTTGACGAAGAAGATGGACATGCTGGAGACGACTGTGGTGGCCTCCGACCAAGCAGGAGACGGCGAAGCTCTCGGTGGTGCCCTCTGTTCTCTGTCTCTTGAGGAAGAAGGAGAAACAGGGGAAGGGAAAGGGTGGAGGCGGCGAGAGGGAAACCCTAGGGGGCGCGGGTTGCTGGATTTATAGGAGGGCCAGGAGGCGTCGAGGGGTCGTGGTTAAACCACGGTGGCCATGTGCGGGCGCCCCTGGAGGTTTTACTGTGAGAGAAAAGAGATCAGGAGGAGGAAGAAAAACAGGGGAAGGAGAGGCTGCAGGTGGGGCCCGGACGGGTGTCCAGCGTGGATTCACCACGAGAGAGTGGAACGAGGCTGCGGGGCTGGGCTAGATGGGCCATGACTACTGGAGCAAAGACTTCTTTGCATTGGTGCTGGGCTGCATTGTCGCTCGCTGAAGTGGGCTCTCTCTCTCTCTCCCTCTTATTCTTTCTTTTCTCAATTTCCTCAAACAGAAAATAAGAGAGAAAAGGTCAGAGATAAAGGAAGGCATGAGAGAGATATGAGAATATATATGGAGTCCAGAATTTGTGCAGAATTTTGGTAAATTGCTTTGGGCATTTTTAAGGATAGAAAAATAATTCAAGTTTGAATTAAATTCAAACTTGAGCCATTTTTGAACCCAACCAAATCAACTTAAAATATCATGAATTTGGACAAAGAGGTTTAGGACATGGTCTAATATTTATAGGAAAATATTGGACATTTATGGAGGAGAAAATGTCACTTGCAACAATGAAAGAAAGAAGAAGGAAGGAGGAGAAGATGGTGCATTGGTAGGTTGAGAGAGGAAACAAGTGGTAGGAATATCCACACATACCTAGCGCAAGTAAAGTAACAAGATGAATCTCACAATGCACATGAACAAGTAAAAGAAAACAAGCACAACAATCATATGGAGACGAATGTGTGCTGCAAATAATAATAATAAAACAAACCTCACAAGCAAGCAAGCAATCATGAACATGATGGATGCAAATGCATATGGCAAAATACAGGAAGATGGAATGCACAAAGTGAGAAAAACAAATAACACAAGCATGATGATGCAACAATTTATTATGACAATCATGGAAACAACAAAAATAAATAGAAGGCATCTGGAGCATCGGTCTTGGTGCGTTACAACACTCCACCACTACGAGAGGATCTCGTCCCGAGATCTAGGATGGCACCGGAGGGAAAAGGAAGAGGAAGATAAGAGGTAACTAAGTTGCTTCTTCGACAAACGAGTGAAACCACGAACCTTGAGAGGTTGAGCAATTTAAAAGAAAGAGTACAATAGAGATGAACGAGATTGCAAAAAATCCGTTAGAAAAGAGGAACAAGTAATATTACGAGAACCAAGAGATTGAAAGACATGGAAATAAGAGCTTCACGAACGAAAAGAATATGACCACCTCGGTATAATGAGATAGCCAAGGAATAAGAATGACAGAATTTGGACAACACTCCGGTAGAAAAGAGAAGAAAACTTGATGAGATGAAAAGATATTGAAGAGATGATACAACACTCCGGTTAAATGGATGAGCCAGAAAAGAAGACGATCCTGACCAAACGAGGTGATGGGTGAAGAGCACAACATCACAATGCCTCCGTAACGAAAGAATAGAAGTTAGACCGTTGGGATAAAGGGACGGAGAAGAAAATGACAACTTTTGCCACAAGTGAACTTGGAAAGCATCCTTGCAAAGAAGAATCGAACGGAGTTGTTGGAAAATCGACAACGAGAAGCACAAGCTTGTTGTGGGCTTATGGAAACATCTCAAAACTTGAGGTGAAAATCTGCCACTAACGAAAACAATTGCTTGCTAGAGACCAACGAAGAGATGAAAACTTCTTCCACCAAGAGGATAAAGAGCAAGCTTGGGTCACGCGTAATCACCACAAATAGCAACATTCCTTAGGGATGGCTTTAGGTGAAATATAACCCAATATAAATCCAACAAAAGATTGATTGGTTGAAAAGATCTCTTGAACAAACAGAAAATGATGGATTTAAATATGTCATCTTGAAAACTTATGAATCTCAGAACACAAAGGAAAAATTATCAAGAATGACATAACACCGCCTCAAAAGATAAGGTAGAAAGTATTGCACTTTGGAATGCAAGATGAAGAATACTTGAGCTCCTCAAAACAAAACATGTGTTGAGCACCATGTTTATTTTAGAGTATAGCTTAGCGGGTCATTACTTGAAGAGAAATCTTAAAGAACAATTGAAGAATGAAAAGAATCCTTGACGAACCATCATGTAGAGCCTCCATGAAGAACTCCGGTAATAGAAGGATGATAAAAAGAAAGAGAAGTTGAAAACAAAAGGTGGAGCCTTGCAATAATTTAGGTGGAGCTTCATGATGAGATAATGCGGAAAACTTGGAACTCCAGAAAAGAAAAGATGGAGCATCTCGAACCAAGAAATGTGACATGATGAACAATGATGGAAAGAAGAAACTAGATCACTTGGATGAAACAATAATAAGAATTATGTTATGCGTATCCTTCACCAATTTAAATTAATGACAAACAACGGATTTGGCATACTACTTATTCTCGTAGAAAGGATTAAAAGAGATATAACCCAAAACTTGGGAAAACTTGAACAAACCACTGGTAGGATTTGGAAAGAACGAATTAATTGATACGATAACAACAGAAGAGGAATGTTGAAAGAACCACCGTATGAATTGGAAATGAAAGTAGCAAAGGCACAATTCACCAGGACGAATTGGAAAACGAATGAAGATACTTGAGGTGATTTAGATACATGAGAACGAATAGATCATGAACTGATTAGAGGATATTTGAATGATTCACCGATAAGATTTGGAGAACGATAGCAACACGCTGAGAATGAAGAATTATGACATGATGGCCTTCAGATGATCGAGAAAGGAAGCAACTCCTGAAATGCGCCGGATGATTGAAAAGAATCCTCACAATCGAAAAAAAATTATGAGAGGATGGCATCAAGCTTGAACTACGCATCTTTGGAAGCACGGGTAAGGATTTAAGAGGAACTCTTCTTCGGTCTTCAAATGACGACGGGAAACACCACCAAAATATGTTGAGACACTCCGGGGAAACGAAAGGCGAAGAGGTTGAGCCAACAATGAAAAATGATAAATTTGAGATCGATCTTGGAAAAACAACTGACTGATGAGATTCATTCTTATGTCAAACTTGGAAATGAATTTGAGAATCGCTCCTGATAATTCGAAGAGTCAAGTAAGATCCTGGGAAAAGACCAGTGGGTTAGGGCCCACTCAAAAGAAAACACCGTTGAAAATGATTTTAAAGAGAGATTGCACCGGTTGAATTAAATGGCTTGAATGAGATGATAATCTCCAAATGGCTTGAACGGATTAAGAATGGAAACACAAATCTTTTGAGATATCTTCAACACCCTGGAACAAATGAATAGCAAGAGGTGAACGATTGAGAGGTGCACCGGCATGAGAAAGCATTTGACACGAGGAAAGGAATATGATCAACACTGAAAGCTTGAATTGGATCCACCGGAGAAGAAAAAACGGAGGATGATGAACTTGAAGCTCATGAGCATCTTCACGAGGGATCACTGGATCAGAACATTGATTGAAAAGAGTGAAGTGACTTCAAATGAATAAATGGATACTTGATTAAAATAAATGAGTCCTTGAAGAAAAGGGTGGGAGGGTGGGGAAAAACAAAGACAACTTGGGATGAACGAAACAAACACCGTTGAGAAAACTTAGAATTGATCTTGCGGATGGGGAGAATGATGGGATCATCTCGAAGAGAAGCGCACCGGTTGGAAAGGAATTAACATGACAACCTCAATGATCAAAAAGGATTAGTATTCACATAGCAATATGAGAACACCGTTTAGCAAAGGTATGGATTCAACATTTGACTTCGAAGCAACTTGAATACCGCAGATAAAACAAAACAAAGGGATTGGCTTGCAGAATAAGCCGGAACAAATACATATGATAGAGATTTACCCAATCCCATATCATGCATCTGTCGGAAAGAAATTCTAGGAGCTACTTGAATTCCCACCTATAAAAATCCCGAAACTTTCTGGTTATGCAATCTGGTGTTGGGGATACAGGGGAAGCAATATATCTCACCCAAACTAACAATCCCTACATCCAGCTGTATCCATCCGTCAACACATAACCAAGAAAACTCCGAAAATCATGTACCTCAACCTTCGAAAAGCATCCGTTATACGAGCTATGGCAATACTCCCGAACTCCCCAGTACTGTGTGGCGTCGAGGTTATCTCACCACAACTGCATAAAAGAGATTTTCGATGTCGTCAAAACTAAGGTATTCCAGAACTGCAACGATAAAATTATGACGACAACACCTCGGAGCTCAACTCTCCGGGACACTGCCACAACCCCTAAATGTCAGGAGGCACCAAGAGCAATGTTCTCGTCATAAGAATATCGGAACGATCCCAAGATACCCGCGTGATCCTAAAAAAAATTAGTGAAATTTGAGGAGAGGAAAGTCAAAACATCTACATCAGGAGTCCTCACTAGAGCGACGAAGGGGGCTGAGGAGTAAAAAGAATCCTACTCTCCGATATATATAATCCTAAGACTCAAAATAGTTTTCTTCTAGACTCAACAACGACCAACAAACAAGGGGGCTCCTATGGTCGGTCGAGGCTCTGATACCAACTTGTCATGCCCAATATGCGACCCTATCCAAAAGGAACTCGAAGGTCCCACCAAGGATAGACCCGCATATTGAAACGCTTGTGCAAGGTGGATATCATTACATCAACATTACATAATAGATGGGGATACATACATAAGACATACAATGTCACCCGAATACAACATCATCTTACATAAGAGCACCATCCGACTACGGATGAAACACAAACAAAAACTCAAACGACATCCACCTCTGCTAGCCCAAAGCTGCCGACACCGAACCTATCCCCGATCAAAGAAGAAGTAGAAGAAGAACTCCAAACAAGCAAACATCGCTCTCGCATCATGACATGACAGTACCGCGAAACGCAGATGAATGCATAACGTCATGAAGTATCGACAGAATCAAGACTGACAGACGGTATAAATCGCAGTCACATAATGCCAGTACCGTTCCGATGTACGAATAGATCAGCAACCAGTACAGCAACCGAATCAAGAAGAATACTCAGAATGCACAGCGCATGACACGACAAGGTCAGATACGTCAAAGTGCACGTCAACAACAATGAAGTCGAATCAAGCCATGAGTAGTCAGATCAGTCTACCAGTGTCAAGATCACCATCACGCAAGAACGACAAAGGTAGCTACACAGTAGCCGATGACGATACGCAAGCAGGCTACGAGTTATAGCGACTATGGCAAGATAGGTCAAGCATGTAGATGAAACACTAATCGATAGGAGCAGTTAAGAGATACACTGCATAGGAAACATAGTATCGAGAGTGCAATTACTCACAGATAAGCAGCCAAGTATAGATGCCAGGACAGGACATGCCGCTAGAATGATGCTCAAGCAGCATCTAGGAAACAAGATAGCATAACGCAACTAGGATACAAATAGTTGACTCAGCAATGCACAGTGACAACATAGACAAGACAGCAACAAGGACCGAGTGACATCTGGTCATAGCATAGGTAAGATATGAGCAATGACAAGCATTGGGACAGAGGCAGCTACAACGAATGCAGATGCCGAGAAAAAATGAGCATAAAGTAAGGAAACGATAGACACGATACTAAAGCACTTATCAATAAAGACAAATGGATCTAAACCAAATAATCCGAAACGGCAATATTGCAACTGAACTAATATATACAATAAAATACAATAAACTAGATAGCATACATAAGGATGGATAGCAAGTGTAGTAACTAGAGTCAGTCATGAGAACAGATGTAAATAGAATTAACGATATAGCAATTAATGATTTGACATGGCAAGAGACAGAAAGTAACATAAGTAAACACAATAAATACAATTAATGCAATCTAATGCACATGCAATAGAGAACATATAAGCATAACAGGTAATATGCATGACATAGATCATGAGAAATGCAAAACAAATTAGCTACATATGCAAATTATATAACATCAGTTAAATAAGCTATGAAGAGCAATTAGCAATGCAAGTGCATAAGTAAACAGATTGATCAATATAGCCAACATGACAAGCATATGAAGAACTCATTGAAGCTAGATTGAGTAATGAACAGGAATACTGAGCAAAAACAGAGAGAATGACATGATGAATATGCATGCAGATGCATTAGATAGAGAGCATGAATATGTGAGTGCAGTAGTGACATATGCAGTGCAGATGATAGACAGTAGCAGAGGCTGAGGATAGCCATGAGCAGACGAAGACGAGTGCTGAGGCAGAGAGTCGGCGAAGGAGCACTGGCGAGCAACCAGAGACGCATGACAGGACGATGCCGAATGCGCGGAAGCGCAAAGCAACGGAAGCGTGACATGTGAAGCAGCGAGACAGTGGCAGGAAGAAGCACAGCTGAGTGAGACTGAGACAGAAGCGGATGAGACATGGCATAGATCGAATGCGACGGAATGAGAGGCTGCAGTAGTGGAGAATGAGAGAGCATGGTAGGAGTAGCATGCGATGAAGCCATGGAGGACATAGAGAGCAGGAGCTGGCAGATGCGGAGACAGGAGGGCTAGCGAGCTGGCAGGGAGATCAGGCGAGAGAGTACAGCATGAGAGACTGCGAGGAGAAGCTCGAGGCGTGAAAAGCAGATACGGTGACGCAGTACATCGAGTCGAGGCCAGAGAGTCGAGCGTCGAGCGGATTAGGAAGCTAGATCGTGGCGGCAGAGAAGGAGAAGGATGAGCATGAGCAGTGGGTTGGAAGGCAGGTAGAGAGGAGATGGACGAGGGGACGGGGATAGGAAGGCAGACGAGCTGAGCAGAGATACGATCAGGGATGCAGAGAAGCTGATGACATGTGGCATGGTAGAGGCATGAGAGAGTGGACAGATTACGAGCTGGCAAGTCAGTCAAATAGAGATCGAGATACAGTGACATGACAATAGAAGAAAGATGAGAGATGAAGGCATGAATCATGGAAAAGCTAGCTTAGATAAGATGAACAACGAAAGAAGAATGAAGAATAGTAGAGATTAGAACATATGACAGAATGACGATACAATGGAGGAATAAAGAGACAAATACGCTAAGATGTAAATGAATGATGAATAAAGAGCGAAGAATGACGACTGAGAATAGTGGAAGGAACTGAGATCAAATAACAATGTACGAATAAGGCAATGACGGATCCAGAATAGGAAGAATAGCAAGATAGAAGAATGAGGCAAAGTAAGTCGAGATGAGAACGAAGTGAAGAGAGAACAGATCTGAATGAGTATGACGATGAAGATGAGAATAGGACTAAAATGTAGATGAAATGCAAAAGAATAAAGTGACTAAGTAAATAGTAAGATAACATGAAAATGGAATGCAATAGAAATTAGAAATAGTATGACATGGAATCAAAAAAAATGGAATGAGATATGGTTGGACAGAATGAAAACGAGAAGAAAAGATAGTCGAAGAACGTAGATGAATGAAGAGAGAATGACTCAGAAGAATTAGGATATAGAACAGAAGAACTGACAAGACATCATGAAGAAGATACTGAGAAGAATATGAAGAATGACCGAGCATAAGATGAAAAGAAATGACAAGAAAAAGTGAACATGAAGAATAAACTGAGATCAAAAAAGATGAGTGAATGCTGCGATAGAATGAGATAGAAGATGAGTATGAGAGCAGTAGAAGATCTGCATGAAGAACAATGATAGAAAAGTGAAAGAATGAATGAAGATGAATGAATAAGATGAAATGAGAGAAAACTAGAGAAAGAACTTGAAAAGTGAATGAACAAGAGATCAAAATGAGTAAGATACGAATAAGCGATATGAAGACACAGTTGAAGACTAAAGCTGAAGCAATGATACAGAGATGAAGATCAGATCGGACAGAATGAATGACACTGAAACCGAAAGATGATGGAAAAGAGATAAGGAAGAAGAGAGAAATAAGGGATAGGGAAATAAACGAAAATGAATGGAGAATGAAACTGAGAATGAAAGGAAGAAAAAAAGATAAAATGGAGGATTGGAGAAGAAGAAAAAGGAATTGACGGAGAAAACGAAGAAAAGAAAAAGGAAACAGAATGGAAAGAAGAGTAGGCAACAAAAGAGATAGAACGTGCAAAGAAAAGAAAAGAAAAAAAAGAAAGATAAAAACAATGAGAAACTATGCAAGAAAAAAAAGTGAAAGCAAACAAATGGAAAGAATGTAGAGAATAGAAGGAAAAAGAAAATATCCTGGAATACAGAAAGGAGGAGAGAGGCTGTGGAATCAATAGAGAATTGATGGGACTGAAGAAAGAAATCATGCGCAAGATAAAAAAGTACTGAAAAAAAGAGGATGAAAGTGAACTGAAAGAAAGAACTTAGAAGAGAAGAAGGAAAAAAGAAGAAGAAAGGAAGGGTGAGGTAAAAAAATAGGTTTGGAAAACAAATGACAATTGCAAAAACCAATGAGGAATCTGAGAAAGACAATTGATCAGAGAGAAAAAGAAGAACAAAAAGAAGTGAAAATGAAGATGAGAAATAACGATGAATAGGAAGATGGAAAAAAATAAGAAAGAAATGTAAAATTTAATAAGGATCAGGGATAAGAAAATTGACTAGGTTAAAAGAAATGAGTAAGAAGGAGAGAAAATATGAGAAAAAAGAAGAAATCTCAAAGGAAAGAAATTATGAGAAAATATATGAGAATTAAGAACAGACAAAAAGTAAAAGGAAGTGAGAAGAAAAAATTGGAAAAGAAAGATAGAAAAATAATGAAAAGAAAAGAAAATGATGAAGAACCATGGAAGAAAAAATGGCAACTAAAGAACAATGATAAGCAAGATAAGAAATAAAGAATGAACAATTAATGAAAAACCGAAGAAAAGATGAAAATACAACATAGAATTCGAAAGAAGTTGAATTATGAACTTAAATTAAAACTAAAATTGAAAGGTGAAAAAAAATGGAAATTGTAACGAAAAAAAAAACTTGAACAATAAATACATGAGAAGAAATGAATAAGGGAGAAAATGATACAATGTAAAAAAATGAAAACGAAGTAAGGATTTGAAGAAACAAAATTAAAAGGATGCAAAAGAATTACAAAAGATAAAAGGAAACCCTTGAAATAAGATAAGTAAACAAGATAAGGATAAGAAAAGCAATCACAAGAACTTGAAAAAGCAAAAGAAGATATTGGTGAAAAGAAAGAAATCAGAGGTTGAAATGAATAAATATGGAAACAAAGAAAATTAAATGAAGAATGTAGAAAGAAAACCCTAACCAAGAGGAAGGCAAGAAATCGAAATGAATGAAAGAAAGAATCTAAAAAGTTAGGATGAACAAATTCAAACACAAAGAATTGGAAAAACAACCAACATAATTCAAAACGAGAAAAAGATGACCAAAAATGAACACCGTTTAGGAAAGGTATGGATTCAACATTTGACTTCGAAGCAACTTGAATACCACAAATAAAACAAAACAAAGGATTTGGCTTGCAGAATAAGCCGGAACATATCCTGCATCTGTCGGAAAGATATTCTAGGAGCTACTTGAATTCCCACCTACAAAACTCCCGAAACTTTCTGGTTATGCAATCTGGTGTTGGGGATACAGGGGAAGCAATATATCTCACCCAAACTAACAATCCCTACATCCAAATTGTATCCATCCGTCAACACATAACCAAGAAAACTCCGAAATCGTGTACCTCAACCTTCAAAAGCATCCGTTATACGAGCTATGGCAATACTCCCGAACTCCCTAGTACTGGGTGGCGTCGAGGTTATCTCACCAACAACTGCATAAAAGAGATTTTCGATGTCGGCAAAACTAAGGTATTCCGAATCGCAACGATAAAATTATGACGACAACACCTCGGAGCTCAACTCCCGGGACACTGCCACCACCCCTAAATGTCAGGAGGCACCAAGAACAATGTTCTCATCATAAGAATATTGGAACGATCCCAAGATACCCGCGTGATCCTAAAAAAAAATTAGTGAAATTTGAGGAGAGGAAAGTCAAAACATCTACATCAGGAGTCCTCACTAGAGCGGCGAAGGGGGCTGAGGAGTAACAAGAATACTACTCTCCGATATATATAATCCTAAGACTCAAAATAGTTTTCTTCTAGACTCAACAACGGCCAACAAACAAGGGGGCTCCTATGGTCGGTCGAGGCTCTGATACCAACTTGTCATGCCCAATATGCGACCCTATCCAAAAGGAACTCGAAGGTCCCACCAAGGATAGACCCGCATATTGAAATGCTTGTGCAAGGTGGATAACATTACATCAACATTACATAATAGATGGGGATACATACATAAGACATAAAATGTCACCCGAATACAACATCATCTTACATAAGAGCACCATCCGACTACGGATGAAACACAAACAAAAACTCAAACGACATCCACCTCGCTAGCCCAGGTGCCGACCGAACCTATCCCCGATCAAGAAGAAGCGTAAGAAGAACTCCAAACAAGCAAACATCGCTCTCGGCCATGATCATCGTGATAACCTGTACTCGCAATCGTTGTTGTAGTAATCAGAGCCACGAGGACTCAAAGAATCCCATTACCATGGGTATCAAGACTAGCAAAGCTTAATGGGAAAGGAAGGGGTAAAGTGGTGAGGTTGCAGCAGCGACTAAGCATATATGGTGGCTAACATACGCAAACAAGAGCGGGAAGAGAGCAAAGGAATGGTCGTGAAGCTAGCAATGATCAAGAGGTGATCCTGAACTCCTACTTACATCAAACATAACCCAAAGACCGTGTTCACTTCCCGGACTCCGCCGAGAAGAGACCATCACGGCTACACACACGGTTGATGCGTTTTAATTCGGATCTGGTGTCAAGTTATCTACAACCGGACATTAACAAATTCCCATCTGCCACATAACCGCGGGCACGGCTCTCGAAAGTTTATACCCTGCAGGGGTGTCCCAACTTAGCCCATCATAAGCTCTCGCGATCAACGAAGGGTATACCTTCTCCCAGGAAGACCCGATCAGTCTCGGAATCCCAGTTTACAAGACATTTCGACAATGGTAAAACAAGTCCAGCAACACCGCCCGATGCGACGACAATCCCGATAGGAGCTGCACATATCTCGTTCTCAGGGCAACACCAGATGAACACTACGTACAACTAAAACCAAACCTCAAGTTTCCCCGAGGTGGCGCTGCAAGTGGCTTTGGTTCGGACCAGCACTTAGACAAGCACTGGCCCGGGGGGGCTAAAATAAAGATGACCCTCGGGTTGGCCGACCCAAGGGAAGGGTATAGGTGGTGGTGAGGCAAATGGTAAAACCAAGGTTGGGCCTTGCTGGAGGAGTTTTATTCAAAGCAAACTGTCAAGGGGGTCACATAAATCACCCGACCGCGTAAGGAACGCCGGGAACATAATACCGGTATGAAGGAAATTAGGGCGGCAAGAGTGGAACAAAACACCAGGCATAAGGCCGAGCCTTCCACCCTTTACCAAGTATATAGATGCATTAATAATATAAGAGATATTGTGATATCCCAACATAATCCTGGTCCACCATAGAGCAATCTTCAACTTCACCTGCAACTAACAACGCTATAAGAGGGGCTGAACAATGCGGTAACATAGCCAAGCAACGATTTGCTAGGAAGGGTGTCAAAGGTTAGAGGCTGACATGGCAATTTGGGAGGCTTGAAGAGCAAAAGATAGGTAGTGCAGCATAGCGATAGAACGAAGCAACTACCATAGCAATGATAGTAGTGAGATCTAGGGTAGCGGTCATCTTGCCTGAAATCCCGCTAGGAAGAAGAACGAGTCCATGAAGAAGACGAACGGATGAAGCCGAACCAAGCGTAGACGAACGAATCCTCACAATCGCAACATTACCGGAACTAAGAAGCAATACCGGAAAGAAACAAACAACATGTTAAATGCACAAACATAAACATGGCATGATGCACAAACAAGTATGATGCATGTCCGGTTGAAATAGCATGGCATGGCAAAGTACAACAAACAATACTACAAGTTAAGTGGAGCTCAATATGCAACGAGTTGCATATTGACGAAACACCACATTCAAGTATTTAGTTCACTCTCGTTTATGCTACTCATCAAAATTAAATGTTGTTAAACATAGCAAGAGGTGAGGCATAAGTAAACTAACTATTTAGGCAAGTTTAAATGAGGCCGGAACAACAAGCAACAATTTCCAGAAAATCCTCATATGCAATTTATGATATAGCTACTGTTCTGCCCTAAACCATATTTTAATGTTGTTAAACAATAAAACAAAGTGCACCATGTTAAACTAGGCATTTTTCCACCCCATTTACATATAAAGTTTATTAAAATTGAAGCTACGGTTATTTAGTTATGAAATAAATCATTTTAGCATGGCAATTATGCAAATTAATGCAAACAACAATTTAAACATTTTTAACATATATGAGAGTTGCAAATTATGAAAGTACATGAAATCCTTTGTTTAGTTTGGAGGCATGCATATTTAGTTATCAATAAAACAAAACAGTAGCATTTCCTGTAAATATGCATGCAATGGAAAATGCAAAATGTCATGGAGCAGAAAAAAAACACATACGCGGGCCAGAAGCAATACAGTGCAGCGGCCCGAGAGTGAATGAGGCCCAAGAGGATTTGAGGTACAGCGGGTGAGTGTGTGGGAGCAAAAATAAAATGAAACAGGGAAAAATTTGGGGCGCCTGGGGCTCGAACCCAGGACCTCCCTGGTGCGAGCGCGTGTGGCTAACCAGCTGGGCTAGCACTGGATCTTGCTAGAGGAGGAGCACGGCTCCCTTTGAATGGATGACAAGGCCAAACCCTGACCACGCACAGGAAACTTTGCCGGCAGCGAACTCGATCAAGACGGCGACTACAGAGGCTGTAGAGCACCGGCGGGCGTGCGGAAAAGGGCCGTTGGTGCGCTGCGAGAAGATATCATGCAAAAGGCTCAGGTGCGCGGGAAGACTTGAGGTCGCCTTGGTCATGGCGGCGGCAAGACGAAGAAGGACCACGGGCTATCCATCGAGTGCAGTCGTGCGCGTATGCAGATCCATGAGCGTGGAGGTGTGGCAGTGAAGGTGCAGCAAGGGCAGCATGAGCAATGAAGCCAGCGGGCATGTGTGGGAGCAGGAGCTTGCGGTCATGGCGGCGATGCATGGCGGGGCAGGAGCTACAACGGCATTTGTGCGGAATGATGTGAGTTGCGCGTGGGCAGCGGATGTGGCGTACATGCGCGGGGTGAGGCGGAAGCAGAGGCCGAGCTCGTGCGCGAGCACGGCTCGGCGCGGGCGACGCAACTCGCGGCGGCAAGGCGAAGCAGAGGCGCGGCGCTACTGCAGAGAGCGGTCAGACGCGGGGTGATGCATGCGCAAGGGGATCCAGAGCGGGGCTGGACGAGCATGATACAACAACCCCAACAACTACAGAAAAACGTTGCAGACTTCGCCGGAGCACCGACAGCTAGACGAAGGCACGAAACTAGCGACGCGTACAGGGATCGGTCGGCAACAGGAAAGATCAGGGATGGGTCTGGGTATACCTAGTATACCTAGGACAAGAAGATGTGGCCAGGGACGCAGCAGGTCGACGGCGGGGAGGCAAAGATCTCCGGTGGACTTGTTGTCCGTGAAGCAGAGGAAGCAGGGGAGGAGGCCTTTGGCATGGAACTTGGCGATCCGACTCGGGAAAAACGTCTGAACGGGCGTAGTCGACGTCGACGAAGAAGACGGACATGCTGGAGACGACTGTGGTGGCCTCCGACCAAGCAGGAGACGGCGAAGCTCTCGGTGGTGCCCTCTGTTCTCTGTCTCTTGAGGAAGAAGGAGAAACAGGGGAAGGGAAAGGGTGGAGGCGGCGAGAGGGAAACCCTAGGGGGCGCGGGTTGCTTGATTTATAGGAGGGCCAGGAGGCGTCGAGGGGTCGTGGTTAAACCACGGTGGCCATGTGCGGGCGCCCCTGGAGGTTTTACTGTGAGAGAAAAGAGATCAGGAGCAGGAAGAAAAACAGGGGAAGGAGAGGCTGCAGGTTGGGCCCGGACGGGTGTCCAACATGGATTCACCACGAGAGAGTGGAACGAGGCTGCGGGGCTGGGCTAGATGGGCCATGACTGGCTGGAGCAGCACTGCTACGTTGGTGCTGGGCTGCATTGCTGCTGCTGGAAGCTGGGCTCTCTCTCTCTCCCTCTTATTCTTTCTTTTCTCAATTTCCTCAAACAGAAAATAAGAGAGAAAAGGTCAGAGATAAAGGAAGGCATGAGAGAGATATGAGAATATATATGGAGTCTAGAATTTGCGCAGAATTTTGGTAAATTGCTTTGGGCATTTTTAAGGATAGAAAAATAATTCAAATTTGAATTAAATTCAAACTTGAGCCATTTTTGAACCCACCCAAATCAACTTAGAATATCATGAATTTGGACCAAGAGGTTTAGGACATGGTCTAATATTTATAGGAAAATATTGGACATTTATGGAGGAGAAAATGTCACTTGCAACAATGAAAGAAAGAAGAAGGAAGGAGGAGAAGATGGTGCATTGATAGGTTGAGAGAGGAAACAAGTGGTAAGAATATCCACACATACCTAGCGCAAGTAAAGTAACAAGATGAATCTCACAATGCACATGAACAAGTAAAAGAAAACAAGCACAACAATCATATGGAGACGAATGTGTGCTGCAAATAATAATAATAAAACAAACCTCACAAGCAAGCAAGCAATCATGAACATGATGGATGCAAATGCATATGGCAACATACATGAAGATGGAATGCACAAAGTGAGAAAAACAAATAACACAAGCATGATGATGCAACAATTTATTATGACAATCATGGAAACAACAAAAATAAATAGAAGGCATCTGGAGCATCGGTCTTGGGGCGTTACAGCTTCACACCTTGAAGCACAGGCAAGAACCCTTTCTTTGCCTGATCCATTTTGAACTTTTTCAAAATTTTATCAAGGTACGTGCTTTGTGAAAGTCCTATTAAGCATCTTGATCTATCTCTATAAATCTTGATGCCCAATATGTAAGCAGCTTCACCGAGGTCTTTCATTGAAAAACTTTTATTCAAGTATCCCTTTATGCTATCCAGAAATTCTATATCATTTCCAATTAATAATATGTCATCTACATATAATATCAGAAATGCTACAGAGCTCCCACTCACTTTCTTGTAAATACAAAGCTTCTCCAAAAGTCTCAGATAAAACCATATGCTTTGATCACACTATCAAAGCGCTTATTCCAAACCGAGATGCTTGCACCAGTCCATAAATGGATCGCTGGAGCTTGCACACTTTGTTAGCACCTTTGGATCAACAAAACCTTCTCGCTGCATCATATACAACTCTTCTTCCGTAAATCCATTCAAGAATGCAGTTTTGACATCCATTTGCCAAATTTCATAATCATGAAATGCAGCAATAGCTAACATGATTCGACAGACTTAAGCATCGCTACGGGTGAGGAAGTCTCATCGTAGTCAACCCCTTGAACTTGTCGAAAACCTTTCGCAACAAGTCGAGCTTTATAGACAGCTACATTACCATCGCGTCGCCTTCTTCTTAAAGATCCATTTATTCTCAATGGCTTGCCGATCATCGGCAAGTCAACCAAAGTCCATACTTTGTTCTCATACATGGATCCCATCTCGATTTCATGGCCTCTAGCCATTTTGTGGAATCTGGCTCATCATCGCTTCCTCATAGTTCGAGGTTCATCATGGTCAAGTAACATGACTTCCGAATATGATTACCGCATCACTCGTGCGGATCTTACTCGTGGACCCACGAGGTTCAAGAGTAACTTGATCTCAAGTTTCATGATCAATATCATTAGCTCCCTCACTAATTGGTGTAGTTGTCACGTAAACCGGTTCTTGTGATGGACTACTTTCCAATAAGGGAGCAGTACTGCATTACCTCATCAAGTTCTACTTTCCTCCCACTCACTTCTTTCGAGAGAAACTCCTTCTCTAGAAAGGATCCATTCTTAGCAACGAATGTTTTGCCTTCGGATCTGTGATAGAAGGTGTACCCAACAGTTTCCTTTGGGTATGAAGATGCACTTTTCCGATTTGGTTCGAGCTTATCAGGTTGAAAACCTTTTTCATATAAGCATCGTAACTCCAAACTTTTAAGAAACGACAGCTTAGGTTTACTGCTAAACCATAGTTCATAAGGTGTCGTCTCAACGGATTTAGATGGTGCCCTATTAAACATGAATGCAGCTGTCTCTAATGCATAACCCCAAAACGATAATGGTAAATCAATAAGAGACATCATAGATCGCACCATATCCAACAAAGTGCGGTTACGACGTTCGGACACACCATAACGTTGTGGTGTTCCAGGTGGCGTGATCTGTGAAACTATTCCACATTGTTTTAATTGAAGACCAAACTCGTAACTCAAATATTCGCTCGCGATCGATCGTAGAAACTTTATTTTCTTGTTACGATGATTTTTCCACTTCACTCTGAAATTCTTTGAACCTTTCAATTATTTCAGACTTATGTTTCATCAAGTAGATATACCCATATCTGCTCAAATCATCTGTGAAGGTCAGAAAATAATGATACCCGCCACGAGCCTTAATACTCATTGGTCTGCATAGATCAGTATGTATTATTTCCAACAAGTTTGTTGCTTGTTCCATTGTTCCGAAGAACGGAGTTTTAGTCATCTCGCCCAAAGGCACGGTGCGCAAGCATCAAATGATTCATAACCAAGTGATTCCGAAAATCCATCTTTATGGAGTTTCTTCATGCGCTTTACACCGATATGACCCAAACGGCAGTGCCACAAATAAGTTGCACTATCATTATTAACTTTGCATCTTTTGGCATCCATATTATGAATATGTGTATCACTACGATCGAGATCCAACAAACTATTTTCATTGGGTGTATGACCATCGAAGGTTTTATTCATGTAAACAGAACAAAAATTATTCTTTGACTTTAAATGAATAACCGTTTTGCAATAAACATGATCAAATCATATTCATGCTCAACGCAAACACCAAATGACATTTATTTAGGTTTAACACTAATCCCGAAAGTATAGGGAGTGTGCAATGATGATCATACTTGGAACCACTTCCAACATACATCATCACTTCACCCTCAACTAGTCTCTGTTTATTTTGTATCTCCTGTTTCGAGTTACTATTTTTTTGCAACCGAACAAGTATCAAATACTCAGGGGCTACTATAAACACTAGTAAGGCATACATCAAACACCTGTATATCAAATATACCCCTGTTCACTTTGCCATCCTTCTTATCCACCAAATATTTAGGCATTTCCGCCCAAAGGACCATTTCCTTTGCAGTGTAAGCACTCGGCCTGTGCTTTGGTCCAGCTTTGGTCTTCTTCACGGAGTGACAACTTGTTTGCCATTCTACTTGAAGTTTCCTTTCTTTCCTTTGCCCTTTTCTTAAAACTAGTGGTCTTGTCAATCATCAACACTTGATGCTCTTTCTGATTTCTACCTTCGCCGATTTCAACATCACGAAGAGCTCGAGAATCGCTTTTGTCATCCCTTGCATACTATAGTTCATCACGAAGTTCTAGTAACTTAGTGATGGTGACTAGAGAATTCTGTCAATCACTATCTTATCCGGAAGATTAACTCCCACTTGATTCAAGCGATTGAAGTACCTGCATAATCTGAGCACATGCTCACTAGTTGAGAGATTCTCCTCCATCTTTTAGCTATAGAACTTGTTGGAGACTTCATATCTCTCAACTCGGTATTTGCTTGAAATATTAACTTCAATTCCTCGAACATCTCATATGGTCCATGACATTCAAAACGCCTTTGAAGTCCCGATTCTAAGCCGTTAAGCATGGTGCACTAAACTATCAAGTAGTCATCATATTGAGCTAGGCAAACGCTCATAACGCCGCATCTCGCTCCCCGCAATAGGTCTGCTCACCTAGCGTGCATTAAGGACATAATTCTTCAGGCAAAGAATGAGGACAAACCTCGATTAGGATCCAATCCGCATCATTGCTACTAACATCTTTCAACTTTGCTTTCTCAAGGAACGATTAAAATTCAACGGAACAACAAAGACGAGCCATCTATCTACAAACAAACATAGACAAGCAAAATACTATCGGTACTAAGTTCATGATAAATTTAAGTTCAATTAATCATATTACTTAAGAACTCCCACTTAGACAGACATCTCTCTAGTCATCTAAGTGATCACGTGATCCAAATCAACTAAACCATGTCCCATCATCACGTGAGCTGGAGTAGTTTCAATGGTGAACATCACTATGTTGATCATATCTACTATATGATTCACGCTCGACCTTTCGGTCTCGTGTTCCGAGGCCATATCTCAGATATGCTAGGCTCGCCAAGGTTAACTCGAGTATTCCGCGTGTGCAACTGTTTTGCACCCGCTGTATTTGAACGTAGAGCCTATCACACCCGATCATCACGTGGTGTCTCAAAGATGAAGAACTTTCGCAACGGTGCATACTCAGGGAGAACACTTCTTGATAATTAGTGAGAGATCGTCTTAAAATGCTACCGTCAATCAAAGCAAGATAAGATGCATAAAGGATAAACATCACATGCAATCAATATAAGTGATATGATATGGCCATCATCATCTTGTGCTTGTGATCTCCATCTTCAAAGCACCATCGTGATCACCATCTTCACCGGCGCGACACCTTGATCTCCATCGTAGCATCGTTGTCGTTACGCCATCTATTGCTTCTACGACTATCGCTACCGCTTAGTGATAAAGTAAAGCAATTACAGTATGCTTCATTTCATACAATAAAGCGACAACCATATGGCTCCTCGCCAGATTGCCGATAACTTCGTTACAAAACATGATCATCTCATACAATAAAATATAGCATCACGTCTTGACCATATCACATCACAACATGCCCTGCAAAAAAAAGTTAGACGTCCTCTACTTTGTTGTTGCAAATTTTACGTGGCTGCTACGGGCTTAGCAAGAACCATTCTTACCTATGCATCAAAACCACAACGATAGTTCGTCAAGTTAATGCTGTTTTAACCTTCGCAAGGACCGGGCGTAGCCACACTCGATTCAGCTAAAGTGAGAGAGACAGACACCCGCCAGCCACCTTTAAGCACGAGTGCTTGCAATGGTGAAACCAGTCTCGCGTAAGCGTACGCGTAATGTCGGTCCGGGCCGCTTCATCTCACAATACCACCGAACCAAAGTATGACATGTTGGTAAGCAGTATGACTTGTATCGCCCACAACTCACTTGTGTTCTACTCGTGCATATGACATCTACGCATAAAACCTGGCTCGGATACCACTGTTGGGGAACGTAGTAATTTCAAAAAATTTCCTACGCACACGCAAGATCATGGTGATGACATAGCAACGAGAGGGGAGAGTGTTGTCCACGTACCCTCGTAGACCATAAGCGGAAGCGTTATGACAACTCGTTGATGTAGTCGACGCCTTCACGATCCGACCGATCCAAGCACCGAACGCACGGCACCTCCGAGTTCAGCACACGCTTAGCTCGATGACGATCCCCGGCCCGATCCAGCAAAGCTTCGATGAGTTCCGGCAAGACGACGTGGTGACGATGATGATGTTTTACCGGCGCAGGGCTTTGCCTAAACTCCGCGACGATATGACCGAGGTGGAATATGGTGGAGGGGGGGCACCGCACACGGCTAAGGAACGATCCATAGATCAACTTGTGTGTCCTTAGGGTGCCCCCCTGCCCCCGTATATAAAGGAGCAAGGGGGGAGGCCGGCCGGCCCTAGGGGGCGCGCCAAGGAGGGGGAGTCCTCCTCCTAGTGGGAGTAGGACTCCCCTTTCCTAGTCCAACTAGGAAGGAGGAAGGGGGGAAGAAAGAGAGGGAGAGGGAGAGAGAAAGAGGGGCTGCGCCCCCCTCCCCTAGTCCAATCCGGACTCCCCATGGGAGGGGGCGCGCCACCTCCTGGGCTGCTGCCCTCTCTCTCCCCTCAGGCCCACTATGTCAGAATACTTCCCCGGGTGGTTCCGGTAACCCCTCTGGCACTCCGGTTTTCTCCGAAATCACCCGGAACACTTCCGGTGTCCGAATATAGTCGTCCAATATATCAATCTTTATGTCTCGACCATTTCGAGACTCCTCGTCATGTCCGTGATCACATCCGGACTCAACAAACTTCGTACATCAAAACTTATAAACTCATAATAAAACTGTCATCATAACGTTAAGCGTGCGGACCCTACGGGTTCGAGAACTATGTAGACATGACCTAGAACTAATCTCGGTCAATAACCAATAGCGGAACCTGGATGCCCATATTGGTTCCTACATATTCAACGAAGATCTTTATCGGTCAAACCGCATAACAACATACGTTGTTCCCTTTGTCATCGGTATGTTACTTGCCCGAGATTTGATCGTCGGTATCCAATACCTAGTTCAATCTCGTTACCGGCAAGTCTCTTTACTCGTTACGTAATGCATCATTCCGTAACTAACTCATTAGCTACATTGCTTGCAAGGCTTATAGTGATGTGCATTACCGAGAGGGCCCAGAGATACCTCTCCGACAATCGGAGTGACAAAACCTAATCTCGAAATACGCCAAACATGTACTTTCGGAGACACCTGTAGTACTCCTTTATAATCACCCAGTTACGTTGTGACGTTTGGTAGTACCCAAAGTGTTCCTCCGGTGAACGGGAGTTGCATAATCTCATAGTTACATGAACATGTATAAGTCATGAAGAAAGCAATAGCAATATACTAAACGATCAAGTGCTAGGCTAACGGAATGGGTCATGTCAATCAGATCATTCTCCTAATGATGTGATCCCATTGATCAAATGATAACACATGCCTATGGTTAGGAAATGTAACCATCTTTGATTAATGAGCTAGTCAAGTAGAGGCATACTAGTGACGTTATGTTTGTCTATGTATTCACACATGTATCATGTTTCCGGTTAATACAATTCTAGCATGAATAATAAACATTTATCATGATATGAGGAAATAAATAATAACTTTATTATTGCCTCTAGGGCATATTTCCTTCAGGAAGTACAATTCTGGAGCTCAGCAGAAGCCCCGTTTTACTCCAAAGTCAGGAGGACAGTTTCAGCATACCCATGGAGGAGGTAGCTCGCACAATCACAAGAATGGTATCGGGAATGGAGCAAGTAGTAGTCAGAACCGTGCCAATCCCTCAACACCAGCCAAGAAAGATATGAGTCAAGTCACTTGTTTTAAGTGTCAGAAGACCGGACATTACGCCAATGAATGTCCTGAAGGCCAGAATGGAAGTGGTAATGGAAGCTCTGGGAAGAAGCCAAACCCTTTCAACAGAGGACAGGTGAACCACGTTAGCGTGGAGGAGGTTGAAGCCCAACCCGATGCAGTAATAGGTAAGTTTTTGGTTAAGTCATTTACTGCACTCATTCTTTTTGATACTGGTGCATCGCATTCATACATATCAAGGGGATTTGTGGATAAATACAACCTGCCAACCCAAGCCCTTAAGACACACATGTTAGTAACCTCGCCAGGAGCAGAGTATATGGCCAGGCTATGGTGTGATCGGTTACCATTAAGGATTGGTAACTACGTATTCCCCTCAGACCTAATAGTTTTGGAATCACAAGGATTGGATGTGATATTAGGCATGGATTGGTTATCAAAGTATGGTGGGAACATTGAATGTGCCAGTAAGACAATTCTACTTACAACCCTAGAAGGGAAGAGGATCAAGTATGTTTCCAGGCATAAAACGAAGGGGACGCACGTAAATTCCTTATCAGGAGTTGTGCAGGAGGAAGTACCAGTGGTAAAGGATTTTCCTGATGTATTTCCAGAAGAGTTGCCAGGCATGCCACCAGACAGGGACATTGAGTTTCTGATAGAGCTTTTGCCAGGCACAGGGCCAATATCTACGAGACCATAAAGGATGCCAGCAAAAGATTTGGAGGAGATTAAAAGTCAAATTAAGGAGTTACTGGATAAAGGTTACATTCGCCCAAGTTCTTCACCTTGGGGATCACCAGTACTTCTAGTGGAGAAGAAGGACGGATCATAAAGGATGGTTGTTGATTATCGAGGATTGAATGCAGTAACCATCAAGAACAAGTACCCACTGCCAATGATCAATGATCTGTTTGACCGACTGCAAGGAGGAAAGGTATTTTCCAAGATCGATTTGCGATCAGGACACCATCAGCTGAAGATTCGAGAGCAGGATATACCCAGGACGGCTTTTACCACTAGGTATGGGCTGTATGAGTATACCGTTATGTCATTTGGTCTGACTAACGCACCTGCATATTTCATGAACATGATGAACAAAGTATTTATGGAATTTCTGGATAAGTTCGTCGTGGTGTTCATTGATGACATCTTGGTCTACTCGAAGAACGAAGAGGAGCATAAGGAGCATTTGCGTTTGGTATTGGAGAAGCTCAGAGAACACAAGTTATATGCCAAGTTTAGCAAATGTGAGTTTTGGTTGAAGGAAGTTGGATTCCTCGGACATGTTATATCCAGAGAGGGTATAGCAGTAGATCCCACCAAGGTTGTCACTGTGACAAATTGGGAGGCACCAACGACAGTTGGGTAGATCAGAAGTTTTCTTGGACTGGCAGGATACTACCAGAGATTCATTGAGAATTTTTCAAGGATTGCAAAGCCCATGACGGAGTTGTTGAAGAAGAATATCAAGTTCAATTGGACTGAGGAATGTGAGGCCAGTTTCCAGGAATTGAAGAAACGTCTAGTTACCTCACCAGTGTTGATTCTGCCAGATCAGACGAAGGATTATGAAGTGTACTGCAACGCTTCATGTTGAGGACTTGGAGCAGTACTTATGCAGGAAGGAAGAGTTGTTTCGTATGCGTCACGACAGCTTAAACCTCATGAGTTGAATTATGCCACACATGATTTGGAGTTAGCAGCTGTAGTGCATGCATTGAAGAAGTGGAGACATTTTCTTATCGGAAATCATTGTGAGGTGTACACGGATCACAAGAGTTTGAAGTACATTTTCACGGAAAAGGAGTTGAATCTCAGGCAAAGGAGATGGTTGGAACTCATCAAGGATTATGATATGAGATTGCAGTATCACCCCGGAAAAGCTAACGTTGTAGCTGACGCGTTGAGCTATAAGAGCCACATTAATACACTCATGACCGCAGGACTACCAAAGGAGTTAGCCGGGGACTTCTGCGAGCTATGTTTGGAAATAGTTCTGAGAGGCTATGTAGCAACATTGGAAATTTAGTTGATTTTGATGGATAAGATCAGAGAAGCTCAGAAGACCGATAAGGAGATTGTAGAGATAAAGGGGAAGTTGAGCAAAGGAAAAGCCAAGGGATTTCGTGAGGATGAGCACGATACCCTCTGGTTTGAGGACCGCATTTATGTACCCAATGACCCCGAGATCAGGAAGTTGATTTTGCAAGAGGCCCATGATTCGCCATATTCAATTCACCCAGGGAATACCAAGATGTACTTGGATTTGAAAGAGACCTTTTGGTGGACCGGAATGAAGAAGGATATTGCGGAGTATGTAGCAGTTTGTGATGTATGTCAGAGAGTAAAGGCAGAGCATCAGAAGCCAGCAGGATTGTTGCAACCATTGCCGATACCCGAATGGAAGTGGGATAAGCTAGGCATGGATTTTATCACGGGATTGCCCAAGACTCGTTCAGGCTATGAGTCGATTTGGGTCGTAGTCGATCGTTTGACGAAGGTAGCTCATTTCATTCCAGTAAAGACCACTTACACCAGTGCCAAGTTGTCCAAGATTTAAATGACCAGGATCGTATGTCTGCATGGAGTTCCAAGGAGCACTGTATCAGATAGAGGAACCCAATTCACCTCAAAGTTCTGGAATCAGTTGCATGAAACCTTGGGTACCACACTAGAGTTTAGTACCGCTTTTCATCCGCAAACAGATGGACAGACCGAAAGAGTCAATCAGATTTTAGAGGACATGCTGAGAGCCTGTGCGCTAGATTATGGATCTAGTTGGGACGACAATTTACCATATGTGGAGTTCTCTTACAACAACAGTTATCAATCCAGTTTGAAGATGGCCCCTTTCGAAGTCTTATACGGAAGGAGGTTCAAGACCCCGTTGTCTTGGGACAAAGTTGGAGACCGTCAGTTGTTTGGACCAGATTTGATTAAGGAGTCTAAACGGAAAGTGAAGTTGATTCGTGACCGGCTCAAGGTATCCCTGTCTAGGCAGAAGAGCTATGCTGACGCAAAACGCAAGGAGACAGTTTACGAAGTTGGGGATAGAGTTTATCTTCGGGTATCTCCACTTCGAGGAGTTAAGCGTTTTTGTGTTAAAGGAAAGTTAGCGCCACGTTTTGTGGGACCATACAAAGTTTTGGATTGTATGGGAGAGGTTGCCTACAAGTTGGAATTGCCTGAGGGATTGTCAGGAGTTCACGACGTGTTTCACGTTTCCTAGTTGAAGAAGTGCCACGCAGAGATGGCTGATATACCACTGAGAGATACAGTGCCACTAGAGGCGATTCAGTTGGACAGTGATTTGACTTATGAGGAGAAACCAGTCAAGATTCTTGAGTATGCCAGCCAAGTCACCCTCAACAAGGTTATCAAGTTCTGTAAAGTTCAGTGGAGCCACCACACCGAGGATGAGGCCACCTGGGAGCGAGAGGAAGATTTGTTGAAGGACCACCCTCACCTATTTTCTAGCCAACCCGAATCTCGAGGGCGAGATTCATCTTAAGGGGGGTAGGTTTGTAACATCCCAAATTTCCAATTTGGAATGTTATACATAGATCATCAATTGCATATCATATTTTTATTGCATTTGGTTTTGATCCTAGAAATCCTACGCAACTCAAGGACCCATGGAGAGAGTTGGGGATTTCGATATTTTCATATTTGAGTTTTCTCAAATTTTGAAAGTAGGATCATTTGATTTTATTTATTTTATCTTCAATTATCTCAAATATATAAATATGAGAGAGGGAATAAAATGACTTTCCCAAAATAAAGAAATATTGAGGATTTAATAAAAAAATCGAATAAGATTTTATTTTGGATTTTTCTGTCTATTTATTTGAATTTAGGAAAAATGCATGTTTTCCAAAATTGCATTTAGGCCCAAATAAATGTTCATCTAAACCGGCTTGATTTTTGAAGCCGGGGAAAATTTCTTTTGGGATTTTTGGAGTCCGTTTAGTATTTCTTTCGTTTGTTTTTTCTGCACGATAATTATTTAAAAAATCGAACCGACTCTGTGCCGACCGAAGCGGGACTCCTTGGGGCAGCCTTTAAATACCGCCTACCGAGGTGCCACATCAACAACAACGCCGCTTGCCACCACCCGCGCCCAACCCTAACCCTAGCCGACCCGCGCCGCCGCCGCCCGATCGTCGCCGCCGCCTTGCCGGAGCCGCCACCCGCCACCGTCGCGACCCGCCGCCCGAGGTGCCTCGTTTTCCGCGCCTCCAGTTTTTCTCGAAAACCGTTCGGTTTTCCGGTGGTTTTTTTCGCCGGTTTTTTTTAGTTTCTGTTTTTTTATTAGATCGGTTTTTTCGGTTAGGTTAAACAGCATTCGTTCGTTCGTTCGTTTGACGAACGCGTTCATCGTTTAGATCCAGATAACGAACGTTCGTTCGTTAATCTGTTCTTCGTTTTTCTTTTTCTCGAATTTAATCCACGATTTTCTGATCGTGATTCCTGATCCGATTTTCGTTTTAGTATAACTTTTCGCTTGTTTATCGGAATCAGGCGATTCAAGCGCCTAGAGTTTCATCTCGAAACCCTCTTTCCGAATAATCTACTCAAACCACTTTTTGCTTCTATAAAATTTGACTTAGGTCCAGATTAGTAACCGAAGCTTGTTTCTTTCGCCGTTTGAGTTTTGTTTCTTCGATCGTTTTGTTTCTTTTTGCAAACCGGAGTTCTTAAGTTGAACTTTCTGGTTAGATTTCTTATTTGAGTTTTACCCGTGCATTAGATGAGTACTTATTATTTGCTTGTTTGTTTGTTTGCTTGCGATAGAGTACCCGGATTGCGCCGCTTGCTACTTCGAATCCCTAGGTTATGCGGATCATCAGCAAGGCAAGTAACACTTTGATCATATCCCTTATTACCCAGTTTTTTATGCATTAGTTTCAATCCTCCAAACAATTGCATGATTAGGATCCGAATTAAATTGTGGGTTTTGGGAAGTAGATTGAGGTAGTACCTATTACTTGTTTTATTATCAAACCCTTGGGAGTTACTTCTACGTTTGCTTATTATGCCATGCTATGCTCGTAGACGTGGATTGGGTTTGAGTGAATATCCATGACCGATGTGAGATTGTTAATTAATTGTTTATTTAAGGTGACAACATTAATACACATCTGCGTGGATTGAGGTACCTAGTTATTCCAGGATTGCCTGTCTAGGCACCTGGGTAGACCATGATTGCCTATTTTTTGGACCGCCACCCAGGCTCAAAGGGATCATAAGATTATTCATGCTAGAAACTTCCGTGTGCAGCCACATGCTATTATGGGCTCTAGCATAGTTGACTAAGTCGTGCGAACTCTTACAGTGGTAGACTAGCAGATGTAGGGGATGTAGGTTGGTACGGTCTACCCATCGTAAGGTGCTAGTACTTCTGAAAGACTATGTCTCGGTCATCCGTTTCTCAAACACCATGTAGTGCGAGAAAACCAACGGAGGAGATCGAGTCATGTGGGGAAAAGTGCGCAACCTCTACAGAGTGTACAAACTAATCATGATTAGCCGTGTCCCCGGTTATGGACGTTTTGAGTATCTAGTACTTGGATTATCATGTGAATCTCAACATGTTACTTTAATTAATATTGTTGGGTTTGTTAATGATGATGCTTAATTGGGATTGAGGATGCTGTCAACCATTCTCAATGTTTAACAACCACCATGATAGTTAAATAAATTTATTCCTTTGTAGTAGGGAAAAACTGGCTTTACGCAAAATTGTAACCATAAAGCTATCCACCAAGCCATATATGCATGTAATATAGCTTTACTCTTTTCATTATTCTCTGTGTGTTACTTTGCCAGCATATTCCATGTGCTGACCCATTTTCGGGCTGCAACGTTAATGTTGCAGACTTTTCAGACGACAAGTAAGATGCTTTAGGATCGTGGTTCTATACTCAGTGATGTCATTGGAGTTGATGGACTCGCTTATCTTCCAAGCCTTCTGTTGTTATCGTTATTAGATGGCCTTAAGCCATATTTATTGTAATAAGTTCTCTTTGGAGACACTCGATGTAATAAGTGTGTGATTGCTACTCTGTTATAAATCCTTCAAGCATCTATGCGTGTCAAGACATTATCGATCCAGGATGACACCGGCTACGCAGAGATCGACCGCTTGAGGTCTGGTCGCTACATCTGTGAGTGAGCATGTTCTCAAAATGTTTGGGTATTACGACTGCTTGAATCAGTTGGGAGTTGATCTTCCGGATGAAGTAGCGATTGACAGAGTTCTTGAGTCACTACCACCAAGCTACAAGGGTCTGTGATGAACTATAATATGCAAGGGATGGAGAAAACAATACGCAAGCTCTTCGCGATGCTTAAGGCCACGGAGGTAGAAATCAAGAAGGAGCATCAAGTGTTGATGATAAAAAATACCACTAGTTTCAAGAAAAGCAAGGGAAAGAAAGGGAAATTCAAGAAGAAAGGACGGCCAGTTACCGCTCCCATGAAGAAACCCAAGGCTGGACCCAAACCTGAGACCGAGTGCTTCTATTGCAAGGGGAATGGTCACTAGAAGTGGAACTGGCCCAAGTATTTGGCAAATAAGAAGGCTAGTAGTGTCAACAAAGGTATATTTGATATACATGTTATTGATGTGTACCTCACTAGTGCTCGTAGTAGCGCCTGGGTATTTGATACTCGTTCGGTTGCTAATATTTGCAACTCGAAAGAAGAGCTGTGCAATAAACAGAGACTAGCTAAGCACGAGGTGGTGATGCGCGTTGAAAATGCCTCAAGGTTGATGTGATCACCGTCGGCACACTCCCTCTATGTTTACCTTCGGGATTAGTTATGAACCTGAATAATTGTTATTTGGTGTGTGCGTTAAGCATGGCCATTGTATCTGGATCTTGTTTATTGCGAGACGGTTATTCATTTAAGTCAAAGAATAATGGTTGTTCTATTTATATGAATAATCTATTTTATGGTCATGCACCCCTTGTGAATGGTTTATTCTTATTGAGTCTTGATCGTAGTGATACACATGTTCATAATATTGATGCGAAAAGATGCTAGTTAATGATAATAGTACCATATACTTGTGGCACTACCACTTAGGTTATATTGGTATAAAACGCATGAAGAAACTCCATGCTGATGGACTTTTGGAATCACTTGATTATGAATCATTTGAAACATGTGAACCATGACTCATGGGCAATATGACTAAAACCCCATTTTCGAGAACAATGGAGAGGGCTAGTGATTTGTTTGAAATAATACATATCGATGTATGCGGTCCAATGAGTGTTGAAGCACGCGGTGGATATCATTGTTTTCTTACCTTCACGGATGATTTGACTAGATATGGTTATATTTACTTAATGAAACACAGGTCTGAAACATTTGAAATGTTCTAGGAATTTCAGAATGAAGTGGAGAATCATCATAACAAGAAAATAAAGTTTTTACGATCTGATCGTGGAGGTGAACATTTGAGCTACGAGTTTGGGACAAATTTAAGACAATGTGGATTTGTTTCACAACTCACGCCACCTGGAACACCACATCGTAATGGTGTGTTCGAACATCATAGTCGTACTTCATTGGGTATGGTACGTTCTAAGATGTCTCTTACCGATTTGCCACTATCATTTTGGGGTTATGAATTAGAGATAACCGCATTCACGTTGAATAGGGCACCATCTAAATCCATTGAGACGACACTGTATGAGTTATGGTTTGGCAAAAAACTTAAGTTGTCGTTTCTTAAGGTTTGCGGATGTGACGCTTATGTCAAGTGGCCTCATCCTGATAAGCTCAAATCCAAAGTGGAAAGCTGCGTCTTCATAGGATACCCTAAAGAGACCATTGGGTGTACCTTCTATCACGGATCCAAGGGCAAGATCTTTGTTGCCAAGAATGGGTCCTTCCTATAGAAGGAGTTTCTCTTGAAAGAAGTGAGTGGGGGTAAGTAGAGAACTTGATGAGGTAATTGTACCTTCTCTCGAATTGGAAGCTAGCACATCACAGAAAGTAGTTCCCATGATGCCTACAACAACTGGAGAGGAAGCTAATGATGATGATCATGAAACTTTGGATCATGTTACTACTGAACTTCATAGGTCGACCAGGACACGATCCACACCAGAGTGGTACGGTAATCCTGTTTTGGAAGTCATGTTGTTAGACAACGGCGAACGTATGAACTATGAAGAAGCAATGATGAGCGATTCTGACAAATGTCTTGCGGCCATGAAATCCGAGATATGATCCATGTATGAAAACAAAGTATGGACTTTGGTGGACTTGTCCGATGTCCTGTAGGCCATTAAGAACAAATGGATCCTTAAGAAGAAGACATACGATGAAGTTAATGTCACCGTCTATAAAGCTTGACTTGTCGAAAGGGTTTCTGACAAGTTCAAGGGGTTGGCTACAATGAGACTTTCTCACCCGTAGTGCTGCTTAAGTCTGTTTGAATTATCTTAGCAATTGCCACATTTAACGATTATGAAATCTAGCAAATAGACATTAAAACAGTGTTTCTTAATGATTTTCTTAAGGAAGAGTTGTATATGATGCAACTAGAAGGTTTTGTCGATCCTAAGGATGCTACCAAGGTATGCAAACTCTAGCGATCCATCTATGGATTGGTGCAAGCATCTCGGAGTTGGAATATACGCTTTGATGAGGTGATCAACTTTTGGTTTTATAAAAACTTATGGAGAAGCTTGTATTTACAAGAAAGTGAGTGGAGCTCTGTAGCATTTATAATACGATATGTGGATGACATATTATTGATTGGAAATGATATAGAATTTCTGTAGAGCATAAGTGTTTATTTTAACAAGAGTTTTTCAGTGAAAGACCTGGGAGAAGCTGCTTACATATTGGGCACCAATATCTATAGGTATAGATCGAGAGGCCTGATAGGAATATCACAAAGCACATACCTTGACAAGATTTTGAAGAAGTTCAAAATGGACCAGTCGAAGAAGGAGTTCTTGCTAATGTTGCCAGGTATGAAGTTGAGTAAGACTCAAAGCCCGACCACGGAAGAAGAAAAGAAAGGCTGAAATTCATCCCCTATGCCTCAGCCATAGGCTCTAGAATGTATGCCATGTTGTGTACCAGACCTGATGTGTGTCTTGCCATAAGTCTGGCAGGTAGGTACCAGAGTGATCCAGGAGTAGATAACTGGACAGTGGTCAAGAATATTCTAAAGTACCTAAAGAGGACTAAGGACATGTTTCTTGTTTATGGAGGTGACGAAGATCTCGTCATAAAGGGTTATGTCGATGCTAGCTTTGACACTGATCCGGATGACTCAAAGTCTCAAGCTGTATACCTATTTCTTTTGAATGGAGGAGTAGTGAGTTGGTACAATTCCAAGCAAAGTCTCGTAGTGGATTCGACATGTGCAGTCGAATATATAGCTGCTTCGGAAGCAACACAAGAAGGAGTTTGGATGAAGGAGTTCATATCTAAACTGGGAGTGATACCTAGTGCATCAGATCCAATGACTATATTTTGTGACAATACTTGGGTCATTGCCATTACCATGGAGCCCAGATTTCACAAGAAGACCAAGCACATCAAATGCCACTTCAACTCTATTCATAATTACATTAAGGATGGAAACACATAACTTTTCAAAGTACATACAGATCTGAATGTGGCAGACCCGTTGACTAAACCTCTTCCACGAGCAAAACATGATCGGCACCATGACTCCATGGGTGTTAGATTCATAACTATGTGAACTAGAGTCTTGACTCTAGTGCAAGTGGGATCATGTCGGAAATATGCCCTAGAGGCAATAATAAATTGGTTATTATCATATTTCCCGTTCATGATAAATGTTCATTATTCATTCTAAAATTGTGTTGACCACAAACTTAAATACTTGTGTAGATACATAAAATACAATGTGTCACTACTAAGCCTCTACTAGGTTATATCATTGATCAAAGATGGTTAAGCTTTCCTAAATATAGACATGAGTTGTCATTTGAAATGGGATCACATAATTAGGAGAATGGTGTGATGGACAGACCCAACCGTAAGGTTAGCATTAGATCATTTAGTTATTTGCTACAACTTTCTTCATGCACTACAAAAAAAAGACACATCCGTGACATTTTGGCCCGAACGAATTTTTTCTGTCATGCTTATGACACTTCTATGATGATAATCTCGCCAAAACCCGGTATCAACATAAATGTGGTGGGATCCTACTTCTATGACAGAAAATGGGCTTTTTGTCCTGGGCAGGCCGGAGACGCACCTGCATGACATTCATTGGGCCGTCCATGACAGAAAAAATCGTGGTAGAAGCGAGGGCGAGAAAATTTCGAGGAGTTCCCTGTTACGGTGGGTGGTCGGAGTCGAGCGATGCACGGAGGGATTACGCGTTTCTCTCGTACATGTATGCGCGTGTGTGCGAGGCGTTGGGCTCTAACTGCACCCGAGCGAGGCATTAGCTTACTGAACCCGAGCGATTGCACTAGCTACACGCGTTACTGAACCCGAGCGATCGATCCCTTGGCTGTTAACTGAATCAAATTGAGCGATCCCTTTGCTACTACTGCTAACTGAACCCGAGCGATCGATCGCTGTTGCTGGTACTATTACTAAAGCCAATCGAACCTGCTGTCTCTTGATGAACAGTGAACGTGGGGGTTGGTTAAATGAGTCGGGACGTACGTGGCTGGGGTTGGATGAATAGTTCCTGGTGGGGGTTGGATGAACAGGACCCCGTGTTAGTAGGTCGTTGTCGCTGGATGAACAGGACCCTGAGAGGAGGCCACCATAGCCAAGTTGGTTGGGGGTGGATGAACAGGATCCCGTGGAGGGTTGGTTGAATAGTAGCCGGTGGAGGGCTGGATGAACAGTAGCCCGTGGATGAACAGTGGTTGATGGAGTCAGGAAGAAGACGGGTGGATGAACAGTGCAGGTGGAGGATGAAGGAAGTCGACGGTGGGTGAACAGTGGGCCGTGGAGTCCCGTTTTGCGGTACGCCACACCCCTCCCGATGAACAAGACCCCCGTTTCGACCGTAGCGCTCCAACACAAGTCTGTTTCCTCCGTTTTGCGGTACGCCGGACCCCTCCCGATGAACAGGATCCCGTTTCGACAATAGCCGGTCGAGTAGAAGGTCGTTTGCTCTGTTTTGTGGTACGCCAGACCTTCCCGATTAATAGGACCCTGTTTCGACCGTACGTGCTCCCATAGAAGGTTGTTCCCTCTGTTTTGTGCTACGCCACACCCCGTTTCGGCTATTCCGTCCAAGCCGATTGGCTCGATGAACACGACGCGTTTCGTTGCCTGCTGATGAACACGATGCTAGCTGTTTCTCCGCTCCGACCCCGCCGGTTGGCTGCCGATGAACATGACGCTGTTGCTTCCATCTCCATATGTACGGGACTGCATGGCCGTACGTATGCGCGACTATGCGCTCTAGACCCCGCCCATATGTACGTACGTGCCCGTAGTTTTTGGAGCGTGGTTGTACGTATGTGTACTGCATTTAGCATGGCTGTACATACGACACGTGCCGCTCCAACTCGGCCATGGTTCATCGCTGCAGAGAGACCGGTCGACCGCTATGTATGTAGACGTTCACGACCAGACAGATAACGCTACATACGCTACCACTGGGTCGGTCCCAGCTGTGAGGGAGGAAAAGGAGGCAGTTCCTTGCATGCGAAGATACAGCTGGCGGGTCCCAGCTTCAGGGGCGGAATCATATATTTTTTTCCGTAATAAGGAGGCACTTTCTTGCGTGCAAAGATGTTGGTGGTGGGTCCAAGCTGTCAGGGGCAGGAATGAGGAGGCACTTCCTTCCTTGCGAAGATATACGTGGTGGGTCCCAGCTTTTAGGGGGGTAATTTTATTTTGCGTAATCAGGAGGCGGTTGCATGCATGCATCCATGGACCTAGTGCGTCCCCACTGTCAACCTCTCCACGGACAATCTTCTTCCAGTGACTCTCATTTGTTGACCATGTTGACCACGCCGCGTCAAGCGCACCAAGGCGGTGGATGGCAGTGAGGCCCCGAACGGCAATGAGTAGGAGATGGGATGACGCGACAGTGGAGTCGCAGACGGAGAGGTGTACGAGGGTTAACTGGTTCTGGTGTGGCATGGTTCTGCAATCGGCGAAGAATAAGAAGAGCGGTGGAGGGATGGCCTGGCTGGCGGTGGGGTAGCGCTTCGCAGCGAAGTGTGCTAAGCAGAGCTGCTACCAGCCGGAGGCGGGAGCAGGTGGTCCCAGCGGTGCTGGAGGAAGAAGACGAGAGATTGAAGATGGATGTCGGCCGTTGGATGTAAATCCAATGGCTATTGACGTCAAAATCATTTGTTGACTAACTAGACAACGCCTTGCATTGGCTTCGACCTATTGGCCCACATTTCAGCCTGTGGCACGTATTCAACCCATTTTTTTAGAATTTACAGTCCTTTTGCTGGGCTAGGTGAACAAATAATGTAGCGTCCATGCGGCCCCTTCATTTTTTTCTAAAAAACTACAACCCACTTGCACTTTCTCGAAATACACAAATTTGCCGCCCTAGGTGAACAAATAATGTAGCGTCAATGCGGCCCATTTATTTTTTTCCTAAAAAATTACAGCCCATTTGCACTTTCTTGAAATACATGATTTTGCTGGGCTGGTTATAATTATAATGTGGGGTTGGGCGCAGCAACGTTATCAAAAAATTAACAAGGGTTGAGCATTTTGTTATAAATATATTTAAATAATAAGTGCTTTATTATTACATTGGTCCTTAAATCTTACCAAGCTTTTCTACACAATCCACAGAATTTTTGTTGCCTTAATGTAAAAAAAACCCAAGATTTTATTGTTGAACATTTATTTTTATAAGTTCATAAGACGTTGGATATTCTTTTCTTATATATGTAAGTATCTATTAAATATATGATGATAATAACAATAATATATAATAACATATAAAATAGTATAAATATATATAATATAGTTAGAAGGGAAACATAAGTTGGACCCGGTGTTCCCATTTTTATATAGAAAAATAGAACAGAGCTCTGTGTTTTCTTCAAAAAAATACATAAGTTGCATTGCGGATGTTTAAGAAAAAATGAAACCTAGGATGAGAGGCCCATAGGCCGGTCGATACATGACGGCCCTCAAAAAAATACAACCCGGCATGTCGTGGGTTGCACATGTTAAAAAAGAAAGCATAGACTAGGCAGCCCACAACCCAGCTAACGTCCAGGCCCTGGACGAGAACGCACCAGAGCCGGGGAAGACATGCCACAGTAGTTGTAGAATCCTTGCTCATTTTCTATAGAAAGTATTGAAGTAGCCGAGTGGCCAAGTTCCACTCCCCAACAGTTGCACCGCGCTGGTTCGATTCCACCTGGTGGAGTGAAAATATCCCCAATCTTTTTCCTCTGCCATTACTGACATGTGGGTCCCCATTGTCATCTACACACACCACCTCCAACACTTGCCAAAACTTTGTCCCGTGTTTTCTCTGTTTTTCGCACACTCAACATTGTGTGGGCATTTTGAAAATAGCATATCTTTTTGATTGTGCATCGTATGAAGTTGTGCTATGCATGAATGTTAATCAGCATGATGTTAACTCGCTGGTAGTTCCATTATTGACCATGAATAAAACTTCCAACATGATGTGATCCCAGTTTGAGAAGGGCGTGTTAATATAAATGCTCTGCCTCTCAAACTTGCAGTTTCTTATCTGAAACTGAAACTTGCAATTTCTTCCCTGAGAATCACATTGTTTGCACTTTATATATGAAACTAATTTTTTTAAAGTGCTAAAAATAGATCTCAAGAATTAAGAAAATACTTCATATGCTCAATACTGCACATCTGAAATTCAAAAGACATTCATATCTAAAAGTACTCTCAAAATACACAACCCAAAACACAATTCACAACCTGCAAATACTGACAACCATAAGCTCCTCCACAGACTATTGGGGGGCAGTCCCCTCCTATTCCTTGGTGGAAGACATCCGGCCCGTGAGACGAGGTGAATGGTGAGGGAGAGGATGGCGGGGAGGCGTCGTCGTGCCAACTACTTTTCTCCTCTTGCAGTAGGGTTCGGTCAACGAAGACTCCACTGGCTCACTCTGCCACGGCACCCTCATAAACGACACCATGTAGATGCTCGATCCTTCAATCTTTGGTGGATGCTCCACTTGGATCGATACTCCCACAACCGGTGCCTCACAGTCGGATCCGGTGAATCTGTTTGCTCCATGGCCCAAAGAAGCAGCTCTATGTACCCCCGTGCAACTCCCTCGGGGAGTATCGCCACCTTTTCACTCTGTTCCAGATATTTAGCCATCGCTCTCGCCGTCGTCGCTAATTGCTCTCGGTTGTCAAACCAAGACTATATCTCCAGCATCCTGGTTAGCTTCACAGGGTTGCCGTCTACGATCCTCACGTATTTGTTGTACTCCTCCAACGATCTACTTCTCCACAACACCTTCACTCGATGGCGATGGCCTCTTTTTGAAATGGAAAAGGAGAGGAGTGGCAGTGGTTTTGAAATGGAAGAGGAGAGGAGCGGTGCTGGTTTTGGATTGGAATAGGAGAGGAGCGGCGCTGGTCTTGGAAGAAGTTTTTTTTTGCTTTGCGTATTTTGGGTCAAAGTTTGACCACGTACTTTGACAAGCAAAATGTTTTTGCATGTCATAAAAAATTGTACCATTTGGTTCGTATCTGAATGTACTTTCAAATTATATTATTTTTGCAACGTATAACATATATTTTATTTGTTAAAATCATGGTCAAATATGACCCAGAATACAAGGAAGACTAGTTAAAGTGGGGTTGCTTTATTAATTCAAGGGTAAATTGATTTTGATTTTGATCCAGTCACAGCGTGCCGGCTGATGTCTACAATGTAACCTTCTTCTTGTAGACTTGTGTTGGGCCTCCAAGCGCAGAGTTTTGTAGGACAGTAGCAAATTTCCCTCAAGTGGATGACCTAAGGTTTATCAATCCATAGGAGGTGTAGGATGAAGATGGTCACTCTCAAACAACCCTAAAAACAAATAACAAAGAGTCTCTTGTGTCCCCGACACAATCAATACAATGGTAAATTGTATAGGTGCACTAGTTCAGCGAACTGATGATGATACAAGCATAATATGGATAGTAGATATAGTTTTTTGTAATATGAAAATAAAAAAACATCAAGGTAACAAGTGGTAAAAGTGAGCAAAAATGGTATTGCAATGCTTGGAAACAAGGCCTAGGGTTCATACTTTCACTAGTGCAAGTTCTCTCAACAACGATAACATAAATGGATCGTATAACAATCCCTCAACATGCAACAAAGAGTCACTCCAAAGTCACTAATAGTGGAGAACAAACGAAGAGATTATTGTAGGGTATGAAACCACCTCAAAGTTATTCTTTCTGATCGATATATTGGGCTATTCCTATAAGTGTCACAAATAGCCCTAGAGTTCGTACTAAAATAACACCTTAAGACACACATCAACCAAAACCCTAATGTCACCTAGATACTCCAATGTCACCACAAGTAGCCACGGGTTTGATTATACGATATGCATCACACAATCTCATATTCATCTATTCAAACCAACACAAAGAACTTCAAAGTGTGCCCCAAAGTTTCTACCGGAGAGTCAAGACGAAAATGTGTGCCAACCCTTATGCATAAGTTCACAAGGTCACAGAACCCGCAAATTGATCATGAAAACATACATCAAGTGGATCACGTGAATATCACATTGTCACCACAGATAAGCACATGCAAGACATACATCAAGTGTTCTCAAATCCTTAAAGACTCAATCCAATAAGATAACTTCAAAGGGAAAACTCAATCCATTACAAGAAGGTAGAGGGGGAGAAACATCATAAGATCCAACTATAGTAGCAAAGCTCGTGGTACATCAAGATCATGCAAATCAAGAACATGACAGAGAGGAAGATCAAACACATAGCTACTGGTACATACCCCCATCCCCGAGGGTGAACTAATCCCTCCTTGTCATGGAGACTGCCGAGATGATGAAGATGGCCACCGATGATGGTTTCGCCCTCCGGCAGGGTGCCGGAACGGGCTCCCGATTGGTTTTTCGTGGCTACAGAGGCTTGCGCGTGCGGAACTCCTGATCTAGGTTTATTCTGGGGGTTTCTATATTTATAGAAATTTTTGGTATCAAGAACAAGACAGGGGGTCCATGAGTCAACGACAAGATAGGGGGGCGCGCCCTCCACCCTTGTGGATAACTCAGGATTCTTCTGGCCCAACTTTTTTGCTTCGGGGGCTTCTTTTGGTCCATAAAAAGTCACTGTAAATTTTCAGCTCGTTTGGACTCCGTTTGGTATTCCTTTTCAGTAAAACTCAAAAACAAGGAAAAGACAGAAAGTGGCATTGGGCTCTAAGTTAATAGATTAGTCCCAAAAATAATATAAATAGCATATAAATGCATATAAAACATCCAAGATGGATAATATAATAGCATGACACAATCCAAAATTATAGATACATTGGAGACATATCACGGGCCCTCGTCAAATCCTAAATCGCAGCTGCACGCTCCTCTCCCTCTTCTCCATTGCAAAACCACCCCTCTCCTCTCCATTTCTCCGTTCCAGAACAACCGTCTCGCCTCTCCATCTTCTCCATTGCAAAACCACCATCTCGCCTCTCCCTATTCTCCATTGCTAGACCATCGTCTCTCCTCTCATCTTCCAAAGCCAGCACCGCACCTCTCAAAAGCACATCGATGGAGAGGATGCAGAAGCGAATCATGGCGATCGCCGGCGGTGAACAGGCGAAGTTAGCCAGGTTGAAGGAGATCCTTACTTGGTTTGACAATGAGTGGGAAGTTTCGAGGACGGTGAGGGCCATGTGGCAATGTATGAGAAAGATCGAGAGGTGGCGATGAGGGCAGCGATGTACTCCCCGTCGTCAGTCACGCCACTGTTCTTTGAGTTCATCGAGTATCTTCTCTAGGCGATGGAGCAGATAGATTCGCCCGAGGGGAAAGTCAGGCGGAGGTGGTGGGCGTACAGGTCGAAGGTCGAGCATCCAGAGGATAACGAATCGATCGAGTACGGTGTGTCATTCATGAGGGTGTAGTGCCAGCCGGAGCCACAGGAGTATTCGTTCTCCCACTGCAAGAGGAGGTCGTATGGCGCGGCGTTGCTTCCTCTCCGTTATCCACGGTTCCCTCGCTGCTCGCCTCGTTTCAACGGTGGAGGTAGGGTTTAAGGTAAGCTTCGCACTAACCTAATCTTCCATCTGCTCATGCTTACAATCAGTGTGTTGGCTAATAAAAATTATGCGGGTAAGTACTGGGTAGTACTCCGAGTCTTCAAGTACTATGCCAATCACCCTAAATAGCTCTAGACCAAAAACAAAGTTGTGACAATGTGTACAAATAAAGAAAATCTGATTGCTGCTTCTTTTAGAAAAGAGTACTCCTAGAAAAGTGCCAATATAAGCTACTCCTATTTGATTAGAGGATTTGCTGCTGAGAAATATCCATCCACAGAGAGCGCCACCCATCCCACTGGTGGTGGAGGCCAGTTCTTAGAAGGAGCATCGTTGGTGTCGGTAATTTTTACTTGGCACCTTGTACTCTTCTATATGCCGGTTCCATCTGTACATTTGTGCAGTTCCACCAAAATGCAGTTGAATAACCCTATTTGCACAGATAATGAAAAAGTGTGATTACATTATAGTGGCACTAGTTGATGAAACATACACTAATAAATAGAAGAACTTCATTTTCTTAATGGGAAAATATTGTGATAGTATCATAGTATGCCATGATGCGAGGGTGAGATGGCCCTGCGATGCCTCATACGGTAGGCCTCATACTGGAAATCGATCCAATTCTCCCCGATACACCTTATGCGAGTGATGAACATCAGTGTACAATGGTAGTACAAAGAGGGGCCTTGAGACATTCCAATCTCTATTTTCATGCAGATCAACTAAAATTAAGATTAAGCACCCAGTTTGCAGAAACACTTAAACATTAACAATGGGAATAGTTGATGAAATATATACTAACAAAGAGAAGCACTTTCTTTATCTACATTGGAAATGAAATGATGGAGAGGACACTCGCTCTATTTTAATTGTATTATTACTTCATTTTATCAATGGCACTAGGGTCAAGCAGGTGGCAAGCGAGGTGTACCGTGCGTCGCAAGGATGGAGGCCTGGGGTGCATAGACTGGGATGCTGAAGCTGGCTCTTTCAGTCCCTATCTCCCCCCTGATGTTTCTGTGGTAGCATTTGGGTTGTAATTCAAACTTGGTTAAGCTGGTCCTGCATCCCCCTACCTTCCTAGCTTATGTGGCGAACTTGTCTCCTGCTAGTACTCAGTCCGTTCTAGTAGTAGTTGCATAACTGCCCATTTACACTGAGATGTTGTCGGATAATGGTTCTCTATGGTTGGGTTTCTTTAATGAAATCGGAGGAAACCCCTCTTTGGACACAAAAAAGTCAGTGGCACTTGCGGTGCCAAAACATTGCCTCAAATTTAATAGTGCCACTAGATTAAGGTGCAAAATAATAACATTAATGCTTTACCATGGTAGTGCCAAAACAGTAGCACAAGAGCAGAGTCAACATGGAGGATCTTTGGCAAACGGTCGACCAAAAAGGAACATACCTCGTGATGGGAACCATATCTGCAGTCAACACCATCGTAGAAGGGATGACACCAGTCACCAACATGGATGATTCAATTCATGGGACCATTTTGTGAACCTCACCTAAAATGAAGCAATGTTTGCATCATGCAGTTAGCAAGTACTTGGTCCCATGAGCTAGCAGCTTCTTCTTCATTAGTTGCAATAAAATTGAGCAACATCAAGGTTGGTCGTGAAGCTCGTGGAATGTTCAACTATAATTTGGATATCATTTTGTGCAGTTCAACTAAGATCAAGCGTGAAATGTATATCTCTATTTGCACAAAAAGGTGGAAAGGAGGGTGACTAACAAGTGATGAAACATACATCAAATGAAAAGAAGCATGTTCCTTATCTGAATTGCGATCCTACAAGGACAGTAGCAATTTCTAAAGTAGTAGCATTGCTAGATATTAGTGTGGGCATTAGGTTTAACTATGCCAACCGTTATATATGACATTACTTTAATGGTGCCATTGCTTCATTTTACCAGCAACATTACATTAACAGCTGCTAAACTGTTGGTATTTGGGCACGGGAGAGAAGGCGGACCAGAGCAGTTGCATTTCTAACAAAAAGAAGCAACTTATCTTAATGGGAAATTTAGTAGGACATGAAAAACAGTGTCATTGATTCATATTGATGGAGGCATTGCATTGAAAACAACATTGATTGAACGTGTCCTTTCTTTAACAGTGGGATTGTTACATTTTACCAGTGGCATTAGGGGCTCAAGGCAACAAACATCCAAACAGGATATCTAGGTTGGTCCCATTTTAGTTCGGTATAGCCACCTTATACCGTGTGAGGCTAGCAAATCTAGTGTTGGACATACTTTGTTGACTTGTCCCCTAGTCCTCACTTTCTTTCCTGTTTCAACCAATAACACGGTTTATATTGAGTTTGTACTGCATTTCCCTTTATTCCCCTATTAGACCAAGAGACCAGTTGGATAGCCAGTCTCTGCTACTTTTCGCCCCCATTATTTCCTCTTTCGACCCAGTCCTAGATAGATTCGGGTAACAAATCTTCCCCCACCCCACCCCCTTCTTCCTTGTTTGAACCACTTAGAACTAGATTCGACTGCATGAAGTAGTTTTTCCTCTTAACAGTAAAAATTTAGGTGGCTTTCGAACAGCCGATTGATCATATCTACTAGGGGCCCTGAGAAATAGTAAAAGATACAAATGTAGCGACGTGAGGAGCTGGGCAGTAGAGCAAGGCCGGTTTTGAAGGAAGTTATACATGAGGGTCGCCGGGATGTCGCTAGGTGGGCGGCGAGAGGCTGGATCTGCCCACACTACGGCAGCAAGGAAGAAGGGGTCGGAGGCCCTCTCTAGCCGGCGCTGCATGGGAGAGAACAGCAAGGCATGCTAATCGAGATGCACCAGAAGTGGGTAAGAGCCATCGCCGAGGACGACCGCATGAACATTGCACCATCTCACCTTCCCCGGCAGAGGTGAGCAGAGAGAGAGAGAGTGGCCACCGCTGCCATGTTTAGATCTAGAGAGGACGAGACAGTCCGAAGAGAGCAACACTAGCAAGCAAGCGCGGAGGCTCCTGTCTATATAGTGGAGTAGTTTTCTTTTATCTACTGGAGCCGGCTTGACCTCGTTAGTGACTGTGGAGAAGTCTTCATGCATGTGCCCCAGAGGCGCAGTTGTCGTCATTTTGATCTGAAGCACCGGATTAACATATAACCCAAAAATGCCACATGACAAGAAACCATAACCTCACTGCCCCAAGGAGACAACATGAATCCCGTCGGACAAACTAGACGAGGATCAAAGCTTGACCTAGATGGCAGCCGAGTAGTCTTCGTGCATGTGCCCCCAATGACCATCGCCTTGTAGTAACGCAGTTGTCGCTGTTTAACCCTCGCAGTGATCTGAAGCACATGACAACTAATATTGTGAGATGACAAGAAACCTTTTTTCTAGATTTCTCATCAGAACTACAACCCTGTACAACACAGCCTACACGATATGTAGACGATAGACAATCCATCCGTCTGCTGGAGTCTGGTCACATGCATGGACGAACTGATCTCGCGTGTCGTGAAGGGATCGTCTAGGCACCGACGTGTTTACAGCACTGCTCCAGTACTATCTCTCGTCTCTCTCTTCTATTAACTCTGCCGACTTGCGAGGACGGGGGAGTGTACCTATGGTCAGTTCTCGATTGTGGTCCCACATGTGTGTGCAAACGCAATATGATGCGCGTTCTATTCGGAGAGTGGCGTGCCAGACCGTTCGACCATCTGGGGTGCAACACGAATGCGACGGGCGTGTTGTATGCATGTGTACCACTATTTTCTTCAGGCTTTTCTACATGGCACAATCCATGGATACAAAATTATATTTAAAATTCTAGGGCGGGGCTTTTCCGCGTGGTAGGCGGGGGAGTCACGCCTAGTCGGTTCGACAGAGAGACGAGAAGATGAGGGAGTAGGCTACTGCAAACGTATGGTTATGTGTTTGACGGCTTGTTACTGCTGGACAGGTGGGGCCTGATACGTCCCCAACGTATCTATAGTTTTTGATTGTTCCATGCTATTATATTATATGTTTTGGATGGTTTATATGCACTAATATGCTATTTTAGTTTATTTTCGGGACTAACCTATTAACCTAGAGCCCAGTGCCAGTTTCTGTTTTTTCCTTGTTTTTGAGCTTCGCAGAAAAGGAATACTAAATGGAGTCCAAACGGAATATAACTTCAGGATGATTTTTCTTGGACCAGAAGACACCCAAGAGACTTGGGTTCAAGTTAGAAGAGCCACGAGGCGGCGGCAAGGGTGGAGGGCGCGCCCTAGGGGGGTGGGCGCGGCCCCCCTACCTTGTGGGCCCCTCGATGACCTCTTGACCTAGATCTTTCTCCTATATATTCACATATATTCAAAAACCCTCAGAGGAATCCACGAAAACACTTTTCCACCGCCGCAACCATATGTTCCCGTGAGATCCCATCTTGGGGACTTTTCCGGCATCCTGCCAGAGGGGGATTCGATCATGGAGGGCATCTACATCAACTCTAACTGTCATAATTAAAGTCTTTGTAATCCAAAATAGTGGGCACATCACTAGTTAAAGTCTTGACCTCTTCAAACCCACTTTTATCAATTTTCTCAACAAGATTTTCACCCTCCAAATCATAGGGACGCCTTCTAACTAAAGTTGACTCTTCTCCAGTCCCTTTTTCATCAATCTTAATATTACTAAACAAAGAATCAATAGAGGAAACACCAATTATTTTAAGATCTTCATCACTTTTATGATAGTAATCACTAGAAAACGCTCTTTCTAAAAATTCTCTTTTAGCTCTAAGCATAGCGGTCCTTTTCTTACTTTCATCCATAGAAACATAAAGAGCTTTAATCATCAATTTTATTCAACTTTTCTTCTATAAAAGTGTTGAAAGCTTTTTGCGTATTGACAAATTCTTTAATATTGCCCTCAAGATCAGAGGTATTTCTATAATTATTATAAGTTGGATTACCATAGGAATTACCATAGTTATTAGAGGAATTACTTGGAAAAGGCCTAAGAGTAAAATTACCTCTATAAGCATTGTTACTAAAATTGTTTCGCGAGATAAAATTCACATCTATGGCATCACTATTTTGCTCAATAAAAGTAGACAAAGGCACATCACTAAAATCAATAGGAGCACTTTTATTAGCAACCAACTTCATAAGAGCATCAACTGTTTAACTCAAAGAATTTATTTCTTCTACCGAATTGACCTTTTTAGTAGTAGGAGCTCTTTCGGTATGCCATTGCGAGTAATTTGCCATAATATTGTCTAGCAATTTAGTAGCTTCACCCAAGGTAGTTTCCATAAAAGTACCCCCCCCCATGATGGAATCTAAAAGATTACGAGAAACAAAATTCAATCCCGCATATTTTTTTTGTATAATCATCCAAAGATTTAAATCATGAGTTGGGCAATTCCTTAGCATCAATTTCATCCTTTCCCAAGATTGTGCAACATGCTCATGTTCAAGTTTCTTGAAATTCATGATCTGGGTTCTAAGGGAAATATTTTTTTAGGCGAAAAATACTTAGTGATAAAAGCATCCTTGCACTTGTTCCAAGAATCAATACTATTGCGAGGCAAAGAAGAAAACTAAATTTTTGCACGATCTCGCAAAGAAAACAGAAATAATTTCAACTTCACAACATCATTGTCCACATCTTTTTTCTTTTGCATATTGCATAATTCCACGAATGTGTTAAGATGGGACGCAGCATCCTCATTAGGAGTACCGGCAAATTGATCTTTCATGACAAGATTCAGCAAAGCAGTATTAATATCACAAGACTCCGCACTAGTGGCGGGACGAGAAATCGGAGTGCTAATAAAATCATTGTTGTTGGTATTTGAGAAATCACACAACTTGGTGGTCTCTTGAGTCATGATGAATTCACAATAAGATTGCACTCGAAAACAGATCTGAGGAGAAAACGGCGAACAAAAAAGAGGGCGAATAAAACGGCAAATTTTTGTGAAGTGTGGGAGAGGAAAATGGGAGGCAAATGGCAAATAATGTAAATTGCGAGGGGATGAGATTTGTGATTAGGAACCTGGTTCATATTGAAGATCCTCCCCGGCAACGGCGCCAGAAATTCCTTTTGATGTCTGCTAGAACTACGTCGGTATTTCCCCAAAGAGGAAGGGATGATGCAGTATAGCGACGGTAGGTATTTCCCTCAGACCACGGTTATCGAACCAGTAGGAGAACCTCCTCACACCACGTAAACAGCACCTGCACAAAAATAACAAATACTCGCAACCCGACGTGTTAAAGGGGTTGTCAATCCCTTTCGGGTACGGCGCCTCAAGATAGGCAAATAACGTGAGGTAAAAGTGGTAGATAGGATAAATAGATCACATAACAAATAAATTGCAGCTAGGTATTTTTGTATTTGGTTTAATAGATCTGAAAATAAATGCAAAGGAAAATAGATCGCAAAGGCAAATATGATGAAAAGAGACCCGGGGGCTGTATGTTTCACTAGTGGCTTCTCTCGAGAAAAATAGCAAAAAGTGGGAAAACAATTACTGTTGGGCAATTGATAGAACTTCAAATAACCATGACAATATCCAGGCAGTGATCATTATATAGGCATCACGTCCAAGATTAGTAGACCGACTCCTGCCTGCATCTACTACTATTACTCCGCACATCGACCGGTATCCAGCATGGATCTAATGTATTAAGTTCATGGATAAACGGAGTAATGCAATAAGAACGATGACATGATGTAGACAAGATCTATTTATCTATTTATGTAGATATAGACCCCATCTTGTTATCCTTAGTAGCAACGATACATACGTGTCGGTTCCCCTTCTGTCACTGGGATCAAGTACCGTAAGATTGAACCCACTACAAAGCACCTCTTCCCATTGCAAGATAAATAGATCAAGTTGGCGAAACAAAACCCAAATATCGGAGAAGAAATACGAGGCTATAAGCAATCATGCATATAAGAGAGATCAAAGAAGACTCAAATAACTTTCATGGAAAAAAACATAGATCTGATCATAAACTCAAAGTTCATCGGAACCCAACAAACACACCGCAAAAAGGCTTACATCATATGGATCTCCAAGAGACCATTGTATTGATAATCAAGAGAGAGAGAGAGGAAGCCATCTAGCTACTAACTACGGACCCGTAGGTCTACAAAGGACTACTCATGCATCATCAGAGAGGCGCCAATGGAAGTGGTGAACCCCTCCATGATGGTGTCTAGATTGGATCTGGTGGTTCTGGACTCTGCGGCGGCTGGGATTGATTTTTGTCGACTCCCCTAGGGTTTCTGGAATATTAGGGTATTTATATACCAAAGAGGTGGTTCAGGGGGCACCCAAGGTGGGCACAACCCACCGAGGGCGCTGGGCCACTGGCGCTACGGTGGTCTTGCCTCCTCGAGGCACCCCCCATGTGCAGCCTTGGCCCACTGGATGTCTTCTGGCCCAAAAAAATCCTCCAAAAGTTTCGTTGCGTTTGGACTCCGTTTGGTATTGTTTCCTGCGATGTAAAAAACATGTAGAAAACAGCAACTAACACTGGGCACTATGTCAATAGGTTAGTACCAAAAATGATATAAAATGACTATAAAATGATTGTCAAACATCCAAGAATGATAACATAACAGCATGGAACAATCAAAAATTATAGATACGTTGGAGACGTATCATGCTACCCGAGATACTGCTACACGACCAGCTGCCCTGGCTCTTGCACGTGCTGCCACTCTGGGCGCTGTTGCTGCTGCACGACCAGCTGCTCCGGCTGCTCTCTAGTACTATGTTCCCTGCTGGAGCGGCTACCCTAGATCACTTCTACTCTGCCACTAGTGCTCGAGGGGGCAAAACTATTAGCGCATTGCTTTTTTGCTACTAGTGCATTCAATTACAACAGTAAAATTCAGTTTCGACAGCAAAATTCGATTTCGACGGTAAAATTCAGTTTCGACAGTTAAATACAGTTTCGACGGTTAAGTTCAAAGATGAGCGGCTGATGTATTTTACATCTAGCACTTTGTGGTTATGTATTTTACATCATCTATTGGAGATGGTACTAGAATTCCACTCAGGTTTACGTTGTCTCTTGATACGTCCATTTTGCATCATGCTTTTATATTGATATTTATTGCATTATAGATTGTTATTACACATTATGTTACAATACTTATGCCTTTTCTCTCTTATTTTATAAGGTTTACATGAAGAGGGAGAATGCCGGCAGCTGGAATTCTGGACTGGAAAAGGAGCAAATATTAGAGGCCTATTTCGCACAACTCTAAAAGTCCTAAAACTTCACGGAGATTGGTTTTGGAATAAATAAAAAATACTAGGCGAAGAAAGCACTAGAGGGGGGCCACCAGCCAGCCACAAGGGTGGAGGGCGTGCCCCCTGTCTTGTGGGCCCCCTGGCAGGCCCCCGATGCCCATCTTTTGCTATATGGTGTCTTTTGCCCTAGAAAAAAATCCTAGAGAAGCTTTCGCGATGAAGCGCCATCGTCTCGAGGCGGAACCTAGGCAGGACCAATCTAGGGCTCCGGCGGAGCTACCAGGTAAACATCCCTCTAGGAGGGGGAAATCATCGCCATCGTCATCACCATCGATCCTCTCAACGAGAGGGGGTCGATCTCCGTTTTGGAATATTTTGAAAAATTAGGAAAATTAAAAGTAGTCCGAAAGAGACACAAGGCGACCACAAGTGTGGAGGGCGTGCCCTACCCCCTGGGCGCGCCCCCTTCCTTGTGGCTGCCTCGTGTGCCCTCCGGACTTCGTTTTCTTGCACGATACTTCTTTTGGTCGGTAAAAATTCATTATATAATCTCCCGAAGGTTTTGACCACCTTACCACGACAAAATCCCATGTTTTTGTTTTGAGCTATTTTCTACCAGAGTTTTCAAGGCCAGGCATCATGACGTCCTCCTCCTCCAACAACACGGACAGTGATGCTTGGTTGATGCAGATGGAACTGAGAAGGGAGGATGCTGAGGGAGTCACGATGAAGGAGGATGAAGAATATTCTTGAGGACCACCCTCCGGCTTCAAAGAGAGGCACTCTGGCTGGCATCTCAACTATTCCCAATCCCCCATTGAGCAATTGGGACCACAAGAAACCATGAAGACCAAGAGGTTCGAGAAGGGCTTCCCCCTAGGAGGCCCTTACACAGGTTACGTCGAAACAACTTTCATAATTTGGTTCATAATTACGGAGTGGAGAACACCCCTCGTACACATATACCCTCCAATTGGAAAATATCTCGTCCAAGTGAAAGCAATGCAAGGAAGAGCTCTTCGGGGCCTGAAAATAAGCATCTTATGGAGGAAATTCAGAAAAATGCAAATATGCTCCAACGTGTGCTCCAAGAACTGCAAGTTTCGAAGGGTGCATTAATTAAGCTAACGGAATCATCAACAACTCCATCATTGCCACCTCCGAAGAAAGAGACATAAATACATGGGTATGGGCACTCCCCTTGGTAACTGCCAAGCTTGGGGGAGGTGCCCTGGTATCGTATCACCATCACATCTCTATCTTTATCGTTTTCTTAGTTCGATCCATTTGGTTATATCTTGATCTAGTAGAATAAAGTTTTAGTATGATCTAGCCTTAAGTTTTGCTTTGATCTCTATCTGTGTAATTGAGTCCGTGAGTTATATATAATAAAGAGTAGTTTTGAGTTGAGGGCTTTGCAATCTTGCTATGATCTTCAGGGAATTAAAGAAAGAATAAAAGAAATAAAAATATCATATGTTGATCTTATGGAGAGTAATGACTTCACATATAAAGAGTGTGATGAATAAAAGTTGTTGAGAGTTGACAAACATAGTTTTGGTCATGTTGCAATTAATAGGAAGTAATAAAGAAAGAGCAGTTTTACATATAAATATACAATCTTGGACATCTTTTGTGATCGTGAGCACTCATTAAAATATGACATGCTAAAAAGTTGATGCTGCATAAGGAAGACAACGTAATGAGCTATGTTTTCTTATATCTGAAGAGAAGTTATATTGTCATGGATCATCCAACATGTTGAGCTTGCCTTTCCCTCTCATGCTAGCCAAATTCTTTGCACCAAGTAGAGATACTATTTGTGCTTCCAAACATCCCTAAACCCAGTTGTGCCATGAGAGTCCACCATACCTACCTATGGGTTGAGTAAGATCCTTCAAGTAAGTTGTCATCGGTACAAGCAATAAAAATTGCTCTCTAAATATGTATGACCTATTAGTGTGAAGAGAATAAGCTTTATATGAACTTGTGATATGGAAGAAATAAAAGCGACGGACTGCATAATAAAGGTCCTTATCACAAGTGGCAATATAAAGTGACGTTCTTTTGCATTAAGATTTTGTGCATCCAACCATAAAAGCGCATGACAACCTCTTCTTCCCTCTGCGAAGGGCCTATCTTTTATTTTTACCTTCTACCCTCATACAAGAGTCTTGGTGATCTTCACCTTTCCTTTTTACACTTTAACCTTTGGCAAGCACTAAGTGTTGGAAAGATCCGGACATATATATCCACTCGGATGTAGGTTTTCATAAAGTATTATTGTTGACATTACCTTTGAGGTAAAAGGTTGGGAGGCGAAACTATAAGCCCCTATCTTTCTCTATGTCCGACTGAAACTTTGTACCCATAAGTATCGTGTGAGTGTTAGCAATTGTGAAAGACTAAATGATAGTTGAGTATGTGGACTTGCTGAAACGCTCCTATTTTGACTCTTTCCGATGTTATGATAAATTGCAATTGCTTCAATGACTGAGATCATAGTTTTTTAGTTTTCAATGAAGTTTCTGATTCATAATTTACCTTGTGAATGAATTGTTACTTTAGCATAAGAAATAATATGACAATACATGCTGTTGTTCTAAAGATAATCATGATGCTCTCATGTTCGTATTTTATTTTATCTACACCTCTATCTCTAAACATGTGGACATATTTTTCGATATCGGCTTCCGCTTGAGGACAAGCGAGGTCCAAGCTTGGGGGAGTTGATACGTCCATTTTGCATCATGCTTTTAGATTGATATTTATTGCATTATGGTCTGTTATTACACATTATGTCAAAATACTTATGCCTTTTCTCTCTTATTTTATAAGGTTTACATGAAGAGGGAGAATGCCGGTAGCTGGAATTCTGGACTGGAAAAGGAGAAAATATTAGAGACCTATTCTGCACAACTCCAAAAGTCCTGAAACTTCACGGAGATCAGTTTTGGAATAAATAAAACTATTGGGCAAAGAAAGCACCGGAGGGGGGCCACCAGCCAGCCACATGGGTGGAGGGCGCGCCCTACCCCCTAGCAGGCCCCCGATGCCCATCTTATGCTATATGGTGTCTTTTGCCCTGGAAAAAATCATACAAAAGTTTTCGGGGCGAAGCACCACCGTCTTGAGGCGGAACCTGGGCAGGACCAATCTAGGGCTCCGGCGGAGCTGTTCTACCGGGGAAACATCCCTCCGGGAGGGGGAAATCATCACCATCGATCCTCTCATCGAGAGGGGGTCAATCTCCATCAACATATTCACCAGCACCATCGCCTCTCAAACCCTAGTTCATCTCTTGTATCCGATCTTTGTCTCAAAACCTCAGATTGGTACCTGTGTGTTGCTAGCAGTGTTGATTACTCCTTGTAGTTGATGCTAGTTGGTTTATTCGGTGGAAGATCATATGTTCAGATCCTTAATGATAATTAATAATCCTCTGACTATGAACATTAATATGCTTTGTGAGTAGTCATGTTTGTTCCTGAGGACATGGGAGAAGCCTTGTTATAAGTAATCATGTGAATTTGGTATTCGTTCAATATTTTGATGAAATATTTGTCTCTCCTCTAGTGGTGTTATGTGAGCGTTGACTACATGACACTTCACCATGATTTGGGCCTAGAGAAGGCATTGGGAAGTAATAAGTACTTGATGGGTTTCTAGAGTTACAGAAGCTTAAACCCTAGTTTATGCGTTGCTTCCTAAGGCGTTGCTTCCTAAGGGGTTAGGTTTACCTTAATTCTTCTTTCGTAGTTGCGGATGCTTGCGAGAGGGGTTAATCATAAGAGGGAGGCTTCTCCAAGGAAGGACAGCACCCAAGCACCGGTCCACCCACATATCAACTTATCAAAGTAACAAACATGAATCATATGAGCATGATGAAAACTAGCTTGACAATAATTCCCATGTGTCCTCGGGAGCACTTTGCTTCATATAAGAGTTCGTCCAGGCTTGTCCTTTGCTACAAAAAGGATTGGCCCACCTTGTTGCACCTTGTTTACTTTTGTTACTTGTTACCCGTACGAATTACCTCATCACACAACTATCTGTTACCGATAATTTCAGTGCTTGCAGAGAATACCTTACTGAAAACCGCTTGTCATTTCCTTCTCCTCCTCATTGGGTTCGACACTCTTACTTATCGAAAGGACTATGATAGATCCCCTATACTTGTAGGTCATCATCTCTATTGTCCTGCTTCAGGATCGTCGTCGTACAACTCACTGGAGCTGCTCCAATGACGAAACCCTCATCACAGCGGAGCAGTACCCTCGGCTCCATCTCCAGACGCCTAAGATCTTCTTCCCCTCCTCCGACAGCCACATCAGCCGCAACATCCTCAGCGACCAACCCAACGATGCTGAGACCTACATGGCTTCGCCAAAGAGGCTGTACACTTGTTCCATCGCTTTTTTACTCTACATGTTATATATATTGTCCACTAAGCTTGTGTAGTAACGTGAAATACGATTGGTTTCTCCTACTATATGACAAGCAGTGAGGTACTAGGCAACTTAGCTATCCGTGATGGACTCTCTCGAAAGCCATATGAAAGTGTGTTATATCGACTAGAGGGGGGTGAATAGGCGATTTTTATGAATTCTTCACTGAGGAATTTGCTGGTGAGGAAATTCCTTAGCGAAGAACTACTTGCAGCAGAATATGTACTCAGAAGTAAACATAACAGGATACACACATAGTCAGCATGATGAAAGAAGACTAAAAACAGAGTACGGAAAGCGTAAACACGGGATAACAAGATGAAGACAAACAGACTGAAGAAATTGAACTGAGGAATTTGTGAAAGTCTTGATCAAAGTCTTCAAGCACGATATGAACAACATGCAACATGAGAATGAGGAAATGGAAGAGTTGAGGAAATAGAACCGGTAGTTGGTGAAGACAATGATTTGGTAAACCAGTTCCAACTGCTGTCTTAGTTATGCGTCTGGTTGAGCGGTGAGTATTTAAACTCGAGGACACACAGTCCGGACACCCGATCTCGAGCCGCAACTCGGGACACCCGATCCTCACCGTATTCTCCTTGAACTAAGACCACGCAGGCCTCGTCCAATCACTCGTGGTAAGTTTTGGTGACTTCCAAACCTTCACAGACTTGGTCACTCGGCGATCCACAATTCCTCTTGGATGCTCTAGACCTTAACGCCTAACCGTCTGGAAGAAGCACAGTCTTCAAAGGTAACAAGCCTCGGATCCACGCAGATCAATTTCTTGATGATGCTCAATCACTTTGGGTTTGTGGGGGTTTGGTTTTGGGATTTTCCTCACTTGATGATTTTCGCTCAAAGTCCTCGGAGGATGGGTTGCTCTCAAATGACAACTGTCAAGTTCTCTCGGGCGCCAACCAGCTAGTGGTTGTAGGGGGCTATTTATAGCCTAGGAGCAGCCCGACATGATAAGACATAAATGCCCTTCAATGATATGACCGTTAGGTGGATAAGATATTTTGGGACAGCCGTGTAGCTTGACTGAAGAACGATCGGAAATTTGACTCTCAAATTCCTCGGGGCTATCATGTTCCTCCTTTGTGTAGGCAATTCAGCTTGGCGAATTCCTAACTCTCGATCGAGCAAAGTCATCGGTGACGGAAGAACTGTGTCTCATCCATTGAAGAATTTGGTGAAGCTGTATGAGATTTCAATGGCTTCACTCGAAGGGATTGGTAGGTGTAGGATTTTGAGTTGAGCATCACTTGGAAATTTTTCCTTAGTATTTCCTCGACCCCTTTAACGATGACGGTGTTTCCTATGACTCAAGAAAGAGAAAATGAAACTACGAAAACAAAAGTCTTCATGCTTCATATTCCTCGAATGAATATCAAGTCTTCAAGGTCACACCAATTTCTTCACTTTCAAAGTCTTGTAAAGTCTTGAATGTCAAAGTCTTGATCGAACAACTTCATTTTTAGGGTCGACTTTTTACGTAAATATCAAACTCCTCATAGACTTATAGACCTGTGTACACTCACAAACACATCAGTTACTTAACCTATAAGTCTTCAATACACCAAAATCACTAAGGGGCACTAGATGCACTTACAATCTCCCCCTTTTTGGTGATTGATGACAACATAGGTTAAGTTTTCAACGGGGATAAACATATGGAGTGTAAATACTGATATTGAGGAATTTGATTGCAAGATATAGAAGAACTCCCCCTGAATATGTGCATAATGCGGAATTTGCTTTTGAGGCAATGCACATTTGAAGTGTTGAATCATGGAGATCTTCCCCTATATCTTGTAATTCATACACGCATTTGATAATATGAAGAATTTGAAATGCATGATGAAATATGATGCTGATGAGATTCACATCGTGCAATAATATTATTTGGGAATAAGCATGCGAATATCACATCAAAATTTGAGCTCAAGCATCACATTGAGCTTAGTGCTTCAAAAGCATCAGAGCATCAAATGTATCAAAGCACGATCAAAAGTATCAAGGCACCATCGGATTAAGATTACAACTCGATCCAATAAAAAGTTTCGGAAGAACGAGAGTTGTAACTTAATAAAAACGCCCATAATATAAACCCGCTTGAAGACTAACTCAGATTTCTCCCCTTTGTCATCAAATGACCAAAAGGATCGAAATTGAGGACTAACGCCTGAAGATTTTCAAGTCGATGGAGGCGCCCGGCGTTATCGGGTTGGATGTTGAAGTAGGGCTGCCGCGATGTCGCCCAAATCTTCATGTTCATCAGTTTCACGCGATGAAGAATAAGAGCTAGCCACCAAATCAGGAACTTTGACTCTCTTGAATTTCTTGGAGGTGGTGCAGACCGGTCAAAGCTTCACGAAGACCCATAGTCTTCAATTCTTCCATGAATATACATGATTAAGAACAGCCCAGTGCGGTTGAGGGTTTCATGAAGGTAGTACTGATTTTCTTCTTTGCATTATCGTTGAGGTCATGTTGTGAAGAATTGCAGCAAATTGCCGCTTTACCCATTTTTGATTGTGTTCAACCTTCCGATGAAGGCGAGGAGTAACTCACGATCGGTCATCACCACAGGTCTTTGTGGCTTGAGGATTTTGCTTGGTTTGAGGTATTTGCGGCGGTGTCATGCGTTGCGAGAATCGTCATTGGTGGAGTAAGATGCAGCCTTGCGAAATTGTCCATCCAATGGACGAGTGCCTTCATCAATCACAACTGCTGCCTTGCCCTTATCATCGGATGATGGCCCGGTCGCTGAGGACTTCAATAGGCGGCAAGTAGCTGCCATGATTGAGTGTCGACCTTGTAGTTCGGTGAAGATCTTGCCCTTATGAATCTCATGATCCAAAGGCGCATATGGCTTCAGCTCAAAAGGTGACATTGCAACATTGGCGAGTCCTCATGAAGAAATCATGGAAGTTGACAGAACGCCATGAATGATATTGAAAAGCATGTTCTTCATGATGCCAACGACATCTTCTTCATTTGAGTCGTGGCCTTTGATGGGACTCATTGTCTTCGTCAAGATTCTATAGGCGGTCCGAGGCACATCTGACAAATCCTTGACGAGGAATTTGGTTCGAGGGCTTGTCACGGCTTCAGCGGCTTCATGAGCACTGCATAAAGTGATCGACAGTTCGCGATCATTGTAGATGCAACGTCTTGATTCATGGGGAGGATCAAGAGGAAGGACACGAAGCAATTCAGTTCTTTGGTGCCTTGTAGTGAGTATTCTCTGTCATCAATCCAGCACCCATGAATTGATATCTTGACATCTCCGGTGATGTGCGGGGTGGCATAGAAGCGAAGAATGAGTTCTTCATTCGATCCACGAGATATCGGTCAGAAATTCGGTATACGCATCGTGAAGAACACGAGTCTTGGCTCGAAGCACGGCGGTGATTCGATATCTACATGAGGAATATGCTCATGGTCGAAGATCTTGTCCTTGTCAAACAGCGAGGAATAGAAGTTTGCTTGAGTAGGAGTCGGAGCGTCTTTTCCTCATTCGGCGAGTCATATGGATTATAGCGATGAAGAACACATGCTCGTAAAAGAAGTCTTCACCTTGAATTTTTGCTTGCTCGAGCGGATTCTTGGTTTGGGCAGAGGAATATCGATGATTTGCAACACAACCTCGAGGAATCGCGATCTCGGGTTCTTCAGGCTGAGGAATTTCTGGTTCCTCTCCTTGTGCAGTTTGAGGATCAGCAGTGGGTTCTTCAGCGCTAGTGGCTGGAATTTCTTCATTGACAGACGATGTGGGATGAGTTTCTTCAGAGCCCAATTGAACAGTTGTAGCCGGGGACTGAGGAACTTGTAGAATCGGAGTGAAGAGAGGAGTATTGGGATGCTGACTTTCCCAAAAGTCATCGTTCATCACTGGTGTAGTGCACCCAATATCCACGTCTTCGTCTTCTTTTTCAATTTCCTCAACACCTGCCTCTTCGGTGTGAACCGAGGCATGGGTGAGAAACAAGCTGGCGGTGAAGGAATGCTTCCACTTCAATTTCTTCATCAAGCTGTTACGAGGTAGCAGATTGATTTTCTTCATCTGATCCGCTTGGGATCATGTAATCTTCTCCATAATGAACAATTTCCTTAGACGACATGGAGGAGATGGGAATGGCATCAATAGGATTTTCAAGTGAGCTGGTCATTGGCTTCATTTTCTTCGCAGCCGAAGAATTTGACGCAGCTGATGCCTTCCTCTTCTTCACGGCAGCTCGTCCTGCAGCCTTTGTCTTCTTCACTTCATAAGTAGAAGGAAGAATTGGAGTTGGTGTTGGTGTTGGCGCAGAAGGAGCTGAGGGCGTGGAGCAGTTTCTTGAGCGAATGGCTGTGCGATTGCCTGTTTCCTTGAGTTTCTTGGTAGCACCACTAGTGGATGCCACAGGAATTTCTTGGCGGTTGGAATGGAGTCATCATTTATGCGCCCAAGACCAACGCTCGGATGCCTTCCATGTTTTGCGTGTCAATTGTGTTATTTATTTGTTTGTTGCATTTCATCATCGCATCATCCGCATTGCATCATCATGTTTTCAAAACTTGCAGCCGTCCCAGTCTCTTTGTTCTCTCCGTTGTCCGTTCTGAGCCCACACACACTTGCACGCGCCCATGCATGTCCGAAATATTATTTTTATAAGTGGCCGGAAAATGTTCTCGGAATGGGTTGCAACTTGTCGTGCGGTCTTATTATAGTGTAGACAGACCGCCTGCCAAGTTGCATCGCATTCGGAGTCCATTTGATAGCCCAACCGTTAAACCTACAACCGCAATATAGTCGGTTAAATCGTCAGACGTTTTCGGTCTCCGGAAGCTGTCTTGCGGCTGCATCTCTCCCTCTTCTCTTAGACCAACCCGCTCTTCACAATCCGCCGAGCCAATCTAGCCCTCTCGTCAGCCCGCAGCCCTCCTCGCGAGCGTCCGAAAGTTGTCCCGGACTCGAACCGGTTTGTCGCTACCGTTGTGTCCGGATCATCCCCTAACGTCTACAAAACATCTCCGTTTTGCTAATTGGGCTTCCCTAGCCTATTTTTCTGCCCGTCCGATTCACGATCGGAGGGCGAGATAGCCCCAAACCAAAATCCTTGCTATATATATCGTCCTAACCCTAGCATTTGGGACAACCTCCTTGATTCCCGTGCGCCGCCATCGCTCTCCGTCCCTTCACCCAGATCATTGCCACTTTCCCTTGCTCTCCGTGCCCAACCAACCACGCGCGCCCCGATCCTAAATTCATCTCGGCCTCCACCCCGAGCCAATCGCCAGACTCCTTCCCGGTCCTCCATCTCACCTCCCTTGACCTCCATCGCCCGCGTCGCCGGAGCTGCTCCATCGCCTTTCGAACCTGCCAGGCGTCTCCTCCGCTCCCAGACCCAGGCCGCCGTCCGGCCTCGCCGGCGGTCGCCGGAGCGATCCATCGAACCTCTCTCTCGCGACCTGCACTCCTTCCCTTCCCCTACTTCCCTCGTTCCTCACTGTCTCTTACGCTTGCAACAGATCGAGCCATGGCACCGCCCTAGGTTCTTCAGCGCCATGGATGGCGCGCCATTGGGGAGCTCCCGCCGCTGGATCCTCCGCCTCGCCGGAAACCTCTGCGCCGCCCGCCAGAGTCCCTCCTCGCCGGCCTCTGCTTCTCCTGCTCCAGATCGAGCGCCGCCGGCCTCTGCTCTCTCTGCATCGAGCAGAGAGGCCTCGCTCGTCCCGCTCGTCCCGCGCCGTTGACCCGTCGCCCTGCCGCGGCTCTAAAGCCCAGCCGCTGGATCTCACCGCCTCCTCCACCGACCTGGGCTTGGCCCATGGGTGAGGCCCCCAGCGCCTCCTTTTTTTTCCTTTCTGTTGGGCCTGCTCCAGCCAGATTGGGCCCAGTGCATGTTTTTTTTCCTGTCTGTGATTTTCACATTATCCGGTAATTCTTGTTTCTGAAAAACCCTAATGTTCATGCATATAATAACTCCACAACCGTGCATCGGATTAAAACAAATTATATATGTAAAATGCTTAGTTTTTCATCTAGTTTCATAATATGCCACTTTCATCCATGTTTAAAATGTTTAAAATGTTGTTTGTTTAAATTTGCTCAAATGCCATGTTAAAATGATTTATTTCATAACTAAATAACCGTAGCTCGGTTTTAAATGTTCTTTATATGTAAATGGGGTGGAAAATGCCTAGATTAACATGGTCCACTTTATTTTCCTGTTTAACAACTTTAAAATATGTTTTAGGGCAGAACAGTAGCAAATTCATAAATTGCATATGAGGTTTTTCCGGAATTGTTGTTTGTTGTTCCGGCCTCATTTAAACTTGCCTAAATATTTAGTTTACTTTTGCTTCACCCCTTGCCTTGTTTAACAACATTTAATATTGATGAGTAGCATAACTGAGAGAGAACTAAATAATTGCATGTGGTGTTTTGTCAGTATGCAACTCTTTGCATATTGAGCTCCACTTAATTTGTAGGATTGTTTGTGCACTTTGCCATGCCATGCATATTTAAACCGGACATGCATCATCCTTGGTTGTGCATCAAGCCATGTTTATGTGATGGTTGTTTACTATGTTGTTTGCTTCTTTCCGGGTTGCCTCTCTCATTAGCTTTGGTTTTGTTCCGGAGTTGTGAGGATTCGTTCCACTACTCCCGTTCGTCTTCTTCATGGACTCGTTCTTCTTCCTTGCGGGATTTCAGGCAAGATGACCGCTACCCTGGATCTCACTACTATCATTGCTATGCTAGTTGCTTCGTTCTATCGCTATGCTGCGCTACCTATTACATGTTTGTCCAGCCATCCCATATCGCCATGAACCCCTAACCTTTGACACCTTTCCTATGCAAACCGTTGTTTGGCTATGTTACCGCTTTGCTCAGCCCCTCTTATAGCGTTGCTAGTTGCAGGTGAAGTTGAAGATTTCTCCATGGTGTACAGGATTTTGGTTGGGATATCACAATATCTCTTATATTATTAATGCATCTATATACTTGGTAAAGGGTGGAAGGCTTGGCCTTATGCCTGGTGTTTTGTTCCACTCTTGCCGCCCTAGTTTCCGTCATACCGGTGTTATGTTCCCGGATTTTGCGTCCCTAACGCGGTCGGGTGATTTATGGGACCCCCCTGACAGTTCGCTTTGAATAAAACTTGTCCAGCAAGGCCCAACATTGCCTTTTACCATTTGCCTCACCACCACCTACTTTTCCTTGGGAGTCGCGCATCCCAGGGTCATCTTTTATAGCCCCCGTGCGGTGCTTGTCTAAGCGTTGGTCCAAACTAGAGCACCGTCGGGACCATCCCTTGGCAACAGGTTACGTCGGTACTGTGACGCTTAGCTCATCCGGTCGTGGCACGAGGCGAGATCTGTGCGGCTACTATCGGGATGTCGATGCGCGGGCGGCTTTGCTGGTCTTGTTTTACCATTGTCGAAATGTCTTGATGTACGGGATCTGAGTCGATCGGAGTGTCTCGGTGAAGGTCTATTCCTTCGATGATCGCGAGAGCTTGTCATGGGCTAAGTTGGGACACCCTGCAGGTATAAACTTTCGAGAGCCGTGCCGCGGTTATGTGGCAGATGGGAATTTGTTAATGTCCGGTTGTAGACAACTTGACACCAGATCCGAATTAAAACGCATCAACCGAGTGTGTAGCCGTGATGGTCTCTTCTCGGCGGAGTCCGGGAAGTGAACACGGTTTCTGGGTTATGTTTGACGTAAGTAGGTGTTCAGGATCACCTCTTGATCATTACTAGTTAAAGACCGTTCCGCTTGTTCTCTTCTCGCTCTCCTTTGCGTATGTTAGCCACCATACTTGCTTAGTCGCTGCTGCAACCTCACCACTTTACCCCTTCCTTTCCCATTAAGCTTTGCTAGTCTTGATACCCATGGTAATGGGATTGTTGAGTCCTCGTGGCTCACGGATACTTCAAAACCAGTTTGCGGTGCCTATGTTACGGCGGTGACACAACCAAGTTCAAGGAGGAGCTCGAATAAGATCTTGCCCCTTTGTTGTTTCGTTCTAGTGATCAGTAGTGGAGCCCAGTTGGGGTCGATCGGGGACCTTTGTCGCATTTGGGGTTCTTCTTTTATTTTGGTTCCGTAGTCGGACCTTGATTGTATCTGGATGATGTAATGCTTTATTCATGTAATTGTGTGAAGTGGCGATTGTAAGCCAACTATGTATCTCTTTCCCTTATGTATTACTTGGGTTGTGTGAAGATTACCTCAGTTGCGACATTGCTTTCAATGCGGTTATGCCTCTAAGTCGTGCTCGACACGTGGGAGATATAGCCGCATCGAGGCGTTACAAGTTGGTAATCGAGCCTTCCCGACCTTAGGAGCCCCTTTGCTTGATCGTTTTTAGCGGCGAGTTGTGTCTAGAAAAATGTTTTGAGTCATTTAGGAATTATATATCGAGAGTAGGATTCTTTTTACTCCCAGTCCTTGACCTTCGGTGAGGTATCTGACGTAGAGTTTTGACTCTTCTCTTCTTAAATTTCACTAAATTTTTTTAGGATCACGCTGGTATCTTGGAATCGTTTGATGGTTTTATGATGAGAACATTGTCTTGGTGCCTCCCGTCGGCGGGGTTTTTTAGTGGAGGTGTCCCGGGAGTTGATCTCCGAGGTGTTGTCGTCATAATTTTATCATTGCAGTTCTGGAATACGAGTTTAATCGCCGACATCGAAAATCTCTTTTATGCGGTTGTTGGTGAGATAACCCGATAACCCGATCTTGAGGTGAGTACGGAGTATTGCCATGACTCGTATAACGGATGCTTTTGAAGGTTGAGGTAGAGCGATTTCGAAGGTTTCTTGGTTATGTGTTGACGGATGGATACAGCTGGATGTAGGGATTGTTAGTTTGGGTGAGATATATTGCTTCCCCTGTATCCCCAACACCAGATTGCATAACCAGAAAGTTTCAGGAGTTTTATAGGTGGAAATTCAAGTAGCTCCTAGAATATATTTTCGACAGATGCATGATATGGGATTGGGTAAATCTCTATCATATGTATTTGTTCCGGCTTATTCTGCAAGCCAAATCCTTTGTTTTGTTTTATTTGTGGTATTCGAGTTGCTTCAATGTCAAATGTTGAATCCATACCTTTCCTAAACGGTGTTCTCATATTTCTATGGGAGTACTAATCCTTTTGATCATCGAGATTGTCATGTCAATTGTTTCCAACCGGTGCGCTTCTCTTCGAGATGATCCCATCATTCTCCCCATCAGCAAGACCAATTATCATTTCTTCTCAACGGTGTTTGTTTCATCCGTCTCCAAGTTGCCTTTGTTTTTTCCCGCCCACCCACCCTTTTTCCTCAAGGACTAAGATTTCTTTACCAAGTATCCTTTTATTTTTGTGAAGTTTCTCCATTCTTTTCCGTCAATGTTCTTATCCGGTGATCCTCGTGAAGATGCTCACGAGCTTCAAGTTCATCATTCTTCGTTCTTTTTCTTCTCGGTGGATCCAATTCAAGCTTCGATATTCATCATATTCCTTTCCTCGTTTTCTAATGCTTTCACGTGCGGTGCACCTCATTATCATTCTACTTCTCGCTATTTGTTATTCGAGTGCTCAAGATATCTAGAAGATTCGTGTTTCCACTCTGCATTCGTTCAAGCTCTTTCGAGTGCGGTATCTCATTCAAGTCATTTAATTCAACGGTGCAACATCTCTTTTAAATCTTTACAACGGTGTTCTTTTGAGTGGGCCTAACCCACATGTCTTTTCGAGGATCTTACGACTCTTCTATTTTCCCGAGCTATCCTAAATTCTTCTCCAAGTTTGACGTAAGAATGAGTTATCATCAGTCAAATGTTTTTCTCCAAGATCTTTCAAATTCTTTTCATAGTTGTCTCAACCTCTTCGCTTTTGATTCTTCCGGTGTGCCTTAATAATTCTTGGTGGTGTTTCTCGTTGTCATTCTCATCATTTGAAGACCGAAGAAGGATTTCTCTTAAATCTTGGTCCATTCTCTTGAATATTCATGGTCCTAGCTTGATGCCATCCTCTCATAATTGCTTTCGATTGAGACAACTCTTTTCTTACCATCCGGAGCATTTCATGAGTTGTTTCCATTTCTTTCCTCCGAAGGCCATCATGTCATAATTCTTCATTCTCAGCGTGTAGCTATCATTCTGCAAATCTTACCGGTGCATCGTTCAAATATCCTCTAATCAGTTCATGTTCTCTTTGTTCTCATGTATCTAAATCCCCTCAAATATCTTCATTCGTTTTCCTATTCTTCCCGGCGAATTGTGGCTTTGTGAAAGTGCAACTAATCCCCGGGTGGTTTTGGTAATTAATAACAACATATATATCATTGAACTAATAGTTTCTTGAGAATCATTTCAGAAAGTTCAGTGATATGGGTATGGCAATGACTGAAGAATTGGACCCCTCAAAATGCTAAGGAAAACATTGGCAAAAGCTCAAGACTCCATTTTTGGTTTAGTGATCCAAGATCACATTGAGTCTATAGGAAAGCCAATACTATTAAAAGGGGATGAGGTTATGTTAATGATCTGGTTGCTCAAAGTGCTTAGTGATACATCTCCCAAACCATCAGCAATCTTTCATTCCAACATACACTCATAAGTAATCTCGGTCCCACCGATTCCATAAACTCAGTCACACCGAGATGAACCACCTCAGCCACAAAGCCAAACCCTAGATATTTCGGATTTTCCGATTCTGAACTCGGTCTCACCGAAACTAGTGTTGCCAAGCTTCTGTAACCTTCTGTCATCAAATCGGTGTCACCGAGATGATAAAGTCGGTCCCACCGAAATTGGCAAACCCTAGTCTTTGGAAGAATCGGACTCACCGAGATTGTATTTTCGGTCCCACCGAAAATCCCAACGTTCACAAGATTTGAACTTTCGGTCTCACCGAGTTGTCAACTTCGGTCTGACCGAGATTGGTCAAATGTGTGTAACGGTTGGATTTTGTGTGGAGGCTATAAATACTCCTCCACCCCCTCTTCATTCATGGAGAGAGCCATCAGAAAGAACTACCACTCCTACCTTACATTTCTGAGAAGAGAACTACCTACCCTTGTGTTGAGATCAAGTTGCTCCACTCCCACCATATGAAACTTGATTTCTAGCCTTCCCAAGTTGCTTTCCACTCAATCCTTTCTTCCACCACAGCCAAATCAGTGAGGAGAGTTGAGTGTTGGGGAGATTATCATTTGAAGCACAAGAGCAAGGAGTTCATCATCATCAACACCATCTATTACCTTTTGGAGGTGGTGCCTCCTAGATTGGTTAGGTGTCGCTTGGGAGCCTCCGTCAAGATGTGGAGTTGAACCAAGAAGTTTGTAAGGGCAAGGAGATCGCCTACTTCGTGAAGATCTACCCGAGTAAGGCTAGTCCTCCGTGGGCGTATGCCATGATGGCATAGACAAGGTTGCTTCTTCGTGGACCCTTCGTGGGTGGAGCCCTCCGTGGACTCTCGCAGCCGTTACCCTCCGTGGGTTGAAGTCTCCATCAACGTGGATTGACGATAGCACCACCTATCGGAACCACGAGAAAAAATCTCCGTGTCTCCAAATTGCGTTTGCTCTTCTCCACCTCTCTTTACTACATGTGCAATTTACTTTCCGCTGCCAATACTCTAGAGATGCATGTGTAGGGTGATACTTGACTTGATCATCATTGTGAATCTGTCAAAAACTTGTCTTAATCAAAAGGCTGAATTTTTATATTGTCAAGTAGTCTAATCACCCCCCCTCTAGACATACTTTCGATCCTACAAGTGGTATCAGAGCTTTGGTCTCCATTGTATTGGTTTCCATTGCATTGGACTCCATAAGCTTGGTTTCACAACCTAGGAGAGTATGGCGTCTAGTGAGGGTAATTTTCAGAGAGGTCCTTACTTTGATGGTTCAAATTTAGCTAGTTGGAAGCATAAAATGAAAATGCATATTCTTGGACATAACCGCCGCATGGGGCATTATTTGTGTTGGCTTGCAAGGTGAATTCTTGAGGAAGGAAAAGTTCGGATCGTGAAGCTACTGACGGATGAATTGCGGATGTTGCAAAACAATGCTCAAGCTTGTGACATTCTCTTCAATGCTTTGTGTCCCGAGGAGTTCAACAAAATCAGCCGTCTTGAGAATGCAAAAGAGATTTGGGATACTTTGGTGAAATGCACGAAGGTACCGAGTCCGTGAAGGAATCAAAGCTAGATGTTCTTCAAGGTCAACTTGACAAGTTCAAGATGAAGGAAGGTGAAGGAGTCGCTGAAATGTACTCTAGGCTTGCTCTCATCACAAATGAGATTGCCGGCTTAGGAAGCGAAGAAATGACCGACCGATTCATCATCAAGAAGATTCTCAGAGCTTTGGATGGAAAGTATGACACCGTGTGCACTTTGATCCAAATGATGCCAAACTACAAGAATCTCAAGCCTACCGAAGTCATTGGAAGAATTGTTGCTCATGAGATGACACTTAAAGATAAGGAAGAGCTTCACAACAAGTCAAGTGGTGCTTACAAAGCTACAAGTGATGCTCCCACAACCTCAAGTGACAAGCTAGTTTCCAATGAAGAGATAAGCCTAATGGTGAAGAATTTCAACAAATTCTACAAGAGTAGAAGCAAGGAAAGAAGCTCAAAGTCTAGATCATATGATGAAAAGAGATCTTCTAGTCGTGATCGAAACTGCTACAATTGTGGAAGACCCGGACACTACTCAAATGAGTGTTCGGCTCCCCACAAGAGAAGAGAAGAATCTCCAAGAAGAAGAAGCTCAAGAGAAGAGTCACCTCGGAAAGAGAGGAGTAGAGATGATCGTTATGAACGAAGATCCTCTCGGAGAAGCAAGGATTCGGAGAGAAAAGACAAGTCATCAAGGAGCTACACAAGAAGAAAACATCAAGCTCATGTAGGTGAATGGGTCTCCGGCTCCGACTCCGACAATCACTCGAAAGAAGCTATCACTCCAACTCGAATCTGATCAAGATGAAGGTGTTGCCGGTCTTGATCTTGTGTCCTCCAACTCCAACTCCTATGACTTATTTGATTCACCAAATGAGGGAATTGGAAGATGCTTCATGGCTACAGGCCCCAAGGTATCACACCCTGAATTTATTGACTTTGATAGTGATGAGGATGACTTGCTTGGTGAAGATGAGCTTTTACATGACAAATCTAGTGAGCGTAGTAATGATGAACATGCTAGTAGTCTTTATAGTCGAGAAGAGTCGAATGACAATGCTATGAAGGAGATTGAGCGTTTAACTAAAGAACTAAACACTCTCAAGTTAGCTCATGAATCAACTCAAGAAGATCATAGAGAGCTCCTAAGATCTCATGAGAAGCTACGCTTCGAGAAGCTCAATCTAGAGCAAGAACATGAGTTTCTAAAAGCAATCAATGACGATCTTCGAAAGAAGAGTTCTTCATATCTTGCCAAACGACTTCTCTTGTCTAATTTCTTGCCACCTATTAAAACTAAGCATGACAAGCATAAGAAAAATTCTTCATCTAGTAGTAACAATAACCATGGTTAATTCAATATTGTTGCTTCTAGTAGTTCTCTTGATTCCACTAACAATGTTTCAAGCCAAGTTATACTTGAGCAAGAAAATAGTTTATTGAAAGGGATTATAAAGAAAGGTGTCTACAAGAGCCTTGCGGAAGCAAGAACTTTGAGAAATTGTTACTTAAGCAAGGAAGGCAGGAAGAATCAAGGAATTGGTTTTGAGCGAAAGTTCAACGCCGAGGGTGTTGAATGGGAAGAAGGTCAATATCCCACTCCAAAGTTTGTTTCTCAAAAGGAGAAGTATGATCCTACTTCTTCCAATGTGGAAGAAGCTCAAGATGACCTTCCACCACAAGACCACAAGCTAAAAGGCAAGGACAAGCTTCAAGAGGAGATTGATGCATTTATTGAAGCACCTAAAGCCATGGTCAAGTGGGTTCCCAAGGAAGCGTCAAGTTCTACTTCGTCAAGCTCAACTACAACCCCAAGGATTCCCATCAAGATGATGTGGATCGAAGAAGAAGAACTAGAGAGTTCTTGAGGGTGACTCCGCCAACATACTTCACTCACATTCATTTTGGCAAGAACTTGTGCAATCAACTTCCACATCTTGCACTAGTTCATGGAGTCACAAACCCTCTTGTTGGTAAGTCAAGGGACAAGGTAATCATTGCTTTCATGGACATCATCTATTGTGTACTTCAATCTATGTCCATGGATATCCTTGTTTGTTCCTTGTGGGACTAACCCATGTAGGTATTGAAAGTGCCCGAATCCAAAGGATTGCTCCCAACTCTTGATGATCTTCATCAACATTGAGCATCCACATCTTCAACATCTACATGAAGTCTTCTCGACAACCCAAGGTTAGTTTGACCCTTTAAAAGGGTTCTCACATCAAGGGGAGCTTTGCTCTAAAGAATTGAGCTAAAGCATCTTCAAATGATGTGAACACATTAATGCTTTATGTAAAAGTGGTAACCCCACTTGTGCTTAAGCGATGAGTATGACCTATGATCAAATGTTCTCATTTGACTCCTAAGTCAATATACTCATATATAGATGACCTAGTCATCGACAAATTGTGTGATAGTAGCTAGTGTTTTGTTTGTGCATGTTTGACACATATTTCATTTGCTATCTTATTGTGTGAGCATGTTGGATGCATAATTTTATCCATTCAAGGACATCCATTTGTTGCTTTGGTCTTTTGGATTTTTCTAACCAAATGGATGGACAAGAATGCCTAAGTTCCTCCCCTAGCTATCTATGCTTTCTTGTCTCAAATTCTATTCATGCTTATATCACAAACTTTGAACAAGTCATTTTGGACACACCGAGTGAGGAGCACTTTCGGAGCCACCGATCCGTCTAAGGCTAAACTTCCAAAACCTTCTAAGTAATTTGGTCGAGACCAACCCACTCACACTCGGTCGGACCGAAAGCACTTGATTGATCTAGGTTTTCACCTCGGTGAAACGGAGTTGCAATTTTGGTGTGACGAAGTGTGTAGCTGCTTGCGATTATCCATCTCGGTGCCACCGAGTTTTACACTTCGGTCCCACCGACAAAAAGGGTATATATATCGAGGGCAGCATCGTTGATTCCTTCTTCAAAGCGCCTCACCCCCAAACCCCTTCTGCCGTCGCCGTGGTCTCCGGATCGTCTCCGTGTCGCTCTTTCGCCCTCGCCATGGTCTCCGTCGCCGTCAGCAGACATCTCTCAGCGTCGTTGCGCCGTGAGAGGAACTCCACCAAGTTAGGGTGAGTTTGATCCTCTCATGTTCCCATCTCCGACTCTATACGATTGGTTTGCCTAGCATCTTGCCATGTTTGAGATCTTCCTATCCAGCAGATTAGTTCTTAGAACGAAATTGAGTAAAAGTTTTAGGGTTAGGTTTCCGCGAACACATCTCGGTGAGACTGATTCTACATTCTCGGAATGACCGATTTGGCCTCTGGCCATTGCCTTTGCACCTTTCGGTCCAACCGAGTTGTGCAAATCGGTGCGACCGAAATGAGGAATTAGTGAAACCCTAGTGTTTTCGGCAGGACCGAAACCCACATCGGTCCAACCGAAAGTGGTGTGAATGGTACTGTTAGAACACTTGGATTCACGAATTTTAGACTCGATCGACCGAAATGCATTCTGTGAAAACCTAAAACTGAAATTTGAACTCATTTTTTGAAATCTTCGCAGTTTGTGATAACTCTTCTACTCTGCCTACACCTAATCTATTCATAGGTTGTCACCATGTCGGATGCGGTGACAGCGAACAGTCTGAGTCACCAATTGCTGATATTCGAGGCGGGCACTAGTCACGAGGCAGCAGCTTTTCGGATGATGGTGAGAGGAGCACACCAAGTGGTTTGCCTCCTGCAGCCACCAGGGCGGGAAGAAGAAGAATTACGATGAAGAAGATTACGATTTTATAGCTGAGGAAGAGATCTCCTCCAAGCCAAAGAGGAAAGTGGTTGCCAAAGAGCATCAAGGGCAACAAACCAAGAAAGGCACCGATAAAGTGAAGAAGTCCTTTGTTGCCAAGAAGCTGAGTATGGAAGAAGAAACTTGAGCAAAGTGAAGAAAACTTCCAAGAGGAAGAGGATTGTGCATGATGAAGCGGCAGATGATGATGATGATGAGGAAGCACCCCAGCCTCCTCAGAAGCCTAAGTTGATGGGTGATGCCATCAGGGCAGGAGCCACTTCTAAGTCCAAGCCATCTGCTCCGGCAAAGGCAGCTCAATCTAAGCTTCTTGCCAAGCCCAAGAAAGCTGTCGGGAACATTCACCTTGAGAGAAGAAGAAAGACAATGTGCCACCGGTGAGTCGGATGATGAGGCACTGTGTTCTTGAAACTCCGTCGAAATTGCCAATTCACAATGATGCTCATCCTCGAGCTGAAAACATGAAGGAAAGAAAGGATAGAGGTCTCGGGCTATGGAGACAAGCTGATCCATATCTTTGTGAGGAGAAGGACTGCTTTGTTGACCCAAGGTTCCACACCGAGAGCAGCGGGACTTCTATGAGGCTGTGCTTATGGACAAGAAGCCCATTGTTGCAGATACTAGATATGTTGTTGGGCATATATTGATAGTGAAGAGCACAGAGACTTCTTTCCACATGTGCATGAGAGCTTCTTTGCATGTGGTGTTGCGGATTTCGTTGGTCGAAGTTGTGACTTGGAATGATGAGATGATCATGCAATTCTATGCCTTTGCTCATTTCTATCCGGATGGTAAGATCACATGGATGGTGAAGGCCAAAGATTCTCTTCAACTGTTGAAGAATGGGCAGCACTGCTGAATGCTCCAGTGTAGAGAGAGGATGATGTTGATGTCTATGGTATTCCCAAGAAGAACCATGAGTCTATGAAGAACATGTACAATGAGGTACCAGCCAAGGATGTAGAGATCTGGAAGCTCGGCTCAGTGTATCATCTCCAGGCAGGTCTACCTACCACAAACACAATTTCGAGGCATACCTTGATGCCCAAGTGCGAGATCATCACATGATAAGAGGCTATTCTATCAACATGCTGCATATACTTGATCAGAAGGCACCTTTCAAGGTGATGGACCTGATAGTTGAGACTATCAAGAGGACTGCAGCAGACCAGAAGAGGTCGTGTGGATTTGCCCCGCACATTCAGATGCTTATCAATGCCAAGTTTGGCACGGGCACCTACTTGTTGGATAGACCACACTTGCCACTGCAGCCTGAGCATGAGGACAATGAAGTTGTGATGGATGAGGATGATCCAACGTCTGTTGAAGGTCAAGCAAAGAGTGAAGCTGCCAAGCAAGCTAAAGCTGAGAAGGAAGCAGCAGCAGCAGCAGCAGCTAAACCCAAGAGTGTTGGAGAACAGCTCCTTGAAGCTACCCAGAGGATTGAACAACGCCTGGCCAGCATTGTGCAGTCTTAGGAGAGTCTTGAGAGGATTGTTGAGGACAAGATCCATGCTCTGGATGTCAAGCTGACTGAAGTGCAAGTCCTTGTCAACAAGCTTGAGGCGGATATCGAGGAAGCCAAGAGGAGAAGGAAGAGCTCATCGTGAGATGCAAGATGACCTAGTCGGGATGATTATGAGCAGCTGCTCCGGTTCCTACAGACCCGATCATTGCTATTCGATGGATGAGACACGAGGCTACAACATCAGCACCTCCACAGCTCCATCGGTTCGGCTCGGTGACCACTCCTCCGGCTCCACAGACATCGGTGAAGCCTTTGCGGATGCAGCCATCTCAACTCCATCAACCTGCACGGGAGCCGCCGGCAGAGTCCCTAGTGACGTTTAGCTCTATACCTTCGAACTTTTGGTAACTTGTTGCCAAAGGGGGAAAGTGTATAGATCATAGGACTTCGAGAGAGAGAGTGCTCGCTTTTGTTCTTTCGTTTCATTTGCGGTCTTTTTGAGATACTTTTGAGTTTTTGAGACATTCCGTGTGTTTGATACTCGTTTGCTCTACTTTGATGAGTGCTTGATCGTACTATGCCTTAATGTGTGCTTAATGCTTATCATATGCTATTCATATCTTGTATGATCATTTACTCATGTCTTGGTGATTGGGTGCATGCTATTCATTCTTATCATTTTTTGCGCTCCACCAAGATGTATGTGACATGGAAGAGTGACCCATGATCCTAATCGATTGTGCATTTGCATTCAAACGCAAATCTTAAATAATGCACAAATTTAGGGGGAGCTCTTGCTTATCACATACTTCTCAAAGCGATGATATTATTCATTGATTATATCATTTGTCGAAGCTTTGATCTATATGTTGTCATCAATTACCAAAAAGGGGGAGATTGAAAGTGCAACTAATCCCCGGGTGGTTTTGGTAATTAATAACAACATATATATCATTGAACTAATAGTTTCTTGAGAATCATTTGAGAAAGTTCATTGATATGGGTATGGCAATGGTGAAGAAGTGGACCCTCAAAATGCTAAGGAAAACATTGGCAAAAGCTCAAGACTCCATTTTTGGTTTAGTGATCCAAGATCACATTGAGTCTATAGGAAAGCCAATACTATTAAAAGGGGGTGAGGTTATGTTAATGATCTGGTTGCTCAAAGTGCTTAGTGATACATCTCCCAAACCATCAGCAATCTTTCATTCCAACATACACTCATAAGTAATCTCGGTCCCACCGATTCCATAAACTCAGTCACACCGAGATGAACCACCTCAGCCACAAAGCCAAACCCTAGATATTTCGGATTTTCCGATTCGAACTCGGTCTCACGAAACTAGTGTTGCCAAGCCACGTAACATACGTCATCAAATCGGTGTCACCGAGATGATAAAGTCGGTCCCACGAAATTGGCAAACCCTAGTCTTTGGAAGAATCGGACTCACCGAGATTGTATTTTCGGTCCCACGAAAATCCCAACGTTCACAAGATTTGAACTTTCGGTCTCACCGAGTTGTCAACTTCGGTCGACCGAGATTGGTCAAATGTGTAGCAGTTGGATTTTGTGTGGAGGCTATAAATACTCCTCCACCCCTCTTCATTCGTGGAGAGAGCCATCGAAAGAACTACCACTCCTACCTTACATTTACGAGAATAGAACTACCTACCCTTGTGTTGAGATCAAGTTGCTCCACTCCCACCATATGAAACTTGATTTCTAGCCTTCCCAAGTTGCTTTCCACTCAATCCTTTCTTCCACCACAGCCAAATCGGTGAGGAGAGTTGAGTGTTGGGGAGATTATCATTTGAAGCACAAGAGCAAGGAGTTCATCATCATCAACACCATCTATTACCTTTTGGAGGTGGTGCCTCCTAGATTGGTTAGGTGTCGCTTGGGAGCCTCCGTCAAGATGTGGAGTTGAACCAAGAAGTTTGTAAGGGCAAGGAGATCGCCTACTTCGTGAAGATCTACCCCGAGTAAGGCTAGTCCTCCGTGGGCGTATGCCATGATGGCATAGACAAGGTTGCTTCTTCGTGGACCCTTCGTGGGTGGAGCCCTCCGTGGACTCTCGCAGCCGTTACCCTCCGTGGGTTGAAGTCTCCATCAACGTGGATTGACGATAGCACCACCTATCGGAACCACGAGAAAAAATCTCCGTGTCTCCAAATTGCGTTTGCTCTTCTCCACCTCTCTTTACTACATGTGCAATTTACTTTCCGCTGCCAATACTCTAGAATTACATGTGTAGGGTGATACTTGACTTGATCATCATTGTGAATCTGTCAAAAACTTGTCTTAATCAAAAGGCTGAATTTTTATATTGTCAAGTAGTCTAATCACCCCCCCCTCTAGACATACTTTCGATCCTACACTTTGCTACGTTCATTTTCAATTCTTACGGTGGTTCTTTCAAGATTTCACCTCTTTCGTTATCATTTAATTCATTCGTTCTTTCCAATCCTACCGGTGGTTCGTTGAAGACCTTCCCAAGCTTGCGCCATATCTATCTTAATCCTTTCTACGAGAATAAGTAGTATGCCAAATCCGTTGCTTGTCATCAATTTAAATTGGTGAAGGATACGCATAACATAATTCTTATTCTTGTTCATCCAAGTGATTAATTCTTTATTCAGGAGGCCCTTAAAATTCTCGGTTTCATTTGTTTCATCTTTTCTTTTTTTCCCGGAGTTCCAAGCTCTAATTATCATGGAGATCCATCTAAATCATTGCAAGGATTCACCTTGTGTTTCCAATTTCTTTTTCTTTTCATCATCCTTTTATTATTGGAGTTCTTCATGGAGGCTCTATATGGTGGGTCGTCAAGGATTCTTTTCATTCGTCAATTGTTCTTCAAGATTTCGCTCGAAGTTATGATCCGCCAAGCTATACTTCAAAATAAACATGGTGCTCAACACATGTTTTCGTTTTGAGGAGCTCAAGTATTCTTTGTCTTGCATTCCGAAGTGCAATTCTTTCTACCTTATCTTTTGAGGTGGTGTTATGTCACTCTTGACAATTTCCTTCTTGTTTCATGATTCATATGTTGTCAAGAATGAGGTATTTTAAATCCATCAATCCCTTTGTTGGAGTTATCTTGCGTTATATTTCACCTAAAGCTTTCCCTAAGGATTGTTGCTATTTATGGTGCTTATAAATGACCCAAGTTCTTCATTTGTCCTCCCGGTGAAATAAGTTTCTCGTCTCCTTGTTGATATCAATCCAATCATTTGTTTCCGTTAGTGGCCGGTTGTCACCTCATCATTTTTAGATGTTTGCCTTAATCCCACAACAAGCTTATTCTTTTCGTTGTTGGTTTTCCAACAACTCTGTTATAACCTTCTTGGAAGGGTGCTTTCCGAGCTCATTTGTGGCAGAAGTTTGCATTTTCTCCTACATTCTGTTATTCGGTGATCTATCTTCTATTCTTTTGTTCGGAGGCATTGAGATGTTACTCTCTTGACCCATCATCTCATTTCGTAAATTATCATGTAATTTTCCTTGCTTATCCGTGTAGCCGGAGTGTCGTGTTCTCATTCGAGTTCTCTCATCTTATCAAGTTTTGCCTCCCCTCTCAACCGGAGTGCGGGTTGTAATGTTTCTTACCCTGGTGCCATTCTTTCAATTCGGAGGCGGTGTGTTGTTGATTTCATCATGTATCCTCTCATCTTGTCAAGTTCATGTTCAATTCCTTCCATTTACAAATGGAGTGTCTGCCCAAATTATACCATTCTTCCTCTCTCATCTGGTTTTAACGGAGTGGTTTTAATTCTATCTAGTCCATTAAACTCTTGATTCATGTCTTTGTAACCTTCAAGTTCTCGTTATGTTCCCTTGTTCCTCTTTTCTAATGGAGTGTTTTCAACTTTGCTCATCTTCGTTATTTTCTTCCTTTCATTTTGCTCAACCTCTCAAGGTTCATGGTTTTCACTCATTGGTCAAAAAGCAACTTAGTTTACCTCTTATCTTCCTCTTCCATTTCTCTCTCGGTGCCATCCTAGATCTGGGGCGAGATCCTCTTGTAGTGGTGGAGTGTTATAGCGCCCAAGACCGGCGCTCGAGATGCCTTCCATGTTTTGCGTGTCGGTTGTGTTATTTATTTGTTTGTTGCATTTCATCATCGCATCATCCGCATTGCATCATCATGTTTTCAAAACTTGCATCCGTCCGGTCTCTTTGTTCTCTCCGTTGTCGTTCGAGCCCACATACACTTGCAGCCTTGTATGTCCGAAATATTATTTTTATAAGTGGCCGGAAAATATTCTCGGAATGGGTTGCAACTTGTCGTGCGGTCTTATTATAGTGTAGACAGACCGCCTGCCAAGTTGCATCGCATTCGGAGTCCATTTGATAGCCCAACCGTTAAACCTACAACCGCAATATAGTCGGTTAAATCGTCAGACGTTTTCGGTCTCCGGAAGCTGTGCGGGCTGCATCTCTCCCTCTTCTCTCGAGACCAACCCGCTCTTCACAATCCGCCAAGCCAATCTAGCCCCTCTCGTCAGCCGCAGCCCTCCTCGCAGCGTCAAAGAAAGTTGTCCGGACTCGAACGGTTTATCGCTACCGTTGTGTCGGATCATCCCCAAACGTCTACAAAACATCTCCGTTTTGCTAATTGGGCTTCCTAGCCTATTTTTACTGCGTCCGATTACGATCGGAGGGGCGAATAACCCCAAACCAAAATCCCTTACTATATATATCGTCCTAACCCTAGCATTTGGGACAACCTCCCTTGATTCCGTCGCGCCGCCATGCTTGCTCTCCGTCCCTTCACCCAGATCCATTGCTACTTTCCCTTGCTCTCCGTGCCCAACCAACCACACGCGCCCCGATCCAAAATTCATCTCGGCCTCCACCCCGAGCCAATCGCGAGACTCCTTCCCGATCCTCCACCTCACCTCCCTTGACCTCCATCGCCCGCGTCGCGGAGCTGCTCCATGCGCCCTTTCGAACCTGCCCAGCGTCTCCTCTGCTCCCAGACCCGGGCCGCCGTCCGACCTCGCCCGGCGGTCGCCGAGCAGATCCATCGAGCCTCTCTCTCGCGCCTGCACTCCTTCCCTTCCCTACTTCCCTCGTTCCTCCTGTCTCTTACGCTTGTAACAGATCGAGCCATGGCACCGCCCTAAGTTCTTCAAGCGCCATGGATGGGCGCACCATTGGGGAGCTCCCCACCGCTGGATCCTCCGCCTCGCCGGAGACCTCCTGCGCCCGCCCTTGAGTCCCTCCTCGCCGGCCTCTGCTTCTCCTGCTCCAGATCGCGCGGCGGCCTTCTGCTCTCTGCATCGGCGAGAGGCCTCGCTAAATCCCTTCGTCCGCGTCGTTGACCCGTCGCCTGGCGGCTCTAAAGCCCACCAGCTGGATCTCACCGCCTCCTCCACCGACACAGGCTTGGCCCATGGGTGAAACCCCAGCGCCTCCTTTTTTCCTTTCTGTTGGGCTGCTCCAGCCAGATTTGGCCAGTGCATGTTTTTTTTCTGTCTGCGATTTTCACATTATCCGGTAATTCTTGTTTCTGAAAAACCCCTAATGTTCATGCATATAATAACTCCACAACCGTGCATCGGATTAAAACAAATTATATATGTAAAATGCTTAGTTTTTCATCTAGTTTCATAATATGCCACTTTCATCCATGTTTAAAATGTTTAAAATGCTGTTTGTTTAAATTTGCTCAAATGCCATGTTAAAATGATTTATTTCATAACTAAATAACCGTAGCTCGGTTTTAAATGTTCTTTATATGTAAATGGGGTGGAAAAATGCCTAGATTAACATGGTCCACTTTATTTTCCTGTTTAACAACTTTAAAATATGTTTTAGGGCAGAACAGTAGCAAATTCATAAATTGCATATGAGGTTTTTCTGGAATTGTTGTTTGTTGTTCCGGCCTCATTTAAACTTGCCTAAATATTTAGTTTACTTTTGCTTCACCCCTTGCCTTGTTTAACAACATTTAATATTGATGAGTAGCATAACTGAGAGAGAACTAAATAATTGCATGTGGTGTTTTGTCAGTATGCAACTCTTTGCATATTGAGCTCCACTTAATTTGTAGGATTGTTTGTGCACTTTGCCATGCCATGCATATTTAAACCGGACATGCATCATCCTTGGTTGTGCATCAAGCCATGTTTGTGTGATGGTTGTTTACTATGTTGTTTGCTTCTTTCCGGGTTGCCTCTCTCGTTAGCTTCGGTTTCGTTCCGGAGTTGTGAGGATTCATTCGACTACTCCCGTTCGTCTTCTTCATGGACTCGTTCTTCTTCCTTGCGGGATTTCAGGCAAGATGACCGCTACCCTGGATCTCACTACTATCATTGCTATGCTAGTTGCTTCGTTCTATCGCTATGCTGCGCTACCTATTACCTGTTTGTCCAGCCATCCCATATTGCCATGAACCCCTAACCTTTGACACCTTTCCTATGCAAACCGTTGTTTGGCTATGTTACCGCTTTGCTCAGCCCCTCTTATAGCATTGCTAGTTGCAGGTGAAGTTGAAGATTTCTCCATGGTGTACAGGATTTTGGTTGGGATATCACAATATCTCTTATATTATTAACGCATCTATATACTTGGTAAAGGGTGGAAGGCTCGGCCTTATGCAGTGTTTTGTTCCCTCTTGCCGCCCTAGTTTCCGTCATACGGTGTTATGTTCCCGGATTTTGCGTCCCTAACGCGGTCGGGTGATTTATGGGACCCCCGACAGTTCGCTTTGAATAAAACTTGTCCAGCAAGGCCCAACATTGCCTTTTACCATTTGCCTCACCACCACCTACTTTTTCCCTTGGGAGTCGCGCATCCACAGGGTCATCTTTTATAGCCCCGGGCGATTGCTTGTCTAAGCGTTGGTCCAAACTAGAACACCGTCTTGGGACCATCCCTTAGCAACTTGGGTTACGTCGGTACACAGACGCTTAGCTCATCCGGTCGTGGCACGAGGCGAGATCTGTGCGGCTACTATCGGGATGTCGACGCGCGGCGGCTTTGCTGGTCTTGTTTTACCATTGTCGAAATGTCTTGATGTCTGGGATACCGAGTCGATCGGAGTGTCTCGGGTGAAGGTCTATTCTTCGATGATCGCGAGAGCTTGTCATGGGCTAAGTTGGGACACCCTGCAGGTATAAACTTTCGAGAGCCGTGCCGCGGTTATGTGGCGAGATGGGAATTTGTTAATGTCGGTTGTAGACAACTTGACACAGATCCGAATTAAAACGCATCAACCGAGTGTGTAGCCGTGATGGTCTCTTCTCGTGAGTCCGGAAGTGAACACGGTTTCTGGGTTATGTTTGACGTAAGTAGGTGTTCAGGATCACCTCTTGATCATTACTAGTTAACGACCGTTCCGCTTGTTCTCTTCTCGCTCTTCTTTGCGTATGTTAGCCACCATACTTGCTTAGTCGTTGCTGCAACCTCACCACTTTACCCCTTCCTTTCCCATTAAGCTTTGCTAGTCTTGATACCCATGGTAATGGGATTCTTGAGTCCTCGTGGCTCACGGATACTTCAAAACCAGTTTGCGGTGCCTATGTTACGGCGGTGACACAACCAAGTTCAAGGAGGAGCTCGAAGAAGATCTTGCCCCTTTGTTGTTTTGTTCTAGTGATCGATAGTGGAGCCCGGTTGGGGTCGATCGGGGACCTTTATGCATTTGGGGTTCTTCTTTTATTTTGGTTCCGTAGTGGGACCTTGATTGTATCTGGATGATGTAATGCTTTATTCATGTAATTGTGTGAAGTGGCGATTGTAAGCCAACTATGTATCTCTTTCCTTATGTATTACTCGGGTTGTGTGAAGATTACCTCACTTGCGACATTGCTTTCAATGCGGTTATGCCTCTAAGTCGTGCCCGACCGTGGGAGATATAGCCGCATCGAGGCGTTACATCAGCCACGGAACTAGTGTTCTCAACAGACGCTGAAAGTCATCGGCGATCTTGGCATGTTCTTCAGCGGTGGCGAGTCTTGACTGAGGATTTTCTTGTTGCGATGGGGCTGCAACAGTTGTCATTTTCTTCGTCAAATTGACGAATCTCACCTTGGCTGCTTGCCAATCAGCATTATAAGCATCGAAATCCTTGCTGAGGGCTTGGATTTCAGATTGAGCTTTGAGAAGTTCTTCTGGAGTCAAGTTGACTAAGTTCTTCCTCAGAAGCTTCTCCTTTCTGGCTTGTGTTCTCTTTAATTCACGGGCCTTTTCAAATTTCCATTTCTCTTCAGCGATGAAATGGTTCAGCATATGACTTTGACCAGGAGTCAGTGGCAGATCCGGTATGGGAGTGTTTGGATCCTGATGCCATAGGTCGATGAAGTCAAGGATCTTCTTGGGATCCAAAAGCAGAGGCACATTTGTTCTTTTGGCTCTAGCGGCCTTGGTTAGTCTGTCTCTGATGATTTCTGCAAGTTCTTCATCAGAGGCTTCATCATCAGAGGGTACATTGAATGCAACCTGTTTCTTCTTTGGACTTGGCCGAGGTCCGCGTCCAGCTATTGCTTTTGTCTTCAGCAGAGTGGGGCCATTTGAGGACATTGGTGCGGTGAGGAACTTCTTTGAGACACGAAGCAATTGAGAAACCTTGAGTCCTTTGACATGTTGCAAGATGCACAGTGTTGAGGACTTGGAGGAGCTGGCGAGGATTTGGAGTGAGCAGCAGCGATCGAGGATTTTGCCGTGAGGGCGGTGAGAACTTCGGCCGTGAGGGCGTGATGGTGAAGCACTTGGCTTGCGAGCAGGCTTCTTGGCATTGACTTCCTCGGCTTGACCGAGGGCTCGGTGGCGGCAGCAGCATGAGAATCCTCATAGAATTTCCTCCTTGCCTCCTTGGCTGTCTTGCCAATTTGGCTTGGCGCTGGACCATTCTTCAGAAAGTCTTCTCCACGCTTGATCTTTGGTGGGATCGTGATTTGGCAGTGCCAAAGGGCTCTTGGGCATGGAGGGTTTAAGGCGAATTTCCTCATGTACTTGGGAGTAACATAGCGGTATTCCCTCCATTCTCGTGCCCATCTTCGTTCTATCCTTTGAATCGCACTTTGCGCTGATTTTTAGTCTCCTTGCCAAACTTGGATTCATCGGTGTGCGATAATCTTTGTATATTTCCTCGGGAATCTCAAAGGCAGTCATGACCTCCGATTTCTTTCCTCCCTTCTGCGGTCTCTTGCCTTACGCCATTTTCTTGGATGAGAATTTGAACTATAGAGCACTCTGAAGAAATCGCAGATTTATCTTGAGAACGCTGCAAATGAGTTAAGTTGATGAGAACCTAGTGATTCAAAGCGGACATGAGTACTGTGAGCAGAGTGTAGGTGCGAGGAATTTGGAGAGGTCATATCGTTCTCGGATGATTTTTCAAAGAACAAGTTTTGAGGATTTTGACCAGTTGAGCCTTGAGGAATTTCACTAAGCGTTTTGTCTCGGGTTCCAAAGTTATGCAGATTGAAAATCCGCACAATTGAGGAATCTTGAAGAAATGAATGCTTAGAGATAAATCAAGAGCATACAGTCGTGAGGTGTTCATATGTGAAGATTTGAAGAACAAAAACACCTTTGAAGATTTTGAAAGATTTGAGAATCAGCGAGTAATAAAAGTGACTTTTAATTACGAATGAAGAACACGACGAGCAGAGAAGAAGCGTAGTGAAGTTCGTCACGTTAGATCTCCATGCCCTAACTTGGCAGAGGGAGACAGCTACGGCGGCGGAGTGAAGAATACCATGTCGGCGCGAGTCTGACGACGATGAGGTCGAGGCAGTGAAGCTCTTCCTCACCGGCGGCGATGGAATAGCGGCGGCGCTAGGGTTTGAGGAGAGCTCGAGCGAGAGACAGCGACGAGCAGCATAAATGAAGTAAGGAAGGGAGAGGGGTATTTATAGCCATGGTGAAAAACTGTTCGCCCGAAGATTTTGGGACGAACATGCCCCTGCCCTTTCTTCTTCACGCGACATGTGTCACCCACGTACTGTGCAGATGAGATCGTGTAAGATCGTGGGTGATTAAACTAATGCATCGTGGGATGCGGAACGGTTTGAGCGGTAGGATGTGGAACGGTTTGAGCGGTAAAACCGAAAACTTGGATAAGATTTGTTTAAAAGTTTCATTCGCAATTTCTTCAGCTGTCAAGGACACAGTGAAGACTTTGAACGAGTGTCAATTAGAACGCACATGAAGAATTTGTGAATAGATTGGATTGAGTATAGCATAGAGGGGGAAGGGTCCGATCACATTCACTTAGCGAAATCACAACTTGAAGGAATAGCAATAAGTGAATCTTTGTAGAGGACATTAACCCATATAGATATATAGTCAATGAAGAAAAAGCAGCGGAAACATTGAAGATTTTGCAAAGTTGAAGAATTGAAAGGCGAGGAATTTCAAAATGAGGAAAAACCCAAATTGAAGATTTTCAACTTTTGTGGTGGCGTAGCCATCGTATAAGAATGATGATTTCAGACACGCGTACAATTGTCGAGGGTTACGAGAATCAAATTCTTCATTAATTTCTTCACACTTAGAATGTTATTCTTCATTGATTGAGGAAAACGTTTCTTCATGTGTTGCACATCTAAGTCATCAATTCGCATAAGGGTTAGGATGTGTGTCTGTTCAAAGAACATTGAAGATTCTAAGATACTTAGCTCACACGCAACTTGCTAAATCTCTTCTCATCCAAGGGCTTAGTGAAGATATCAGCTAGCTGTTCTTGATCTTCACATGCTTTCGATGGAGATATCGCCCTTCAACACATGATCACGAAGAAAATGATGACAAATCTGGATGTGCTTAGTCTTGAGTCTTTGGCGGGTTGTGAGCAATCTTGATGGCACTCTCATTGTCGCAGAGGAGAGGCACATTCTTCACATTTACGCCATAGTCCTTGAGGTTTGCTTCATCCAGCGCAGTTGAGCACAGCAAGAGCCAGCAGCAATGTATTCAGCTTCAGCGATGAAGCGGTGATACGAGTTACTGTTTCTTCGAGGACCAATAGACCAAAGATCGTCCGAGGAAATGACAAGTGCCGGATGTTGACTTGCGGTCCACACGATCACCGGCATAGTCGAGTCGAATATCAATGAGATCAAAAGCAGAGCCCTTGGGGTACCATAATCCTAGTGTTGGTGTGTGAGCTAGATATCGAAGAATATGTTTCACAGCCTTATGGTGTGATTCCTTGGTGCAGCTTGAAATCGGGCACACATGCAAACACTAAGCATTATATCTGGCCTAGATGCACATAAGTACAATAAAGAACCAATCATGGGCGGTATACCTTGTGATCGAAGTCAATACCATTTTCATCGATTGCATAGATGGCCATTTGTGGGCATAGGAATTTTAGCGCCTTTGCAATCTTGCATGCGAATTTCCTCAATACATCTTTGAGGTATTTCTCTGAGATATGAATATGCCATTCTTTTCGATTGAATTTGAAGACCTAAGAAGAATTTCAACTCTCCCATCATAGACATTTGATATTCTTCACTCATCATATAGGCAAATTCATCACTATATCGTTGGTTAATATAGCCAAAGATAATATCATCAACATATATTTGGCACACAAACAGTTCACCATCATATGATTTAGTAAATAGAGTAGGGTCGAGTGAACGGGTGTGAAGCCATTCTTCACGAAGAATTCCTTCAATGTGTCATACCACGCCGAGGGCTTGCTTGAGGCCATAGAGGGCCTTATTGAGTCTGAAGACTTTGTCGAGGATTCTTGGGATCTTCAAAACACAGGGGTTGAGCAACATATACTTCTTCCTCAAGCTTACCATTGAGGAATGCACTTTTCACATCCATTTGATATAAGATGATATCATGATGGTTAGCATAGGCAAGTAAAATGCGAATAGCTTCAAGTCTAGCAACAGTGCAAAAGTTTCATTGAAATCAATTCCTTGAACTGTGTGTAGCCTTGAGCTACTAGTCGCACCTTATTCCTCACTACAAGGCCATTTTCATCTTGCTTGTTGCGGTAGATCAATTTGTGCCAATGATATTATGCTTGCGAGGATGCAGGCGATTGACCAATTCGGACATTGTTCAACTCAAACTGATGTAATGCTTCTTGCATAGCCTGAATCCACTCCGGCTCGAAATGCTTCATCTACCTTAGTGGGCTCGAGATAGAGACAAAAGCATAGTGCCCACAAAAGTTAGATAAGTGTGAGGCTTTGAGCGGGTGAGAGGACTGGTGCGCTAATGTCATCGATGAACTTCTCCACTTGCACTTCTTTTGCAGCGCGTGGATGAGTTGGCTGTCATTGAGGATTTTGATCAGCATTTTCTTGACACCATTTTCCTCATCATGTTCTTGAGTGCATCACTCGATGTTCTTCATGAGCAGGAATGAATTCTTGCAGATTCTTGATGGGAATGACATCCTCGGTTGCCTCGAGCTTGATAGCATCCTCGGTGCTGGTTCATCTAACACGAAGGTAGGTGCTCTCTTTGCGAGCCATTAGTTTCATCGAACCGCACATCTCTGATGTCGACAATCTTGTGAAGAACAATGTTGAAGACTCTGTAGGTGTCTGAGTCCTTCCGTAACCAAGCATAAAACCTTCATGTGCTTTGGTGCAAATTTAGAGTTGTGGTGAGGATCTCTAATCCAACATTTAGCACGAAGACTTTGAAATAACTCACATTGGGTTTCTTGTCGGTGAGGAGTTCATAGGCAGTCTTCTTGAAGAATTTGTGAAGATATACTCTGTTGATGATGTGGCGAGGCGGTATCAATTGCATCAATCGAAACGCGAGGCGTTTTGTATTCATCAAGCATAGTGCGAGCCATCTCAACAAGAGTTACTGTTCTTGCGCTCCACGACGCCATTCTTTGCCGAGGAGTATAGGGGCGAGATAATTCATGAGTAATACCAAGTTCATCAAGATAAGCATCAAGACCAGAATTCTTGAACTCGGTTCCATTGTTACTTCGATATGCTTGATCTTCACACCAAAGTTGGTTGAAGCCCTCGAGGAAAATCGTTTGAAGACTTCGCACTTCATGTTTGTAGTAACAATGTGTACCCATGTATATCGAGAATAATCATCAACAATGACAAAACCATATAGAGATGCATCATTAGTGACAATTTGAATAATGGTTAGGTCGAAGAGGTCCATGTGAAGCAATTGAATGGACGGGTAGTAGTCATGATAGTCTTATTTGGATGCTTGGCCTTGGTCATTTTCGGCTTCACATGCTCGCATAAGTGATCCTTGAGGAATTTGACATTCTCAATGCCAATGACATGCTTCTTCTTCCATAGCGTGTTCAAATTCCTCATGCTGCATGACCAAGTCATCGATGCCATAGCCAGCCTTACGAAGCTTTTGCAAGTAGACACACGGCTGGTTGTGGTCTGTAGAGAAATCAACAATATCTGATCTCCTCTCCTAAAGCCTTGAAGACTTTGGAATTGCCAGCTTCCATAATCACAACACAGCGATATTTGCCGAAGACAACAACCATATCAAGATCACAAAGCATTGAGACTGAAATGAGATTGTATCCTAAGGACTCAACAAGCATGACTTTGTCCATGTGCTTATCCTTAGAAATAGCAACCTTACCAAGACCCAATACCTGACTTTTGCCTTTGTCGGCAAAGATGATATGCTTCAGAGGTGACGGTGATAAGGGAGCATCCATCAATAGATTCTTGTCACCAGTCATGTGATTTGTACATCCACTATCGAGGACCCATTCAGTGGTTTTGGGTTGATCATCCTTAGCTCCTTTTGCCATGAAGCAATAGGTGGGAGCGCAGCCATCATTGTCTTCATCAGGCTTGTCGGTGGAGTCAGTTTCTTCGGTGTTGAAGATGGACTTGCTGACGAAAGCAGTAGCAACGGCCAGACTCGCCACACTAGACTAAGATTCTTCAGACTCCTCTTCTTCATCATTTTCCTCAGATTCAGCTTCAGAGTCCATTTCCTTGCCAATGAATGCCCAAGCCTTCTTGGAGCTGCCCTTCTTGTGAGATGAAGACTTTGAGGGTTTTGATGATGAAGATTTTGATGATTTCTTCTTCTTCTTCATATCATCAGAACTGTAGTCCTTGTATTTCTTCTTCTTCATTTCCTTTTCCCACTAAGGACAATCTTGAATATAGTGACCAGGCTTCTTGCATTTGTGGCAAAGTCTTCTCTTGTAGTCACTGGATGAGGAATCATTTCCTCTTAAGGGTTTTCCAAAGCGACCACGTCTTGTGAACTTCTGGAATTTCTTCACAAGCAGAGCAAGATCCTGGCTCAATTCTTCAGGATCACCAAGGCTACTACCAGAATCCTCACATTCAGAGTCAGACACAACCTTAGCCTTCAGGGCACGTGGTTTGCCATAGTTTGAGCCATAGAGATCTCTCTTTTGACAAAAAGTGGAACTTCGTGAGTGTTTAGCCTTCGAGGATATCAGCAGGATCAGCGACTTGTAGTCAAGACGTTCTTGTATCATCGGTCCCGAGTATCAAATGAGGAATCAAGCGATCTCGGCGGTTTCTTCACAACTTCATGATCGGTGATGTCGGTGGCACCGAGGGCTTGAAGCTCATTTGAGATGTCAGTGAGGCGATCAAAAGTTTGTTGGACATTTTCGTTGTCGAGTCTTTTGAAGCGGTTGAAGAGATTCCGAAGAACATCGACTCGAGAGTCACGCTGAGTTGAGACTCCTTCGTTTACTTTGGACAGCCTATCCCGAGATAAGCTTAGCGGTTTCAAAGCACTCACTCTTCCATCTTGTCCTTTGCTCGGATGGCCACAGATGATATTCTTTGCTTGAGAATCGAGTTGTTTGAATCTCTTCACATCGGTGGCGGTCGGTGTTTGATGTGAGAGGGACACCATTTTCCACAACATACCGAGATCATTGCCAATTGCCTCAAGATGCATTCGCATCTTGTTCTTCGATAGAGGGGTAGTCCGTTCCATCAAAGGTGGGACACCGGCCGAGACCTTGATCATACTGCGGTCGACATAACTAGAACTCGGTGGTTAAACCAAAATCACAGAACAAGGAGTACCTTGCTCGATACCAATTGAAAGTCGTTATATCGACTAGAGGGGGTGAATAAGCGATTTTATGAATTCTTCATCGAGGAATTTCTTTGGTGAGGAAATTCCTTAGCGAAGAACTACTTGCTGCGGAATATGTACTCGAGTAAACATAACAGGATACACACATAGTCGACATGATGAAATGAAGACTAAAACAGAGTGCGGAAAGTGTAAACACAGGATAACAAGATGAAGACAAAGCGGTGAAGAAATTAAAGCGAGGAATTTGTGAAAGTCTTGATCAAAGTCTTCAAGCACAGATATGAACAACGTGCAACACAGAATGAGAAATGGAAGAGTTGAGGAAATAGAACCGGTAGTTGGTGAAGACAATGATTTGGTAAACCAGTTCCAACTGCTGTCTCGGTTATGCGTCACGGTTGAGCGGTGAGTATTTAAACTCGAGGACACGATCCGGACACCCGATCTCGAGCGCAACTCGGGACACCCAGTCCTCACCGTATTCTCCTTGAACTAAGACCATGCAGGCCTCGTCCAATCACTCGTGGTAAGTTTTGGTGACTTCCAAACCTTCACAGACTTGGTCACTCGGCGATCCACAATTCCTCTTGGATGCTCTAGACCTTGGCGCCTAACCGTCTGGAAGAAGCACAGTCTTCAAAGGTACCAAGCCTCGGATCCACGCAGATCAATTTCTTGATGATGCTCAATCACTTTGGGTTTGTGGGGTTTGGTTTTGGGATTTTCCTCACTTGATGATTTTCACTCAAAGTCCTCGGAGGATGGGTTGCTCTCAAATGACAAGTGTCAAGTTCTCTCGGAGCAGCCAACCAGCTAGTGGTTGTAGGGGCGGCTATTTATAGCCTAGGAGCAGCCCGACATGATAAGACATAAATGCCCTTCAATGATATGACCGTTAGGTGGATAAGATATTTTGGGACAGCCGCACGCGAAGATAAAGAACGGTCGGAAATTTGACTCTCAAATTCCTCGGGGCCATCATGTTCCTCCTTGTGTAGGCAATTCAGATTGGCGAATTCCTAACTCCTCGATCGAACAAAGTCATCATGACGGAAGAACTGCGTCTCATCCTTTGAAGAATTTGACTGAACTGTATGAGATTTCCAATGGCTTCACTCGAAGGGATTGGTAGGTGTAGGATTTTGAGTTGAGCATCACTTGGAAATTTTTCCTTAGTATTTCCTCGACCCCCTTTAACAGTATGGTGTTTCCTATGACTCAAGAAAGAGAAAATGAAACTACGAAAACAAAAGTCTTCACGCTTCATATTCCTCGAATGAATATCAAGTCTTCAAGGTCACACCAATTTCTTCACTTTCAAAGTCTTCAGAAAGTCTTCAGAATGTCAAAGTCTTCAGTCGAACAACTTCATTTTTAGGGGTCGACTTTTTCTGTAAATATCAAACTCCTCATAGACTTATAGACCTGTGTACACTCACAAACACATCAGTTACTTAACCTATAAGTCTTCAATACACCAAAATCACTAAGGGGCCCTAGATGCACTTACACCATAATTATTTATTTCTTCGCGTTTGAGCTGTGCATTTGTAGATGGGCTGGGGAGTTCAGCTAATACGGCAGTGGCCTGGGTCCAAAGTAGTAGAAGTAGCACAAAAACATTTATGGAGTGTATGCTTTTGCTTGTTCAAGCCTGCCTATAGAATGTCCCCTTCTTGAAAGGAAAAGAGATAGAAAAACATAAGATTTGGAAAGTTTCCTATGATACTGCTATTCATGCATTTGGTTCAAAGGAATGGAGCAAAGAAAAACTGTAGGATTTGTTCCTTTAGTGTCTCCTTCAAAGAAAAACCGTAGGAATTTTAATATCCAGTTGGCCTCCTTTTCAATTCATATTCATGAAGCACAAGACTAAGAGATAGTACATAATAGCATTATAATTGTACATTTTCTTGTGGTTTGTCTTAATTTCACCATGCTTTGCATTCCTGTGATCTTCCAATTCTTGTGAACCAAACACCCAGATTAACAGAAATCTTGTGTTCTTAAATTCTTTGTTTTGCACATGTCTTGGATTGCTATGTCATTTGCTTAGTTTAGAAATGATTTGTGTGAATGCCACCTGTAGTGTCTAATTACCATATATGTGAATTATGCAATGTCATCTTGTTGCAAGACATTATATATGTGAATTATGGAATGCTATCTTGTTGCAAGGCATTATATATGTGAATTATGCAATGCCATGTTGTTTAGCCAAGCATCATATATGTGAATTATATCATGCCATCCTTTTTTGTATTACGTATTCCATTTGTCGACAATGTTTGTATATTCAACTACTCTTCATGCGCATCAACCATTTGAATTGGTGATGGAAAAATCTAGAGTGAAAACAAGGTCTTCAGAGTAGACAATGCTACCTACTGAAGCAGATATCTTGTTGGTTACACATAGCTCCTTAGAGGAGGATTCAGAGACAGATGACCAGTCCAATTTCCCCACTTAGGTGTATGCTTAAACTTGACAAGGTTATATTACCCATATCATGCATACGTTGCCTTCTAATGCTTAGTTTTACATCATATACACAATATTGAATGTCATATGCTTAGTTCACACATCATATATGTGATTGTCTTCTGCTTACTTGCTTAGTATATAAATCATATATTTGAATTATATCATGCCATGATGTTTACATAGATAGCATGTATCTGAATTATGGCATGCCAACCCATTTTCCAAAGACATAATATAGTTATATCATATCATCATGTTTACATAGTCATCATATTTTGAATTATGTCATTCTATCCGTGAATTATATCATGCCATCATGTTTCTATCGACGGCATGTATGTGAATTATAGCATGCCAACTACTTAAATAGACACAACATATAGTTATATCATGTCATCATGTTTACATAGTCATCATATTTTGAAGTATGTCATTCTGTTCTATTTAGTTAGTCATCATATATGTGAAATTGTGTCATGCTATCATGTTTAGTTAGCCATCATATATGTGAAATTGTGTCATGTTATCATGTTTGGTTAGACAACATAAATGTGAATTATTTCATGCCCTATTTTCTTCCCTACTATCCATTGCACCTTGTCTATCATACAATGTCTGTACATTCAATTAATTTTCTTGTTTATCAGCCATTTGAATTGGAGGGGGTGATGGCAGTATCTGTGGGAGTAAAAACACGGTCTTCAGAAAAGATAGTGCTATCCGTTGATGCAGATAGAACCACTGTTGTACTTGCCCAAAGACTAGCCCCACCACATATAACCCAGACTCACGCAGATTGTACCCCTACCCAGTTGAACAGAGAACCAGCTACACCCCTTCCAACCCCAGCAGATAGTAACCCAGTTCCAGTTGACACAACACTGTCTCCACCACAAAGCACCCAAACATGAGCAGTTGGTAAGGCAACTGCAGTGCCCAAAGCGCAAGGACCACCACTCTGAACCCCAAGTCAACGCATAAAGTAGAAGAAGAATTGTTCTCACATCCGGTTTCGTAGCTATGGTACATACTCCTTTGCTCTTGCATCACTGTATTTACTCATAATTACTAACTCCAAATTTGAAGGATGCCATTGAAAATCTAATGGTGCAATAGGTATGTTTTAAACCTATTTCTTTAACTGGTTTGTTGTTGTAACTTGCTCTATGTTGATTTCAGTTTCAATTGAATAAACAGTTATGTTCTCATGACATGTACATTACAAGTGTTGTTAGTGATGTGTAGTTTCCCACACTTATATTCTGTCTATGTTGCTTTGTCTTAAACAGATATGATTTGAACTGTCTCTATCTTGATTTGGCAACATAAACTAGAATGATATAGACCATACAATGACCATAGTGCATAGATATATGTTTGTTTCATGTTGTTATCCTGTCCACCTTTCTACTGAACTAGTTTACCAAAATGAGTTTCATATACAACATGGTAAACCTATGATGTGTCTGCTTGTTTCTCTTTTAGTACGCGGACAAAATATTGGAGAAGAGTACCCCGCTATGCAATGGTAAAGGAAGAATGCAAATAAGGTTCAAGATAGTGAGACATCCCTGTTGGTCTCCATGAAAGCTAACAAAAACTATCTTGAAGATAGTGAGACAACCGCAAAGTCCTGTCTTGATGTAGTGTTTGAGTTACTGGCCACTACTGCTGGCACAAGCTCTTTGAACTCACTGCCTGAATCAGTTTGGCTTCTTGAGTCTCAACTTAAAGTTGAAAGACATCGATCAGATGTGCTGCAACAGGAAGCCGAAGGACTGAGGAAGTCCCCGTAGAATTCAGATGCATACTTTCTGGTGTAACAGCAAGCGCTGGAGGATTTAAGCGCCAAACAAGAGAAAGCTAATAAACTTGCCAAGCGTCTTTTTAGCATGGTGGGTATCCAGGATATCATTTCTTGAGCTCTTCTGAAGTGGTTTCAGTTCCGGACTTGTTTTGCTACCGCATTTATTTGCACTGGTGGCCAATTTAGACGCCCACTGTATGTAACATGCTAATTTGTTCCCCATATTCGCACTGGTGGCGCACTTTGATGCCAAGTGGATGTAATGTGTGTAATAGCCATAATAGCCTAGCGTAAGTTGCTTGCTTATTTTTTCCTTATTGTCTTGTTTATTTGTTTGGTTGTAGTCATTGCAGTTATTTTTCCGCGGTTTGGTAGTGGCCACAATAAAATATTCTAGGCCACAATAACCATGGGCAACATACGAGCCGTTGTAACCATGGTCCTGCTACCTGCTGTGGTGAACATGGGTCATAGAATCCATGGGCCTTATACGAGCTGTAGAAACAATGGGCCTCTACGGTCGTAGAATAAATGGGCCTTCTACGGACCGATCGATTGGCTAAACATGGGCCGTACTTATTCGTGTACCATTAAGTGGACCGCAATATGGGCCGTAAAGTGGACCGCAATATGGGCCGTAAACTAGCTAGAATCATCAGTTTATGGCCCAAGCATAACGGGCCTTAATAAAAACGATATGTATAACAGGCTTAATTCTATTGACAGGCATAATGAGTCATTAATGGGTCGTATTTGATGACGCTATGAAAACAGCCCAACAGATTAACAGGCCACAAACGGCCAACTGTAACCACAGGCTGGATTTGGCCCTCAAGCGGAATAGGCCAGTTACGGACCGTAAGTAATCGAAGGCTAAAAATGAGCCCAAGAACAAATGGGCCCTTAGAAGGCTGGAAGATAATATGGGTTGGAAACGGCCCAACGGAATAACGGGTCATTAATGGCTGTAAAGCTATACACTGTTCATTATGGGCCAATTTCGCCACAGGCTTTTAATGTGCCCAGATTTTAAAGGGATTCATATGGGCCGAAATAAATCATAGGCCATACATGGGCCGGAAGTTACAATGGGCTGGAATCATATTGGACGGCCCAGATGACGCTACTGGGCCAAATTTGGATAGGCCATAATGAGTCGTGATTTAGCGGGTTGTAAATGGGCTATATTCGAACATGTCATTAACAGGATTTCCATGGGCCGGCCCGCCACCTTTTGACCAAGTCAGATGTGTTGACCTTTTAACCTGAATGGGCCGCTGTTGGGCCGACCCACGTGTCAACTTATCATAGGCGCATCATGTCCGTTGGCTGATGACATATGTCCCAAGGCTGAGCTGACACGTGGATCCTCCGGCGAATCAAAATTTTACACGTGGAAAATCCCCGTTGGTCAGGGCTGTTAACGGGTTATCAGATCCAAAACCAGACCCGATGCATAACAGCGACCCGTTACGGTGGATGCCACATGTCGGTTACCCATGACGAAAGCACTTCCATGACACGCCATTTATCGTCATGGAAGTGGACACTTCCGTGATGATAATTTTGGTATTGTCATGGAACACTTCTACCATAGCATAGGTATGACTATCTTGATTCTATCATAAAATCATCATGGATGTACATGCACGACAGAAAACGTGACCTACTGTGACAAATACGTATCATCACGGAAGTGTATTTTTTGTAGTGATGTCATGTATCAGTTCCTTAGACCATGAGATCATACCAGTCCCGGATACCAGAGGAATACTTTGTGTGCTATCAAACGTCACTTCGTAACTGGGTGATCCTAAAGGTGCTCTACAGGTATCTCCGAAGGTGTTTGTTGGGTTGCATTGATCGAGACTATGATTTTTCACTCCGTATGACGGAGAGACATCTCTGGGCCCTCTTGGTAAACAACATCACAAGAAGCTTCATTTGGCTAATGAGTTTAGCCATGGGATATTCTATTACGGAATGAGTAAAGAGACTTGTCGGTAACAAGATTGAACTAGGTATGAAGATACCAACGATCGAATATCGGGCAAATAATACGCCGGACAAAGGGAATTGCATACGGGATTGACTGAAACCTTAACATCATGATTTGATCGATAAAGATCTTCGTTGAATATGTACGAACCAATATGGGCATGCAGGTCCCGCTATTGGTTGTTGACCGAAGAGGTGTCTCGGTCATGTCTACATGATTCTCGAACCCGTAGGGTCACGCGCTTAACGTTCGGTGGCACTAGGGTAGTAATGAGATATTAAACATTGGTGATCGAAGGTTGTTCGGAGTCTTGGATGAGATCCTGGACATCACGAGGAGTTCCGGAATGGTCCGCAAGTAAAGATTTATATATGGAATGTTGTTATCAGGGGGGTTCCGGAATAATTTTGGGTTTTTTCCGGTATTGTACCGGGAAGCTTCCAGAAGGTACCAGAGGGGGTCCGAATGTCCACCAAGGGTTCCACCACGTCCCGTATAGCGGCATGGGTTGTAGGGGGCGCCCTTTCCTTAATGGTCCATGGCACCAGCCCATATAAGGCCCATGCGGCTAGGGGTGGAAAACTCTAAAGGGGAGGGCCTCCACTTGGCTTGGAGGGCACTCCTCCCCTCCTTGGCCTCCACCCCCTCCCTTGGAGGAGGGGCAAGGGATTGCCAAGTGCCCCCCCCCATATAAATAGAGAGAAGGCGCAAGAGGCAGCCCATCCCTTGACCACAGCGACTGCCCTCTCACTCTCCCTTCACTTCTCATTCGTATAGCGCTTGGCAAAGCCCTCCCAGAGTTCCGCTATCACCACCACCATCAAGTCATCGTGTTGGATCAAATCTAATATACCTCTTCTCCCTCGCTTGCTGGATCAAGGATTAGGGGACTTTACCGAGCCGTGCGTGTGCTAAACTTGGAGGTGTCGCACGTGCAGTGCTTGGATCGGATTGGATCGCGACGCGAGTACGACTACACCAACCATGATCTCTAGATTGTTAATGCTTTCGGTCTACAAGGGTATGTAGACTCAATCCCCTCTCGTAGCTATGCATCTCCTAGATTGATCTTGGGTGTTCGTAGGATTTTTTTTTATTTTCATGCTTCGTTCCCCATCAGTGGCATCATGAACTTGGTCTTGGGGTATTGACCTTCTTCCCAGCCAACTCCATTGGCACTGAAATTTCGTTGAAAACCAACACCTTGGTTCTTCGAGTGCCCTCCTTTCGCTTGCGAACAATCTCATCAAATTGCTTACTCACGGCAAGGCTCTTGTAGACACCCTATTCTATAATTCCTTTCAATAAATTGTTTTCTTGCTCAAGCGTAACTTGGTAAGAGGATCATTAGTGGAATCAATAGAACTACTAGAAGTAACAACATTGGATTTAACATTTTTATTGCTACTACTAGAGGTAGAACCTTTCTTGCTCTTATTACAAAATTGCTTAGGTCTGACTTGTGCCAAAAAGTTAGACAAGAGTAGACGTTTGGCAATGTAGAAGGAACTCTTATTTCGGATATCTTCATTGATAGCTTTTAGATACCCATGCTCTTGCTCTAAATTTAGCTTCTCAAAGCGTAGCTTCTCATGAGTTCTTTGGAGCTCTCTATGATCTTCTAGAGTTATTTCATGATCTAACTTAAGAGTGTTTAGTTCTTTAGTTAAGCTCTCAATCTCCCTCATAGCATTGCCATTCGTTTCATATTGACTATCATGATTACTAGCAAGTTCATTATAGCTACCATCACTAGTTTTATCATTGAGCAAGTCATCATTACCTAGCAAATCATCCTCATCACTACTGAAGTCAAGGTATTTGGGGTGTGATACCTTGGGGCCCTTAGTCATGAAGCATCTTCCAATTCATTCATTTGGTGAATCAAATAGGTCATGAGAGTTGGAGGGTACGAGAGCTAGTCCAGAAACACCTTCATCTTGACTATAGTTGGAGTTGGAGTGATAGCTTCTCTCAGATTGGTTGTCGGAGTCGGAGTCAGAAACCCATTCACGAACATGATCTTGATGTCTTCTTGTAGAGTAGTTCTTGGTTGACTTGTCCTTCCTTTCCGAATGCCTGCTTCCCGAGAAGGTCTTCGTCCATAACAATCATCTCTACTCCTTATCTCTCTATGAGGTGATTCATCTCTTATACTCCTTCTAGGTGACTCATCTCTTTTCTTGAGAGGTGTCGTACACATTAGTGTTCGGGTCTTCCGCAATTGTAGCAATTACGATCATGACTTGATGATCTTTGCTCATAGTGTCTTGAGTTGGAGCTTCTCTCTTTGCCTCTATTCTTGTAGAACTTGTTAAAGTTCTTAACCATTAGGCTTATCTCTTCATTGGATACATGCTTGTCACTTGATGTTGTGGGAGCATCGCTTGAAGCTTTGTAAGTGCAGATTGACTTGTTGTGGAGCTCCTCTTTGTCCTTGAGTGACATCTCATGGGCAACAATCCTTCCAATAACTTATGTGGGCTTGAGATCTTTATAATTTGGCATCATTTGGATTAATGTGCACCATGGTGTCGTACTTTCCATCCAAGGCTCTAAGGACCTTCTTGATTATGAATTTGTTGGTCATCAATTCGCTTCCTAAGACGGCAGCCTCATTTGTGATGAGGGCGAGCCTAGAGTACAATTCACCGACTCCTTCACCATCCTTCATATTGAACTTGTCAAGTTGACTTTGAAGCACATCCAACTTGGATTCCATGACGAACTCGGCACCTTCGTGCATATCAACCAAAGTATCCCAAATTTCCTTTGCATTCTCGAGGCAGCTAATCTTGTTGAAATCATCTGGGCACAAACCGTTGAAGAGAATGTCACATGCCTGAGTGTTGTATTGCAACATCTTCAACTCTTCCGCGATTGCTTCACGATCCGGCTCTTTTCCATCCTCAAAGAATTCACCTTGCAAGCCAACACGAACAACAACCCAAACAGTGGGGTTATGACCAAGAATATGCATTTTCATTTATGCTTCCAACTTGCAAAGTTTATACCATCGAAATATGGACTTCAACGGTGATATTTTCCTCACTACATGCCCCCTAGGTTGTGAAACGAATTTAATGGAGAACAAAGCTCTGATACCACTTGTAGAATCAAAAGTAGGTCTAGAGGGGGGGCGATTAGATTACTTGACCAAATAAAAACTTTACCCTTTTCCCAATTTTAGTTGTAAGCAAGGTTTATCAATTCAACCAAGTCAAGCAGCACCCTACACATTCAAGTCAAAGAGTTGAGTAGCGAAAAGTAAAGACTTTGCATATGAACGTAAAGGAGGGGATCGAAGAAATCAAACGCAATGAAGACACTGTGTTTTTGGCGTTGTTTCGATAGGCGGTGATAACGTACATCCACGTTGATGGAGACTTCAGCCCACAAAGGGTAACGGCTATGTGAGTCCATAGAGGGCTCCACCCACAAAGAAGCAACCTTGTCTATTCCACCATGGTTTACGCTAGCTTACTCGGGGTAGATTTTCACAAATTGGCGATCTCCTTGCTCTTAAAAACTCCTTGGTTCAACTTAAGAATGATCTTGGAGACTCCCAAGTGAGACCTAACCAATCTAGGAGACACCACTCTCCAAAAGGTAATAGATGTTGTTGTTGATGATGAACTCATTTCTCTTGTGCTTCAAAAGATAGTATCCTCAACACTCAATCACTCTCTCACGGGTTTAGCTTCGGTAGGAGAAGTATTGGTGTGGATAGCAACTTGGGGAGGCTAGAAATCAACGTTCAAATGGTTGTATTGGAATGCCTTGATCTCAACACAAGTGTAGGTCGTTCTCTCTCAGAAAATGGATATGGGGTGTGTAGTTTTGTCCTGGTTGCTCTCTCTGAGAGTGAGTGGTGGTGGAGGGGTATATATAGCCATCACCAAAAATCCAACCGTTACAAACTTTATGCACAACTCGGTGACACCGAGAAGAAATCTCGGTGAGACCGAATAGTGTAAAAGATTTGAATAGTGTAAAATATTTCGATGAGAGCGAAAGAATCTTCTTGGTGAGACCGATTCGCGATGACCTAAGCAGATTCCTCATCTCAGTAATTCTGATCGGTTCAACTCGGTAGTTCCGAAGTGAAGTCGATGGGTTACAAAAACTTTGTCACTGCACCTCGGTGAGACCGAATGCCATCTCGGTTGTACTGAGTTTCTACGGTTTGGCTTATGGCTCTGTCTTGGATAACTCGATGGGTCCAGATGTGAGTGTTTCAGTGGGACCGAGTTTTATTTAGTATTTTGACAGATGGAGAATGAGAATGTCGTTGAGGGTTTTTGGATCAATATCTTCAAGTAGAGCAATTGAGTCATGATAAAAAAACTCAAACCCTTTTAATAGTATTGGCTTTCCTATGGACTCAATGTGATATTGGATCGCTTAACCAAAAATGTAGAGTCTTGAAGCTTTTGCCAATGTGTTTCCTTAGCATTTTGAGGGGTCCACATCCACATGTCCTTGCCATGCCAACATTGAAATTTCCTTAAATTTACCTTTTAGTTGGAATTATTTCAATGACATGTATGTTGTTATTAATTACCAAAACCATCGGGGGATTTTTTTTGCACTTTCAATCTCCCCGTTTTTGGTAATTGATGACAACATATAGATCAAAGCTTCGACATTGGATATAATCAAGGAATTGTATCGTGGCTTTGAGAAGTATATGATACGCAAGAGTTCCCCCTAAATTTGTGCATTATTTAAAATTTGCATTTGAATGCAAATGCACAATCGATTAGGATCATGGGTCACTATTCCATGTCACATCCTTCTTGGTGGAGCACACAAAATGATATGAATGACATACATGAAGCACTCATCACCAAGCATACAAGTGAATGATCATAGGAAGAATTATCAAGATAGATAGATATGCATGCATATCATTAAGGTACGATATGATCAATAACACAAGCATCATAGTCTCATACAAGAACCAAACAAAAGTAACCAAAGTAGCACAAACACAAAATCAAGCAAAACAAAATGAAGCAAAAGCAAGAGACGCTCTCTCTCCCTAAGCCCTAAGATCTATACATATTCTCTCCTTTGGCAACAAGTTACCGAAAAGATCGAATACATATAGAACTAAGCGTCACTCTGGGCTCGATCTCCTGCTTCTGGCGAAGAAGTCCTCTGACTAGCGGCTCTGGTGTGTGTTGATGGAGTGGAGATAAGCGTGCCGGTGAATGCTTCTGATGATATCTACTAGACGGGAGGGGTAGAAATTGCTGGAGCAATTGAAGGGACAACTGATGGAGTGGCAGCTGAAGTGGGATGTGAGGCATCCATCGTCATGTCCTCCAAGCTACACCTCCTTGCCTGCTCGAGAGTGCTCGCGACCTTCATCCTCCCTCCTCCCACCCACCCACCCCCCCCCCCCCACCCAGGTCATCGCCCAGCCATCTCGAGTTCCATCCGTCCTCTATTGGTCTGTTTCCCATTCTTTGGTGAGCCGCCCCTACGGTGGCCAGTGACCAGAACAATCGCTCTGAACTGGTGGCATGCCTATCTCATTTGGGCACCACCCTTTGATGGTGCCTTGCACTGGGGGTGGCACTCTCTAGGGAGTCTGACCTTGAAGGTTACCTGGGGCCGCAAGGCCCATGACGAAGAGGAAACCCTAAGACAAGGAAGGAGTCCTTCGTTTCCGCCAACACAAGGGCGGCGGCGGCCAGATTGCATCTCCCATCATGTAAACCCTGGACCTCCCTTCCTATATAAAGGTAGGTCGAGTAACCCCCTAGGGCATCTATTCTCAAATAGAAAAACTCTCGGTAGCAATCTCAGACACTATTTTAACCCTTCGCACGAGGTATCCCTCCGTCATGAATAACAAAAGCAAGCATGACGTAGGGTATTACTCTAAGGAGGCCCAAACCTGGATAAACCCTTTGTGCGACCTTTGATCTAAGACTTCCAGCTGCGCTTAGACCCCTACCAAGGGATCTAATGGTATTTTTCACCGTTAGAAGAAAAAGTTGAGTGAGCAATTTCAGATGTCAGATTAATTTTCTCTCAGTTACTTTATGGGAATTGAGGTTGATGAAACTAATGATGGTTACTATCTCTCTCAGCATCGCTACACTCAGGATTTCATCTAACGCTCAGGTCTTACTGATACACACACTGTCGCTACACCCATGGAGCTCCATCTCCACCCTAGTGATGGTACTCTTGAGGGACACCACTCGCTATCGTCATCTTGTAGGCAGCTTTGTGTACCTCACTGTGACCCGGCCTGACATTGCTCATGCAGTCCACATTGTTAGTGGTTACTCGAGGGAGATGCAAATACTTCATTCTTTCACAGTGTTGCCAATGGAAGACACATAAAATGTATTATGCTTCTTTGGAACATGAAGGAAATGTTATACAAGATGAGAAAGAGTAGTTGGCATGCCAGGCATGGGCGGCACCGTCTGGAGATTGATCTTGGATCGGATCTTCTTTTACCTTATGCGGTCTCCGATAAACTTCATCGACCCCGCACCTGATAACTTATTGGTGACCTATCACGGTGGCCGCCACATCTCGATTGCCCTTGATGAAAACAATTCCATAACACGCCATTTATCATCATGGAAGTGGACACTTCCGTGATGAAAAAATGATTATTTTCATGGAACACATCCTCGAGAGCACAAGTATGACTATCTTTATTTCGTCATAAAACCGTCACAGATGTACATTGGTGACTGAAAACGTGACCTACTGTGACAAACGTGTATCATCACAAATGTGTCTTTTTTAGGGACAAATGATGAACTAAACTAAACTTTGCAAAGACATGGATAAAAACCTAAATCCAAAGTGAGAAAATCATATAGATTTGCTACTCCTATGATTATTCATTTCCTAATAAAAAATCAAAATAACTAGCTGATAAGTCTCAAACGTATCTATAATTTTTGATTGTTTCGTGCGAAACACCGTGCCCGCTGAGAAGGACAGCGTCAAGAGCTCGACTACGCCAGACCAAATCAGCCCACATAGTGCAAGGTTAAACATTTGTCTTTTGTGCTGGCACTCTTCTTGTTCTTCGATAAACCAGTAGTTTCGGCATATGTCCTAGTTCCGTTTGGGCCGCGTCGTGCCTCGCAATTGCGGCAACTCAGGTTGCGCTTTCTTTTGTACAATAGAGTCCCATCACCAGTAAAAGAGCACAACCCATTTACACGACACAACGAGGACGACTACCGGTGTTGTGCTTCTTTATCATATGTATACCTAATGACATGTCTACCGTGCATAATACTTTTTTTCGTTCAATCGTCATGTTTAATATGTTCATCATGATTTAGACCAGCGGAGCAATGTTTATGTCAGGGCCATCCATCCCCCCACACACACACACACACACAAGGTGAAAATTAGGGAGGCATAGATCGTAGATTTCATAGTCTTTATCCTCTCCAAAACTTGTATTATGTGTTCTAGCTCCGCCATTGATGATTTATCTACTGCATTTTCTGAATTAAAATTAGTGAAAAATTGCTCATATATTCATGCCACGTGTGGTTTGTAGGAATTTTATAGGATATGGCTCTAAAGCGAAAATTTCTATAGAGCATTTTGGTTTGTATGAATGGATTCCTATTTCGGTGTAGTATTGGTCCTACCCTTCATATTTCAATGATATTTTTTAACTCGGGCCTAAGGAAAAGATTACTATCCGATGAACAAGTGACATTTTTTTTCTTGTAGGAACTGATATACATGTCATCTTATTTCTATGACTTTCATGTCCTATAGACCAAAGAACACGTGCATGCATGCTGGTGATTCACGGTGAACTCAGGTGGGTAGGATCTCGGGTGGCATAGCCTGCGCGTGGCGCGGTACCGCATCAAGCAGCTGGCGGCCTGGGCCTTGCGGAAACACAACGTGCAAAAGATGGCAAGCCGCCGCACTGGATCGAGCACGGCTCGCCACCATATTGCATGCTAGCTACGTCCCGCTTTCCTCGGCTGCAAAGCGCGTGGTACCATCTACCCTATCGACCAAACAATCACCGGGCGCCATCCTACGCTCGCTGGGCTACGCATGTCAGTTTTGTCGCCTCCACCCTGCGAGCGAATCTCTGGCTGGATCCACCACGCCATGCAATGCAATGCATGCCACCTCCCATCGCTTTCACCGCTGCACGTACCGGCCACTGCTCCTCGTCCACAGCCAACTTCGGGCCGCTGCCATGCCAGGCGCGCCCGCGGCCTGTCGCCTTCCCAAACACCACGGACGGGGCGCCAAACAGGGCAGGCACTGCTGCGGCGGGGCACCGCACAGGGGCTCGCCCGCTAGGCACTGTGCGCCGCTGCTCGGCTCCGACCGCCCAACAGTCGCCGCCGCACGCCCAGCCTGTCATGTCGCGGCCACGGATATCATAGCTATTTTTCCACAATAGGCATGCGCCTTGCTTGCCACACGCGTTCGCACAAACACGTTGCATGCACCAACCAAAGCGACGAGATTATACCGACAATACAGAGGTGCATTTCAATGTAAACAGTTGGTGAACGGTGTGCGGTAACAACAGGTACTACAACTGACTTTGCCTCCCCAGGTGGGTCTTATGGAAACGGAAGCAAAGCAAAGACACGGACGAACGAAACAACAGAACAATGTTTCCGGAATCGGAATAGGGTCCCTCTCCCTCTCCTCCCCGGTGATGTGCCGGGGAGGCAGGTGATAGATAGCTAAGGAGGCTGCCCCCTCCCTCCGGTTCGCCATGGACGACAGCCTCGGCGAGGGGGGCGGGGAGCCTTTTTAGGTGTTCTTAACGAATGCAATGGAACGAATGGCGGCTGGGATGATCATCCTACTCCTTGGAGTTGCGGTAGAAGTCGACGCAGGTCTGGCATCCGCAGTCGGTGAAGCGGCACATCTCGCACCCGAAGCACACGCACTTCTCGCAGCCCGCGCACGACGCCGCGCGGGAGCAGCCCTTGATCACCTTGCGGCTCCCTCGCTCCTCGTCGTCATCGCAGGTGACGCTGGTGGAATCACAAATGCAAGCCACAAGTCAGATAAGCGCTATGAAATGATGCCAGAGAAAATAATGGAACAGCATGACTAAGGTTATAACTTAATATGCCACCTATCAAAACAGAAAGGAGTTGTCAAAGTAAAACTAGGCAAAGCAATGGTTCAATTCGGTTTTCCTTTTTAAGCGAAACAAGCAAAGAAAAACAGAAGAGCTACAAACACCTTCAACCATCGCTGGTAAAATTTCATATATGATGATATTATGCCAGCAGCCAAAGTTAAGAGATACAGTAATATCAATGATGGTGTACTGTAGTTACAGGCCACACGAGTGTGCAGACAACTGACAATACTGGCAACAAACTTACACGGCCATACTTTCACAGCATGTAATACAGGCCAGCAGTTTCTGGTTTCAACTTTCCTAGTTCCTACGGTACAATTCTGAAAGTATTGGATTTTACTTCTCGAAAAAAGTATTTCATTTCTGTTGCCACTCATGTGTACTGTAGTCGCAACTTGCAAAAAATATTTGGTACCACAAGTATGACATTTTATCAGCTTGCAGCGGCCTGCTGCCACAGCAGACAGTGCCAATAATACCACGGGTGATGTACCTGCTATTTGGATTATTATTAACTAGGTGTCACTACCCTTGTAACTCTACCGGTAGAGACAAAACAACCTATTTGGGAGTTTGTTTGGCACTACACATCAGTTTCTTGTTGTTAGTCTTACTGGAGAACAAGGGCTACAATTTTTTATGTTAACTTGATTGCTTCGGTGCTCTTAATGCTTATTACACTGTGAAACCTAATACTTTTTGGTTAGGATTATCTGGTCATTCTCATAGCTGCTATCATCTTATATACTCCCTCCTCCTAAATATAAGTCTTTTTAGACATTTCAAATGGACTACAACATAAGGATGCATGTAGACATATTTTAGAGTGTAGATTCACTCATTTTGCTTCGTATGTAGTCACTTGTTGAAATCTCTAAAAAGACTTATATTCGGGAACGGAGGGGGTACATTTCTTGGGCGTGAAATTGATATGAACCAATTAATATTATTAATGGCACGGTGGATTCCTGTTGAGAGTGCCATACATGAATTCAGAAAAGATGGCACAGAGGAAATAAATGTACGCTACAACTCAATATTTTAAACTAGACTATCGATTAACATAATTGGTTGCGACACATACCTGTCAGCCGTCAAATTTGCACATGTCCGGTTAGGTTTTGCAAGAGCATCATGGTAAATACGGCACTCTTCTTTGGTCCGAAGCCGAAACCTCCTCTCCTTGTCACATCTTGTACAGCGGATGAACTCATCACGGTGCAATGGGCGTCCATTACGACTCCTGTTCGAGCCATTAACAGACTTGTTTGACAGGTTGTAGTATTTGAGAAATTCCGTCTTTCCCAGTGGAACCTTTTCTCCATCAATCATGACCCACACGGTGTTCCTCCACTTTCCTGCAGTCTCCCTTCCAGAGTGCTTCTCAAACGCTGAAGGAGTCAGCTTTTCTGAATTCAAGATTAAAAAAAAACTCGAATGACAATTATCCTGAATAATTATGATAACAGAAGACGGTTTTCTGCGATGAAACACTAAACAGAAAAATTACAGCGTATGGTCATCTGTGATGTCACTCCAGCAAACATAGCACTTATCAAGTTAACACAAGTAATTTCCTAAGAGGTTGGGTGTTGTTTTAGCAAGAAGCACCCCGCTGTATGTACCCAGATCAATAAACAACTTACTGAAGGCCGCCGTCATAACTTATTGGCATAAGGAACTGCATATTTTGAATGCAGAGCCTTTCACCATTGTTAAATCACACATCAATCTAGGTTTCATAAACAAACCCTTAAAAACTGGAAGGCGCAGATGTAGATCAAATAGGATACGGCAAGTCGGAACTCGTAAGTGATGCCATCTTTTTCTGATGTTATTTCACACATTTCTTCCTTCAAAATTAAGGACCAGGCTAGATCAAATAAAGACCTACATTTGATGGAAGGACAAGAGAATGGTTGCTTAACGCGTTGAACTGCCCTAGAGACATTTTCAGCTAGAGACTTTTTCAGTTGAAGACACTGAACTACGTATGCAGACTCTGAACTCATACGAATGTACAGAATGCAAGATGGCCTACAGTGTAGAGTACAGTAAAACCCTCGGTGGTACCACAATCATGGTCTACTAAGTTCGGTACGGATACACTGAAATACAGATATGGAAAACCAAAGGCACCATCAAGATATGTCAGAAATAAACGTCAAAGCGATCAGGTAGAACAGAGAATGGAGCAGGCCTCCCATACCCTATCCAATGCAAACAACAAGCACCCAAATGACAGACACGGATGGGCATGGCCTAAGCAAAGCGCAACCTGATACCACATGCAAGAGAAAGACCTCAACACAAACAGAGAGAGCAAGAACGTGTGGCCTGTCTGAAGTGCCTGAACAGAGAGGCAATCCGATCATCGCCAGCATGCAGAGAGTACACGAGGCAAACTACGTGCGTTAGGCAAGTACAGTACCACGGAAGAAGCGCTCCCATGTTACATGCGCTAGAGGGCCTGCGGCACGAAGGTTCGCATGTAGTATAAACCGAAGGAATGATGCAGGCGATGTTAATCCCAGAGACCAGCGACTCGGACGCGCTGGAGATATCCTGACATTGGCCAGAGCAACAATGACAATATGCATGGGCGGCGGCGGCAGCATGGGTACACCGAGTGGTAGTAGTAGTACTGGCAGGCAGGCGACGCCGGGCGCGAGCGGCGCCCGGGCGCATGTACCGGCATTGCATGCAGATCGAGTTAAGAAGCAGCTTGACCAAAAGACCAAACACCGTCCGTGCATAGCATCGATGCACGGACATGAAATCAAGAAAAGAAAATGGAAAAAAAAGTGACCGGACGTGGGCGTATGGTGGTGGGCCACTGACCTTCGCGGCAGCCGGGCGTGCAGTCGCAGCTAATCTCCAGCTCGCCGGACGGGTAGATTAGGAGGCGGCCGACGGCGTCGCCGTAGCGGCGGCTGGTGCATCCGCACATCATCTCCACGAAGCCCTCGCGCAGGCGCAGCCCGCTCACATCCCGGAGTTCCTCGTCGCTGAACAGCGCCGCGCCGCCTCCGTTCGCCGCCGCCATGCCTGTCTCCGACCGAGGACGGGGACCGCCTCAACCACTCCGGGGAAAAGAAAACACCAGAAAGCGATCTGGCCTGCGTCAAATCAAGAAACTGCCGGACGGACAGCGATCGAATACCGAGACGGGGCGGATCAAAGTAAAAGGAAGTTAGGCGAGTAGGTGGACAGGAGGTGGAGATATATAGGGGGGTGGAAAACGGTGGAGAAACAAGAATCGAAGCGGCGCCTTTCCACGAGGAACCCCTGCGAATTGGGTTCCCACCAAATCTTGACGAGGGCGGTCTCCGAAGGGGCCGACGAAGAATGAATGCAAAAGGCGGCTGCTTTTGATCCGAGGCTACGAAGAACAACGAGCAGAGGCGAGGGCAACTTCTCGTCTCTGCAACAGACGATTTGGGGGGGAGTCCAGATCGCCCAAGACTACCCGAAAAAGCGGATCTGGGTAGGGGGCGCGCAGGCTTCAAGGAATGCCTCCTCCCCCAGCTCCAGCCCTCCCGGTGGCTATGGCTGCCGGGGGTTTGGAGAGGGAGGGGAGGGCGAGGGAAGAGGTGGAGAGAGGGCGAGGTGGAGGAGGATAGGAGATGGAGCTCGGTGTTGTGCGGGTGCCGGCCTTTTAACCTATGGACGGATGGGAGGATATCTGTGTTCCTCTCTTCTCCACAGGCACTCCCATGTTAGATCAAGTGTGCTTCCACTGTTTCCATTATTGCTAGTTAGAGCTGTTTATTCTACTAATAATTTGGATTCCAGAATAGCCAGAAGAAATTCATTGTGTGTTAGAACAATTTAGGGACGACATGGTTAACAAGTAACTGCGAGAGGATGGGGGCGGCGGCGGCGGCGGGTCGGCGGAACCCTAGAGTTACCAAGATGACCTAGGGCAAAGGTCGGTCCTCTCGGCTTTGCTGGGCCCGCATATTGGGCTAGCTCGGTTGTGTTGTATGCGGTCCATGAGGAGGCGCACTACTCTCTGGGCCCGCGTATGGGACCGTCTTGTAGGCCCACTACTCACTAGGCCTGCATACGGAATCTAGGGTTATCCAGCATGACCTAGGGCAAAGGTCGGTCCTCTCGGTTTTGTTGGGCCCGCATGTAGGACATAGCTTGGTCGTGTTGTATGCGGTCTATTAGGAGGCTCACTACTTTGAGCTGATATTCAAAACTATTGAGCTGATATTCAAAACTACAATGTACAATAGAAAAGATAAAGCCGCATGTTCAGCGGTGAGGCGCCCGACATGACCTAGGGAAACGTCGGTCCTCTCGGATTTGCTGGCCTCGCATATGGGACTTAGCTTGGTTGTGTTGTATGCGGTCCATTAGGAGGCTCACTACTCTAAGTTGACTATTCAAAACTACAATGTAGAATAGAAAAGGTAAAAGTTGCATGTTCAGCGGTAAGGCACCCTGCATGACCTAGGGCAACGTCGGTCCTCTCAGGTTTGTTGGGCTCGCATATGGGACCCAGCTTGCTTGTGTTGTATGCGGTCCATTAGGAAACTCACTACTCTAAACTGAATATTCAAAACTACAATGTAAAATAGAAAAGGTAAAAGCCGCATGTTCGGCGGTGAGGCACATCGCATGACCTAGGGCAACGTGGGTCCTCTCGGGTTTGCTGGGCTTACATATGGGACCTAGCTTGGTTGCGTTGTATGCGGTCATTAGGAGGTTCACTACTCTAAGTTGACTATTCAAAACTAGATGTAGAATATAAAAGGTAAAAGCCACATGTTCGACGGTGAGGCACCCCACATGACCTAGGGCAACGTCGGTCCTCTCAAGTTTGTTGGCTCGCATATGACGCCTAGCTCGGTTGCGTTGTATGCACTCCATCTTGAGGCCCACTGCTCTAAACCTACTATTTGAAACTACTATGTAGAGTGGAAAAGTTAGAAGCTGCAGGTTCGATGGTGAGGTTCACAGTGAAATGCACTTTCGGTCATAATTTTGACTTGCATCCTCAGTGTGGCACTCGATCTTGTGTTGTGACACGACTTGGGCTAACTCCGGTGAAAGTTGCAACCTGTTGCTTTGTAGGAATATTCAATATAGAAACATAGCGTGAGTAGTTATGTGAGTACTTCCGCCGAAGTCTAACCAAATAACAACATAAAACCTTGATTTGTTTTATTCATTATTGTTCGGGACAAAAACACAAGTTGATCGATGTGGCATATATATAAAAGCATAAATCTCACTCCAAGCATTTTTTATTCATCAATTGTATATTTATTAACATAGATCCTTTTGTTTTTCGTAGACATTCTGTTTGAAAAAAAGGAAGATAAGAGTTGTAGAGCCTTGGTTCCGTCTCACCATTGCTCAACGATTGTCCAGCGAATCGCTTGCATGAGTAATGTGCTAGCATGGCACTATTACTAACATATTTCACCGCATGTGGTATTATTTCATTTATGCGTTAGGACATGCATTATTCTACTATATATGGACATGGAGGGTGCCATTTTGAACCGTTTCATCAATACACCAAAGATAATGGAACAACAATAAGGGATTTTACCTCCTATATACTCGGTTCTTAGTTGCATCACACTACTCGTTAACTGGTGATGATCGCCTGCATTTGAGTTACGAACCTCAAAAGTTCAGGTCCTACAAAAACACGGTAAGAATCCCTGTTAGGTTATACCAGTACTAGCTATTTCCATTCGTGGAACCACTTCAACGGATTTTTTGGTTGGAAACTCTGTTTGCCATGCCTAAGTTGATGCAGGTGCGGCGTGTCCCGGGAAGTGTGGCGGATGAAACGAGCGCCACACCTTTGGCGAAAATTTCTACCGCAAAAGCTCCTTGGAGCTGTGGCGAGCCAAACCTTGCTAAAGAACCAAACGTCATCCTAGGAAGCTGTGGCCGCCACACCTTTGCCGTGGCTAGCTAAGGAAGTTGTTTACATTGCATTATGTTTTAACATGCCTAGTACTAAAGCTTAGCGCGTTGCTAGTATGTTATTTCCCGAGGAGTAGGGATAATATGTACTCCCTCCGAAAAAAAAAGAGCGTTTTTATATTTGTTTACAGAAGAAGTAGTACATATTTGAAGGGAAAAAAAGGCTAAGGCTGTGTTTGGTAGCAAAGTAAAGTAAATAACAGAGTATTGAAAAACTGCAATATTTTAGCCCTTTGGTGTAAGATACCACGGTTTTCACATATCAAACTATTTTAGAGTATTGACAATACAGTGACCCGTTTGGCTGGTGCCGTATGCAGCAATGTAAATTTGGTTTTAGCCAGCTTTGACGTTCCATGCAATCCATTGGCCATGCATATTTACCATCCGCATGCACAAATTGAACAACACTCTACGGCCATCACATGGCTTGTAGTATGGAGGACGCTCCGCAACACGACGTAGACGACGACGCACGACGAGATGCCTTGGCCTTCTTCTGCATCACCGTCGAATCATGGTGGAGATGCACCGCAATATGGCGTTGCTGGTGGTGCACCATGGGAGAAGCTGTGCGACTGCGGCACGGCCTGGCCTTCATCCAATTCACCGTCGAGGGGCCCTAGAAGCTGACCGTGAACTGTAACCATGCGGCCAAGATAGCGTTCGGTGTCCACAGCCTGCTGCAAAGCCTTCTGTGCTTGCTATGGACTTCTCGTGCATCGTAGTGTCTCGTCCCGCCGTGCAGGTGCTTCCCGGCAGCCCATCCACCATGACAGCATTACATGGCCTCAGGGGCCGGCTTCGGCTTTTGTCAAAGTTCCAGCGCCATTCTACGGCCCCGCATAGCATAGTCGGCAAGGTACGCAGCCATGTCAGTAACCCATGGCTAGCTACCTTTGCATGCGGAAGCATACTTATAGTGAACTGGATTAGAACCCTCGTGCTAGCTTCTATCGTGGGTGACCATGTCAGCGTGCTGCCCAACTTCACAGCTGACGCAGAGGAACGGGAGGGAGGCAATGGGATTAGGACCAGCATACTCACTGTTATTCTTTCCTTTGTTGTCTCTTGGTTTGTCCATGGCCGGCAAAGATCTCCAGAGACGACGGGACGACGGCGGCGTGAAGCGAAGAAGATAATGGCACCCATTTCTTTCGCATGCTCGGTTTAAAAAAGAGGTTTGGAGTTCTTTTTAAAACAGAGAAAATACTACGGTTTTGGGAATACCGTAGTTTTAGTACCGCAGTTTTTTGTAACCAAACACCTCACAGTAATTAAAACTTCAGTATTCAAAAAGACTGCAGTATTCTTAGAATACTTTGAAAATACGTTGCTATCAAACGGGGCCTAATGCGTTATACTTGTGATAATTTAGAAAAATCAAGTGGACGTGTCACTTGATACGCAGGCATCATCATCATATGGAGGACAGAGTCGGGCGTGGCGGACTGTCCAGAAAACAAAGAGGAGGGACGGGGCGCGTGGCCATTGCGAAATCCGATCGCCGGATCCTCCACTCACATCGCGAAACCCAAAGGGCCCCGCCCCGGCCCTACGAGGCAGCGGCCGTGGCGTAGCGAGTAGGCGGCGGCGGGGCCCGCTGGGCAGGGAAAGCCACTGCGCTGAACGCTGATACGGCGGGGACTGGGGGAGGAGCTAGGCTCGGCTGCGGGAAAGCGCAGACGCGGGACCCCCGCTCCCCGACTGCCGAGGCGGGAAATGGTGACGCGGAGGCGGTCAGCTGGCTGGCTGGCGCCCGGGCGCGGCGTGGAGATTACGAATTTGTTTATTTATTTATGATATGATGCACGGCGCGCATGACATCACGGCCCAGGCAGGGCTCCTGCTCCTGGAGTGCTGCCACTGGCTGCCCGTCCCCGTTGCGTCCCGTGCTGGTCTTCCTCCGCTCCTCCTCCTCGGTCGCCGGGCTGTCTACGTAGTACGAGTACTCTTCTTCGTTCCTCGCCGCGTTCTCGCGGACGTGCGCGTCGGTGGATCCTGGCCGTACCCATGCGGGCCGACGTGCACCGCGCACGGGGCGTGGCCGCGTAGAACGGTAGAGCGGCGCCGCTTCGCTACGACGGTGGGTTTCGCGCGCGTGCTTTGCGTGCGAGGCCATGTTGGCGCTGTCGCGGTCTTGTATCCCTGGCTGGCGCAAAAGTCTACCCGCTGCGCACTGGGCGCGCGTTTGGAGACAGGGCCGACACAAAAAGGAAAGATTGGCGACATGGAGTGCCAAATCTAGATGCATCCATGATGAAATAATCGCATCGATGTGTGAGCAGACCTTGGTTAGTGCTCTGGCGAGTACGTAGTACGCTTTTTTTTAACAAGACGAGAAGGAAAGACACCTTCGTGGGCAGGATACCAAAAGAGTGCCTTCGTACGGCGAGTATCACTGTTATATCATCATCAGGCTAATATAAAGAGCGCGCGAGACAAACCGAGACTATCGTTACCGAGCGTACTGCAATGTTTAACAAAGCAAGCGCCCGTACTCTTTGATTCTAGCGAGACGATAATGTGCCAATGTTTCGCAAGGAACATACTGTACACGCTATCGCATGTTCTATACTAGTAGTACAAGGCAAGCACGGGACGGAAAGGGTTGACAAGAGGGGCAATGTGCCAATGTGGTAAAGAATAAATGTACAGAGACGTCAAAGTGAATCCCCGTGTTCGTGTTGACGGGTAGAGTAGGTTCGGCCACCGGCGAGCAGCCGCCGCGCACGCGGTGTTGCACGACGCTCAACGTGTCAAGTTGTACATGCACATGCCCAGCTAGGCAGCTAGCCCATGCTCTAACCGTCACTGCCAGCTCCTCTAGAGTCTCGACGTTCTTTATCGTGGCCACCTTCTCCCTGTAAATCAGCCACGTCTCTCTGTACATTGCTCGCCGTATATGTATTTGTGAATACACAACTGAGGCACCGTGCAGTCCAACAATCATCCTAAACCACTATTTTCTACACAATGAATACGCGCATGTCTCCCTCATTTCACACCCGCATGAAACGACCGTCGCAGAGATCCGTTGAACTGGCGTTAACCCGATCGGGCTGCGTACGCGGAAGCTCTTCTCCCCCACTCGCCGTCACTCGCTTGTTGTGTCCACACTCCGGTTCTTTGTGTTGTAGGAATAGTTTTTCCGGATGTCAAGACAAATATGCTTGTAACTATAAACATTTTCGAGTATAACGTAGGTTTAATATATAAAAAATTAATGCACAACTTCGCGCCTGCAAGTACTTTTAAAATAGGGAAAAGCTTCTAATTACCAAGCGGATTGCAGCTTCCATGTCTGCCACCTTCCCTGCACATCACGTGCCCCACGGACCACCACCATTAGATTTGCTACTGGCTCGTTGTTGTAATATTACCATCGCAACAAATGGTCAGTGGCAGACTGAGGAAGATGAAGGCGAGCCGGCGACATCCAGATCCTGCAGCGCCGAACGAGAGATGTGTGTCACCCGACGCTTCGGCGCTGGCGCCGACAACCTCCCACCTCGTCGAAGAGGATAATGGGGGTGCTGGCGAGGTTGCAGCCGGGGTCAGGCTCACTGGTCGTCGTTGCTGCCCGCCTCCACCAAGACTCTCGGCAGTGAGCGATGCGCCCACCTCGCCGGAGAGGAGGATGCAGCGAGCGACTTGGTCGCAGATCCGACACTTGTCGTCTGCGGGAAGGGGCGGTGCCGCTCCTCCCTCACCGCCATTCAACGGGAGCTCGCAGCAAACGACCGGCGGTGATTTTTTTCTTGCAACACCCTCTCTATTGCAAGAAAGATTCTGCAGCATCACTAATGCTGCAAAACTTTCTTCCGCAAACACCTATATAATGGTTAAGCGAAGACAAAAGAAATTTGCAACAGTAGGCCTGTTGCAAAAAAAAACTTGCAATAGAAGGCCTGTTGCAAAAAAAAAACTGCAACAATACCTCTGTCGCATAAGTTCTGAAACATGAACTCCAAATGTCTGAGGGCAACATCATCCTTGCTGCAAAGTTGACAATTGAATCTGACGGCCATCTTACCTTGAATCCAATGGCTCGCGAAAGATCCGCCGACCGATGCGTAGCGTTGCCGTTTGAAATCTGGAAAACGCTATCCTTCAACCGGGTGATGCACACACAACGTATGCTGCCTGCTTAGCCGTCAGATCGATTTGGATCGAGCGCTCGCGCTGGCCACAAGTCCCACGTAGAGAGTTAAGGTTTTTGCAATAGAGGTCTTGTTTTAGAAAGACAATAACGGTTCGGTGGTGAAGTTTTTTCCAGCAACAGGGTCTAGTTTCAGAAGGTTTCTGCAACATAGATCTTGTTTCAGAAAGAATAAAGTGGTTCAACAGTGAATTTTTTCTTCCGCAATAGGGCTCTTGTTTCAAAAACATAGCCACGGTTGCCGAAAGCGTCGGAGGAGCGCCCGACTGAAAGGATTGATATGGTTGACTAGACGGGGGGAGGGGGGTGAATAGGCAACTACCAATTTTTAGCTTTTCCTAACAAATTAGGTTTAGCATCAAGTAGGTTATCTAGATGTGCAACTGAAGGAAATATGCCTTAGAGGCAATAATAAAGTTATTATTTATTTCCTTATTTCATGATAAATGTTTATTATTCATGCTAGAATTGTATTAACCGGAAACATAATACATGTGTGAATACATAGATAAACATAGTGTCACTAGTATGCCTCTACTTGACTAGCTCGTTAATCAAAGATGGTTAAGTTTCCTAACCATAGACATGTGTTGTCATTTGATTAATGGGATCACATCATTAGGAGAATGATGTGATTGACATGACCCATTCCGTTAGCCTAGCACTTGATCATTTTGTATGTTGCTATTGCTTTCTTCATGACTTATACATGTTCCTGTAACTATGAGATTATGCAACTCCCGTTTACCAGAGGAACACTTTGGGTGCTACCAAACGTCACAACATAACTGGGTGATTATAAAGGAGCACTACAGGTGTCTCCAAAGATACATGTTGGGTTGGCGTATTTCGAGATTAGGTTTTGTCACTCCGTTTATCGGAGAGGTATCTCTGGGCCCTCTCGGTAATGCACATCACTATAAGCCTTGCAAGCAATGTAGCTAATGAGTTAGTTACGGAATGATGCATTACGTAACGAGTAAAGAGACTTGCTGGTAACGAGATTGAACTAGGTATTGGATACCGACGATCGAATCTCGGGCAAGTAACATACCGATGACAAAGGGAACAACGTATGTTGTTATGCGGTTTGACCGATAAAGATCTTCGTAGAATATGTAGGAGCCAATATGAGCATCCAGGTTCCGCTATTGGTTATTGACCGAGACGTGTCTCGGTCATGTCTACATTGTTCTCGAACCCGTAGGGTCCGCACGCTTAAGGTTTCGGATGATGCTTATATTATGAGTTTATGAGTTTTGATGTACCAAGGAGTTCGAGTCCCGGATGAGATCGGCGACATGACGAGGAGTCTCGAAATGGTCGAGATGTAAAGATCGATATATTGACGACTATATTCAAGTTCGGAAAGGTTCCGAGTGATTCGGTATTTTTCGAGTACTGGGAGAGTTACGGAATTCGCCGGGGAGTATATGGGCCTTATTGGCCCATACGGGAATAGATGAGAGAGGCCAAAGGAAGGAGGCTCGCGCCCCCACTCTGGTCCGAATTGGACAAGGGCGATCCCCTTTCCTTCCTCTCCCCCTCTTTCCCCTTCTCCTACTCCAACAAGGGAGGTGGAATCCTACTAGGACTAGGGAGTCCTAGTAGGACTCCACACTTGGCGCGCCCCCTCCTAGGGTCGGCCTCCTTCCCCCTTGCTCCTTTATATACGGGGGCAGGGGGGAACCCCATGACACACAAGTTGATCTACGGATCCTTCCTTAGCCGTGTGCGGTGCCCCCCTTCCACCATATTACACCTCGGTCATATCGTCGCGGAGTTTAGGCGAAGCCCTGCGCCTGTAGAACATCATCATCGTCACCACGCCGTCAGGTCGACGAACTCATCCCCGATGCTTTGCTGGATCGGAGCCCGGGGATCATCATCGAGCTGAACGTGTGCTGAACTCGGAGGTGCCGTACGTTCGGTGCTTGGATGGGTCGGATCGTGAAGACGTACGACTACATCAACCGCGTTGTCATAACGCTTCCGCTTATGGTCTACGAGGGTACGTGGACAATACTCTCCCCTCTCATTGCTATGCCATCACCATGATCTTACGCGTGCGTAGGAAATTTTTTGAAATTACTACGTTCCCCAACAGTGGCATCCAAGCCTAGGTTTTATGCGTAGATGTCATATGCACGAGTAGAACACAAGTGAGTTGTGGGCGATACAAGTCATACTGCTTACCAGCATGTCATACTTTGGTTCGGCGGTATTGTGAGATGAAGCGCCCGGACCGACATTACGCCAGACGCTTACGCGAGACTGGTTTCACTGCTTCTGAGCACTCGCGCTTAAAGGTGGCTGGCGGGTGTCTGCTCTCTCACTTTAGCTGAATCGAGTGTGGCTACGCCCGTCCTTGCGAAGGTTAAAACAGCACTAACTTGACGAACTATCGCTGTGGTTTTGATGCGAGGTAAGAACGGTTCTTGCTAAGCCCGTAGCAGCCACGTAAAACTTGCAACAACAAAGTAGAGGACCTCTAACTTGTTTTTGCAGGCATGTTGTGATGTGATATGGTCAAGACGTGATGCTATATTTTATTGTATGAGATGATCATGTTTTGTAACCGGTTATCGGCAATCGGCAGAGCCATATGGTTGTCGCTTATTGTATGAAATGCAACGCCTCATAATTGCTTTACTTTATCACTAAGCGGTAGCGATAGTCGTAGAAGCAATAGATGGCGTAACGACAACGATGCTACGATGGAGATCAAGGTGTCACGCCGGTGACGATGGTGACCACGACGGTGCTTCGAAGATGGAGATCACAAGCACAAGATGATGATGGCCATATCATATCACTTATATTGATTGCATGTGATGTTTATCCTTTATGCATCTTATCTTGCTTTGTTTAACGGTAGCATTTTAAGATGATCTCTCACTAAAAATTATCAAGAAGTGTTCTCCCTGAGTATGCACCGTTGCCAAAGTCTGTCGTGCCCAGACACCACGTGATGATCGGGTGTGATAAGCTCTACGTCCATCTACAACGGGTGCAAGCCAGTTTTGCACACGCAGAATACTCAGGTTAAACCTGACGAGCCTAGCATATGCAGATATGGCCTCGGAACACGGAGACCGAAAGGTCGAGCGTGAATCATATAGTAGATATGATCAACATAGTGATGTTCACCATTGAAAACTACTCCATCTCACGTGATGATCGGTTATGGTTTAGTTGATTTGGATCACGTGATCACTTAGATGACTAGAGAGATGTATGTCTAAGTGGGAGTTCTTAAGTAATATGATTGATTGAACTTTAATTTATCATGAACATAGTCCTGGTAGTATTTTGCAAATTATGTTGTAGATCAATAGCTCGCGTTGTTGCTTTCATATGTTTATTTTGATATGTTCCTAGAGAAAATTGTTTTGAAAAATGTTAGTAGCAATGATGCGGATTGGATCCGTGAACTGAGATTTATCCTCATTGCTGCACAGAAGAATTATGTCCTTAATGCACCGCTAGGTGACAGACCTATTGCAGGAGCAAATGCACGTTATGAACGTCGGCTAGCTCAAGATGATGACTACTTGATAGTTTAGTGCACCATGCTTAACGGCTTAGAATCGGGACTTCAAAGACGTTTTGAACGTCATGGACCATATAAGATGTTCCAGGTATTGAAGTTAATATTTCAAGCAAATACCCGAGTTGAGAGATATGAAGTCTCCAACAAGTTCTATAGCTAAAAGATGGAGGAGAATCGCTCAACTAGTGAGCATGTGCTCAGATTGTCTGGGTACTTCAATCGCTTGAATCAAGTGGGAGTTAATCTTCCAGATAAGATAGTGATTGACAGAATTCTCTAGTCACCATCACTAAGTTACTAGAACTTCATGATGAACTATAGTATGCAAGGGACGACGTAAACAATTCCCGAGCTCTTCATGATGTTGAAATCGACGAAGGTAGAAATCAAGAAAGAGCATCAAGTGTTGATGATTGACAAGACCACTAGTTTCTAGAAAAGGGCAAAGGGAAAGAAAAGGAAACTTCAAGTAGAATGGAAAGCAAGTTGTCACTCCCGTGAAGAAGACCAAAGCTGGACCAAAGCCTCAAACTGAGTGCTTACACTGCAAAGGAAATGGTCACTGGAAGTGGAAATGCCCTGAATATTTGGTGGATAAGAAGGATGGCAAAGCTTAACAAGGGTATTGTCGGTGTCAAACCGCGGATCTCGGTAGGGGGTCCCGAACTGTGCGTCTAGGCGGATGGTAACAGGAGACGAGGGACACGATGTTTTACCTGTGTTGGGCCCTCTCGATGGAGGTAAAACCCACGCCCCGCTTGATTAATATTGATGATATGGGTAGTACAAGAGTGGATCTACCATGAGATCAAGGAGGCTAAACCCTAAAGCTAGCCTATGGTATGATTGTTGTAATGTATGTTGTCCCACGGACTAAAGCCCTCCGGTTTATATAGACACCGGAGGAGGCTAGGGTTACACAGTAGTCGGTTACAATGGTAGGAGATCTACATATCCAGATCGCCAAGCTTGCCTTCCACGCCAAGGAAAGTCCCATCCGGACACGGACGGAGTCTTCAATCTTGTATCTTCGTAGTCTTGGAGTCCGCGGACGATGATAGTCCGCTGTCCGGACACCCCTAGTCCAGAATCCTCAAGAGCCCTCGAACCAAAGCTTCAATGACGATAAGTCCGGCGCAAGATAATGTTCGGCATTGCAAGCGCGTTCCTCCTTGAATAATCCAGAGAAGATCATGAACACCAGATAGTGTCCGCTCGCAAAATAAATTCCACATTCCACCGAGAGAGAATAAAATGTACACCAGTCCAATCTGCCGACGATTACGCGGCATGACATCACACCGCTACCAAGCCTTTACTTGAATCATTTTTTATTATACCACCTCAGCACGTTTAGCGAAGCGGTTTCCTTGGCACGTCTTGTCGAAGCAGAGATCGTGTTCCCCTTATTATGGGATTCTCATCAATACGTGTGTGTGTGTAACCCAACCGTGCCCGTCGCCACGCCTCCTCTATCGAAGGTGAATCCCAAACAGTCACGGAGACGGCCCTTGGTATTTTTCCCCTTTATAAGAGGACCAAGGCTCGTTCTTTTTCTTCAATCTCGCATCGAATCTCCTTCTTGCTCCCAGTTCTAACACCTAGGGCCTCAGATTCGAGCGCTTCAGATTCTAAACCATGTCCGGCTCCGACCTCCAGGGCCGGTGGATGCCCTCCTCCGTCACGGAGGAGGACATATTGAAGTTACGTGAGGCCAAGTACCTGGCCTACGAGATTTTGCACAGGTTGCCTGTCCAAGGACAGGCCGTGCCCGCCCCCGAGCCCGGCGAATACGTTGTCTTCAGATCCCACCTCCGTCGGGGTTTAGGCTTCCCGACGGACCCTTCGTGAGAGGGCTCATGTTCTACTATGGGCTGGATTTTCACGACTTGGCTCGAGTCCATCCTCCAAATCTCTCGTGATTCATCATCGCTTATGGCCTTCCTCCGCGTCACCCCCACTTCGCCTGTGGCTGAAAACCTTTAAGGTGGAGCCAAGATGATCGGGGCGCTAATCGGAGTGTGGCGGGCGGCCATAAGCGAAAGGCCAATGCCCGCGGGTTCGAGGGTTCTTCCAGAGGAACTCGGATCGTGGCAGCAGGAGTGGTTCTATATCACCGCTCCGAAGGGCAGCAAGCAAAAGCCGTCGCCTTCATTCCGCCCGGGACCTCCACGCCAGCTGAAGTCGTGGGTCAACCAAGGGCTCAATTGGGGGCCGTCCAAAGACGTGCCCTTGTTGCAGGGCCGGATTCGAGACCTCCAGGCGAGGAAGATCAATCTGGTCGTGGTGATGCAGGTTATGCTAATCAGGCATCTTCTGCCCTGCAAACGCCGTCCTCTCTGTCTATGGGAGTTCAACCCGGAGGGACCTCGGATTCTCCAACACTTCATGGGTGCGACACCCGTGGAGATGTACAAGTTGTTCTTCGGACCGCAGTGGCGGTCCGGAATTGGCCGAGGACGCAGCCTAAGCCGCAATCGCCCGGATACTCGTGTAAATAGCTCAGAGCCCGGACGCTTGCTTATCGCTTAGAGTTCGCCTCGACCCATTACTCTTCACAGGAGTGGGTGGCGCGATCGAGGCCGATAAGGTGTCCGCCCTTCCCGAGAGACCGTGACCGGAGCCCGTCTTTGGTCGAATATTAGAGGTCGCACCCATAGAAGGGAGCGATGGGAAAAATAGAGGAGCTATTATTTTGCCCAAAGGGGCGTCTGAAGAGGGGGGAATCAAAAACCCCTCCTTCCAGGGGGAGAAGAGGACCACCTCCGAGGATCCGGAGGCCAAATCCCCTAAACGGGGGAAGAGATCTTCCCCGGGGGGTCCGGCACCCGGGGAGAATCCGGACGCACAATCATCGCCAAAGAATCAGCCCTCCAGCGAGCCATGAGTATGAAAAGGGGATTTCATTAGTAAGAAAATACCTCCATTTGCGCTTCTGTGGGTAACCGAAATTTTTATCCTGCAGTTCGGATTTGCAGCCTTCTCAGATGAGTTCGTCTTCGGGGGACCTTCTTCTGGAGATGATGGAGAGCGAAACGCCTCCGTCTGCTGCGCCGCCACGATAAGGCGACGAGCTCAAGTATCGCCACGGAGGGTATCCCGAGTCCGAGGGGCCGGAGAGTTTGGCGCCTACCGTATCCGCCGGAGAAGTGAAGAATCTGCTTGAGAGGGCGTCCATCTCAGAAGATCACCGTGCATTGATGCACATGGTGTTTGGAAGGATTTCGTCCGCCGAGAGCGGATTGCGTAACGCCGCTATGAGTTTGCTGGCGGGATTTGAGGTACGCGAAAATGATGCACCTTCTATTTTTTTGACAGTTTTGCACATAAAAGTGTGCCCTGTATAGATAGTAGCCCCTGAGACTTAGTAGGTTGTCGAAAACGACAGCGTGCCGAGGATCGAAATCGCAAGTAATGAATGTCGCCGTTCCTATGCAGGTGGCGGATAGTCCGAGGGCTAGCCGGACTAGTGGGGTTGCCGAGTTAATGCGGCAACTTGACGCGCGGATGCGACATCGCGACTTGTCAACCGGCGACTTGACGAGTCGCAAGGTAAATGAGTTCTCCACAGTCGCTTTATTAAGGGGGTCAAAGCCCTCCTCTGATAAATTAAATGTTGTTACACAGACGGTGCTGCTGCTGTGGAGAGCCTTCGGGCCGAACTTGCTCAAGCTAAGGAGCAAGCCCGAAGGAGTGACGCGGCTGCCTCGAGGGCGGCCGAGGAGTTGAAAGCCGAAAGGGCTGCACACTGCCTAAGCAGGGAAGAGGTGGCCGAATTGGCCGTAAAAGTAAAAGATGTTGCCGACCGCATTGAGGCTCTTGAAAGGAGCGCTTATTGGAGCGGGCAGACCTGAGGAAGGCCACCGCCGAGGCCAAGGATGCCCGCTCTGCAATGCGGGCCATGAAGGAGGAGCTGTGCCAGGCCGGAGATATCGTGGCTGGCAAGCCCTTTCTGCTGCGTCGCCGGTTTGTGGATCAAAAGTATGCTCAATTTGATCGGTTGTGGAGTTCGGAGGATCCGTATATGGACTTAGCGGCAAGTGCGGCTGATGCCGTTGAGCACTTCTGGAGCCAGAAGGATCACAAGACGTAAGAGCTATTTTGGTCTCAATTCCATAGTCCGAACGCCACTTCCGCTGACCGACCGTTAGCCGAATGGGCTGAGCTAAATAGATTATCCGGACTTGCCATGACCGACATCGTGGCTCGCGTCCGCCCGAGAGGCCCAAGGCGACGAGCTACTTCGGCTTACTGCAGCAATTCCTTGGGGCGGGGCCGCATATCAAGGAGATGAAGCGGTCGGCCTGCATCGAAGGCGCGCGGATGGCTCTTGCCCACGTGAAGGTGCATTGGACAGAGATGGATGCCACCGCTGTTGCTGCCCAGGGTTCGGATGGAAGCCGTCTCCCTGCCGAGCACTATTTCGGGGAAGTTATGCGTGGTGCTCATGTAATAGAGTCGCAGTGCTGAAAAAAATGTCACGTTCAAATGAACGTTTTAGCTTGTAAAACAATGATTAAGATGTAACCGCTTTTTATACTTGTGCGTCCCAAGTAGTAAAACTTCTCTTGAGCGGCCGTTTACGTATACATTTGTATAACCTGAAAGATTGCAGTCTTCGGCTTCAGCCCCCACGCACAAGGTGCGGGGGTGTTCGCAAAAATAGCACGTGTTCACACTTAATCCGACGTGTCGGTCCTGTTTAGGAGGTGGTAGCGTAGCAAACGAGGTAATTCGGACTATAATGCTTTATCACTTTCACTTAGCCAGTGGAGTTCGAGGGTGGGGCTACGATATAGCCCCTGAGGGCACCGCACTTCTCCGATTTCGGGGCGCATGTGTGCCTGACCGGGAAACGGTCCTTCGTCAAAGCGGGGAATTCTAAACATTCCGGTAGTCGATCGAGTGGTTGACCAGTCTCTCGCTATATCATGATGATCGGCCGCTTTCATCGAGGTGCTCGCCAAATTAATCGGGGCACAATCGCGAGAGTTCTCCGGTGCCGCGTTAGCCGATGATACGGAACGAAGGCAGCAAAACACAAGAGCCGGGCAAACCCAACATTTGACCAAAGACATGATTCGGAGCTGATGCATATAATGCCTAACTCGAGACGCCGAACACTCCCTAAGGTGTTCGGTCTTTATGATAATGGGCAAAATAATGCCCTAAGCCCCTAGTGTCCAGGTACGGACATGGTCTTCTGACGCGGCCGATGCCAAAACGTCAGGCTCTGCTTTGGTTATAGGAAGAAACCAAGGGAGAATAACAACAATAGACAGTAAAAAAGGTTTACGCAGGGTCTTAATATGAAAAGAATCCTCGCAACGGGTCCCTACCGCACGTCTGCCGTGTCTCCGCGCAGCCGTTATCCTCGACGGGTATGCACGTTGTTCATCCGTAAAAAGAGAGGAACGCTTAGTTTGAAGACAATTCGATGCGAAAAAAGGAGAATAAAAAGGTATGTATGAAAGAAGAAACATAAATAAGTAAAGCGGGTTCAGATGAACTCGCGATTCTTTAGCGCCGCAGCCCTTGTCAAGGGTTGTGCGGCTAGGGAGCCCCTAGCCAACCAATGCCGGACTCGTTTATCCGTCCGGGTCTTCAAGTGACCTCAAGATCAAAATGATGCCTCGAGGTCCCGCATCTTGAGTGTAAGAGACGCGTAATGCGGTATGGCGTTGAAACGGACAAAAGTCTTTCGTCCCAAGAGTGCTTGATATCCACTTTTAAATTGGACGATATGAAAAATTAGTTTTTCGCGCCGAAAGTTGTTCGGTGATCCGAACACGACTTCTAGTAATAGGGAGCCTGTGCACTTGGCATAAGGGCCTAGCGTCACTCCTTTAAAGGAAGTGCGGCTGTGTCGAATTTTAGTAGGGTTTATCCCCATCTTGCAGGTTGTGTTTGAATACAACAGGTTTAAGTCGCTGCCTCCGTCCATTAGGACTTTAGTAAATTGTAATCCGTCGATTGTGGGATTCAATATCAGGGCAGTCCGTCCCGCGTTTCGAACGCTTCTGGAATAGTCCAGGTGGTCGAAAGTGATTGTTTTTGGGATCCAATCTCTATGGTCTGCTGGGTTGGACCGTGCGAGGCTCTTTTTAGGAAGTGCCGCACTATTTTTCCGTATTATCACATGAAGTGAGTTTACTGCTTTGACCTCTTGTGGGAAAGTCTTTTGTTTTCGGTGCTCTGCTGGTGGGTTTATCTTCTTCGCTGATGCGCCGAGCCCCTTGTGTTCGGCGCTTAGTCGGCCGGACTGTTTGAAAACCCAACAATCCCTGTGGGTGTGGTTTGCAGGCCTTCCGGGGGTGCTGTGGATTTGACATATCCGACCCAAAATCTTGTTTAAGTTGGACAACTCATCGATGTCATCCTTAAGAGGCGGTGTTTTGTTGTTTGGCCGCGAAGCTTCGAATCCGGCGTTGACCGCCGTGCTCTTTGGGATTTTTCTTTATTCCGCGCCGCTTTTTTTCGCGCCGTGATTTTCCGCTTTCCATCTCTTATCTCGGATGTACTTGGGTCGCTGGTGCTGCATCTTGCTAGCCAGCTATCCTCTCCCCGCAGAAGCGGGTCATGAGGCTTGTCGGTCACGGACATTGTCCTCGGTTTCTCTTGGCCGAGGTGTCTGGCGAGCCATTCGCCCTTGGACGTTGTGTTTAAAAGCTGCTAAGGCTTCGCGTCCGGACAATCGACTATTTGGTTCTTTTAGTGAGGAACCTGTTCCAGAATTCTTGCTACCGACCGTCGGTGTCAAAACCGCGGATCTCGGTAGGGGTCCCGAACTGTGCGTCTAGGCGGATGGTAACAGGAGACGAGGGACACGATGTTTTTACCCAGGTTCGGGCCCTCTTGATGGAGGTAAAACCCTAAGTCCTGCTTGATTAATATTGATGATATGGGTAGTACAAGAGTGGATCTACCACGAGATCAAGGAGGCTAAACCCTAGAAGCTAGCCTATGGTATGATTGTTGAAATGTATGTTGTCTCCTACGGACTAAAGCCCTTCGGTTTATATAGACATCGGAGAGGGCTAGGGTTACACAGAGTCGGTTACAATGGTAGGAGATCTACATATCCGTATCGCCAAGCTTGCCTTCCACGCCAAGGAAAGTCCCATCCGGACACGGGACGGAGTCTTCAATCTTGTATCTTCGTAGTCTTGGAGTCCGTGGACGATGATAGTCCGTTGTCCGGACACCCCTAGTCCAGACTCCTCAAGAGCCTCGAACCAGGCTTCAATGACGATTAGTCCGGCGCAAGATAATGTTCGGCATTGCAAGGCGGGTTCCTCCTTGAATAATCCAAAGAAGATCATGAACACCAAGATAGTGTCCGCTCGCAAAATAAATTCCACATTCCACCATAGAGAGATAAAATGTACACCAGTCCAATCTGCCGACGTATTATGCGGCGTGACATCACACCGCTACCGTGCTTTTACTTGAATGGTTTTTTGTACCACCAAAGACGCTTAGCGAAGCGGTTACCTTTGGCACGCCTTGTCGAGCAGTAGATCGTGTTCCCTTATTCCGGATTCTCATCAATACGGACGTGGGTAACCCAACGGCGCCATTGATGTTGGCGCTTGGGAGATAAGCGAGTTTTACCGGGCGGTGGGGACGATAGCTTTCGTCGCCTATATATAAGGGATAAGGATTCACCTTCTCACCTACGCCTTCTTCCTCCTTTGCTTATCCATCTCCGCGCACTCAAGCTCCAACGCCCAAGTTCGCGCATCTCGCCTCGACCTCCTCCGAATATGTCCGGAGCGGGAGGCAAATGGTTGGCCTCCACCGCTAAGGAGGAGCACATCACCAAGCTGTGCAGCGCTGGATACCTTTCCGACGATATCGCGCATCGGCTGCCCGACGAGGGGCAGCTCATCCCTACCCATGGGCCTCACGAGAGGGTCGTCTTCCTTCCCTACTTCCTCCGCGGACTGGGCTTTCCGCTCCATCCATTTGTCCGGGGGCTCATGTTCTATTACGGCTTGGATTTCCACGATCTGGCGCCGAACTTCATCCTCAACATCTCGGCGTTCATCGTTGTGTGCGAGGCCTTCCCTCGCATCCGCCCCACTTCGCTCGTGGCTCAAGACCTTCAACGTCAAGCCAAAGGTTGTGAAGGGCACGCAAGCGAATGCGGAGGCGCCATGTTGGGTAAATTACCCAACGCCCTTTGGCTCGAAGGGCCTTCGTGGACTCCATCAAGGGGTGGCAATCGGGTGGTTCTACATCACCGAGCCGCGCGAAGCCCACATGGGCGGCGGCCCCGAAGTTTAGATCCGCGTCCCCACGCAGCTCACCTCCCGGAAAGAGAAGGGCTTGTTGTGGGGCAATCCGGCGAGCGACGGGACTCGAGCCCGCATCCGTAGCTGGTGAGCGCAAGCTCAGCTCGCCGACGTGGTCCAAGTCATGCTCATCTGCGGATCCTCCCATGCCAAGAACGGGCATTCAAACTGTGGAGTTCAATCCGAACAGCACCAGCGCTGAGCGGGCTCTTCGACACGACATCTAAGGCGCCTAGAGGGTGCTGTTTAAGGGCGCCAAAGTTTCGCATCCGCCGGATGTAAGATCGCTGGATTTCGCCGCAACATCCGGCCGACGAGGTAAGTGATTCAACCCCTTTACGGGACACTTGTGGTAATCAAATTGATTCTAGAGGGTTTCATTCTGTCTCTTCCTTTGACAGAATGGATGGAGAAGGCCAAGCTGCTTATCAGCCCGGCCCCATGCGAAGACCCAGAGAACGCCCGCTACTGTGGCTGCTGGTTCCGCGCCGCACGTGGTGCCGAGAAGAAGGCCAAGAAGGTGGCGCGGGACTCGAAGAGTTCTCAGAATCAAAGCGTCCGACGACGAGGCGTACTCCTCCCCCGAAGACGAGGAGCAGGAGGAGGATTACTCTCTCCCGGAGGAGGGAGAGAAGAAGAGGAAGGCTTCCCCAGTAGGGGAGGCCGAAGGGTCCAAGAGAGGGAGAACTATCCCCCCGGACAGTTTCGCCAATACCACCGTTGGCGAGGATGAGTGGCCTCCAAGGGCCAGGCGTCCGGCGAGATCGTAAGTATCCGGATCCTTGATATGCAATATCTTATACGTCGCGTAGTGTCCTTCTAGCACCGCATTCTGTCCGTAGTCCGGCCAATGACGATCTCCTCGACTCATCGAGCGGGTCGTTGGCCCCGTCGGATGTGGATTCACTTCCGACTGCCTCTACCCCACGCGCCGACGAGGACGCCGAGGTGGGATCCCAGAGAGGAACCCATCAGGAGGAGGCTCTCGAGGCGCCGTCAGCAGCCTCCGGACTTTGCGCGGACTCTACATCGAACCCGCAGTGGTTCCAGACTCGCAAGCGCCCCTTCAAAGAAGGGCAAGACCGGACACCGGCGGCCTCCGCCCAACCGGAGGCGCCGGATAACTTGTTGGAGGCGCTTAAAGGCGCCCATCGAAGAACACCGCACTATCATGAGTGCGGTGATTCAAAAGGTTCAGCTTCGCCAAAAGCGGGCCGACTGAAGCTCGCAGCAGCCTTCTAATGAGCTTTGAGGTAAGAAGTTAAAATTATGTAATGTAATACCGCGATAGACAAGAGTTCTCGATGCTCGGTTCGGTGTTCGGAAAGAAAAGCCGGACCGAGGATCTAACAAGATATACGCAGGTTGCTTAATTATGTCAATATGGGTTTGTAGGCTGCGCTGCTGACCTCTGCCGCACTAACGGCGGAGGTCAATGTGCTAAAGCAGATTCGAGCGTCCGAAGCGAGAGCTCGCCATCTTGAAGAAGCAACTCAAGGACAAAGAAGGTGAGTAACACCACTTTGAATAGTTACCTTATAAAAAAGGATTTTGGTTGCAATAAAGTTAACAAGGATAATATGTGTATTGCAGGGGCCACTAACGAGGTGGCAGCCCTGAAGGAGGCTGTGCCCGCGACCGAACGCAGTGCGGCCGCTAAACGGGCAGAGCGAGAAAAGCAGGAGGCATAGGTGGCGGAAGTTCGGCAAGAGCTCCAGGCTCTCATGGAAAAGCATGAGAGTTTGGAGCGTGACTCCAAGACTTGAGAGTCCGAGCTTGCCTCGGCTCTCGAAAGTGCCAAGTCCGCCAAGGCCGAGGCCCATAGGGCCCTTCAGGAGGTTGAAGATATAAAGAAGATAGCGGCGGGTAAGGCATTTTTCATGCAAAGCAGGCATGTTAATGTAAACTACCGACACTTACCCGCATTCGAGCTCTGTATGCGCTTTCAGATCTGCCACAGAAAGGCCCGATGCCGCCGCATTCTATCGTGGCGTGGAGGGAGCTCGACGAAGAAGGTCTTCGGTCTCAAGATGCTGAGGCCGGACATCCGTGCCCCAAGCGACCAAAGCAAGCTGGTCGAACTCCACAAGGTAGATGAGGAGGCCATGAAGGCTCTCATAGTCCGGTGTGGCCTAGATAAAGCCATGCCCGAAGCTACTTCGCCTCATGCGGCAGCCTGGTGGATGCGTGCCTCGGGTGGAGGTCATCAAGCGCTCACCAGATTGAAGGTGCTCGCCGAGCCCTCGCCCGCACAAAGGTGCATTGGGGCAGGTTGATGCGAGAAGCTTCTCACGGACCCACCGCCACGGGCAAGGAGTATCGCACGCCCAAATGTATTATAAACTGTCTCAAGGGAGCCACGATATTATGGATGAGTGCCCCGAAATGTAATCTTTGAGTGAATTTGCTATGTATTATCCTGTCGGCGCTGAAACTTTTTTCATGTGCGCTTGAGAAACGCTTTTTAATTTAAAATATTACCTTCAGGCGGCCGCTTATAAAATCGAGAGATGGCAAGTCGTTGGCTTCAACCCCAAGCCACGAAAGTGCCGGGTGTTGGGATAAACTTGAGCACTCTTGTTCCCATTGTTGGGTCCATCGAGGAGGCGCCAACACAACGTAACAAGGCAACCGGACTTATAATGCTTGAACACTCTCACTTAGCCATAGAATTCTATAATTTTAAATTTGGTGAAGCCTCGGTATTCGAAGACCGAATCGGGCGCTATCCACGCTTCGTCGGACATTGTCCGAACTTCGTCAAGCGGCGTGAGTCTTTATGACCGAAAAACCTCTCGAACAGCGACCGTCTCTCGCCTTATCATGCCGCCAGTTTAGCTTTCCACTATACGCCGCCCGGCTCAACCGGGCGCAATCGCGATGGTTCTCCGGTGCCACCTTAGCCGATGTAACGGAACGTAAGGCACCAAAACGTGGGAGCGGGCAAACCCAACTATTGACCCAAGACATGATTCGAGCCGATTCATATAATGCTATAAGTTTGGGGTGCCGACTTATGAAAGTGTTTGGACTTTATCACACCATAATTTGGGGCGAAGCCCTCGAGTATTCGGCCGTACCAAAATATACGGGTGCAAGATGTCATGTAATGAGCATATATATATAAAATGTAATGCAATTGCAATTAAAAAGGTGCTGCATTTATGAAAGAAAGTCTGCTAGGAGAGCGGACTGATACAAATAGTGCGGTAAGCAAGGGATTTGGACTAAGTAAACATGTCCCCCTCCAGGGGTGAGCTGCGGACTTGGTGTATATAATCGAGTTTAATGCTCGTAATTGAGACCACCTGAGTGTTCGTCGCAGCCTTCTTTAGTCCCTGGCTGTTGCATCATGAGTTCGGCAGGTTCGCCGCCGGACAGGGCTTCTGGTTAACGGAGTCCTGTGTACATAAAAGAAGGAAAATAAAAAATAAAAAAGGGGGGCACACTTGCGAGCCCCCGGTGTGGTCGAACCGCACTCTGGGTCCGTTGCGATCGTGCCCCCTCCCCTGTGCCCATGGTATCTCCAAAGCGTAATGATGTACGCGGAGTGTTATTATTGCGATCATGCGTGGGCGAGGGTTGGGGTCGCATTGCTACGCATGCTCTGATCGCGCCAGGTGGTCTTGGTTGGTATTGCTTCGGGCGAGTTTTGCTGCATCCGCCGTTTAACGGCGGATCGAGAATTGCCTTAAGAGGCTACTCAGATTTACGCATGAGAGCGTGTATGTTCCACCATTCGGAGGAGCGTTCAGATTCCATTGACGTGATGACTCCACGAGGTCCCGCATCTTGAGCTTTAGGTATGCATAATGTGGCACCGCTGAATTTTGCAAACGCGTTCGTCCGAAAGCAGAGCGTGATAGCCCTTGCGAACGGGACTATGTCGAAGATTAACTCTTCGCCCGAAATTATCCGGGATCCAAGACCACTTCCAGTGTGATCGAGCCTGCATAGCTTGGCTTCCACTCGGTATGACACCTTTAAAGGTTGTCTTTGTAGGTTTAATCCTTGAGGGTCTATGCCCATTTTGCGACTATATCCTCGATAAAGCAGGTTCAGAGCTCGCCGCCGCCCATCGTGACTCTCGTGAGGTGAAATCCATCGACGATTGGGTCTAAAACCAATGCGGCGAATCTGCCATGGCGTATGCTGGTCGGATGGTCTCTTCGATCGAAAGTGATCGGACAAGAGGACCATGGATTGAACTTCGGGGCGACTGGCTCCATCACATAGACGTCCCTTAGTGCGCGCTTCCTCTCCCTCTTGGGTATATGGGTCGCGTATATCATATTCACCGTCCGCACTTGTGGGGGAAAACCCTTCTGTCCTCTATTGTTCGGCGGTCGGGTCTCTTCCTCGTTGTCGCTGTTTAGCCCCTTGTCATTGTTTTCGCAATTAACTTGCGGCCTGCTTGAACACCCAGAATCTCTATTAGTGTGGTTAGCTGGCTTTTCAGAGGTGCCATGTATCCGCATAAGCGGTCGAGTATTCGGTCCGCATTGGACGGACCCGAGTGGTTCTTTTGAATGGCTTCTTCCACGACCGGTTTAGAGCCTCGAATCCGGCATTGATCGCCAGATCCTCCTTATCGCCGCCATTAATGCGGCGTTTGTTTTGTTTCGACGTGACCTGCCGTTGTTGTCCTTAGTATCCCGATCGCAGAATTTTTACGGAGATTGTTGCTACGAGCTAGCCACTGTCCTCTCCCGCGCAAAAGGGGTCATTAACGGTGAGGGCTGTCATGGATTTGGCTTTTTCTGCCCTGTGCCGGGCTAGCCATTCGTCCCGGATGTTATGTTTGAAGGCTGCAATGGCCTCTGTGATCCGGACAATCGACGATTTGGTTTTTCTTTGTCAAGAACCGTGTCTGTAATTGTCCGCCGATTCGTCGGCTGCTGAATAATGTGGCTTAGGTCATCGGCGTCGGTGGTCGCACATATGTGCCCGGAAGTTGTCGAGAATGCGGCTTCCGTGTCCTCCCAACACCCAATTGACTCAAGGGCAAGCTGTTAAGCCAATGCCGAGCTGGTCCTTTAAGCTTGAGGGAGATACTTGATGGCGTGGAGATCGTTGCCGCGGGCCATATGGATGTGGAGAAGATAATCTTCTATCCAAACCGCTGGGTCTGTTGTGCCATCGTAGGATTCAATGTTTACGGGTTTAAACCTTTGAGGATTTGATGATCTATTACTCGTCGGTGAAGCATAGTGGGTGTCTGGCGCTCAGATTGAGCAATATCACGACGCATCTCGAGAGAGCGCCGTCGCCGTGTTCGGCCCGGCCGGGTTATTATATCCGCACGACGGTATTCGCTATGGGTCGGGGGCCCACGTGATCCGTAGATGGATCTGGATTGCCTTGCTTTGTCCTCCAATATATCTCGCAAGTCCGCGCGTTCCCTCTTGGCCAGATTTTTGGAGCGATGCCGGGTACGGTCTTGGCTGGGGCTGGATGCCTCTCGTCACGACCGCTGGGTGGTCGGTCGATCGATCGTCTTGTTGGTGATGGAGGTATGTATGCTTCCTCCTCTAATCGGGGAGCAGCTTGCGCCTTGATAGCTTTTGAGGGGCGTTCGAAGTTTATACTCTTCGCCGCGAGGACCTCGGTCCATCGATCGGCCAGCAGAGTCTGGTCGACTTGAAGCTGCTGCTGCTTTTCTTTAGGCTGTTTGCCATGGCGATAAGCCTGCGTTTAAAACGCTCTTGTTCGACGGGATCCTCAGTGCAGCATTTAATTCGTCATCGTTGAGGCTTGCTTTGTCTTGGGAGGGAGGCATATAGTTATGATCCTCAACCTCTTCGTCTCGCCGCCTCTCGTGAGGGCTTGCTTCGCATCCTCCCTGCACCGAGTCTTGCCGAGGGGATTGTCTTCGGCACTCTCTGGGTATTATTATCTCCGTGCCGGAATCTCCGTTCTTCTGTGGTGGGATTTAGAGCGGCGCCGCTGAAGCCGGTGTTTGGGCTGCTTCTTTAAAGAGTCCGCCTCCGCTGCTTCTTCGCCGTCCCCGTCTTTTGGGGTGTCCACCATATATATGTCGTATGACGAGGTGGTCTTCCAGTGCCCTGTAGGCGCTGGTTCTCGTTAAATCTCCGGCATCGCCGCCCATAGCGCCGATGTCGTCGGAGTCGTAGTCTAGCATGTCGGTTAGATCGCCGACAATGGCTACAAAGTGGGTGGTGGGTGGGCTCAATTTCTTTGTCGTCTGCATTTCAACCATCCCGCCATAGTCCGCCAGGCTCTCCCGACAGCGAGAGATGCTTTAGCGAGTTTAGGATGTCGCCAAAGGGCGAGTGTTGGAAGATGTCCGCGGTGCTGAATTCCATAACCGGCGCCTTAGGGGCGCGGGAGGTTCGGAGTCCGGCAAGGAGTCCGGCACCTCGGAATCACGAGTTTCGCAGGGGACAAGATTAGTGTTCGCCCATCGCCGTGAATGTTGAAGCCCCTGTGGCGTCTATCCACCGACCCTCGATCTGGGCGATCGGCTCCAGACTAATGGCCGGAGCGGATTCGTGTGCGGCCACCAAGGCACTATTCGGCGGCAGAGCTAGATCATGCCCGTCGTCACAAAGGCGGCGCTGCTATTGTGGCTCGAGTCCATCAAGATCAAGTCTCGCGACATCGGCCGTGAAGTTTAGGCTTCGAATCGACCGACGGCCGGGCGTAGCTTTCGATCTGCTCCAGATGGCCAAGTGAATTAGCCCGCAGTGCGAAGCCGCCGAATACGAAGATCTGCCCGGGGAGAAAAGTCTCACCCTGGACAGCGTTGTTGGTTGAAGATGCCATCGGGCCTATCGGTGATGGCACAGAGGAACTCTCAATGAAAGCACCAATGTCGGTGTCAAAACCGGCGGATCTCGGGTAGGGGGTCCCGAACTGTGCGTCTAGGCGGATGGTAACAGGAGACGAGGGACACGATGTTTTTACCCACGTTCGGGCCCTCTTGATGGAGGTAAAACCCTACGTCCTGCTTGGTTAATATTGATGATATGGGTAGTACAAGAGTGGATCTACCACGAGATCAAGGAGGCTAAACCCTAGAAGCTAGCCTATGGTATGATTGTTGTAATGTATGTTGTCTCCTACGGACTAAAGCCCTTCGGTTTATATAGACACCGGAGAGGGCTAGGGTTACACAGAGTCGGTTACAATGGTAGGAGATCTACATATCCAGACGCCAAGCTTGCCTTCCACGCCAAGGAAAGTCCCATCCGGACACGGGACGGAGTCTTCAATCTTGTATCTTCGTAGTCTTGGAGTCCGTGATGGACGATGATAGTCCGCTGTCGGACACCCCTAGTCCAGACTCCTCACCGACTCTCGGGCTGTTGGGTTATGTGACTTAGGTCATCTCAGATCTCGAGGGCGGACATAAGTCCCTTGAAAATTTGCTCTAAACGCGTCCTCGAGCTCTTCCCAACTTCCCATAGTGTTTTCTCGGGAGGCTTTTAAGCCAATGACGGGCTGGCCCTTTGAGCTTGAGGGGGGTATTTTATGGCGTGGAGATCATCTCCTCCGCCATGTGTATATGTAGTATATAATCTTCTATCCGCACTGTGGTGCGTTGTTCCATCGTGAGGCCTCTATGTTTATGGGTTTAAATCCTGCTGGGAATTCATGGTCCAAAGACCTCATCGGTGAAACATAGTGGGTGTGCGGCGCCCAGTATTTGGGTGTGCCGCTATCTTGACACTTGACGTGTTGCCTTGCTTCCCGGGCCTTCTTCTTTGGCCTTTAGATGGACTGGCTGGGCCATCTATCCTTCCAAGTTCATTGGTTGGTTTATGTGTTGCGCCGCTTTCGAATTTGGCTCTGTCATCCGCCGCCTATCCAACCAGCAGCCTTTTTATTTTTTGGTGTGGGGGCTCTATGGCCTCGTTGTCGACTCGTAGTACTTGCGCCGGGTAGCTCTTTGGTTGGTGGCCATTGCCGTATTTATCCGCGGTTTTGAGCACTTTGCCCCACCTCATTCTGAGTGTGTCTTCCGCTGTTCCGAGCCTCCGCTTTTCCTTCTTCAAGCTTCTTGCAGTGCTGACGAGTCTTTTCCGAAGGTTTTTACTCTCCGGCGGTGTGTCCGGCGTGAGATCGTCCGGACTGTCGTTTTCGCCGGGCCTGGACTTATTATCTGACTCGTCCTGTTCGGACGGTTGCTTATTTGCGTGTTCATCATCCACTTGTGTGCCTTGCTGTATTGCAGGGTCCATAGGAGCGTTGTTGTTGTCGAGGCGGGACTTAGGGCGGCGTCTGCACCGCCGTTTTGGTTGTTTATCGGCTGGGTTATCTTCTGCCACGGCCCGTTGGTCCTTGTTATCGCTCTCTTTTGGGGTATCCACCATGTATATGTCATATGCCGAGGTGGTTCTCCCGTGCCCTATAGGCGTTGGTTCCTGTTCGTCTCCGGCATCGCCGCCCATAGCGCCGATGTCTTGAGTCGTAGTCTAGCATGTCGGTTAGATCGCCGACGATGGCTACAAAGTGGGTGGTGGGTGGGCTCAATTTCTTCGTCGTCCGTATCTCAACCATCCCGCCATAGTCCGCCAGACTCTCCGATAACGAGAGATGCTTTAGTGAATTTAGAATGTCGCCAAAGGGCGAATGTTGGAAGATGTCCGCGGTGGTGAATTCCATGACCAGCGCCCAATCCGAATCGATTGGTAAGGGCGTGGGAGGTTCGGAGTCCGGCAAGGAGTCCGGCACCTCGGAATCACGAGTTTTGCGAGGGACAAGATCAGTGTTCGGCTCCATCGCCATGGAAGTTGAAGCCCCCGAGACGGTGTCTATCCACCGATCCTCTATCCGGGCAATCGGCTCCGGACTAATGGCCGGAGCGGATTCGTGTGCGGCCACCAAGGCACTGTTCGGTGGCAGAGCTAGATCATGCTCATCGCAATAGTGCGGCGTGCTTGGCTGTGGCTCGGGTCCGTCGAAGATCAAGTCTCCGTGGACATCGGCCGTGAAGTTTAGGCTTCCGAATCTGACTTGACAGCCAGGGGCATAGCTTTCGATCTGCTCCAGATGGCTGCTTAATTAGCCCGCATCGGTGAAGCCGCCGAAATCTGAAGATCTGTCCGGGAGAAAAGTCTCACCTGGACAGCGTCGTTGGTTGAAGATGCCATCGGCCTATCGGTGACGACACGGAGGAACTCTCAATGAAAGCACCAATGTCGATGTCAAAATGGCGGATCTCGGTAGGGGGTCCCGAACTATGCGTCTAGGCGGATGGTAACAGAGACGAGGGACACGATGTTTTACCTGTGTTTGGGCCCTCTCGATGGAGGTAAAACCCCACGCCCCGCTTGATTAATATTGATGATATGGGTAGTACAAGAGTGGATCTACCACGAGATCAAGGAGGCTAAACCCTAAAGCTAGCCTATGGTATGATTGTTGTAATGTATGTTGTCCCACGGACTAAAGCCCTCCGGTTTATATAGACACCGGAGGAGGCTAGGGTTACACAGAGTCGGTTACAATGGTAGGAGATCTACATATCCAGACGCCAAGCTTGCCTTCCACGCCAAGGAAAGTCCCATCGGACACGGGATGAGTCTTCAATCTTGTATCTTCGTAGTCTTGGAGTCCGCGGACGATGATAGTCCGCTGTCCGGACACCCCTAGTCCAGATTCCCTCGGTATATTTGATATCTGTGTTATTGATGTGTGCCTTACTAGTGTTTATAGTAGCCCTTGAGTATTTGATACTTGTTAGGTTGCTAAGATTAGTAACTCAAACAGGAGTTCTACGTATAAGCAGAGACTAGTTGAAGGGGAAGTGACGATGAGTGTTGGAAGTAGTTCCAAGATTGATATGATCATCATCACACACTCCCTATACTTTCGGGATTAGTGTGTTAAACCTAAATAAATGTTATTTGGCGTTTACGTTGAGCATGAATATGATTTGATCATGTTTATTGCAATACGGTTATTCATTTAAAGTCAGAGAATAATTATTGTTCTATTTACATGAATAAAACCTTCAATGGTCATACACCCAATGAAAATAGTTTGTTGGATCTCGATCATAGTGATACACATATTCATAATATTGATGCCAAAAGATGCAAAGTTAATAATGATAGTGCAACTTATTTGTGGCAATCGCCATTTGGGTCATATCGTGTAAAGCGCATGAAGAAACTCCATAAAGATGGATTTTCGAATCACTTGGTTATGAATCATTTGATGCTTGCGAACCGTGCCTTTTGGGCAAGATGACTAAAACTCCGTTCTCGGAACAATGGAATGAGCTCTTGACTTATTGGAAATAATACATACCGATGTATGCGATCCAATGAGTGTTGATGCTCGTGGCAAGTATCGTTATTTTCTGACCTTCACAACATGATTTGAGCAGATATGGATATATCTACTTGATGAAACATAAGTCTGAAATAGTTGAAAGGTTCAAAGGATTTCAGAGTGAAGTGGAGAATCATCGTAACAAGAAAATAAAGTTTCTACGATCTGATCGTGGAGGAGAATATTTGAGTTACGAGTTTGGCCTTCATATAAAACAATGTGAAATAGTTCCGCAACTCACGCCACCTGGAACACCACAATATAATGGTGTGTCCGAACGTTGTAATCGTACTTTACTAGATATGGTGCGATCTATGATGTCTCTTATCGGTTTACTACTATCGTTTTGGGGTTATGCATTAGAGACAGTTGCATTCACGTTTAATAGGGCACTATCTAAATCCGTTGAGACGACACAGTATGAACTATGGTTTAGCAGTAAACCTAAGCTGTCGTTTCTTAAAGTTTGGAGTTGCGATGCTTATATGAAAAAGGCTTTCAACTTGATAAGCTCGAACCCAAATCGGAGAAGTGCATCTTCATAGAAAACCCAAAGGAAACTGTTGGGTACACCTTCTATCACAGATCTGAAGGCAAAACATTCGTTGCTAAGAATGGATCCTTTCTAGAGAAGGCGTTTCTCTCGAAAGAAATGAGTGGGAGGAAAGTAGAACTTGATGAGGTAACTGTACCTTCTCCCGAATTGGAAAATAGTTCATCACTGAAATCAGTTCTAGTGATTCCTACACCAATTAGTGAGGAAGCTAATGATGATGATCGTGAAACTTCAGATCAAGTTATTACAGAACCTCGTAGGTCTTCCAGAGTACGGTCCGCACCAGAGTGGTACGGTAATCCTGTTCTGAAAGTCATGTTACTAGACCATGATAAACCTATGAACTATGAGGAAGCGATGATGAGCCCAGATTCCGCGAAATGGCTGGAGGCCATGAAATCTGAGATAGGATCCATGTATGAGAACAAAGTGTGGACTTTTGTGGACTTGCCGGATGATCGGCAAGCCATAGAGAATAAATGGATCTTCAAGAGGAAGACGAACGTTGATAGTAGTGTTACTATCTACATAGCTCGACTTGTCGCAAAAAGGGTTTTGACAAGTTCAAGGTGTTGACTACAATGAGATTTTCTCAACTGTAGCGATGCTTAAGTCTGTCCGAATCATGTTAGCAATTGCCACATTTTATGAAATCTAGCAAATGGATGTCAAAACTGCATTCCTTAATGGTTTTCTTAAATAAGAGTTGTATATGATGCAACCGGAAGGTTTTGTCAATCCTAAAGGTGCTAACAAAATGTGCAAACTCCAGCTATCCATCTATGGACTGGTGCAAGCATCTCAGAGTTGGAATATACGCTTTGATGAGTTGATCAAAGCATATAGTTTTGTAAAGACTTACGGTGAAGCCTGTATTTACAAGAAAGTGAGTGGGAGCTCTGTAGCTTTTCTAATATTATATGTGGATGACATATTGTTGATTGGAAATGATACAGAAATTCTGGATAGCATGAAAGGATACTTGAAAAAGAATTTTTCAAAGCAAGACCTCGGTGAAGCTGCTTACACATTGAGCATCAAGATCTATATAGATAGATCAAGACGCTTGATAAGATTTTTTCAATAAGTACATACCTTGTCAATTTTTTTGAAATAGTTCAAAATAGAACAGTCAAAGAAGGAGTTCTTGCCTGTGATGCAAAGGTGTGAAGTTGAGTAAGACTCAAGACCCGACCGTGGCAGAAAATAGAAAGAGAATGAAAAGTCATTCCCTATGCCTAAGTCATAGGTTCTATAAAGTATGCTATGCTATGTACCAGACCTATTGTATACCTTGCTCTTTATTTGGCAAGGAAGTACAATAGTGATCTAGGAGTAGATCACTGGACATTGGTCAAGAATATCCTTAGTGAGGACTAAGGAAATATTTCTCGATTATGGAGGTGATAAAAGAGCCCGTCGTAAAGAGTTACACCGGTGCAAGCTTTCACAACGATCCAGATGACTCTAAGTCTCAATTTGGATACATACTGAAAGTGGGAGTAATTAGCTAGAATATTTGCAAAATACATGCGGCTCTGAATGACAGAACCATTGACTAAGCTTCTCACACGAGCAAAACATGATCACACCTTAGTACTCTTTGGGTGTTAATCACATAGCGATGTGAACTAGATTATTGACTCTAGTAAACCCTTTGGGTGTTGGTCACATGACGATGTGAACTATGGGTGTTAATCATATACAGATATGAATATTGATGTTAAATCACATGGTGATGTGAACTAGATTATTGACTCTAGTGCAAGTGGGAGACTGAAGGAAATATGCCCTAGAGGCAATAATAAAGTTATTATTTATTTCCTTATTTCATGATAAATGTTTATTATTCATGCTAGAATTGTATTAACCGGAAACATAATACATGTGTGAATACATAGATAAACATAGTGTCACTAGTATGCCTCTACTTGACTAGCTCGTTAATCAAAGATGGTTAAGTTTCCTAACCATAGACATGTGTTGTCATTTGATTAATGGGATCACATCATTAGGAGAATGATGTGATTGACATGACCCATTCCGTTAGCCTAGCACTTGATCATTTTGTATGTTGCTATTGCTTTCTTCATGACTTATACATGTTCCTGTAACTATGAGATTATGCAACTCCCGTTTACCAGAGGAACACTTTGGGTGCTACCAAACGTCACAACATAACTGGGTGATTATAAAGGAGCACTACAGTGTCTCCAAAGATACATGTTGGGTTGGCGATTTCGAGATTAGGTTTTGTCACTCCGCTTATCGGAGAGGTATCTCTGGCCCTCTCGGTAATGCACATCACTATAAGCCTTGCAAGCAATGTAGCTAATGAGTTAGTTACGGAATGATGCATTACGAACGAGTAAAGAGACTTGCTGGTAACGAGATTGAACTAGGTATTGATACCGACGATCGAATCTCGGGCAAGTAACATACCGATGACAAAGGAACAACGATGTTGTTATGCGGTTCGACCGATAAAGATCTTCGAGAATATGTAGGAGCCAATATGAGCATCCAGGTTCCGCTATTGGTTATTGACCGGAGACGTGTCTCGGTCATGTCTACATTGTTCTCGAACCCGTAGGGTCCGCACGCTTAAGGTTTCGGCGATGTTATATTATGAGTTTATGAGTTTTGATGTACCAAGGAGTTCGAGTCCCGGATGAGATCGGCGACATGACGAGGAGTCTCGAAATGGTCGAGATGTAAAGATCGATATATTGACGACTATATTCAAGTTCGGAAAGGTTCCGAGTGATTCGGTATTTTTGAGTACCGAGAGTTACGGAATTGGCGGGGAGTATATGGGCCTTATTGGCCCATACGGGAATAGATGAGAGAGGCCAAAGGAAGGAGGCTGCGCCCCCCCACTCTGGTCCGAATTGGACAAGGGCGATCCCCTTTCCTTCCTCTCCCCTCTTTCCCCTTCTCCTACTCCAACAAGGAGGTGGAATCCTACTAGGACTAGGGAGTCCTAGTAGGACTCCACACTTGGCGCGCCTCCTAGGGCCGGCCTCCTCCCCTTGCTCCTTTATATACGAGGCGGGGGCACCCCATGACACACAAGTTGATCTACGGATCGTTCCTTAGCCGTGTGTGGTGCCCCCTCCGCCATATTCCACCTCGGTCATATCGTCATGAGTTTAGGCGAAGCCTGCGCCGTAGAACATCATCATCGCCACCACGCCGCCGTCGTTTCACGTAACTCATCCCGATGCTTTGCTGGATCGGAGCCCGGGATCATCATCGAGCTGAACGTGTCTGAACTCGGAGGTGCCGACGCTCGGTGCTTGGATGGGTCGGATCGTGAAGACGCACGACTACATCAACCGCGTTGTCATAACGCTTCCGCTTACGGTCTACGAGGGTACGTGGACAATACTCTCCCCTCTCATTGCTATGCCATCACTATGATCTTGCGCGTGCGTAGGAATTTTTTTGAAATTACTACGTTCCCCAACAGCAACCTATATGATGCTAACAATAACAACAACAAGAGCAAGCAAGATATACAACACAAGTAAAACCTGTACAAAGTAAAGGTAAGAAATAACCACAAGTGGAGCCAGTTCAGGCGAGGATGTGTTACCGAAGTTTCTTCCCTTTGAGAGAAGTACGTCTCCGTTGGAGCGGTGTGGAGGCACAATGCCCTCACACAATGTGAGATGTCGTGATTCCACTAGTGGTGCCCTTAAAGACGGCAATTGAACCTTTACAAACAAGGTTGGGGCAATCTCCACAACTTAATTGGAGCCTCCCAACAACACCACGAGGCTTCACCACAATGGAATGTGGCTCCGAGGTGACCTCAACCGTCTAGGGTGCTCAAACACCCAAAAGTAATAAGATCCGTAAGGGATTAGTGGGGGGAATCAAATTTCTTTTGGTGAAAGTGTAGATCGGAGTCTTCTCAACCAATCCCTAAAAAATCAACAAGTTTGATTGACTAGGGAAAGAGATCGGGCGAAAATGAGCTTTGGAGCAACAATGGAGTTTGGAGGAGGAAGAGGTGAGTCTTCTTGAGGAATAAGACCCTCTTTTATAATGGGGGACAAATCCAACCGTATGCACCTCTCAGCTCGCAACCAGACGGTACTACCGCTCCCAACAGGATGCACATGAGAGTGACGGAACATGGGAAAACAGAGAAACGGACGATGGTAGCCGCGATGGTAGGGACGATACTACCGGCTATAGGCGGTGCTACCGCCTCTACTACCGCTCCTACATTCGCGTGTTCTCTAGGGGCAAACAGCTAGCACAGTAGAGACCCGGAGGTACTACCGTTGCTGTCCGTGGTACTACCGCTTGCAGCACTCCACTACTCCTACAACACACAAGATGAACAACTTCAAAAAGAAGGGAAGAGGCGATGGATGCAATATGAGAGTGTACGTGTTGATTCCATCCAAACCATTTCGAAATAGACCCTCTATTGATAGTACGGTTTTCCTACGACTTAAGTACACCAAAAAGAAAAAACAAGAAAGAAAACCGTCTTCACTTGAAACTCCGAGAAGCACTAATCGTCTTGTGCCATATGCCATAGCACGGTAGTAGTAGCGTACGTTCCGGCACCGGCGAGCAGCCGCCGCGCGCGCGGTGTTGCACGACGCTCAACGTGTCAAGTTGTACATGCGCATGCCCAGCTAGGCAGCTAGCCCATGCTCTAACCGTGCCTGCCCAGGACTGCTGGCTAGCTCCTCTACAGTCTAGACGTTCTGTATCGTGGCCACCTTCTCCCTGTAGCCAGGTCTCTGTACATTGCTCGCCCGTATATGTACTCTCCGTATTTGTGAATACACAACAGAGGCACCGCGCAGTCCAACAACCATCCTAAACCACTATTCTACCATGCAAAAAAATATATATATTCTACACAATGGATGCGTGCATGTCTCCCTCATTTCGCACCCGCATGAAACGACCGCCGCGGAGATCCATTGAACTCGCGTTAATAATATATGGTTGCATGCATCGTCCTGATGCAAAGATCGGGGGTTATCCTTTAAAAGAAGAAACAATCGGGCTGCGTACGCGGAAGCCCTACTCCCCCACTCGCCGCCACTCGCTTGTTGTGTCCACACTTTGGTTCTTTGTGTTGTAGGAATAGTTTTTCCCGGATGTTAAGAGATACTTGTAACTATAAACATTTTCAAATATATTGTAGGTTTAATATAAAAATAATGCAAAATTTTGCGCCCGCAAGTACTTCTGAAATAGGGAAAACCTTCTAATCACCATATTGCAGCTCCCGCGTCTGCCACCTTCCCTGCACACCATGTGCCCCACGAACCACCACCGTTAGATTTGCAACTGGCCGGCCAGTTGCAATCTTACCATCACAACAAATGGTCAGTTGCAGACCGAGGAAGATGAAGGTGAGCCGGCGATATCCAGATCCTACAACGTCGAACGGAGAGACGTGCGTCACCTGACGCTTCGACACCGGCGCCGACAACCGCCCACCTTGCCGGAGAGGATAATGGGGTGGCGAGGTTGCAGCCGGTGTCAAGCACACTGGCCGGCGTTACCGCCCGCCACCACCAAGACTCTCGACAGAGAGTGGTGCGCCCACCTCGCCGGAGAGGAGGATGCAGTGAGCGACCTGGTCGGAGATCCGGCGCTCGCCAACTGCGGGGACGGGTGCCGCCACTCCTCCCTCACCACCATTCAACAGGAGCTCGCAGCAAACGATTGGCGATGATTTTTTTTCTTGCAACATCCTCTCTGTTGCAAGAAAGATTCTGCAACATCACTAATGCTGCAAAACTTTCTTCCGTAGACACCTATATAAAAGGTAAAGTGAAGACCGATAAATCTGCAACAATAGCTTGGTTGCAAATAATAATAATATTTGCAACAATACCTATGTCGCATAAGTTCTAAAACATGAACTCTGTTGCAAACATCCGAGCACAACATCGTCCTTGTTGCAAAGCTGACAATTGAATCTTACGGCCATCTTATGTTGAATTCAATGGCTCGCGACGCGGCGGATCTTTTTTAACCGGCCGACGCGTAGCGTTGCCCTTTGAAATATATGGCTTTATAGGATTTTCATAGGTAGACTCTACAATAAATTACTGGTCAAAAGAATATTTTAGGGATCTTGTCACGCCCAAGCAATAACTATTCCGACTTGATGTGGGGGGATACATCAAAACTATGAGATGATGAAACATATTATTTTTGTCCTTTAATGAAAGACAACTGATTAACTCTTTTTGTGCTACTCCTTCTGGCGATGCGCTTTCAGTGGGAGGAGACGTTCCTGTCGACGACGAGACGCCTACGGTGCTTTGTAAATCTCAAGATAATATGCCGGCTCAGTCTCTCGAAGGTGCTCATAGAGGTAGGGTTTGCATGTGTGCGTGCATAGGAGTGAGTGTACGCGTGCATGTATGAGAGCTTGCATCTGTACTGTGTTCAAAAAAAGATGTTATCAATTTTTTCCGAATTGGATGTACATAGACTCGTTTCATATTCACTCAATTTCAGTCCGTATGTAGATGACACGATGAATTTGACCTTTCGCCATGACATATTCTCCGTAAACAAGTTATCAATGGCTCGGAGCTCTTTTGGTATCATGCTTAAACAAAAAACGGCCTAGATTCCATGCCCTATCGTCTGAATGATAAACAAGTCATCAAGCTTCCCAGGAGTAGTGCGTACCGTCTATGTCAATTTGTTAATCTAGGCTCTCTCCATTCAGGCTTCAGTGCCGTGGCAGCCTAGTGACGTTTATTAATCGCATCATCATTGCCAAATCCTTCCTGCCATCCCCAACATTTCCTGATTGCGATGTCTTGTGTCCGTCGTACATATTGTCGATCGTTGTAATAATCAGTCGTAACAACCGCTAGTGTAGCACATAAGGGCATTTTCAATGCACAGACGCTTGTTTGGGCGCTTGCACCATTAAAAAAATATATTAATCAAGAAGCACCGGTGAAGGAGTCTGTCTTTCCAACGCAGGAGCGCCAGGCTTAGCGCTTAGATGATCTTTTAGCGCACGTTCTAGGGCCCGAGTCCAGTCAAAACAGATGCATGCAGAAAAAAAGGCTCAAGCTCCCGATGACAGAAGCAACATCGACGCCAAGGGAATTCCTGGGATCGACCAGGAATCGAGCGAATCAACCGGGGAAGAGGCCCTGGCGCCTGGGCTAAGCGCCCGCGTTGTAGATGCCCTAAGAAGTCCCTCTAGTAGAGTCTATCATATGCCTCGCGATCGTCATAATTTATGAAGCTCGCTTCAAAATCCGGTTTGTAAGCTTCAAATATAAAGATTGTCGAGGCTTGATTTATAGCGCGCTCCTTTCCAACCGCATGTACGGGGTTTTCATCTTCTTTGTGCTCACATCGCGGTCGGGTTCTGAAGCTTCCTACCACCCGAACATGCGCCACCATGCATGCATCGAGAATCATCGGCAAGGGGCGACATGACTACCAGATGCCTACTCCATTAAGAGCAGTGCTACGCAGCCGATGTTTTTGCGGCCGATGCATGGACGACACAGGCTAGTAATCGTTAGATCAAATCCCTTCATACCTAACCAACGTCAGATCCTACCCATCGTCCACCTGTCGTGCATAGTGATCGTGTGTGGAGCTATTCCGCTCCATTAATCGTGTGCCCGCTTCCTCGGATACCCAAAGCGGCTCGTCAGATGGCCGTCACGCGGTATCATCTGCCGCCAAGCCGCCCCTCGTTCACAGCTGTAAAACCAGGCGGTGAGGTGTCTCCATAGACTAAACTAGTTGCCTCTTCCTACCCTAATAACCATCGCCTTTAGCCCCTCCCCCTCTAGCTGCCGACTCGCTAGGACAATGTTGTCGCGCCGGGATGTCCAATACTTGTTGAACATCCCGGCGAACGTCAATCTGCCATCGCAGGCCCTGTGCACCGACGGTGCGACCTCTCCCCACTGCGCACTACCCACGAAATATGTCACATCGTCCCCCATCATGGCTCATGCCTTGCAGACGGCGGGCGCAGAGGATCAGACACCTCCGTCAAGGTGGTCGCGGTGGATTTAGCGCCTCAAGGTGTCATCGTCCATGTCACCGACATTGTCCCCATTGACACCGTCACCCATGTTGCCCCCTCGCCCTATTTGGCCTAGCCTGGACCCAAGCCCGACGACCCAGGATGTGCTGGGCTCAAACTTTTCACCCTCAAAGCGAAGGCCGTAGCCGTGAAGAGAAGGCCTTTGCGAGCGCTTTGGCCCCGCAACCACCAACATTGAGGAGCGACAACAGATCGCCTTCCTCGCTCATCGCTCGGAGAAGGAGGATGACGACGACTTCGCCTACCTTGGTGAGTTGTTGTATTCGTACTGGGAGAACCATGACGATGACTAGATGGTGTCGGAGTAGTGGTATTAGTAGGTACTAGCTAGCAATGTCGAACAACAACATTTCATATTTTGAAAATGTTACTGAACGACATTTTAAGTGACAAAATATATGTATTGTAATGAATTTTGGTCACTAGTATATTGTTGCTAACTAAGCTATCGTGTTTATTCACTGTTTGTTTAGATTAAATGTCACGTAAGTTTCAAGCAAAGGAAAATAAAAAATAATAATTATGGAGGTTTCTGTTTGGCGATTCTATGTTGCATGGGTTCGACACCCTACAAAATATTATGAAGCTCGCTTCATTTGGCGGACGGGTCACTCTGTGCATTTTAAAACAAAATAAACCAAACTGATTTCATGATTTTTATGGTCTCTGGTTTCGGCACGGTATGAAATTTTGTTTTTTGATTTTTTCAATATATATCAAAAACCGAATGGTTAACTGAATTGAAAAATATTTATATTGCCTGAGCGAACAACCATACAAGAAGTTAATGAGCAGACCAAAGGCCCAAAAGAGTTCGTAACGTTTTTTTTGTTGTTGTTCAAGAGCCTGCTAAGCACATCATTTTTTCTTGTAACGTAGTCTTTTTCTCTAAAAACGAAAAGGAGAAGTCTGTCAGTTTCCGACTGCGAGAATCAAACCGGCTGCACTACTAGCGATGAAGCTCGTTCACGTTCCAGGTTCCCTGCAGGTCTTGAAAACCACACACGATTGACGGTTTTCAGGTTTTTTTGTTTTTTGTTTTTAGACAATTCAAGTTGTTTGTTGGTGAGGGATGGGCTTGTGGTGGCAAAGCGTGAAAGCGGTCCAACTATACCCTATTCACTATGCAAATAGGCTTTTCTGGGCCTATACACTATGCAAATAGGCTTTTCTGGGCCTGAATGGCTTTCTGCCTAGTTAGCTGTCGAAACTCGTCCTGCTACGGAGAAGAACAAAGCAGTGAAAGCTCTTGACTCGTGACTGCTGTCAGTGTACGATTGAGCAGTATTCCTAGCATTGCGCGGACAAAAACGGGGAGAAAAGAAGACCCCCGTACGTAGTTGCGCTGAACAGTGTCCAAAGATTCGACAATGTAGCCGAAAGTGCTGTTTTGATCCCGAGCTCATATGCTCTTGCATGAACAGTAAAATCAAAAAAAGAATAAATAAACCTGATTTTTTTTATGATGAACATTTTTGAATGTTCTAACTGCGTGCAAAATTTCAGATCGAAATAACATTTGTGGAGGTCTGGACAAAAATAACAAAATTGATGCTCCAAAATGCTTCCAACAATAGTCTTTTTGGAGCATCGATTTTATTCTTTTTGCCCAGACCTCCATTAATATCATTTCAGCTTGAAATTTTGTCAATGTTCATCACAAAAAAAATTCAGATTTTTTCGAATTTTTCACTATTTTTTCAATTTTACTGTTCATGCGGGAGCATATGAGCTCGGGATCAAATACTCCATGTCCCAATGTAGCATGCTTTCAAAAATCCTGTGGCCAACATTTAACAAAAAGAATTTCGCTACAAATCAAAAGACATTTTTTTAGCATGGCAAATTAAGTGAAGTTCACTAAACATTGGTATAAAAAACCGGTTAAAATTTGATGTTAGATTTTCAACATTTCCATAACAAATTTGATGTCAGATCTTACTATGGGGATGTTTGGTTAGGATAAACTTTGGATATTTGTGTTCTGCTTATAAACCAAAAATTGTGTACCTTCATGTTTTTGTCTTGTACATATATCATGTGGAGACCACATCGGGTTACTGTGTATTGTACGATCAAAGTATTCGTGCGGCCGGGGGCTTTTTAACTAATTATTCAGAAATACAAAATATTTTAAGCAGAAACAAAGTCTTCTTCTAAAACTAAACTGAGTACAACAGTTGGCAAAATCTAAGCATCAAAACAAAATGAAAGTACTTAGAAATGTCTTGGCAGACAATCAATGGTGAATATATCGGAAGGACTTAAGAAAAACACATAGAAAGAGAAAAAGAAAATTCTCCTAAACTCAGCAGCATGCAGTAAGGAGGAGTGAGGAATTAGAAGTCGTTACTTGACGAAGACATAGATGGTTGTTTACCCAAGTTCAAACAGTAGGCAACAGTTCCACGTCTTGGTTGGAGAGGCTCAGCCAAAGCTCCGATGACACACAAGTCTTCGTTTTATTCTCCTTGAGCTAAGTTCGCTATAACCTGCCTAACACTCGTAGTAGATCTTGCCGTGATCTCTAGACCGATACAGACTTATTCTTCGGCAAATCTACACTTTGGATACTCTGAATAACTCATGGCCTTCTATAGGATGCCAAGTCCTCAAGAATATCAAGTCCAAAATAGGCTCGATCAGATTTTTTGGTGATGCTCAATCACAGTTCACTTTTGGTTCTCGTTGTTTCTCCTCACTAAAGATTTGTCTCAAATCGGTGTGAGGATGGTTACTTGGACAACACTTGTCTCGATTCACTTGAAGAAGCTAACCGCATAATGGTTGGAGCTGGTGAAAGGATCGATATGGTTGACTAGAGGGGGGGGTGAATAGGCAACTAACAATTTTTAAGCTTTTCTTTACCAAATTAAACTTTGCAACAAAATAGGTTGTCTAGATGTGCAACTAAGTGAGCAACCTATATGATGCAATCACACTAGCACATAAGAAAGCAAGGGATACAACACAAGTAGGCTTGTAAAAGTAAAGGCACGAAATAACCAAGAGTGGAGCCGGTGGAGACGAGGATGTGTTACCGAAGTTCCTTCCTTTTAAGGGGAACTACGTCTCCGTTAGAGCGGTGTGGAGGCACAATGCTCCCCAAGAAGCCACTAGGGCCACCGTATTCTCCTCACTCCCTCGCACAATGTGAGATGCCGTGATTCCACTATTGGTGCCCTTGAAGGCGGCGACCGAACCTTTACAAACAAGGTTGGGGCAATCTCCACAACAATTGGAGGCTCCCGACAACACCACGAAGCTTCACCACAATGGAGTATGGCTTCGAGGTGACCTCAACCGTCTAGGGTGCTCAAACACCCAGGAGTAACAAGATCCGCTAGGGATAAGTGGGGGGGATCGAATATCTCTTGGTGGAAGTGTAGATCGGGCCCTTGTCACCCAATCCCGAGCAAATCAACAAGTTTGATTGGCTAGGGAGAGAGATCGGGCGAAAATGGAGCTTGGAGCAACAATGGAGTTTAGGGTTGGAAGAGGTGAGTCTTCTTGGAGAAGAAGACCCCCTTTTATAGTGGGGGGACAATCCCAACCGTTACCCACCACTCAGCCCGCGGCCCACGGAACTACCGCTCCACAGGTGCGGTACTACCGCGGTGGAGCGCGGTACTACCGTGAGCACGGCAGGGGCCAGGCCAGGCAAAAGGAGCACGGACAGGGCGCGGTAGATCCGCATACGCGGTACTACCGCGGCCCCGTGCGGTACATCTGCAAGGCAGATATGGGCCAGGCCTGGTAGGCACGGAGGTAAAAAATTACATCCGTGACTACCTCCGCTGAGGAACAGTCATGCAAAAATCCGACATGGAACTACCGCGACCGAGGGTGCGGTACTACCGTGAAGGGTGCGGATGTAAAAAATTACATCTGCCCTACCTCCGCTCCTGCTATGGAACCTGGACTGGTGACACGGTACTACCGCGGGGAGCGCGGATGTAAAAAATTACATCCGCGCCTACCACCGCTTGAGAGCGGCGCCAGACCAGAGCTCGCGGTACTACCGCTCGGAAGAGCGGTACTACCGTGGGAGCCTACGGTACTACCGTGCCGGAGCCCGGTACTACCGCTGGCTCCTACGGTAGTACCTCTCAAAAGAGCAGTACTACCGCCAGCCTGAGAAGAGCAAGATCGAGGCCTTCATTTCGCAGAGACACGCGGGACGGAGGAACACTCCAAGGTGCTCAAAGAAAGGTGGTGTAAAAGGGGATGTGTACGTGAGATTCCACCCTAACCTTTCCAAAGCGGACCCCCTCTTAATAGTACGGCTCTCCTATGACTCAACTCCACCGAATCGAACCGTAGACAAACGCCGTCTTCAATACTCTTAGAGGGGCATCAAATCGTCTTGTGTTTAGTCATGATGGATCTGAAAAGCTCAATACACACGATTAGTCCGCAAAGGCATTGTCATCAATCACCAAAACTACCTAGGGACAAAAGTGCCCTTACAATCTCCCCCTTTTTGGTGGATTGATGACAATACGGGATTTGCACAAAGGATATTAATATAGCACAAGCAAACCCCACATCTCTAAAATATAGATGAGCTCCCCCTAGATTCGTGATAGAGAATAAGGTGCTTTGGACTGCACGACACGAATACTATAATCACCACTCCCCCTATATTTTAGAAACCAAGGCATATCTTGCAATGGAAAAGGCTGACACTAAGCAAGATAGTAGATATGAGCATAACATGAATAGCATGATAAAACACAAGCTCAATAAGATGATAGGGTACGATAGAGTGCATATGTCTTACACCATATGATAAACATAGCCTCACAAGCACAACCAAATCAAAGCAAGCAAGTTCAGCGACGGAAAGCAAAGCAAGGCAAATGACGAAACACACAACACTCACGCAAATCCTATTCTCTCTCCCCCCTTTGGCATCGAGACACCAAAAAGGCAGAGAGGTCACCTACAACAACGGTGGTCGCTCAAGCGGGAAAGGACTCCTCGTCATCAGACTCTTTAGCAGGAACGGACTCCACCTCTGAATCGGTCCACTTGTAGCCCTGCTTATCCATCCAGGCAGTCTCTGGGGTGATGTGCTTCTCAGAACCGCTGGCCACATCCTCCCCGCAAGCCCTCAAGATCCTGATGTCACGACGGCGACTCTCCTTCTGAGCAACATGGGCCTTGTACTGACCCTGAACCTGCATGCAGAACAACCTCTTCATCTTGTTCTTCAGCTTCTTTGTCCAAGAGGGCTCATCAGAGGGAGGCGAGAAAGCAGAAGGGTCATCAGCAGCTTCATCCCTCTCAGGTTCTTCCTCATCCACAGCCTGCCTGGCAGCCTCAACAGAAGTGGTGGTGTTAGCCCATTGAGGCTTGATGCGGAGCCTGACGGACTCATGACGAATCCACCCTGGAGCTTCAAACTCATCCTGGGGAAACAACTTTTCCCAAGTCGTGGAGATCAAGTGGAACAGGTAGGGCCCGTAGATGGGGACCTTACGGTTGAACACGGCGAACTGAAGCTCACACCACATGATATGTGAGACATCAAGTGGCTGAGTCTGAGCCTTCCGGGCATCCTCGCAGATAAGCATCATGTCAACGAGGTAAGCATGTACCTGGTCCATGTCCCCAATGCGTGGGAAGAGGGTGTTTCGGAAGAGCCGATGCATGATGTCAAGGAAGGGATTAAGAACCCACATAGTCTTCTTGTTGGACAGAGACTTTGGAACAAGGAATGGCATGAGCTTGTTCTTGTTGGCAGAGTCAGAGTTGGCATGAGGGCGAACTCCAACTGGTGTGTCGGGCCCTTCATCTGGAACATTAAGAACCTCCATGAACTCCTTCCAAGTAGCAGACAGACGGCGACCATTAGTCATCCAAGTCATGGTCCTTGCCACATCGGTGCCGAAATGGACGGAAGCAAAGAACTGAGCGATGATCTCGGGATCAAAATCCTTGTGGAAGGTGAGCAAGTGCTCAATGCCGAACTGCTCAACAAGGTCCAAGGCCTCTCCAAAGTACTCACGGTGCTTGTCCTGCCTCATATGATGCATGTCAATGTAGTGAACTTCAACATAGTGATTATGCTTGGCCTTGATCACATCCATGTAAATCAGATTCTGTTGCTTGTTCCAGAAAAGTTCATTGCCTCGCGTGCTAGCCCTGGGATTCACATAGGGATCGAGCTTCCTTCGAATGACAAACTCGGCCTGGGGCATCACATCCATGCCCATGACGGGATCCTTCTGTTTGTTGGCGGTGGTCTTGGTCCGGCGTTGGGGAGCTGCAGAGGACCCCTCAGGAACATCATCTGGGTTGCGCAGACGCTTGGACCCTGTGTCTCGGCTGGGATTCGAGCGACGAGCAAAACCGGAGCCACCACCTAGACAAAAGGACACCAAAACACGCACGGGAACAAAACAAATCAAAAACACGAAAGAAAAACACAAACACATGCGACTTGGACAAAAGACAAAAGGGCGCAGGAGGATTTACGGTAGTACCGGGCAGGGTTACGGATGTAAAAAATTACATCCGCGCCAACCATGGAAGTACCGTGCCAGGGAAGCACGGTAGTACCACGCGTGGGGCAGAAGTATTTTTTTTTTGGACGCCCAGCGGTAGTACCGCACCAGGTGTGGAAGTACCGCGGAGCATCAGATCCAGAAGTGGTCGCAGTAGTACCGCTCCAGGTGGAGCAGTAGTACCGCACGGAATGAGAAACCGCCATGGAGGACGCAGATCTAGATCTAGAACCTCCGCAAGATAACTTCGGTACTACCATTGATCAAACGGAACTAATTTTGACTATCCAAAGAGCATGGGACAACACTACCACTCTACAACGAATCCCATTTGCACAGATTTAGCCAAAAATCTCACGAACACCACATGCATCTCCCCAAAACCTAGAAACACAAGGAAGAACAAAAAGAAAGGGCACTTGGGGAAAAACCTGTGTCCATGGCAAGAGGGCGAGGTGGGGAACGATCCCACCGGTCGGAATTCGTAGAGAGCGGCCGGAGACGGAGATCCGGCGAAGGCCTCCGGCGCCGTTCTTGGTCAGGAGAGAGAGACGGGGTGGGGAATAGAAATGAATGGGTATGGGGGAGTTAGAACTCCCCCTGTCTCGCTCTTAACCCTCACCCGCTCGCGGGGGCGCGGAAGTACCGCGAGTCATCGTGGTAGTACATACTGGCGGAAATACCGCGACGCTGGCGATAGTACCGCTGTTCGTGGCGAAGAAACATTACCGCCATGAAGTAAGCGGTAGTACGTGCACCGAGGGCCACGCTCAAAATGCAAAGCCACCAACTCCTGCAGTAGTACCGTGGCTCACCACGGTAGTACCGTAAATCCAAGAAAGTGAAGAATACACAAGAGAAAAGAGAGAAAAAGGCACTACTCCGGAAGAGACGCCAACCAACCAAGAGAAGAACACACACGACGAACGAGATCAAACACAAGACACAACTTCTCCGTGAGGAGAGCGGTGGCCGGAGCCACCTATGTTTGAGTCAATTGGTATGGCACCGCGAAGAATTATCCTTGGGCCCATCACCAAAACTCGTCTTTGAAGCACAAGTGCCATCAAAATGGCTAATGTGAAAGAGTTGATCGTTTTATGCATAATGGGGGGGGGGAGAGTTCATTGAGAAAACAACACTCCCCCTATGTCCATGCCTACATCTAAACTAGACAACAAGTTGAGTGAGGTAGGGGTGTGCAAGAGTTCAAGTCACATTGCTCGAATCAATGATATTTAGCTCATGCCTTAACTCACGAAATCTTGCTTCATCCAAAGGCTTCGTGAAAATATCTGCAAGGTTATCATGAGTGTTGACATACTAGAGCTCGATCTCCCCTCGCCTAATATGATCCCGGATGAAATGATACCGAATCTCAATATGCTTCGCCTTGAAGTGTTGCACCGGGTTGAGAAAAATCTTGATGGCACTTTCGTTGTCACACCAAAGAGGCACTTTGTCACAAATGACATTGTATTCCTTTAAAGTTTGCCTCATCCATAAGAGTTGTGCACAACAACTACCGACCGCCACATATTCCGCTTCGGTGGACGAGAGAGACACACAACTTTGCTTCTTGGAAGACCAACTCACCAAAGAGCACCCAAGAAACTGGCACCCTCCGGAAGTGGACTTCCTATCCACTTTGTCTCCCGCCCAATCGGAATCCGTAAATCCTTCAAGCTTGAAGTTTGCTCCTCTTGGGTACCATAAGCCAAAGTTTGGGGTATGAGCCAAATATCGAAAGATTCGCTTGACCGCCACATAGTGACTTTCCTTCGGTGCGGCTTGAAACCGTGCACACATCCCCACACTCAACATGATATCCGGTCTAGATGCACAAAGGTAAAGCAAGGAGCCAATCATGGAGCGATATACCTTTTGATCCACCGCTTTACCATTGGGATCAATGTCAAGTTGGCACTTGGTAGGCATTGGTGTGGTAGCCGGCTTGACATCACTAAGCTTGAATCTTTTAAGCATGTCTTGAGTGTATTTGGCTTGGTTTATGAAGGTTCCTTCTCCTCTTTGTTTGATGTCAAAACCAAGAAAGAACTTCAACTCTCCCATTGAAGACATCTTGAACTTGGAGGTCATGAGAGCGGCAAATTCCTCATTGAAAGCTTTGTTAGGGGATAATGTCATCAACATATAGTTGGCATACAAACAACTCCCCTTTGACCTTCTTAGTAAAAAGAGTGGGATCGATTAGCCCCACCTCAAATCCACGATCTTGTAACAACTCGGTAAGGTGGTCATACCACGCATGCGGGGCTTGTTTAAGGCCATAGAGTGCCTTATCGAGTTGATACACATGATCCGGGAAGTAGGGATCCTCGAACCCGGGGGGTTGCTTGACATAGACCAACTCATTAATAGGACCATTAAGAAAAGCACTTTTGACATCCATTTGTTGCAACTTAAAGTTGTGATGGGAAGCATAAGCAATCAACAAACGTATGGATTCAAGACGAGCAACGGGAGCAAAGATTTCACCGTAGTCGATACCCTCAACTTGGGAGTAGCCTTGAGCTACCAATCTTGCCTTGTTGCGAACGATGTTCCCATGAGCATCTTGCTTGTTCTTGAAAATCCACTTGGTTCCAATGACGTTGTGGTTCCCCGATGGCCTTGGCACCAATCTTCACACTTTGTTGTACTCGAAGTTGTTGAGTTCTTCATGCATGGCATTGAGCCAATCCGAGTATTCGAGCGCCTCATAGACCTTTTGGGGTTCAACACAAGAGACAAACGCGTGATGTTCACAATAGTTTGCTAATTGTCTACGAGTGCTTACCCCCTTTCTTAGGCTTCCAACCACGTTTTCCATGAGATGGCCTTGGGTGGTGAGCTTGGAAGCAATCTTCGCGGCACGACGCTCTAATTCCTCCTCGGGTGTGGAAGGGGGAGGGTTAACTTGATTATCTTGAGCGCCGTCTTGAGCTTGTTCTTGATCTTGAGCTTTCTCATGATCTTGAACTTGCTTGAGAGGGAGAACTTGACCTTGGGCATCATTTAGAGGTTCACCACCATCTTGAGGTTGATCTTGCCCTTGGTCGTGTTCACGAGGTTGAGGGCCTTCACTTTGTTCTTCGTAAGCGTGTGGGTCTTGAGGAGGTGATGGCTCCGCTTGAGTGGAGCATTGTCCTTCTCCTTCGGCCACAAGGGGTTCCTCAATGGGTAGAATATGACCAATACCCATTCTTCTTATGTCTTGGGGAGGAATTTCATCACCTACATCACAAGTACCACTTTGCTCCACTTGGGACCCGTTATTTTCGTCAAACTCCACGTTACACATCTCCTCAATGAGTCCGGTGGACTTGTTGAGAACACGGTAAGCATGAGAGTTTGTAGCATAACCAACAAATATGCCCTCATGAGCTCTAGCCTCGAATTTAGACAAACGAACACCTTTCTTGAGAATGAAACACTTACAACCGAACACCCAGAAGTACTTGAGGTTGGGCTTGTTGCCGGTGAGTATCTCATAAGGAGTCTTGTTCAAGCCTTTGCGGAGATAGAGCCGATTGGATGCATGACATGCGGTGTTGATGGCTTCAGCCCAAAAGTTGTATGGAGACTTGAACTCCGCCATCATGGTCCTTGCCGCATCCATCAATTTCCGGTTCTTCCTCTCTGCTACACCATTTTGTTGAGGGGTATAAGGTGCAGCATATTGATGCTTGATCCCCTCATCACTAAGAAACTCATCCAAGGTGTAGTTCTTGAACTCGGTGCTGTTGTCACTTCTTATTGTCAAGATCTTTGCATTATGTTGACGTTGAGCTTCATTTGCAAAGTCGATGACGGTTTGTTGAGTCTCACTCTTCCTCTTGAAGAAGTATACCCAAGTGTATCTTGAATAGTCATCCACAATCACCAAGCAATACTTTCTACCTCCAAGACTATCAAAAGATGGAGGCCCAAAGAGATCCATGTGAAGAAGCTCCAAGGGTCTCTTCGAGTAGATGATGGTCGATGGAGGGTGAGCCTTCTCATGAAGCTTTCCTTCAATACAAGCACTGCAAGCACGATCTTTGGCAAAACTAACATTTGTTAGTCCACGACATGGTCCCCTTGAGAAGACTTTGCAAAGATCTCATATTGACGTAATAAACGGCGATGCCAAAGCCATCCCACGTCAACTTTAGCCATTAGGCATGTCGCGGTCTTAGTGGGTCGCTCCAAAAAGTTAATCACATAGAGACCGTTCTCGACATGCCCAACAAAAGCTACTTTAAGAGTCTTGCTCCACAAGAGGGCCACGGTATCAATGTCAAATAAAGTAGCAAATCCTATAAGTGCAAGCATGACTTTCTCGATCGTTAGATCATGAGAAATGACAACCTTGCCAAGACCCAATACCTTATAATGTGATGAATCACCCCATTCGACATTGGTGGGCATAGATGGAATCTTTTGCACGTCCACCACCAAGTCCTTGCTTCCGGTCATATGATTTGTTGCTCCACTATCGAGCAACCATGACCCCCACCAGAAGCAAACACCTACAAGAGATCAATGCTTGGTTTTAGGTACCAATTTAATAATGGGTCCTTTGATGTTAGTAACAAGGGTCTTAGGAACCCAAATAGACCACTCAATGTACTCATAGGGAGACCCAACAAATTTAGCATAAACATGTCCATCAGTAGCACGGCACAACACATATGACGGGTTAAAGTCGCCGGCTTTGTTGGAGGAAATGCTTTTGCCCTTTTGGACGTCGACTCCCTTCACTCTTTCCTTCTTCTCCTTAGGAGCACCCTCTCCCTCTTTCACAAAAGTTTGCTTGAGAGGAGGAGGACGTTTGGTCTTGTCGTTCTTCTTCTTCTTGCTCTTGGACTTGGGTGCAAACCCAATTCCTTCCTTGGCCACAACTTCCTTTTGATTGCTCAAAAGGTCGTTGAGGTTCTTCTCACCTTTAATGCATGTCACAAGGCCTTTCTCAAGTTGATCCTTCAATTTGGCATTCTCCTCCACAAGATGCACATCCTCACAACATGGGTTAGTAGCACATGCATTATCAATTAATACCATATGTGGGAAGGTGGCCTTTTCCTTGGTTAGCTTAACTTGGAGTTGAGCATGAGACTCCTTGAGGTTAGCGTGAGCACCCTTCAAGACCTTGTGGGCCTTGTCAAATATCTCAAACTACTCTTTGAGTCTAGCATGATCAACCCCAAGTTTAGCCTTCTCGGAAGTTAGCACACGAGACACGACAAGAGCATGATCAAGATCTTTCTTTAACTTAGCATGGTCATCGTTGTATGACTCCTGAAAAGTCAAACGATGAACACACTCTTCCTCAAGAGCATTAGAGAGATCCGATATCTCATTGGCATAGTCATGACTATGACCTTCCATCTTAGAGATGGTTTCTTCGTGAGCCTCGATCATGTCATTGGCCTCACCAAGTTGTTCCAAGAGAGCGACAAAATGCTTCTTGGACTTGCCCTTGAGCTTACTCATAAACGACTCAAATTCATTCACTTCCTCATTAGACCATCATGTTCATCAATGCAATCCTCCAAGGAGGGATTAGTAATGATGGTGGTTGTGATGTTGGGGGCTACCTTATTTGAAGCTTTAGCCATGAGGCACTTGGCGGTGATGTTCTCGTTGGGTGAATCAAAGAGAGACACCCGGGGAGTAGTAGCAACGGCGACGGATACCATGGCCATTGCTTCTCCATTTTCATCATCATCGTCATCCCTTGGTATTCTTCTTGAACCACCAACCCACAAGTGGGAGTCTTCTTGGCGAAGTTGTTCTTGTTGGGGAAGGACTTGGCTTTTTTTTTTGGATGAACTTGCCACCATTGTCTTCCCGCTTCTCGTAAGGACAATCCGCAACGAAATGGCTCACATTGCCACAGTTGAAGCAAGTTCTAACTCTTTGCTTGCCCTTGACGCCACTTGGGTTGTTCTTGTTGAAGTTGGGTTTTGAATTCTTCTTGCTCCAAAATTTTCTTGAAGCAAGGGCCATGTGCTCATGATAATCATACTTGGTGTCTTCGGGGTTGGTCTCCTCATCTTCCACTTCTTCCTCTTCTTCCATAATAACCTTGGCCTTCAAAGCAAGGTTGGGCTTCTTTGCCCTTTGAGAATGGAGCGCCGCATTGTCGGCGGTCTTGTCCAAGATGCTCATTGCAACGAACTCATCCAACACTTCACTTGAGGTCATGGAGTGGAAGTCCGGTCTTTGACGAATGACGGAGGACATGGCCTTGTTGTAGGGCATCATGGCCTTGAGGAATTTGCGCTTGATCCAATTGTCATCCATGTCCTTGCTTCCATGATCTCGAAGTGAGACCGCGAGTTTGGTCACTCTTCGAAAGAGCTCATGAGGTTCTTCATATTATTTCATTGTGAACTCATCGGCTTCATCTTGCACCACTTCATAGTTGGAGCGTTGAATGCTAGCACTTCCCCGATAGAGAGACACAACACATTTCCATGCGTCCTTAGCCATGGCATGAGGTCGAAGATGAGGGAGATCTTCGGGAAGGATTGCATCTTGGATGATGAAGAGAGCACTCTCATTGAATTGATTATCCACGGCTTCTCGAGGGGTGAAGTTGCTTGGATCATGAGGATAGAAACCTTCTTCAATGATTCTCCAAAGGTAAGTATTCACATGTTTTAAATGATGCTTGAAGCGATAAACCCAAGAATCAAAATCTTCATGTTTCTCATACTTAGGAGGAGGACCGGCATGATTCAAATGAGTGGAGGGAATCGGTCCTCCATAAATTGGGGGTTCCACATGGGCAAAGATGTCGGTGCCATTTTTACCACTAAACATAGGAGCCTTCTCACTAGTAGCTTCCCCCTTGTCGGGGTTAGCATCCATCACCGTGTTGGCGGGATCAGCCACTTTCACGGGCGCGGTGGAAAGTTTAAGCCCTTCCAAGAAATCCTTAAACATGTCCTTGACCTCGGTCGTCATGGAGGTTTTCAATGTGTCCAACGCCACATTGAATTCTGTTGGGGAACGTAGTAATTTCAAAAAATTTCCTACGCACACGCAAGATCATGGTGATGGCATAGCAACGAGAGGGGAGAGTATTGTCTACGTACCCTCGTAGACCGTTAAGCGGAAGCGTTATAACAACGCGGTTGATATAGTCGTACGTCTTCACGATCCGACCGATCCAAGCACTGAACGTACGACACCTCCGTGTTCTGCACACGTTCAGCTCGATGACGTCCCCCGGGCTCCAATTTAGCAAAGCCTCGGGGATGAGTTCCGTCAGCACGACGGCGTGGTGACGATGATGATGTTGTACCAGCGCAGGGCTTCGCCTAAACTCCGCGACGATATGACCGAGGTGGAATATGGTGGAGGGGGGCACCGCACACGGCTAAGGAACGATCCGTAGATCAACTTGTGTGTCTATGGGGTGCCCCCTGCCCCCGTATATAAAGGAGCAAGGGGGGAGGCCGACCGGCCCAAGGGGGGCGCACCAGGGAGGAGGAATCCTCCTCCTAGTAGGAGTAGGACTCCTCCTTTCCTACTCCTACTAGGAGGAGGAAGGAAGGGGAGAGGGGAAGGAAAGGGGGGCGCCCTCTCCTAGTCCAATTCGGACCAGAGGGGGGAGGTGGCGCGCGGCCCATGCTGGCCGCCCCTCTCTCCTTTCCACTAAGGCCCATAAGGCCCATTACTCTCCCGGGGGGTCCGTAACCCCCAAGCACTCCGGTTTTCTTCGAAATCACCCGGAACACTTCCGGTGTCCGAATATAGTCGTCCAATATATCAATCTTTATGTCTCGACCATTTCGAGACTTCTCGTCATGTCCGTGATCACATCCGGGACTCCGAACAAACTTCGGTACATCAAAACTTATAAACTCATAATAAAACTGTCATTGTAACGTTAAGTGTGCGGACCCTACGGGTTCCAGAACTATGTAGACATGACCTAGAACTATTCTCGGTCAATAACCAATAGTGGAACCAGGATGTTCATATTGGTTCCTACATATTCTACTAAGATCTTTATCGGTCAAACCGCATAACAACATACGTTGGTCCTTTTGTCATCGGTGTGTTACTTGCCCGAGATTCGATCGTCGGTATCCAATACCTAGTTCAATCTCGTTACTGGCAAGTTTCTTTACTCATTCCGTAATACATCATCTTGTAACTAACTCATTAATTATAATGCTTGCAAGGCTTAATTGATGAGTATTACCGAGAGGGCCTAGAGATACCTCTCCGACAATCGGAGTGACAGAACCTAATCTCGAATTATGCCAACTCAACATGTACCTTTGGAGACACCTGTAGAGCACCTTTATAATCACCCAGTTACTTGTGACGTTTGGTAGCACACAAAGTGTTCCTCCGGTAAACGGGAGTTGCACAATCTCATAGTTGAAGGAACTTTGTATAAGTCATGAAGAAAGCAATAGCAACATACTAAACGATCAAGTGCTAAGCTAATGGAATGGGTCAAGTCAATCACATCATTCTCCTAATGATGTGATCCCATTAATCAAATGACAACACATGCCTATGGTCAGGAAACACAACCATCTTTGATCAATGAGCTAGTCAAGTAGAGGCATACTAGTGACACTATTTTTGTCTATGTATTCACACATGTATCATGTTTCCGGTTAATACAATTCTAGCATGAATAATAAACATTTATCATGATATGAGGGAATAAATAATAACTTTATTATTGCCTCTAGGGCATATTTCCTTCAGTCTCCCACTTGCACTAGAGTCAATAATCTAGATTACGTAGTAATGATTCTAACACCCATGGAGTCTTGGTGCTGATCATGTTTTGCTCATGAGAGAGGCTTAGTCAACGGGTCTGCAACATTTAGATCCGTATGTATCTTGCAAATCTCTATGTCTCCCTCTTGGACTTGGTCCCGAATGGAATTGAAGCGTCTCTTGATGTGCTTGGTCCTCTTGTGAAATCTGGATTCTTTTGCCAAGGCAATTGCACCAGTATTGTCACAAAAGATCTTCATTGGTCCCGATGCACTAGGTGTAACACCTAGATCAGAAATGAACTCCTTCATCCAGACTCCTTCATTTGCTGCTTCCAAAGCAGCTATGTACTCCGCTTCACATGTAGATCCCGCCACGATGCTTTGTTTAGAACTGCACCAACTTACAGCTCCACCGTTTAATAAAAATACGTATCCGGTTTGTGATTTAGAATCGTCCGGATCAGTGTCAAAGCTTGCATCGATGTAACCATTTACGACTAGCTCTTTGTCACCTCCATATACGAGAAACATATCCTTAGTCCTTTTCGTATTTCAGATGTTCTTGACCGCTGTCCAAATGACCCACTCTGGATTACTTTGGTACCTCCCCGCCAAACTAATAGCAAGGCACACATCAGTGCGGTACACAACATTGCATACATGATAGAGACTATGGTCAAGCATAGGAACTCCTTTCATTTTCTCTATCTTCTGCGGTGGTCGGACATTGAGTCCGACTCAACTTTATACCTTGTAATCTGTGCAAGAACCCTTTCTTTGCCTGATCCATATTGAACCTTTTCAACACTTTATCAAGGTACGTGCATTGTGAAAGTCCAATCAAGCGTCTTGATCTATCTCTATAGATCTTGATGCCCAATATGTACGCAGCTTCACCGAGGTCTTTCATTGAAAAACTTTTATTCAAGTATCCTTTTATGCTATTCAGAAATTCTATATCATTTCCAATCAACAATATGTCATCCACATATAATATTAGAAATGCTACAGAGCTCCCACTCACTTTCTTGTAAATACAGGCTTCTCCAAAAGTCTATATAAAACCATATGCTTTGATCACACTATCAAAGCGCTTATTCCAACTCCGAGAGGCTTGCACTGCACCATAGATTGATCATTGGAGCTTGCACACTTTGTTAGCTCCCTTAGGATTGACAAAACCTTCCGGTTGCATCATATACAACTCTTCTTCCAGAAATCCATTCAGGAATGCAGTTTTGACATCCATCTGCCAAATTTCATAATCATAAAATGCGGCAATCGCTAACATGATTTGGACAAACTTAAGCATCTCTATGGGTGAGAAGGTCTCATCGTAATCAACCCCTTGAACTTGTCGAAAATCTTTTGCAACAAGTCGAGCTTTATAGACAGTTACATTACCGTCAGCGTCAGTCTTCTTCTTAAAGATCCATTTATTCTCAATGGCTTGTCGATCATCGGCAAGTCAACCAAAGTCCATACTTTGTTCTCATACATGGATCCCATCTCGATTTCATGGCCTCTAGCCATTTTGCGAATCTGGGCTCATCATCGCTTCCTCATAGTTCGTAGGTTCATCATGGTCAAGTAACATGACTTCCGAATAGGATTACCGTATCACTCAGTGCGGATCTTACTCTCGTAGACCCACGAGGTTCAAGAGAAACTTGATCTCAAGTTTCATGATCAATATCATTAGCTTCCTCACTAATTGGTGTAGGTGTCACAGAACCGATTTTTGTGATGAACTACTTTCCAATAAGGGAGCAGGTACAGTTACCTCATCAAGTTCTACTTTCCTCCCACTCACTTCTTTCGAGAGAAACTCCTTCTCTAGAAAGGATTCATTCTTAGCAATGAATGTTTTGCCTTCGGATCTGTGATAGAAGGTGTACCCAACAGTCTCTTTTGGGTATCCTATGAAGACACATTTCTCCGATTTGGGTACGAGCTTATCTGGCTGAAGTTTCTTCACATAAGCATCGCAGCCCCAGACTTTAAGAAATGACAACTTTGGTTTCTTGCCAAACCACAGTTCATAAGGCATCGTCTCAATGGATTTTGATGGTGCCCTATTCAATGTGAATGCGGCCGTCTCTAAAGCATAACCCCAGAACGATAGCGGTAGATCAGTAAGAGACATCATAGATCGCACCATATCTAGTAAAGTACGATTACAACGTTCGGACACACTATTTCTTTGTGGTGTTCCAGGTGGTGTGAGTTGCGAAACTATTCCGCATTGTTTCAAATGTAAACCAAACTCGTAACTCAAATATTCTCCTCCACGATCATATCGTAGAAACTTTATTTTCTTGTTATGATGATTTAAATTCTTTGAACTTTTCAAATGTTTCAGATTTGTGTTTCATTAAGTAGATATACCCATATCTGCTCAAATCATCTGTGAAGGTAAGAAAATAACGATATCTACCACGAGCTTCAATATTCATCGGACCACATACATATGTATGTATGATTTCCAACAAATCTGTTGCTCTCTCCATAGTATCAGAGAACGGTGTTTTAGTCATCTTGCCCATAAGGCACGGTTCGCAAGTACCAAGTGATTCATAATCAAGTGATTCCAAAAGTCCACCAGTATGGAGTTTCTTCATGCGCTTTACACTGATATGACCTAAACGGCAGTGCCACAAATAAGTTGCACTCTCATTATCAACTCTGCATCTTTTGGTTCCGACATTATGAATATGTGTATCACTACTTTCGAGATTCAATAAAAATAGACCACTCTTCAAGGGTGCATGACCATAAAAGATATTACTCATATAAATAGAACAACCATTATTCTCTGATTTAAATGAATAACCGTCTCGCATCAAACAAGATCCAGATATAATGTTCATGCTCAACGCTGGTACCAAATAACAATTATTCAGGTCTAAAACTAATCCGAAGGTAGATGTAGAGGTAGCGTGCCGACCGCGATCACATCGACTTTGGAACCGTTTCCCACGCGCATCGTCACCTCGCCCTTGGCGCTGCTCGCTTATTCCGTAGTCCCTGCTTGAGTTGCAAATATTAGCAATGTAACCAGATCAAATACCAGTGCTACTACAAGCTCTAGTTAGGTACACATCAATAACATATATATCACAAATACCTTTGTTCACTTTGCCATCCTTCTTATCCGCCAAATACTTGGGGCAGTTCGCTTCAATGACCAGTTTGCTTGCGGTAGAAGCACTCGGTTTCAGGCTTAGGTCCGGACTTGGGTTTCTTCTCTTGAGCAGCAACTTGCTTGCTGTTCTTCTTGAAGTTCCTTCTTCTTCCCTTTGCCCTTTTCTTGAAACTAGTGGTCTTGTTGACCATCAACACTTGATGCTCCTTCTTGATTTCTACCTCCGCAACCTTTAGCATTGCGAAGAGCTCGGAATTGTCTTGTTCATCCCTTGCATATTATAGTTCATCACGAAGCTCTTGTAGCTTGGTGGCGTGATTGGAGAATTTCATCAATGACGCTATCATCCGGAAGATTAACTCCCGTTAAATCAAGTGATTATTATACCCGCACATTTTGAGTATATGCTCACCGTGAACTATTCTCCTCCATCTTGCATTGTAGAACTTATTGGAGACTTCATATCTCTCAATCCGGGCATTTGCTTGAAATATTAACTTCAACTCTGGAACATCTCATATGCTCCATGATGTTCAAAACGTCGTTGAAGACCCGATTCTAAGCCGTAAAGCATGGCACATCGAACTATAGAGTAGTCATCGGCTTTGCTCGCCAGACGCTCACAACATCCGGCGTTGTTCTCTGACAGCAGTTCGCACCCAGCGGTGCTTCCGGGGCGTAATTCTTCAGGCAGCAATGAGGATAATCCTCGTTACGGACCCGATCCGTGTAATTGCTACCATCATCTTTCAACTTTGCTTTCTCAAGGAACGCATTGAAATTCAACGGAACAACAAAGACGAGCCATCTATCTACAACAAACATAGACAAGCAAAAATACTATCGGTACTAAGTTCATGATAAATTTAAGTTCAATTAATCATATTACTTAAGAACTCCCACTTAGACAGACATCTCTCTAGTCATCTAAGTGATCACGTGATCCAAATCAACTAAACCATAACCGATCATCACGTGAGATAGAGTAGTTTTCAATGGTGAACATCACTATGTTGATCATATCTACCATATGATTCACGCTCGACCTTTCGGTCTCCGTGTTCCGAGGCCATATCTGCATATGCTAGGCTCGTCAAGTTTAACCTGAGTATTCTGTGTAAGCAAAACTGGCTTGCACCCGTTGTAGATGGACGTAGAGCTTATCACACCCGTTCATCACGTGGTGTCTGGGCACGACAAACTTTGGCAATGGTGCATACTCAGGGAGAACACTTCTTGATAATTTTAAGTGAGAGATCATCTTAAAATGCTACCGTCAATCAAAGCAAGATAAGATGCATAAAGGATAAACATCAAATGCAATCAATATAAGTGATATGATATGGCCATCATCATCTTGTGCTTGTGATCTCCATCTTCGAAGCACCGTCGTGATCACCATCGTCACCGGCGCGACACCTTGATCTCCATCGTAGCATCGTTGTCGTTACGCTATCTATTGCTTCTACGACTATCGCTACCGCTTAGTGATAAAGTAAAGCAATTACTGTATGCTTGCATTTCATACAATAAAGCGACAACCATATGGCTCCTGCCGATTGCCGATAACCGGTTACAAAACATGATCATCTCATACAATAAAATATAGCATCACGTCTTGACCATATCACATCACAACATGCCCTGCAAAAACAAGTTAGACGTCCTCTACTTTGTTGTTGCAAGTTTTTACGTGGCTGCTACGGGCTTAGCAAGAACCGTTCTTACCTACGCATCAAAACCACAATGATAGTTTGTCAAGTTAGTGCTGTTTTAACCTTCGCAAGGACCGGGCGTAGCCACACTCGGTTCAACTAAAGTTGGAGAAACCGACACCGCCACCACTGTGTGCAAAGCACATCGGTAGAACCATCTCCGAGAAGCGTCGCGTAATGTCGGTCCAGGCCGCTTCATCCAACAATACCGCCGACCCAAAGTATTACATGCTGGTAAGCAGTATGACTTGTATCGCCCACAACTCACTTGTGTTCTACTCGTGCATATAACATCAACGCATAAAACCTAGGCTTGGATGCCACTGTTGGGGAACGTAGTAATTTCAAAAAAATTCCTACGCACACGCAATATCATGGTGATGGCATAACAACGAGAGGGGAGAGTATTGTCTACGTACCCTCGTAGACCATTAAGCAGAAGCGTTATAACAACGCGGTTGATGTAGTCGTACGTCTTCACGATCCGACCCATCCAAGCACCGAACGTACGGCACCTCCGTGTTCTGCACACGTTCAGCTCGATGATGTCCCCCGGGCTCCAATTCAGCAAAGCATCGGGGATGAGTTCCTTCAGCACGACGGCGTGGTGACGATGATGATGTTCTACCGGCGCAGGGCTTCGCCTAAACTCCGCGATGATATGACCGAGGTGGAATATGGTGGAGGGGGGCACCTCACACGGCTAAGGAACGATCCGTAGATCAACTTGTGTGTCTATGGGGTGCCCCCCTGCCCCCGTATATAAAGGAGCAAGGGGGGAGGCCGGCCGACCCAAGGGGGGCGCGCCAGGGAGGAGGAATCCTCCTCCTAGTAGGAGTAGGACTCCTCCTTTCCTACTCCTACTAGGAGGAGGAAGGAAGGAGAGGGGAGGGGGCCCCTCCTAGTCCAATTCAGACCCAGGGGGGGGGGCGCGGCCCATGCTGGCCGCCCTCTCTCCTTTCCACTAAGGCCCATAAGGCCCATTACTCTCCGGGGGGTTCCGTAACCTCCCAAGCACTCGGTTTTCTCCAAATCACCGGAACACTTCGGTGTCTGAATATAGTCGTCCAATATATCAATCTTTATGTCTCGACCATTTCGAGACTCCTCGTCATGTCCGTGATCACATCCGGACTCGAACAAACTTCGTACATCAAAACTTATAAACTCATAATAAAACTGTCATCGTAACGTTAAGTGTGCGGACCCTACGGGTTCGAGAACTATGTAGACATGACCTAGAACTATTCTCGATTAATAACCAATAGTGGAACCTGGATGTTCATATTGGTTCCTACATATTCTACGAAGATCTTTATCGGTCAAACCGCATAACAACATACGTTGTTCCTTTTGTCATCGGTGTGTTACTTGCCCGAGATTCGATCGTCGGTATCCAATACCTAGTTCAATCTCGTTACTGGCAAGTCTCTTTACTCGTTCCATAATACATCATCTCGTAACTAACTCATTAGTTATAATGCTTGCAAGGCTTCAGTGATGAGTATTAGCGAGAGGGCCCAGAGATACCTCTCCGACAATCGGAGTGACAAAACCTACTCGAATTATGCCAACTCAACATGTACCTTTGGAGACACCTATAGAGCACCTTTATAATCACCCAGTTATGTTGTGACGTTTGGTAGCACACAAAGTGTTCCTCCGATAAACGGGAGTTGCACAATCTCATAGTTGAAGGGACTTTGTATAAGTCATGAAGAAAGCAATAGCAACATACTAAACGATCAAGTGCTAAGCTAACGGAATGGGTCAAGTCAATCACATCATTATCCTAATGATGTGATCCCATTAATCAAATGACAACACATGCCTATGGTCAGGAAACACAACCATCTTTGATCAATGAGCTAGTCAAGTAGAGGCATACTAGTGACACTATTTTTGTCTACGTATTCACACATGTATCATGTTTCCGGTTAATACAATTCTAGCATGAATAATAAACATTTATCATGATATGAGGAAATAAATAATAACTTTATTATTGCCTCTAGGGCATATTTCCTTCAAATTCCTCACGTGAGATCGAGTTGCCCCCATCTCCCGTAGATGATATCGGATTCGCACCGGAGTGCTCTCCCACATCATCTACGACATCAACCATACTCTTCGGACGGTAAAGTCCTTAAAAAGAGACGAGGCTCTCATACCAATTGAAAGGATCGATATGGTTGACTAGAGGGGGGGGGTGAATAGGCAACTAACAATTTTTAAGCTTTTCTTTACCAAATTAAACATTGCAACAAAATAGGTTGTCTAGATGTGCAACTAAGTGAGCAACCTATATGATGCAATAACAACTAGCACATAAGCAAGCAAAGGATACAACACAAGTAGGCTTGCAAAAGTAAAGGCACGAAATAACCAAGAGTGGAGCCGGTGGAGACGAGGATGTGTTACCAAAGTTCCTTCCTTTTAAGGGGAACTATGTCTCCGTTAGAGCGGTGTGGAGGCACAATGCTCCCCAAGAAGCCACTAGGGCCACCGTATTCTCCTCACGCCCCCGCACAATGCGAGATGTCGTGATTCCACTATTGGTGCCCTTGAAGGCGGCGACCGAACCTTTACAAACAAGGTTGGGGCAATCTCCACAACAATTGGAGGCTCCCAACAACACCACGAAGCTTCACCACAATGGAGTGTGGCTTCGAGGTGACCTCAACCGTCTAGGGTGCTCAAACACCCAAGAGTAACAAGATCCACTAGGGAAAAGTGGGGGGAATTGAATATCCCTTGGTGGAAGTGTAGATCGGGCCCTTTTGTCACCCAATCCCGAGCAAATCAACAAGTTTGATTGGCTAGGGAGAGAGATCGGGCGAAAATGGAGCTTGGAGCAACAATGGAGTTTAGGGTTGGAAGAGGTGAGTCTTCTTGGAGAAGAAGACCCCTTTTTATAGTGGGGGGACAATCCCAACCGTTACCCACCACTCAGCCCGCGGCCCACGGAACTACCGCTCCACAGGTGCGGTACTACCGCACAGGCGTGCGGTACTACCGTGAGCACAGCAGGGGCCAGGCCAGGCAAAAGGAGCACGGACAAGGCGCGGTAGATCCACATACGCGGTACTACCGCGGCCCCGTGCGGTACATCCGCAAGGTAGACACGGGCCAGGCCTGGTAGGCACGGAGGTAAAAAATTACATCCGTTACTACCTCCGCTGAGGAACAGTCGTGCAAAAATCCGACACGGAACTACCGCGACCGAGGGTGCGGTACTACCGTGAAGGGTGCGGATGTAAAAAATTACATCCGCCCCTACCTCGGCTCCTGCTACGGAACCTGGACTAGTGACACGGTACTACCGCGGGGAGCGCGGATGTAAAAAATTACATCCGCGCCTACCACCGCTTGAGAGCAATGCCTGACCAGAGCTCGCGGTACTACCGCTCGGAAGAGCGGTACTACCGTGGGAGCCTACGGTACTACCATGCCGGAGCCCGGTACTACTGCTGGCTCCTACGGTAGTACCGCTCAAAAGAGCAGTACTACCACCAGCCTGAGAAGAGCAAGATCGAGGCCTTCATTTCGCAGAGACACGCGGGACGGATGAACACTCCAAGGTGCTCAAAGAAAGGCGGTGTAAAAGGGGATGTGTACGTGAGATTCCACCCTAACCTTTCCAAAGCGGACCCCCTCTTAATAGTACGGCTCTCCTACGACTCAACTCCACCGAATCGAACCGTAGACAAACGCCGTCTTCAATACTCTTCGAGGGGCATCAAATCGTCTTGTGTTTAGTCGTGATGGATCTGAAAAGCTCAATACACACGATTAGTCCGCAAAGGCATTGTCATCAATCACCAAAACTACCTAGGGACAAAAGTGCCCTTACAGCTGGGTTGCTATTTATAGCCGGCACATACACATATGCGCTGAAATGACCGTTGGAGACCAAAGTGCACACAACACGTGGCAATGATCGGGTTTAAAACTGGAACTGACTGGAATAATTTGGGTCCCTAGTTTTCCAACTACTTAGCAAGGAATTTAAGCCACTGCCATGCTCGAGTTCACTATAAAATCTACTTAGTTTTCCAATCACTTCATGCCATGCTCGAGTTCGGTGAAATTTTCTTGTTTGCGACATTTAGTTAGATTGAACCAACCGAAGCTATACAAGACCAAAACACACACTTTGATCTCACCTCCAGTAAGGGGATTTCTGAAGCTTGAAGTTGTCACATTGCTCGACACCACACTTATTAATCTATTTTTTTTAAAAAAATAGAAAAAAGCGGCCACAAATGCGAGTGTGATGCCCTATGGTCTTTTAATGGTAGATAAAAAATTCTAAAGTTGTTCGCTAGGTTGGATGATCCACGTCTTACGGTGTCATGCTGGGATGGTACAGTAACACCGTGTGCATCCCGTGAACTATTTGACAAGGAGCCATCCATTTCTCTCGTATGTGTCCTAGTAGTTTGTTGCTGTCACCCATTTGCTATTCTCATTTCCATAATAATTTTTTCCGTGCTTAGAGAGCTAGACCCTAGACACCCTCAAACAACTCTTCTTTTCCAAATAAATTATTGTGAATGAAAAAACACACCCCAACTCCCCATAAAAGGGGGAGGGGTTCATGTGGAGGTAGGAAGAGGGGGTTCTGGTGGGAGTGGGGTTGCATTTCCCCTAACAATTCCCCTAGTTATGGCAGAGGCAACATTATGGCAAAGTTAGGCCTCCATCACACCTTAAAACATTTCACCTTCATGCTACATACACCCCGAAGTTGATGAAATCTACACGCTCGGTGTTGGTTTTGTGCGTAGCTGCATGATCAAGCCATACCTAAAAAATAGTCCTACCTTCACTTGTTTCCAAGCCATGACAAGTGACAATAGATGAAAATGTGATCCCCACGCCCGCCGCTACCCTCTGCTCCAGCGAGCGTACTGCCCTGATACCAGCGACCATCGAGTCAACTGCCCGCTCCCCATTCACTAGCACAACCCTGCTCCTTCTTGGCCATCCCTCCCCAAACCCGTCGCGAGCTCCGACGTGTCACTCGAGCCACCTCGATGCGTCGCCAACCCCGCACTCCGCTGTGTTGCTCGAGCTACCTCGTCGTGCCGCCTGACCCCGACGGGTAAGAGAGCGGGAGAGAGGGAGAGAGTGACAAAAATAAAATTATTGGCCCACTGACAATGTCAGCAATTTACTAGGGAGTTGCGAAAGCACCCCATACATATTCCTAGAAAAAACATTGAGACAACCCTAATAACACCCTATTGAAGAGATGATTTACTAGTAACTGTTGAAGCGAAAGTGCTCTTGTGAGCTCGAGCTCACATGCACCCTTTACTACAGTAAAATAAAAAAAAACACTTAAAAAGTTCAAAAAAATCTGAATTTTTTTGACAACAGACATTGATGTCTTTTTTCACATGCGTGCAAAATTTCATGACAAAATGACATCCATGCAGGTCTCGGTAAAAAAAAAAACCGATGCTCCAAAATGCTTCCAAAAACAGTTTTTTCAACATGATTTTGTCTTTTTTGTCGAGGCCTCCACAAATATCATCTCATCATGAAAATTGGCACGCATGTGAACCACACATCAATGATTGTTGACAAAAAATTTCAGATTTTTTTTTGAAATTTTTAATATTTTTTTCGATTTTATTGTAAGGGTGCATGTGAGCTCGAGCTCACATACTCCATGTCCCTGTTGAAGATGATAGCTTCCTTGTGTTTATTACTCATTTCTGTCTGTATGTAGTCTACGTTAAAATATCGAAAACATCTTCCATTCATCTTTGCCTTATAGGAGATGGTTTACTAGTAACCGTTGAAGATTGTAAACAAAGGGAGCAGTGAACCACAGGGCAGCAGAAGCTGCCGAGCAATTCCATTCATCTTTGCTTTTGGTTGGCCGACTAGCAGCGAAAGAAAGCTTCAGAAGAAAGGCAGTATAAACGCGTGCACAGCGACAGAGCGTTGCGATCTTGCAGACTACCGCGTGCGTGCGGAGAAGCATCAAAGACTCCACACTTTACACGAAACCCCTCGTAGTTCTTCGTCCTCCCAAGCCTCCCCACACCCCGCTTCCTCCCCTCTCTGTCCCTCTCGCCCCCAATCTCGCGCGACGCCACGAAACCCTAGCCCCCAAATCGCTCGCCGGGGAGAGGGAGGGAGGGCGGGAGGCCGGAGACGGACGCCGCTCGCCGGCGCCGATGGAGGTGAAGCTGTGGAACGACAAGCGCGAGCGGGAGCTCCTGGAGAGCCTGGCCGACCTGTACGCGATCATCAAGGCCACGGAGAAGCTGGAGCGCGCCTACGTCCGCGACCTCGTCTCCGCCGCCGACTACGAGGCCGACTGCCTCAAGCTCATCTCCCAGTTCAACTCCCTCTCCTCCTCCCTCGCCGGGGTCGTCACCATCCCGCGCTTCGTGCAGGCCTACCGCCTCGACTGCCCCGCCGCCCTCAACCGCCTCGTCCAGTCCGGCGTCCCCGCCACCATCGAGCTCCGCGCCGCCACCGCCTCCTCCTCCGCGCCGGCCGCCACCGCGGCCTCCGCCTCCGCCATCGCCCAGTGCGTCCAGAGCTTCATCACCGCCATGGACGCCGTCAAGCTCAACATGCTCGCCAACGACCAGGTCCGCCCCCTGCTCCACGACCTCTCCACCTCCATGGGGAAACTCGGTACCGTCCTGCCGCCCGACTTCGAGGGGAAGGTCAAGGTGAACGAGTGGCTCGCAAAGCTGCATAAGATGGGGGCCGGGGACGAGCTCACAGATCAGCAGGCCAGACAGCTCAATTTTGATCTGGAATCAGCGTATAGTGCGTTTATGGCCTCGCTTCCCACTGCTGGCCTGTGAACAATGATCGGCTTGGTTCAGAGTTGGTTCTTCTTTTCTGTTTTGTCATGCTCTTGTCTTGCAATGGTATACATATGTGTAATTTGGCTCAAGCTATATCGTTTGTCAACAACAATGCCAATCTTATGGAAATTTGCCCCCTACAGATCGATGATTTCATACTGATTATAGGGACCCTTGATTGTATTCAGCGTACAGTGTGTTTATGGCCTCGCTTTTCACTGCTGTTTGTGATCGAAGGATTGGTTTTGTTCTGAGCTGTTCCTATGTTTCTACTTTGTCACGATGTTGTCTTTTGACCACTACTGTGGGCGCTATATATGTGTAATTTGGATTGTGTTCTATTCTTTGTCAATAACAGAGTGAATTTTACGAAAAATCCCCAAATGGATTCTGTTGCATAATTATTATATGTCGTGCGATGTTTCTCCGAGATGTCCATCGATGGTAGAATGCTTGCCTTTGTCCTTTCTATTGGATATGTTTCTTCTCTGCCGATAATATGGAGCAATAAGTGGCAATTTATATTTCACTGCCCTGGTGGATATTGCGATCTTTCAGTTTGCAAGAACAATCTTGTTTTAACTAGGGCAGGTGGAGCTGATTGCATTGGTATTTTAGCTTTTTGGACTTGCTTATCCTGGACTGGTCCAAAGATACGTGGATGTTCAGTTATGAAAATACAAGTCATGATGTGTCTACACTTGGGGTTAACCAAATTGTATCATTGATTTAATAGTTTTGTACGGATAGTGTATTCCAACTCTGCACTTCTTGATGTCAATAATGGTTTTGTAAGGCTTACTTTTGAATTGTTCCTTGGTACTCTGTGGTCGTTGGATCACTACTGTAGTGCCATCGATATGTGTACTTTAGATTATACTCTGTTGTTTGTCAATGATGAAAATGCATTTTTTGGTGGAAAGCTGACTCTTCTTGATGGATTCTGCTGCATATTTGGCTGTATACGGAACAATTGTGTAATGTTCATTTGTGATGTCAATTCATTGTAGAATTCTTGCATATGCCTGCTAATCTTCCAATTCTTCCTTAGGAAATGGTAACTAATACGTACCCCTCCGTTCCTAAATATAAGTCTTTGTAGAGATTTCACTATGAACCACATACGGAGCAAAATGAGTGAATCTACACTCTAAGATGCATCTATATACATCCGTATGTAGTCCATAGTGGAATCTCTAGAAAGACTTATATTTAGGAACGGAGGGAATAGAACATATGCCTGTAGTGCAGCTTATTTCTCTTAACATGGGTATTCCTTAGACTAGCTCTGTAGTGTGCTTTCTTCCTTTACCAAATAGACACCCAAAACCTCTAAGCAAAGTTATGCCTTATGAATGTAAATGCTATTTTTCTGATCTTTTGGTGTTCTTCCACATTATTTTCTGAATTTTGGAAGCTGAATAAGATTTCAGATATTTTAATATGCCAAATTTGGTTCTGGTTGAAAATTAATTCAAGTGCAATTTTCAGATGTGAACCTTCGACTGCTGAATTATATGTGTGATTTTCAAAGCTCATTTGAATTTGTAAGCTTTTAGTAGGAAAAAAAAAGCTAGGAGTAATTATCATTCTGACATGATGCTTGGCAGGACGGTTTTCCCAGTCTCATCACCTTCCTCTGGCTTGAGTTTTCACGGAACCCAATCCGATGGTGAATCATATCACCCCAGTTTGATGGAAATCGTGCTACCCATTGCAAATTATATGTCTTCATGGATTTCCTGTAGTTGAAGACCAATAGAGTCACGTTTTATTCTTGCTCATAGCTTTCTGAACTGAAACAAGGCACTTGGAAAGTGTGAAAGGCCAGTGATAGTGAGGTAGAATAAAATGGTAGAAGCAGGTAACGTGAACGAGTTCATTGACTTTGTTGGTTTTGATGTGCTAACACCAGGTCCATTATCACCATCGGATTATTTGAAACTACGGAAATTTGTCAAGGGATGCTCTTTGAACGAGTATTTTCATAGTTTCATAACATGAATGAACTGTCACTTGTTTTTATTTTATCGATTGTAGCCTAGGCCACTTGCACATTTTTTATTGATTAGAGAGCTATCCAAAGTGGTAACTGTTTAGTTTTTTAACGGGTCCAGCTCAGCTCAATTTAAGAAAAGATAAGTAGCTGGATCAGAGCTGTGTACATTGGATCATATCAATAGTCTTGTTGACCTGCTGCTTGGAGAGTTCTGCATCTCATTTCTCTTGTAATACAACACTAGCTCCAACCGGCCTCTCCAGCAGCCTTGCATCCGCCATCGTTGCCATGCCGCTCCAGTAACTCTGATTCCAAGGTCCACCATCTGAGTAAGCTTCAGATCCTTCCATTGTGGTGTTTTAACTTGTTATTGCCCCCCCCACCCCCCCTGTTTTTTGACCTCTAGAAATACTTGTGTTGGCACAAAAGAAGAAGAAAAACCTGCCCTTTGTATTGTGTTTATTTTCCTTTTGCAGCTCACTAATTTATCTGTCATTTCCCACTTCTACATGTTTTTCATCCGTTGTTGCTTCACCACGTGTTTGCACCTCCAGAAGTTCCTTTGCTGTTTTAACTTGTTAGGTTCCCCCCTCTTTAACTTTTTTTACCTCTATAAAATACTTCTATGGCACAAAAGGAGAAAGAAAAATCTTCCCTTTGTGCTGTGTTTCTTTTCCCTTTGCAATCGACTAATTGATCTATTGTTTCCCACTTCTACAGGTTTTTCATCCATTGCTGCATTCACTGACAGTTTGCCCCTCCAGAAGCTCTTCTCTTGCCCTTTTCCCATTTCTTTGGGTCATTCCATACCCAAAAAACAATAAGTCAAAAGCAAGAGGGGGAAAAGTCCTTGCTCCTGTTTACCGTGATCTACTTGTTAATTTTCCGCCCATTTCCCCTGAATAAACGCTTCTTCATCTCCTCCTGCATCCAACTATCCAAGTAGCCAGAACCCCACCCCCCATAAAAAGGAAAGAGAAAAAAAAAATCTGTCATTGGAGTTATTTTACCTGCTTGCCTGTTTATATCCTCCTAGCTTTCCCCATTTTCTGCCTTTTATCTTTACACTATACCCGATTCCGTGCATTCTCAGAAGTCAAGAAGCAGAAAAACACCCCCCAAAAATTGCAAATCCATGACGGGGGTGGCGCTGGTTGGTTTGCAATTGGCAGCATCTCCGATCCTGAAGAAGCTCCTCGCGGATGCTTCAACATACCTTGGGGTTGACATGGCGAGCGAGCTCCATGAACTGGAGACCACCATCATGCCGCAGTTTGAGCTGATGATTGAAGCAGCTAACAAGGGCAATCACAGGGTCAAGTTGGACAAATGGGTCCAGGAGCTCAAAGAAGCCTTCTACAAAGCCGAAGACTTGCTGGACATGCATGAGTACGACCTCCTCGAGCGCAAATCAAAGAGCGGGAGAGATTCCTCGCCACCCCGTGCCTCATCAATCAGCACTATTTTGAAGCCTCTGCGTGCTGCTTCTAACAGGTTATCTAATCTCCTCCCAAAGAACAAGAAGCTACTTCACCAGCTGAATGAACTGAAGGCCATTCTGGTGAAAGGCAGGGAGTTGCGTGAACTTCTTTCCGTACCAGCTGGTAACAGTACAGAGAGCCCCATTGTTCCTCAGGCCACATCATTACCACCTTTGAAAGTAATAGGTCGTGACAAGGATCGTGATGATATAATAAACCTTCTTACCGAGCCAGTTGCTGTTGAGGCCAATTCAGCTATATATGCGGGTTTGGCCATCGTCGGAGCAGGAGGTATGGGAAAATCCACCTTGGCACAACATGTTTACAATGACAAGAGGGTACAAGAACATTTTGATGTCAGGATGTGGGTGTGCATCTCACGCAAACTTGATGTCCATCGTCACACACGGGAGATTATCGAATCCGCAGCTAAGAGGGAGTGCCCACGTCTTGATAATCTGGATACTCTCCAGTGCCAATTAAGGGACATACTGCAAAAATCAGAGAAATTCTTGCTTGTGTTGGATGATGTTTGGTTTGATGATTTGAGTAGTCAGATGGAATGGGACCAACTGTTAGCTCCTCTAGTTTCCCAGCACAATGGAAGCAAAGTTTTGGTAACTTCTCGACGGGATACATTTCCTTCTGCTCTTAACTGTGAAAAGGTGATCCGTTTGGAAAGCATGGAAGATACTCAGTTCTTGGCACTCTTCAAATACTATGCCTTCGCCGGAGCACAAATCAGAGATCCTCCCTTGCTTGAAAGGCTAGAAGAGATTGCAGAGGAGATAATTAAAAGGCTTGGACAGTCTCCTTTGGCTGCAAAAGTTGTTGGTTCCCAGTTGAAAGGGAAAATGAATATCTCTGCCTGGAAAGAGGCTCTGACTTTAAAGATTGACAACTTAAGTGAGCCCAGAACAGCTCTGTTGTGGAGTTATCAGAAGTTAGATTCACGTCTGCAGAGGTGCTTTGTATATTGCAGCTTGTTTCCGAAAGGACACAAGTATAATATTGATGAGTTGGTTCACCTGCTGATAGCTGAGGGGCTTGTTGATCCATGCAACCAGGACAGGAGAATGGTAGATGTTGGAAAGGATTACCTCAATGAGATGGTTTCTGGGTCTTTCTTGCAACCATTTTCTGAAAGATTTCGGGCAACATGCTACATTATGCATGATCTTCTTCATGATTTGGCAGAGTCGCTCTCTAAAGAAGACTGCTTCAGATTAGAACATGACAAGGTGACAGAAATACCATGCACCGTTCGTCATCTGTCTGTTCGTGTTGAGAGTATGAAACAACATCAGCGCAGTATCTGCAAGCTACATCATTTACGCACTGTTATCTGCATTGACCCACTTACAGATGATGTGAGTGATCTTTTCCATCAGGTACTGCAAAACTTGAAGAAGTTACGTGTACTCTATTTGTGCTTCTACAATAGTAACAAGCTGCCTGAATCTGTTGGTGAGCTGAAGCACCTTCGGTATTTAAACCTCATTAGAACTTCCATTGCCGAATTGCCTGGATCATTATGTGCTCTTTACCACCTACAGTTACTTCTGTTAAACCATAAAGTTAAGAGTTTGCCTCACAAACTATGGAAATTAAGCAAGTTACGGCATCTTGAAGGGTATCAAGATCTGGGATACAGGATGTATGAAGTAGCTCTGCCTCAAATCCCTTATATAGGCAAGCTAACTTTGCTCCAGCATTTTAAAGAATTTTGTGTGCAAAAACAGAAGGGATGTGAGTTGCGGCAGCTCAGAGACATGAAAGAGCTTGGTGGCAGTTTAAGAGTCAGAAATCTCGAGAATGTTACTGGAAAGGATGAAGCCTTAGAGTCGAAGCTATACCAGAAAAGTCATATTGGAAGCTTGAATCTTGTCTGGGGTTGCAATAATAGCATGAATGCAGATGATAACTTACAGTTGGAGATTCTAGAAGGCTTGATGCCACCGCCTCAACTGAAAGGCCTGAAAATCAAGGGTTACAAATCTGACATGTATCCAAGTTGGCTATTTGAGGGTTTGCATTTTGAGAATTTGGAATCTTTTAAGCTCGTCAATTGCAGTGCGTTAGAAGGCCTGCCACTCAATACTGAGCTCTTCAGGCATTGCTCTGAACTGAAGCTCAAGAATGTCTGGTCTCTGAAAACATTATCTTATCTTCCAGCCGCCCTCATGCACTTAACAATTAGCAGTTGCCCACTGCTTATGTTTATTGCCAGTGATGAGCTAGAACAGCATGATCAGAGGGAGAACATCATGAGAACAGACTACTTGGCATCACAACTTGCTTCATTGTGGGAAGTGGATTCCAGATCGCATATTAAGAGAGCATTATCGTCAGAACATTCATCTCTGAAGCAAATGATGACATTAATGGATGCTGACATGTCACATCTTCAAACCATTGCAACTGCTGTAGAAAGAGAGAACGGTGAGTTAATGCTGAAAGATGATATCATCAAGGCATGGATATGTTGCCACGAGCAGAGGCTGAGATTCATTTATGGAAGAAGCATCAGCTTGCCCTTGGTTCCACCGTCTGGTCTTTCTCAACTTCATCTTTCTTCATGCAGTATTACGGATGGGGCATTAGCTGTTTGCCTTGACGGTCTCACGTCACTGAGACGTTTGTCCTTGAAGGAGATCATGACTTTAACTACATTTCCATCACAAGTGGTTCTCCAACATTTGACAAATTCCAACGACCTTTACATTTCATCCTGCTGGTGTCTCAGATCATTAGGGGGGTTACGAGCTGCTACCTCTCTTTCAGATTTTCAGTTGTTTGACTGCCCTTCTTTAGACTTGGCACATGGAGCAAATTTTATGCCATTATCTCTTGGGAAGCTCCGTATACAGCGGTGCATGGTTACAACTAATTTCTTCAGTAGTGACTTGCCATTCCTGATGAATCTTTCCATGTTTGGGTGCAGAAGCTCTGCATCCTTGTCGATTGGTCACCTGACCTCCCTTGAATCATTATCACTAGGAGGTATCCCTGATCTGTGCTTTCTTGAAGGACTGTCTTCCCTGCAACTTCGCTATGTACATTTGACAGACGTCCCGAAGCTCGACACGAAGTGCATTTCACAGTTCCGGGTCCAAAAATCACTATATGTTAGCAGCCTTATGATGCTCAACCACATGCTCTCGGCTGAAGGTTTTATAGTTCCACCATTTCTGTCTCTCCAAGGATGCAAGGAGTCATCCGTTTCATTTGAAGAATCGACAGATTTCACATCTGTCAAGTGCCTGAGGTTACGTGATTGCGAAATGAGTTCCCTGCCAAGAAATCTGAAGTGCTTCTCCAACCTGACGAAACTCGAAATCCACATGTGTCCCAATATATCATCTTTACCAGATCTGCCATCCTCCCTCCAGCACATAGTCGTGTGGAATTCTGAACTCCTGCAGAAGAGCTGCAGAGCACCTGACGGAGGAAGCTGGCCAAAGATTGAGCATATCCGCTGGAAGGAATTCACAGAATTTCCACACTTGCAACTATAAAGAGAAAAGGTACAATATTCCCCCAGTGCCTTTGCAAATATGAACTTTTTAAATATTTGTTTTTATCTTTCAAATACTTCATTTGTTCCAGAGTTCCATTCGTTCATTTATTTCATGCAGCAGGACCAACATCTTTCCCCTCCAGTGATCTCGTCTCCACCCGCTGCCTGTCAGGGTTGGAGGGCCTCAATCTCACTTGCACTTCAGTTCTCTCCGCCGCCTTTGTCTATCGCTCCATGTGTCACTCTTCCACTCTGAACGGGCCCACCACTAGTGTTGCGGTGCTTGTCTAAATTTGAATCTCTTTTCCACAATTGTTGTCGTTAATTTGTTATCCTGGTGGTGCTTGTAACAGTTACCCCTTGTGTACTGAGATGCACTAGCATCCAATAATTTCATGTACACTCTATTTTCATCTAATAATTTTGGACCTTGATAAGTGCCGAACGTCAGGTACGAGCACATGGCAACTCCGAACGTTTTCGAGGGCAAGTTTAGTTACGCGAGGATGACAACTTTAGTTCGCAAGCATGGCAACTTTTGCACTTCAGTTTATTTTTGACAGGAATTTGCCGTGTATCACTGGAATTTGCCATCCTTGCGTGACTGAAATTGTCATAAAAAAACGTCAGGGCCGGAGTGCCACGCACCTGACGTGTCGCACTTATCATTTGCGTAATTTTATGGAGGGCTAAGCTCCATAATTCCGTATTGCAGCTGAACTTCTGCAATTACTTTTGGATAGGTAATTGGAGGACCCTTGTCAAGACCGAGTGAATAGTTAAATGTGCTCACTGGGAGTGGGAAGTGAAGACATCGCTGGCGACTAGCCGTCCCAGTGAAAAGCTTTGCCAGAATGGTGGTCGCAGTGTGATTCAACGAAAACACAACCGGGCGCCAACAGTTTGGGTTGGTTCGGACTGGAACTGAAACTGAAGCAAGACGAGGCACATTGTGTTGCTCAGAGACGTGTGACCTTTTCTTGAAAGAATCTTGTTTTGCATACAATGGAGTACTTTGAAAATATGAACAGGAATAAAGCAATTGACACAAACGGACAATCTCTGGAGAGAGGCGAAGGCAAGGGAGGATCATTTGGGAGAATATACAGTGGCCAAGCCCTGGTGCACGGTCAGCTGAACAGAAGGGCCATAAGGCCATCAAATCTTGATCCTGGTCCCTGCTGTACGTTTTCTTCCATTCTGGCAACCACCTCGCCATCCACGTCTGTGATGCCACCCTGTCTCCGATCCTCCACAAGTTGCCCCGGTGAATACCGAAAGAATTTCACCTGCAGAAGGCAGAAGCAGTGGAAAACAAATTCAACACCGTAGGTTGATAATCAGGTTGACAGGGAAAATATGGCTATAACCTTGGGATATGTAACATGTGCCAAAGCCAAAAGATCAGCCTTGAGAACTGGATTGCAACCACACACAAATTACACCAATACTTATCCTTGGCCATCGCTTTCAGAGACGAGGCCTTAATCGTGGTCGTGGTGGAGAAACAGAAAGAGACTACCAGCTCCCAGTGCACCTCTGGATCAGATATTTTGCTCTCTTGTCTTGCTGTTTGGTGAGCTCTGGTTCTGGTTTCTCTTGTATTACAACACTTCTCCAGTCCTCCTCGTCGGCAACCTTGCATTACCGTGGCAGCCGTGGTGGCTCCAGCAACGATTCTGTCCTTCACTCCTTCACCTCTGTAAGCATTCCAACCTTCTATGCTATTTAGTTTCCCCTGTACAGATAGTTCCGTCCACACAAAAGACTAGTTCAGTTGATGTGGCAGGCCGTTGCCCTCCTCATCACAAAGAGGTCTATGCGGTGATGCGCAACCTTTTATTTGAAAATCTTGTTTCAGATGCAATGTACATAGCAGCTTGCAAATATGAACAAAGCGTAAATCTATTGACACAGATAGACAATCTCTGTAGAGAGGAGAAGCAAGGGTGAATCATTTGTGACAATATACAACTTTCTCTTTAAGAATATTGTTTTCGATACAATGGTGCGCTTTGAAGTTACGTATGAACCAAGAATAAAGCAATTGACACAAACGGACAATCTCTGGAGGGAGGAGAAGGCAAGGTAGGATCATTTTGGACAATATACAGTGGCCAAGCCCTGGTGCACGGTGAGCTGAACAGAAGGGCCATAGGCCATCAAATCTTGATCCTGGTTCATGCCATACGTGCCTTCTCCTCTGGCAACCACCTCACCGTCCACGTCTACGATGCCACCCCTTTTTGGATCCTCCACGAGCTGCCCCGGCGATAAACGAAAGGATTTCACCTGCAAAGTCAAACCAGTGAGAAAAAAATCCTACTGATGATCCACTCTATCGAAGGTTGGCACTATGTTCTGAATCGCTGTAAGTTGATGATCAGGTTGACAGGGAAACAATGGCGACCTTGAGATATGTAACATGTGGCGATTTCACGTAGCTGCCGTCGCTCATCTTCAGCAGCAGAGCTAAAAGATCGGCCTTCGGACAGTCTTTCAGTATGACCGCGTCCATGTAGCCATCTGAGAACTGGATCACAACCACACCATACACCGAGTTAAGCAGATTACACCAACACTTAGAAGACAGCTTTTGCAGAAGCAAATGGAGCTTGGTCCATTTACCATTCGAAAAAATTACCTTGGCTTCAGGAGCTGCCATGGCGTTCTCAGCAGCCCATGGCACGTTGTAGACGCACACACCCACAAACGGGCCATCGATGGATCTCCAGTCTGAACATTGAAACTCGGCCGTAGGGCCTTGATAAGAGCACGCCCGAGATTCGCCGTTTTGCTCCACCATGGGAGTCTCGGCTTGCTTGACAGGATCTCCGTATGCCTCGTAGCCCGGGGCAGGCACGAAGTGGACGCTTCCACGGTATCGGCGCAAGTTCATTATGCGAACCAGAGCCTGGGATCAATCAAGAACTCGTTACGATGTGAGGCATCAGTTTCCAAAGATTTCAAGTTATTACAAAAGAACCAAGATTACGCACATAAAAGTCGAACCGCGCGCTCCCCATCCACCTGTATTTCTCAGACTCGATGTCAACATCCGCCACCAAACCTGAAATTTTCTGAAAGAGTCAGATCCAGCATTCACAGAAGCTCCATTGGAATTTGACAGACATTGGTGATTTCATGGTTGCGTACCCCAAGTAGTTGACAGCACGCTGAAAACGGTTTTTTCCCCTTGCACTATAGTGCAAACATCCAAGGCCTGCTTGTGACCTGTGTAACGAGAGAGTTGTTGCTTCCATCAGATTTCTCTATTTGAAACTGCCGTGGAAACTTATATTATGTGCCTGAGAGCATACTATGACCTCTGATAATGGCAAATACGGCGTCCGAAACTGAGCACGTCTTGCTGGCAGCATGCAGAAGCGATTTGGCCATGCCGTTTCCTGTGCCTGCATAAATAACAAGCCAACACACATGTTTGAGCACTTTCAGAAATCTTTGTGCTACTAGTGTCTGGCCAAAGATCGATTGTTATATTCAGCTAAGAAGAAGATCAATTGTTCTTTACCAGCTGGAACCACCCCAATTGGCATTTTTATTGCTTCCTCCCAGTCTGATCTTTGCAGAATTCCATTCACAAGCTACATGCCAGAAATGTCAGCATGAGAAGGAAAAAAAGTAGCAACCTTACAGCATGTACGACATTTTCAATGTTTTCTTCAGTAGATTTTTTTTTTCTCTTTTTTTCTGCGAATGAGTAGATTCGAAGGCACTAAAAACTGCTCAACCTAAACTTGCATCAGATGCTGTTAATATATCTCAGTTTTTTTTCGTTTATCGCCAGCCTCCAGACAGTATGATCATGTGAGATCCATCCATTACCATTATTAAGTGAAGTCAACTCACAGCTGCATATCGGACGCCAACTACTGGAGTCAACTCTGTGGATTCGACCCCTGCCATGCCGTGCCATGCCAACCATGCAAGCCTAAACATGGTATAGAATATTGCGTGTTACCAACCTCCACGAGGACGCCATCGCCGCTGACGCAGACGATCCCGTCGTATCTCGCAAGGTCCAGAGAGTACGCCACCTCCCGGGCATGCCCCCGGTACCGGGTCTCTGAAACAAATTAACAAAACCACGGACCAGACGGATCAAAATAACCGCAAGCGCCTTCCCTTGTGACGCTGACGCTGAATGTAGGAGAAGAAGATCGCTTCAAAAAAACCACGGAGAACCTTACCTTGCATTGTGACTTCGACGCCGGCGGCTTCGAGCAGGGGCTTGATTTCTGCCTCGTAGATCTTGCTTGCCCGCCTTTTGCCGCCGTAGGGGTTGATGAGGACGAACAATCTCTTGGGCCGCCCTGTTATCGCATGTTCATCACGAAATATGACTCGTTTACGCTAATGGAGCATCGCATTAGACTAGAAACAGCTGATATAATGCCATAAAAAATTAGTTGATAAAACAGAGGAGCAGCTCGTCACATCTAGAGTAGATTGGAGAAGCACTGTACATCATCAGAGGAATCGAAAAATCCGAGACAGTTTGGGCTGGTCGCGTGGTGACCGGCACGACGGACGGAGGCACCAAAGGCACGTACCGAAGGAGTCCAAGCAGCCCCGTAGCGTCTCGCCCCACGCCGCGGCCGCGGCCGCGCCCTCGCCGTCGGCCATCTCGAAGACGTACTCCCTCCTGCGCCTCTTCCCTCCAGCCTTGACGCACGACGGAGGTCTCGCGGCGTCCTCCGCGACGAAGGCCCTGACGACGACCTCCTTGCCGCTCGCCTCGGCTCCGAGCACGTCGGCCTCCAGCGAGAGGCTCCTCTCCACCGTGGCTCCGGCGCAGCGCCACCGGAGCTCGGGGCAGCCGCCTGTTGTGGTGGAGAGCGTCGCTTCGGCCGTCGTGCCGTTCACGCGGACCTTGGTCGTGGCGCCGCCGGTGGCTTGCCGGTCTTCCATGGCGGGGAGAGAGAGCTAGAAGAGCTTGAGATGCGAGATGGATTTTTTTGGCGCCGAGTTGGGCCCGCGCGGCAGGGCGGAGGAGTTGGAGATGCAGAGGGAGATGTGGATCGGTCGATGGACTCCAGTAGTCCAGTACGACGTGGGTTTCCGACTTGCGTGCTGCTCGCGGGCTCCAGTGATCGGCTTGTTGCCGTGTGTTTGATTGGGAGTTAAAAATCTAAAACTTCAAGCCTTAGCGCTTCGAGTGAGATGGGAATGGCTCAGAAGAGTAGACAAGGACAGGCCATGGAGCAATCTGGCACTTTCGGTGGATGACGAAGCTACTTCGGTGTTTGACAGTTTGGTTGCTATCGAGGTAGGGCGAGGAGACCGCGTCCTCTTTTGGAAGGATCGCTGGATACAAGGCTTCAAGATCAAGGACTTTGCTCCCCTCATACAGGCCATGGTTGCCACCAAAGTGACCAACTCGAGGACGGTGCAGGAGGCATTGGTGGACAACAGGTGGGAACAGGACATTCTGGGCGAGGTCTCCTTCACGGTAGCAGATGCTGGCGATGCACCTCGGGCTAGCGATCGCCACCATCCGAGAGATCCCATGGAGGAAGACAAGTTCAAGTGGCCGTGTCTTTGGAGAGGAGGCGTGTATTCTGCGAAGGCCACATACGGAGACTATGCCAAGGCTGACAGAGCACCTACTGCAACCGCTATCTGGAGGAGCTATCGCCGTTAAAGCTCAAGATCTTTGCTTGGTTGGCTTCGCAATGAGGATTTGGACTTGGATCGGAGAGCTAGACATGGCTTGCAAGAGCTCCCTCGCCTTGCTATACCTGCTCACAAGAGGAAGACAACGTGGAGCATATCTTGGTCCATTGTGTGTATGCCAAGAAGTTTGGTTCACGTCTTGTGAGCAGTGCACTTGCCAACCGCGGCACCATCGACGGAGGATACGTTTGTGGAGTGGTGGTGAGAAAGCGCAAAAGTTATCATGGTAAAGAGAAGAGAGGGTTCGATAGTGCGGTTATATGCACGGTGTGGGCTCTATGGAAGCAACGGAATGCCGAGTTTTCAACGAAGAGAGCGGCGATTGGCGGCATTAGACCTAGCGGGGGTTATTCTAGAGGAGCTTAGAGAGTGGAATTTAGTGGTTAGCGGAGCAGGAGGTTTACAACGTTTTGTGAGACATTAGATAGCTGTGTTGTGCGGAGTGGCGACCCATGACAATGTGCGCATTGTTATGCGGTTTCTTGTAAATATTGTTCTCCTTCTTCTATAAAGCTATGGTACGCAATTGCGTACTCTCGAAAAAAAGTATTTTGGATGGACGAGAAGAAAACGTACGTTATTTTATTATTTTTCATTGTTATTTATTTACTTTGGAAAAGAAAACTTATGTTGTCAATAGACCATTTTAGAAAAAATCACAAAACCTCCAATCTATTCATCATGCCATCACAGTACAAATAACACATAAATAACAAAAATTACATCCATATTTGTAGACCATCTAGCGACGACTAAAAGCACTGGAACGAGTCGAAGGCACGCCGCCGACCGCCGTCATCGTCCCTCACTCACCGGAGCCGGGACAAACTTGTTGCAGTAGACAGTTGAGAAGTCTCTATGCTAAGGCCCCACACGACCAACGCATCATAACAGCAACCGTCGTCGATGAAGAGAAATATAGTAGATCGAAACGATCCAACCTGTAGACATATGAACGAAGACTGGATCCAAGCAAATCCACCAAAGATCAATACCGACCGAATCCTTCAAGATCCACCGGAGACACACCACTACACACCCTTCGACGACGCTAGAGGCGTCACCAAAATGTGGGCTAGGCGGAGTGAACCTCATTTTATCATTAGGGATCCGCCACCATCTCTTCTTTCTGAGCATGGCACAAACCCTAATGAACTCACAAGAAAACTAAAAGCGGAACAAGACCCCTCCCCTGAGGGAGTCCTGGATTAGGGGGTCCTCGGGTGTCCGGACCGTTTAATATGGGCTGGACTGATGGGCCGTGAAGATAAAAGCAGAAGACTTTTCCCCCGTGTCCGGGTAGGACTCCCATATGCGTGGAAGGCAAGCTTGGTATCCGGATATGTTATTTCCTCCCTTTACAAACCGACTCTGTATAACCCTAGGTCCCTTCGCTGTGTATATAAACCGGAGGGTTTAGTCTGTAGAGACTATCATAATCCTCATAGACTAGACAACTAGGGTTTAGCCATTACGATCTTGAGGTAGATCAACTCTTGTAACCCCTATACTCATCAAATACAATCAAGCAGTACGTAGGGTTTTACCTCCATTAAGAGGGTCCGAACCTGGGTAAACATTGTGTCCCACTTGTCCCTTGTTACCATCAATCCTCAGACGCACAGTGCGGGACCCCCTACCCGAGATCTATCGGTTTTGACAACGACATTGGTGCTTTCATTGAGAGCTCTGCTATGTCGTCAGCAGAAGGATCGATGGCGCAGCTTGTCATCAGTGACGATGCTGTTTCCAGGGAGACTTTTCTCCTCGGTCAACTCTTTGTGTTTGGCGGCTTCGCTCTGCGTGCCAATTCAGCTGGTCACCTTGAGCAGATCGACAGCTACGCCCCTGGTCACCAGATCAGGTTTGGAAGCTTGAACTACATCGCTGATATCCGAGGAGACTTGATCTTCGAAGGGTTCTCGGCCCCGGCCGCCGCTCCTCATCTACATGAAGGAAGCCCGTCGGATCCACTATCAGATTCCGCTCAGGGATCGACCCTTGTACCCGCCCTGGCCTTAAATCCAGAGCGGGCCACTTTGCCCGAAGACGGGAGAATAAACCTCGCCGGACTCTCCCCTTTTACGGAGTTACCTGCCGGAGACCCAGAGGTGAACATGCTGTCAGCGGGCCTGGAGTCCAACAAGACTTTTCCTGTCATCGAAAAGCCGGACTCATCTCTGGATGTCGATGTCGGTGTCAAAACCGGCGGATCTCGGGTAGGGGGTCCCGAACTATACGTCTAAGGTTGATGGTAACAGGAGGCGGGGGACACGATGTTTACCCAGGTTCAGGCCCTCTCTATGGAGGTAATATCCTACTTCCTGCTTGATTGATCTTGATGAACATGAGTATTACAAGAGTTGATCTACCATGAGATTGTAATGGCTAAAACCCTAGAAGTCTAGCCTGTATGATTATGATTGCCTCTACGGACTAAGCCCTCCGGTTTATATAGACACCAGAGGGGACGAGGGTTGTACAAAGTCAGTTACAGAGAAAAGAATCTTCATATCCGGGCGCCAAGCTTGCCTTCCATGCCAAGGAAAGTCCCATCCGGACACCGGAGAGAGTCTTCTATCTTGTATCTTCACGGCCCAACAGTCCGGCCCACGCTACATAGTCCGGCCGTCCGAGGACCCCTTAATCCAGGACTCCCTCAGTAGCCTCTGAACCAGGCTTCAATGACGAGGTGTCCGGCGCGTGAATTGTCTTTGGCATTGCAAGGTGGGTTCCTTCTCCAAATACTCCAGAATAGTCTCTGAACACAAGAATCGTGTCCGGCTCTGCAAAACAAATTCCACACACAACCGCAGAGAGTATAATATTTCACGAGTCCAATCCGCTGACAACATTTTGTAGTGTGACATCACGTCGCCGCCCGACCATTATTTCGAACCTTTTTTAGCCTGCTGCTCCATATTTTGAGATGCGGTTTCATTGGCACGTCTTGTCAAAGCAGAGATCGTGTCCCCTTATTGCGGGATTCTCATCAATACGGGCATGGGTAATCCCACCGTATCGTCTGCACGACCCTTGGGAATGGGCGAGTTTTTAGGGTGAGTGGGGAGGTGCTTGATATTCACTGCCTTTATAAAGAGATAAGGATTCACCCCTTTCACCCACGCCTTCTCTCTCTGCCTCCCCCATTCTCGAGCTCTAGCGCCCAAGTTCTCATCAAAGATCGAGATTTTGGGCGCTGGAGCTCAGAGTAAGGGAAGGCAGGAGATGGAAGAAGGCGTGGGAAAAAAGGAGGAGTCTTTACCCTCTTATAGGCAGTGAAATACCAAATGCCCCCCGCTCAAGCCTTAAAACTCACTTGTTCCCAAAGAGATCGTGGAAATGGCATGGTCAGATTACCCAAACCCGTATTGATGAGGATCCTGTAATAGGAGGGCACGATCTCTGTTTTGACAAGACATGCCAATGGAGGCTATGCCTCGAAACGCGACGCAGGAGGCGTGAAAATGGTTCAAAATGTTAAAGAGCCAGATGTGACGCTTCGCTAAAAAAAAGTTGTTAGTAAACGTAGGGTTTCTTTTTGATGCTCTGTCTTCGTGGCTAAGGGTTATATTAATAATACAGAGCCGGATACAGTTCTTCTGTGCAGAGAATTATTCTAAAATGTTCAGGGGAAGGAACCCGCCTTGCGACGCCGAAGACAATCTGCGTGTCGAACACATCGTCATCGAAGACTGGTTCAGGGGCTATTGAGGGAGTCCTGGATTAGGGGGTCCTCGGGTGTCTGGACCGTTTAATATGGGCCAGACTAATGGGCCATGAAGATAAAAGCAGAATACTCCCCCCCCCCGTGTGTCTGGGTAGGACTCCCATATGTGTGGAAGGCAAGCTTGGTGTATGGATATGTTATTTCCTTCCTTTACAAACTGACTCTGTATAAACCTAGGCCCCTCCGGTGTGTATATAAACCGGAGGGATTAGTCCATAGAGGCTATCATAATTCTCATAGGCTAGACAACTAGGGTTTATCCATTACGATCTCGAGGTAGATCAACTCTTGTAACCCTTATACTCATCAAATACAATCAAGTAGGACGTAGAGTTTTACCTCCATTAAGAGGGCCCGAACCTGGATAAACATTGCGTCCCACTTGTCCCTTGTTATCATCAATCCTCAGACGCGCAGTTCAGGACCCCATACCCGAGATCTGCCGGTTTTGACACCGACATCCCCCGACAATGGCTAAGGTCCACCACGCCTCCATGGCCCTAAGGCCTCCGGAGACAAGGCAGGCCGGAGCCGACGGGAGGTAGAGGAACCCTAGCTCTGATGGTTAAGTTTCTTGTGATGGAACTAGCCCACTAGTGTTCAAATCTTAGACTTGGCACCGGTGCTCGCATTTTCTTTAATTTTCAGACTTTTCAACAAAGTTCGTTTAGTGGGAGGAGACGTCACCGTCTACTATGAGGCACATGTGATAACATTGTCAATCTTAAGATGTTGTGACGTCCCAGTATTTTAGAGGTGCTCATAGGGTAGGTTGTGCGTGTGAGTGCTCAGAGAGGTCAGTCTACGTGCTTGTATGTGATCATATGCATCTCAAGTTCGCACGATTTTCCACTATTATAGAAAGGTGCTCTTCATATGATCATGCATCTCAATTTTCCACGTTGAGAACTTCCCCTTTGCATCATACAAAGAGGGGTGTGCCTTTAAATTTATTTTTAGGTTTTCGGGGTGATGGTTTAGGGAAGTTTCATCCATATTCGCTTGAATTGATCCTTGAGGGTAGGGTAGTGGTAGGATGTGCATCGAGCTTGGACACAAATGGTATAGCCACCGCTAAAGCGACAGCGTCACCACTAGGGCTTCCTACTTCCAATCTTATCTCTACCGCATGATCAATCATCGCTTGAAGGTTAATGGATTTTTTTATCTAATGCCTTATTTCAGTCCACATAGATATTATCTTATCATCTTGTGATGAGGTATCCACAATTTAATTACTTAGATATGTGGAATTAAGTACCACTTCTTTCCCTTCTTTGGATGTCTTGCTCTAGGGTGGTTAAGCCAAAAGATAAAGCATGAGGCTCTGATACCAATTGAAAGGATCAAGATGGACATGAAGGGGGTGAATGTTGGAAATATGCCCTAGAGGCAATAATAAATTGGTTATTATCATATTTCCCGTTCATGATAAATTTTTATTATTCATGCTAGAATTGTATTGACCAGAAACTTAAATACATGTGTGAATACATAAACTACACGGTGTCCCTAGTAAGCCTCTACTAGAGTCTAGACTAGCTCGTTGATCAAAGATGGTTATGGTTTCCTAACCATAGACATGAGTTGTCATTTGATAACGGGATCACATCATTGGGAGAATGATGTGATGGACAGACCCAACTATAATCTTAGCATCATATCGTTTAGTTACTTGATATAGTTTTCTTCATGTCAAGTATCTATTCCTTCGGCCATGAGATCATGCCACACCTGAATACCGGAGGAATGCCTTGTGTGCTATCAAACCGATAAAGATCGTGGTTCAATCAATAAAGATCTTCATTGAATATGTAGGAATCAATATGGGCATCCAGGTCCCGCTGTTGATTATTGATTGGAGAGGAGTCTCGGTCATGTCTGCATAATTCTCGAACCCGTAGGGTCGCACGCTTAACGTTCGGTAGCGCTAGGGTAGTATTGAGATATTAATAGTGGAAAATCTGAAGGTTGTTCGGAGTCCCGGATGGGAACTGAGATGTCACGAGGAGATCCTGAATGGTCCGGAGGTAAAGATTTATATATGGAAAGTTGTTGTCGGGATTCCGGGGAAAATCTGGGTTTTTCGGTATTGTATCGAGAAGTCACCGGAAGGTTCCAGACGGGTCCGGAAGTCCTCGGGGGGTTCCACCATGTCCCATACAGTAGCATGCACTACAAAAAATACACTTCCGTGATGATACGTGTTTGTCACAGTAGGTCACGTTTTCTGTCATGCATGTACATCCATGATGATTTTACGACAGAATCAAGATAGTCATACCCGTGCTGTCGTAGAAGTGTTCCATGACATTACCAAAATTATCATCACGGAAGTGTCCACTTCCATGACGATAAATCGCGCATCACAGAAGTGCTTTCATCAAGGGTGACCGACATGTGGCATCCACTGTAACGGAACGTCGTTAAGCTATCGGGTCCGATTTTGGATCCGATAACCCATTAACAGCCAGGACCAATGGGAAATTTCCATGTGTAAAATTCTGATTGGCCAGAGGGAACACCTGTCAGCTCGTCAGTGGGCCAGATGTCGCCCGTCCATTGGAGGAGACATGCCTATGATACGTCGACACGTGGCTGGGCCCAACAGAGGCCCATATAGGTTAAAAAGGTCGGCATAGTCAAAGGCCCGTAGTACTTACTCAGGTACTAGTGGGCCAACCCAATAATGGCCTGCTTAATAAAGGCCCATTTACGGCCCAAAGCAGATCTGGCCTGTTAATTGTTCGCTGAATATTTGGGCCCATTTACGGCCCAAAGCCAGATCTGTCCCGTTAATTGTTCGCCGAATATTTGGGCCCAATTACAGCCAAGTGACTTTCGGCCTGTTAGAGGCCCGATGTAGACATGGGCCCATTTCAGCCTGGTGTGACTTTCGGCCTGGGAATGGCCTGTGCTGCCCATGGGCCATATATGGTCTGACGGGACATCAGGCCCACTAATGGCCCGTGATAAAGGTGGCAACAGTTAAACCCAACGTGACTTTTGGCCTTTCAAAGGCCTGCCGCATAATTCGGCCCGTTGATGCCTGTACTAAGCTTTCGGCCTCTTAAAGGCCCATGATATCAGTGGGCGAACTAAGGCCCGAGATATGTTTCGGCCTGGTAACGGCCCGTGATATAACTGGGCCCAAAAAGGCCCGGGCTACATTTCAGCCTGCTGAAGGCCCATCGACGACTAGTGAAAATTGAGGCCCAACATGCATTTCGGCCTGCTAAAGGCCCATGGTTTCATCTGGGCCGTAGCAGGCGAGTACAATATTCCGCCTGTTAATGGCCCAACGCTACCTGGGCCAAACTAAGCGCTGGATCCACAAAAGGCCCAACTAAAATATAGGCCGGTGTAAGTTGTGGGCCTGGCGCAAAGTGTGAAGGCCCCAATCATTAGGGCCCAAGAAAGATGCAGGCCGACCCAATTGTGGTCTGCTAAAAACCAGGCCCGTTAGAGGCGAATGTTTCGGCCCGGTCGACTACATCTGATTTTTTTCAGATAGCGAATGATGGCAGCAACTAGTAGGAATTAAGAACAAACCTACTCTATACAATAAAGAAATTATGGCATAGTAACTAAGAATAAACCAACACTATACAATAAAGGATTTATGGTATATTACATCCACTGGGCATCGAAGTTCACCACCAGTGATGATAAAGCGCAACGAAGAAGTAGATTACAAAAACTGGGCACCATTGCAGCGTAACAAAATAAAAATGAACCGAGACCACTTCCAAGACAGTTCAAGAAAGGTTAGCCATGCGGGGGAACTGCTGCGCAAGCTGCTGAGCAAGGTTGTGAGACCGCCCTAGCATGTCGGTCATAGCTTCCAAGTGTAGCTGTTTAGCGATGAGGTTCTCATTGGTGTTCTCTGCAATCTTTCTTAGAGATAGGAATTCAAGTCGAAGTTGAGTTGCAGAATGCCTTTCTGCTAGAACTTGGGACTGAAGAAGTCGAACTGATTCAGACAACAAATTCGTGAGCTTGTCTTACTTCTAGTCTCAAGTAACTTGAACACTGCATCAAGACAAGACTTTGGGGTTGTCTCGCTATCTTCAAGATGTTTTGCCTTCTTTGCTGCAATATATGTTGGGGTTGTCTCACAGCCTTCAGCAGACTTGTGCATGCTATCAGGCATATCACCCTGAAATAAAGCAGAGAGATGACATGTTTTGCACGTGTATAAACAAAGATGATAACTATGCTGTCAATTCCATCCAATTTCAAATTAGAAAATAAAGAGTAAGTTCAAAATATCAATAGCATAATTTGGCATTGTTCATAATGCGGGGAGCTTCACCACACTACTGGATTACCATGTCAACATAACAAGCATAGATGAAGGGCAAAGAAAATCATTGTATCTATTTTGGTTAATGTGCATGGCATGTTGTTCATATCATCATCCACATCAGTAAGATAAAACAGGAGATGACAAGGTGCAAACGTGGGCTACTTCACACACTGGATTATAGATCCACAAAAACAAGCATACATATAGGGAGTATTGATTAATGTGCATGGTATGAATAAGGAATTTGGTTTTACAAGTAAAACTTAGAACTTACGTCTCTTGCGAACATGCATTTTGGTAGAAACTGCAAACTAAATAGCAGTAAACGATAGGGAGTATGAGCAAATTAAACAACAGTTGAGGATAAAGGCTTTACAAGGATTGACTTACATTAATAGTTAACACCGGCTTTATAATGCCCTTCTCCATGTCAAGGGAAGGATAACTCAAGAATTTCAGCACATAATCTTCTTCATAAGCATTGCCTGTACTCTACATTTTGTAGAGAGTAATTATAGATATGATAATACTGGAAGGGATAGAGGATAATGAAGATAAGATGCAGATTGATGCTACATAATCAACTACCAATCCCTGGAAGTACAAGCGTTACATGACAAAATGTACTGACAAGAGCAATGGGCTACACTTCTACCTTGGCATTGTGCATGTATTCTACTTGTTGGTAAGATTAAATATAGATATGATCTTTTTTAGTAAATGGTGGGCGAGGGAGATAAGATGCAGAATGCTACACAATGAACCAATCCTTCTTCCCATAATACAAGAGTGTTTTGATCACTGGTGTACTGTACAAAACGTTCTTATATTATGGGACGAAGGGAGTAGCTGTTAATTTAAGTACAGTGATAGACGACGTTCAGTCCTTACAAGAGGACTGCAGAGCTAAACCTCTTCAAAAGCATTGGGTTGATTCTAAATTTATGTATGAGTCCATACGGATCTTATAATGTCCACCAAATGGACGATAACGAGGCTAACATGTGCAGTGATGCTACATAATCAAACAGCTATGAAAGTAAGTATGGTCATACAATGCAAGAGGTACTCACAAGAGCAATGCAGTGTGCAGTATAGTTGCAAGATTCTGTGGTCCCTTGAGAATGAATGTTCTTCTGCTAAGAGTTTTCGTACAAGTGAGACGTTAAGGCAAATGCAAAAATGTAGTTCAATTGTGATGTGATATCATAGACAGTACCTTACGCTGTAGCCGAGACCAATGTGTAACAAGCTTATTCCAGTCACCGTCGGATAAATGTAGCACCGGAGACTTTACAAAAATTCCGTTTAGAGGCTTGCCATCGAAGTGCGCTTGCCTCAGGTAGGAACGATACTTCATCAACGAGTGCTTGAAAAGCACAACCAACCCTTGCTCGTCTTCACAATCCAGTTTGCTCCTCGCCTATTTAAAAGAATGAAATCTTGTGTCTTCTGTCAGCAAAAACATATGCAGTAATGACCATGAATAACATTAGTACATTACTTACGCGTAAGTTGCGGAGGAAGACTGGAAATTGTTCTGTGTCTGCGGTATAATCTTTCCATAAAGGAAAGATGCGCACAAAATTCCTGACAACAATATAAGCTTCGTCTTCTAAACTGGGAAGAAATGGAACAGGGGTCCTATTTGCTGCAATTGGGGATCTCTCTGGTTCGAAAAGGGATTTGGCAATTGGATTTGGTGTACTCTTTGCTAGAATGGGGGTTTTGCGTCGTAGAGCTAGTGCTATGTCAACTGGCATAATCATACTGTTTGCTGCAGTTGGGGTCTGCTGAGTTGGGGCGTCAGAAATGACCAGTGTAGTAGTGCTAGAGTCTGCTAGAGTTGGGGTGTTTTGTGGGTCAGGTGATATTGCAACTACACCTAATGGGCTATTTGATTTATCAGGTGCCACTACCTTTTCCAAATACTTTGCTTGTGCTCCTCCACGATCAGCAACCGTCCTCTTCCTTTTGAACGTCTGATACACAAGAACATCATTTGAATGGATAAATATGGTATGATGACAGATGGAATATGTACTGAAAATGGATAGGCAGGGCGTATTCACATACACGATGTGTAAACTAAGCTAATGGCAGTTCAACAAAGTAGAAGCAATGCAAAGCATCAGTTGCAAGATATGTGCGACCAATATAACCTTGGAAAGTTAGAGCAAGCACCTTGATGGGTGAATAAGATATGGCATCTTCCTCTGACTCCTCCACTAGGGAGCTACATTGACTTAGGTCTCCCTCTAGCTCAGGATCACTGTTAGGATCATATTCTGAGCATGAATCTGTAGGTGGAGAGTGTTTGCATTGCATTGCTTCCAGACATGATTTCAGTCCCTTAATGCCAAGTTTGACAGCCATGGCATTGTTCGGCTTTATTCTTTTCATGCGCGCAAGCTCATAATCATTATGATGCTGTTCAGAATCTGAGATTCATGAAAACATAAAAAGTAGTCAGATTATCTATGGAATGCATTGCGGATTCAACTTGGAGAGTGTTTCCCTATAAACCCCTGCATATGCAAAGTTCATCCCCCAACCGCGCTGACTAGACCACACACAGAAATACTAGCCCTTATGTCTCTATAACAGGCAGACACACATTTCAAAACTGAAGTAGGAACATTAGAATCATATGAAATTCGTATTTGAACAAATAAACTAAGGAATTATGAGTGGCATAATGTTTAGCTTCAAGGGTGGAGTGTTGGTAGTGCGACACAAAGCAAGTAGGCAGATTGTATTCCATGTAAAAGATTGAAGCCTATGTAAAAGCTGGAAATGACACTTTCTTTCTATACAATGCAGTGTTCGTTTCCCACACATGATGGAAGAGATCACATAGAGAAATACTATTCACTCATGTCTACGGTTCCAGTATTTAGAAACAGGGTGGTCCACCCGAAAAGCATATTGACAACAAATATGAGAAGGCAATCATAGATGTAGTGAATCATTCATTTACTTGTGAGCTTACTAGGACAAGTATGTAGAATTGTAACTGCAGTAAGAGATTGTCCAAAATCTGAATCAAGAAGTTTGTCTAGCACTTATTGTTTGCAAATAATCGACGTGAATAATTGGATATTATATCGAATGAGTAAGAAAGACAAGTAAAATTGTCAACAAACCTGGCTTGCAGTAGTAATCTGGGTCCATGTCACTATGACCAACAATCCAAAATGACTAGTGTCTGTTCCGAGGCCACGGAATTTTGAAAACCCTGTGAACTTTACAGGTACTAAAGATTACCGAAATACATCTGAACCATTAAGTGTAGGTAGCACTGAGCACACAACAAACCCTAATGACAGTCCTACCTAATGAGTAATGAATCAATTAGGAAATGGGTGATGAGGAGTGGCTGCTGAGTGTTGAGGACATATCTCAGGATAAATCAAGTTGGCTTAGTGGGTCTTGCGCTTTGAACCCTGAAGCAATTTGGGGACGGTAGGCACGGCGGCGCGCCCGGGCAGCGGTGACGCTGTTGGGCGAGCGGCTCCTGACCTCATGTTAGTCCGACGTCTCCTCCTAGAGTCATGGCGTCCGGGGATGGCAAGTCGGCGCAGGCAGGCGGTGGGGCAGTAGAGATCGAAGGCAATGTGAGCGAGAGGGGAATCGGGGCCTGGGACGACCCAAAATCCCAGGGTGGGCCGGCCTACCGTGGGCACCCTGTAGAGATACACACCCGAGCGGCGAACATGCATTTTCAAAACTAATTTAGGAACATTTAGATGACCAATTAAATGACTCTATTTTAATAATATCAGATTCGTATTTGAACAACTAAGCTTGTTTAGCTTGATGGGTGGAGCAGTGCTATTATGACACAAGTACGTATTCTGATCGTATAGTGATCATAAAAGGGGGAAAACTCTAAGCATATTTTTTTTAGCAAAAGAGGGTTTCCCCTCCGATTTCTATTAAAGAAACCACCACGGAACCAACATGATCAATTAAACCCTAAGCATGATCAATTAAACTGTATTATGACTGTACCATGGCAGATTTGAAGCTGCAAACCGGAGAAATGATATTTAGCATCCATTGTTTGCTTCGAACTAAGAACTAAATTCTAAGAGCTGAAAATAAAGTAGAGTAACCAAGTTAAGATCTATTTTCTGGTTGAGATAAAAAAGTTGAGGAGATATGAAGTACCACCTCTCTTGCGGCGCCGTGTAGGATCGGGGGTGCGATGGCTGTCGGTGGCGTTGAAGCAGATTTGCGACGGTAGATGGGTGGATTGGGAGATAAGTCCCGTTGCGGTGGAAGAGAAGGTCGTGTGAGCGGCCCCGACAAAGAGGACGACGACGCCGATGAAGCGAAAGGACGCGATGCAAGGCTCTTGGTCCATCGCCGTGGATGAGAAATGACCATCTCTAGCAGTGGACGACGTGGTCTTGGTAGGCGCTCGACATGGTGGAGGACAATGGCGATGGATGTGGTGGAGGACGGCGGCGATGGATGGGATGGAGGACAGCGACCATGGATGGGGTGGCAGACGGAGGCTGGTGTGGTGATGGTGTTCTAGCATGGACGGTGTATGAATGGGAAAATGGAGGGAGAGGTACGGGGAACCATGTTTTTCGGACGCGCCTGCCTGAAATATGGGAAAGTTACAAACTTAGCCCCCGTTTAAAATTTGGACGTCTCGTCGGTTGGGGATAGGACGGTAATCTCGCATCTTGCCAATATTCGCCCAGAGCGATTTCGGGCGAGGAGAGGGTGGTTGGCGCCCATGGTTGGCACCCATGGTGTATGAACGGGGATGACAGGTAGGGCGGTTGTGTCATGTCTAAGTGAAGTTACAAACCTGCCCCTATTGAAAATATTTTCCTACACCGATTTCGGTCGAGCCGAGTTTGTTTTGCCGCCCACCATGTATGAATGGGGAAATGGAGGGAGAAATAGAGGTCTTTCGGACGAGCTTGAATCAAATGTGTTTTGCCGCCCATGTTTGGCGCCCACCGTGTCGGAATGGGCTCAAAGGCGGTCGTGTCACGTCTAATTGGAGTTTTAGAGCAGTGGAAATCGGTGAGGGAGTCCTGGATTAGGGGGTATCCGGACAGCCGGACTATATACCTTGGCCGGACTATTGGAGCGTGAAGATACAAGACTCAAGACTCCGTCCCGTGTCCGGATGGGACTCTCCTTTGCGTGGAAGACAAGCTTGGCGATCCGAAAATTATATTTCTTTCTTTGTAACTGACTCCGTGTAAACCCTAGCCCTCTCCTATGTCTATATAAACTGGAGAGTTTAGTCCTTAGAGAGACGATCAGAATCATAATCATCATAGGCTAGCTTCTAGGGTTTAGCCTCTAGGATCTCGTGGTAGATCAACTCTTGTATTACTCATATCATCAATATCAATCAAGCAGGAAATAGGGTTTTACCTCCATCGAGAGGGCCCGAACCTGGGTACAACATTATGTCCTTGTCTCCTGTTACCATCAGCCTTAGACGCACAGATCGGAACCCCATACTCGAGATCTGCCGGTTTTGACACCGACATTGGTGCTTTCATTGAGAGTTCCTCTGTGCCGTCGCTGCAAGGCTCGATGGCCCGTCTCGTTGTCAAGGACAACATCACCTCTGGGGGAGTGCTGGTGGTAGACCAGACTCCCCGACTAGGTGGCTTCGTCATGGCCACCTGATCGGCCTCCGCGCCGACGATGACCTCTCAAGTCATCAAAAACAGCCTCCACATCAATTCGGAACTCGCCGAACAGATGAATCCAATAGAGCTCTCCTCCCTCAATGAGCTCTTGGATCACATCGCCGCTCTGGGAGTCGCTACAGACTATGATCGGGTCGGGCTTAAACCCGACCAGAGGGATATTAAATCCCCACTGATCACCCATGAGGTAGCGGTAGTGGAGGAGCCGCATACGGATTATCCCTCTATTTTAAGGACGAATTATGTATGGATTGCCGAGCTCTTTGAGCCGGATACCCGCTCGCGGGAGAACATGACACAGACCCCGGACTTAGAATCGAATATCGGTTTGAAAAAATCGGGCAGCACTCCGGATCCCGAGTCATCAAGCCCAGAAGCTCCTCTGCCCCTGGGCGTTAGATCGGACTAGAATCCAGATTTAGCTACACCCACCCACCCGGACTTAAACCGTCTCTCAAATATCAGACAAGAGCCCCAAGAAACAGTACATCACTACTGGGCCAGATTCCTCCTTGTGCTAAACAAGGTCACGGACTGTTGCGAGGAAGACGCAATCTCACTTTTCTGCAAAAATTGCACGAACAAAGGGATCCTTAATGTTGTAAGTCGCCGTGACATAGTGCACTTTGCTGACTTAGCAGCCATAGTACAGAAGTACTGTGCGATGGAAAGTGCCTGGAAAACCCAAACAGAATTTTGGGATAGTCCGGCTCTCACCAAAACCTTCGTCCGAGCTAAACGGGCGAACTCTCGTAAGTCAGCCGACCCAATCCCCAAGAAATCAAAGCCCACCCCAGGGCGTGGAACCGTATTGGAAGAATGGCTCAATGGGCCATGTAAACTCCATAGAACGCCGGACACTACACCAACACATAGCCTTAGAGCATGTTGGATACTCCGGCAGGTAGCAAAAAGTGGCGAGGATCTTCTTGTAAGCCATAAAGCAGAACAACATCCCGCCAAAGAAGACAATACGGTACTAACAGTCTTCGAGACTTTCGCCTCAAACAATAGGCGCAAGCGAGCTCATCAAAATTTCGCTGAAATTTGCCATGTGGCAAAAATAAATCCGTGGAACAACACTGCTATAACTTTCAGTGCCAGTGATGAACCTCAATTCTAGATAGTCCGGGCACCAGCCGCTTTGGTCCTTAGCCCAATCGTGGACGGCTTTCGGCTCACTAAAGTAGTCATGGACAGCGGAAGTGGATTAAACCTAATCTATGAAGAAACACTTAACAAGATGTAAATTGATAAAAGCCGCATTGAGCAAAGCGGCACAACCTTCAGGGAATCATCCCTAGTTGGTAAGCACGGTGTGCGGGAAAAATCACACTCGACGTGGTATTCGGCACTCCAGAGAATTACAGGTCCGAAGAAATCACATTCCAAGTGTCTCCTTTCAGCAGCGGATACCACGCCCTTTTGGGGCGGGACGCGTTCACAAGCTTTCAAGCTATACCCCATTATGGGTACATGAAGCTTAAAATGCCCAGACCCAATGGAATCATCACTCTAGCCAGTGATCCAGACGTCGCACTTCGCGCCAAAAATAAAACCGCAGCACTAGCTCTGGAAGCATTATTCGAAGCTCTAGCAGCCGAAGAACTAACAACGCTGCATGCCACCATGGACAGGGACGACGTGATACTAGACAAGCGACCCAAGTCCACCTCATTTAAACCCACAGACGAGATAGTCAAATTCCAGGTCCATCCAACGGACCCCATGAAGATAGCTTCCATTGGGACACAGTTGAGCCCCACAATGGACGCCACACTACGAGACTTCCTACGCGAGAGTTGGGACATTTTCGCCTGGCACCCTTCGGACATGCCGGACATCCCACGCAGACTGGCCGAACACAGCCTCAATATATTGAAAGGATATAAGCCTGTCAAACAGACTCTCAGGCGCTTCTTAGAGCCCAAACGGCAATCCATGGGAGAAGAGCTAGCCAAGCTACTCGAGGCCAGATTCATCAGAAATATCAAGCATCCGAATTGGCTGGCAAATCTGGTAATGGTACCAAAGAAGGACAAATCCTGGCGCCTATGCATCGACTTCAAAGACTTCAACAAGGCTTGCCCCAAGGATCCCTTCCCCCTTCCTCGCATCGACCAAATCATCAACGCCACCGCAGGACACGACTCACTGTCTTTCCTTGACGCATACTCTGGATATCATCAAATAAAGATGGCAGAGTCCGACCAAGCTGCAGCGGCTTTCATAATGCCAGATGGTCCTTTCTGCTTCAACACTATGCCTTACAGGCTTAAAAATGACGGCGCAACCTATCAACGCATGATTCAAACATGCCTGGAAAAGCAAATCGGCAAGACAGTGGAGGCATATGTGGATGACGTGGTCATAAAAACAAGACACGTCGAAACCCTAATAAACGACTTGAGGCTTACGTTCGACAACCTCCGAACATACGACATCAAGCTAAACCCGGAAAAATGTGTTTTCGGCGTGCCCTCTGGGAAGCTGCTTGGCTTCATTGTTTCCAATAGAGGAATTGAGGCGAATCCGGCAAAAATCCGAGCTCTATCGCAGTTGGCTATCCCAACAGACCTTAAGCATATCCAGAAACTAGCTGGATGCATGGCCGCCTTAAGCCGCTTTATCTCCTGGTTAGGAGAAAAGGCATTACCTCTTTACCGCCTTCTTCGGCGCACCGAACACTTCATGTGGACGGATGCAACCGCGGCCGGACTAGACGAAATAAAGACCTTATTGGCCAGTAATCCAGTCCTAACAGTGCCAAATATTTGCGAACCTATGCTGCTGTACATAGCTGCAACACATCAAGTTGTAATCGCAATGCTCGTCGTCGAACGAGAGGCTAACGGATACAAATTCCCTCTCCAGAAGCCGGTATATTACGTATCCACGGTCCTCACCCCATGCAAATCCCGATAACCACTCTATCAAAAGATAGCATACGCGGTCTTCATGGCATCCCTAAAGCTACGAGACTACTTTCAAGAGTGTTCGATTATGGTGGCCTCCGAAGTACCACTCAACGACATAATAAATAACCGCGACGCTACGGGCCGGATTGCTAAATGGGCCATTGAGCTCCTTCCCTTCGACATAACATACAAACCACAGTGGGCCATCAATTCGCAAGTACTGGCTGACTTTGTTGCCGAATGGACAGAAGCCGAACTCCCTAAAGAGTACAACGCGTACTCTAACTAGATCATGCACTTCGACGGCTCTAAAATGCTGGCCGGATTGGGAGCAGGTGTAGTCCTGATGTCTCCCACCGGAGACACGGTCCAATACGTACTCCAAATATTATACACAGACTCCAACAACGCAGCCGAATACGAGGCTCTGTTGCACGGTCTTCGGATGGCAGTCTCTATGGGCATTCAATGCCTAGAGGTGCGCGGGGATTCAAACCTCGCAATATCACAAATAAACAGAGACTTTGATGCCAAGGATCCAAAAATGGCGGCCTACCATAATGTCGTCCTCAAAATGTCAGCTCGGTTTGAGGGGCTCAAATTCCACCATGTGGCTTGAGAAAACAATCAAGCGGCGGATGTCCTCGCCCGCATCGGTGCTAAACGCGACTCTGTCCCACCGAATATATTCCTGGGAAGGCTGTTCAAGCCATCCGGGGTATGGGAAGTGGAGTCCGGCAACACTAGCACGGATCCGAATACACCCCCAGATTCTGAACCATCAGACGTAATCGGCGGCTCCGCCACCGTAGTAACACCTTCGGCCCATGAAATCATGGCGGTAATCGCCTCGTGGACCGAGCCTATCTTGGCCTACCTAAATAGGCAGGAGCTCCCCGAGGACCAAAATGAAGCACGTTGTATTGTGCGGCGTTCCAAGGCCTACAAAGTACATGAGGGAGAACTCTATAAGAAGAGTGCGACCGGAGTACTCCAAAGATGCATCTCCGAAGAGGAAGGGCGGCAGCTATTGGCTGAAATCCATGCCGGACTGGGCGGGCACCACGATGCGGCTCAGGCACTAGTCAACAAGGCCTTCCGTACAGGCTTTTATTGGCCGACAACCTGAGCAGACGCACAGGACCTTGTCCAACACTGCGTCAGTTGCCAGCTCTTTGCCAATCAGAGTCATATGCCCCCTACCGTTCTCCAAACAATCCCAATTACTTGGCCCTTCACGGTCTGGGGGCTGGATATGGTCGGACCCCTTAAAGGGGAAGCCATAAGAAAAAATACTTATTGGTCATGGTGGACAAGTTCACCAAATGGATAGAAGCTAAACCAGTCAAAACGGCCGAATCCGAACCAGTGATAGACTTCATATCTGGGGTTGTACACCAATACGGCGTCCCCCACAGCATCATCACTGATAATGGCTCAAACTTCATAGCCGATGAAGTGAAAACTTGGTGCGGCAACATGGGCATCAAGCTCGATTATGCCTCCGTCTACCATCCCCAAACAAACGGCCAGGTCGAACGTGCAAACGGTCTCATCATGAGCGGCATCAAACCCAGACTAGTGCCATCCTTGACAGAATCGGACACGCACTGGGTCGAGGAGCTCGACTCCGTACTCTGGGGGCTGCGGACCACGTCGAATCGCACCACCGGATACACACCATTTTTTATGGTGTATGGCGCAGAAGCAGTACCACCCTGCGACATAATACATGATTCACCTCGCGTGCGCATGTACGAAGAGAAGGAAGCCAAGTTAGATCGGCAGGACAACTTAGATGCCCTGGAGGAGGAGCGCAACGTCGCAAAAGCCCGCTCCGCATTCTATCAGCAGCAGGCTCGACGGTACCAAAGCAGAGAAGTGCGGGCCAAAACTTATAACATTGGCGAACTCGTTCTACGCCTACTGGATAAGAAGAAGGACAAGCTCAAACATAAGTGGGAGGGCCCCTTTGTTATTGATAAAGTTCTCACCGGAGGAGCATACCGCCTACGTAATGCATCCGATAACAGACTCGAGCCGAACCCATGGAACGCGGCCAGACTCCGGAGATTCTACGCCTAGCGCTGAACTCAGTGTTCGTCTCCTTACCCCCCTCCTTTTTAATTATGTTCCCTCCTTTTTCTTTCTTGACCTTTTTCCTTCTTCACACAAAGTACTCAATACAGTACGGATGCTCGGATCACTCCGGCCGCACTATGTGTGTAAGCTATACCTGGGGGCTTCCTATACGGAAGCTAAATATAATTGCTTTCAGGGCTTCTTGCCCACCACATATGCATTCTTCTTCCATATGTGCCTTTTCTTCACCATTATATGCATCGATATGACTTAAGATGTGGCCATGCTGGGTTGCCTGGCTCTTGTGTTTATGCCCTATGTTCCCGTTAATTCGGCTAGGGCATAAGGGGAGCACCTCTGTGATTGTTACTGCCGGTTCAGCCGGATGTGTACCTCAGACTGGGTGAAGCCGAAAGCTAGCGTTCTTAAGGGAATATTCGGTCGGTGAACAAAAGATGTTTTTCATTTACTACAATATAAATCCCCAGAAGTTTTCGTATCCTGCGTCTCTGTCCGCAATCCGGACATGCACATCGATGCATGCGTACCCAGGGAAAGGAACCCCTAACGGAACTATTCTCCCTGGAAGATGTTTCTTACTATCCATGTAATATAACATAACTAGTTGGGTACTTGTATGTTCAAGCACTTATGGCCCCTACGCCTGGTTTCCACACATACCCCGGTTCTGTATAACTGAGCGGGTATTCGGATATACCCCGGACTGTCGGATCCGGGGGGTGAAGCGAAAAGGTCCGCCATGAAAAATGATTTTAATCCGGCTAGGGACTATACATGTCCATTGAATTACATAGTCACTTGGACTGACTATATTCTTCCTCTATACCATCCAACAGGCTATCTAGCTTACAATCCTGTTGGGAATACTTTGCGGCTAACGCCACCTGGTCATACACCAGACTCACGGGAATTTCTTGCCCATCTGGCCCCGCCGGTCCGACTTCGGCCATATGGTTCGAGTCAAGCTTGGTGTAGCACGTCTTCACCATAGCCCAGGCTTCTCTTGCACCTTGTCGGCAGGCTGACATCTTCCACAATCGGAAGCACCGCCGTGCTCCTTGGAGCATATCCACGAGCTCCCCCATGCCGTTTGGCAGGAAGCTTGATGGCCACAAGGCCTGGGCAATACCCTGCATCACCTGCCGAGCTCGCTCGTGCAGCTATGAGAGGTCTTGCAGCAAATCTCCTGCAGACATGGGCATCTCCTCTTCAGGGCGGCCCGTCAACATACCTACATATAAAAATTCTTTCAATGTGCTTCCTCGCCGAGCTGTAATATAGTTCGTCTAGGCACTTACCATAAATGCCGCGACGAAGCCTTTTGTTCTCCTTCACGGAGTCCGCCAGCTGAGCGCAAACATCTTTTAATTTGACGCCCAGCCGGATATTGGCATCTTGAAGATTGTTCTTCTCCTGCCTAACTTGCGTAAGAACACGCTCGCCGGCTTTTAGCTGCCTTTGGAGATGTGACTCGTTATCTCTTACGACCTCCGGATTCACCCCGGGATTGCCTACAGAATTTTCTGTTAGACTCATCATACAAGCCACTTACTAGCTGATACATTTCCGCACAATTGAAACAAATGTTACCAGATGAGGCCTTCTGGGATTCCTCTAAGTTGGCAACCGTGGCCCTCAGCTGGGTCTTGCACTCCTCCAGCTCTCGAGACAATTGGGCATTCTTATCTACAAGGACCTGTGCATAAATTGATCCCTAAAATAGTTGTTCCAAGCGTTTCAAGTCTCAGGGGCTACTGCTATACATGCTTATCAAATTTTCTTACCCGTATATCTTTGGCATACTGGTCCGTCGCTCGGGCAAGCCCGCCTTGAGCAGCTCGGATGTATGCGTGTCCCGAATTGAAAGCATTAAATGCCTCTTTAGAAAAGATGTTGTGGCGAAGTACGGCCCGTCGGCGCCGGTGGTTCATGGCGCTCTCTACTTCGGAATTCGTGGCAGAGAGCATATCCGCATCCTCTGTCAGAGGAAAATTTGGCATCGGCCCCGCGTTCGCCTCCTCTCTTGAAGCCGGTTCTGGAATCCGGCTGGTGGAGGCGTGATTGGCAGGATCTCCGGATATATTCCAGTTACTCCTCTTTCTGCCAGGACATGAAGGACGCTGTTACATTTAAAACACAATAATCATAGAGTAGGTTTCTGCCGTACCTCTGTAGCGGCGTTTCGGCCCTAACCTCCTTCCTCTTAAGCCTACTTGATCAGGACGCCCTTTGCCGACAAGTCCCCAGGGGCTCGGCGCCGTGCTCTAAATGTCGTCTCTGCAAAAATACGACACTTCAGGTGTAAGGCATGGCATCAGAAAGGAGTCCTCTTCGGAGGATAGGTTTTTTTGGCTTGGCTTACACGCGATGTAGGTAGCAGTCCGGGATAGTCGGCGATAATAGCCACTAAGGCGCCATCGCAGCTCGCTTGATAAAATATCCCGTTGACGAGCTCCACAGTAATATCCGGATGTTCTTCGAGTCCTGGATCGAAGGCCCTTCCGGGGTCTCTGGCTGCGGGGAGGGGCTGGAGATTCCTTCTATGGCCCTCCTCAGTTCCTGCTCGAAAATATCGAGGTAAATAATCTTGACGAAGAACGCCAGAATGAGTGAAGCGGGGGAAAGAGTGACGACTTACCCAGCTCGGGGGGTTGTACATAGAGAACCCATCCCGCGGTTTAATATGAAGGAATTCTTCTTCTTCTTCTTGTTTATACAAATCGGACAATATCCTCGCCAGAGCAGTGGCAGAGTCCGAACCCTTACGACCACAGCGGGTGGCATCATCTTCCCCGTTGTAGTGCCACATGGGCTTCCCCCAACATTGAAGTGGCTGCACTCCCCGCATTATGCATATTGGCATAACCTCGACTATTGTCAGCCCTGATTTGGCCAGTAGCTTTATCCTGCTCATCAGGAAGTGTATTTCTCTGGTATCCTCCTCTTGGGGGCCCCGAGGGCGCCAACTTCGGCGTGCCTTCGACGGAGCATTACTGAACTCAGGGAGACCTGTCCGGACTGGATCCGGAAGGGGAACATCATCGAAATAAAACCACTCTGAGGGCCAGTTCTCCGGTGCCTTCTTGGGAGTACTGGATAGGTATCCGGTCTCGGCGACGCGCCATACTTTGGCTCCCCACTTGACATATGGATTCCCCCTGGTTGCGAGGGACGAGACAGAACAACTTCTTCCATAACCCGAAGTGAGCCTCGCAGCCCAGAAATAGTTCACATAGGGCGACGTATCCTGCTATGTGCAGCACGGAGGCAGGTGTGAAGTTGTGCAACTGGAGGCCGTAGAACTCCAGGAGCCCGCCAAGGAATGGGTGGACTAGAAACCCGATGCCTCTCAGCAGATGCGGGATGAGGCATATTCGCTCCCCCGGGGATAGATTAGGAGATTTCTTCGCTTGGTGCCCGCCATTATAGGTGGCTAGTCCGGCTCGGACGGGGACCATGAACGCTGGTGGAAGAAACCCTTGGGTCTGCAGCTCTATTAAGCGGCTTTGAGGAACTGAACACTCTTCCCAATCACCTGGCTTGGAGCGAGGGGAACGAGAAGAAGAGCTGCGGTGACCGGCCATGTTGGAATGGTTTTTTTTTGAGCACCCTGTTGGATGCTTGCTCGAGGGAAGAGGGTGAGCTTTGGATCTGAGAATCCCCGTCTCTTCAAATAGACGGTTTTGCCTGCCGGACCGGGGGTGGCAAATGCAAAAATGCCTCGACTCCTCGTATTCGCTCGACATGTGGAGATGGTCATTATTGAAGCACAGAAGCCGAGGAGTACAACATTGATGGGAAGCGGACCTTTGTCGCGTCGCTGCATGTACTTTGGAGTATTCGGAGATGGAACCCGCCTTACAATGCCGAAGATAAACTGCGTGCCGGACTCATCGTCATTGAAGCCTAGTTCAGGGGCTACTGAGGGAGTCCTGGATTAGGGGGTATCCGGACAACCGGACTATATACCTTGGCCGGACTATTGGAGCGTGAAGATACAAGACTCAAGACTCCGTCCCGTGTCTAGATGGGACTCTCCTTTGCGTGGAAGACAAGCTTGGCGATTCAGATATTATATTTCCTTCTTTGTAACCAACTCCGTGTAAACCCTAGCCCTCTCCAGTGTCTATATAAACCGGAGAGTTTAGTCCTTAGAGGGACGATCAGAATCATAATCATCATAGGCTAGCTTCCAGGGTTTAGCCTCTACGATCTCGTGGTAGATCAACTCTTGTACTACTCATATCATCAATATCAATCAAGCAGGAAGTAGGGTTTTACCTCCATCGAGAGGACCCGAACCTGGGTAAAACATTGTGTCCCTTGTCTCCTGTTACCATCAGCCTTAGACGCACAGATCGGGACCCCCTACACGAGATCCGCCGGTTTTGACACCGACAATCGGGACGATGGATTGTCCGTGTAATGGGTAGACAGTAATTTCCATCTCCCAAACACTTGACTTCGGGCAGCCGATGTGGGAGTGGACATTTTTCCGCTTCTTTCAAATTTTGGGACAATAAGCATCCACATTTACCCTGGCAACTAAATTCGTATCCATTTTGTATTCCTATACGAATCTTTATAAATCATTCAATGTGTTTTTATATATCTTCAAAAGGACGGCAAAGATGTATTCCACTGTCATATATGAATATGGTTTAGAAATGCCGATACTCAAATTCAGAAGCTATAATCCAGTTTAAGGTGAATTCAAATATTTGGAACACTTCATGCCCAACTCAAATGTCACACGCAACATAATGTGTACTCCCATTTAGATATGTACACAAGCGATGTATCAACATTCAAATACCGAGTCAATCAACCAAGAATGTACAGAACTGACAGACGTATAAACACTAATAGAGTATATGGATCAATAATATCAACTAACATACATAAGCCAGGCCGTTGTACTTTTTTTTGCTACAACAACATCCTTTTTTTAGCCAAGCTACTACAACATCTTGGCCCCTTCTGATGCGTGCCACTTATGGTCCATCTATACTACTATTATTGCTGAATGGACATTCAACCCGATTAGCATATTTGTAGGTCTGGAACAGCAATCAAAATGAAATGGCTCCAAGTCTTATCAATTAATACAAACTTGTGCTCAAATAAAATTACAAACCAAAAAAATAAAAAATGAAATACAATCATTACATGACCTCTAAAACAAATGGTTTGATTGATTACATGAACAAACAACACAAAGGTTATTCAATGATGGAAAGAACATTTCACCTATGATTTACCAAGTGGGAATTTAATTTCCTTTTTTCCTTCAGGACCTTAACAATGTGGTTAGTCTCAGCTTGCTTTGTTTTGAAATCCACCAAATATTTAATGATTGTCTTGAGTACTACTTGTGATTGTGTTGTTTGCTTCCTCAACATGTCAACTTCATCTCTAAGTGCAGAAGCAGAATCTCTTTCTACCACTAGTTTAGCCTCTAGAGCATCAGCAGTTGGCAATTCATAATGCACGATTGGGCCCGTGCCACTGCTGTGGGATGATACAACGTCCATGGGGACCTTGCTCTTTGATCTTGGGCTAATATGTTTTGCCATTAAAGTTTCGTTTGGATTCAGAAAAGTTGAAGTTAGCAAAATATCTCAACTGGGAGTTATAACAGCAAACCAGTTAAACAAACAAGGAATTAAAGAGTTTCAATTGGATGCTGAAAAGTAGTTATTAACATCATTGTAACCCGTTGTTGCAGTAGCAAAGCAGTTAAACAAACAAGTAGGTAAGTTCAAGCAAACAGGTAATTCACAGTAAGTATCAAACACATAGATAGGCGCAGTCTATCATAGGATTAACAGGCTGTGGCATTATGTAATCAGTAGCAAACTAAATTAAGCCAAGCAACGTAATTAAACAATTTTGCAATAAGTGGCTAACTAAAATTCTGAGAAACATGTAACTCAACTTACGCTAGTTCTTTGTATAGGCACACTACAACTTCTTTTTCGCTTATAAGGTTGTACGAAGGAGTCCATGGCATCAATTGCTTGGATACACAGTCCCAATACTTCTTTCTTCCCATACTGCATGGGTAAGTCGAATGGTTAATCTGGTAAGATGGTGCGTCCTTGATATGTTATATGAGGATGTGTAGTCAGACTAGTTGTAGCAACACACATCACACTGGCTTTTACTATATATTTCATGCAATTACTTTTGGCATATCGAGATCTAAGCAATCTACAATAGGATGAAAAGACTGTCATCCTTCACATTATTAGCGAACTCAGTTCATAGAAACAAGAAATTCAACCATTCTGTGGGTAAATCAAAAGTGCCACTGGAATATTTTTCACTATCCAATCATACACGCAAAAAGGGGCAACGCCACCATAGGGGCTGGTATGGGCGGCCGCCTCGGGTGGCTGGAAAGTGTGCACCTAGTTTGAGTCGTCCAGGTTGGCCCACTCTTGTTTTGTTCGTCCCAACGCACGAGCAGGCAATGTAAAAAATGAAGAAAAATGTTTCAATTTGGATGGGCCAATAACATAAGTGCAAGGCAGACCCTATAGCAGGCTCGCGGCCCAAACGAGCGCCTCCCATATCGATCGACAGCAGGAAAAATCCCAATTCATTCGCTCCAGCCTCTAGCCTGGTTCGCTCCTAACCTAGCCGCCGCTGGATAGACTGACACAACACTTCCTCGCGCCCTCATTGGAGGGCGGTCGTCGGGATTCAAGCGAACGGAAGGACAAGAAGATGAAGATCCAACCTTGGGTGTATCCTGCGCGGGAGGCAGTGGCGGTAGCACGGGCATGGCATCAAGCTTGTGCAAACGGACAATCGCAGCTTGCAAGAGTAGGATGCGTAATGAGCAGGTACATCACATCCTTGATTATATCTAATTCAACTCTTCAATTTCTGGCCAATAGTTAAACTTGACGGCGTTGTAAAACTGCTTGTATGTAGGGAATCTATGAGAAAATGAAACCAATTTCTACTTATTTTATAACTCCCCCAATCAATACTAAAGTGACTGAATCTGATGTATCTAATCAAGTTTCCGGTGCAAACATACAAGCTCATGTTGTTCTTGAGCCTGAAGTGTCTAATGAACAGACTGCTAATGAAGGATTTGATGCAAACATTTTACATGCTCCTGGTGATGAACATATAGTGTCTAATGAGGGATCTAATGCAAGCATTTTGCAAGCTCATTGAAGGATTTAGTGTCTAATGATGATCTACTATGTTGAGAGAGACAGAGATTTGCAGGCATTAATGACAAGCAAATTATAGTGCATTTTCATAGCTTGAGGAAGCGTCGAGGCCATCTACGTAAAGTCCCGTATCATGACAACATATCATAACTACTTTTCTAATCTGTTGTTTGAAACTATTAGCATACTTGTGCGGGATAGATATATTGATATGCGGTTTATGACTTGGTTATCGTGCAATTACACTTGATATTTTCAGCCGAGAACGAATAATTCAAGCAGGTACTGCACCATGTTTGTAGTCCTTGTACACCATGTTGCATTTTGTGTTTTTGGTGCTTGCATCATTTAGTGTTTATAATCTGAACTACTTTGGATCATTAGCTGGTTTTCAAAGTGCATGTAGCTTCACATTTCTCAAGTTATGTTGATTTCCGGAGTGCAAGTGCCTTCGTATTTTTTAAGTTAAATGTTCGCCCCTGGTAACTTGAATTCGTGGATCAGCCACTGCACACAAATCATACACAAATGCCAATACGAATTAAATGAAATGTAGGGACTTACGCTAGCTCGTTGTATAGGCTCACTGCAGCTCTGCTTGCGCTTGGGATGTTCCATGTACAAGTCTATGTTACCACTTGCTTGGATGTGCAGGCCTTGTGCTCCTTGCATCCCCCTCTGCATTTTTGACACGGCGAATGGTTGATCAAATAAGAGGAATCGACCTTGATGTTATACCGGAGGACAGATACTTACAAGGTTATACGGGTGTGCAGGATGTGTACCAGATCCCGTAGTGCCATCATGCTTCGCTAAAAAATGTATTTGCTTGTTTCAGATGATATCTCCAGAAGAAATAAGAGTTAAAGTAAGAGTTGCATAGGCGTGTAAGCTAAGAGAGCAGTGAAAGGATATCCAAACATCATCGGAACAGTGCAAAAGGGAGTGATGTGTGGATACCTAGTTCGGGCCGGCGTTTGGGCATGCTCGCCTAGCTAGAGTGTGGGTCACTTCAGAGCCGTTGAGGGTGATGCGCTGGCATTGGCTAGCCGCGCATGGATGCAGATCTTGAGTGGCAGCGGAGCGCTATGATGCGGTGGACGAGACCGTTGGTGAAGCCCCAACGACCTCGGGGGGCGGAGGTGCGACGATGTGCTCGGTGAAGTAGCCCCGATGAGCTGGGAGACGGCGTCGGTGAAGCGCACCTGATGCGGTGGAACTCGGTGTCTGTGAGGCACGTCGGTTGCGGCGGCCGACGTTGTCGGTGGACCACCCGGTGCGGTGGATGCGGGCGTAGATGAGGTAGCTCCGGTGCGGTGGTGAAGCGCGACCATCATCTTCGTCGTCGTCGTCTGGCACAGAGGTGGGGAACGGCGGGGAAAGAGACGAGACGAGGGGCGATTCGAACTTTGCTTGGGTTGGCGGCGAATTAGGGATTTGAGAAATCTGGGCGCGGAAGGGGACGGTGGAGAAGAGAGATTTTGCAGGGCTGGAATTGGGTCCGCCAGATATTTCAATCTGAAACGTGGAAGCGCGAACTTATTTTGGCGTTGTCCTTTTGGGGGGGGGGGGGGTGGCTAGGTGCTACGCGTATGTCCGACACACGCGACCACCCCGACAGGACTATGCTTCGGTGCCTTAAGGCACCTGCCTTTGTGTCCATGACATGTTGGCCCAACAGGTGGCTGGCCCACATGTCAGTGACCCAAAGTCAGTTGCCTTTAAGGCACCGAAGCAGCGTCCACCCCGACACAACCCTGGTCTGCCTAGTGCGCCTACATTTGAGAATGCAAACGAATCTTCTTTCATTTGCAAACGAATCTGTATGTATTACCATGCCCGTGTTTTCCTTGCAATAATTGGTCATTCAAAACGAGATACTCCCTCCGTTTACTTTTGTAAGTCGTTTCAGACAACTTAAAATGAACTGTTTTGCACATTGTCTGAAATGTCTTCAAGGTCTTATAAAAGTGAACCGAGGGAGTACTATAAATTAATTATATTTGAAAAAAAATCAAAACGGTACCCATGCTAACGTGGATTAGAGTGTGTGTCACATAATTAGTTATTTGATTTAGAGTGTGTATCACGTAGCGATCTCCAATTCTAAAGTGGATTTCGCATTTCACTGTATCCACGCTACTTTTTTAATACAAATTCATATGTATATGATGAACACCATGGTAGTGAGAAAACTTTTGGATGGATTCAAACATATGACCTACAAAAAATCACAACAAATTGAGTCAATGTCCACTTTTCGAAACTTAGTATGGCATGAATTCGAAATAATTACCCGTATGCCTAGTTCTCGGTTCAAATCTTACAATGTACACCGAATTGAAACATCGATATTAAGTCTCGTACTATGTACATTCAAATGTTGTTTTAGCCCCCCTCCCCCCCGCACAAACGCTACATACTTCCTGTATCGGTCAATCTTCCTCTCCTAACCACCTTAGGAAGCTATCGGTTTCCAACACACGTTCATTCTTTCTCTCCATGTTTCGATCTCTAAGTCTCTCAACTACACAACCCCCTTTTCCACTCTGTTACCAAATGTATTTACCTCACACACCCACCATTGCACCACATGCTGAGCTCTCTCTCTCCCCCCTCCCTCTCACCCTCTCGCGCTAAATACATGCATTGCCTATCTAGCCCCCACCTCTCGTGCGCACACACGCACGTTGTATATCTAGGTCACTCCCTCGAGACTGTCTTACTCTTTCTTCCGCACGGCGGGACACACTCACTCAATCTCGCTCTCTTTATCTGAGTCTCGTTTAACCTCGTTTTCTTTCACACGCAAATGATATATCTCCCTGTTCGGGCCTCGATCGACACACTCTATGCTCTCTCACGCAGATTGTCTATCTAGGTCAGTCCATCCAAGCCGCCGCCACTCTTTCGACCTCATGGTGGGCCACGCTCACTCAATCTCTCTCTCTCTCTCTCTCTCTGTGTGTGTGTGTGTGTGTGTGTGTGTGTGTGTGTGTGTCTCGATTGACCTCGCTCTTTCTCGGACAAAAATGATATATCACCATGTTTGAGCCCAATTCGACCTATTCACATTGTATACTCTCTCAGGCACATTGTCTATCTAGGTCACTCTCTCCAACCCGTCTCACTCTTTCGATCGCACGACGACCCTATGTGATCGGTTGACCTTGCTTCCTCCCACGCACAAAATATATCTACACGTCTATGACTGGATCATCTCTCAAGCTCTATCTTACAGCCCTCACCCTTGTCAAAAGCTCAATCGGACAATATCTCTCCAGAGTATATATATTTGTTCAATGAATGTCGGACCACACTCACTTTGCCTCCCTATCTATGTCTCTCGATTGACCTCGCTTTCTCACACCGTATGTTCCACGCATTGAAGCTACTACCTCTCCATCCCTCGCAAAGACAGAGCTATTTACATTGCGAGGGGCACTCCAATCTTGGATTAATTTGTGTAGGCATTTATTCCGGTCGGTTTAGATTATATTTTCGTAGCATTCGGCCCACAACTACTCCAAACACCATTGCAACCCACACAACTCCCCTAGTTGATTTCTCTCTGGCTCGGTCATCGCTCTCTCACACGCCCTTTCTCGCCTTCAACGTCACACCATGGTATTATTGAAAAAACTACGTTTTTGTCTTTAATTATTATAAATAAGCTACAAAACTACACACCGATAGTCCACTTGGAATGGAAGAAATTTCGACCCACAAATTAAAGTGCTACAAACTACACACCGAGGGGCCCACATGTCATGAAACAAATTTGGACCCATATACAAATTAAAAAATAAAGGACGAGGATCGAACATGCGACCGGGCCTTCAAGCCGCACGTCAATAGGCAACATACGTAGAATAGCAATGTTTGTTGTACCCCCCTTTGTTCACATAATGTTTTTATATTACACGGCCTAATTAATGGATAACATGTAATATTATTTTTAGTACTATTCGCCTTCACTTACTGGTGGGTTCCATGTGTGCTCTCTCTCTCTCTCCTCCCCTTCTGCGTTTAGGCCGCGGGCAAACAGGAAGAACTTCATGGGCGATGTTGTCGTTGACCATATCTGGGACGCGTTCACAAGTCACGGCACCAGTTTCACGTACTAGCAGCACTAGTCAGTGTGTACGTGCAATGCACGTTAATTTGGAAGTATATTAAGTGCATGCGGATATGAAGTACTAGGATATTATTTGCGTGTTGTTATGTGATTAGCACTATTTTTGGCATGAAATTAATCTGCACGCTAAACGTGTTGGCGCTTCGACATTGAAGCAGTCTAGGTCGTTGGATGACAAGGAATACATGTGGCTTGATGATGTTTTATATTTAATTTGATACGGCTCTAGCAGAACATTCAATCGATCAAACCATAGATTTTGTTCAGTCTGACTCCGACTTTAAATTATATGACGATCGATATAAAATAAACGGAAATGATAAACGTTCGGATTTTAAGCATGGAAATCCGAACTTTTTCATGGCAAATTTAGATTACCCGGCGGCGGCGGGGGCGTCTCGCGGTGGGAAGCGGCTCCTCTGCCGTGCTCTGTGTGTCGTCGGGCCACTAACCGACGGCGACGGCGGCGTCTTGCGTCATTGTTGGCGTACTCCTGGATGTTGGCCTAGCTTCAAGGAAGGCCAAACGGTTCGACTTGAGCGAAGTCAAGCTGGCGGGAGGAGGCGGCGGCATTAGTGCAAGGAAGCGGTCGACGGCGGCCATCCATGCTGCCGAGGGGGCACCGCACCAGCGAGGGGATCTGTCCGCCAACGGCTTGGCGGAGACATTCGTGTGCACGGCACCGCGCTGCGAGCGCGCGTCGATCTGCGCGCAGCGCATCTTGTTGGCAGTGCACGGCACCGCTGCAGAGTGCATGTCAATGCACTTGCAGCGCATCTTGTTGGCAGGTGCACGTAGCGTGAAAGTCGGCGGGACCTCATGGAACCCGTGGGATCAAGCTCGGCGACAATGTGCGGCTCCCGGACCATCAATGCCATGGGGATGGGCCTTTGGCGCGATCGGGCGGCGGAGGCGGGCAGGAGCGGGACTTGCATGGCATCTTCTCGCAAGGCCAGTTCAAGCTTGTCCCAAAGTGCCTTATGTTCTTGAGACTCCGGCTGGGTGTCTTCCTCAGGAAACTGGAACACTAAGGGCAGACCATCATGATGCGGCATGGTGTACGTTTAGGTCAGGCTAGTTGGAGGTAGACGACAGGAGAATCGGAGCGGAAGAGAGAAGATTGTAGCGATACCGGGTAGTGCAGGGTTGATTTAAATTGTGGCGTCGGCGATATTAAAAGTGGGAGCAGTTGGGATGACGGTGGGCGGCGGAGCCTGGTCAAAGGGCTCACCTCCCGGTGAGCCTGCACAGCGGTCTGCTCGCACGCCTCCCTGACAGCAGCGCAGCGGTCTACTAGCACGCCTCCCGTCGACTCACACACTTGCTCGGACAGCACCTGCCGAGGAGAAGCGGGGACTCGTGGCGGCATGTAAACGCCCACGGTTTCAATAGTGAAAGCGTTCGCCTTAATGTGACAGGTCTTTGTTCGAAAATACCTTGGCTCTTCATTTGTGCAACTTGTCATAAGCAGCTTGTCTCAAATTGAAGAAAAAACTTACGAAGTAATATTTGTGCCATATCACATGACCGTGCTCAGTTTCAAGAATTTATGCTCAATTTTGGATTTTTTGAAATTTAAGATCCAAGATTCGAAACAATATCATAACCTGCATCATGCAATAAATTTTCAAGCTGTACATCTGTCCTGTTGTATTTCTTAAGAAAGGATTTGGTCAAACATTTTGCTTATTTAGACTTCAGACAAGTTATATATGCAGAGTAAAAGGATAATCCCTCCGTACCAGTGCATTGCCTAATATATTACCTCAAGTACTAGGCACGAACAAACGGGCTCAATTCTGTGCTCATCCTAGTGTAGTAGTAGTAGTAGTACTACTAGGCAATGCAGTTGAAGGGTGACCTTGACGAGGGGCGACCAAGGGAATTGAACCGTGCTTGGCACGGTAGGTAACGCTGTCTAGTTACTAAAGCATCCCTCCGTTGTTCATCGGTAGTCATTATGGACCGGGGACATGAGGGGAATTTCCTAGGGCTGGAATTCTGGCTGCCAGATATTTCGACTTGAAACGCGAGGCTCGACTAGTTGGGGTTGCCTAATGTGCGTACCACGCACGCCACCGAAGGACACGAGCCCGGTTTTTTAGGATCAACACAAGCCAAGGTCCGGCTGGTATGCCGTTGGGTCCTACCATTTGAGAATATGAAAGGAACCTTTTAAATTACCGAACGAATCTATGTGTATTACAATACCCGTATTTTCCTTGCAAATACTAATCTCAACGTGATAATTGATTTATGACGAGTTGTTGAATTAGAGTGAGTTTGTGATATAGTGATCTCAACGTGGATTTCACATTTCATGGTATCCCTAGTAAGTTTTCCAATGCAAATTCAAATTTAAAAGATGAACAATATGGAGGTGAGAAAACTTTGTATGTATCAAGCACATGACCACACACACACACATAGAGACACACACGCATGAACACAACAACAATCCAATAAGTATAGTGCATCTATTTTTCCAAACCATGCATGTATGACACGAATTCAAAAATACTCCTTCTATTCCTAAATATTAGTATTTTAGAGAGTTCAACAAGTGACTACATACGGAGCAAAATGAGTGAATCTAGACTCTAAAATATGTCTATATACATCCGTATGTGCCAGTATATTTGAAACCTCTAAAAAGCCTAATATTTAGTAACGAAGGGAGTAAAATGTAAGACATCCATGGTCCTCAGTTCAATATTTAAAATGAACATGAACTGAAACATGAATATTAAGTCTAGTACTACAGTACATGCAAATGTTGCGTTTAGGCGGAGCTATGATTGTCGGGGGTCAACCCCTTGACTTTAGATAAAATTGTGGAGCTTTGTTTAGGGTTGTTTAGATTATATTTGTCCCCATCCTCCCAACCACCGATTGGTTGTGCACCCCCACCCCTCCTCCCCGGGAGAATATCATGTGCCCCCATACCTTAGATGCTATATGCCGATACGAGTTGCTTGGAGTTTGTAGATCTAAGATATAGCAGCTCACATGATGTGTCTTAATATTTTTGCAGGAAACCTTGATGAGTTTGAGAATTGCACACAATTTGTACAAAAACTACTCAGATGCCCTTGGATCCCATATCCAACGACCTCAAAGCTCGTATCACCGTAGCATCTAAGATGAAGGAGGACATCATATTCTCCTGTATGTAAGAATATCATGTGCTACCACACCTTAGATGCTTTGGTGATACAAGCTCTTCGGAGGCGTTGGATTTGTGACCCAACACCTCCTCGGTGGTTCAAATGTTTTTTTGCAGAAAAGCCCCAAAAGAGTTCGGCCACTGCTTACAAGCACAAAGACTGCTCAGATGCCATTGGATCTCAGATCAAACGTGTCGTGGGAACGAACACCTATGGGACCGGCGCCCCTTACGGTTCGGCGGGGGGCGGAGATCGCATGAAGAGCGGATCGAGGCGAAGGACACGAGCGATTTTACCCAGCTTCGGAGCTCTCCGGAGAGATAATACTCCTACTGCTGCTTTGTGATTTGTATTCAGCTCTTGCTTGAGAGCGTGAGTGTTTTCTAGTTTCGAATGCTTCGAACCCCCCTACATTGCGCATGGGCCTCCTTTTATATGCTCAAGGGGTCACTGACAGGTGGCAACGTAGGCGAGGGCACAAATGTAAAAGAAGTTGTGGTTGGTACACCTACTTGAACAGTGTATCCTACCTAACCCTGACGGCAGGGGACAAGAGCATTAAATGCCCGTCTGTGTCGCCTAAACAAAGTCAGAGAAAAGGGACCGTCGGGCGCCACCGCCGCCATGATGGCACTCTTGTCGGCGCCACTTGCCACCTCGCACGGCTTGCACTGACCTCTCGCCACGCCAGCGCTACCGAGCGGCCCAGGCGACACGTCCGACGGATCTTGTTTGGGCGTGGGTACAGAGTGGTGGCTTGCCGCGGCAAGTGCCTTGCCGCGGTCGTTGTCTTGCCGCGGTCGTTGTCTTGCCACGGTCGTTGTCTTGCCGCGGTCGTTGTCTTGCCGCGCCCGGAAGCTTGTCGCTCGCTGGGCCTTGCCGGGACGCGTGGCGCGTCGCGACAAGTTCCTTGAGATGCCTCGGTTGGCCTTTCCAGCAAGCTCCTCTTGTCGGGGTCTTGTCTCCTTGTCTTGAACACTTTGTTCTTGAATGGCTCCAAGGGAACCACGGAGGACCCTGGCGGTCACCCGGCAAGCCTTGCCGCGGGGTGCTACGACTGCCCGTGCACAAGTTCGGGATACTAGGGTACCCCTACTCTAGTACACCGGCAGAGCCCCGGCTGGGCCACCTGCGGTGCCGAGAAACCTTTGTTGGGCGAGCCAAAAGCAGGCTGCAGAACACGCGGCTGGGTCCACGCCTTATCTTGCTCCGTATCCACCGCGTCCTCCCCTAACAGCACGCGTTGAATGCAGCATCGTGGGAGAGATCGTGGGTGGTTCTTTATTCGGAAAAGCGGAACGTCCGCCCCCTCCCTCTTTATAAGCAGAGGAAACAGGGGCAGTTCCTCCACCTTGCCCGTTGCTACTTCCAATCTCAGAAATCTCCGCCGCTCCCCCCTTCTTCCAAAGTCAAGAGAGAGCAGCACTCCGCCCCCCATCACCGCCGGCGTCACCAACGCCTTCGACCTCCCCCACCACCTCCACCATGGCTCCGAAAGCCGGGAAGGGTGTGAAGTTGGCCGAGGCGCTGCGGCTCGAGGCGCTGCGAAAGGAGCGGGCAACTTCCCGAGCTCGCCGCGAAGGAGCTGAGGGAGTGGTATTATCTCTTCAGTCGACGGAGACGCGAGCGCATCCAGCGCCGCGAAGGTACTCTCCGCCGCCGCTTCGAGCGGGCTCCTAACGGATACCCTTTCTTGTATTTGTTCTTCATCTGCGGGCTCTGCGCTTTTCTCCAATTCTTCAGGACATCATGAACACCTACGGGTTCCACCTCCTTGACTTCACCCCCAACGCCGTTCTGACCATGGCAGTTTTCGCGCATCTTTGCGAAAACTTTGTCGGAGTCCACCCAAACGTAGCCCTCTTCCGCCATTTCTTCATGCCCCGGGTCAAGAGAGGAGAGCCTTTAGCCGGCGGAATCGCCTGGATCTCGAGAGCTGGCAAGAAGGAAGCCTATCTGGAGGGGGAGCTCCGCAGCAAATGGGAGGAGTGGAGAGCGGAATGGTGCTGGATCGTCGAGGAGAACCCGCCGTTCTGCCACCGGCTGCGCCAAGCCCCAGCGGAAGGCGCTGCAAGCGATTAGGCGCCACGGCGCGGACGACGACAAGCTGAAGATTGCCATCACCCGGATCTTGCGCCTCAGGCTTGCCAGGCTAACCGTAGGCGCTGTTGGCGCAGATTTTCTTCGCCGCTGCATTGCCCCCCTGCAAGAGAGGAGGAGACCCGCCTAGGAGTTCGGGGGTCCAGCGGACATTATGAGGCTGCGCCCGGGCCTCAACTTCAACTTCACTGTCTTGGAGTTGGACGCGATGCTCAAGGAGCTGTTCAAGCACGATCCTCAGCATCCTGAGTGGTTCAGGCTGCCGCAGGGCATCGTCCCGTTGTGCAACAATTCCTCGCTCGATCGCATCCACGCAATGATGCCGCAGTGTGATTCGCATGGAATTGTTCCAACTTGGCAAGAGCCCACAGACGACGTCGTGCAGCAGTTCTTCGACGGCCTGGTGGAGGTGGCGGTCCGTGCCGACGAACAGAAGAGCCTCACCCGCGACACCACCGATGCGGAGATGGGGCGCATCGCCACTAGGGCGGAAGAGGCGGCGGCAGCCGCTGCCGCAGGTGAGTTGGATTCACCATGGAGGAGGCAGAGAGGCAGCGGCGGCAAGCCTTGCCGTCGAGATGAGCTTGCGGAGAGCTTGCCGCGAAGGAGAGCTTGCCGATCGGCGCCGAGTCGGCAAGCGAGCCGCCGAGGGTGCAAGCGGCCGACCATCTTCAAGCAGCTTGCATAGCGAGCTCCCAGCGCAGCCCCAGCTCCACCAAGAAGCGCCTCCGGCGAGGGACGAGCGAGGCGGCGAGCGGGTCAACAACCGCCCGCGCCCAGGACACGCTCCACCGTGACAAGCTTTGTTGCGGAGGCGTCTCACACCGCTGCGGCAACTAGGCGGGTCCTCCGGACCGCCGCTTCGACCTCTTGCTTGCCCCGCCAAGCGGTCGAGGGAGCCTACTCCTCCGCCTCGTCGCGCCGAAAGAGGGCCGGACTTCGACCTCTCCGCGCTCAGCTCCGACGAGGAAGAAGAAGAAGAGTAAGATTCTTTGCTGTACTTGTAGTTCTTCAATTTCTTGCTGTTTTTGTCTTGTATCTGATTTGCTTTACTCTGAACTTATTTTTTTTCAGGACCCTGGCCTAGAGAGCGGCGAAGAGAGCCAAGGCTCCGGTGATTGTCATCGAGGATGAGCCCACCACGACAGCAGGGGGCGCGCCCGAGACCACCTTGCCGGACCCGGCAACCACTCCGCGAAGCAGCCCCCAGCGTAAGTATCTGTTTACTTCCCGTTGTTGGGCGCGCATGGGTGCTCTTTATTTGCTAATATTTGTCTATTGGTTTGTGTAGGAGCAGAACAGCCTCACCAGGAGCAACCGGAAGCCGCCCCCGAGATGCTATCTGCTTCAACTACGCCGCCAAGGGAGGATTCCCCGGCAAGGGAGCGTTCTCCGGCAAGGAGAAGTCTCCGGCAAGGGACGATTCTCCGGCAAGGGGCGGCACAGCGACCCCTGAGGTGGAGCCCATATTTGCAGATCCCAAAGACAGTCGCCTTCTTGCTTGAAAACTTCCCTTGTGTTCTTCTTCTTCTGATCTTCTTCTGATCTTCTTTTTGGATATTTGCTTGACTTTTCTCCCTGTTTCGGCCTTCAGATCCACCTTCCACGGAGCCGATGGAGACCGAGGCCACCGGCGAGGAGAACGCGTGCGGCAACACTGACGACGCCGCCTCCACCGAAGAAGGAGCTGGCGCTGGTGAGCCTGCCGCCGAAGAGGCCGCCAAAGCTGCCGCCGCAGGAGCTAGCGAGGGATCCGGCGATCACACTGACGGCCCCGAGGCCACAGGAGTGCAAGGCGCTACGCCGACCGCTAATCCTTCCGCCGCCGCCGCAACGCCAGGCCCCAAAGAGCCCCAGCCCGGCGCCTATCTGAAGGCCGGCGATGGCGTCTTCATCAAGCTCCCCTGGGCGTCAAGCTCCAGGGCGCCGGTCGAAGGAGAAGTCTTTGACGGAGAAGTGCTCGCCTCATTGGTGGCGCTGGTTGGCGTGCCGAGCAGCGGCAGCGGCCAGCCCGAGGAGGAACAAGCTCTTCTGCGGAGGCTCTTTGTCGCTCTACGCCCGGCAAGCCAAGTGGAATCGGGAAGCGCTTGTCGCGTGGCGGGAGTGGATATTGAGAAGTATGCGGAGGAGCTCCGGAGTCACAACCAGGAAGCCCTCCGGTCCATTGCAGAGGAGCGGGCGCAGCTCGTCGAGGCGCGGAAAGCCTTCTTTCTCGAGAAGGCTGAAGCTGAAGAGCAACAATGGCTTGCCGCCGAGGAGCTGTCCGCGCGGGAAGGTGAGTTGGCGCAGCGGAAGGTCAATCTGGACAGCCACGAGGAGGAGCTTGCCGCGCGTGAGGAAACATTTGGCGGGGCTCTCAAGGAGGCAAAGGATGCTGCCGCAGCTGCTGAGGCCGCCAAGAAGGAGCTGGAAGCGAAGGTGACGCAGCTAGAGGTCGATCTCAAGGCGAGGGATGAAGAGCTTGCCGCGCTCCAGTGTGAGCGCGAGAAGGACGCCCACGCCCATGGCGAGCTGCAGGGTCGTCTCCTCGAGAAGGGCAAGGAGCTGAGCGCCGCCAAGGACTCCAACGCTGATCTTGAGTTGAAGCTGGCTACTTTGATCGAGGATGGGCCGGCGCCAAGGAGCGGGAGGTGGCCTTGAAGGAGGAGATCAAGGCCAATGAAGCGCTGCTAACGAGGGCCGCCGAAACCCAGAACACCTTTAGGGAGACTGTGGAGCTCTAGACTGAGGGTCTTGTGAACATTGCTGCAGTCATCGACGAGGAGCTGGCGCAGCTGGGAATGGAGGGTTTCGGGTACTCCTCCAACGAGAACCTCCAGCTCAGTGCCAAGCTCACTCTATTCTTCAAGGGCGTGGCGACGGCACTCCAGCGACTCCGGGAAAGGATCCCAAAGCAGCTGGCCGACGAGTCGCGCACGATCTGCGCGAGAGTTTTGCAGAAGGTGCTGGTGAAGGTGGCCTTCCGCAACCCAAGCCTCAACCTGACCAACGTCCTCAGGAAGCTGTTGGCGGATGCTGATCTGGAAGCGCTCAAGGACCTTGTCGCACCCATTGTGGACAAGGTGAATGAGTTCAAGAGGGTTGACGGCGATTGTGTAGACTAGGCCGCCCGTTTCCTCCTTTTCTTGTCGCTGCTGGTCATGTTGCGAGAACAATTTATTAGAGCTGCGACAAGTTTATCTTGTAATATAACTTTATTTTGGGTATCAATTGCTATGTTATTCCCTTTAATTGATTCCTTCCTTTGTATGTTTTTACCCTACGCTTTTAGGGAACTTGTCGGCGCGGGCACCTTTGCATGAAGGCTGAGTCTTGAACGTCAAGACTTTGTTGGCGGTGCCGCTACCGACAAGAAACCTTGTCGCAACTAGTCGCAGCACACTTAAGTTATTGAGCGGACTCGAAACAAAGTAAGGGCGCAACTAGCTACGAGTTGGTTCCTCCACGCACAGGTTCTCCATGCAAAGCACGGTCGTTCAAGGAAGATAACTTAAATTTTTTGAAACTGATTGCTCAAACTTTGGCAACTTAGCTTTTCTGTCGTTTGCGTCCCGGTAAGGCGAAACTTTCTTGAACGACGCCTGGTCCACATCATTATCTTCTCCTCCCCCCCGCCAAACTTGTGGGCGAGGGAACCTTCCTTTTGAGAAAAAGAAAGAAGAGAAAATAGAGATATGGAGCCTTACGGCTTGTTATTGCTTACCGGGGGCAGCTGCTGCATAAAATGTCAGATAACACATGCAAAAAATAGAAAGCATGAAATTGACAAGATGTGTGAAGCACATGAGACTTTATTTATGCACGGGGTCTGCGCCCGGCTTTGTACAAAGGATTACATGCAACAGCAGCAAGACTTGTACAAAAGGTGGTTGCCGGAACAGGTTCCGGCAACCGCGCCTTATGGGTAAAACTTACGAAGATGCTCAATGTTCCAGGAGTTGCTCACCGGAAATCCATCTTCGGTCTCAAGGCGGACAACACCGGGCCTAGTGACTCGTTTCACCCGGTAAGGGCCTTCCCACTTCGGCGTCAACTTGTTAGAATTCTTGGCGGACTGAACACGCCGAAGAACAAGGTCGCCTTCCTCGAGACTTCTGGCATTAACTTTGCGGCTGTGGTAGCGGCGCAAAGCTTGCTGGTATCGAGCAGCTCGTCTGACAACGAAGCGGTCTTCCTCAAGGAGCAGCGTCATCTTGTCGCAGCTGCTCTTGCTCAAGCTCATCATAGCGAGCACTCAAGGCGACCGTATCACGAGTTCCGTGGGGAGAAGCGCCTCTGCTCCATATACTAGAGCGAAAGGTGTGCGGCGATGGCTCGACTTGGCGTCGTCCCGATCGACCAAAGAACCACCGCAGCTCCTCAATCTAGTTCTTTCCGCACTTGTGCGGTAGCCGAAAATCTTGGTCTTGAGCCCGCAGCAGACTTCAGCATTTTTCCTCTCCTTTGACCGTTGCTTCTCGGATGGGCAATAAAAGCAGCGGACCTTGGCGTCAAGATCTTGGGCGTCTTGCATGAAGGTGCGGCTCGTGAATTGTGTGCCGTTGTCGGTGATGATCCTGTTAGGGACTCGAAGCGACAAACAATCGACTGAAGAACTTGATCTCTTGTGTCTTTGTCACCTTCCTCATTGCTTCCACTTCCGGCCACTTTGTGAACTTGTCGATTACAGCGTACAAGTACTCAAAGCCCAAACAACTTCGGGAAGGGCCGAGATGTCGAGCCCCAGACTGAAAATGGCGGGATAAAGGGATCGTCTGGAGAGCTTGAGCTAGCTGGTGTATCTGCTTGGAATGGGCCAGCACGCTTCACACTTGGTTACTTGTGCGATTGCATCACGGAGGCTGTCGACCAAAAGAAACCTTGCGGAAGGCTTTTAACAAGTGCTCTTGCACCAATGTGGTGACCACATATGCCTCCATGTATCTTCGCCAACACTTCGTCCGTCTTCAGGGAATACACTTCAATTTCACACCGTTGAATCTTCTTCTGTATAGTGTGTCGTCGACAAACTGGTACATACTTGATTGCCGGGCTACTCTTTCCGCTTCTTCTTGCTCTTCGGGAAGTTCTCCTGTCTGAAGGAAACAGACAATCTGCTATGCCCATGCTGGAGCTTGCGGCTCGACAACAAGGGCTAAAGGCACATATGCTGCTGTGGGAACATCCGCTTCTACGGTGAGAACCTGTGGCTCAGCCGGAGCTTGATGTTCCCTGACAAGCTTGCCGGAGCAAAACTTGTTGGGAGCGTCTGCTTCAACGGAACAAACCCTAGGGCTTGTCGGAGCAGACTGCTCCTCAGCACTCTTGGTGTTGATCTTGGGGACCTTCTTGGCGGCGGCTTCGGGGAGCTCTGCCGGAAAATAGTCACCAGAAATCAACTTCCTCTTCTTGCCCTGCCCAATTGAGGGTGTTACGGACGATTAAGTCAGTTTGAGCACAAAGATCCCTGGTTCCACAAGTAACTTAAGTGCGGCGCACTTTGACAGGCCATCGGCAATGTCGTTCTGAGCTCTTGGAACATGTTCCATCTATAGGCCGTCAAAGTGCTCTTCTAACTTTCTCACTTCATCAACGTAGGCTTCCATCAACGGACTCTGATAATTCTTGTTCACTTGGCGGATGACAAGCTGCGAGTCACCCCTGATAATGAGCTTCTTGATCCCAAGGTCTGTTGCGATCCTGAGACCGGCAAGCAAACCTTCATACTCTGCAGTATTGTTTGTTGCTTGCTCCTTGGGAAAGTGCATCTGGACGACGTACTTGAGGTGCTCTCCGGTGGGTGCGACAAGCAGCACGTCCGCACCAGCGCCTTACAGCGAGAAGGCACCATCAAAGTACATCAGCCACTCTTTGTTTGCTTCCTTGACGGGGATGCTCGTCTCCGGAATTTCTTCATCTGGTGTTGGCGTCCACTCCGCTATGAACTCTGCCAATGCTCTGCTTTGGATAGTTGAAGTGCTCTCAAATTTGAGGCCAAAGCTTGACAGTTCTAGTGCCCACTTGACAATCCTGCCTGTTGCTTCTGGATTCTACAGTATCCTCTTCAGCGGAAAGCGAGTGACAACTGTGATCTCATGTGCTTGACCGAAAAGCAACTTCTGCACACCAGAGTACCTTGACCTAGCCCCCTGCAGGAGGGAACTGACAAAGTAAATTGGGCGCAGCACCATCTTCTTCCGTATCTCCTTATGCGCCTGCGCAGATCCATCCTCGTCGGGATCAGAGCTTGTCGGCGAAGCCCCCTGCTTGTCGCTGGGTGCACTTGCCGTGGTTGCTGGCTCATCATCCGCCTCCCTCTCCGCTACTAACGCAGCACTAACCACTTGATTGGTTGCCGCTAGATCTGACAACTTCTCTTGTGGCTTAGGTGCGACAAGTATTGGAGTGGAGGATAGGTACCTCTTTAAGTCTGCGGCGCAGCCTCCGCTTCAGAGTCCATTTCATTGGACCTGCCTTTTTCAATATTTTGAAAAATGGTAGGCGCTTCAGCAGAACTTAGAGATAAACTTCTTGAGAGCAGCCACATGGCCGGCAAGCCTTCAGTACATCCTTGGCGCGCCGGTGCTTCAATCTGCTCAATGGCCTTGATCTTCTCGGGATTGGCTTCAATTCCCGAGACCACGAAGAACCCGAGAAGCTTGCCGGAGGGGACTCCAAACACGCACTTCTCGGGGTTAAGCTTGAGGTAGATCTTGTGCAGATTTGCAAAGGTTTCGTCTAAATCTTGAATTAGAGTCGCCTTGTCCTTGCTCTTGACCACTATGTCATCCATGTTGGCTTCCGCATTTCTGTGTATTTGTGGCTCAAAAGCGTAATTGACTACTCTTGCAAATATTGAACCAGCATTCTTCAAACCAAAAGGCATCCGTACGAAACAGTATGTGCCACACGGAGTGATGAATGCGGTCTTTTCCTCATCCTCTTCTGCCATGAAGATCTGATGATATCCTGAGTATGCGTGAAGAAATGAAAGCAAGTCACATCTGGCCGTGGAGTCAACAATCTGGTCAATGCGCGGCAAGGGAAATGGGTCTTTGGGACAAGCTTTATTAACATCAGTAAAGTCATTACAAAGCCTCCATTTCCCATTTGCCTTGCGCACGACTACAGGATTGGCCAACCACGTAGGATGGAGTACTCCTCTGACAAGGCCTGCTGCTTCCAGTTTCTTGATTTCTTTTGCGATGAATTCTTGGCGCTCCACTACTTGTTTCGACTTTACGCTTGGCGGGCGCGCGCGAGGACAGGCGGCAGGTGGTGCTCAATTACTTTCACAGGAACACGGGGATGTCGGGGCGATTGCCACGCAAACACGTCGACGTTCGCCCGCAGGAAAGCAACGAGCGCGCTTTCCTATTTAGGGTCGAGAGTGGCACTAATGGTGAAGGTACCACCAGTGCCGTCCTCCTTGGCGGACACCTTCTTTGTCTCTGGCGGAGCTGCATTCGTCTTCTTACACTTGCCGGTGGAGCTCGATGGTGCGTCCTCGACGGTAGCGCAGCACTCCGTAGAGGTGCGCTTGCCGGAGTGGGCATCAGAGCTCTTGCCGGACTTGGTCTTCTTCTTCCCCCCGGGAGCTTCAGCGGCGAGTGGCTTGCGATCCGCTGCGACTGCTGCTTCCCGGCAGATCTTGTCGGTGCAGATAAGAGCATCCTTCTTGTCGCCAGGGACAGAGATGACACTTATCGGACCGGGCATCTTCAGCATATTGTATGCGTAGTGAGAGGCTGCCATGAATTTGGCGAGCGCTGGACGGCCGAGTATTCCATTGTATGGCAATGGAAAATTAGCAACGTCAAAAGTGACCCTCTCAGTCCTGAAGTTCAGCTCACTGCCAAATGTCACCGGCAATGTGATCTTTCCCTTCGGCTTGCTCCTTCCCGGATTGATTCCTTGGAGCGTGCGGTCTCTTGAGCTTCATTGTCGAGGATCGGAGTTTCTGGAGCACCGCGGAGGAGATCAGGTTCAAGCCGGCCCCGCCGTCAACTAGCATCTTAGTGACCTTGAGGTTGCGGATAGTTGGTGAGACCAACATCGGCAAGCACCCGACCGCAGTTATGCGATAAGGGTGGTCCTCAATATCAAAGACGATAGGCGTGCTGGACCATAACAAAGGCTTGCGTGACTCGAGGGTGGTTCTGCTGCATTGACTTCCCGCACCCACTATTTGAGCTGGCGGCGTGAAGTATGCAGAGAAGCACCGCCGTCAACGCACAGGACCTCTGTGGCTTTCTGAAACTCCTGCTCATCGGCCTCGTCATCATCCATATCTTCATCTTTATCGTCATCTTCATCCTTGTCGCGGCCGCGGGGAGGCCTGTCTCCTTGCCGCTGCTTGGCCTTGCCGCGGCGTCCTCCCCCGCCGGGACGCTTCTTGCCGGATCGTCCAGTACCTTCTTGGGCCTTCTCCTTGTCACGTCGCTCGTACTCAGCCTTTTGCTGCTCGACAAGCTGCTCGACCTTCTTGCAGCTCTGGAGATCATGGCCCTTGGTGCGGTGGATCTTGCGATCTTGCTGCCGGAGCCGTCACGCTTGTCGGTGGCGCCACGCCCGGCTTCCTTGGCGCCACCTCCGTTGCCGGACTGCTCGACGACTAGCACATCTTTGCCTTTCTTCTTCCTGTTGTTTCGCCGCCGGTTTTTCTTTTCCGGGGCGCCATCCTCGCTGTCAGATCCTCCTGCTCCTGTATTCTCTCCGGGGAGTCTCCTCCCTTCCTCAAGACGTGCACACTTGTCGGCCGGGAATATAGCTCATCGGCGTCTCGATCTTGCACATCGCCATTTCCTCCGCATCCTGCGGTTCCGCGTTTTCGATGGAACGCGGCGATGACCGCGCAGGGTGGACATCTGAGATGTTGCGGCTGTGCCAGCTGAATCTCAATGTACTTGCGCGGGGCTCTCCTTCCTTACGGGCGGCAGATGAAGATCGCTCTCTTGGCCATGAGGCTTGTGGCGCCTTTAAAGGCGCCAACAAAGCGATAACGCAGATCTGCCGGAGGATATGGAGTTGTCCGGCAAGTGCATGAGCGAGATCGACATTGGGCTTGAGCACCGGCGGGAAGTAGTTGGCAAGGATCTTGTCGTCCGTCCCCGGCAGCTTACGCTGCGATGGTGTAGATCTTGAGGAACTCCGACGGATGCATCCTGCCGTCGTACTTCTCTGATGCGTCGGCGAAGTTCTTGGTCTTTGGGCCCATTGGACTGCCGCAGCTCCGCAGTGAGCGCAGGGCAACCTACCGCGTCACGGCAAGTCGCCTAGTTCCCTAAGCGCATGCATGTCGATGATGGGCCCGGTAGCGCGCTGGTCGGACCGACGCCGGCGCTTCTCTTTGGCGCTTCGATGCGTGTCTGGCGCCTTCTTCTTGTCGTTCTTGAAGAACTTGGCGCTGATCGCGACGAGCTCGTGGATCTGATGACCTTTGTGGAGTCGATGTCGAGGTTGACCAGCGAGTCGGCGATCTTAGCCTTCGGGTGGAGAGTGTACGGTGGTTGCACCCCATCGGTCTTATCGCCATCGGCTCGCGCCCGCAATCTTGCGCGGATCGATGCATTCGGCTGCCGTGGAGTGTCGCCGTTAAGCGAAGCCGATGAGACTCGAATGGTGGCCCTCAATCGTCGATCTTGTCGCCGTTGGAGGGTAATCCAGGAGCAGTTGAGCTCGTGCCAAAGCTTCTTCCGAAGTTTTGGGTGGCGGTGGCGAACGGTGCGAGGAGCGGGATATGCTCGGACTCCCAACTATGTTGGAAGGAGCAGGATCCCGTCCAGGCGACCGTGTCTTGCTCGTGCCAGCATGTTGGCGCGCATGCTGGTCTTGAGCATCCCGAGATCCGCCAGCTCGATCTTGGTCTAACGAACGTATGGTACCGCGAGTACCATGACGCTGTCGGTCCCGCGCCTCCTGAGATGGGCGCGGTGCATGTACGGACGTCGAGGTTTGCGCAGCCTTGTCCTTGGACCTGGCGGCGGCGTGAGCTCCCTCGTCGACGCCCGTTCCTCCGCTGGCGTCCATCCCACCACCCGTTTGCTCCGGTGGCGGTGGGATCGACGTGGACGGAGCAGCCACCTCCGAAGCCTTCTTCTTCGGTGGCATGTCGATGAAGATGACGAAGATCTAGCTCGCGTGAACGCCGGATCGGGTTCACACAACCTCGACGCCCCTACGGGCGCGCCAAAGATGTCGAGAACGAACACCTATGGGACCGGGGCCCCTTACGGTTCGGCAGGGGGCGGAGATCGCACGAAGAGCGGATCGAGGCGAAGCACACGAGCGATTTTACCCAGCTTCGGAGCTCTCCGGAGAGATAATACTCCTACTGCTGCTTTGTGATTTGTATTCAGTTCTTGCTTGAGAGCGTGAGTGTTTTCTAGTTTCGAATGCTTCAAACCCCCCTTAAGTTGCGCATGGGCCTCCTTTTATATGCTCAAGGGGTCACCGATAGGTGGCAACGTAGGCGAGGGCACAAATGTAAAAGAAGTTGTGGTTGGTACACCTACTTGAACAGTGTATCCTACCTAACCCTGACGGCAGGGGACAAGAGCATTAAATGCCCGTCTGTGTTGCCTAAACAGTGCAGAAAAGGGACCGTCAAGGGAGCCACCGCTTGCCATGATGGCACTCTTGTCAGCGCCGCTTACCACCTCGCACCGCCGGTGCCTGACCTCTCGCCACCGCAGCGCTGGAAGCGGCCCAGGCGACATCGTCGGCGGATCTTATTTGGGCGTGGAGTGCAGTGGTGGCTTGCCGCGGCAAGTGCCTTGCCGCGGTCGTTGTCTTGCCGTGGTCGTTGTCTTGCCGCGGTCGTTGTCTTACCGCGGTCGTTGTCTTGCCGCACCCGGAAGCTTGTCGCTCGCCGGGCCTTGCCGGGACGCGTGGCGCGTTGCGGCAAGTTCCTTGAGATGCCTCGATTGGCCTTCCCGGCAAGCTCCTCTTGCCGGGGTCTTGTCTCCTTGTCTTGAACACTTTGTTCTTGAATGGATCCAAGGGAACCACGGAGGACCCTGGCGGTCACCCGGCAAGCCTTGCCGCGGGGTGCTGCGACTGCCCGTGCACAAGTTCGGGATACTAGGGTACCCCTACTCTAGTACACCGACAAAACGACCTCCAAGCTCGTATCACCGTAGCTTCCAAGCTGCGATAGCACCTTATGTTTTCTCGCACGAGAGAATATGAGGTGCTCACTCACCGTAGATTCTATGGTGATACGAGTTCACTAAGATCTAACGGCCCACAGTAGGAGGTTTGAATGTTTTTGCAATATCGGTGATAGAGTTTGGGAAATCTTGTGAGAAAGTACAAGTACTACGCATGTGCCATCTGATCACTGATCATACGACCTAGATGCTCATATCACCGTAGCGGGTATTAACCTACGGGGAGCACCTAATATGAGCAACGGGGAGCTGTTGGATCGAAGATGCAGCGGCACACACAAGGCATGAATGTTTTATTTGCAAAAAAACCTTTGGAGAGTTTGGAAATTGCGCATAATTACAAATACTACTCCCAAGCCATTGGATCTCACTTCCAACGGTGTAAAAACTCGTATCACCATAGTATCTAAGCTACGGGGTGGATGTGATATTCTATGCCGCTGTCATTTTTGTTCGTAAATTTGCAAAATACGCGTAACTCGTACCGTTACTTGTCTAACCGCGCAAAGTGTTTCTTCAAAAAAACCATCCTACACTGAAATATCGGAAGAACACACGAGGGTCCCACTTGTCATTAATCAAATTTGGACCTAAAACTAACAAATCTGAAAGACGAGATTCGAACTGGCGAACTGGACTGCAAAGCGTAAGTCGATAGCCTGAAACAACAACGGTTGTTGGCTTTGTCCCATAACTTGATTTTATACATTACTTGCGTTGAGTAGAGTAGAGGGAGTGCCTCGTCAACACGTGCATGACCGTTGTCTCACTTGCTGGTGGGTCCCAGGTCTGTGATTTCAATCTCTCTTCTCTCCATCGTCTAACCTTTGCACGGGCACACACGAAGAGCGACGCTAGCTTGCCGTGGTGTTATTACAACTAAAAAAAGCTTGGAAATAGAAGAATCACCTAGAACAAGAGACGTTGTGCCTGGTCGAGACGGAGCTAACCACATCTATCCTCCGTGCCACGTTTGCATGATGAAGCTGTGTGGCTAGTGGGGTGTTTTCGACTGACTGGCTGGGTCCCGAGGTCGAACCATAGGTACTACGTCTGATACAGTATATTTTTACACGCACATTTTTCCTCCGTGGCGAGACGTGGCACACCCAACCGCGCGGTTTCGGGGTCCTCCAGGGTGGTGCACGCATATATTCTTCTTGACGTGGGACGCCCTACTGCGTGTTTTCTGGGTCCTCATCGGTCATAGCGCCGAAGCAAGTAAATGAGTCGTCAAATCATGAAAGACCACCTTTCCCGCCGAGTACATCAGTGAAGCACGGTGGCTAGCTAGTTGGGCTAGTTCGACCGATTAGCTAGGCTGCCGCCACATTTGTTTTTTCACCCCTTTTTTATCTACTTGCCATTAGGTAAATTTAAATATCCACGTGGCGTTGCTCTGGTGTTTGAGTGCGGCAGGGTTTTTATTTTTTTTGATTGACGGGAGCAGGCGCGGTAGGATTTTTAATTTTTTGATTGACGGGAGCAGGCGCGGCAGCAATTAGTCATGTTGACTCCGCCTGTAAAACCCACTGCTCCCTGATGTGAGAAGTAATCGGCTGGTGTTTTACCGTGGTGAAAACCAAAAGATTCCCCGCTCCTCGGCTGGCTCCCTCCGCCTTCCCGTAGATTGCATTGTGTAGGATCGAAAGTATGTCTAGAGGGGGGTGATTAGACTACTTGACAATATAAAAATTCAGCCTTTTGATAAAGACAAGTTTTTGGCAAGTTCACAATGATGATCAAGTCAAGTATCACCCTACACATGCAATTCTAGAGTATAGGCAGCGGAAAGTAAATTGCACATGTAGTAAAGGGAGGTGGAGAAGAGCAAACGCAATTTGGAGACACGGAGATTTTTCTCGGGGTTCTGATAGGTGGTGCTATCGTCAATCACGTTGATGGAGACTTCAACCCACGGAGGGTAGCAGCTGCGAGAGTCCACGGAGGCTCCACCCACGAAGGGTCCACGAAGAAGCAACCTTGTCTATGCCATCATGGCCTACGCCCACGGAGGGCTAGCCTTACTCGGGGTAGATCTTCACGAAGTAGGCGATCTCCTTGCCCTTACAAACTTCTTGGTTCAACTCCACATCTCGACGGAGGCTCCCAAGCGACACCTAACCAATCTAGGAGGCACCACCCTCCAAAAGGTAATAGATGGTGTTGGTGATGATGAACTCCTTGCTCTTGTGCTTCAAATGATAATCTCCCCAACACTCAACTCTCCTCACTGATTTGGCTGTGGTGGAAGAAAGGATTGAGTGGAAAGCAACTTGGGAAGGCTAGAGATCAAGCTTCATATGGTGGGAGTGGAGCAACTTGATCTCAACACAAGGGTAGGTAGTTTTCTTCTCAGAAATGTAAGGTAGGAGTGGTAGTTCTTTCTGATGGCTCTCTCCACGAATGAAGAGGGGTGGAGGGTATTTATAGCCTCCACACAAAATCCAACCGTTACACACATTTGACCAATCTCGGTCGGACCGAAGTTGACAACTCGGTGAGACCGAAAGTTCAAATCATGTGAGCGTTGGGATTTTCGTGGGACCGAAAATACAATCTCGGTGAGTCCGATTAGTGTAAAGACTAGGGCTTGCCAATCTCGGTGGGACCGACTTCATCATCTCGGTGACACCGATTTGATGTGAAGGTTCTGAAGCTTGGCAACTCAAGTTTGGTGAGACCGAGTTCGAATCGGAAAATCCGAGATTTCTAGGGTTTGGCTATATGGTGAGGTGGTTCATCTCGGTGAGGTGAGTTTAGGAAATCGGTGGGACCGAGATTACTTATGAGTGTATTATGGAAGTGAAAGTTCTTGATAGTTTAGGAGATGTATCACTAAGCACTTTGAGCAACGGATCATTATCATAACCTCATCCCTTTTAATAGTATTGGCTTTCCTATAGACTCAATGTGATCTTGGATCACTAAACCAAAAATGGAGTCTTGAGCTTTTGCCAATGCTTGCCTTAGCATTTTGAGGGTCCACTCTTCAGTCCTTGCCATACCCATATCATTGAACTTTCGAAATGATTCTCAAGAAACTATTAGTTCAATGATATATATGTTGTTATTAATTACCAAAACCACCCGGGATTAGTTGCACTTTCAATCTCCCCTTTTGGTAATTGATGACAACATATAGATCAAACTTCGACATAGGATATAATCAATGAATAATATCGTCGCTTTGAGAAGTATGTGATAAGCAAGAGCTCCCCCTAAATTTGTGCATTATTTAAGATTTGCGTTTGAATGCAAATGCACAATCGATTAGGATCATGGGTCACTCTTCCATGTCACATACATCTTGGTGGAGCGCACAAAATGATAAGAATGAATAGCATGCACCCAATCACCAAGACATGAGTAAATGGTCATACAAGATATGAATAGCATATGATAAGCATTAAGCACACATTAAAGCATAGTACGACCAAGCACTCATTAAGGTAGAATGAAACGTAGTATCAAACACACAGAATGTCTCGAAAACCAAAAGTATCTCAAAAAGACGGCAAATGAACGAAAGAGCAAAAGTGCAAAGAAGGCACTCTCTCTCTCGAAGTCCTATGATCTATACAATTTCTCCCCCTTTGGCAACAAGTTACCAAAAAGTTCGAAAAGGCATAGAGCTAAACGTCACTAGGGACTCTGCTGGCGGCTCCTATCTGGGTTGATGTTGGAGTTGAGATGGCTGCATCTGCGAAGACTTCAGCTGATGTCTGTGCTGGAGGAGTGGTCACTAGAGCTGGAGCTGGAGCAACTGATGGAGCTGTGGGAGGTCTTTGAAGCTGTAGTCTGGTGTCGATCCTTTGGAATAGCAGTGATCGGGTCTGTGGGAACCAAAGCATCTGTTCATAAGCATCTGGACTAGGTCATCCTGCATCTCATGCATGAGCTCTTCCTTCTCCCTCTTTGCTTCCTCGATATCTGCCTCAAGCTTGTTGTGATTACTTGCACTTGATCGACTTGACATCGAGCATGGATCTTGTCTTCAACAATCCTCTCAAGACTCTCCTGAGACTGTACAATGCTGGCCAGGCGTTGCTCAATCCTTTGGGTAGCTTCAAGTAGCTGTTCTCCAACACTCTTGGGTTTAGCTGCTGCTGCTGCTGCTTCCTTCTCAGCTTTGGCTTTCTTGGCAGCCTCAATCTTTGCTTGACCTTCAACTGACGTTGGATCCTCCTCATCCATCACAACAACATTGTCTTCATGCTCAGGCTGCAGTGGCAAGTGTGGTCTATCCAACAAGTATGTGCCCGTGCCAAACTTGGCATTGATAAGCATCTGAATATGCGGGGCAAATCCACACGACCTCTTCTGGTCAGCTGCAGTCCTCTTGATGGTTTCAACTATCAAGTCCATCACCTTGAAAGGTGCCTTCTCATCAAGTATATGCAGCATGTTGATAGAGTATCCTCTGATCATGCGATGATCTCCAGACTTGGGCATCAAGGTATGCCTCGTAATAGTGTTTGTGGTAGGTAGACCTGCACGGAGATAATACATCGAGCCAAGCTTCGATTCCTACATCCTTAGCTGGAACCTCTTTGTACATATTCTTCATAGATTCATGGTTCTTCTTGGGAATACCATAGACATCAACATCATCCTCTCTTGGCACTGGAGCATGTAGAAGTTCTGCCCATTCTGCAACAGTTGAAGAGAATCTTTGGCCTTCAGTCATCCATGTGATCTTTCCATCGGATAGAAATGAGCTGTGGCATAGAATTGCATAATCATTTCATCATTCCAACTGGTCAACTTCTGACCAACAAAATCTGCAACACCACATGCGGTGAAGCTCTCATGCACATGTGGAAAGAAGTCTCTGTGCTCTTCACTTTGTCAATGTATGCCCAATCAACGATCGAGTGTACGCAACTATGGGCTTCTTGTCCATCAGACAGTCTCATAGAAGTCCTGCTGCTCTCGGTGTGGAATCTTGGATCAACAGCAGTTCTTCTCCTCACAGACATATGGATCAGCTTGTCTCCATAGCTTTGAGACCTCTATCCTTCCTTTCCTTCATGTTTTCAGCTTGAGGATGAGCATCATTGTGAAGTGGCAGTTTCTGTCGAAGTTTCAGCAAAACTGGTGCCTCATCATCTGACACAGCTGGTGGCACATCATCTTTCTTCTTCTCTGAAGCTGGAATGTTCCTGACTGTTTTCTTGGGCTTAGCAGCAGGCTTTGCTGGAGCTGCCTTGGCTGGAGCAGATGGTTTGGACTTTGAAGTAGCTCCTGCCCTGATGGCATCACCCATGAGCTTAGGCTTCTGAGGAGGCTGGGGTGCTTCCTCATCATCATCTTCCTCTGCTGCTTCATCATGCACTATCCTCTTCCTCTTGGAAGTTTTCTTCACCTTGCTTGTAGTTTCCTCTTCCATACTCAGCTTCTTAGCAACAGTGGATTCCTTCACTTTCCTGGTGCCTTTCTTGGTTTGCTGCCCTTGAGGCTCTTTGGCAACAACTTTTCTCTTTGGCTTGGAGGAGACCTCTTCCTCAACAATGAAATCAGAATCCTCTTCATCAGAGTTCCTCTTCTTTCTGGCCCTGGTGGCTGCAGGAGACAAACCACTTGGTGTGCTCCTCTCACCATCATCTGATGAGCTGCTGGACTCAGGACTAGTGCCTGCCTCTGGAATATCTTCAATAGGTGACTCAGACCTATTCTAGTTGTCCTTGGCATCGACATGGTGACAACTTTGTGAATAGATAAGGTGTAAGGCGAGTAGAAGAGTTATCACAAACTGCGAAGATTTTGCAAACAAAATGAGTTCAAATTTCAGTTTTAGGTTTTCACAGAAGACATTTCGGTCGGACCGAGTTTAAAATTCGTGAATCCGAAGTGTTCAAGCGAAGCATTCACACCACTTTCGGTTGGACGAAGTGGGTTTCGTCTGCCGAAAACACTAGGGTTTCACTAAATCCTCATTTCGGTCACACCGATTTGCACAACTTCGGTTGGACCGAAAAGTGCGAGGCAATGGCCAGAGGCCAAATCGGTCATACCGAGAATGTAAATCGGTCTCACCGAGATGTGTTCGCGGAAACCTAACCCTAAAACTTTTACTCGAATCTAGTCCAAAAGACTAATCGGTGTTAGGAAGATTTCAAACGTGGCAAGATTACAGGCAAACCAAGCGTGCAATGAATCGGAGATGGGAGCACGAGTGGGATCGAAACTCACCCTAACTTGGTGGAGTTCTCTCTGGCGGCAACGGCGCTGGAGAAGATGTCCGTTGACGGCAGCGGAGACCTGCGGCAAGGCGCCTGAGCGACAACGGAGATGATCCGGAGACCACGGCGGCGGCGGCAAAGGGTGTGGGGCGAAGCGTTTGAAGTAGAAATCAACGCGGCCCTCGGGTATATATACCCCTTGTTGTCGGTGGGACCGAGTTGTAAAACTTCGGTGGCACCGAGATGGATAACTCGAGGCGATTACTCACTTCGTCACGCCGAAATTCACAACTCGGTTTCACCGAGGTGAAAACCTAGATCAATCCAAATGCTTTCGGTTTGACCGAGTTTGAGTGGGTTGGTCTGACCGAAATCACTTAGAAGGTTTTGGAAGTTTAGCCTTTGGCGGATCGGTGGCTCCGAGTGCTCCTCACTCGGTGGGTCCGAAAATGACTTGTTCAAAGTTTGTGATGTAAGCATGAATAGAATTTGAGACAAGACAACATAGATAGCTAGGGGAGGTACTTAGGCATTCTTGTCCATCCATTTGGTCAGAAAAATCAAAACGACCAAAGCAACAAATGGATGTCCTTGAATGGATAAAATCATGCATCCAACATGCTCACACAATAAGATAGCAAATGAAATATGTGTCAAACATGCACAATCAAAACTCTAGCTACTATCACACAATTTGTCGATGACTAGGTCATCTATATATGAATATATTGACTTAGGAGTCAAATGAGAACGTTTGATCATAGGTCATACTCATCGTTTAAGCACAAGTGGGGTTACCACTTTTACATAAAGCATTAATGTGTTCACATCATTTGAAGATGCTTTAGCTCAATTCTCTAGAGCAAAGCTCCCCCTAGATGTGAGAACCCCTTTTAAAGGGTCAAACTAACCTTGGGTTGTCGTAGAAGACTTCATGTAGATGTTGAAGATGTGGATGCTCAATGTTGATGAAGATCATTAAGAGTTGGGAGCAATCCTTTGGATTCGGGCACTTTCAATACCTACATGGGTTAGTCCCACAAGGAACAAACAAGGATATCCATGGACATAGATTGAAGTTCACAATAGATGATGTCCATGAAAGCAATGATTACCTTGTCCCTTGACTTACCAACAAGAGGGTTTGTGACTCCATGAACTAGTGCAAGATGTGGAAGTTGATTGCACAAGTTCTTGCCAAAATGAATGTGAGTGAAGTATGTTGGCGGAGTCACCCTCAAGAACTCTCTAGTTCTTCTTCTTGGGATCCACATCATCTTGATGGGAATCCTTGGGGTTGTAGTTGAGCTTGACGAAGTAGAACTTGGCGTTTCCTTGGGAACCCACTTGACCATGGCTTTAGGTGCTTCAATAAATGCATCAATCTCCTCTTGAAGCTTGTCCTTGCCTTTTAGCTTGTGGTCTTGTGGTGGAAGGTCATCTTGAGCTTGTTCCACATTGGAAGAAGTAGGATTGTACTTCTCCTTTTGAGAATAAACTGTTGAGTGGGATATTGACCTTCTTCCCATTCAACACCTTGGCGTTGAACTTTCGCTCAAAACCAATTCCTTGATTCTTCGGTGCCTTCCTTGCTTGCGAACAATTTCCTCAAAGTTCTTGCTTCCGCAAGGCTCTTGTAGACACCTTTCTCTATAATTCCTTTCAATAAACTATTTTCTTGCTCAAGTGTAACTTGGCTTGAAACATTGTTAGTGGAATCAAGAGAACTACTAGAAGCAACAATATTGGATTTAGCATGGTTATTGTTACTACTAGATGAAGAATTTTTCTTATGCTTGTCATGCTTAGTTTTAATAGGTGGCAAGAAATTAGACAAGAGAAGTCGTTTGGCAAGATATGAAGAACTCTTCTTTCAAGATCGTCATTGATAGCTTTTAGAAACTCATGTTCTTGCTCTAGATTGAGCTTCTCAAGCATAGCTTCTCATGAGATCTTAGGAGCTCTCTATGATCTTCTTGAGTTGTTTCATGAGCTAACTTAAGAGTGTTTAGTTCTTTAGTTAGACGCTCAATCTCCTTCATAGCATTGTCATTCGACTCTTCTCGACTATAAAGACTACTAGCATGTTCATCATTACTAGGCTCACTAGATTTATCATGTAAGAGCTCATCTTCACCAAGCAAGTCATCCTCATCACTATCAAAGTCAATAAATTCAGGGTGTGATACCTTGGGGCCTTTAGCCATGAAGCATCTTCCAATTCCCTCATTTGGTGAATCAAACAAGTCATAGGAGTTGGAGTTGGAGGATACGAGAGCAAGACCGCAACACCTTCATCTTGGCTGTAGTCGGAGTTGGAGTGATAGCTTCTTCGAATGATTGTCGGAGTCGGAGCGGAGACCCATTCACCTACATGAGCTTGATGTTTTCTTCTTGTGTAGCTCCTTGATGACTTGTCTTTCCTCTCCGAATCCTTGCTTCTCCGAGAGGGTCTTCGTTCATAACGATCATCTCTACTCCTTCTCTCTTTCCGAGGTGACTCTTCTCTTGAGCTTCTTCTTCTTGGAGATTCTTCTCTTCTCTTGTGGGGAGCGAACACTCATTTGAGTAGTGTCGGGTCTTCCACAATTGTAGTAGTTCGATCACGACTAGAAGATCTCTTTTCATCATATGATCTAGACTTTGAGCTTCTCTCTTTGCTTCTACTTTTGTAGAATTTGTTGAAGTTCTTCACCATTAGGCTTATCTCTTCATTGGAAACTAGCTTGTCACTTGAGGTTGTGGGAGCATCAATTGTAGCTTTGTAAGCACCACTTGACTTGTTGTGAAGCTCTTCCTTATCTTTAAGTGTCATCTCATGAGCAACAATTCTTCCAATGACTTGGTTGGCTTGAGATTCTTGTAGTTTGGCATCATTTGGATCAAAGTGCACATGGTGTCATACTTTCCATCCAAAGCTCGAGAATCTTCTTGATGATGAATCGATCGGTCATTTCTTCGCTTCCTAAGCCGGCAATCTCATTTGTGATGAGAGCAAGCCTAGAGTACATTTCAGCGACTCCTTCACCTTCCTTCATCTTGAACTTGTCAAGTTGACCTTGAAGAACATCTAGCTTTGATTCCTTCACGGACTCGGTACCTTCGTGCATTTCGACCAAAGTATCCCAAATCTCTTTTGCATTCTCAAGACGGCTGATTTTGTTGAACTCCTCGGGACACAAAGCATTGAAGAGAATGTCACAAGCTTGAGCATTGTTTTGCAACATCCGCAATTCATCCATTGTAGCTTCACGATCCGGAACTTTTCCTTCCTCGAAGAACTCACCTTGCAAACCAACACAAATAATGCCCCATGCGGCTGGGTTATGGCCAAGAATATGCATTTTCATTTTATGCTTCCAACTAGCAAAGTTTGAACCATCAAAGTAAGGACCTCTACGAAAATTACCCTCACTAGGCGCCATACTCTCCTAGGTTGTGAAACCAAGCTTATGGAGTCAATGCAATGGAGACCAATACAATGGAGACCAAAGCTCGATACCACTTGTAGGATCGAAAGTATGTCTAGAGGGGGGTGATTAGACTACTTGACAATATAAAAATTCAGCCTTTTGATAAAGACAAGTTTTTGGCAAGTTCACAATGATGATCAAGTCAAGTATCACCCTACACATGCAATTCTAGAGTATAGGCAGCGGAAAGTAAATTGCACATGTAGTAAAGAGAGGTGGAGAAGAGCAAGCGCAATTTGGAGACACGGAGATTTTTCTCGTGGTTCCGATAGGTGGTGCTATCGTCAATCCACGTTGATGGAGACTTCAACCCACGGAGGGTAACGGCTGCGAGAGTCCACGGAGGCTCCACCCACAAAGGGTCCACGAAGAAGCAACCTTGTCTATGCCATCATGGCCTCGCCCACGGAGGGCTAGCCTTACTCGGGGTAGATCTTCACGAAGTAGGCGATCTCCTTGCCCTTACAAACTTCTTGGTTCAACTCCACATCTCGACGGAGGCTCCCAAGCGACACCTAACCAATCTAGGAGGCACCACCCTCCAAAAGGTAATAGATGGTGTTGGTGATGATGAACTCCTTGCTCTTGTGCTTCAAATGATAATCTCCCCAACACTCAACTCTCCTCACTGATTTGGCTGTGGTGGAAGAAAGGATTGAGTGGAAAGCAACTTGGGAAGGCTAGAGATCAAGCTTCATATGGTGGGAGTGGAGCAACTTGATCTCAACACAAGGGTAGGTAGTTTTCTTCTCGAAATGTAAGGTAGGAGTGGTAGTTCTTTCGATGGCTCTCTCCACGAAGTGAAGAGGGGGTGGAGGGTATTTATAGCCTCCACACAAAATCCAACCGTTACACACATTTGACCAATCTCGGTCGGACCGAAGTTGACAACTCGGTGAGACCGAAAGTTCAAAACATGTGAGCGTTGGGATTTTCGGTGGGACCGAAAATACAATCTCGGTGAGTCCGATTCGTGTAAAGACTAGGGCTTGCCAATCTCGGTGGGACCGACTTCATCATCTCGGTGACACCGATTTGATGTGAAAGATTCTGAAGCTTGGCAACTCAAGTTTGGTGAGACCGAGTTGAGAATCGGAAAATCCGAGATTTCTAGGGTTTGGCTATATGGCTGAGGTGGTTCATCTCGGTGTGGTGAGTTTAGGAAATCGGTGGGACCGAGATTACTTATGAGTGTATTATGGAAGTGAAAGTTGCTGATAGTTTAGGAGATGTATCACTAAGCACTTTGAGCAACCAGATCATTATCATAACCTCATCCCCTTTTAATAGTATTGGCTTTCCTATAGACTCAATGTGATCTTGGATCACTAAACCAAAAATGGAGTCTTGAGCTTTTGCCAATGCTTGCCTTAGCATTTTGAGGGGTCCACTCTTCAGTCCTTGCCATACCCATATCACTGAACTTTCTAAAATGATTCTCAAGAAACTATTAGTTCAATGATATATATGTTGTTATTAATTACCAAAACCACCCGAGGATTAGTTGCACTTTCACATTGCCTTTCAGCCGTTTCACCCCCTTTGCTTCCTCTCCCCATTGCTTCTACCTGGTGCCATGGCGGCGCAGTAGATCATGGAGTCCGAGGTGAGGTGCCTAACACTGGAACTCCATGCCAAGGATGCAGAGCTCAGGGCCAAGGACGTGGAGCTCCGTGAGCTCAAGGAGGAGAGGAGTGCCATGCTCCTCCGTTATGTCTAGGAGTTCACGGAGCTTCAAAAGCGGCAGGCGTCCACCACAAAGATTCTCGAGGCCTCGGTGACATTGCTGCAGAAAGTGGGAGATATGATAGGCCGTCAGGGGAGCTGGCTGGAGCGCGAGCGGGCCGATCGTGACGAGGTCCAAGATCGCCTCAGCCACTTGGTGAACCAAGTTGCCACGCACATGTTGCGGCTGCGCGATGCCTACCGTCGTGCCAGCGCGATGATGCCGGCCGTCGGGCTAAACCCGTTCGACCACCCTGTCGACTTCAATGAGTTGCGGCTTCCTGACCTGGTCTCCTTCTTCACCTATATCTCCGAGGAGCTGAGCCGTCTCCGCGCGATGGTGGGGGCTGAGCTAGACAAGGAGGGGTTGCGGGCTGCCGTCGCTGTTGCCGGGCGAATCCTTTCAGGGCTTCATCACCGGAATCCATTCGTGCCATTGGACGCCGTCTTTGACGAGCTGGCTCTGTCGGGAGAGGGCTCTCTGATGGTTGCACCTGCATCACCAACGTCATGCGCCTCGAGAAGCAGAGGGACTTCGGTGGTGTTTAGGCGCCCTCTGCATGGGCATGTCCATGTCTTGGTGCAACATGACCGTTGGATCAAACTCAGACAGTGCAGATTAGTCACTGTAGCACAAAGCGTGTGGGTGTGTTTGGTTGCATTCTCATGTCAATATAGTTGTTTCCTCTTCATGTATTTTTGTCAACCTACTAGTGTGGACTCATGCACCCTTCATGCACTCTGCCAAACACCCAAAAGTGGGTCGAGAAGGGAACTTTTGCTCCCATCCTGTGCACCCTTCATACACCCTGCCTAACACTATTCGTGCTTCATATGGTTCATGTTTAGGTAGATCTTGTAGCACCGTACTCTCCGTGTCTTTGTGGACCTAGTTCTGTTAACATTGATCTCACTGTTCATTCTCGACCGGACAGTCGAAAAAGCGGTACTATGTTACATATAGGAGTAGTTGACATGCGCACAACATCATTCGTTATCATCATATCTTACTACACTAGCAACAAGATTGTGTAGTACTGATATATGAACCACTGCACATGCCTAGTAGTAGGAGCACTGTGTATGTTCAAGTGGCTGCGTGTTTCGCACTCCTCCGTCGTAAGAGTGGAAACGTTTGCTGTAATCATTTTTTCTTCAGAAAAACAGTGGACACGCTCTACCGTGTGGATCCTCCTCCAGCCATGCACTAAATTAGTCACTTCTGCCGATGTGTGGGACAGCAAGCACCTGGGTCCACCAGCCATGCACTAAATTACTCCATAGTAGAGGGACGGTAGACTACCCCGATTGAACCGCCGTAGTAATGCCCAATGAGCCGTCAAATCACAAAACCCCCTCCTTTCCAGCAGTAAGTTGGATGGATGAAGCAACCATCATTTCACTCTTCTCTCTCAGCTTCCTCTCTTGAAGAAACCCCCCACTCGCTTCGCTTCTCCCTCATCTCGTTCCTCCTTTCACTCTTCTCTCTCAGCTTCCTCTCTTGGATGGACGCTGGAGCACCGGCCGACGTGATGTCTATGACTCTGGCCAAAACCGTCGAGGCCCATGGTACGAAGAAGCGCAAGCACCCCGCCGAGACTACCGCAGACAAGCTCGAAGCCATCGCCCTGTCCAAGCCCCCCTCTCCGGGATCCCTCATTAAGCAAGTCCAGGTAATGTCTCTTGTTGACGATCTTTTTCTCGATCTTGATCATGTTTTTTCATCTAACATGCAGTACTAGTACTTGTAGTACAACTTTCGGGGTGATCTTGCATGTGATTTTAGTGTGCCAAATGACGGTTCTAAATTCCTCTTTTGACCAAAACATGCGAGAGGTTGACACTGATTTCCTATAGATTACTTTCAACTACTCCCTCTGTCCCAAATTTCTTGTCTTAGATTTGTCTGGATGTATCTAATACTAAAACGTGACTTGATACATCCGTATCTAGACAAATCTAAGACAAGAATTTTGGTACGGAGGGAGTACTTTATGAACATCAATGCTACCTTTGAAGAGGGTATATTTGCCTCAGTAACTTGTGTTATGGATATTGCAAGTAATCCCTCTGCTCCCATGCCTTTGAAGACATGTTCTAGTGTCTTTGTTCACTCATTTCTGTGCATATATGTAGTCATATATGGAGTATAATATCAAAAATCATCTTATATTTCTGAACGGAGGTAGTAATAAAATATGGTTTCTGTTTGAATTAGAACCAGGTCCACGGTGGAGATGGAGTTCTCAAAGTCATGCCGTGTGAACTGGAAGACCTGATGATGAGTTCTACTGCTGAACTATCCAGCTGATGTGTCCTTGTCGCCACGTGTCCTGAACTAGTGTTTTCCTGCAGCTTTGTTGTCAGGCGTGTTCTCGAGGCTGTACTTGACCACAACAATTTCCTGGCTGTGCATTCGATTACGAAGGGTTTGGTTCTTGTAAAGCTTCCCAACAAATCTGATGCCGCCTATCTTCATCATCATGTTTATGAGTGGAAAGACCACTCTGTTAGGTTCTCCAAGGTTGACAAGATGGTGATGGTGCATGTAGACATCTCACACGAAGTCCATGGCCTAATCGGTTATCTGGGGTTCATCCGTAGGTCGGTGGCAAGAAATAGTCTGCAGAGTTTAGTTAGTGCAACTTTGCTTGTCTATAGTAAGTACTATTGTTTAGTACTTGATTTGTGTTTGTGAACCCTGTATTGTTTATTAGTACTGCCGCTTTTGGTGTGTGGTCAGTCCTGAGAACGGTCTATGTTAATGTCTGTCCACTCAATTCAGTCTGTATATTTTGAAGTATCCAGATCATATTTTTTGTGAGGATGGTTTATCAATTATGGTTACACTCCAATATCTGTATGCACTGCAAGGTTTATCGCACCCACCAGGATTTCCAGTCCCATGGATCTTCGGTCCATACGATTTGTCACGACCTTTGGACTGTCCTGCTTGTGGGAGTAGGCGGGGCCCTTGCATGCCACGCGTAGTTGGACGATCAATCTTACATTTAGTACTTCAACATAGTGATTTCTGGTAAGGATTCACTCGTGTCACATCAAGTAAATCTTATTGATTTCTTGTCTAAATCTTATTGATTTAATGTCATGTTTTCTTTCTTTTCTTGCAATTTCACGATGTAGGTTTTGCCATGTGACATTCATCACAGAATAAACCGTTTGGTTTGCTCTACGATGGCTATTTTTGCAGGTTTCACTTCTTATGTCGTGTCGATGCTTGAAGGCTTCGTCCATCACTTATATTCTTGGAAAAAATTGGATCAGTCCGTTGTCGAGTACAAGCTGAATCCCTATGATGAACTGCAGTTTGGTTTAACAAAAACGCCACAATTAGTCCTTCTCGCGTTTAAAAGAAATGAAGAAAAAACTGGATCACGATCACGGATCCTAGTCAAGTTAGAAAGCTGATCACAGAAGACCAGACACGATCGCCACTGCGTCACACATTGATACCACCATCAGCAACGGATCAAGCACCGACAGTTGCTCTAGCACTGATAGCGGCAGCAGTCAGTCTGATCCAGCTGAGGATTGGGCACCGACCGCGTCAGCAGATCAGTCTGATCTACCAGAGGATCGGGCATCGACACCGGCACCTGCTCGACACGGCACCAGCTCTCTGAGGAGCACCATCTCCAAAGCAGCAAAGCAGCTGACCGACACTGCACCAACACTTGCACTTGCATTTGCTCCGGCCCGTGCAGTTTTACCGGCAACAGACTGGGCTGCAGTTCGCACTTCATATACCAAAGTCCTTACAAAAGCCGACATGTCCACCTTCTTGGTAAGCATTGGCCGCCCAAGTGCTTCATTCTTTTTTCTTTCCATGTTGTTTCACATGATTCACTGTGTTGATCTAACTGTTTGGGTATGTCTTATTGTTTGCAAACAAAGAATTCCTAGAGCAACGAGGGAGTCGTTCAACAATCCGGGCGACCGCGGCCAAGTTTCTCTTACCATGCGCAGCCTTGGTGTGAATGAACCTGCTCAATATACCGTAAGTACAAAGGATGGTCGCATGATGATTGATGCTAAAGGATGGTCAAGGTTCAAATCTAAATCATATCTTGCGGCAGGGGATGATGTCAAAATCGAACTTTTTCGGCAAGGAGAGCTGGTCAAAATCAACTTTGAAATTCTTTAGTAGCAGCACGCAACTGCCAAACTGATCTATCCTCCGAGAGATTTTGATGTAATAATCTGGCATGGTGAAACAAGTGTCTTGTGTGTATAAGTAGTACGACAGTATTATTTATCACATGGTATATCGTTGATAGAATTGCAACTATGATTGCTGGTTAGGAACTGTCGTTCGATTTCATTCCAACACCTGTCGTGCTTTATTCAATTTTGTGTATTCGCCTTGCGACAGCATCTAAAACAAGCGCCGTACCAATCGCTTGGAATATGAAAAGCGCTCAGGTAGAACACATGGGCCCCCAAACATGCAGGGTCGGCCTGCGGCCCAAAGTCCAGAACCGTGAGCCTATCTGAGTATTATATTCTCAGCTGAACCCCTATAATGCCCGTGCGTTGCAGAGGGAGTATATTTCTCGGCAAGGTGAGCCTGTCTGTGATATAAAAGATTTGTATATTTCTTTACAGAGGGAGTATCTCTCTATCAAAAAATATATTTATGTGTAACTAGTTACTCCTGTCTTTCTACTTCCTTTCGCTGATATGTGGGGCAACCGGCAACGGGGTCCACGTGCCATATGCACAAATTAGAGTGCACAACTTCATGGTAGACACACCCCGGTCGTAGCGCCACAGTAATGCCCAATGAGCCATCAAATCACAACCCCCCTTCCAGCTTTAGCAGTAAGCTGGACGGACGAAGCAGCAATATTTCACTGGGCCTGAATCCCCATCTCCCTCGTCTGCTTGTTCAGAGAAAACCCCCTCTCGGCGATTGCATAGGGTTTTCTCATGGAGAACCAGGTACGAATTCTTCATCCATCCCCGATAAATCCAAGTCCCTTGGTCGCAGGTAATCCTAGGATGGCAGCCGCCGCCGTTGATGCATTTTTCTTCCTACTGAATCTAGTGTGTTTCATTTGCGATTGCCCAAAGTGTAGTACTCTCTGGTTTCTGCGCCCTCGGCGAGACGCCACACTTGTTCCTTCTCATCCTAACACAACATTTTGAAATGCGCACAGTATGTTCCTAGAATCCTCTTTTCTATCCGGGAGGGTGGGGTTTTTTTGAACATGCTGTGTTCTCGTATTATTTTTCCTGCAGTGTATTATTTGCTCTGCCAGAACACATGTACTCAAGATGCTCGGCCTTGCCATAACTGAATACACTAGTTTAATGGTCACAGTGAAGACAAGCCGTGGATATAAGTTCCGAGTTGGGTTCATGAACCAAGAAGATCGTTGATTTTTTTATGGCCGAACTTGGATAAACTTTCTCAAGTGTTACGGACTGAAAGTTGGCGCACGAATGTTGATGGAAATAGCAGAACCTGGTCTCATCTTCACTGCGATCTTCCACCCCGACGTTGTTCCAATTGTTCATCCATGTTAGTTTTGTATCTGGTTCTTGCATGTTGCCTCGATTACTTCTTAATCCACCTATTCTGTCTAACTAGTCACAATTTAACTTTAGAAGTAGCAACGAATCTCTCATGAAGATGCTACTTCTAACTAATATTTTCTTATAATTGGTGGCACGTGTAGGTTTTTCAGAGTTAAGCAGTCTGCTCGTTTGTTACTCTGTAATAACTCGGCTGTTACTGATGGCACTAAAGTTGACTGGATCGACATCCACAAGTTCCTACACTTTATTGATCGTCTTGAGGTCCTTGTGGGGCGTTTCAATGGTGGAAGGCCACGTGGGATATGTGTGCCACTGCTGCACTCGTTGAATAGGTCCAAGCGTGCCGAGAAACTTATGGTATGAGCTGTTTTTCGTTATATATGTTGTTCATAAACTATTGCTTATACACGTTTTCTGGTGTGATCTTCTTGAAACGAGGCGCCAGATTCTATTGTCCCTATCTGAGATGCACGCCATGGTCGGGTCAGACTTGCGCTTGGTCACAACATGATGTTTATGTCGACCTACTCAATTCTCCTTAGAGATGAAAAGATACTTATTCATGGGTGGTCTCAAATAATGAAGGCCCGTCCATCTTGGAGAATAGGACAAAAGATTATGGTCATGCTTTTCCATGGCTCTAAAGCGAATATCCTGTTTATTGACCATGTTGCGAGATGAAGCCGCTTTTAGAAGGTTGTGGATGTGCGGGGTGGCGCCTGGGCCTTGTCCTGGGGCTTGGCGGCCTCACCCTTGGTTAACTGTAGGCAAAGTAGCACTTTCAAGGCGTGCTTTGTACGGTTGAACCTGTATAAGTACTCACATTGCTTTCGGCTTTGGTTGTTAAGTGCCCCTGCTGGTTTCAGTTAAGGTTGTTAAGTACTCCTGCTGCTTTTACAGTCTATCGTGTTTCTTCAGTCCTGTCTTCCTCCAGCCGCCAAAACCAAACCAGCGCCGGCGAGGCCGCCTGCTTCCGCCTCCCATGGCTGGTTACGACTCAGCGCACGCATAGCCACCCCACCGTCTCCTAAATCGTTAACGCCGACATCCTCCGCGCACTTTGGTGCGCTCGCCGCGGCGCCACCCTCTCGCGTTGTCAACATGGTCAACAAACAACAGGAATCGGCAGAAGTACGTGGAGAGGATGATAGTAGGGGCCCACCATGTCAGCGTATGGAAAAATAAAATGCTTCCTCCTAGTGTTTTCCTGGCATCTGGGACCCACGACATTGTGAGCGTATATAGTCAATAGACAAGAGAACAGCGCAAGATCGGCTGACACCTGGGACGTAGCTACTCGAGCATTATTTTTTTGTTATTGTTGAGGCGGGCGGGGTTTTGGCGGGTTGTGGCCCGTCTAGCCCAGGCTTATATTTTATGTTCACCATGTGACCCACCCAGCTATTTTTTGTTTGTGAAAATGAGCCCAGTTTATTTTTTCTGAAGAATACCCAATCCAAGCCTACTTATTCTTCTACACCCTAATGGGCTGCAACTCTTTCAAGATGCCTGCAAATCTTGAAAGTGATATGAAATGGGTTGTAAATATAAAAACAGATGACAAATTGGCAATTACTTTATAATTTCTGATTTTTTTCACATTTTCAAATTCCTATTTCACTGGGCATTAACCTAATTTAAATATATCTTCAAAGTACTTTAAATCTAGCTCGACATTTCGGTATAAAAAATAGTTTGGAACCCACAGAAATATGCGAAATTGGCCCTGGTCAACCAAAAAAAAGACTGCAATAAATTGTATAAGAAGTTGCCATGAGCTATATATAAATTATTAAAAAAAGATGGAGTGGTCTGACTTGTGGGCCTGTTTAGTTGACGCGTATGCAAGATTTTTTTTAGTTATTATATACGTCAACAAACGATTCTAGCAGACGTAACCGTTGGATGTCAATCCAACGGCGGTCGTGTTTCTTCAATCTCTGATCTTCTTGCTCCAGCCGCCAAAGCAGCGCTGGTGGGACCGCCTGCTCCCGCCTCTGTGGCGGTTGTCTTTGCCGCTGAACCTCGGCGGCCCCTACTACTCCCACCGCTAGCCAGGGCATCCCTCTACTCACCCACACCCCCTGTTATTCTGCGGCGACGACAGCCTCACACCGCAGCCGAACCGGTGAACCCTCGTACTCCTCTCCGCGCAAGCTTCCACTACCGCGTCTTCCCCGGCTCCGTGTTGTCCCCTTCTAGGCCTCACCGTCATCCACCGTCGTGGTGCTCTCGGCGCGGCGTGGTCAATGTGGTCAACGACCAACTTCCATCGGAAGAGTACTGTACGTGGAGAGGCTGACAGCTGGGTCCACGGCAGCTGCAAGGAAGTGCCTCCTTATTACGCAGAAAATAATTATTCCTCCACCTGACAGCAAGGACCCACCGGACGGGCCACCAGTATTTTCGCGGAAAAAACGTTCCCCCCGCTGTCAGCTCGGACCCACCGGAAGTGCCTCCTTATTACGCACAAAAAAATGAATACCCCCTGCTAGCCGGGACCCACCTTGGTGGGAGGCGGACTTGTGGGCCTACTAAGTTGACTGGGACGGAGGCCTTTGTCAACTTTAGTCAATATATGAACGATTCTAGCTCCAGTGACCGTACGATGTCCATCCAACGACTGTAGTGCTTCTCAACCTCTGGTCTTGCTCCAGCCGCCCAAAGCAGCGCCGGTCGTGCCGCCTGCTCCAGCTGCCCATGGCCGGCTGTGATGCTGCAGAGGCCTCACCGCCCCCTACTACTCCCACTGCTAGCCAGGCCATCCCTCTACGCACCCACACCCCCTGTTATTCTGTGGCGACGGCAGCCTCACACCACAGCCGAACGAGTGAACCCTCATACTCCTCTGCGCGTGGGCATCCACTGTCGCGTCTTCCCCGGCTCCGCGTCATCCCCTTCCTAGGCCTCGCCGTCGTCCAACGCCCTAGTGCTCTCGGCGCGACGTGGTCAACGTGGTCAAGGAACGGCTTCCATCGGACATGGACGTACATGGAGAGGCTGACAGCTGGGTCCACGGCCGCAGCAAGGAAGTGCCTCCTTATTACGCGCAAAATAATTATTCCTCCACCTGACAACGGGGACCCACCGGACAGGCCACCATATTTTGTGAAAAAAACGTTTCCCCCTGACTGCTGGGACCCACCAGCTACATCTTCGCACGCAAGGAAGTGTGTCTGAAAAAAAACGATTTGCCCCCCTGACTGCTGCGACCCACCAGCTACATCTTCGCACGCAAGGAAGTGCGTCCGAAAAAAAAGATTCGCCCCCGAGTGCTGGGACCACCAGCTACATCTTCGCACGCAAGGAAGTGCATGACAGTCGGGACCCACCTGGTCGAAGCGTACGTAGCGTTGTCATTCTGGTCACGAACGTGTACGTACATACTGGTGGATGTAGAGGCGCGCACGTGTCATAGTAAAGGCGCGCACGTGTCGTAGTAGAGGCGCGCACGTGTCGTAGTAGAGGCGCGCACATAGCATGTACACGTACGTACAACGGCCAGGGTGCAAGAAAGAAAATATGGCCACGTATGTGTACATATGGGCGGGGTCTCGAATGCCTACTCGCGCATACGTACGGCCAGGGCTCGTGTACATGGTGGGTCGGAATGCGGCGTCATCGTCGTGTTCATAGGGAGCCAACCGGCTGGGTAGGAACGGAATGCGTCGTCGTGTTCATCGGGAGGGCTTGGACGGAACAGGCGATGGAAAAGAGGCCTGGCGTACCGCAGAACGGAGGAAACGGCCTTGTGTTCGACCGACCACGTTCGAAACAGGATCCTGTTCATCGAGAGAAGTGCGGCGCATCGCAAACGGAGAAGCGGACCTCCACGGTCAAAGCGAGGGTCTGTTGATCGGGAGGGTGTGGCGTATCATAAACCGGCAAGCGGACCTCCTACGGTCAAGCGGGGTCTGTTGATCGGGAGGGTGTGGCGTGCCGCAAAAGCAGGCCAAGCAGACTTGTGTTGGAGTGCTACGGTCAAGCAGGGGTCTGTTCGCCGGGAGGGTGTGGCGTCTTGCAAAAGCAGGACTCCACGGGATACTGTTCATCTCCACCGTCGACCTCCTCCAGCCTCCACGGGCTCCTGTTCATCCAGCCTCCACCGCACACTACTCCACCGGCTACTGTTCAACCACCCCTCCACGGGCACCGCTCCACCGTCTACTGCTCATCCAGCCCTCCATGGGGTCGCGTCTGTTTATCCGGAGAAAGCACGGGTCTCGCATCCACCCCCACGCTCCACTGTTCATCCACCCCCATAGCGCTCCTTTGTTCATCTGATCGATCGGCTTGATTAGCAGCGATGAGCGAAGAATCGCTCGATCGGGTTACCCAAAGAGACTCATCAGAGAGAAGCCCAAGACCAAGCATGAAGATGGCGATTCAATATGGGGCTTAAGGCCCATAGGCAACTTAAGGCCCGTTGTAGTAAACCGCCATGATAGCATGACTTGTAACATAAGGTAGATTTAATTAGTCACCGAGCGGACCTTTGTTTATGAGCGGTCGGGACTGTAGGTAATGTAGGCGTCAACTCGTGTATATAAGGGGACGACCTGCTGGCAACTTAGGGCAAGAAACAACTCATCGAGAGCCGGGCGTAGCGTATCTCGCTCCCTGGTCATCGAAACATCAATACCAACCCAACTAGACGTAGGCCTTACCTGCACCATAAGGGGTCGAACTAGTATAAAACTCTCTCGTGTCCTTTGTCCCGATTTAACCCCTTCAAGCTTCCTAGCTGCGATGGCTCCACAACTAAGTCCTTTCACGAGGACATCTGACGTGACAATTCCATGAAAGTTGGCACCCACCGTGGGGCTAGCACACGGTGGATTTGAGTTCTTGAAGGTCAACTTTGAAGGGCTCAAGGGATACGTAGTGGGCCGGATGACCAAGAGTCGTTGTCGGTGTCAAAACCGGCGGATCTCGGGTAGGGGGTCCCGAACCGTGCGTCTAGGCGGATGGTAACAGGAGACAAGGGACACGATGTTTTTACCCAGGTTTGGGCCCTCTCGATGGAGGTAAAACCCTACTCCTGCTTGATTAATATTGATGATATGGGTAGTACAAGAGTGGATCTACCACGAGATCAAGGAGGCTAAACCCTAGAAGCTAGCCTACGGTATGATTGTTGTAATGGTTGTTCGTCCTATGGACTAAAACCCTCCGGTTTATATAGACACGGAGAGGGCTAGGGTTACAGTCGGTTACAATGGTAGGAGATCTACATATCCGTATTGCCAAGCTTGCCTTCCACGCCAAGGAAAGTCCCCTCCGGACACGGGACGAAGTCTTCAATCTTGTATCTTCATAGTCTTGGAGTCCGGCCGATGATGATAGTCCAGCTATCCGGACACCCCTAGTCCGGGACTCCTCGGTAGCCCTGAACCGGGCTTCAATGGCAGCAGTGCGGGCGCGCATATTGTCTTCGGCATTGCAAGGCGGGTTCCTCCGTATAATTCATAGAAGATTGTGAACACCAGGATAGTGTCCGGCTCTGCAAAATAAATTCCACATACCACCATAGAGAGAATAATATGTACACAAGTTCAATCTGGCGGCGTATTTTGTGGCGTGGCGTCACACCACTACCAAGCCTTTACTTGAATCGCTTTTGATTATACCACCTCGGCGGGTTTAGCAAAGCGGTTTCCTTGCACGTCTTGTCGAGCAGTAGATCGTGTTCCCCTTATTCGGGATTCCCATCAATACAGACGTGGGTAACCCAACGCGCCATTGATTGTGGCGCTTGGGAGATAGCGAGTTTTACCGGGCGGTGGGGGCGTATAGTCTTCGTCCGCCCATATATAAGGGATAAGGATCCACCTTTTTACCTCGCCTTCTTCCTCCTTTGCTTATCCATCTCCCGCTTTCGAGCTCCAGCGCCCAAGTCCGCACATCTCGCCTCAACCTTCTCCAGCCATGTCCGGAGGGAGGCAAGTGGATGGCCTCCTCCGTTCGGAGGGCACATCGAAGCTGCGCTGCGTCGGATACTGTCCAGCGACATCGCGCACTGGCTGCCCGACGAGGGGCAGCTCATCCCCACCCCCAGGCCCCATGAGAGGGTCGTATTTCTTCCCCACTTCCTCCGCGGACTGGGCTTCCCACTTTACCCTTCGTCCGGGGGCTCATGTACTACTACGGCCTGGACTTCCACGATCTGGTGCCAAACTTCATCCTCAACATCTCGGCGTTTATCGTCGCGTGCGAGGCCTTCCTCTGCATCCAGCCCCACTTCGGCTTGTGGCTAAAGACCTTCAATGTCAAGCCGAAGGTGGTGAAGGGCGTCCAAGCGGAGTGCGGAGGCGCCATGGTGGGAAAAATGCCCAACATCACTTGGCTTGAGGGTGCCTTCGTGGAGTCCATCAAAGGGTGGCAATCGGGGTGGTTCTACATCACCGAGCCGCGTGACCCTAAATGGGCAGCGGCCCCCGAGTTCGGATCTGGCACCCCCATGCAGCTCACCTTCTGGAAAGAGAAGGGCTTGCTATGGGGTAGTTCGGAGGAGTGACCATACTCGATCCTGTCTCCGGACCACGGTGAACAAGAAGCTTAAGCTTGTCAACATGATCCAGTCATGCTCGTCGCGGATTCTCCCCGCCAAAGAACGGGCTTTCAATTTGTGGGAGTTTGATCCGGCACAACACGGACCTTGGCGGGCTCTTGACCACGACATACAAAGCTGCACGGAGGGTGCTGTTCAAGGGCGGGAAGCCCCGCATCCGCGAATGAAGATCGCAGATTCAAGACGCTTGCGCCCGACGGCGAGGTAAGCTGCGTTATCCTTTATGGGACACTCATTTATTTCATAGTTTGACTCTATGTGGGATCTAAACTCCCAATGCCTTTAACAGGGTGGCGAGAAGACGTCCGGACGGGTTAACTGTCCGGCCCCTTCGAAGACCCAATGGACACCCGTTTGACGGGCTGCTGGTCCGGCACTTTACGTGGTGCCGGAGAAGAAGGCCAAGAAGAAGGCCACGGGAACCCGATGGAGTTCCCGGCGTCAGGTGGTATCGGACTCATCGTCTGATGACTCGAGGTGGACTCCTCCCCGAGGACGAGGAGGAGAAGAGAAGACTCCCTAGCTTGGGAGAGAAGAAGAGGAAGGCTTCCCGGCGAGGGAGGCGAAGGGTCAGAAGGGAAGGACCCTTCCTCCGGACTGCTCCGCCAACGCCGGCGACGGCGATGAGGAGTGGCCCTTAAGGGCCAAGCCCCTGGCAAGATCTTAAGTATCCGGATTCCTGAATGATTTATAATTTTTCCTTCTGCCACGCGGTGTCTTTCTAATGCCGCATACAACTTGTAGTCTGGCCAAGGACGATCTTCCCGCTTCGTCGAGCGGGTCCTTGGGCACGTCGGATATGGATTCCCTTCCGACCGCCTCCACTCCTCGTGACGCTGACGACGCCGAGGTGGGATCCCAGGAGGGGACCCATCAGGAGGAGGAGGCTCCAGAGGTGCCGCAAGGCAACCTCCCGGACTTCGCACCGGACTCCGCACCGGAACCTGCAGTGGTTCCGGAGTCCGGCAGGTGGCCCCTTCGTAAGAAGGGCAAGACTGTGACACCGGCGGCCTCCGTCCAACCGAAGGCGCTGGATAACTTGTTGGAGGCGTTCAACGGCGCTTCCATCAAAGAAGAACACCGCACTATTATAAGTGCGGTGATTGAAAAGGTTCACTTCGCCAAGAGCGGTGGCCGAAGCTGCAGCAGCCTTCTAACGAGCTTTGAGGTAAGAACTTTAAGACATGTAATATAATACCGCATAGACGGTAGCCCACGATGCTCGGTTCGGTGTTGGAAAGAAAAGCGGATGAGGATCTTACAAAGATATCTGCAGGAGTTCTAAAAATATGTCAATATGGGATTGCAGGCTGCGCTGCTTGACCTCTACCAAGACTGCGGAGGTTGATGCTTTGAAGCAAAACCTCGGCGGTGCGAGCGGCTTCGGCCGTGCCAAGAAGCAGCTCGAGGACAAAGAAGGTGAGTAACACCGTATTAAATTTGTACCTTCTGTAAAAGGATTTTGGTTGCAAGATAAATAACAAGGATAATGTGGGTACTCAGGGGCCCGCGAGCGAGTGGCGACCCTGAAGGAGGCCGTGTCCGTGGCCGAACTGTAACGCCCCGGATGCAACTTTCCATATTCGTAACCCCAACTCTTGCCTTTTCCAGAGATGCCATATGTTATTTTCCTCCGTGGTTGGGTTTTTGTTTTTTTGTTTGCTTTTGTTGTTTTTGTTTTGCATTTTGTTCATGTCTTGCATTTCATCATCGCATCATTCGCATTGCATCGGCACTCCGTTGCCGTCATATTTTAAAACTTGCATTCGTTCGTCGTTGCCGTTTCTCCCTTTGCCTTCATCACCTTCCCTCGGATCGCCTTGCCCGCGCTGACCGTTCCAGACCAACCAGGTTTTGCTTCCCTCTTGACCGTGACCACCTAACCTCTCTTGCCAGCTCGCAGCCCCCTCACGCGCGCGTCCGAAACTCCCCCGAACATGACCCATTCTGTCGTGACCATTGGATTCGGATCATCCCCAAACATCTACAAAATATATCCGGTTTCTTATTTGGGCCACCTAACCTATTTATTCTCGACCGCTCGATTTCGATAGGACGGACCAGATTAGTCCCTAATCTAACCCGCAGGCTATATATAAACTAGTCCAACCCTAATCTTTAGGAGGCATGTCCCATCCTTCCGTGTCCGTCGCCGCCACTGTTCGCGGGATCCCTCCCGATCCACCTCGTCTTTAGCCACCCACCAACCAGAGCAACGCTCGATCCTCTCTGTCCCATCCACCTCAGTTCCACCTCCCACGCGCCCCTGGCTCCTGCCTCCTCCCTGGCCGAGGACAGCCACCATCGGAGCTTCGCCCCGCCGCTCCGGCTAGCGAGCCGACACCGACGAGCACCAGCAGGGCCGCCCTCTCCTTCCCTGTCTCTCCTTTCTTCTCCTTCCTCCGATTTCTTTCTATCAATCCGCTCTATGTTCTGTTGCCATGGACAGGAGCTCGCCGTCGCGCTGATTTGTTTCCACCGGCGTTCGAAGTCCCCTGGAAGCCCGGATCTGGTACCTGTGCGCCGGACCCGTCCGTTCTCCTGCGCCCGTTCGTTGCCCCGCTGCCATCTCCGGCCTATTCCCGCCGGTTCCGCGTCGTCGCCTCCCCACCATGGCCGCCCGAACCCGAACCTGAAGCTCCATCTCTGCCTCGCTCCACGCCATCAGGGAGTCGTCGCCCTGCCAAGTCCCTCGCCTCGCCGCCCCGCCGCCTCGCTTCGCGGAGCTCGCTCCAGCGCCGCTCGCAGCTCAGATCGAGCGAGAGGGCAGCGCCGCGACCGCTTCGACTGTTTGTTGACCGCGCCTCCAGCGCGCCAGGCGCGTCCTCTTCGTCGATTGGCCGAGGCCACATCCCTCCTCCACAGATCCAGCCGGCCCGCTTGCCCCGCCGACTTGCTGCCTCCACCGAACCGGGCCAAGAGCCCATGGGTGAGCAGCCCCTCTCCAGCACCTCTGCTCTATTTCGGGCCGGATTTGGCCCATGCATGTTTTTTTCCAGATCTGCGAATTTAGGATTTTCCAGGAGATTGCCAATTTTTCAGAAAACCCCTTAATGTTCATGCATCAATAATTAATTAACCATGCATCGGATTAAAACAAATTATATATGTAAAATGCTTAGAATTTTATGTAGTTTCACAATATGTTGCTGTCATCCATGTTTAAAATGATTAAACCTGCTGTTTGCATTAATTTGCTAAAATGCCATGTTAAAATGATTTATTTCATAACTAAATAACTGTAGCTCGGTTTTAAATAAACTTTATATGTAAATGGGGTGGAAAAATGCATAGATTAACATGATGCACTTACTTTTGCTGTTTAACAACTTTAAAATATGTTTTAGGGCAGAACAGTACCAAATTCATAATTTGCATATGGGGATTTTCCGGAATTGTTGTTTGTACTTCCGGCCTCATTTAAACTTGCCTAGTTAGGTAGTTTCATTATGCTTCACCCCTTGCCATGTTTAATAACATTTAATATTGTTGAGTAGCTTATAACGAGAGAGAACTAAATAATTGATGTGGTGTTTTGTCAATATGCAATTCGTTTGCATATTGAGCTCCACTAACTTGTAGTATTGTTTGTTGCACTTTGCCATGCCATGCCTCATTAAACCGGACATGCATCATACTTGTTTGTGCATCATGACATGTTTATGCTTGTGTGTTTACCATTTTGTTTGCTTCTTTCCTGTTTGCTTCTCTCGTTAGCTTCGGTTTCGTTCCGGAGTTGTGAGGATTCGTTCGACTCGTCCGCTTGTCTTCTTCATGGACTCCTTCTTCTTCCTAGCGGGATTTCAGGCAAGATGACCGCTACCCTGGATCTCACTACTATCATTGCTATGCTAGTTGCTTCGTTCTATCGCTATGCTGCGTTACCTATCATTGCTCTTCAAGCCTCCCAAATTGCCATGAACCTCTAACCTTTGACACCTTCCTAGCGAACCATTGATTGGCTATGTTTTGCTTTGCTCAGCCCTCTTATAGCGTTGCTAGTTGCGAGTGAAGTTGAAGATTTCTCCATGGTGGGATGGGTTTATGTTGGGATATCACAATATCTCTTTTATATTATTAATGCATCTATATACTTGGTAAAGGGTGGAAGGCTCGGCCTTATGCACGGTGTTTTGTTCCACTTGCCGCCCTAGTTTCCGTCATACGGTGTTATGTTCTGGATTTTGCGTTCCTAACGCGGTCGGGTGGTTTATGGGACCCCCTGACGGTTCGCTTTGAATAAAACTTGTCCAAAGAAGGCCCAACCTTGGTTTTACCATTTGCCTCACCACCACCTATACCCTTCCTTGGGTCGGACAACCCGAGGGTCATCTTTATTTTAGCCCCCGGGCGTTGCTTGTCTAAGTGCTGGTCGAACCGAGTAACTCGGGGGCCCTCGGGAAACTTCGAGTCTGGTTTTACTCGTAGGATGTCTCATTCGGTGTTGCCACGAGGCGAGATATGTGCAGCTCCTATCGGGATTGTCGGGTCATCGGGCGGCTTTGCTGGTCTTGTTTTACCATTGTCGAAATGTCCGTAAACCGATTCCGAGATCGATCGGGTCTTCTGGGAGAAGGAATATCCTTCGTTGATCGCGAGAGCTTATCATGGGCTAAGTTGGGACACCCCGCGGGGTTTAAACTTTCGAGAGCCGTGCCGCGGTTATGTGGCGATGGGAATTTGTTAATGTCGGTTGTAGATAACTTGACACCAGATCCGAATTAAAACGCGCATCAACGGCGTGTGTAGCCGTGATGGTCTCTTCTCGGCGGAGTCCGGAAGTGAACACGGTTTCGGGTTATGTTTGGCGTAAGTAGGTGTTCGAGGATCACCTCTTGATCATTGCTAGCTTCACGACCGTTCCGCTTGTTTCTCTTCTCGCTCTCATTTGCGTATGTTAGCCACCATATCATGCTTAGTCATTTGCTGCAACCTCACCACTTTACCCTTCCTTTCCCATTAAGCTTTGCTAGTCTTGATACCCATGGTAATGGGATTCTTTGAGTCCTTGTGGCTTCTGATTACTACAACAACGATTGCAGTCGAGTTATGTGATGATCATGACACGAGAGTGATGCTTGCTTGCGTTGAGTTCTTCTTACGCTTCTTCGATCGGGGATAGGTTCGGTCGGCAGCACTGGGCTAGCGAGGTGGATATTGTTTGAGTTTTGTTTATGATTCATCCGTAGTCGGATGTTGTTCTTGTATGTTGTCTTGTTGTATTCATGTGACATTGTATGTATCGGATGTATCCCCACTATTATGTAATGTTGATGTAATGATATCCACCTTGCAAAAGCGTCTTCAAGATGCGCTTCTATCCTTAGTGGGACCTTGAGTTCCTTTAGGATAGGGTCGCATCTTAGGCGTATTTATGAACGCATAATCTTGACGCTGAACGAGCCGAGCAAGAGAAGCAGGAGGCGGGTGGCGGAGGTGCAGCAAGAGCTCCGTGCTCTCATGGAAAAACATGAGGGTTTGGGCGCGACTCAAAACTTCGAGTCCGAGCTTGCATAGGCTCTTGAGGCGCCAAAGCCGCTAAGGCGAAGCCCACAAGGCCCTCCAGAGATCGAGGATTTGAAGAAAATAGCAGCGGGTAAGGCATTTTTCATGCAAAGCAAGCATGTGAATGTGAATTACCTATTACTTACTGAATTTGGAGCTCTCGGGGAGCATTGCGGATCTGCCCACAGTGTGTCGATCTTGCCGCTTTCACCGGGCGAGGAGGGGAGCTCGGCGGAGAAGGTCTTGATCTCGATATCTTCGAGGCGGACATCCGGTGCCCCTTAGCGACCAGTGAAGTAGGTGGTCGAGCTCCACAAGGAGCTGAGCAGGCCATGAAGGGCCTCATAGTTGTTTGTGGCCCAAGGAGGCCATTTAAGGAGCTACTTGCCTGGTACGGCGGTAATTTGGTGGATCGTGTCCCTAGGTTGAGGTCGTCAAGCATTCCACTTTGCATTGAAGGTGCCGTCGGTCCCTTGCCCGTGCAAAGGTGCCTTTGGGCAGGATGGGCCGAGAAGCTTCGACGGACGCTTCGCCAGCGGGCAAAAGTATCGCACGCCCGAAATGTATTATAAGAGTGTCTGAAGGGTGCCCGCATGATTGCGGATGAGTGCTCAAAGATGTAATATTTGAGTAGACTCGCATTGTGTTATCTGTCTTGAAAACTGTGTTCATATCGCTAAGCAATGCTTATTAATTTAAAATATTACCTTCTGTGCGGCCGTTTATCAAACCTGAAAGATGGCAAGTCTTTGGCTTCAGCCCCCATGCCACGAGTGCTGGGGTGTTCGGGATAAACTTGAGTGCTCTTGTTCCCATTGTTGGGTCCATCTAGGGAGGCACTCAACACAACGAACAAGGCAACTGGACTTATAATCCTTGAACACTCTCACTTAGCCATAGACTTCTATAATTTTAGATTTCGGCAAAGCCCCTAGTGTTCGGAAGACCGAGTTCGGGCGCTATCACGCTGGGCGGACAAAGCCGGTTCCTCGCTCTAAGCGGCATAAGTCTTTAGGGACTCGAAAAGACCTCTCGAACAGCGACCAACTCTCGCCTTATCATGACGGTCAGTTTTAGCTTTCTCCACTGAGGCGCTCGCCCAACTCAACCGGAGCGCAAAAATCGCAGTGGTTCTCCCAGTGCTACCTTAGCCGATAAAACGGAACGTAAGGTACCAAAACATGGGAGCCGGGCAAACCCAACTATTGACCCAAGACATGATTCGGAGCTGATGCATATAATGCTATAAGTTCGGGGTGCGCACTTGTGAAAGTGTTTGGACTTGTAACACCATAATTGTCACATCCCTAGCTTCTGGTAATGCCTGGTGTTTTGCATCTTGTTGCATCATGTTTAAATTCTATCTAAGTTGAAATGGGGATTGACCAAACCCTAGCATCAGAAAGAATTCAACTAGGTTCAACTAAAATAATTTCAGTGAATCCAAATGGCTTTAAAAATGTTCATCATTTACGGAAAATGCTAGAAGCAATAACCAGGGGTGTTGCACATTTTTCCATGACATATTTGGTCACTGAATTAAATCATATGTACTTTGCATTTGGGCATTTAAATGCTAGTAAATATTATAAATGCTCAAATAATTCTGGAAATAAGTGTGGGCTGTTGGCATTAATCTAAACAGAGTCTATGATTATTTTCAGGATTTTTGAAGGTGTCTAACTATTTTTAATAATGCCACAAAATTACAGAAAATAGAAAACAGAAACAAACAGAAAGAAATGAGAGAGAGAGAAAACCTACCTGGCCGGCCCAGCTCCTGTGCAGCAGCCCAGCCGGGCAAAGCCAGCCCAGCCCAGCTCCACCTCCCTGTCGTCTTCCACCTCCCGCCAAGGTGGCGGGAGGGCGTGTCACTGTGGCCTGGCCGCCTGCCTCGCCTCCTCTGCTTGCCGCCCGGCCTGGGCGCCTCCACAGTGCCACGCCACCTCCCGACCCCTCTCACTTCTCCCTCGCTCTCTGGACCCCCCCCTCCTCCTCCTCTGCTCTCCCTCCCTCTAAATGCGAACGACGGAGGAGCCGCTCGCCGTAGCCATGACCACCGTCCACCCCTCGCCCCGTGACCGTGCCCAGCAGCTCCGCAATCGAGCACCACATCCCCAAGCCGAAGAAGCAGCCGGAGGGCTTTGCCGTGCTAACGTCCTCGTCTTCACTGCTGGCGCCGGAGATCGTCTCCGTCGATTAAATCGGTTTCCGTCCGTCCCGAGGGCTGACCTTCTCTACGAATCCTTGTGAGCCCCTACACCTTTCCCGTGCTCACCCCTCTGTTTTGCCCTCTAACCGCAGCCCGCCATGGCGAGCACCATTGCCGCCGCCATGGCTTCGCCGTCGCTAGCCGCACCGCCCGACCAACCCAAGCTTGAGTCGTGCTCGGGTTTCTCCAGGAACCCATGCTTGCGCTCCAGTCACCTAATCGCCCACCGTGGTCCTCGCACCCATGCAAGCCGCAAGCTGCGCCGCCCGCGGACCTCGGCGCGTCGGCGTTCCCGCCACCCTAGCATCGCTGAGGCCACCAATCGACGCGCCTCCTTGCCGGTTCCAACGCGCCCAGTACCGCGAGCTCGTCGCCGGAGTTGGCGGACGGCAACGCCGCCGCAGCGTCTGTTACGCCCGGCGATTAGCCGCCCGGTGATAGCATTTGTTAGGGGTTAATCACCCCACTAACTAAGCCCTATGCCACTGACAGTCGGGCCCCACCGGCTTAGTTAAACCACTAAGCAAATTAGTTAGATTTAACTTAATCCCGATGGACCCACGCGTCAGATTGACCCTGCTGACGTGGCCGTTGACCAGGCCCACCTGTCAGCGACACTAACCAGCCCCAGCCACTGACCGGTAGACCCCACTGGTCAGGTTTGACCCGAGGCAGCCCTGTTGACTCTGCTGAGGTCAGCATGACGCCATGCTGACGCAATATTCCTTTTCTGGAATTTATTTTATTTTTTAAATAATCAGGAAATTCCAGAAAATGCCCTAAACTTTGAAAAATCATAGAAATTCAACCGTAACTCCAAATCAAACAAATTATATATGAAAAATGATCAGAAAAATCCAATCTATCCATCTGTACCATTTTCATGCATGTTAGAACAACTTATAGCTGCTGTTTAGCAAAAATCATTTAAATGGCATTTGAATAATCACATATGGAGTTTGAATTTGAATTTTGTATTCAAATCAACTTCATTTAATCTGTTGCTAGTTGCATTAGCTCAAACCACAGCATATTGCCATGTCATGATCATGCATCATATTGTAGCATTGCATTGATTGTGTTCTTTCTCAGTTGCCGGTGTTTGTCCCCTCTCGATAGACGTGGTTCCGACGACGAGTTCGATGACACCGATGAAGAACTATATTATCTTCAGAAGTGCCAGGCAAGCAAAACCCCCTTGTTCATTCCGATACAATCCCACTCTCTCGCTCCTGCTCTCTTTTATTGCATTAGGACAACAGCGATTCAACTGTTACATGCTGCGGTAGTTGAACCCCTTTATCCTCTGCATGACCTGTCATTCCACAGTAAATAGATGAAACCCACTAGCATGAGTAGGAGTTGTTTGAGCCTGATGTGCCTACTCATTCATGCTTGTTTGTCATGCCTGCTATTGCTTAGAGTTGTGTCAGTCCGATTCATCGGGAATGAATCGGAGGTGTGTGAACATGTCCCTCTTGTTGAGAGCTAAATGTGTGAACACGATTTGGTAAAGGTAGCGGTGAGAGGCCATGTAGGAGTACATGGTGGGTTGTCTCATTGCAGCCGTCCTCGAGGAACTGAGTTACGTGTTTGTGATCCATGAACAGTTACTACCACACATTGGGTTCCGTAACTCGACCCCTCTCGGCTTCTTAATCACCCTTGTTCTCTGTCCGTGAGTTGCAACTAGTTTCGGTGTTTGTAGGTAGTGTTAGTAGTCTACCAAGTGGCACCCTGCAGGTGGGCTTGGGACAGACTAAACCTGATGTACGGTGTACCAAGTGGCACCGGATGGTGGGCTTGGGAACCTGCTCACATCGTTTGGGGCCGTGGCGACACCCGGCGGATCTCCTTGCGGATGGAACCCGAATAGGCGATAAACACGGACGAGAGACTTGAGTGTTTAGGTAGGCGTGGCGACTCCTCGCTGGCTTCCGCTTGAAGGTTGCCGAGGTACATGGCGTGTCTGAGGCGATAAGTGGCGAGAGTGTGTGAAGAAGTACACCCTGCAGGTTATCATTATCTATTGAATAGCCGGATTCCTCGGATATGGAAACTTGGACCCCTTGCATAGTTCATAGACAAGTGAAAGTGGATACTCTAAAATCGCAAGATAAGCGTGAGTGCTATGGATGGCGTTCTCGAGGGAGGCGGAGCGGATCCATAGTGGTGTATTGATATGGTGAATATGTGGACTCGTAGCGCCACCTCAAAAGAGTTACTGCGATCGTAGTTTAGGATAGCCACCGAGTCAAAGCTGGCTTCTGCTGTTAAACTCCACCATCCCCTTTATTGATAATGATGCATATGTAGTTAGTTACGATGTAAGTCTTCTTTGGGTACATTTGTACTCACGTTTGCCTATTTTATGTTTTTGCGAGAGAGACCTCGGTCTCGCTAGTAGTTCCACGTGGACTTCGACGTTTAGCTTGATACCTCAGCTACGATCTTGTGCCCTCGGCAGGATCTGGTAGACAGTCAGGCTTCTAAGCCTTTTTCATTTATAGATGTCTGTACTCAGACATGTTAAGCTTCCGCTTGTGTTTTGATTTGTATGCTCTGAATGTTGGGTCATGAGACCCTGTTTGTAATATCTCGCTCCTCGAGCCTAATGAATAAATACTTGAGTCGTAGAGTCATGTTGTGATGCCATGTTGTATTTGCACATATCGAGCATATTGTGTGTATGTTATTGAAATGCTTGGTATGTGTGGGATCTGACTATCTAGTTGTTTTTCCTTAGTAGCCTCTCTTACCGGGAAATGTCTCCTAGTGTTTCCACCGAGCCATGGTAGCTTGCTCTTGCTCCGAACACTTAGGCTGGCCGGCATGTGTCCTTCTTCGTTCGATGTACGTCCCTTCGGGAAATGTCACGCGATGAACACCGAGTCTGTTAGCCGCTTCTGACCGGTTCACCGAGTCTGCTAGCCCGATGCTACAGACTGGATTCACTCGGCGATGACCGACACGTTCGATCTTCGGGTCATGGATGCTGTCCTGTAAGTTTGTGCCACTTTGGGTTTCTGACTAGCCATGTCGGCCGGGCTCCTTATCATATGGATGCTAGCGACACTATCATATCGTGTGCCAAAAGGCATAAGCGGTCCCGGGCAAAGGTAAGGCGACACCGTGGGAATACCATGCGTGAGGCGCAAAGTGATATGAGGTGTTACATGCTAGATCGATGTGGCATTGAGTCGGGTCTGACAGATTTGGTATCGAGCTTGATTGCTGTGGGATTACCAAGCCAAACCGGTGAAGTTGAGTCTAGAAATGCTTTAGTTATATGTAAGGGAATTGATTGTGGGATGGAGCGTAAGGCTCTTTTTACTCCTTATACCTCATGGCCTTCGATCCGAAGTCATCCTCTTCTCTTCTACGGGATTAAGAACTAGGCCTTCTCATCTATCTATCGAGGATGACGTGTTACTAAACCATAGACTTATAGAGTTGATAGTTCAAATCTCGATTCAGTTTGTACTACTTCCGTGTGTTCATAGTTGGTCTCGGAACCTTGATATTGTGCTTACGAGTGGCTATGCCACCATTTTTGTAGCATGTCTCCAATCTTTTGAGCAATTACAGCCGTTATCTTTGTCGAGTCATCCTGGTTTCTAAACAATCTGATGCACTTGCAAATCCTTTCCCTCTGGTTTTGATGTTCCTTTGGGCCAGATTAATCACGCTAAATGCTGAGTTGAGGTACTCTATTGCCTCGACATATATGTTGGAGCTAGTATTATGACCCTAGGTGTTTTAGGGAGTCACCTAGTAATCTAGCAATGTTTTGTGTTCTCAGTGTGATGATTCTGGCCATCATTCTCGAAAGCATCCTGTGATGCTACCTAGTAGTAGGTATTCTACTCCTTGGGTTTCTGAACCCAAGATTTCCCTACTTACTTCATGTTGTTGGTGTTTGCTAGTTCCTTTAGGATATTAGTAACCTTTGCATTAGTCCTCGAGGTCCGTGGTATATCGTTCTTCCAAATACCATGAACCATTCTTGGCAGGAGTTCTTTTGAACCAGAAAGATCACAACAAGAGTGTTCTTGATGAGTTCTCCATTCTATATTGCGACTCTGCCAGTTCTACCTTCTCTGTATGGGTTATCCGGAAGAAATGTTGAACTTGATTCGACATAATAATCCATGCATCCACAACTCAGAAAAGGATATGTTCTTTTGAGTTGTCCCTCTTAGTTGTCTTCTGACCATCGTCTATCAATTGATAGACAGGAGTAGTTGTGCACTCGAGCTCATCGATGCTTATCACTCTTGTGGTCCGTCAAGCCATTCTATTCCGGAATGACTAGGAGAAACAAACTCCAGCACCTCATCCATTTCTTGGAGTGGTCAAAGTAGTCGTGTTCTGCAGATCAATTGCCAATCCAGCTTTTGCTCTGTTCTACCCTGGAGTATTACCCTCTTTATGTCAGGATTGTCATGAGAATTGCACCACCTCTTATGAATTCTTGACGCAGTAATACTTCTTGCCATCATTGATAATTTCTCGGTTCCCGTGTTATTGTAACCGGAATGCCGACAAGTGGATCGTGATGTGTGAACTCAATACTCCTAGCAACCTTGTTGCTTGGTAGTAAATGGACAATAATCTCATTCTTAGCATGTTGGTTATTGAATTATCATTCTAAGAGTGATTGTGCTACCTAGTCCTTATTTCCGGTGCACTCTTCGATCAATGAGTTAGGATTATTCAAACCCTTGCTCTATTGATCATATCGTCTTGCCCTGAAAAGCAAGATTGTTCTCGAGCTTAGTGACATACCGGTGGTTCGTGATTTTCTGAATATCTTCTCGGAAGTATCACCAGGTAGTCACCTGACCGTTATGTTGAGCTCGTGATCAAGTTGGTTTCTTTTAAACCATTCTTCTCCAAGAAACTGTGTTGGATACCCCTGAGCTAGTTGGTTAAACTAAACAACAACTTGGAGAGTTGGAAGATAAAATCTTGTCCAACTAAGTTCATTTTAATGGATATCTTGTATGTGTGTTGAAGAGAGCTGGTATTTTCATCGATTGACCCTCGTGATCAGTTAATGGACCTATCATCTTATTCAATCCTTGATTTGAGTATGGGCTATCATCAAATCAAATCAGAACCAACGATGTTCGTAATGTTGTCTTACTCGGGGATTTTCCTCGAGCATACACCATTATATCTTTTGGGTCTGACCAATGCTATCACCTGTTCACATAATTATGGAATTCCATCTTCATGGAAACCGGGATGAATTGTTGTTGAGCCCATCGACAACATCCTTATCTCCTCCATGATTTTGTTGGACATTAAGCTGGTATTGGAAACTTTTATAAGCATTATCTTCATGTCCCGTGCATGAAGCATATGTTCGGATGAAAGAAGTGACATCCTCTATTCATGTGCATTTGGTGCAAGTTGCCGCCATGAGTTCGAGATAGATTGTTTTTGTTTCCTCTGGAACCATCCCAAGTCAGTCATGCATGTGCGAAGTATGCTATGGTTTGACAGGCTCGCTACCTCCATTCTATATGTGTCCCTAGCACACCAAGCCACTGATTGATTTGTTCAAGAAGAAGGAGTTCCTTTCTAAGAACTAGACTTATGTAAGGACTTCGACATCCTCGATGATGGTTTCCCCTCTGAACTCGGTAGTGTTTTATTATAAGACTACTGTGTGGTCATGCTTGTCTCGGACAACGTGTTCACATGTTGTAGCAGAACCAGCTCATGTTTTGGAGCTTGCTATCGTAGTTCATTCCCTGAGGTTCTCGCAACATCATCTCGTCGATTTGTGTTGCAAACTTTCATTTTTCTTTCTGGACTCGATGAGTCCAGACTATTCTGACACCAACCAGATCTGAATCTCAGGCAGATATGATGGTTGGAACTATTCTAAGATCTATGATGTACGTCCCGACAAGGTTGATGTTGGCCGACACACCTAGCCGAAGGTCTATTATTGTAGCATCTTAACTGAGCAAGTTGACCATCCTCTCCATAAGGATGTCGTGCGACTTATTTTAGAAGTTGTTCCTTATGGATCCTTTGTTCTCCCGAAGCCAGACCTTTACTTGATGTTCCAGATACCAACTGATATTGGGTTAAACTGGTACATCAAGGAGAACATTAGAAGCGGAGTGCTAAATGTCTCGGTCGATCATCCAGATTTTATCCCCTTGGCCCCGCCAAGGTGAAATCTGAGAAGGTTATCTTCCTTTACATCTGCATTGTCCATCGCTGTTCATCATGGTAGTACGTTGTGTTGCCAGGATCCTTGACACGGATATTGGTAAAACCTTGATGACTATGGAAATGCTCAAGTTCTTGAGAGCACGCACAAGCGTTAGGTGTTATCATCGGCACAAATTGGGATTGCTCTTAGTTTCCCCGGTTATGCTATAACTTTTGAAACAGTGGACTCACTCTCTACTGTTGAGCTTCTCCCTAGTTACTAAAATCATCCCTTGTGTTGTTCTCAACAAGGTAATCCACATCGTCCATACTAGTCTGAGTATGCTACTCCTTCGAACTCCATCAAACGATCGCTCGAGAATTGCCTTAGGCTGGTATCTGAGTTTCAATGATCTTTGAATCAAGGTAATTCTTTTTGCCACTTAAGGATATTTCTCTGGTCACCTCTCCCAAGGTGCCCGTTATGGGATCATAGTAATTGTTTCCTTGCTACTTTGAAACCCTCATCAATTGTTTCTTCCGTCCCTCCTGATGCATGTCTTGCCTCTCAGCTCCAGAGATGCTTCTACGTCTCATTCCGTGAGTTGATCTTGTGATCATTAAGATGATCCTAAGTTGCTCGAACCTCAAGAAGATCGATTCTTCTAAAATTCTTCTTTCCCTCTCGTTGTTATGTTAGTTGGAGTTCTCAGGACAAGACGACAAGACAAAGATTGGTGATCGAATCAACGCCCTTATGAAGTGCAACTGGATCGTGAAGATTGTGTTAGTTTCGTTTCCCTTCATCTTGCCCTCGCCTTGAATCTCGAGGCGAGATTCTTGTTTATGTGGGGTGAGTTGTCACATCCTAGCCACGGTAATGCACGGTGTTTTGCATCTTGTTGCATCATGTTTAAATTCTATCTAAGTTGAAATGGGGATTGACCAAACCCTAGCATCGTAAAGAATTCAACTAGGTTCAACTAAAATAATTTCAAATGAATCCAAATGGCTTTAAAAATGTTCATCATTTACGGAAAATGCTAGAAGCAATAACTGTGGGTGTTGCACATTTTCCATGACATATTTGGTCTTTGAATTAAATCATATGTACTTTGCATTTGGGCATTTAAATGCTAGTAAATATTATAAATGCTCAAATAATTACTGGAAATAAGTGTGGGCTGTTGGCATTAATCTAAACAGAGTCTATGATTATTTTCAGGATTTTTGAAGGTGTCTAACTATTTTTAATAATGCCACAAAATTACAGAAAATAGAAAACAGAAACAAACAGAAAGAAATGAGAGAGAGAGAAAACCTACCTGGCCGGCCCAGCTCCTGTGCAGCAGCCCAGCCGGGCAAAGCCAGCCCAGCCCAGCTCCACCTCCCTGTCGTCTTCCACCTCCCGCCAAGGGGTGAGGGCGTGGTCCAAGGCCAGCGCCGCCTCGCCCCTCCTGCTGCCGCCGGCGCTGGGCGCCTCCACGAGTGCCACGCCACCTCCCCGACCCCCTCTCACTTCTCCCTCGCTCTCTGGACCCCCCCTCCTCCTCCTCTGCTCTCCCTCCCTCTCGTCACCGAACGCATCGGAGAGCGCCGCTCGCCGTAGCCATGACCACCGTCCACCCCTCGTCCCGTGACCGTGCCCAGCAGCTCCGCAATCGAGCACCACATCCCCAAGCCGAAGGAAACGAGCCGGAGGGCTTTGCTTCGTCGCCAACGTCCTCGTCTTCACCGCGGGCGCCCGGAGATCGTCTCCGTCGATTCGTCGGTTTCCGTCCGTCCCCGAGGCCGCTGACCTTCTCTACCGAATCCTTGTGAGCCCCTACACCTTTCCCCGTGCTCACCCCCTCTGTTTCTGCCCTCTAACCGCAGCCCGCCATGGCCGAGCACCCGCTGCCGCCGCCGCGAAGCTCGCCGTCGCTAGCCGCACCGCCCGACCAACCCAAGCTTGGAGTCGTGCTCCGGGTTTCTCCAGGAACCCGTAACGCGCCTCAGGTCGCCCAATCGTCCACCGTGGTCCTCGCACCCATGCAAGCCGCAATCGCGCCATGCGGACCTCGACGCCATCGGCGTTCCCGCCACCCTAGCATCGCTGAGGCCACCAATCGACGCGCCTCCTTGCTCCGGTTCCAACGCCCACCAAGCGAGCTCTCGCCGCCGAGTTGGTCGGACGGCAACGCCGCCAGCGTCTGATTACGCCGGCGATTAGCAGCCGGTGATAGCAGCTGTTAGGGTTAATCACCCCACTAACTAAGCCCTATGCCATCGACGGTCGGGCCCCACCGCTTAGTTAAACCACTAAGCAAATTAGTTAGATTTAACTTAATCCCGATGGACCCACGCCGATTGACCTGCTTGGCGTGGCCGTTGACCGAGCCCACTGTCGTGACACTAACCAGCCCCGACCAGCGACCATGAGACCCCATGGTCAGGTTTGACCGAGCAGCCCTGTTGACTCTGCTGAGGTCAACATGACGCCATCTTGACGCAATATTCCTTTTTGGAATTTATTTTATTTTTAAATAATCAGGAAATTCCAGAAAATGCCCTAAACTTTGAAAAATCATAGAAATTCAACCGTAACTCCAAATCAAACAAATTATATATGAAAAATGATCAGAAAAATCCAATCTATCCATCTGTACCATTTTCATGCATGTTAGAACAACTTATAGCTGCTGTTTAGCACAAATCATTTAAATGGCATTTGAATAATCACATATGGAGTTTGAATTTGAATTTTGTATTCAAATCAACTTCATTTAATCTGTTGCTAGTTGCATTAGCTCAAACCACAGCATATTGCCATGTCATGATCATGCATCATATTGTAGCATTGCATTGATTGTGTTCTTTCTCAGTTGCCGGTGTTTGTCCCTCTCGATAGGCGTGGTTCGACGACGAGTTCGATGACACCGATGAAGAACTATATTATCTTGAAGTGCGAGGCAAGCAAAACCCCTTGTTCATTCGATACAATCCCACTCTCTCGCTCCTGCTCTCTTTTCTGCATTAGGACAACAACGATTCAACTGTTACATGCTGCGGTAGTTGAACCCTTTATCCTCTGCATGACTGTCATTCCACGGTAAATAGATGAAACCCACTAGCATGAGTAGGAGTTGTTTGAGCCTGATGTGCCTACTCATTCATGCTTGTTTGTCATGCCTGCTATTGCTTAGAGTTGTGTCGGTCCGATTCATCGGGAATGAATCGGAGGTGTGTGAACATGTCCTCTTGTTGAGAGCTAAATGTGTGAACACGATTTGGTAAAGGTAGCGGTGAGAGGCCATGTAGGAGTACATGGTGGGTTGTCTCATTGCAGCCGTCCTCGAACTGAGTTACGTGTTTGTGATCCATGAACAGTTACTACCACACATTGGGTTCCGTAACTCGACCCTCTCGGCTTCTTAATCACCCTTGTTCTCTGTCCGGGAGTTGCAACTAGTTTCGGTGTTTGTAGGTAGTGTTAGTAGTCTACCAAGTGGCACCGGTGCAGGTGGGCTTGGGACAGACTAAACCTGATGTACGGTGTACCAAGTGGCACCGGATGGTGGGCTTGGGAACCTGCTCACATCGTTTGGGGCGTGGCGACACCCACCGGATCTCCTTGCGGATGGAACCCGAATAGGCGATAAACACGGACGAGAGACTTGAGTGTTTAGGTAGGCGTGGCTGACTCCCTCGCTGGCTTCCGCTTGAAGGTTGCGAGGTACATGGCGTGTCTGAGGCGATAAGTGGCGAGCGTGTGTGAAGAAGTACACCCTGCGGGGTTATCATTATCTATTGAATAGCGGATTCCTCGGATATGGAAACTTGGACCCTTGCATAGTTCATAGACAAGTGAAAGTGGATACTCTAAAATCGCAAGATAGCGTGAGTGCTATGGATGGCGTTCTCGTGAGGGAGGCGGAGGCGGATCCATAGTGGTGTATTGATATGGTGAATATGTGGACTCGTGTGCGCCACCTCAAAAGAGTTACTTGCGATCGTAGTTTAGGATAGCCACCGAGTCAAAGCTGGCTTGCTTGTTAAACTCCACCATCCCTTTATTGATAATGATGCATATGTAGTTAGTTACGATGTAAGTCTTCTTTGGGTACATTTGTACTCACGTTTGCCTATTTTATGTTTTTGCAGAGAGACCTCGGTCTCGCTAGTAGTTCCACGTGGACTTGACGTTTAGCTTGATACCTCAGCTACGATCTTGTGCCCTCGGCGAGATCAGTAGATAGTCGGGCTTCTAAGCCTTTTTCATTTATAGATGTCGTACTCGGACATGTTAAGCTTCGCTTGTGTTTTGATTTGTATGCTCTGAATGTTGGGTCATGAGACCCTGTTTGTAATATCTCGCTCCTCGGGCCTAATGAATAAATACTTGAGTCGTAGAGTCATGTTGTGATGCCATGTTGTATTTGCACATATCGAGCATATTGTGTGTATGTTATTGAAATGCTTGGTATGTGTGGGATCGACTATCTAGTTGTTTTTCCTTAGTAGCCTCTCTTAGGAAATGTCTCCTAGTGTTTCCACCGAGCCATGGTAGCTTGCTCTGCTCGGAACACTTAGGCTGGCGGCATGTGTCCTTCTTCGTTCGATTATGTCATCCCTTCGGGAAATGTCCGCGATGAACACCGAGTCTGTTAGCCGCTTCTGACCGGTTCACGAGTCTGCTAGCCCGAGTGCTACAGCACTGGATTCACTCGCCGATGACCGACACGTTCGATCTTTGGGTCATGGATGCTGTCCTGTAAGTTTGTGCCACTTTGGGTTTCTGACTAGCCATGTCAGCCGGGCTCCTTATCATATGGATGCTAGCGACACTATCATATCGTGTGCCAAAAGGCTAAGCGGTCCGGGCAAAGGTAAGGCGACACCGGTGGGAATACCGTCGTGAGGCCGCAAAGTGATATGAGGTGTTACATGCTAGATCGATGTGGCATTGAGTCGGGGTCCTGACAATAATGCGGGGAGCTTAAGCCCCTGGTGTATTCGGCCGTACCAAAGTGTACGGATGCAGCATGTCATAAACGAACATATATAAGAAAGAAATGCAATTATAAGCAAAAAGCGATGCATTGTTTATTCCAGAAATACTGCCATGAATGCAGAACGATACAAATAGTGCGGTAAGCAAGGGATTGGACTATTAAACATGTCCCACTCTAGGGGTAGGCTGTGGAATGGTGTATTAAACAGATTTAATGCTCGTGATGGAGACCACCTGAGTGTTCGTCGTAGCCTTTCTCCTTCCCTGGCTGTTGCATCGTGAGTTCGGCAGGTCTACTGCCGAACAGGGCCTCTGGTGAACGTAGTCCTGTGGGTAGGAAAAAAGAAAAAAGAAAAAGAGCGACACTCTTGTGAGCCCCTGGTGTGGTTGAGCCGCACTCTGGGCCTGTCGTGGTCGTGCCCCTCCCCCTATGCCCATGGTATCTCTAGAGCGTAATGATGTACGCGAAGGACTAGTCTTGCAATTATGCAAGGGTTGGGGTTGGGGCCGCATTACTCTGGCGATGCTTTCGAGAACATGCCGAGGTGGTCTTGTTGTATGTTACTCCGGGCGCGTTTGGTCGTGTCCGATCGCTTAACGGCGGACTCGAAAATTGCCTTAAGAGGCTGCTCAGTATTACGCGCGAGAGCATTGTGTGTTCCTCCATTCGGAGGGAGCATTGATGTTTCCGTTGACCGTGATGACTCCTCGAGGGCTGGCATATTGAGCTTGAGGTATGCGTGTCGCGGCACCACGTTGAACTTTGCAAACACGGTCCGTCCAAGCGAGCGTGATAGCCATTGTGAGCGGGACTATGTCGAAGATTAACTCCTCGCCGGAAGTTATCCGGGATCCGAAGACCACTTCGGTGTGGTGAGCACTGTACAATTGGCATCTACACCTAGTATGGCGCCTTTGAAGGTAAATGCGTGTAGGTTTAATCCTTGAGGGTCTATGCCCATCTTGCGCCTTTGTATCGATAAAGCAGGTTAGAGACTCTGCCGCCGTCCATCGGGACTCTGGTGAGGTGAAATCCATCGGCGATTGGGTCTAAAACCAATGCGGCGAATCCGCCATAGTGAATCTTGGTGGGGTGGTCCCTTGATCAAAAGTCATCGGCGGGAGGACCATGGGTTGAACTTTGGGGCGATGGCTCCATCAGCGTATCGTCCACGAGTGCATGCTTCCGCTCCCTCTTGGGTATGTGGGTTGCGTATATCATGTATATCGTCCGCACTTGTGGGGGGAAACCCTTCTGTCCTCTGTTGTTCGGCGGCCGGGTCTCTTCCTCGTCATCGCTATGCAGCCCCTTGTCATTGTTTTCGGCAATTAACTTGCTTGCCTCCTTAAATACCCAACAATCCCTGTTGGTGTGATTAGCTGGCTTTTCGGGGGGTGCCATGTATCTGGCAAGAGTGGTCGAGTATTCGGTCCAAATTGGACGGGCCCAGAGTATTTCTTTTGAATGGTTTTTTCCGCTGACCGGATTTAGAGCCTCTGAATCTGGCGTTGATTGCCGTATCCTCAGTGCTATCGCCGTTAACGCGGCGTTTGTTTTTGTTTCGACGCGACCTGCCATTGCGGTCCTTGGTTGTTACTGCGGGCTAGCCAGCTGTCCTCTCCCGCGCAAAAGCGGGTCATGAGTGATGTGAGGGCTGCCATGGATTTCGGCTTTTCCTGTCCTAGGTGCCAGGCCAGCCACTCGTCGCGGATGTTATGTTTGAAGGCTGCGAGGGCCTCTGCATCCGGACAGTCGACGATTTGGTTTTTCTTTGTTAGAACCGTGTCGAACTGTCGGCGATTCGTCTGCTGCTGAATTATGTGGCTTAGGTCATCGGCGTCGGTGGTCGCACATATGTGCCTGGAAGTTGTCAAGGAATGCAGCTTCGGGTCCTCTAACACCAATTGACTCTCTTGGCAAGCTGTTAAGCCAATGCGAGCTGGTCCTTTAAGCTTGAGTGGGAGATATTTGATGGCATGAAGATCGTCACCGCGGGCCATGTGGATATGAAGGAGATAGTCTTTGATCCAAACGCGAGTGCTGTTGTGCCATCGTGGGATTCAATGTTCACGGGTTTGAACCCTTGAGGATTTGATGATCCATTACTTCATCTGTGAAGCATAGTGGGTGTCTTGGCGCCTCATGTTGGGCTATATCACGGCGTAGCTCAAGCGAGCTTTGTCTACTGTGTTCGGCCCGGCCGGAGTTGCTGTATCCGGTGCGACGGTATTCATCGCGCATCGTCGGGCGCCCGCGTGATCCATAGATCGATCTTGATTGTCTTGCCTTGTCCTCCAATATGTCTCGCAAGTCCGGCGCATTCCCAGTAACCCGTACTTTTCGGCGGTGCCGAGTGCGATTCGGTGGAGGGCCTAGAGGCCTCTCTATCGCGGCCACGAGGTTGTCGGTCTGCCGTATTGTGCGCTGGTGATGAAGGTCTATATGCCTCCTCCTCTAATCGGGGGAGCAACTTGCGTTTGGGGTAGCTTTTGGAGGGGCGTTCGAGTTCATGCTCTTTGGCCGCGAGGACTTCAGTCCATCTGTCGGCTAGCAGATCTTGATCAGCTCTAAGCTGTTGCTGCTTTTTCCTTAGGCTGTTCGCTGTGGCCATAAGCCTGCGTTTAAAACGCTCTTGTTATTTGGATCCTCGGGCACGACAAATTAAATGCGTCGTTTAGGCTTGCCTCGTCTCCGGAGGAGGCATGTAATTATCGTCCTCTACCTCTAAATGCGCCGCTCTCGTGAGGGCTGGCTTCTCCGTCCTCTGTCTTTGAATCTTCTTTGGAGGGGTTGTCTTCGGCACTCTCTGGGGTGTTATTATCTCCGGTGCGGAATCTCCATTCTTCTTGTGGCAGGATTTAAGCGGCACGTTGGCCGCGGCGCATGGGCTGTTTCTTGGAGAGTCGCCTCCGCTGCTTCTTCGCCATTCCCATCCTTTGGGATGTCCACCATGTATATGTCGTATGACGAGGTGGTCTTCTAGTGCCCGTGGCGCTGGTTCTTAGTCGTCTCCGGCATCGTCGTCCATACCGTCGATGTCTTGGTCGTAGTCTAACATGTCGGTTAGATTGTCGGCGGTGGCTACAAAGTGGGTGGTGGGTGGGCTTTGAATTTCTTCGTCGTCGCATCCCAAGCATCGACCATGATCCGCCAGGGCTCTCCCGATAACGAGAGATACTTTAGCGAATTCAGGATGTCGCCAAAGGGTGAGTCTTGAAAGATGTCGGCGGTGAACAACATGATCGGGCGCCCAATCGGATTCGATTGGTAGAGGCGCAGGAGGTTGAGTCGGCGAGTCCGGCACCTCAGTCACGAGCTTTACAAGGTACAAGGTCAGTATTCGGCTCCATCGCCGTAGAGGTTGCAGCCCCCGAGGCGGTGTATAGCCACCGTCCTCGATCTCGTGGTCGGCTCGAACTAAGGGTCGGAACAAACTCATATCTTGACCTCCGGGGCATTGTCCGACAATGAGCTAAATCATGCCCATCGTGTGGTCTGTGGCGGCTCATTTGTGGCTCGAATCCGTCGAAGATCAAGTCTCCGCGGATGTCCGCCGTGAAGTTTAGGCTTCAAATCGACACGATGGCGGGGGCTTAGCTTCGATCTGCTCCGGATGGCCAGCGAATTGGCCTGATGCAAAGCCCCCAAACACGAAGATCTGTCCGGGGAGAAAAGTCTCACCCTGGACTATGTCATTGTTGATGATTGAAGCAGCCATCAAGCCTATCGGTGACGACACAGAGGAACTCTCAATGAAAAGCACCAATGTCGGTGTCAAAACCGGCGGATCTCGGGTAGGGGTCCCGGCTGTGCGTCTAGGCGGATGGTAACAGGAGACAAGGGACACGATGTTTTTACCCGGTTGGGCCCTCTCGATGGAGGTAAACCGTACTCTGCTTGATTAACATTGATGATATGAGTAGTACAAGAGTGGATCTACCACGAGATCAAGGAGGCTAAACCCTAGAAGCTAGCCTATGGTATGATTGTTGTAATGGTTGTTCGTCCTATGGACTAAAACCCTTCGGTTTATATAGACACCAGAGAGGGCTAGGGTTACACCGAGTCGGTTACAATGGTAGGAGATCTACATATCCATATTGCCAAGATTGCCTTCCACGCCAAGGAAAGTCCCCTCCAGACACGGGACGAAGTCTTCAATCTTGTATCTTCATAGTCTTGGAGTCCGGCCGATGATGATAGTCCGGCTATCCGGACACCCCCTAGTCCAGGACTCCCTCAGTCGTCGTGGCAAGATCTACATCGACAACGAAGGCTGGGGTCCCGACGCCGGCTCAATTGAGTACGGATACCGAGTCCCCTTCGGCGGAATCCACGTCTTCATCGGCCGGATCGGTGAGCCGGGCCCTGAGCCGGACAACTGCACCGACCTCGTTGAGACGGCTCAGCGTGCGAGGGAGACCCAGGCTCAACCGGTCATGAGGCGTGCCTTTGTGGGCTGCATCCACGGAGAGGAACTTTCTAAAGTATCTGAAGATAGGGGTGAGACGGCCGTCCTCTCAGATGGTGATTCGTCCACCGGTTCAACAGATTCGTTGTACCAAGTGCAAGATGGGCGTGCTCGGGGCTGTTCGATGGCATCGATATTCGGACCTTGTGAGCCACCAAGATGGGCGGAGTCTTCATGGTTGGGACTCGGCCGGCTCAAACTCTACAGCTGCTGCGATAACGTCGGGTTAGGAGCAGCCGTGGCAGGCGGCCCCGTGCGCCCACCGGCTCAGGTGCTGATAGATCTCATGGACAAGCTTACGGCCCTGTTAACCGCCACGGTTATTCCTACAAACAAAGATGAGCATGATGCAGCGGTGGCACAGGTGCATGAGGAGATAGCTCAGGCCAAGGAGGCCTTGGCAGCTGAGGATACTAGACTAGCTACGGAGCGGGCGGCTCTCGACGCCCGAGCCGCGCGCTTCTGATCGAGCTTACCGGCTCACGATGAGCCTCGCGCATCAATGAGGTAATGAGGAGGAGACATCAGAAAACTCAGTCTCGTTTACCTCCGAATTACGACCCTCGGGTTCTTTTTGCCACACCCGGAGCCAGCCCAAGTAATCCGCCAGAGGCCAATCAGCTTATGACAGCCGGAACATGAGGGCCGACTCAGCCTCGGGAGATGGCACCGCCTCACATGAGCATGCCACCGCCGCATTATGTGCCAATTCCACCGGGTCACTTTTCCAACCCCATGGAGAACTTAATCGCAGCTTCAACACGTTTTGCGGCTCTTCCTATGGACGGTGATGACCCGACGACAATTGAGACCCGGAGAGTCAGAGAACCCCTCCAGACGGCCTTAGCTCAGCAGGAGACCTATTCTTACAGCCGGGACAGAATTCACTGAAAGTGCGTTATATCGACTAGAGGGGGGGTGAATAGGCGATTTTTATGAAATTCTTCACTGAGGAATTTGCCAGTGAGGAAATTCCTTAGCGAAGAACTACTAGCAGCGGAATATGTACTCAGAGGTAAACATAACAGGATGCACACATAGTCGACATGATGAAATGAAGACTAGAAGCAGTCTGAAAGCGTAAACACGGGATAACAAGATGAAGACAAACAAATGAAGAAATTGAGCGAGGAATTTGTGAAAGTCTTGATCAAAGTCTTCAAACACAAATATGAACAACATGCAACAGAATGAGAAATGAATGAGTTGAGGAAGTAGAACCGGTCGGTTGGTGAAGACAATGATTTGGTAGACCAGTTCAAGCTGCTGTCTCGGTTATGCGTCTGGTTGGAGCAGTGAGTATTTAAACTCGAGGACACACAGTCCGGACACCCGATCTCGAGCGCAACTTAGGACACCCATTCCTCACCGTATTCTCCTTGAACTAAGACCACGCAGGCCTCGTCCAATCACACTCGTGGTAAGTCTTCAGTGACTTCAAACCTTCACAGACTTGGTCACTCGGCGATCCACAATTCCTCTTGGATGCTCTAGACCTTGGCCGCCTAACAAATGCGGAAGAAGCCACAGTCTTCAAAGGTAACAAGCGTCGGATCCACGCAGGATCAATTTCTTGATGATGCTCAATCACTTGGGGTTTAATGGGTTTGGTTTTGGGATTTTCCTCACTTGATGATTTTCGCTCAAAGTCCTCGGAGGATGGGTTGCTCTCAAATGACAAGTGTCAAGTTCTCTCGAGCAGCCAACCAACTAGTGGTTGTAGGGGCGGCTATTTATAGCCTAGGGAGCAGCCCGACATGATAAGACATAAATGCCCTTCAATGATATGACCGTTAGGTGGATAAGATATTTCGGTCCGCGGTATGATGACGACAACGATCGGAAATTTGAATCTCAAAGTCCTCGGGGCTATCATGTTCCTCCTTTGTGTAGGCAATTCGCCTTTGGCGAATTCCTAACTCCTCGGTCGAACAAAGTCATCGGTGACGGAAGAACTGCGTCTCTGTCACCGAAGAATTTGATTGAATTGTATGAGATTTCCAATGGCTTCACTCGAAGGGATTGGTAGGTGTAGGATTTTGAGTTGAGCATCACATGGAAATTTTTCCTTAGTATTTCCTTGACCCCCTTTAACAGTATGGTGTTTCCTATGACTCAAGAAAGAGAAAATGAAACTACGAAAACAAAAGTCTTCACGCTTCATATTCCTCGAATGAATATCAAGTCTTCATGGTCACACCAATTTCTTCACTTTCAAAGTCTTGAAAAGTCTTGAGAATATCAAAGTCTTGATTGAAGAACTTCATTTTTAGGGTCGACTTTCTCTGTAAATATCAAACTCCTCATAGACTTATAGACACTGTACACTCACAAACGCATCAGTTACTTAACCTATAAGTCTTCAATACACCAAAATCACTAAGGGGCACTAGATGCACTTACATTCACTCAACTCCCCCGCCTTGGTTAGCACCGCCTCGACAAAACCGGAGCCCGAGTTACAGCATGCACATGGAGTCCGAAGCTTTGTCAAGCAACACCAACGCCATAACCAGCACTGGTGGCTATCACCCGTGCAAGACCGTTATCGTCGGGAGAACGAGCAGGCGGCTCAGCGCGGCTCAGCAGATGGCTTATCGGGACATCCGGAGTATCAACGACTTGTTGAGGCAGGAGTAGCCACTAGAACCGGTGATGTTCCTTGTTTGAATCTTGGCTCACAAGCAATGTACGTCTGCCCAAGGACTTCAAGGGACCTCGAAGATACCAAATTACGGCCGACTTACAGCCGGAGCGCTGGTCGAGAGTTATGAGATGGCCATGGAGCTGTTGGAAGTCGATGTGCGAGGATAGCTAAATGTTTCACCATGATTCTAGATGGAACAGCCCGGTCTTGGTTAAAGGGTTTGCCACCCAATTCCATTGGCTCATGGGAAGAGTTAAAGGCCCGGTTCATCCAGAACTTCAAGGACAGTTGTAAGCAATCTATGTCAATTGTGGACTTAACAAATTGTAGCGGGCGGGGCGAATCCACCACCCATTGGGTGCGCCGGGTCAAGGAGATAATTCATTCATCCGACAATATGGATGCCGGCTCTGTAGTCCTTATGTTGGAGAAGAATTGTAGCTTTGAGCATTGAGGCGAAATTGGCCGCATATAAACATATTTGCAAGGATATGGGCACGCTGATGGCGGCTTTAGTTAAATATGCCGATTCTGATAGTACCAAGGATCCCGCGTCTGACGATGAGAAGACATGGAAGGGAAAAAGGAACGGCAATGGAAAGGGTCAACAACATAACCCGAGGAATCAAAACAGCAATAAACGTAAGGCGGACGGTAACCCGAGTTTGTGGCCAATGCCAATGCGCAAGGTAACAATCAGAGACATAAGGGCAAACTGCCTCGATCCGGCGGGTCAGGCCCATCTCTTGAACAGCTACTCAATGAGCCCTGCCCGAGACACGACACTAGGGAGCGGCCCGCCACGCACCTGTGGAAAGATTGTGCGATCATGAAGGCGTTTAAGAATTCCAACACCTATGATGGCCATAATGAGTCTGGTGGTGGTTCAGGAGCTGGCGGTTTCCATGGCCTAGGTGGCGGCTCAGGTTCCGGCTTTCAGGGACGTCAAGGAGGAGGCTATAACCAACAGCGATGCAGGTCGAGGAGAAGCGATAGCAGCGATCGGGTTATCAAAGCAACCCGAAGCGGTTGAATGGTTGATATCACGTATTTACCACTAGCTTATGCAAACATGACCAGAAGGTTCATAAGAGGGCCGTCAATTCTATTGAGCCGGCAATCCCTCGTTATTTGAGGTGGTCAGAGCAGCCCATCATATGGAGCAGAGAAGATCATCCTCCACGGGTCGATAACCTGGGTCAGTTGGCCTTGGTGGTGGCACCTCAGGTTGGTGGGTATAAGTTCACTAAGGTGCTCATGGACGGGGGTAGTAGCATCAATATCCTCTACTATGAAACTTTTCAGCGTATGGGGTTAAGTGACAAAAATCTGAGGACGTCCAACACTGTTTTCCATGGAGTGGTCCCTGGTAAGTCGGCTTACCCAGTTGGCAAGATTGAGCTGGAGGTGGCCTTTGGAGACGAATATGACTCCAGAGCTCAGAAATTGACGTTTGAGGTGGTCAAAATCAGGAGCCCATATCATGCTCTGTTTGGGCGGCCTGCTTATGCTAAGTTCATGGCCCGGCCGTGTTATGTTTATTTGCAGCTCAAGATGCCGGGTCACAAGGGCACCATCACTATGCATGGAAGTCGAAAGGTGGCGTTGGAATGTGAAGAAGGCGACGGCTTATCTTTGAGTCGGCTGTCTGTATGAAAAACTCAAATTTTATCAAGACAATGTTGACCCGGCGGATATGACCTCTCTCAAGAAACCCACTACTGAGCATGACCCAGAGTTGAAGTTTAAATCGGCCGCTGAGACAAAGTTTGTGGAGTTTACCCCTGGAGATGCCTCTAAGCATTTCAGTATCAGTGCCAATTTGGGTCCTAAATAGGAAAGCGCGCTCATCGAGTTCATCCATGAGAACCGGGACATCTTTGCATGGAAACCTTCTGACATGCGGGTGTCTTGAGGAACTCGTTGAGCACACTCCAATATTGATCCAAAGTATAAGCGGTCGGCGGTTTCTCCGCGGTTCAACGAAGAGATGGAAAGCTATTGGGAAGAGGTGGCCGGCTCTTAGCGGCGGGTTTATTGTTGAAGTTTTTCACCTAGAGTGGTTGGCTAACCGGTGCTTGTCCTCAAGAAGAACGACACTTGGCGGATGTGTGTGGATTACAGTTTAAACAAGGCTTGTCGGCTGATCCTTTGCTCTCCCGTATTGATCAAATCATTGGCCTTCGGTGGGTTGTGAAACGTTGAGCTTTTGGATGCTTACTCTGGTTATCATCAGATCAAAATGGCAGTCAAGGACCAGGAGAAAACGGCTTTCATCACTCCGTTTGGGGCCTTCTGCTATGTATCTATGCCGTTTGGACTCAAAAGTGCTCAGGCAACTTATCAGCGGTGTGTGTAGAACTGTTTGCACGATCAAATTGGGCGTAATGTTCATGCTTACGTGGATGACATTGTGGTGAAGTCCAGAGAAAAGGAAACCTTAATATCCTACTTGAAAGAGACCTTTGATAATCTCCGGGTTTACAAGATGATGCTTAACCCGGCCAAGTGTGTATTTGGCGTTCCTGCGGGCAAGCTCTTGGGTTTTCTGGTGTCAAACAGAGGCATCGAAGCTAACCCAGAGAAGATTAAAGCGATTACCTCTCGGCTAAGCGGCGTGCATCGCGATGTTCGGCGGCGGGTCGTGTTGCCGCCTTAAGCGGTTCATAAGCGGCTTGGTGAGAACCCTTCTCGCATATCGATGATGAAGAAAAGCGACACTTTTATGCAGGCGAGGCGGCGATGCTGCTTTTGAAGACTTGAAGAGACAATTATCTGAACCGCCGGTTCTCGCGGCTCCAATTGATAAAGAGCCTTTGCTGTTATATGAGGCTGCCAATTCACGAGCCGTCAACGTTGCCATCGTGGTGGAGCACAAGGAGGCTGGCAAGGAGCATCCGGTTCAACGGCCGGTTTATTATATCAGTGAGGTACTCATTGAGTCTAAACAAAGCTATCCACATTGGCAGAAGCTTGTTTACGGGGTATTTATGGCCAACCGGAAATTGAAGCAATACTTTCAAAGTCATCCTATAATTGTGGTAAGTTCTGCCCCTTTGGGAGACATCATCCAGAACAGGGAGGCCACAGGACGAGTCACCAAGTGGGCATTGAACTTGGGCCTCACGATTTGAAGACATGCCACGTACTGCTATTAAGTCTCAGGCTTTGGTGGACTTTATCAATGATTGGACAGAGTTACAGGCCCCTGAGGAGAAGCCGGATAACACATATTGGGACGATTCACTTTGATGGGTCGAGCAGCTAGAAGGCTCGAAATTTGGAGTAGTTTTAACTTCCCTCGAGGTGACAAATTTTGTTATGTACTCCGGCTTATGTTTCCGTGTACTAACAATGCAGGTGAGTCTGAGGCCTTACTCCATGGTCTCCGGATGGCTAAGGAGATGAACTTAAGCGGGTAAGATGCTTGGGCGACTCGGATCTCGTGGCTCAACAAGTGTCAGGCAAGTGGGATTCCAAGGATCCCCTTATGGCGGCTTATCGTCGTGAAGTAGATGTCGTGGCTGGTCACTTCAAGGGTTATCAAGTGGAGCACATTGACCGAAGGAAGAATGAGGCGGTGATGCTTTAAGCTGTTTGGGATCCCAGCGTAAGCTTTGTGCCGCCTAACACCTTTCTTGATGTTTTACATAACCCTTACATCAAGGTGCCTAGGTTTGTTAATTGGGCCCGATTTGGAAAATTCTTTGGCCCTTCCAAAATGTTTAAACACTTTTTGGGCCTTCCCAGGGGGAAAAAAATTTTGGGGAAAATTTATTGGAAACTTTTTGGTTAATATTTGATTTGATTTGGCCCAAAACAACTATGCGAAAGGTTTATTTTTATTCGGTTTTACAAAAATTTTAAAAATTTAAGGAATTTTGAAGGCAAAATTGGGGAAAAATCCAAAAAAAAATTTTTATGGGTTAATAAATTCTTATTTGGTTTCCAAAATGGGATAGGTTTTTTTGGGAATTTTTGGGTTTTTTAAAGTGTTTAAAGTTTCCGGAAATTGTTTTTTGAAATTGTGGGGTAAACAACTTCGTTTGGCAAAACTAAAGGGTTTTGGCTTTTTAAAACCAGTTTCGGGCCCGGGGGGAAATTATGGAAAAAAGGGAAAAAGGGGAAAGGAAAAAGGGAGGGGTTTCCCTTCTTTTTCCCCCCTTTTTTTTTCCTCTTTTTCCCCCCCCTTTTGGGGGGTTTCCCCCTTTTTAAAGGGCCCCTTTGGGTTTTTTGGGGGTTTCCCCCTTTATAGGAACAAAAGAAAAATTGGAAAATTTAACTTGTGGGCAAGAGGAAAGATTCAATTAATCCAATTCAAGGGTTGGGCGAACATGGACTTGGGCATGGCCTTGTACCCAAGCAAATCTTAAAATGAAATGCAATTATTTATAGAAAGAGAAGGTTAATGTTAATTAAATTTGTTTAAATTTTGGTTTTGTTTTACTTCACAGGTTAATAAAGTTTTTTTCTCAAAGGGTCTAAACTTAAAGGCAGTTAGCTCGACATGGTTTTTGTGGCATTTTAAAAAATTTGGGGCCAAAAGGTGGCAATCGAAAAACCTAGGATTGTAAATCAACCAAATTTTTGTGAATTAAAGTGAAAAGTAATCCGAACTTATGTTGGTGGGAAAGCCTCCAAAATTGGAAACCTTTTTGTGATTTTCCAAGTTGACTTTTGTTGAATAAATTGTGAATTTTAACATAATTCCATAAATTGTTATGAATTTTGTGGAAAAGACTTTAAAAATTTTTCAAAAAACTGGGAATTTTTATAAAATTGGGTTTGAGGTAATTTTAGAATAAGGAATACAAAACCTGTTGGAAATTAAAAAGAAACAAGGTTGAAAAAAAAAGAGGTTTGGAAAACAAGAAAAAAAAGAATTAAGCAAAAAAAAATTAGAGGGTTTGGAAATTTGTACCTGGGTCGAGGAGGTTCTTTGGGTCATAAACAAGAATAATTGGGAGTTAAAAGTATGTGCATGCAAGGTAACTAGGAATTCCGCACCATGTTTTGTTGTGAAGAAAGGGAAAACAAAACCATGGTCTTTTGCTACCGGGCAAAAAATTTCGATTAGGAGTTCAAGTATACCTACAAGGGCAAGATTGGTGAATCCGAACCATTTGCCAACTACATAAAAAGGGGGGAAAAGGGAAAAAAAAGGGGAAACAGGAATAAACAAATTGCGTAACATTGTTTTACACACAACACAATAGCTAACATTACAACATTATAACACCGATGTTCGTAAAACAGATGGTTCATCATCCAAACATTACAAACTGGTTCGACAATAACCAAACCGATAGAAACCGATGTAAACAGGTACAAGCAAAGCTAGTTCAAATTACAATGACCAAACCGACAACACATATTAAGCTTGGCCATATTGACCAGGGCCATGCCATCTATCTTGCCGCGCCATGTGCTGAAAGTATGCTTATGGTAAGGTCTTCATCTTCATCAGGAGAAATTGTTCAGCCAAGCCTTGATTAGCAAGGGCCCTTGTCGACGACCTCTTTCACATGCACAATCACTTTGGAAAATCTACGGTTGCATGCTCTGTGGGAGAATTTGGAGCGGTGGTGAATGTGCATTCTCGTCGTCGAGTCCGCTTCCATGGCCCCGTAGGAGGTGCAGAATGAACACGGTGAGCAACTTTGGCACACTGAAGGGTTGCGCAGCCACGCCGTGATCGGCAATACCCACTTGTCGGTGGCGGGAGCATGTCAATGAGCTCGCCGTCGACACCGGCGAGAACCAGGTTGACGGTGTGTGCATCCCAAGCCTCCTCCGCAGCCCCTCCAAACTTAGCAACGCTTGTACTCGAGCTTCCCGGCTTGCCACGCGAGAAGCTTGACCACCGCCGAAAGAAATCCAGCTGCCACAACAACGGTTGTTCCGACGCTGCACCACACGAGTGCAATCATCTGTCGAGTCAGCTTAATGAAAAATGGAATGGTGGGCAAGTGCCTCCACCTTAGTTGTCGTCCGCCGGACAGCACGGTGAGACTCCATCGCCGCCGCTTAGTGCCTCCGGCGTCACCATGCTCCGCGGCTGTCCAATGATGGTGGCATACAGACACGCCATAGAAATTCGCTTATTGCCGCCATGCCAGCAAAGGCGAAGCGATGACAACCCGCCCGCGCTCCGGCCATAGCTCCAGCTCGCCACGCTACCACACCTCTTGAGGAAACATACGCGAATCCCAGATGCGAGGCCATGCCACGGCGGTCGCCGAAGACCTGCCATCGCCGACACCGTGGCGGCTCGGCTCTCGGCGCCACGCCTCCTCGCTGCCGCCCGCGCCGCCATCTCGCTCGCCACGATGATGGCGGCACCACGGCTACTTCCGCCACGGAGGAGGAACAACTGCTGCGGAGCGAACGCCGCCACCGCCGAGCTCCGCTGCCGCCGCCCATCCGTCGCTCGCCGGAAGGTGTGAGAGGGACGAGAGCTAGCTAGGGATTTCGTTTCGATTTGGGAAATAGGGTTCTATGCGGTTTTAGATCTGGCAACTTTGCAATACGGCCCTCACACGATATTGGGAAGGCCTTTTGTGCAAAAGAACAGAAAAAACCGGGCGCCGGCGCGGTTCAGCTGGTGCTTGTGACTTGATTGCACTCGCAACGCAAGTTCTGCGACGGGTTTTTCCGGTTTTCAAGTAGTGTGACTTAAGTGCACCCGCAGTGCAAGTTCTTAGACCGCCAGTGCTATTTACTCAGTTTTTTTCCTAAAATTGATGCTTGATAACATAGGTGAATATTTACTTATTAGCATCACATAGCATTTTTATGATATTAATAATACATGATACGTTAACTTGAAACAAAATTGCTGAAAAATCCACGTAAGAAAACATTCGTCTCCCAATCAAGGATAGACCCCTGTAATAGCGGTTAAGATTGACATGGACTTTGCATAGATAATTATTGTGAATTATATTAATTTTGGACCAGCTTTCAATGGCATATCTGTGTATATAATCGGAAGGATACATCTAAACATTGGCATGACATATAAATAAATAGTATGATTTTAGTTTGAACAAGTACAATGATCTAAATTAGCTTTGCAACACTAACATGGTACACTCTAGGTCATCGTGGCCTGCGATGGATGGACAGCTATGGGAAGACGATGACATGTAGTGCTAACACAATTTTGTAGTGCCGAGTACTGCTATTGTTCGCCTCTCATTAAATTTCTTGCTGCAGTTATCTACATTATTCAGGCATCGAGCAATTACAGATGCACGATTACTTATCTTAGCCGACGCCTGCAGTACCTGTGAAAATCTTGACTTGAACGAAAATATTGTTATTTCTGAGTGTATGAGCAAACATGGTATAGACATGATTGCTGCTATATCCAACTGGTGGAGTTTCTTATTACTTATGTAGCATAAGTAGCTAAGTATTGTGGATAGCCTGTGGAAGCTCGATAAACAATAGCTCGAGTTATACACGGCTGAACTCCAGCGGCATAGATCAGATAAAAGGAGAGCATTGCCACATGGACATGTGATGGTACATCATATACGAATTCTGTCATGATCAAAATTAATCGAACGACATGTAGCCACTCATAGTTTCGGAAGCACTCTAACAACTGCTTGATCGTTGGCATATCGAAGTCTTTAAAATTCATAAATGCGTCATAATTTATACTTCTAATGTTGGTTCAAGAACAATATATTTTCTAACTCACTCAAACTATCATATTATGTACAACCATGTACACCACATGTCACTTGGCTCTTTGATCGTACAAATGTTACCTCTGTTTAGATGATATAGAAATGTTTAACTCGGTGTTTTAAATTAGGCCATACCATTTTCCATAGTTAGGCAAGACAGTGATATTGCTTAAGACACAACGACAAAGCCTGGTGCAAAGTAAACTATACACATTTTATATAAAAAATACTCAAAGGATTGATGTCTAATCTATATCGAGCACAAATTTCAAAATTTCAAATAACAAATTGGAAAACACATACATACAAATGTAATAATTTTATGAAAAAAAAACATATGTACATGCTGAAAGAAATACACACTATTTTATATCAAAGGAAATACCTTACCCTGTTCATGGTACTGTATTATCGAGAGAAAGAACCTTAGGACTACTTAAGTTGATTAAAGATTACCATAATTACCCATATTAAAATAATAGTACATAATTAATTGATATTTCCTATTTTGACGGTTTGTTATTTCTGCTTGGTGTACATAGATTATATATCTCAATTTTAATCTATTCGATGGAGTTGGTTTGATAATTTTCAGACCATATCAGCGAATATTGTTTTCAGGAAATTTTACATGGATGATTGCTAATAAAAAAACAAAGTTGTCCATATCAATTATGTGAATTGTTTTTTAGTAGTTAAAATATATGAATAATTGTAGTTGAGGATGCGTTTAAAAGTTTCATCTAAAAGGGTAGAATCTGTAGCTTAATATTTTTCACTGCTATTAGTTACCATCATTAGTCTGTAAGGTTTATGAGATGTGTCGATTTATGTAAATTAGAATTTGTGTTGTTGTTGACCTTTTTAATGCAGTGTTCCTCTAATGTGCAATCAAAATATACAGGTTTATAATTTCATTTACCACTTTAGTTTGTGTTCACTAAATGGGCAAAGAAAATCAATGAAAATGTAGGGTATATGTAGTTCTTTGATTTCCTTTTGTCAGAAGGATGGAATCTTTCCAAGTAAAACTAAATTTGTGGCTGACCATGTAAATCGACCATTATAGATATGAGACCAGGTTGATTGAAACGATTGTTTGGTGATATTATCCTTTATAGGACCAAATTTACTACTTATACAGCGCTAAAAATAGTGAGATGTTGCACACATCGTTATATTTTATATGGAGAACACAGTTAGAACTATTTTCATAATCAGTTATTAGAACTTAATATGGGAAATATTAGAACTATAGCTCATCACAAATAAACTAATCCTATGTACCTAAATAGTATATCCCCACTATCTCAATATCTCAACATGAACAAATGCCACCTCATCACCCACAAATTATTTGTCCTGACATGCATTGAAACTGCTATTTACATTCTCTCTCAACATGGACATATCCTAACTTAAATCATTCTAATTATATTTCCGCTCAACATGCATGAGAAATACTACTTATATTATATATATTTATAACTATATAAAAAATACAATATATTATGTCTATTTAAATTTACATATTAATTTCAGCAAAAAATATCGCAAACAATCCCCGTAGCAATTCGTTTGTTTGTTGTACATTAATGTGGGTAGGGGGCCTAATAATGCCAATGTTTATCCCAAGCTAGGTAAAGAAGTGGAGAAGGTAGAAACAAATTAAAACTGCACCTTAAGTTCTATTTTTCATCCATAACTTGAAAACAAATTGGACCATTAAATAAAAAACGATGAGACCATCCCACAATAAGCAAAAAAATGATGCGTGAAGGGTACAATCTCTTGATAACAAAACATGACCAAACTCTCACGGTCATGTACATAGATGCAATCTCTCCAAACAAATGCAAAATGTCACGAAGATGGTAAAAATTACAATCTTATTATTAAACTTTCTAAAGTACTAGCCCACGCATCGAGCGGGCCACTTTGCTAGTTCATGAAAAAGGTGATCTTTCGTTTTGGTTTCCCACATAGCATCATAACTGATAATGGCACTAATCTCTCCAAGGGTGCCATGGAAGAGTTCTGTCAAAGAGAACATATCTGGCTTGATGTTTCGACGGTTGCTCATCCCCAATCCAATGGTCAAGCAGAAAGAGCTAATCAAGAGATCCTGAAAGGTATCAAGCCCCGACTCTTAGTCCCCTTACAGTAGACTCCGAGTTGTTGGGTGGAGGAGTTACCTTCCGTGTTATGGAGCATCAACACTACGCCTAACAGATCTACGGGATACACACCTTTCTTCATGGTCTATGGAGCAGAGGCAGTTCTGCCAAGTGACATCCGACATGACTCACCCCATGTGGCGGCTTACGTTGAGGCGGATAACGAAAAGGCTCCTCAGGATGCACTTGACTTGTTGGATGAGGAGCGAGACTTGGCGATAGTCCGCTCGGCGATTTACCAGCAAGACCTGTGCCGCTATCACAGCCGCCGGGTTAAGAGTAGAGCCTTCCAGGAAGGTGACTTGGTGCTCCGTCTCATCCAAGATCAATCTAACATGCACAAGCTATCCCCGCCTTGGGAAGGACCTTTTGTGGTCAGCAAGAATCTGAACAACGGGTCATATTACCTCATTGATGTTCAAGAGCACAAAGACTCACGTAAGTCGGAGGAGGAGACCCGCTGGCCGTGGAATATTGCCCATCTTCGGCCTTACTATACTTAAGCCACCGGCTCTTAAGATGTATATACTCTAACGATGTACATATTATATAAAGCAATAAAGCAGGACCCCTGTCCTTTTTTCCCATAAAGAATGTTTTTTATGTCTTCTTTATCAGGTGGTGGACACTACCAACAGGGAGCGGATCATATCTGAATCCGGCTTTCCCTTTGGTCCGGCTTATGATCATATCTGAATCTAGCTATGATCACTTGGGGGCTTCCTGTTCAAACATAGGTCGTATTCGAACCAAAGTGAACATAGCTGTCGATACCCGCTTGATCGGCATACTGCCAAACCCACTTGGGGGCTTCTTGATCATATTTGAATCATAGCTTAACCCCTTTGGGTTTGACATGGATCGTATTCGAATCAGCGTCATTAAACAACTCTTATGTTCACTTGGGGGCTTCCTGTTCAAACATAGGTCGTATTCGAACCAAAGAGAACATAGCTGTCGATACCCACTTGATCGGCATCGCCAAAGCCACTGGGGGCTATATGATCGTATCTGAATCTTAGCTTAACCCCTTTGGGACGGTTCTTTGATCGTATTCGAATCAGGAGCCTATGAACATTGCTTATAAATATAGTTACTTTAACTATCTTGAAACCTTCTTGAGGAGATGGTTCTGGATTCTTCCGGTTTAATATTGATTACCCCAGGTTCTAAAAGTGCCAGGTAAAGCATCATATGAGCCGGGAAGGCTATCAAACGGTTCGCAGGTATGCTATTGTGATTATATTTAATAAACAATCATAAATCGGCCTGTATATGATGTCTTTGTGTTTCGGGTTATCAATACTCTATAAACCCCTGGCGCAGTAAACCGTCCAAATTTTTTTGCTTGTTTTATGTGCAGGACAAGGAAAAACAAATTTAACATCAAGGAGACAAACGATCAACATAAGCCGGAAATATATAACAGTGGCGGTTTCCGAAAGTGTTAAGCGCCATAAGCATGGCAAAACATTGAGAGGTTTTTTGTATCCTATTACAAGACTCCCCGAGTCTGAATAAGTGAAGCATTGTTTTTCAAGGTTATGAAATGCCTGGAGATTCATTCCTTCGGTGGGCTTGAAGACTCCGGGTTATCCTTCTCCGCTTCTCCGTCGGTTGCTTTGTCCTGGAAGGTGGATGAGGCCCAGTCAATGCCGCTCAAGGCTTCAAATTCGGCCTCATCATCTATTAAACCGGCCGGGTCCACTTCAGGGGCAAAGGTATGCTTACGCGTTGGAGGGATCAGGCTGACTTGGTCATATGGAACGTTTGGGATTCTCCGGTTCTCGCTATCATAGCCCGGCGAATACTTAGTGAGATCAGTATCATTCCCAATGAGAGCCGCCAATGGTCGCACGACTTTGACACAGGCGATGAAGTCTTGATCATCAAATATAGAGCCGTCCTCCTTCAGGCTTGGATATCCAAGAGTGAGATCAGCCAAGTCAAGTTCTGGCACCCATGCCTTTGCCCGGCTTAATGCGGCCACGGCTCCGGCTCTTGCAGATGCCTGCCTTAAATCTTGAATCCATTGAGGTAGCACTGCGAGATGCTTCAGCACATCTTGTAGGAGGCGAGGAGTGGTATTTGATAAGGCCACGACGGCCAAGGCACATTGTGACCCGGAGTACAGCTGCTCCACTAAGGTGTAAACTACCTTAAGCTTGATCAGCATGTTTTGCTTGAGGTTGGTACTCCTGGGGCCTGTATGTTCATAAGCATAACAGTAAAGCCAGAGATAACTATCACAATAATCCTTGGAAGATTACAATGTTTAAGGTTTTTCAGAGTGACTTACCGAAGATGGCTGAGACCATTTGGGATATCTGCTGTTTTAAGTCAGACAGTTCGGTTGTTGCCTCTGCAAGAGATGCTTTTGCCGCCTCGGCCTGAGTCACTAGTGAAGCCCTCTCATCAACCCAAGCTTTCTTCTCCGGTTCAAAAATTTTCTTCAATTTCTCTTGTTCAGAGATGCTGAATTCAAACTTGGAGTTTGCTTTCTGAGTTTCAAGCTCTTGAAGTTTCAGCTGGCTCTTCAGGTCAGCAATCTCCGACTCAAATTGACTTATGGTGGCCTACATTGACACCAGGTTATGGTGAGAATCATGGTAAGGTAACATTCAAGTCCCAAACACTTTACAAGTAAAGATATTTGGCACTTGGGGGCTAATGTATGCTTAAAGAATTTTTAAACCTATCCTACCAAGTTATACATGTTAAGTCTCAAGCACTTTACAAGTAAAGATACTTGACACTTGGGGGCTAATGTGTAACACAAATTCAAAGTCTCATGTTATCACCAAGTTAAATGTATTCATTGTAAAACCGGACAAACTAACAGTAAGTAGATTTCTAAGTCTACAGCATATTCACTCATAAGCAATAGACTTGGGGGCTTGTACAGTAAGTAAGATTCAGGAAAAAAGCAAAAGTTATACCCCAGATTTGTGCTGTATTTGCTTCACCATGTCAATTTCCAGGTCACGACTATTGTGCACTTGGTTCAGATAGCCCGAGACTATATCACCAATGCTTAGGTGAGTATAATCAGTGATATCCTGTTTGGCTTTTCGACGTTGGGCAAACTCTTCCTTGGCAAAGGCATTGAGCAAGAACAAGAGGTCGCCCGGTTCAACATATTGACTTTTCACAATTTCAACTTCCGGGTCAGTCGTCTTGACCGGGCTAGGAATCTCCGGGTTGTCAGAGTTGTGGATAACATCTTCTGCAGGCGGGTCAGAAGTTGGCATCAAAATATCACAAGCCGGTTCAGGCGGTGGATGATGAGTGGAGCTGTCAGGAACGGATGAGTCAAGCGCCGGTTCAGTGACCACCGGGTCTTGGGATGGCTTATTCTTCTTTGCCCTCTTGCTGGGCTTCACTTGCAGGCTGTCAATAAAGGTAGAAGGATGAGTATTGAAGTATAAGTATGGAAAAACTTAAAGTAAGAAAGGTTACATTACCCGGGAGCCGCTTTGAAAGCCGGCATGTTTGATTGCATCGACTCGTCAGAGGAAGGAGAGTTATCCTGATAATTGGAGTCAGTTGAATTGAGAGGTTGGCGAATCAAACCTGCCAAAGGTAAAGCAGAATGTAAGTCGGAGATAACCTCGGTCCGACGCTTCCTGGTTACATCGGGTAAGCCGAAGGAGAGTTCTGCGTCTTGATTGGCCCGAGTCTGCCTCCGGTTCTCAAGCTGTTGTTGCTTCAAAAGAAATTGAGGCTCTTGGTAAGCTAGAGGATGTGAAAATCTTACTTTCCGGGTCACCCTTTGGATTTTTTGCTTTGGCAAAGGCTCTGAGTCGGAGAAGATTATAGTTACCTCTTCGTCAATTGCTTGACTGTTCCCAGTATCCTCCTGAAAGGATAGAATGTCAGTAAAGTAACACCAAAGGCGATAAGAAAATTAAAAGATTACCTCTTCCTCATCCGAAGAAGAGTCATCCAATTTAAGCATATCAGAGGCGTTGGGCTTCTTCTTCTTAGAGGTGCCCGTCTTGGTGGCCTTCCTTTCGGTTTTCTTGGCTGCCCTGGCCTGTTTGGCAGCCTCATGGTCATACTTGACCTTCCAGAAATTGTCACCGGCCTGTGGAAAAGATAAGGAATCATAAATACAAGAAGGTATAGCATGTTAAAGAGTATTTTTGAAGATTGGTAACTTACCGCAGGGGCCGGGTTCTTCTTGCGTATGGAAGTAAGTCAAGGCATTACCAGCCATGATGCCTCTCCTTCAACAAAGGATCGGATCAGTAGCATCTACCACATCATCGGTAAGTCATCAGGACTATGACGCATTGGGTCATCCTTCTCGCCTGTGTAAGTACACATTAAGCTGGAGCGGCGGCTTAATGGTAGTATCCGCCAGGTGACCCAGACCCGGACCAAATCGATGCCACTTAACCCGTTGCCTAAAAGGGCTTTGATCTTCTTAATGGTCGGATTGAGAGGCAAGCGCCAACAAGATCAACTTGTCCGCCACTGATGGTTGGATTCAAGGCATGTATGCCGAAGTCAGGCAGAGGGCTCTCATCAGCCGGTGACGTGTCTTGACAGTAGAACCACGTCTGGTTCCAATCTTTCAGGTGGCTTGGCAGTTCAGCATAAGGAAAAAGACAATCCCTCCGCCAATGGATTGAGATGCCGCCAAGTTCAAGGCTAGGTCCGTTGGCATGTTCATTCTGCTGGTTCAAATAAAAAAGTTCTCTGAACAAAAGTAGACTTGGTTCCTCTCCCAGGTACACTTCGCAGAAGACTTGAAAATTGCAAAGATTTGACACGGAATTGGGTCCAATGTCTTGAGGTCTAAGGTCAAAGAAATTCAGAACTTCCCTGAAGAATTTTGAGCCGAGAGGGGCAAATCCCCGGTTCATGTGATCTGTGAAAACTATTACCTCCCCATCTTTGGGTTGAGGTATCTCCTCAGACGGGTTAGGGGCATGATAAGACATGACCTCCTTCTTTGGCAGATGGCCAGACTTCACGAACTCGGCAAGTTTCCTTTTGGTCACTGCGGATGGAACCCAATTGCAAGTCACAGGGGCTTTGGCCGCCTTAGGAGCCATGACAACAGTTGCCCTATGACAAAATAAGAAAGTTCCAGTTCAACTTTAACCCGGAAGAAATATATAAATTGTTTAAAGTGGTGGCTTAAGAAATGGGCCTAATGACATAAGGGTGATTGTGCAACAATATTTAAGCTGCTACAAGTATCAAGAGCAATTCAAAAATTCTTAAGATCATGAGAAGAAGGCAAGGTTTACAGTTCAGTATCACTTATTTAAACCGGACACCTGGACAGTGGTGTTTAAAGGGCATTTTCCGGAAGAAGCTTTCCGGGTGATAGAAACAAGTTTCACAGATGACAGCTATTATTCTGGATCAAATTATTGCTCTGAAAGGGAAAAAAATTAGACCTAAGGACAGGGCAGAGAAGTTCATGCATTCGAAGAGGGATTCTAAACAAGGGAATGAGATCTGTTTCTATGCAAGATAAACACAAACCATTACCGCAGCAGTTCTGCACAATTTTTACGATCTAAATAGGGCATTGGAGGTGCAAACTAGCGAGGGTTTTCGTCGGGCGGTGATGAACGCCGACGAACTCAAAAGGGTTCCGATGCAGATCCAAAGAAAGGGAAGGAGAGGAACTCACGGATGTGGACAAGCTGCGGAGGTTTGCCATCTATTTCTGGTCAAAGTCAGGTTGATGCAGCGTCCTGAGTCGATGAATACGAGAGGTTCGACGGTGGCGGTGGCCGAGCTCGATGAATACGAGACGGTTATTCATTTAAATCAGAGAATAATGGTTGTTCTATTTATATGAGTAATATCTTTTATGGTCATGCACCCTTGAAGAGTGGTCTATTTTTATTGAATCTCGATAGTAGTGATACACATATTCATAATGTTGAAACCAAAAGATGTAGAGTTGATAATGATAGTGCAACTTATTTGTGGCACTGCCGCTTGTGTCATATTGGTGTAAAGCGCATGAAGAAACTCCATACTGATGGACTTCTGGAATCACTTGATTATGAATCACTTGGTACTTGTGAACCGTGCCTCATGGGCAAGATGACTAAAACACCGTTCTCCGGAACTATGGAGCGAGCAACAAATTTATTGGAAATCATACATATTGATGTATGTGGTCCAATGAACATTGAGGCTCGCGGCGGGTATCGTTATTTTCTCACCTTCACAGATGATTTTAGCAGATATGGGTATATCTACTTAATGAAACATAAGTCTGAAACGTTTGAAAAGTTCAAAGAATTTCAGAGTGAAGTGGAAAATCATCATAACAAGAAAATAAAGTTTCTACAATCTGATCGTGGAGGTGAATATTTGAGTTACGAGTTTGGTTTGCATTTGAAACAATGCGGAATAGTTTCGCAACTCACGCCACCCAGAACACCACAATGTAATAGTGTGTCCGAATGTCGTAATCGTACTTTACTAGATATGGTGCGATCTATGATGTCTCTTACTGATTTACCACTATCGTTTTGGGGTTATGCTTTAGAGACAGCCACATTCACGTTAAATAGGGCACCATCAAAATCTGTTGAAACGACGCCTTATGAACTGTGGTTTGGCAAGAAACCAAAGTTGTCGTTTCTTAAAGTTTGGGGCTGCAAAGCTTATGTGAAAAAACTTCAACCTGATAAGCTCAAACCCAAATCGGAGAAATGTGTCTTCATAGGATACCCAAAGGAGACTATTGGTTACACCTTCTATCACAGATCTAAAGGCAAGACTTTTGTTGCTAAATTTGTATCCTTTCTAGAGAAGGAGTTTCTCTCAAAAGAAGTGAGTGGGAGGAAAGTAGAACTTGATGAGGTAATGGTACCTGCTCCCTTATTGGAAAGTAGTTCATCATAGAAACCGGTTCCTGTGACGACTACACCAATTAGTGAGGAAGCTAATGATATTGATCATGAAACTTCAGATCAAGTTACTACCGAACCTCGTAGGTCAACCAGAGTAAGATCCGCACCAGAGTGGTACGGTAATCCTATTCTAGAGGTCATGTTACTTGACCATGGCGAACCTACGAACTATGAGGAAGCGATGATGAGCCCAGATTCCGCAAAATGGCTTGAGGCCATGAAATCTGAGATGGGATCCATGTATGAGAACAAAGTATGGACTTTGGTTGACTTGCCCGATGATCGGCAAGCCATCAAGAATAAATGGATCTTCAAGAAGAAGACTGAAGCTGATGGTAATGTTACTATCTACAAAGCTCAACTTGTTGCAAAAGGTTTTCGACAAGTTCAAGGGGTTGACTACGATGAGACTTTCTCACCCGTAGCGATGCTTAAGTCTGTCCGAATCATGTTAGCAATTGCTGCATTTTATGATTATGAAATATGGCAAATGGATGTCAAAACTGCATTCCTGAATGGATTTCTAGAAGAAGAGTTGTATATGATGCAACCAGAAGGTTTTGTCGATCCAAAAGGTGCTAACAAAGTGTGCAAGCTCCAGCGATCCATTTATGGACTGGTGCAAGCCTCTCGGAGTTGGAATAAACCCTTTGATAGTGTGATCAAAGATATGGTTTTATATGCACTTTTGGAGAAGCCTCAGATTTACAAGAAAGTGAGTGGGAGCTCAGAGCATTTCGATATTATATGTCGATGACATATTGTTGATTGGAAATGATATAGAATTTCTGGATAGCATAAAAGGATACTTGAATAAAAGTTTTTCAATGAAAGACCTCGTGAAGCTGCTTATATATTAGGCATCAAGATCTATAGAGATAGATCAAGACACTTAATTGGACTTTCACAAAGCACATACCTTGATAAAGTTTTGAAAAGTTCAAAATGGATCAAGCAAAGCAAGGGTTCTTGCTCAGACATAAGGTGTGAAGTTGAGTCGACTCAATGCCCGACCACAAGCAGAAGATAGAGAGAAAATGAAAGATGTTCCTATGCTTCAGCCATAGGCTCTATCATGTATGCAATGTTGTGTACCGCACTGATGTATGCTTAGCAATAAGTTTAGCAGGGAGGTACCAAACTAATCCAGGAGTGGATCACTGGACAGCGGTCAAGAATATCCTGAAATACCTGAAAAGGACTAAGGATATGTTTCTTGTTTACGGAAGTGACAAAGAGCTAGTCGTAAATGGTTACGTCAATGCAAGCTTTAACACTAATCTGGACGATTCTAAATCGCAAACCGGATACGTGTTTATATTGAATGGTGGAGCTGCTAGTTGGTGCAGTTCTAAACAAAGCGTCATGGCGGGATCTACATGTGAAGTGGAGTACATAGCTGCTTCGGAAGCAGCAAATGAAGGAGTCTGGATGAAGGAGTTCATATCCGATCTAGGTGTCATACCTAGTGCATCGGGTCCAATGAAAATCTTTTGTGACAATACTGGTGCAATTGCCTTGGCAAAGGAATCCAGATTTCACAAGCACATCAAGATACGCTTCAATTCCATCCGGGACCAAGTCTAGGTGGGAGACATAGAGATTTGCAAGATACATATGGATCTGAATGTTGCAGACCCATTGACTAAGCCTCTTCCACGAGCAAAACATGATCAGCACCAAGGATCCATGGGTGTTAGAATCATTACTGTGTAATCTAGATTATTGACTCTAGTGCAAGTGGGAGACTGAAGGAAATATGCCCTAGAGGCAATAATAAAGTTATTATTTATTTCCTTATATCATGATAAATGTTTATTATTCATCCTAGAATTGTATTAACCGGAAACATAATACATGTGTGAATACATAGACAAACATAGTGTCACTAGTATGCCTCTACTTGACTAGCTCGTTGATCAAAGATGGTTGTGTTTCCTAACCATAGACATGAGTTGTCATTTGATTAACTGGATCACATCATTAGGAGAATGATGTGATTGACTTGACCTATTTCGTTAGCTTAGCACTTGATCGTTTAGTATATTGCTATTGCTTTCTTCATGACTTATACATGTTCCTACAACTATGAGATTATGCAACTCCCGTTTGCCGGAGGAACACTTTGTGTGCTACCAAATGTCACAACATAACTGGGTGATTATAAAGGAGCTCTACAGGTGTCTCCGAAGGTACATGTTGAGTTGGCGTATTTCGAGATTAGGATTTGTCACTCCGATTGTCGGAGAGGTATCTCTGGGCCCTCTCGGTAATGTACATCACTATAAGCCTTGCAAGCAATGTAGCTAATGAGTTAGTTGCGGGATGATACATTACATAATGAGTAAAGAGACTTGCCGGTAATGAGATTGAACTAGGTATTGAGATACCGACGATCGAATCTCGGGCAAGTAACATACCGATGACAAAGGGAACAACGTATGTTGTTATGCGGTTTGACCGATAAAGATCTTCGTAGAATGTGGGAGCCAATATGAGCATCCAGGTTCCACTATTGGTTATTGATCAGAGACGAGTCTTGGTCATGTCTACATAGTTCTTGAACCCGTAGGGTCCGCACGCTTAAAGTTCGATGACAGTTATATTATGAGTTTATGTGTTTTGATCTACCGAAGGTAGTTTGGAGTCCCGGATGTGATCACGGACATGACGAGGAGTCTCGAAATGGTCGAGACATAAAGATCGATATACTGGACGACTATATTTGGACACCGGAATGGTTCCGGGTGAGATTGGGACAATACCGGAGCTCCGGGAGGTTATCGGAACCCCCCGGGAGGCATATGGGCCATAATGGGCTTAAGTGGAAAGGAGGGGAAAGGAGAAGGGAGGGGGCGCCCCCCTCCCAAGCCCAATACGAATTGGGAGGGGGGCCGGCCCCCCTTTCCTTCCTCCCTCCTTCCTCTTCCTTCCCTGTCCCTCTCCAAATAGGAAAAGGAGGAGTCCTACTTCCGGTGGGAGTAGGACTCCCCCCCTTGGGCGCGCCTCCTCCTCCTGGCCGGCCCCCTCCTCCACTCCTTTATATAAGGGGGAGGGGGCACCCCATAGACACAACAATTGATCCCTTGGATCTCTTAGCCGTGTGCGGTGCCCTCCTCCACCATAATCCACCTCGATAATATTGTAGTGGTGCTTAGGCGAAGCCCTGCGTCGGTAGAACATCATCATCGTCACCACGCCATCGTGCTGACGGAACTCTCCCTCAAAGCTCGGCTGGATCGGAGTTTGAGGGACGTCATCGAGCTGAACATGTGCTGAACTCGGAGGTGTCGTGCGTTCGGTACTTGATCGGTCGGATTGCAAAGACATACGACTACATCAACCGCGATGTGCTAACACTTCTGCTTTCGGTCTACAAGGGTACGTGGACAACACTCTCCCCTCTCGTCGCTATGCATCACCATGATCTTGCGTGTGCGTAGGAATATTTTGAAATTACTATGTTACCCAAAATTTTGCTTACTGTTTCTGAGTGTTTGCACAATTATGCTATTGTTATGATTGTGTTTTTTGTGTTTTAATTAGTGTTTGTGCCAAGTAAAGCCTTTAGGAACTTCTTGGGTGATAGTTGTATGATCTTGCTGAAAAACACAAACTTTTGTGCTCACGAAAATAATTTTAATAAATCACAGGAGTGTGATTTTGCTCGGATTCTATTTTAGGAATATTAATATATAAATTTCTCAGCTCGTCCTAATTTTTCAGAATTTTTGGAGTTTCAGAAGTATTCGAAATATCCGGATTGCTACAGACTGTTCTGTTTTTGACAGATTCTGTTTTCTTTGCATTGTGTGCTTGTTTTGATGATTCTATGGTTTTCTTTGATGAATTTTTGCCATAGAAAAGTTGGAATGCATTACTTATAATAAAAATATGAATTGGTTTGCTACAGTACTTATAGTAGTGATTTGCTTTCTTATACTAACGGATCTCCCGAAGGTTTTGTTGAGTTTTGTGTGATTGAAGTTTTCAAGTTTTGGGTGATGTTACGATGGATGAAGGAATAAGGAGTAGGAAGAACCTAAGCTTGGGGATGCCCATGGAATCTCAAGCTATTATCCAAAGAAAAGCAATCAACTAAGCTTGGGGATGCCCTGAGTGGCATCCCCTCTTTCTTCTAACGACCATCAGTATTTTACTCGAAGCTTTATTTTTATTCGTCACATACTATGAGTTTTGCTTGGAGCGTCTTGTATTATTTGAGTCTTTGCTTGTTTTGCTTTGTGTCCTAAGTCATGAATCCTTGCTGGACACACTCATTTGAGAGAGCCAAAATTATGCCATGACTTGTTAGAATTGCTCTCTATGCTTCACTTAAATTTTTATGAGCTATGGAATTGCTCTAGTGCTTCACTTATATCTTTTTGAGCACGGTGTGCTTTAGAATTTTTGAAGAAATACTATCTTGCTTCACTTAGATTTATTTGAGAGTTAGTAAAATTTTGAAGAAATTCTCTCTTGCTTCGCTTAAATTATTTTGAGAGAAAGAAAAATTATGCTCATGATCTTCACTTATATTTGTTTGCGCTTATCAAAAGCAGCATATGAAAATTAGTCCCATAGTGATAGATATCCAAGAAGGATATAATAAAAACTTTCATGAAGATCATTGTACAAAATAAACTTGATTCCTTATAATAGTTTTGAGATATGATGATGTGATATGTGAGTCATGTTGATGAGTAATTATGCTTTAGTAAGAATATTGGTGTTAAGGTTTATGATTCCCTATGCAAGCACGAAAGTCAATAGTCATGCAACAAAATTATATCCTACTTGTGGTGCATTATTCGATGCTAATTATGCCCAATGCTCGCTTATGAGATAATTCGTTTCTTGGTTGGTCGCTTCTCAATCTTTTGCTAGCCTTCATTTTGCACTAAGTATGTGATGACCCACAAGTATAGGGGGTCTATTGTAGTCCTTTCGATAAGTAAGAGTGTCGAACCCAACAAGGAGCAGAAGGAAATGACAAGCGGTTTTCAGTAAGGTATTTTCTGCAAGCACTGAAATTATCGGTAACAAATAGTTTTGTGATGAGATAATTTGTAATAGGTAACAAGTAACAAGAGTAACTAAGGTGCGGCAAGGTGGCCCAATCCTTTTTGTAGCAAAGGACAAGCCTGGACAAACTCTTATATAAATCAAAGCGCTCCCGAGGACACATGGGAATTATCATCAAGCTAGTTTTCATCATGCTCATATGATTCGTGTTCGTTACTTTGATAATTTGATATATGGGTGGACCGGTGCTTGGTTACTGCCCTTCCTTGGACAAGCATCCCATTTATGATTAACCCCCCTCGCAAGCATCCGCAACTATGAAAGAAGAATTATGGTAAACCTAACTGAGGGAGTCCTGGACTAGGGGGTGTCCGGATAGCCGAACTATCATCATTGGCCAGACTCCAAGATTATGAAGATACAAGATTGAAGACTTCGTCCCGTGTCCGGATGGGACTTTCCTTGGCGTGGAAGGCAAGCTTGGCTATACGGATATGTAGATCTCCTACCATTGTAACCGACTCTGTGTAACCCTAGCCCTCTCCGGTGTCTATATAAACCGGAGGGTTTTGGTCCATAGGACGAACAACAATCATACCATAGGCTAGCTTCTAGGGTTTAGCCTCCTTGATCTCGTGGTAGATCTACTCTTGTACTACCCATATCATCAATATCAATCAAGCAGAGTAGGGTTTTACCTCCATCGAGAGGGCCCGAACACGGGTAAAAACATCGTGTCCCTTGTCTCCTGTTACCATCCGCCTAGACGCACAGTTCGGGACCCCTACCGAGATCCGCCGGTTTTGACACCGACATTGGTGCTTTCATTGAGAGTTCCTCTATGTCGTCACCTATAGGCCCGATGGCTCCTTCGATCATCAACAACAACGCGGTCCAGTGGTGAAACTTTTCTCCCGGACAGATCTTCAGATTGAGCAGCTTTGCTGCGGGCAATTTCGCTGGCCATCCGAGTAGATTGAAAGCTACGCCCCTGGCCATCAGGTCAGATTTGGAAGTTTGAACTTCACGGCCGACATCCGCGGAGACTTGATCTTTGAAGGATTCGAGCCACGGCCGAGCGTGCCGTGATCATCACGATGGGCATGATCTAGCTCGCTGCGGACGGTGCCTCGAGGTCGCGATAAGAGTCCGCCCGACCCTTAACTCGGAGCCGACTGCGCCGATCGAGGATAGGTGGCTAAACACCGCCTCGGGGGCTGCTACCTCTACGGCGATGTAGCCGAATACTGACCCTGTCCCTTTTGAAGCTCGTGACTCGAGGTGCGGACTCGCCGGACTCGAACCTCCGTGCCCTACCAATCGAATCCGATTACGCCGATCATGGAGTTTACCGCCGGACATCTTTTCAAGACTTTCGCCTTCGGCGACATCCTGAATTCGCTAAAGTATCTCTCATTATCAGGAGAGCGCTGGCCAGATTACGGTCAGGACGGTTGGGATGCGAACGACGAAGAAATTCAAAGCCCACCCACCACCCACTTTGTAGCCATTGTCGATGACCTAACCGACATGCTAGACTTCGACTCCAAAGACATCGACGGTATGGACGACGATGCCAGAGACGACCAAGAACCAGCGCCTACGGGGCACTGGAAAGCCACCTCGTCATACGACATTATCATGGTGGACATCCCAAAGGATGGGAATGGCGAGGGAACAGCGGAGAAAGACCCCTCCAAGAAACAGCCTAAGCGCCGGCGTCAGCGGCGCCGCTCTAAATCCCGCCACAGCAAGAATGGAGATTCTGGCACCGGAGACAATAACACCCGGATCTGTGCGAAGACAACCCCTCCAAAGAAGATTCAGCACAGAGGACGGAGAAGCCAGCCTCACGAGAGAGCGGCATTTAAGAGGTAGAGGACGATAATTACATGCCTCCCTCCGGAGACGAGGCAAGCCTCGACGACGACGAATTCGTCGTGCCTGAGGATCCCGTCGAACAAGAGCATTTTAAACGCAGACTTATGGCCACGGCGAGCAGCCTCAAGAAAAAGCAGCAACAACTTAGAGCTGATCAAGATCTGCTAGCCGACAGATGGACCGAAGTTCTTGCGGCCGAAGAGCATGAACTCGAACGCCCCTCCAAAAGCTACCCCAAACGCAAGCTGCTGCCCCAATTAGAGGAGGAAGCATATAAGCCTACATCACCAGCGCACAATATGGACGATCGGCCACCTCGTGGCTGCGACAGAGAGGCCTCTAGGCTTTCCACTAAAGCCGTACCCCGGCATCGCTCGAAAAGTACAAAGCCACGGGGGAATGCGCCGGACTTGCGAGACATATTGGAGGATAAGGCAAGACAATCAAGATCGATCTACGAATCGCGTGGGCGCCCCACGACACGCGACGACAACCGTCGCGCCGGATACAGTAATTCCGGTCGGGCCGAGCACAGTAGACAAAGCTCGCTTGAGCTACGTCGTGATATAGCCCAATATAGAGGCGCCGCACACCCACTATGCTTCACAGACGAAGTAATGGATCATCAAATCCCCGAAGGGTTTAAACCCGTGAACATTGAATCCTATGATGGCACAACAGACCCCGCGGTTTGGATCGAAGACTATCTCCTTCATATCCACATGGCCCGCGGCGACGATCTTCACGCCATCAAATACCTCCCACTCAAGCTTAAAGGCCCAGCTCGGCATTGGCTTAACAGCCTGCCAACAGAATCAATTGGGTGTTGGGAGGACCTGGAAGCCGCATTCCTTGATAACTTCCAGGGCACATATGTGCGACCACCAGACGTGGATGACCTAAGCCACATAATTCAGCAGCCAGACGAATCGGCCAGACAATTCTGGACACGGTTCTTAACCAAGAAAAATCAAATCGTCGACCGTCCGGATGCAGAGGCACTCACAGCCTTCAAACATAACATCTGCGACGAGTGGCTTGCCCGGCACCTAGAACAGGAAAAGCCGAAATCCATGGCAGCCCTCACATCACTCATGACCTGCTTCTGCGCGGGAGAGGACAACTGGCTAGCCCGCAGTAACAACCTCAACAAAAATCCTGGCAGTCTGGATACCAAGGACCGCAATGGCAGGTCATGTCGCAACAAGCAAAAATGCCGCATTAACGGTGATAATACTAAGGATACGGCAGTCAACGCCGGATTCAGAGGCTCCAAACCCGGTCAGTGGAAAAAGCCATTCAAAAGAACTACTCCGGGTCCGTCCAATTTGGACCGAATACTCAACCGCTTGTGCCAGATACACGGCACCCCCGAAAAGCCAACCAATCACACCAACAGGGATTGTTGGGTATTCAAGCAGGCGGGCAAGTTAATCGCCGAAAACAATGACAAGGGGCTGCATAGCAATGACGAGGAAGAGACCCGGCCGCCGTACAACAGAGGACAGAAGGGTTTCCCACCACAAGTGCGGACGGTGAACATGATATACGCAACCCACATACACAAAAGGGAGCGGAAGCGTGCACTCAGGGACGTATACGCGATGGAGCCAGTTGCCCCAAAGTTCAACCCATGGTCCTCCTGCCCGATCACTTTTGATCGAAGGGACCACCCCACCAGCATCCACCATGGCGGGTTCGCCGCATTGGTTCTAGAACCAATCGTCGATGGGTTTCACCTCACTAGAGTCCTAATGGACAGTGGCAGCAGCCTGAACCTGCTTTATCAGGATACAGTGCGCAAAATAGGCATAGACCCCTCAAGGATTAAACCCACAAAGACGACCTTCAAATGCGTCTTACCAGGTGTAGAGGCCAATTATGCAGCTCGATTACATCGAAGTGGTCTTCGATCCCCGGATAACTTCCGGCGAGGAGTTAATCTTCGACATAGTTCCGCTCGCAGCGGCTATCATGCATCGCCGGACGAACGCGCTTGCAAAGTTCAATGCGGTGCCGCACTATGCATACCTCAAGCTCAAGATGCCAGCCCTCGAGGAATCATCACGGTCAACGGAAACATCAACGCCCCTCCGAACGGAGGAACATACAATGCTCTCGCGGCGTAGTGCGAGCAGCCTCTTAAGGCAATTCTCGAGTCCGGCCGTTAAGCGTTCGGACACTGCTAAGCGCGCCCGGAGTAACCTACAACAAGACCACCTAGCACATTCCGAGCACGTGTAGCAATGCGGCCCCAACCCCAGGCCTTGCAAAACTGCAAAACTAGTACCCCGCGTACATCACTATGCTCTGGAAATACCATGGGCAAAGGGGGAGGGGCACGACCACGGCAGGCCCAGAGTGTGGCTCAACCACACCAGGGGCTCCCAAGTGTGTCATCCTTTTTCTTTCATTTTTTCCTCAGGACTCCATTTACCAGAGGCCCTGTCCGGCAGCAGACCTGCCGAATTCACGATGCAACAGCCAGGAAAGGAGAAAAGCTACGATGAGTATCCAGGTGGTCTCCATTATGAGCATTATACCTGTTTTATACACCATTCCGCAGCCTACCCCTGGAGGGGGACATGATAAATAGTTCCACCCCTTGCTTACGGCACTATTTGTATCGTTCTGCATTCACGGCAGTATTATTTGAATAAACAATGCATCACTTTTTGCCTATAATTGCATTCCTCTTTTATACATATGTTCATTTATGACATGATTGCATCCGTACACTTTGGTACGGCTAAATACACTGAGGGCTTAAGTTCCCCACATCATGGTGTGATAAGTCTGAACACTTTCACAAGTGCGGCACCCCGAACTTATAGCATTATATGCATCGGCTCCGAATCATGTCTTGGGACAATAGTTGGGTTTGCCCGGCTCCCATGTTTTGGTACCTTACGTTCCGTTATATCGGCTAAGGTAGCACTGGGAGAACCAATGCGATTGTGCCCTAGTTGAGCTGGGCGAGCACCTTAGTGGAGAAAGCTAAAACTGGCTGTCATGATGAGGCGAGAGCTGGTCGCTGTTCGAGAGGTTTTTTCGAGTCCCTAAAGACTTATGCCGCTTAGAGCAAGGAACCGGCTTTGTCCGGCCCACGCGTGGATAGCGCCCCGAATTCGGCCTTCCGAACACTAGGGGCTTCACCGAAATTTAAAATTATAGAATTCTATGGCTAAGTGAGAGTGTTCAATCACTATAAGTCCGGTTGCCTTGTTCGTTGTGTTGAGAGCCTCCCTAGATGGACCCAAAAATGGGAACAAGAGTGCTCAAGTTTATCCCGAACACCCCAGCACTCGTGGCATTGGGGCTGAAGCCGACGACTTGCCATCTCTCAGATTTGATAAACGGCCGCACAGAAGGTAATATTTTAAATTAACAAGCGTTTCTTAGCGCATATGAACAAAGTTTTCAGCGCACAGGATAACAAAATGCGAGTCTACTCAAATATTACATCTTTGGAGCACTCGCCCGCAATAATGCAGGCACCCTTCAGGACACCCTTATAATACATCTCGGGTGTGCAATACTCCTTGCCCAGCGGTGGCGCGTCCGTCACAAGCTTCAAGATCCATCTTGCCCCAGTGCACTTTAGCACGGGCAAGGCCCGACAGGCACCTTCAATGCAAAGTGAGTGCTTGATGACTTCAACCCAGGACACGATCCACCAGCCACCGCACCAGCCAAAGTAGCTCCTGTGCATGGCCTCTTTGGGCCATAGCCAAACTATAAGGCCCTTCATGGCCTGTTCGCCACCTTAGGAGCTCGACCAGCTGCTTCACCTGGTCGCTAAAGCACGGATGTCCGGCCTTAGCATACTAAGACCAGAACACCTTCTCCGTCGAGCTCCCCTCCTCGGCTCTGTAGAAAGCGGCAGCGTCAGACACGTTGCAGGGCAGATTTGCGAACGCTCCTGGAGAGCTCCGGATTCGGGTAAGTAACAGGTAATTCACTTTTACATGCTTGCTTTGCATGAAGAATGCCTTACCCGCCGCTATCTTCTTCAATTCCTCGATTTCTTGGAGGGCCTTGTGTGCTTCGGCCTTAGCGGCTTTGGCGCTCTCAAGAGCCGACGCAAGCTCGGACTCTCGAGTCTTCGAGTCATGCTCCAAATTCTCGTGTTTTTCCACGAGAGCCTGGAGCTCTTGCTGTACCTCCACCACCCGCGCCTCCTGCTTCTCTCACCCGGTGCGTTCCGCGGCCGCATAGCGTTCGGTAGCGGACACCGCCTCCTTCAGGGTCGCCACCTCGTTCGTAGCCCCTGGAGTACCCACGTTATCCTTGTCATTTCTCTTGCAACCAAATCCTTTTCTATAAGGTACAACTTTAATACGGTGTTACTCACCTTCCTTGTCCTCGAGCTGCTTCTTGGCACGGCCGAGCTAGCTCTCGGACCGCTCGAGGCTGTGCTTCAAGGTATTGACCTCCATGACAAGGCGGCAGAGGTCAAGCAATAAGCAGCCTGCATTCCCATATTGACATATTTTTAAGACTCCTGCAGATATCTTTTAGATCCTCGGTCCGCTTTTCTTTCCGAACACCGAACCGAGCATCGAGGGCTCTTGTCTATGCGGTATTATATTACATATCTTAAAATTCTTACCTCAAAGCCTGTTAGAAGGCTGCTGCAGCTTCGGTCAGCCCGCTTTTGGCGAGTTGAACCTTCGAATCACCGCACTCATGACGGTGTGGTGTTCTTCTTTGATGGAAGCGCCGTGAGCGCCTCAAAGAAGTTATCCGACGCCCGGTTGGGACGGAGGCCGCCGGCGTCACAATCTTGCCCTTCTTACGAAGGGCGTGACGCGGACTCGAACCATCAAGGTTCCGGCGCGGAGTCCGTCCGAAGTCGTGGAGGTTGCCTGCGGCACCTCGGGGCCTCCTCTTCTGGTGGGTCCTTTCGGGATCCCACCTCGCCATCGCCGCTGGGAGGAGGCGGCGGAAGTGAAGTGCTATTCACATCCGACGTGCCCAAGGACCCGCTCGACGAAGCGAGAAGATCATCCTTGGGCGGACTACAGGGTTGTATGCGGCGTTAAAAGATGCTATGCGACAAAAAGAAAATTATGAGTTATTCAGGAGTCCGGATACTTACGATCTCGCCAGGGGCTTGGTCCTTGAGGGCCACTCCTCGTTGCCGTCGCCGACGTTGGTGGAACAGTCCGAGGGAAGGGTCCTTCCCTTCTTGGACTCTTCGGCATCCCTCGTTGGGGAGGCCTTCCTCTTCTTCTCTCCCCCTGCTGGGGGAGAGGCCTCTTTCTTCTCCTCCTCGTCCTCGTGGGAGGAGTCCGCCTCGGAGTCATCGGACGATGAATCCGATAACACCTGGCGCCGGGAACTCCTTCGGGTTCCCGTGGCCTTCTTCTTGGCCTTCTTCTCCGGCACCACGTAAGGCACGGGGACCAGCAGCCCTGTCAAACGGGCATCCGCTGGGTCTTCTGGAAGGGGAGCCGGACAGTTAACCTGTCCGGACGTCTCCTGCCAGGCCTGTTAAAAGTATTGGGAGTTTAGATCCCACATAGAGTCAAACTATGAAAAGCAGGTGTCCCATAAAGGATAACATGGCTTACCTTGCCAGCCGGATGCTGCAAGCTGAATCCGCGATCTTCGGTAGCGGATGCGGGGTCCTCGGCGCCCTTGAACAGCACCTTCCAGGCATCTTCGTACGTAGTATCAAGAGCCCGCCAAGGTCCGTGCTGTGCCGGATCAAACTCCCACAAATTGAAGTCCCTGTTGGCGGGGAGAATCCGCGGATGAGCATAACACGGATTACGCTGACAAGCTTGAGCCTCTTGTTCACCGGGGTTTGGAGACAGATTGAGTCCGTCGGCTCCTCCGAACTACCCCACAGTAGGCCCTTCTCTTTCCAGGAGGTGAGCCGCATGGGGATGCCAGATCTGAATTCGGGGACCGCCGCCCATTCAGGTTCACGTGGCTCAGTGATGTAAAACCACCCCGATTGCCACCCTTTGATGGTTTCCACGAAGGCGCCCTCGAGCCAAGTGAAGTTGGGCATCTTGCCCACCATGGCGCCTCCGCACTCTGCTTGGCTGGCCTTCACAACCTTTGGCTTGACATTAAAGGTCTTGAGCCACAAGCCGAAGTGGGGCTGGATGCAGAGGAAGGCCTCGCACACGACGATAATTGCCGAGATGTTGAGGATGAAATTCGGGGCCAGATTGTGGAAATCCAGGCCGTAGTAGAACATGAGCCCCCGGACAAAGGGGTGGAGTGGGAAGCCCAGTCCGCGGAGGAAATGGGGAAGGAATACCACCCTCTCATGGGGCCCGGGGGTGGGGATGAGCTGCCCCTCGTCGGGGAGCCGGTGCACGATGTCGCTGGACAAATATCCGGCACCGCGCAGCTTCTTGATGTGCCCCTCCGTAACGGAGGAGGCCATCCACTTGCCTCCCGCTCCGGACATGGTTGGAGCAGGTCAAGGTGAGATGTGCGGACTTGGGCGCTGGAGCTCGAGTGCGCGGGGATGGATAAGCAAAGGAGGAAGAAGGCGTAGGTAAAAAGGTGGATCCTTATCCCCTTATATATGGGCGGATGAAACTATGCGTCCCCACTAGCCTGGTAAAACTCGCTTATCTCCCAAGCGCCACAATCAATGGCGCGGTTGGGTTACCCACGTCCGTATTGATGAGAATCCCGGAATAAGGGGACACGATCTCTGCTTCGACAAGACGTGCCAAGGAAACTGCTTCGCTAAACACGCTAAGGTGGAATAATAAAAACGATTCGAGCAAAGGCTTGGCCGTGGTGTGACGTCACGCCACGAAATACGACAGCAGATTGAACTTGTGTAAATATTATTCTCTCTACGGTGGTACGTGGAATTTATTTTGTAGAGCCGGACACTATCCTGGTGTTCACAATCTTCTATGAATTATTCAGAGGAGGAACCCGCCTTGCAATGCCGAAGACAATATGCACGCTAGACTCGTCGTCATTGAAGCCTAGTTCAGGGGCTACTGAGGGAGTCCTGGACTAGGGGGTGTCCGGATAGCCGAACTATCATCATTGGCCGGACTCCAAGATTATGAAGATACAAGATTGAAGACTTCGTCCCGTGTCCGGATGGGACTTCCCTTGGCGTGGAAGGCAAGCTTGGCAATACGGATATGTAGATCTCCTACCATTGTAACCGACTCTGTGTAACCCTAGCCCTCTCGGTGTCTATATAAACCGGAGGGTTTTAGTCCATAGGACGAACAACAATCATACCATAGGCTAGCTTCTAGGGTTTAGCCTCCTTGATCTCGTGGTAGGTCTACTCTTGTACTACCCATATCATCAATATCAATCAAGCAGGAGTAGGGTTTTACCTCCATCGAGAGGGCCCGAACCTGGGTAAAAACATCGTGTCCCTTGTCTCTTGTTACCATCCGCCTAGACACACAGTTCGGGACCCCCTACCCGAGATCCGCCGGTTTTGACACCGACACTAACCATAGCATGAAACATATGGATCCAAATCAGCCCCTTACGAAGCAACACATAAAATAGGGTTTAAGCTTCTATCACTCTAGCAACCCATCATCTACTTATAACTTCCCAATGCCTTCCCCTAGGCCCAAATCATGGTGAAGTGTCATGTAGTCGACGTTCACATAACACTACTAGAGGAGAGACAACATACATCTCATCAAAATATCGAACGAATACCAAATTCACATGATTACTTATAAGAAAATTTCTCCCATGTCCTCAGGAACAAACGTAAATACTCACAAATCATATTCATGTTCATAATCATAGGGTTATTAATATGCATAAAGGATCTGAACATATGATCTTCCACCGAATAAACAAACTAGCATCAACTACAAGGAGTAATCAACACTACTAGCAATTGCTACGTCTTGAGCTTGCGTTGGTTTTCCTTGAAGAGGAAAGGGTGATGCAGCAATAGTAGCGTAAGTATTTCCCTCATTTTTTTGAGAACCAAGGTATCAATCCAGTAGGAGGCTCCTCAAAAGTCCCACGCACCTACACAAACAAACAAAGAACTCGGAACCAATGCAATAAAGGGGCTGTCAATCCCTTCATGGCCACTTGCCAAAGTGAGATCTGATAGAGATAATAAGATAAGATAAATATATTTTTGGTATTTTATAATATAGATGCAAAAAGTAAAGATGCAAATAAAAGTAGATTGGAAGCAAATATGATAAGAGATAGACCCGGGGCCATAGGTTTCCCTAGTGGCTTCTCTCAAGATAGCATAAGTATTACGGTGGGTGAACAAATTACTGTCGAGCAATTGATAGAAAAGCGAATAATTATGAGATTATCTAGGCAGGATCATGTATATAGGCATCACGTCCGCAACAAGTAGACCGACTCCTGCCTGCATCTACTACTATTACTCCACACATCGATCGACTCCTGCCTGCATCGAGAGTATTAAGTTCATAAAGAACAGAGTAACGCATTAAGCAAGATGACATGATGTAGAGGGATAAACTCATGCAATATGATATAAACCCCATCTTTTTATCCTCTATGGCAACAATATAATACGTGCCTTGCTGCCCCTGCTGTCACTTGGTAAGGACACCGCAAGATTGAACCCAAAGCTAAGCACTTCTCCCATGGCAAGAAAGATCAATCTAGTAGACCAAACCAAACTGATAATTCGAACAGACTTGCAAAGATAACTCAATCATGCATAAAAGAATTCAAAGAAGATTCAAATATTATTCATAGATAAACTTGATCATAAACCCACAATTCATCGGATCTCGACAAACACACCGCAAAAAGAGTTTACATCGAATAGATCTCCACAAGAGAGGGGGAGAACATTGTGTTGAGATCCAAAAAGAGAGAAGAAGCCATCTAGCTAATAACTATGGACCCGTAGGTCTGTGGTAAACTACTCACAACTCATCGGAGGGGCTATGGTGTTGATGTAGAAGGCCTCCATGGTCGATTCCCCCTCCGGCAGAGTGCCGGTGAAGGCTCCAAGATGGGATCTCATGGATACAGAAGGTTACGGTGGTGGAAATTGTGTTTCGTTGGCTCCCTGGATGTTTTTGGGGTACGTAGGCTTATATAGGAGGAAGAAGTACGTCGGTGGTCGCCGAGGGGCCCACGAGATGGGGCGCGCCTATAGGGGCGCCTCCTATCTCGTGGAGGCCTCGGTTGCTTCTTGACTTGCACTCTAAGTCCTCTGGATCACGTTCGCTCCAAAACTCACGCTCCGAAGGTTTCATTCCGTTTGGACTCGCTTGATATTCCTTTTCTTGAAATCTTGAAATAGGAAAAAAAAACAGCAATACGGGCTGGGCCTCCGGTTAGTAGGTTAGTCCCAAAATGATATAAATGTGTAAAATAAAGCCCATAAACGTCCAAAAGGGGTAATATAATAGCATGGAACAATCAAAAATTATAGATACGTTGGAGACGTATCAAGCATCCCCAAGCTTAATTCCTGCTCGTCCTCGAGTAGGTAAATGATAAAAAAGAATTTTTAATGTGGAATGCTACCTAGCATAATTCTTAATGTAATTTTCTTTATTGTGGCATGAATGTTCAGATCCAAATGATTCAAAATAAAAGTTCATATTGATAAAAGAAATAGTAACACTTCAAGCATACTAATCAAAGTAATCATGCCTTCTCAAAATAACATGGCAAAAGAAAGTTCATCCCTACAAAATCATATAGTTAGGCTATGCTTCATTTTCGTCACACAAAGATGTTCCCAACTTCTATAGCCCCGATGACAAGCCAAGCAATTGTCTCATACTTAAATAATCTCAAGTTTTTTTAACCTTCACGCAATATATGAGCGTGAGCCATGGATATAGCACTATGGGTGGAATAGAATATGATGATGGGGATTGTGTGGAGAAGACAAAAAAAGAGAAAGTCTCACATTGACGAGGATAATCAACGGGCTATGGAGATGCCCATCAATTGATGTCAACATGAGGAGTAGGGATTGCCATGCAACGGATACACTAGAGCTATAAATGAATGCTCAACAAAAGAAAACTAGTGGGTGTGCATCCAACTTGCTTGCTCACGAAGATCTAGGGCATTTGAGGAAGCCCATCGTAGGAATATACAAGCCAAGTTCTATAATGAAAAATTCCCACTAGTATGAAAAAGACAACTTATGAGACTCACTATATGAAAAACATGGTGCTACTTTGAAGCACAATATATGAGACTCACTACATGAAGAACAAGGTGCTACTTTGAAGCACAAGTGTGGAAAAAGAGATAGTAACATTGCCCTTTTTATTTATTTTATTTATTTTCTTTTTTTGGGCCTTTCTTTTTTTGGCCTTTCTTCATTTTTTTTATTTTTTTTCTTTGGGCAATGCTCTAATAATGATGATCATCACATTCTATTGATTACAACATATGAATTACAACTCGAAACTAGAACAAGATATGACTCTAAATGAATGCCTCCGGCGGTGTACCGGGATGGTGCAATGAATCAAGAGTGACATGTATGAAAAATAATGCATGGTGGCTTTGCCACAAATACGATGTCAACTGCATGATCATGCAATGGCAATATGACAAAAGTAATGTATGTCATGATGATGGTGAACGGAACGGTGGAAAGTTGCATGGCAATATATCTCGGAATGGCTATGGAAATGCCATAATAGGTAGGTATGGTTGCTGTTTTGAGGAAGATATAAGGAGGTTTATGTGTGATGGAGCGTATCGTATCATGGGTTTTGGATGCACCGGCGAAGTTTGCACCAACTCTCAAGGTGAGAAAGGGCAATGCACGGTACCGAAGAGGCTAGCAATGGTGGAAAGGTAAAAGTGCGTGTAATCCATGGACTCAACATTAGTCAAAAGAACTCATATACTTATTGCAAAAATTTAGAAGTCATCAAAAATCAAGTACTATGCGCATGCTCCTAGGGGGTAGATTGGTAGGAAAAGACCATCGCTCGCCCCCGACCGCCACTCATAAGGATGCACAAGCCAGCTACACTTCATGTTTCAAATTTGTTACACAACTTTAACCATACGTGCATGCTACGGGACTTGCTAACTTCAACACAAGCATTCTTTAAATTCATAATCACCCAACTAGCATGACTTTAATATCACTACCTCCATATCTCAAAATAATTATCAAGTATCAAATTGATCATAGCATCCAATTCACTTCCTATGATAGTTTTTATTATACCCAACTTGGATGCCTACCATTCTAGGACCAATTTTATAACCATAGAAAGTACCATGATGTTCTAAAAGACTCTCAAAATAATATAAGTGAAGCATGAGAGACTAGTAATTTCTACAAAAATAAGCTACCGCCGTGCTTTAAAAGATATAAGTGAAGAACTAGAGCAAAAACTATCAAGCTCAAAAAATATAAGTGAAGCACATAGAGTATTCTAACAAATTCTAATCAAGTAGGCTTCTCCCAAAAGATGTGTAAAGCAAGGATGATTGTGGTAAACTAGAAAGAAAAGACTAATATAATACACGACGCTCCAAGCAAAACACATATCATGTGGCGAATAAAAATATAGCCCCGCGTCGCCTAGCTCTGGCGACACAGGGGTAGAAACCCTAGCGCCGCCACAGCCCCCGTCCCCTCCCCCACCTGCCCCGCCACCACCAGAGGGCGCCGGCCGGCGAAGCCCGGGCCGGCCCCGAGGAAGGCGGCGGCGGGGCCTATCCCTGGCCAGTCTGGCGCGTCGTGAGGGGAGATCCACCGGCTCCCTCTGGAGTCTGGGATCTGTGCGCCTGGCTGCATTTGTCCGACGCCTGGTGCGCGCGCCCTTGGATGCGCGCCGATGGGGTTGGGCGCGGCCACGGCTGCGGGGATGCCCCGGGATGGTGGCGGCGGAGACCGCTCCCTTTTGATGGTGTCCGGATCTGAGGCGGCAGCCTCGCTGGTGCGGACGGCACTCGCCCGGTGGCGGGGAGTGTTCGTCGGTGAGGCAGGCCAGTTCCCCTCGGCTACGCGGGCAGCAAGGTCCCGGTGGGCGAAGGTCTTGGCGCATGGAGGCCCCGGGCTCCCCGCGTCAGATCGGAGGCGATCCTGATCCGCTCGTGCTGCATGACCTCCGGCCGGCCTGGATCTCCGGCGTACTCGCGCCTGCGGATGTGGTGGCTGGCTCGGAGGTGGCGGCAGGGTGCTTGGCCGGGGGAAACCCTTGGCCGCCGGTGGTGGTCACGGCGTCGATGGTGTCCCGGACGCCATTCCCTCCTTGGTGGCGGCGCCGAGGCTAAACATCCCCTGCCTCCCCCTTCCCCTGCGCCCGGGTGAAAACCCTAGCCCCGGTGGCTAAGCGGCGGCGGCGCCACAGCGTCATCACCTTCTTGAAGGCGCCGACTTGGGAATGGGGATGTTGGGTGTGTATTGCGAGCTTGTCTGGTTCCTGGTGGCGGCCCTTCTGGTCGTGTCTCCGATGGGGACCTCGCCCTTCCTCACCCTATACATGCCGTGGTGGAGCGGTACTTCATCTCACTCATTGATGGCAGCGAGGATCGGCGGCATGGCGCTGTGGAGGTTTGCTGCCCGATGCGCGGAGATGGACTCGCGCAGGAGGAGGTTGTTGTCTGGCGTCATGGTGACGTCGATGGCAGAGTGGCCAGACAAGGTAGAAGCCTCAATATGATCTGAAGACGGACCTGCGGAAGATGGTGGCGACGACACATGAGTGCGTCTGACCGGACTATGCCCCAAACCCGGTATGTGGCTCGGCTGGGGCTTCCGAATATGTTTCGGTTTCCGGCTTTTTGATGTTAGGCTTAGGTGAGTGGTTTGGGTAGTGGCCCAGCTAGCACCCCTTCATCATCTTGGATAGGAGTAGTGGCATGTGTTGCCAAGATGGTGGATTCAGACTTATTGTTGTAATACTTTGTAAGGTCCTTGAGAATAATCAATAAAGTGGCCGTATGCATCTCCCAGATGCAGAGGCCGGGGGTCATCCTCCTTTTCTAAAAAAAGTAAAAAAAAAAAGTAAAGTTACCAATGAACGAAGACGAAAGAGGGGATGCCTTCCCGGGGCATCCCCAAGCTTAGGATTTTGGCTATTCTTGAATATCTTGGGGTGCCTTGGGCATCCCCAAGGTTAGGCTCTTGCCACTCCTTATTCCATGGTCCATAAAAGCTTTACCCAAAACTTGAAAACTTCACAACACAAAACTCAACAGGAAATCTTATAAGCTCCGTTAGTGAAAGAAAACAAAACCACCACATAAGGTACTGTAATGAACTCATTATTTATTTATTTTGGTGTTAAACCTACTGTAATCCAACTTCTATTCTGGTTCCAAAATTTTTTGGGAAAATTTTAAAAATTTCCCATGGGTTTTAAATTTAAATTTTAAAATTTTTAAAGACAAATTGTTTGCCCATAATTTTAGCTTTTTTTTTGGGAAAATTTCCTTGGGCCCTTATTTTTTTAAAAAAGAAAATTTTTTCCTTTTTTTATTTTAAAAAAGGTTTTGCTCGTCTTTTTATTTTTTCCGGTTTTTTTGGTTTTCCTTATAAAATTTTTAAAAAATTTAAAAAAATTTCCTTTTGGAAAATTTTGGGGGTTTTTTGTATTATTTTTAAAATTTTGGGTTTTTTTTCAAAAAATTTTTGAAAAATTTTCCCTTTTGGGATTTTAAAAAAATTTTTAAATTTTTAATTTATTTTAAAAAATTTTTCCTTTATTTTAAATTTTGAAAAAGAAATTATTTAATTTTATTATTTTTGAAAAAAGGGAAAAAAAAGGGTTTATGGGAATAAAAGAAAAAAAAAATTTTGGGGTTTTTGACAAAAAAATTTCCCCCAAAATTTTTTTGGGGGTTTCCTTTTTAAATTAAAAAAATGGGAAAAAGTTTAGTTTCCCTTTTTTGAAAGAGTTAAAAGGGGGGGAAACCCTTTTCCGGGATTTTAAAAATTAAAATGCCCAATGGAAAAATTATGGAAATTTCCGGTTTCGGGTTCCTGCCCAAACCTTTTGGCCCAAAGGAAAGAACAAATTTAAATTATCCCAAAAATTTGGGGGCCCAACGGGCCGGGAAAAATTCCCTTTTGTTTTGGTAATTTTTGGGGGGGTTTTTTTTTCAAATATTTTTTTTTTAGCCCCGAATTGGAAAGGGAATTTGTACAAACAAAAAATTTTTTTGGAAGGGCAACAAAAACATCGGCGTTTCCAATGGGGATTTTTAAAATTTGGGTTTTTAAATGGGCCCTTGGGGGCCCCTTGGCATCCCATTGTTAACCCCCCCTTTTCCACTTTTAAAAAAATTAAATTTTAATTGGAGGGCCAACCCATCCGGGGCTTTCGTTTGGCCCGATTTGGCTTTTTTTACCTTTTTTGGCGGGTTTTAAAAGGGCCCCGGCCCTGGTTTGTTTCCCCCTTGCCCCCCTGGGTGGGAACCCCTGCCCTTTTTCCGGGGTGTTTTGGGTTTTTTCCCCATAACCCGAACCAACCGGGTTTCCCGGGACTTTGGATTTTCGGAAACCTTTGCCCCTTAAAAATCGGGAGGGTGGGTTAAATCGGGGGCCCGGGGAGGGGGTTTTTCCGCCCCACCCCAGTTGGGACCCCCCCTTTTACCCAAAGACCCGGGGGGGACGCAGGGCCAAACCTTAAAGGGCCCCCCCCGGATGGTGGGAAAACAAAACCCCCGGGCGTAAAATTTTTCCGCCCAAAAGTGGATTGGGCCCGGGGCAATTAAAGAACCTGGGAAATCGGGGGGCCCCCCACAAAAATTTCGCCCCCGGGGCACCCCGGAAAGATTTATTTTGAAGGATTTTGGGGCGGGGGGCGGCATGTAGGATCGAAAGTATGTCTAGAGGGGGGTGATTAGACTACTTGACAATATAAAAATTCAGCCTTTTGATAAAGACAAGTTTTTGGCAAGTTCACAATGATGATCAAGTCAAGTATCACCCTACACATGCAATTCTAGAGTATAGGCAGCGGAAAGTAAATTGCACATGTAGTAAAGGGAGGTGGAGAAGAGCAAACGCAATTTGGAGACACGGAGATTTTTCTCGTGGTTCCGATAGGTGGTGCTATCGTCAATCCACGTTGATGGAGACTTCAACCCACGGAGGGTAACGGCTGCGAGAGTCCACGGAGGGCTCCACCCACGAAGGGTCCACGAAGAAGCAACCTTGTCTATGCCATCATGGCTCACGCCCACGGAGGGCTAGCCTTACTCGGGGTAGATCTTCACGAAGTAGGCGATCTCCTTGCCCTTACAAACTTCTTGGTTCAACTCCACATCTCGACGGAGGCTCCCAAGCGACACCTAACCAATCTAGGAGGCACCACCTCCAAAAGGTAATAGATGGTGTTGGTGATGATGAACTCCTTGCTCTTGTGCTTCAAATGATAATCTCCCCAACACTCAACTCTCCTCACTGATTTGGCTGTGGTGGAAGAAAGGATTGAGTGGAAAGCAACTTGGGAAGGCTAGAGATCAAGCTTCATATGGTGGGAGTGGAGCAACTTGATCTCAACACAAGGGTAGGTAGTTTTCTTCTCAGAAATGTAAGGTAGGAGTGGTAGTTCTTTCTGATGGCTCTCTCCACGAGTGAAGAGGGGGTGGAGGGGTATTTATAGCCTCCACACAAAATCCAACTATTACACACATTTGACCAATCTCGGTCAGACCGAAGTTGACAACTCGGTGAGACCGAAAGTTCAAAACATGTGAACGTTGGGATTTTCGGTGGGACCGAAAATACAATCTCGGTGAGTCCGATTCGAGTAAAGACTAGGGCTTGCCAATCTCGGTGGGACCGACTTCATCATCTCGGTGACACCGATTTGATGACAGAAGGTTACAGAAGCTTGGCAACTCAAGTTTCGGTGAGACCGAGTTCAGAATCGGAAAATCCGAGATTTCTAGGGTTTGGCTATATGGCTGAGGTGGTTCATCTCGGTGTGACTGAGTTTAGGAAATCGGTGGGACCGAGATTACTTATGAGTGTATTATGGAAGTGAAAGTTGCTGATAGTTTAGGAGATGTATCACTAAGCACTTTGAGCAACCAGATCATTATCATAACCTCATCCCTTTAATAGTATTGGCTTTCCTATAGACTCAATGTGATCTTGGATCACTAAACCAAAAATGGAGTCTTGAGCTTTTGCCAATGCTTGCCTTAGCATTTTGAGGGTCCACTCTTCAGTCCTTGCCATACCCATATCATCGAACTTTCGAAATGATTCTCAAGAAACTATTAGTTCAATGATATATATGTTGTTATTAATTACCAAAACCACCCGGGGATTAGTTGCACTTTCAATCTCCCCCTTTTTGGTAATTGATGACAACATATAGATCAAAGCTTCGACATAGGATATAATCAATGAATAATATCGTCGCTTTGAGAAGTATGTGATAAGCAAGAGCTCCCCCTAAATTTGTGCATTATTTAAGATTTGCGTTTGAATGCAAAATGCACAATCGATTAGGATCATGGGTCACTCTTCCATGTCACATACATCTTGGTGGAGCGCACAAAATGATAAGAATGAATAGCATGCACCCAATCACCAAGACATGAGTAAATGGTCATACAAGATATGAATAGCATATGATAAGCATTAAGCACACATTAAAGCATAGTACGACCAAGCACTCATTAAGGTAGAATGAAACGTAGTATCAAACACACAGAATGTCTTGAAAACCAAAAGTATCTCAAAAAGACGGCAAATGAACGAAAGAGCAAAAGCGCAAAGACAAAGGCACTCTCTCTCTCGAAGTCCTATGATCTATACAATTTCTCCCCCTTTGGCAACAAGTTACCAAAAAGTTCGAAAAGGCATAGAGCTAAACGTCACTAGGGACTCACTTGGCGGCTCCGTGCAGGTTGATGTTGGAGTTGAGATGGCTGCATCTGCGAAGACTTCGGTGATGTCTCTTTGGAGGAGTGGTCACTTTGGAGCTGGAGCCGGAGCAACCGATGGAGCTGTGGGAGGTGTTGATGTTGTAGTCTGGTGTCATCCATGGAATAGCAATGATCGGGGTCCTGTGGGAACCGGAGCAGTCTGTTCATAAGCATCCTGGACTAGGTCATCCTGCATCTCACGCATGAGCTCTTCCTTCTCCCTCTTTGCTTCCTCGATATCTGCCTCAAGCTTGTTGACAGTTACTTGCACTTCAGCCAGCTTGACATCCAGAGCATGGATCTTGTCTTCAACAATCCTCTCAAGACTCTCCTGGGACTGTACAATGCTGGCCAGGCGTTGCTCAATCCTTTGGGTAGCTTCAAGTAGCTGTTCTCCAACACTCTTGGGTTTAGCTGCTGCTGCTGCTGCTTCCTTCTCAGCTTTGGCTTTCTTGGCAGCCTCAATCTTTGCTTGACCTTCAACTGACGTTGGATCCTCCTCATCCATCACAACAACATTGTCTTCATGCTCAGGCTGCAGTGGCAAGTGTGGTCTATCCAACAAGTATGTGCCCGTGCCAAACTAGGCATTGATAAGCATCTGAATATGCGGGGCAAATCCACACGACCTCTTCTGGTCAGCTGCAGTCCTCTTGATGGTTTCAACTATCAAGTCCATCACCTTGAAAGGTGCCTTCTCATCAAGTATATGCAGCATGTTGATAGAGTATCCTCTGATCATGCGATGATCTCCAGACTTGGGCATCAAGGTATGCCTCGGAATAGTGTTTGTGGTAGGTAGACCTGCCTGGAGATAATACACTGAGCCAAGCTTCCAGATTCCTACATCCTTAGCTGGAACCTCTTTGTACATATTCTTCATAGATTCATGGTTCTTCTTGGGAATACCATAGACATCAACATCATCCTCTCTTGGCACTGGAGCATGTAGAAGTTCTGCCCATTCTGCAACAGTTGAAGAGAATCTTTGGCCTTCAGTCATCCATGTGATCTTTCCATTTGGATAGAAATGAGCTGTGGCATAGAATTGCATAATCATTTCATCATTCCAACTGGTCAACTTCTGACCAACAAAATCTGCAACACCACATGCAGTGAAGCTCTCATGCACATGTGGAAAGAAGTCTCTGTGCTCTTCACTGTCAATGTATGCCCAATCAACGTATCGAGTGTCTGCAACTATGGGCTTCTTGTCCATCAGCACAGTCTCATAGAAGTCCTGCTGCTCTCTGGTGTGGAATCGTGGATCAACAGCAGTTCTTCTCCTCACAGCATATGGATCAGCTTGTCTCCATAGCCCGAGACATCTATCCTTCCTTTCCTTCATGTTTTCAGCTTGAGGATGAGCATCATTGTGAAGTGGCAGTTTTTGTCAAAGTTTCAGCAAAACTGGTGCCTCATCATCTGACACAGCTGGTGGCACATCATCTTTCTTCTTCTCTGAAGTTGGAATGTTCCTGACTGTTTTCTTGGGCTTAGCAGCAGGCTTTGCTGGAGCTGCCTTGGCTGGAGCAGATGGTTTGGACTTTGAAGTAGCTCCTGCCCTGATGGCATCACCCATGAGCTTAGGCTTCTGAGGAGGCTGGGGTGCTTCCTCATCATCATCTTCCTCTGCTGCTTCATCATGCACTATCCTCTTCCTCTTGGAAGTTTTCTTCACCTTGCTTGTAGTTTCCTCTTCCATACTCAGCTTCTTAGCAACAGTGGATTCCTTCACTTTCCTGGTGCCTTTCTTGGTTTGCTGCCCTTGAGGCTCTTTGGTAACAACTTTTCTCTTTGGCTTGGAGGAGACCTCTTCCTCAACAATGAAATCAGAATCCTCTTCATCAGAGTTCCTCTTCTTTCTGGCCCTGGTGGCTGCAGGAGGCAAACCACTTGGTGTGCTCCTCTCACCATCATCTGATGAGCTGCTAGACTCAGGACTAGTGCCTGCCTCTGGAATATCTTCAATAGGTGACTCAGACCTGTTCTGGCTGTCACTGGCATCTGACATGGCTGACAACCTGTGAATAGATAAGGTGTAGGCAGAGTAGAAGAGTTATCACAAACTGCAGAAGATTTTGCAAACAAAATGAGTTCAAATTTCAGTTTTAGGTTTTCACAAGCCATTTCGGTCGATCGAGTTTAAAATTCGTGAATCCAAAGTGTTCAAACAGAAGCATTCACACCACTTTCGGTTGGACGAAGTGGGTTTCGTCCCGCCGAAAACACTAGGGTTTCACTAAATCCTCATTTCGTCACACCGATTTGCACAACTCGGTTGGACCGAAGGCAAAGGTAATGGCCAGAGGCCAAATCGGTCATACCGAGAATGTAAAATCGGTCTCACCGAGATGTGTTCGGCGGAAACCTAACCCTAAAACTTTTACTCGAATCTAGTCCAAAAGACTAATCTGGTGTTCAGGAAGATTTCAAACGTGGCAAGATTACAGGCAAACCAAACGTGCAATGAATCGGAGATGGGAGCACGAGTGGGATCGAAACTCACCCTAACTTGGTGGAGTTCTCACGGCGCAACGGCGCTGGAGAAGATGTCCGCTGACGGCGACGGAGACTGCGGCAAGGCGCGACAGCGATTTACGGATACGATCCGGAGACCACGGCGACGGCAGCAAGAAGGGTGCGGGGTAAACGCTTAAAGTAGAAATCAACGCCGCCCTCGGAGTATATATACCCCTTTGTTGCGGTGGGACCGAAGTTGTAAAATTCGGTGGCACCGAGATGGATAACTGCAGGCGTTACTCAATTCGTCACGCCGAATTCACAACTCGGTTTCACCGAGGTGAAAACCTAGATCAATCCAAATGCTTTCGGTTTGACCGAGTTTGAGTGGGTTGGTCGACCAAATCACTTAGAAGGTTTTGGAAGTTTAGCCTTTGACGGATCGGTGGCTCGAAAGTGCTCCTCACTCGGTGGGTCCGAAAATGACTTGTTCAAAGTTTGTGATGTAAGCATGAATAGAATTTGAGACAAGACAGCATAGATAGCTAGGGAGGTACTTAGGCATTCTTGTCCATCCATTTGGTCGAAAAATCAAAACGACCAAAGCAACAAATGGATGTCCTTGAATGGATAAAATCATGCATCCAACATGCTCACACAATAAGATAGCAAATGAAATATGTGTCAAACATGCACAATCAAAACTCTAGCTACTATCACACAATTTGTCGATGACTAGGTCATCTATATATGAGTATATTGACTTAGGAGTCAAATGAGAACATTTGATCATAGGTCATACTCATCGTTTAAGCACAAGTGGGGTTACCACTTTTACATAAAGCATTAATGTGTTCACATCATTTGAAGATGCTTTAGCTCAATTCTTTAGAGCAAAGCTCCCCCTAGATGTGAGAACCCCTTTTAAAGGGTCAAACTAACCTTGGGTTGTCGTAGAAGACTTCATGTAGATGTTGAAGATGTGGATGCTCAATGTTGATGAAGATCATCAAGAGTTGGGAGCAATCCTTTGGATTCGGGCACTTTCAATACCTACATGGGTTAGTCCCACAAGGAACAAACTGTTGGGGAACGTAGTAATTTCAAAAAATTTCCTACGCACACGCAAGATCATGGTGATGTATAGCAACGAAAGGGGAGAGTGTTGTCTACATACCCTCGTAGACCCGAAGCGGAAGCGATCACAACGTAGAGGAAGTAGTCGTACGTTCTCCTCGCGATCCGACCGATCCCGGCGCCGTTATTCGCACCCCGAGTTCTTGACACACGACAGCTCGATGACGCCCTCGACTCGATCCAGCCGAGTGTCGAGGGGAGTTCCACAAGACGACGGCGTGGCAGGACGATCTTGACGTTCTATCGGCGCAGAAGCCGCTTAAGCTTCGCGACGATATGACTGAGGTGGAATATGGTGGAGGGGGCACCGCGACACGGCTAAGGAACGATCCGTAGATCAAACTTGTGTGTTCTAGGGTGCCCCCTGCCTCAGTATATAAAGGAGGGAGGGGAGGTGCGGCCGGCCCAAGGGAGGCGCGGCCGGAGGAGTCCTACTCCCACCGAGTAGGACTCCCCCCTTCCTAGTTGGAGTAGGATTGGGGGGGAAGAGAGAAGGGGGGGCGCCGCCCCCCTCTCCTTGTCCTATTCGGACTAGGGGGGGGGCGCGGCCACCCCTGGCCGGCCCTTCCTCTTCTCCCTCGAGGCCCACTAAGGCCCATTTAGTTCCCGGGGTTCAGTAACCTCCGGTACTCCCAGAAATTCGATTTCACCGGAACCATTCCGGACTCCAAATATAGGCTTCCAATATATCAATCTTTATGTCTCGACCATTTCGAGACTCCTCGTCATGTCCGTGATCACATCCGGGACTCCGAACTTCTTCGGTACATCAAAATATATAAACTCATAATAACTCGCCATCGAAACCTTAAGCGTGCGGACCCTACGGTTCGAGAACAATGTAGACATGACCGAGACACGTCTCCGATCAATAACCAACAGCGGGACCTGGATGCCCATATTGGTTCCTACATATTCTACGAAGATCTTTATCGGTCTGACCGCATAACAACATACGTTGTTCCCTTTGTCATCGGTATGTTACTTGCCCGAGATTCGATCGTCGGTATCCAATACCTAGTTCAATCTCGTTAGCGGCAAGTCTCTTTACTCGTTCCGTAATACATCATCTCGCAACTAACTCATTAGTTACAATGCTTGCAAGGCTCCCAGAGATACCTCTCCGACAATCGGAGTGACAAAACCTAATCTCGAAATACGCCAACCCAACATCTGCCTTTGGAGACACCTGTAGTACTCCTTTATAATCACCCAGTTACGTTGTGACGTTTGGTAGTACCCAAAGTGTTCCTCCGGTAAACGGGAGTTGCATAATCTCATAGTTATAGGAACATGTATAAGTCATTGATAAAAGCAGTAGCAACATACTAAACGATCGTGTGCTAAGCTAATGGAATGGGTCATGTCAATCAGATCATTCAACTAATGATGTGACCTTGTTAATCAAATAACAACTCCTTGTTCATGGTTAGGAAACATAACCATCTTTGATTAACAAGCTAGTCAAGTAGAGGCATACTAGTGACATTCTGTTTGTCTATATATTCACACATGTATTATGTTTCCGGTTAATACAATTCTAGCATGAATAATAAACATTTATCATGAAATAAGGAAATAAATAATAACTTTATTATTGCCTCTAGGGCATATTTCCTTCACAAACAAGGATATCCATGGACATAGATTGAAGTTCACAATAGATGATGTCCATGAAAGCAATGATTACCTTGTCCCTTGACTTACCAACAAGAGGGTTTGTGACTCCATGAACTAGTGCAAGATGTGGAAGTTGATTGCACAAGTTCTTGCCAAAATGAATGTGAGTGAAGTATGTTGGCGGAGTCACCCTCAAGAACTCTCTAGTTCTTCTTCTTCGGGATCCACATCATCTTGATGGGAATCCTTGGGGTTGTAGTTGAGCTTGACGAAGTAGAACTTGACGTTTCCTTGGGAACCCACTTGACCATGGCTTTAGGTGCTTCAATAAATGCATCAATCTCCTCTTGAAGCTTGTCCTTGCCTTTTAGCTTGTGGTCTTGTGGTGGAAGGTCATCTTGAGCTTGTTCCACATTGGAAGAAGTAGGATTGTACTTCTCCTTTTGAGGAATAAACTGTGGAGTGGGATATTGACCTTCTTCCCATTCAACACCTTCGGCGTTGAACTTTCGCTCAAAACCAATTCCTTGATTCTTCCGGTGCCTTCCTTGCTTGTAACAATTTCCTCAAAGTTCTTGCTTCCGCAAGGCTCTTGTAGACACCTTTTCTATAATTCCTTTCAATAAACTATTTTCTTGCTCAAGTGTAACTTGGCTTGAAACATTGTTAGTGGAATCAAGAGAACTACTAGAAGCAACAATATTGGATTTAGCATGGTTATTGTTACTACTAGATGAAGAATTTTTCTTATGCTTGTCATGCTTAGTTTTAATAGGTGGCAAGAAATTAGACAAGAGAAGTCGTTTGGCAAGATATGAAGAACTCTTCTTTCGAAGATCGTCATTGATAGCTTTTAGAAACTCATGTTCTTGCTCTAGATTGAGCTTCTCAAAGCGTAGCTTCTCATGAGATCTTAGGAGCTCTCTATGATCTTCTTGAGTTGTTTCATGAGCTAACTTAAGAGTGTTTAGTTCTTTAGTTAGACGCTCAATCTCCTTCATAGCATTGTCATTCGACTCTTCTCGACTATAAAGACTACTAGCATGTTCATCATTACTAGGCTCACTAGATTTATCATGTAAGAGCTCATCTTCACCAAGCAAGTCATCCTCATCACTATCAAAGTCAATAAATTCAGGGTGTGATACCTTGGGGCCTTTAGCCATGAAGCATCTTCCAATTCCCTCATTTGGTGAATCAAACAAGTCATAGGAGTTGGAGTTGGAGGATACGAGAGCAAGACCGGCAACACCTTCATCTTGACTGTAGTCGAGTTGGAGTGATAGCTTCTTTCGAATGATTGTCGGAGTCGGAGCCGAGACCCATTCACCTACATGAGCTTGATGTTTTCTTCTTGTGTAGCTCCTTGATGACTTGTCTTTCCTCTCGAATCCTTGCTTCTCCGAGAGGGTCTTCGCTCATAACGATCATCTCTACTCCTCTCTTTCCGAGGTGACTCTTCTCTTGAGCTTCTTCTTCTTGGAGATTCTTCTCTTCTCTTGTGGGGAGCCGAACACTCATTTGAGTAGTGTCCGGGTCTTCCACAATTGTAGCAGTTTCGATCACGACTGGAAGATCTCTTTTCATCATATGATCTAGACTTTGAGCTTCTCTCTTTGCTTCTACTTTTGTAGAATTTGTTGAAGTTCTTCACCATTAGGCTTATCTCTTCATTGGAAACTAGCTTGTCACTTGAGGTTGTGGGAGCATCAATTGTAGCTTTGTAAGCACCACTTGACTTGTTGTGAAGCTCTTCCTTATCTTTAAGTGTCATCTCATGAGCAACAATTCTTCCAATGACTTCGGTTGGCTTGAGATTCTTGTAGTTTGGCATCATTTGGATCAAAGTGCACACGGTGTCATACTTTCCATCCAAAGCTCGAGAATCTTCTTGATGATGAATCGGTCGGTCATTTCTTCGCTTCCTAAGCCGGCAATCTCATTTGTGATGAGAGCAAGCCTAGAGTACATTTCAGCGACTCCTTCACCTTCCTTCATCTTGAACTTGTCAAGTTGACCTTGAAGAACATCTAGCTTTGATTCCTTCACGGACTCGGTACCTTCGTGCATTTCACCAAAGTATCCCAAATCTCTTTTGCATTCTCAAGACGGCTGATTTTGTTGAACTCCTCGGGACACAAAGCATTGAAGAGAATGTCACAAGCTTGAGCATTGTTTTGCAACATCCGCAATTCATCCGTTGTAGCTTCACGATCCGAACTTTTCCTTCCTCAAGAACTCACCTTGCAAACCAACACAAATAATGCCCCATGCGGCTGGGTTATGGCCAAGAATATGCATTTTCATTTTATGCTTCCAACTAGCAAAGTTTGAACCATCAAAGTAAGGACCTCTACGAAAATTACCCTCACTAGACGCCATACTCTCCTAGGTTGTGAAACCAAGCTTATGGAGTCCAATGCAATGGAGACCAATACAATGGAGACCAAAGCTCTAATACCACTTGTAGGATCGAAAGTATGTCTAGAGGGGGGTGATTAGACTACTTGACAATATAAAATTCAGCCTTTTGATAAAGACAAGTTTTTGGCAAGTTCACAATGATGATCAAGTCAAGTATCACCCTACACATGCAATTCTAGAGTATAGGCAGCGGAAAGTAAATTGCACATGTAGTAAAGGGAGGTGGAGAAGAGCAAACGCAATTTGGAGACACGGAGATTTTTCTCGTGGTTCCGATAGGTGGTGCTATCGTCAATCCACGTTGATGGAGACTTCAACCCACGGAGGGTAATGGCTGCGAGAGTCCACGGAGGGCTCCACCCGAAGGGTCCACGAAGAAGCAACCTTGTCTATGCCATCATGGCCACGCCCACGGAGGGCTAGCCTTACTCGGGGTAGATCTTCACGAAGTAGGCGATCTCCTTGCCCTTACAAACTTCTTGGTTCAACTCCACATCTCGACGGAGGCTCCCAAGCGACACCTAACCAATCTAGGAGGCACCACCCTCCAAAAGGTAATAGATGGTGTTGGTGATGATGAACTCCTTGCTCTTGTGCTTCAAATGATAATCTCCCCAACACTCAACTCTCCTCACTGATTTGGCTGTGGTGGAAGAAAGGATTGAGTGGAAAGCAACTTGGGAAGGCTAGAGATCAAGCTTCATATGGTGGGAGTGGAGCAACTTGATCTCAACACAAGGGTAGGTAGTTTTCTTCTCGTAAATGTAAGGTAGGAGTGGTAGTTCTTTCGATGGCTCTCTCCACGAGTGAAGAGGGGTGGAGGGTATTTATAGCCTCCACACAAAATCCAACCGTTACACACATTTGACCAATCTCGGTCAGACCGAAGTTGACAACTCGGTGAGACCGAAAGTTCAAAACATGTGAACGTTGGGATTTTCGGTGGGACCGAAAATACAATCTCGGTTAGTCCGATTCGAGTAAAGACTAGGGCTTGCCAATCTCGGTGGGACCGACTTCATCATCTCGGTGACACCGATTTGATGACAGAAGGTTACAGAAGCTTGGCAACTCAAGTTTCGGTGAGACCGAGTTCAAAATCGGAAAATCCGAGATTTCTAGGGTTTGGCTATATGGCTGAGGTGGTTCATCTCGGTGTGACTGAGTTTAGGAAATCGGTGGGACCGAGATTACTTATGAGTGTATTATGGAAGTGAAAGTTGCTGATAGTTTAGGAGATGTATCACTAAGCACTTTGAGCAACCGGATCATTATCATAACCTCATCCCTTTTAATAGTATTGGCTTTCCTATAGACTCAATGTGATCTTGGATCACTAAACCAAAAATGGAGTCTTGAGCTTTTGCCAATGCTTGCCTTAGCATTTTGAGGGTCCACTCTTCAGTCCTTGCCATACCCATATCACTGAACTTCTCGAAATGATTCTCAAGAAACTATTAGTTCAATGATATATATGTTGTTATTAATTACCAAAACCACCCGGGGATTAGTTGCACTTTCAGGAGACGTATCAGCAACCCACAGGTACCAATCTGAGGTTTTGAGACAAAGATTGGATGCAAGAGATGAACTAGGATTTGAGAGGAGATGGTGCTGCTGAAGATGTTGACGGAGATTGACCCCCTCTCGATGAGAGGATCGATGGCGATGACGATGGCGACGATTTACCTTCCTGAAGGGATGTTTCCCCAGCAGAACAGCTCCGCCAGAGCCCTAGATTGGTTCCGCCCAGGTTCCGCCTCGAGACGACATTGCTTCGTCCTGAAAGCTTCCTTATGATTTTTTTTCCAGGTTAAAACACCATATATCAGAAGATGGGCATCGGGGGCCTGCCTGGTGGCCCACGAGGCAGGGGGCGCACCCAGGGGGTAGGTCGCGCCCTCCACCCTCGTGGCTGTTGGGTGGCCCCCCTCTGGTGCTTTCTTTGCCTAATATTTTTAATCTATTCCAAAACTGACTTTCGTGGAGTTTCAGGCCTTTTGGAATTGTGCAGAATAGGTCCCTAATATTTGCTCCTTTTCCAGCCCAGAATTCCAGCTGCCGGCATTCTCCCTCTTCATGTAAACCTTATAAAATAAGAGAGAAAAGACATAAGTATTGTGACATAATGTGTAGTAACAACCCATAGTGCAATAAATATTGATATGAAAGCATGATGCAAAATGGACGTATCTACTCCCCCAAGCTTAGACCTCGCTTGTCCTCAAGCGAAAGCCGATATTGAAAAATATGTCCACATGTTTAGAGATAGAGGTGTCAATAAAATAAAATACGGACGTGCGGGCATCATGATCATCTTTAGAATAGCAACATATATATTGTCATATGATTTCTTATGCTTAAGTAACAATCTATTCACAATGTAAAGTATGAATCAGAATTTCCATTGAAAACTAGCAAACTATAATCTCAGTCATTGAAGCAATTGCAATTTATCATAACATCGAAAAGAGTCAATATAAGAGCTTTTCAGCAAGTCCACATACTCAACTATCATTTAGTCTTTCACAATTGCTAACACTCTCGCGATACTTATGGGTATGAAGTTTCAATCGGACATAGAGAAAGATAGGGGCTTATAGTTTTGCCTCCCAACCTTTTATGTCAAGGGTAATGTCAACAATAATAATTTATGAAAACCTACATCCAAGTGGATATATATATATATATATATATCCGGATCGCTCCAACACAAAGTGCTTGCCAAAGGAAAAAGTGTAAAAAGGAAATGTGATGATCACCATGACTCTTGTATAAGGGTAGAAGATAAAAGTAAAAGATAGGCCCTTCGCAGAGGGAAGCAGAAGTTGTCATGCGCTTTTATGGTTGGACACACAAAATCTTAATGCAAAAGAATGTCACTTTATATTGCCGCTTGTGATAAAGACCTTTATTATGCAGTCCATCGCTTTTATTTCTTCCCTATCACAAGTTCGTATAAAGCTTATTTTCTTCGCACTAAAAGATCACACATATTTAGAGGGCAATTTTTATTGCATGCACCAATGACAACTTACTTGAAGGATCTTACTCAATCCATAGGTAGGTATGGTGGACTCCCATGGCAAAACTGGGTTTAGGGATGTTTGAAAGCACAAGTAGTATCGCTACTTGGTGCAAAGAATTTGGCTAGCATGAGGGAGAAAGGCAAGCTCAACATGTTGGATGATCCATGACAATATACTTTATTCGGATATAAGAAAACATATCCCATTATGTTGTCTTCCTTGTCCAACATGAACTTTTTAGCATGTCATATTTTAATGAGTGCTCACAATCATAAAAGATGTCCAAGATAGTATATTTATATGTGAAAACCTCTCTTTCTTTATTACTTCCTATTAATTGCAATAATGACCAAAACTATGTTTGTCAACTCTCAACAACTTTTATTCATCATACTCTTTATATGTGAAGTCATTACTCTCCATAAGATCAATATGATCTTTTTATTTCTTTTTATTCTTCCTTTTATTCCCTCAAGATCATAGCAGGATAGCAAAGCCCTCAACTCAAAACTAATCTTTATTATATATAGCTCACAGACTCGATTACATAGATAGAGATCAAAACAAAACTCAAAGCTAGATCATACGAAACTTTATTCTACTAGATCAAGATATAACCAAAAGGATCGAACTAAGAAAAACGAAAAGGATAGAAGTGTGATGGTGATACGATACTGGGGCACCTCCCCCAAGCTTGGAAGTTGCCAAGGGGAGTGTCCATACCCATGTATTTATGTCTCTTTCTTCGGAGGTGGTGATGTGATATTCTTGGTGATGATGCCCCTTAGGATATGATTTTCTTCCTCGGGCTTATTAACTTGCTGCTTAAGATCCATTATTTCCTTGCGGAGTTTCCCCGTGACGGCCAAGGTCCTTTCACCCATGGATGTTACATAGCTGCGGGAGAACAAGTAACACTCTTTTTCATATTTTCATAAGAAAGAAATCTAGCATTAGGAGGGGTGACCGAGTTTGGAATTGCTGAGCTCTAAAGTTCCTCCATCATGAATCTGGCTTGGAGACAAGAGGTAACTTCATGATCCTCCTCCATTGTACCTATCCTTTTCAAGTCGGCCTCCATCTCTTCCTCCATTGATGGCCCAAAGTGGTCAGCATCGCTGTTTGCTCTTGGCCCCAGTGTCGGATGAGATACCTGACTCTCTCCGACTTACTCTTGAGAAGACATCTTGCTCTAAATATGCTGCAGAAACAGCTCAAAACAAAAACAGAGGATTTTGTCATGGTACGGTGGTCAAAACCTTCGGGAGATTATATAATGAATTTTTACCAACCAAAAGAAGTATCGTGCAAGAAAACAGAGTCCGGAGGGCACACGAGGTGTTCACGAGGCAAGGGGAACACCCAGGGGGGTAGGGCGCGCCCTCCACCCTCGTGGACGCCTCGTGTCTCTCTCGAACTACTTATGAATTTCCTAATTTTTTAAATATTCCAAAACGGAGGAAAATTGCTATTTGAGTAGTTTTGGAGTCGGTTTACTTACCGTACCACATACCTATACCTTTTCGGAGTTTGAAACATTCTGGAAAGTGTCCCTTACGTACTCCTTCGGGGTTATGGTGTCAATAACATTGGTTTCAACATTTATGGGATTACCTGAGATATAATGTTTGATTCTTTGACCGTTCACCACCTTCGGATTTGTGCCTTTGGCGTTGTTGATTTTGATGGCACCGGAATGATAGACCTCCTCGATAATGTAAGGACCTTCCCATTTAGAGAGAAGTTTTCCTACAAAAAATCTTAAACGAGAGTTGTATAGCAAAACATAATCACCTACATTAAACTCACGCTTTTGTATCCTTTTGCCATGCCATCTTTTAACCTTTTCTTTAAACAATTTGGCGTTCTCATAGACCTGGGTTCTCCATTCATCAAGTGAGTTAATGTCAAATAGCCTCTTCTCACCGGCAAGTTTGAAATCATAATTTAGCTCTTCAATTTCCCAATATGCCTTATGTTCTAGTTCGAGAGGTAAGTGACATGCTTTTCCATAAACCATTTTATACGGAGACATACCCATAGGATTTTTATACACAGTTCTATAGGCCCACAATGCATCATCAAGTTTCTTAGACCAATTCTTTCTAGATCTATTAACAGTCTTTTGCAAGATCAATTTAATCTCTCTATTACTCAATTCTACTTGACCACTATACTGAGGGTGGTATGGAGATGCAATTCTATGATTAACATCATACTTAGCAAGCATTTTATGAAAAGCACCATGAATAAAATATGAACCACCATCCGTCATTAAATATCTAGGGACTCCAAACCTCAGAAAAGTAACTTCTCTAAGCATCTTAATAGAAGTGTTATGATCAACACTACTAGTCGGAATAGCTTCTACCCACTTAGTAACGTAATCAACAACAACTAAAATATGTGTATACCCATTAGAGGAAGGAAAAGGTCCCATATAATCAAATCCCCAAACATCAAATGGTTCAATAACAAGTGAATAGTTCATAGGCATTTCTTGACGTCTACTAATATTACCAATTCTTTGGCATTCATCATAAGACAAAACTTACGGGCATCTTTGAAAAGAGTAGGCCAATAAAAACCGGATTGCAATACCTTATGTGCAGTTTTATCTCCAGCGTAGTGTCCTCCATATGCCTGGGAGTGACACTTGCGTAGGATCTTCGATGTCCTTAGGACACGACATCTTTTCAATAGCATCAACTTTAGCTTTGTCAACTTCAATACCTCTTTCATAAATTTTATGCCCCAAGACAATACCTTCATTAACCATAAAGTGGCACTTCTCCCAATTCAACACAAGATTAGTTTATTCACATCTCTGCAAGACTCGATCAAGGTTGCTTAAGCAATCATCAAAAGAAGTTCCATACATGGAGAAATCATCCATGAAAACCTCAACAACCTTTTCACAAAAGTCAGAGAATATAGCAGTCATACAACTTTGAAAGGTAGCAGGTGCATTGCATAAACCAAAAGGCATACGTCTATAAGCAAAGGTACCGAAAGGGCAAGTAAAAGTGGTCTTTTCTTGATCCTCTTGTGACACAGGTATTTGAGAGAAACCAGAGTAACCATCTAGAAAGCAAAAATGTGTATGTTTGGATAATCTTTGTAGCATTTGATCAATAAAAGGTAGAGGGTAATAATCTTTTCTAGTAGCTTTATTTAATTTGCGGAAATCAGTTACCATTCTATAACCTGTAACATTTCTTTGTGGGATCAATTCATCCTTATCATTAGGAACAATAGTAATACCTCCCTTCTTAGGGACACAATGGACAGGACTTACCCAATGACTATCAGCAACAGGATAAATTATACCTGCCTCCATAAGCTTTAGTATTTCATTTCTTACCACTTCTTTCATTTTAGGATTTAACCGTCGTTGATGATCAACAAATGGTTTAGCATCTTTCTGCAATTTTATTTTATGCTGGCATAAAGTGGGACTAATGCCCTTAAGATCATCCAGAGTATATCCAATAGCAGCAATGTGCTTCTTCAGAGTTTTCAATAATTTCTCTTCTTCATGCTCTGAAAAGTTAGCACTAATAATGACAGGATATAACTTCTTTTCATCAAGATAAGCATATTTCAAAGTATCAGGTAATTGTTTAATCTCAAACACGGGATCTCCCTTGCGTGGAGGAGGATCCCCTAGGATTTCAATAGGCAAGTTGTGTTTCAAAATAGGTCCCTTTTTAAAAAAATACTTCATCTATTTCCCTTCTTTCATTCATAAACATATCATTTTCATGATCTAGAAATTATTGTTCTAAAGGATCATTAGGAGGCACGGCAATAGAAGCAAGACCAATAATTTCATCTTTACTAGGCAATTCTTTATCATGGGGTTGTCTACGGAATTTAGCAAAATTAAAATCATGAGACATATCCCCTAAACCAACAGTGACAGTATCTTTTTCGCAATCTATCCTAGCATTAACAGTATTCAAGAAGGGTCTACCAAATATAATGGGACAAAAGTCATCTTGTGGGGAAGCAAGAACAAGAAAATAAGCAGGATATTTGATTTTCCGACACAAGACTTCAACATCTCTAATAAAACAATTGGTGAAATAGTATCTCTATTGGCAAGCTTAATAGTAACATCAATATCTTCTATTTCAGCAGGTGCAATATCATGCATAATTTCTTTGTATAAGGTATAAGGTATTGCACTCACACTCACACCCATATCACATAAGCCATGATAACAATGATCTCCTATTTTAACAGAAACAACAGGCATGCCAACAACAGGTCTATATTTATATTTAGTATCGGGTCTAGAAATTCTAGCAGCTTCATCACAGAAGTGAATAACATGCCCATCAATATTATCGACCAAGATATATTTAACCATAGGAAAGGTTCAGCTTTAATTTGCTCAGGGGGTGCAGGTGTTCTAGCATTACTCTTACGAACCACAGTTGAAGCTTTAGCATGATCCTTTATTCTAACAGGGAAAGGTGGATTCTCAATATAAGCAGTAGGAATAATAGGATCAACATTATAAGAAATAGTCTTTTCTTCAACTTTAATAGGTTCTACTACTTTTACTTCAATGGGAGGATGGTATTTAAACCACTTCTCCTTAGGGAGATCAACATGAGTAGCAAATGATTCACAGAAAGAAGCTACTATCTTAGAGTCAAGTCCATATTTAGTGCTAAATTCACGAAAAGCATCGGTATCCATAAAAGATTTAACATAATCAAACTTAGGTGTTATACCTGACTCCTTAACTTCGTCAGGTTCCCAATCTTCAGAGTTGTGTTTAATTATTTCCAATAAATCCCATCTGAATTCAATAGTCTTCATCATAAAAGAACCAGTACAAGAAGTATTGAGCATGGAGCGATTATTGAGAGAAAGCCGAGCATAAAAATTCTGAATAATAATTTCTCTTGAGAGCTCATGATTGGGGCATGAATATAACATTGACTTAAGCCTCCCCCAAGCTTGAGCGATACTTTATCCTTTGCGAGGCCAAAAATTATATATATAATTACGATCACGATGAACCAGATGCATAGGATAAAACTTCTGATGAAATTCCAATTTCAATCGGTTGTAGTTCCATGATCCAATATCATCACATAGCCTAAACCATCTCAATGCCTTTCCCTTCAGATATAAGTGAAGACCTTCTTCTTGATAACATCCTCGGGCATACCTGCAAGCTTAAATAATCCACAAACTTCATCCACATAGATTAGGTGCATATCGGGATGTAATGTTCCATCTCCTGTATAGGGATTAGCTAGCAATTTATCTATCATACCCGAAGGAATTTCAAAATAAATATTTTTAGTAGGTTCAATAGGTTGAAGGGCAACTCTTTGCTCTCCTGGTCGGGGTGAAGATACCCCGAACAAGCCCCTCAAATGATTATTTTCCATAGTAACAAGTGACAGTAACTTTCAGCACACTATATAAATGTTTCCTTACCAAATTCCACCTACCAAAGGCGCTTCACTCCCCGGAACGGCGCCAGAAAAGAGTCTTGATGACCCACAGGTATAGTGTATCTATCTAGTCCTTTCGATAAGTAAGAGTGTCGAACCAAACGAGGAGCAGAAGGAAAGGACAAGCGGTTTTCAGTAAGTTATTCTCTGCAAGCACTGAAATTATCGGTAACAGATAGTTTTGTGATGACATAATTAGTAACGGGTAACAAGTAACAAGAGTAACTAAGGTGCAGCAAGGTGGCACAATCCTTTTTGTAGCAAAGACAAGCCTGGACAAACTCTTATATAAAGCAGAGCGCTCCTGAGGACACATGGGAATTATCGTCAAGCTAGTTTTCATCATGCTCATATGATTCACGTTCGTTACTTTGATAATTTGATATGTGGGTGGACCGGTTCTTGGGTACTGGCCTTCCTTGGACAAGCATCCCACTTATGATTAACCCCCCTCGCAAGCATCTGCAACTACGAAAGAAGAATTAAGGTAAACCTAACCATAGCATGAAACATATGGATCCAAATCAGCCCCTTACGAAGCAACGCATAAACTAGGGTTTAAACTTCTGTCACTCTAGCAACCCATCATCTACTTATTACTTCCCAATGCCTTCCCTAGGCCCAAATCATGGTGAAGTGTCATGTAGTCGACGTTCACATAACACCACTAGAGGAGAGACAACATACATCTCATCAAAATATTGAACGAATACCAAATTCACATGATTACTTATAACAAGACTTCTCCCATGTCCTCAGGAACAAACATAACTACTCAGAAATCATATTCATGTTCATAATCAGAGGGGTATTAATATGCATAAAGGATCTCAATATATGATCTTCCACCAAATAAACCAACTAGCATCAACTAAAAGGAGTAATCAACACTACTAGCAACCCATAGGTACCAAATCTGAGATTTTGAGACAAAGATCGGATACAAGAGATGAACTAGGGTTTGAGATGAGATGGTGCTGGTGAAGATGTTGATGGAGATTGACCCCCCTTGATGAGAGGATCGATGGTGATGACGATGGTGACGATTTCCCCTTCCCAGAGGGATGTTTCCCCGGCAGAACAGCTCCGCTGGAGCCCTAGATTGGTTCCACCCAGGTTCCGCCTCGAGACGGCGGCGCTTTGTCCCGAAAGTTTCCTTATGATTTTTTCCAGGGCAAAAGACACCATATAGCAGAAGATGGGCATCGGGGGCTTGCCTGGTGGCCCACGAGGCAGGGGACGTGCCCAGGGGTAGGACGCGCCCTCCACCCTCGTGGCTACCGGGTGGCCCCCCTCTGGTGCTTTCTTCGCCCAATATTTTTAATTTATTCCAAAACTGACTTTCGTGGAGTTTCATGCCTTTTGGAGTTGTGCAGAATAAGTCTCTAATATTTTCTCCTTTTCCAGCCCAGAATTCCAGCTGCCCATAATGCAACCCATAATGTGACATAATGTGTAAACCTTATAATGTGACATAATGTAACCCATAATGCAACCCATAATGTGACATAATGTGACATAATACAACCCATTCTCCCTCTTCGCGTAAACCTTATAAAATAAGAGAGAAAAGGCATAAGTATTGTGACATAATGTGTAGTAACAACCCATAATGCAATAAATATTGATATAAAAGCATGATGCAAAATGGACGTATCAGTATGATCACTACTTGTGCATCCAAAATCCTTTAAACCAGTTTTGCCACATGAGTCCACTATATCTAACTATATGCGGTATTCGTTTGCCGTTCTAAGGAAATTTGTATGTGCCATCTCTAATTTTTGAAATAAATTTCTCTTTTGTGTGCTCGTACCGCTCACGAAGCGGTGAAGGGAGGCCAATATTTTCCATGCTAGATGTGTTATTCTCACAATGAGTGTTTATTCACCTATAATTGCACGAGAGTAAGGCAAAGGTATTAGGGATGCCCAGTCTCGAAATGAAAAATGAATTTACTTTATGTTGTCAAATAATAAATTCCTTGGAAAGTGTTGGTATGGAGGGCAACCGTGGATACGGCTAGCAATGGAAAGTGAAAGTATGGTTGAAAAAGGAATAAACTTTATTTTCTATTTGGGGACCGCCTATGATATATCTAGCATGTAAAGTGTTGGGAGCTCTAACTCGTTTTCGTTGGTGGGAAAAGTATGACTCTCAAAATGTTTTTATCTCTCAATTTTTGCTTTGAGCTCTGGCACCTGTACAGATCCCTACTTCCCTCTGCGAAGGGCCTTTCTTTGACTTTATGCATTTTTTATTTTTTATTTGAATCTCCATCTTCTCTTATAAAGCACCAACTAGGGGCACTATGATCGTACTTGAGCATTAGGTGTAGCTAATATGCGAGTGTGTTTCATAAATGGATAAATGATTGAGCATGATGGGCTATGGATAACTTATTTTAGCGTTGATATTTTGAAAGACATGGTTGCTTGTTGATATGCTTGAGTATTTAAGTCTCATGTCAAAACTAGACTATTGCTTTGAACCATATAAAAGTCCAAATGTCCATGATATAAAGAAAAGAATATGAGATGACATGTTAGGCAGCATTCCACATCAAAAAATTTGTTTTTATCATTTACCTACTCGAGGACGAGCATGAACTAAGCTTGGGGATGCTGATACGTCTCCAACGTATCTATAATTTTTTATTGTTCCATGTTGTTATATTATCATTCTTGGATGTTTAAAATCATTTTATAGTCATTTTATATCAATTTTTGGTACTAACCTATTGACATAGTGCCAAGTGCCAGTTGTTGTTTTCTGCATGTTTTTTACATCGCAGGAAATCAATACCAAACGGAGTCCAAACGCAGCGAAACTTTTTGTGGATTTTTTTGGACCAGAAGACATCCAGTGGGTCGGAGAAGCACCTAGGGGGTGCTCCGAGGGGACCACAACCCACCAGGGCGTGCCTAGGGGCCCAGGCGCGCCCAGGTGGGTTGTGCCCACCTCCCCCTGAACCGCCTCTTTGCTCTATAAATACCCCAATATTCCAGAAACCCTAGGGGAGTCAACGATCAATTCCAGCCACCGCAGAGTCCAGAACCACCAGATCCAATCTAGACACCTTCACGGAGGGGTTCATCATGCCCATTGGTGCCTCTCCGATGATGCGTGAGTAGTTCTTTGTAGACCTGCGGGTCCATAGTTAGTAGCTAGATGGATTCTTCTCTCTCTTTTGATTCTTAATACAAAGGTCCCTTGGATATCCATACGATGTAACTCTTTTTGCGATGTGTTTGTTGGGATCTGATGAACTTTGAGTTTATGATCAGATCTATCTTTTATCCATGAAAGTTATTTGAGTTTTCTTTGAATCTCTTATATGCATGATTGCTTATAGCCTCATATTTCTTCTCTGATATTTGGGTTTTGTTTGGCCAACTTGTTCTATTTATCTTGCAATGGGAAGAGGTGCCTTGTGATGGCTTCGATCTTACGGTGCTTGATCCCAGTGACAAAAGGGGAACCGACATGTATGTATTGTTGCCATTAAGGATAACAAGATGGGGTCTATTTCTACATAAATAGATCTTGTCTACATCATGTTATCATTGTTACTGCATTACTCCGTTTCTCCATGAACTTAATACACTAGATGCATGTTGGATAGCGGTCGATGTGTGGAGTGATAGTAGTAGATGCAGGCAAGAGTCGGTCTACTAATCTTGGACGTGATGCCTATATAATGATCATTGCCTGGATATCATCATGATTATTTGAAATTTTATCAATAGCCCAATAGTAATTCGTTTACCCACCGTTTGCTATTTTTCTCGAGAGAAGCCACTAGCGAAATCTACGACCCCCGGGTCTCTTCTTTATCATATTTGCCTTTGCGATCTATTTTCCTTTGCTTTTATTTTCAGATCTATTAAACCAAAAACACAAAAATACCTTGCTGCACTTTATTTTATTTGGCGTTCGATCTACCAATTATTACAACTTTCTCTCGTCAACTCGCCAATTTCTAGTGCAGTTACCCGAAAGGGATTGACAGCCCCTTTAACACGTTTGGTTGCGAGTATATGTTATTTGTGTGCAGGTGCTATTTATGTAGTGTTGCTTGGTTCTCCTACTAGTTAGATAACCTTGGTCTCATCACTGATGGAAATACCTACCGTCTCTTTGTTGCATCATCCCTTCCTCGTTGGGGAAATACCGACGTAGTCTAGTAGACATCAACAGTCTGGGTGACCAGACAGTCCAGCCGACGTTTGGCCGTAAATATATGCTTTCGGGTGCCTCCCCCTCGGACAAATACCCGAATAGTTGCCCGGATAGTCCGGTCATCGTCCAACACAAACTTTCAACCTTCTGTCGTCAATTTAGTTCTACTAGGTCGGTCCAGGCGAAATGTGCCTGGATAGTCCGGCCATGTGTGAAATTGTGTTTCTTTAAAGATAGAATATGGGTTTAAGAGAAGCTTTTTAGCTTTGGGGTTTTCTTTGATGTAGTAAATAAAGATGCGATCTGAGCAAGTCATTTGCATGTCCACAATGATCCCCTCTTACTAGTGCAGGATCTCTAACGTCAAGAACAAATAGAAACCTCATACTTTTCTTCATCGCGGCATATGACTTGAGATATTATCACTTCTAGAGGTCCCGTGGTCCACACATAACACATCCATGGGAACTAAACATGTAGATATTCTTCATAAACATGTTAGTCCCCAATAGCTATGTTGTCAACAATATCAAAATAAGATTAATGGCATGATTGGACTTTAAAGATCATCGAACAATGTGTGTGGTGTGGGTTCTAGAGATAATAAACCAACATGATGATCGTGCAAGGATGTTCTTGTCCTAGACCACGCTGACCTTTTCCAGATCGATCTTAGCTAGGGCCTCCTCCTCCTTGTGGACCTTGCCTTCAGCATAGTCTTTTGACCATGTTGAGGGAGTCCTTGATTCAGGGGTCCTCAGGTGTTCGGTCTATTCGATATGGGCCGGACTGATGGGATGTGAAGATAAAGTAGAAGACTATCCTCGTGTCCGGGTAGGATTCCTATATGCATGGATGGCAAGTTTGGTGTATGGATGTACTATTTCCTTCTTCTGTAAACTGACTCTATACAACCCTAGGCCCCTCCAATGTGTATATAAGCCAGATGGTTTTGTCCGTAGGGGCTATCAGAACAACCATAGGCTAGACAGCTAGGGTTTAGCCATTACGATCTCGAGGTAGATCAACTCTTGTAACCCCTATACTCATCAAATACAATCAAACAGGACGTAGGGTTTTACCTCCTTTAAGAGGGCCTGAACCTGGGTAAACATCGTGTCCCCATTGTCCCTTGTTACCACTGATCCTAGACTCAAAGCTTGGGCCCCCCTACACGAGATCTGCCGGTTTTGACACCAACATTGGTGCTTTCATTGAGAGCTCCGCTGTGTCGCCACAAAAACCGATCTATGGCTCGCCTTGTCATCAACAACAATATCACCTCTGGAAGGAGCCTAACTTCAGGACAGGTCCTCCAGCTCGGCGGTTTCACCATGGGTGCCCGCATAGCCATCAAGCCGGCAGCGTCCCCCGCGATCGCCAAACACCGCCCCTGCATCGGTCTCGAATACTCTGAAAAGATGGATCCGGCACACATCTCATCCTTAAACGAGCTGCTAGATCGCATCGATGCCCTAGGGATTTTGACAGACTATGATCGGATCAGGCTTAAACCTGACCAGAGGGAGATCAATCTCCCGCTGATCACTCACCTGGTTGCGGTTGTCGAGGAATGAGCCAAAAACACCTCTTCCCCTAAATTAAAAACCAGCTATATTCGGGTCTCCGAACTCCTTGAGATGGATATCCTTCCTTTGCATGGGACCCCGCGTCCCCCAAACTTGGGGTTGTACATAGGGTCCATGGAGCACTTGGATCTTCTCAGACCCGAACTGGTGACCTTGGAGATTTTACAAGCTCCGGACACAATTTTGGGTCGGGATTCAAGTTTTACCCCACCCACCCACCACACTCCAACTAATTCAGGCCCTCTAGACATATATGACCTGATGTATGTACGGAAGCAACCTCAGGAAATGGTCCATCACTTTTGGGCCAGGTTCCTAATTGTCAAAAACAAGATTAAAGATTGTTGCGACGACGACGCAGTTTCGGTCTTTCATCGCAATTGTATTGACGAGGGAATTCGGAATGCCCTCGACCGCCATTGTATACAGAGTTTCACGAAACTATTTGATACGTCTCCAACGTATCTATAATTTTTGATTGCTCCATGCTACTTTATCTACTGTTTTAGGCAATATTGGGCTTTATTATCCACTTTTATATTATTTTTGGGACTAACCTATTAACCGGAGGCCCAGCCCAGATTTGCTGTTTTATGCCCATTTCAGTGTTTCGAGGAAAAGGAATATCAGACGGAGTCAAACCGGAATGAAATCAACTGGAGAAGTTAATTTTGGAAGGAAAGCCACCCGATGGACTTGGAGTGCATGTCAGGGAAGAAGGGAGGTGCCCACGAGGGTGGGGGTGCGCCCACCCCACCCCACCCCCACCCCCGGCGCGCCCCCCTGCCTCGTGGGGCCCCCGTAGCTCCACCGACGTACTCCTTTCACCCATATATACCTACGTACCCTAATACTTCCGAATGTAAGATAGATCGAGTTCCGCCGCCGCAAGCCTCTCAGAGCCACCAAAACCTCTCGGGAGCCTGTTCGCACCACTCGGGAAGGGGATCCCATCACCGTGGCCATCTTCATCATCCGGTGCTATCCATGACGAGGAGGAGTAGTTCACCCTCGGGCTGAGGGTATGTACCAAGAGCTATGTGTTTGATCTCTCTCTCGTGTTCTCTCTCGTGTTCCCTCTAAGGCATGATCTTGATGTATCCCGAGCTTTGCTATTGTAGTTGGATCTTATGATGTTTCTCCCCCTCTACTCTCTTGTGATGAATTGAGTTTCCCTTTGAAGTTATCTTATCGGATTGAGTCTTTTATGAGAACACTTGATGTATGTCTTGCCGTGATTATCTGTGGTGACAATGGGATATCATGTGCCACTTGATGTATGTTTTGGTGATCAACTTGCGGGTTTTGTGACATTGGGAACCTATGCATAGGGGTTGGCACACGTTCTTGACTCTCCGATAGAAACTTTGGGGCACTCTTTGAAGTACTTTGTGTTGGTTGGATGAATCTGAGATTGTGTGATGCATATCGTATAATCATGCCCACGGATACTTGACATGACAATGGTGTATCTAGGTGACATTAGGGTTTTGGTTGATTTGTGTCTTAAGGTGTTATTCTAGTACGAGCTATTTTATAGATTGATCTGAAAGAATAACTTTGAGGTGGTTTCGTACCCTACCATAATCTCTACGTTTGTTCTCCGCTATTAGTGGCTTCGGAGTGACTCTTTGTTGCATGTTGAGGGCTTGTTATTTGATCTATCTACGTTATTATTGTTGAGAGAACTTGCACTAGTGAAAGTATGAACCCTAGGCCTTGTTTCCTATCATTGCAATACCGTTTACGCTCACTTTTACCACTTGTTACCTTGCTGTTTTTTATAATTTCAGATTACAAAAACCTATATCTACTATCTATTCTGCACTTGTATCACCATCTCTTCGCCGAACTAGTGCACCTATACAATTTACCATTGTATTGGGTGTGTTGGGGACACAAGAGACTCTTTGTTATTTGGTTGCAGGGTTGCTTGAGAGAGACCATCTTCATCCTACGCCTCCTACGGATTGATAAACCTTAGGTCATCCACTTGAGGGAAATTTGCTACTGTCCTACAAACCTGTGCACTTGCAGGCCCAACAACGTCTATAAGAAGAAGGCTGTGTAGTAGACATCACTATTGCACATAGTATAGAAGTATTGCATGATGGAAAGCACATGGAAGGCCCAGAAAACCCAATTGGAACCAGCTGCCTTTAAGCAATGCACTGCCCGTGCAAAATGGATACACCCTTATGAGGCATCCGACCATATGCCCGTCGGCAAGAAAAACAAACCCTTTGCAGGATACACGTCTGTCCTTGATGAACTCCTCAACAAGCCCTGTCCGATACATGCGGCGCTAAGCACAGACCCAACTCACAGCCTCCGAGCATGTTGGGTACTCCGGCAGGTAGCTAAAAGTGGAGACACCATCCTCACCACTGCTAGAGAAGCACTCTCTGGAGGATGACGATTTTAACATCCTTACGGTATTCGAGACCTTCTCTTCAAATAATCAACGCAAGAGGGCACTCTGCAACCTCGCCTAAGTCCACCAAGTAACCACAATGAGCCCATGGAATGACACGGCAATAACCTTCACCGCCAACGATGAACCAAAGGCCCGACCAGTCCGAGCACCCACCGCATTAGTTTTAAACCCAATTGTGGACATCTTTTGACTTACCAAAGTGCTCATGGATGGTGGCAGTGGGCTTAACCTCATCTACGAAGACACGCTCGACAAAATGCAGGTTGATAGAACACGCATCGACCAAAGCAGTACGACCTTTCGAGGCATCATCCCTAGTTGATAAGCACGATGTTCGGGGAGAATCAAACTTGACATAGTATTCAGCATGCCTAAAAATTACAGGTCGGAGGAGTTGCTCTTTCACATTGCTCCCTTTAATAGTGAATATCACGCTAGTCTAGGGAGGGGCGCCTTTTCACATTTCCAGGTCGTACCTCATTATGGGTACATGAAGCTTAAAATGTCAGGGCCCAATGGAATAATCATAGTTACAAGTGATCCAGATAAAGCACTTTGTGCTGAAAACAAAAATGCATCCTTGGCCCTTAAGGCACTATTTGAAGCCCTTGCGGCCGAAGAACTAACGACCCTACGATACACAGTGGACAAGGATGATGTGATTCTCGATAAGAAACATAAATCCACCTCTTTCAAGCCAGCAGATGAAATAGTTAAATTTCAAGTGCACCTGACGGATCCTAATAAAACAACATCCATTGGAGCATAGCTGGATCCGATAGTGGACACCGCCTTACGCATGTTCCTACGTGAAAATTGGGATATCTTTGCATGGCATCCTTCGGACATGCTCGGGATCCTATGCAGACTGGTTGAACACAGCCTCAACATAATCAAAGGATTCAAAACAGTCAAGCAAACGCTGCGGCAATTTTTCGAACCCAAACGACAAGTTATGGGGGAGGAGCTAGCCAAACTACTCGAGGCTGGGTTCATCAGAGAAATCAAGCACCCGGATTGGCTAGCCAACTTGGTCATGGTGCCGAAGAAGGACAAATCTTGGCGCCTTTGCGTCGATTTCAAAGACCTCAATAAGGCTTGCCCTAAATACCCTTTCTCGTTGCCTCGCATTAACCAGATTATTGATGCGACCGCGGGACACGACTCATTGTGTTTCCTCGACGCATACTCCAGATACCATCAGATTAAAATGAAGGAGTCCGACCAGGCCGCAACGGCATTCATCACCCCGTAGGGGCCTTTCTGTCTCAACACTATGCCTTTTGGGCTTAAAAACGCTGGTGCCACTTACCAACGCACGATTCAAACATGCTTAGGAAAGAAAATCGGCAAGACATTTGAAGCATATGTGGACGACATGGTCATCAAGACTAAACACGTCGAATCATTGGTTGACGATCTCCGCCTCACGTTTGACAACCTCAGAACATAAGACATACGGCTCAATCGGGAAAAATGCGTCTTCGGCAATCCAGCCGAAAAGCTACTAGGGATCATTGTCTCCCATAGAGAAATTGAAGCAAACCCAGCTAAAATCTAAGCCTTGTTGCAATTGGCCACACCAACAGACTTAAAACAAGTCCAAAAGCTAGAGGGTGCATCGCGGCTTTGAGCCGCTTTATCTCCAGATTAGGAGAAAAAGCATTACACTTTACAGGTTGCTTAGACCAACCGACAACTTCGAATGAACAGATGCGGCCACAGCCGGATTGGAAGAAATAAAATCCTTATTAGCGGGCAACCCAATCCTAGTCGCCCCAAGTGTTGGCGAGCCTATGTTGCTTTATATATCCGCAACTCACCAGGTCATGAGCGTCGTACTCGTCATCAAGCGAGGGGAAGAGGGACATAAATTCCTCATCTAAAAGCCAGTGTATTACGTATCAGAGGTCCTTACAACATGTAAATCTCGATACCCTCACTACCAAAAGATAGCTTACGCGGTGTTTATGGCATCCTGAAAACTCCGACACTATTTTCAAGAGTGTTTGATCACGGTGGCATCCAAAGTACCACTTAATGACATTATAAACAACAAGGACGCCACCGGCCGCATAGCTAAATGGGCCATTGAGATCTTACCGTTTGAATAACATACAAGCCGCGCCGAGCTATTAAATCTCAGGTGTTGGCTGACTTCGTCACTGAGTGGACGGAAGCCGAGCTCCCTAAGGAGTACAGTTCATACTCCAACTGGATCATGTACTTCGACGGCTCTAAGATGCTAGCCGGACTGGGGGCTGGCGGCATCTTAACATCCCCTACGGGGGACACAGTCCGCTATGTGCTGCAAATCATGTATACGGACTCTAATAACACAGCCGAATACGAGGCACTTCTACATGGTCTCCGCATGGCTGTCTCCATGGGCATACAACGCCTAGAGGTGCGCGACGACTCAAACATCGCAATATCTTAGGTAAATGGAGAGTTCGATGCAAAAGATACAAAAATTGCAGCATATCGAAACGTCATATTAAAAATATCGGCTCAGTTCGAGGGGCTTGAATTTCATCACGTCACTCGAGACGGTAACCAGGCAGCGGACATACTCGCTTGGATGGGTGCCAAGCGCGACCACGTAACGCTTAATACCTTTGTGAAAAGGCTCTTCAAGCCATCCGTGATATGGCAGGACGAGAGCGGAGACGCCAGTACTAACTTGATCACGCCCCCAGCTGCCGAACACAATATAGATATCATCGGGGGCTGAAATACCGAAATAACACCCTCTGCTCATGAGATCATGGCCGTTATTACTCCATGGACCGAACCCTTCCTAGCCTACCTCAATAGGCAGGAGCTTCCTGATGATCAAAATGAGGCTCATCATATAGTTCGGTGCTCTAAAGCCTACAAAGTTCATGAAGGTGAATTGTACAGGAAAAGCACAACCGGAGTTCTCCAAAGGTGCATCTCTCAAGAGGAGGCACGACAACTCTTGGCTGAAATACATGCTAGTCTGGGCGGCCATCACGCTGCAGCTCAGGCCCTCGTAAGCAAGGCCTTCTGGACAGGTTTCTTTTTGCCAACCGCCCGAGCAGATGCACAAGCCCTTGTTCAACGTTGTGTGGGATGTCAGCTTTTCATCAATAAAAGTCATATGCCTCACACTACTTTAAAAACAATCCCCGTCACTTGGCCCTTCACGGTCTGGGGGCTCGATATGGTCGTACCCCTTAAAGGGGGAAGCCACAAAAAGAAAATTTTACTGGTTATGGTCGATAAATTCACAGTGGATAGAGTCCAAACCAGTAAAAAAACGGCTGAAGCAGGGCCAGTGATTGACTTCATATCCGGTGTGGTACACCACTATGGTGACCCACACAGCATCATCACTGATAATGGCCCCAATTTTACAGCTGATGAGGTGGAAAACTGGTGTGCTAACTTGGGCATTAAACTCGACTATGCATCCGTCTACCACCCTCAAACAAATAGTCAGGTTGAACAGGCCAACAGCCTGATAATGAGCGGCATTAAACCCAGACTGGTGCGCTCCCTATGGGAGTCAGATAAGCACTGGGTCGAGGAACTCGATTCCGTGCTCTGGGGGCTGCGGACTACGCCTAATCGAACGACCAGATGCATACCTTTCTTCATGGTGTACGGTGCAGAAGCTATTCTGTCCAGCGACATTATTCTTGACTCACCTCAAGTGCGCATGTACGAAGAGCGATAAGACGAGCTCAATCGGCAGGATGACCTAGACGGCCTTGAAGAGGAGCGCAATATTGCACGAGCCCGTTCCGCACTTGGAGTATACGGATTGAATTCTTCCTTCTTCTATAGGTCTTTCTGGGCGGCGAGGCGGAAAAAAGGTGTAGAGAGGGAGAAGGTTATCAACAACAGGCCAGGTGATACCAAAGCAGATAAGTGTGGCCCAAGACATATAACGTCGGCGACCTCGTCTTGCATCTCTCGGAGAAGAAGATGGATAAGCTCAAACCAAAATGGGAGGGCCCCTTCATCATAGATGAAGTTCACACAGAGGAGCCTATCACCTTCGTAATGCATCAGATAATCGCCTTGAGCCGAATCCACGGAATGTTGCTCGGCTCCGATGATTCTACGGATAGTTTGGTCGCACTCTTTTTATTTTCTACTTTGACTAGGTTCCTCTTTCTCATCCCCTTCTTATTTTTACCTTTTTATATCCCGGGGTATGTTCGGATCTACCGAACTGTTAGGGGTACACATCTTTAAATGTATTCACCCCACTATAACTGGGGGCTTCTTTGAGGAAGGTTATTATTAAAGGCTTATTGCCTCTATTGTTTCCGTCGCTTGTTCTATACATATTTTGCCATTATATGCACCTCTATGACTTAAGTGTTTGCCAAGCTGGGTTGCCTTTTTCATGTGTTTATACCCTACGTTCCCGATTGTTCGGCTAGGGTGTAAAGGGAGTACCTCTGCGATTGTTACAACCCGGTAATCCGGATCTGTACCTCAGACGGGTGAAGCCAAACCTAGGATTCTTAAGGGAAGAATTGGTCGGCAAACAACGACAATTTGTTTATGTTTATGTAATTCTTCTAACAAATACGGGATAGGCTGCCCGTAATTCGGATCAAATCCTAGGCACGCATAATTAAGCATGTCGGCCCAAGGAAAGGTACCCTTAACGGAAATATTTTCCCAGGAAGATGTTTCTTACGTTAAATAGTACCTCCTTGAACAAATTTTTTCTGTTTGAGCAATATGACCAGATTGCCTGATTTCCGGGCATACTGACTGTTTATTACATTCCAACATGGTATCGGAAACACTCCAACTTCTTGGTTTGGAGGTTGAAACCGAAGGCCTGCGATAACAAATTTTAACAAGTTCGGTTGGAGATAAGTTCGATGATAAAGTACATTGATACATGGAATCGAACGCCTACTCTTTATCTATGTCATCTATAAGACTATTTAAGCTACAATCTTCTTGCAAATATTTCATAGCTATCATCACTTGGTCATATACCAAGTTCACAGGAATCTCTTTTCCATCCGGTCCCTGAGGTCCAACTCGGGCCATATGATTCACATCGAGCCCGATGTAGCGCGTTTTCACCATCACCCATGCCTCTCGTGCACCTTCCCGGCATGCGGACGCCTTCCATAGCTCAAAACGGCGTCGGGCACCTTTGAACAGGTTCACCAACCCCTCCATACTTTCTGGAGGGGCATCAGATGGCCATAAGTCTTTGACCATACTCTTCATGGCTTTCCGGCCCTGCTCGTGCACTATAGACACCTCTTTTAGAATGTCGCCCCGGAATCCGGATACTTCTTCTTCAGGACATCCGGTTAACAGACCTGTAAGAACAACATTATAACAATCCTAATTATCTGATAATATGAGTCCCTTGGGTGGTTCAAAGGTCATACCGAACATGCCGCCTTTCAACTTCTTATTCTCTTCTTGTGCATCCACTAATTAAGCCGTTAAGTTCTTTATCTCTTCGGCTTGCTTATCCTTTTCCTCCTCCATTTTGCTCTTTTGCTCACTGGTCATCGTGACTTTCTTCATTTCCTCTAGCTTTGAGGTGGTGGCATGTAGTTTTGTCCGGCTTGTTTTAAGCTCCTGGGACAGCGCGTTGTTCTTCTCTTTGAGAACTTGCGGTGATAACGATCCTTAAATCGGTTGGTCTGAACCGCTTCAAGTCTTGGGGGCTACTGGCATATATCTATTAAATTTACACAAACCATTACCTGCATGTCTTTTGAAAACAGGTGAGCAACTCCAACAAGTACGTCCCGGGCGGCTCGGATGTATGCATCCATGGTGCTGAGGGCAGCAAAATCCTGCTCAGTAAAAAATGGAGCACACATGGTCTCTTTCAGTCGTTGATGATTCATCACGCTCTCCACTTCAGAATTTGTGACGGATACGTCATCCAAATCCTCATGGGGTGGATGAGTCGGCGCCGCATCCGTATTGGCTCTCATCCCGGTTGATGAGCCCGGAGCCAGATTAGCTGATAATCGGCTAATTGGGTGTTTGGGCACAGTTTGCCGTGTGCTCCTCCTGAAATAAGATGGGAGGAGAAGTATGACAATCTGGTCGTATACCAAGGCACATGTCAAAAGTTATACCTCTTTGATGAAGGAGGGGGCTCGGCGGTTCTTTTGGCCTCCTTTCGTTTTGAACGCTCGCCCTGCGTAGATGCTGCCTTCTTAGAGGCCACTCTCGACGGAATGCAGCTAGCTGAGCACCGATCCTATAAATCATAGTTCAGTGTGATGGTGAGATGCAAGTGGGGGCTCCTTTTTTGAGGATGCTTTCCGAATAGTTTGGAGATGTATCAGGGACAAAAGTAAGCACAAGTAAGAGCTATGGTTAATTAGGGATAACCAAAACTCCGGAGATTGGGATGTATCTCGATGTTCACTTCTTGGAGGGATGCTAGTCACCATTGAATGGGTGGGTGTTACCACGAAGACACAATAACACTATTAAGGCTCGCCCTATTATCCTCGAGATATCACAACAAACATTCATGATAAATCACAAGTTCATTTCTCATCAGAGCACTCCTATCTCCTTGAGTCTCCAATCTCCAAGAGTAACAGGACCAAGGGTGAAATGCTCAAGACTTGCTCAAGTCACATAATTATGTGGTCAGAAGAGGGAGAAGGAGTGGATTTATCACTTGGTGAAATCTCTCTCAAGAGCTCTCATGAATCTCTTTGGGATCTTGGATTTGGTGTAGGAGAAAGTAAGAGGGAGCACATGGGTGTTCTAGGGTTCATATCAGTGTAGTGGTCAACCATCCGTAAAGTGACGGAAGGTATTTATGCCTCCCATGGGAACTAGTCGTTTTGGGCAGAAAACTTACATCTGGACAGTCTGACCGCTAGGTATTGCGAAATAGCAGCCGAAGAAGCAAGTGCATGGAGCAAGGGTCAGATAGTTAGGACAAAATTGCATGTGAAAGTTGATACGTCTCCAACGTATCTATAATTTTTTATTGTTCCATGCTGTTATATTATCATTTTGGATGTTTTATAATCGTTTTATAGTCATTTTATATCATTTTTGGTACTGCCCAAGATCCCACGTAGACTGGTCGAACACAGCCTCAACATAATCAAATGATTCAAACCAGTCAAGCAAATGTTGCGGTGATAGTTCGAACCCAAACGACAAGCTATGAGGGAGGAGCTAGCCAAACTACTCGAGGCTAGGTTCATCAGAGAAATCAAGCACCCAAATTGGCTAGCCAACTTGGTCATGGTGCTAAAGAATTGGCGCCTTTGCATCGATTTCAAAGACCTCAATAAGGCTTGCCCTAAAGACCCTTTCTCATTGCCCCGCATTGACTAGATTATCGATGCGACCGCGGGACATGACTCATTGTGTTTACTCGACGCGTACTCCGGATACCATCAGATTAAAATGAAGGAGTCCGACCAGGCCGCAACGGTGTTCATCACCCCGTATGGGCCTTTCTGTTTCAACAATATGCCTTTTGGGCTTAAAAATGCTGGTGCCACTTACCAATGCATGGTTCAAACATGCTTGGAAAAACAAATCGTCAAGACAGTTGAAGCATATGTGGATGACGTGGTCATCAAGACTAAACACATCGAATCATTGGTTGACGATCTCCACCTCACGTTTGACAACCTCAGAACATACGACATACAGCTCAATCCGAAAAAATGCGTCTTCGGCATTCCAGCCAGCAACCTACTAGGGTCCATTTTCTCCCATAGAGGAATTGAAGCAAACCCAGCTAAATTCCGAGCCTTGTCGCAATTGGACACACCAATGGACTTAAAACATGTCCAAAAGCTAGCAGGGTGCATGGCGGCTTTGAGCCGCTTTATCTCCAGATTAGGAGAAAAAGCATTACCACTTTACAGACAGCTTAGACGCACCGACAACTTCGAATGGACAGATGAGGCCACATCCGGATTGGAAGAAATAAAAACCTTATTAGCGGGCAACCCAATCCTAGCCGCCCCAAGTGTTGGCGAGGCTATGTTGCTTTATATATCCGCAACTCACCAGGTCATGAGCGTCGTACTCGTCATCGAGCGAGGGGAAGAGGGACATAAATTCCTCATCCAAAAGCCAGTGTATTACGTATCAGAGGTCCTTACACCATGTAAATCCCGATACCCTCACTACCAAAAGATAGCTTACAAGGTGTTTATGGCATCTCGAAAACTCCAACACTATTTGCAAGAGTGTTCGATCACGGTGGCATCCGAAGTACCACTTAACGACATTATAACCAACAAGGACGCCACCAGCCGCATAGCTAAATGGGCCATTGAGCTCTTACCATTTGAATAACATACAAGCCGCGCCGAGCTATTAAATCTCAGGTGCTGACCGACTTCGTCATCGAGTAGACGGAAGTCGAGCTCCCTAAGGAGTACAGTTCATACTCCAATAGGATCATGTACTTCGACGGCTCTAAGATGCTAGCCAGACTGGGGGCTGGCGTCATCTTGACCATCCCCTATGGGGGACACAGTCCGCTATGTGCTGCAAATCATGTATAAGGACTCTAATAATGCAGCCGAATACGAGGCACTTCTACATGGTGTCCGCATGGTTGTCTCCATGGGCATACAACACCTACAGGTGCGCGGCGACTCAAACCTCACAATATCTCAAGCAAATGGAGAGTTCGATGCAAAAGATCCAAAAATGGCGGCATATCGAAACATCGTATTAAAAATATCGGCTCGGTACGAGGGGCTTGAATTTCATCGTGTCACTCGAGGCAGTAACCAGGCAGCGGACATACTCGCTTGAATGGGTGCCAAGCGTGACCCCGTCCCTTCTAATACCTTTGAGGAAAGGCTCTTCAAACCATCCGTGATATGGCAGGACGAGAGCAGAGACGCCAGTACTGACCTGATCACGCCCCTAGCAGCCGAACACAATATAGATATCATCGGGGGCTTGGACACCGAAATAACACCCTCTGCTCATGAGATCATGGCCATTATTGCTCCATGGACCAAACCCTTCATAGCCTACCTCAATAGGCAGGAGCTTCCTGATGATCAAAATGAGGCTCGTCGCATAGTTCGGCGCTCTAAAGCCTACAAAGTTCACGAAGGTGAACTGTACAGGAAAATCACTACCGGAGTTCTCCAAAGGTGCATCTCCGAAGAGGAGGGACGACAACTCTTGGCTGAAATACATGCTGGTCTGGGCGGCCATCACGCTGTAGCTTGGGCCCTTGTAAGCAAGGCCTTCTAGACAAGTTTCTTTTGGCCAACCGCCCGAGCAGATGCACAAGCACTTGTCCAACATTGTGTGGGGTGTCACCTTTTCGCCAATCAAAGTCATATGCCTCCCACTACTTTAAGAACAATCCCCATCACTTGGCCCTTCGTGGTCTGGGGGCTCGATATGGTTGGACCCCTTAAAGGGGGAAGCCACAAAAAGAAATTTTTACTGGTTATGGTGGATAAATTCACTAAGTGGATAGAGGCCAAACCAATAAAAACGGCAGAAGCAGAGCCAGTGATTGACTTCATATCCGGTGTGGCACACCGCTATGGTGTCCCGCACAGCATCATCACTGATAATGGCTCCAATTTTATAGTTGATGAGGTGAAAAACTGGTGTGCTAACTTGGGCATTAAACTCGACTATGCATCCGTCTACCACCCTCAAGCAAACGGTAAGGTTGAACGGGCCAATGGCCTGATAATGAGCGGCATTAAACCTAGACTGGTGCGCTCCCTACGGGAGTCATATAAGCACTGGGTTGAGGAACTCGATTCCGTGCTCTGGGGGCTGCAGACTACGCCTAATCGAATGACCAGATGCACACCTTTCTTCATGGTGTATGGCGCAGAATCTATCCTGCCCTGTGACATTATTCATGACTCACCTCGAGTGCGCATGTACGAAGAGCGAGAAGCTGAGCTCGGTCGGCAGGATGACCTAGACGGCCTTGAAGAGGAGCGTGATATTGGACGAGCCCGTTCCACATTTTATCAACAATAGGCTAGGTGATACCAAAGCAGAGAAGTGCGGGCTAAGACATATAACATCGGCGACCTCGTCTTGCATCTCCCAGAGAAGAAGGATAAGCTCAAACCAAAATGGGAGGGGCCTTCATCATAGATGAAGTTCACACGGGAGGAGCCTATCGCCTTCGTAATGCATTGGATAATCGCCTTGAGCCGGATCCGTGGAACGCTGCTCGGCTCCGACGATTCTACGGATAGTTTGGTCGCACTCTTTTTATTTTCTACTTTGACTAGGTTCCTCTTTCTCATCTCCTTCTTATTTTTTCCTTTTTATATCCCAGGGTATGTTCAGATCTACCGAACTGTTAGGGGTACACATCTTTAAATGTATTTACCCCACTATAACTGGGGGCTTCTTTGACGAAGCTTACAATTAAAGGCTTATTGCATCTATTGTTTACCTCGTTTGTTCTATACATCCTTTGCCATTATATGCACCTCTATGACTTAAGTGTTTGCCAAGCTGGGTTGCCTTGCTCCTGTGTTTATACCCTACGTTCACGATTGTTCAGCTGGGGTGTAAAGGGAGTACCTCTGCAATTATTACAACCGGGTAACCCGGATCTGTACCTTAGATGGGTGAAGCCAAAAGCTAGCATTCTTAAGGGAACAATTAGTTAGCAAGCAACGACAATTTTTTTACATTTATGTAATTCTTCTAACAAATATGGGACAGGCTGCCCGTAATTTGGATCAAAGCCTAGGCAGGCATAATTAAGCATGTCGGCCCAAGGAAAGGTACCCTTAACGGAACTATTTTCCCTGCAAAATGTTTCTTATGTTAAATAGTACCTCCCGAACAAAATTTTTATGTTTGAGCAATATGACTGGATGGCCTGGTTTCCAGACATGCTGAATGTTTATTACATTCCAACATGGTATCCGAAAACACTCCAACTTCTTGGTTCAGAGGTTGAAGCCAAAGGCTTGCGATGACAAATTTTAACAAGTTCGGTTGGAGATAAGTTCAATAATAAAGTACATTGATACATGGAATCGAATGCCTACTCTTTATCTATGTCATCTATAAGGCTATTTAAGCTACAGTATTCTTGCGAATATTTCGCAGCTATCATCACTTGGTCATATACCAAGTTCACGGGAATCTCTTTTCCGTCTGGTCCCTGAGGTCCAACTTGGGCCATATGATTCGGATCGATCTCGGTGTAGCGCATTTTCACCATCGCCCATGCCTCTCGTGCACCTTCCCGGCATGCGGACGCCTTCCATAGCTCAAAACGGCACCAGACACCTTTGAATAGGTTCACCAACCCCTCCATACTTTTTGGAGGGGCATCGGATGGCCATAAGGCTCTGACCATACTCTTCATGGCTTTTCGGCCCCGCTCATGCACTATACACACCTCTTTTAGAATGTCGCCCCGGATTCCGGATACTTCTTCTTCAGGACGTCCGGTTAATAGACTTGTAAGAACAACATTATAACAATCTGAATTACGAGATAATATGAGTCCCTTGGATGGTTCAAAGGTCATACCGAATATGCCGCCTTTCAACTTCTTATTCTCTTTTTGTGCATCCGCTAATTGAGCCTTTAAGCTCTTTATCTCGTCGGCTTGCTTACCGTTTTCCTCCAGTTTGCTCTTTTGCTCACTGTTCATCGTGACTTTCTTCATTTCCTCTAGCTCTGAGGTGGCGGCATGTAGCTTTGTCCGGCTTGTTTTAAGCTCCTGGGACAGTGCGTTGTTCTTCTCTTTGAGAACCTGCGGTGATAACGATCCTTAAATCGGTTGGTCCGAACCGCTTCAAGTCTCGGGGGCTACTGGCATATATCTATTAAATTTACATAAACCATTACCTGCATGTCTTTTGAAAAACAGGTGAGCAACTCCAGCAAGTCCATCCCGGGTGGCTCGGATATATGCATCCATGGTGCTGAGGGCAGTAAATTCCTGCTGAGTAAAAACTGGAGCACGCATGGTCTCTTTCAGTCGTCGATGATTCATCACGCTCTCCGCTTCGGAATTTGTGACAGATATGTCATCAAATCCTCATGGGGTGGATAAGTCGGTGTTGCATTCGTATTGTCTCTCATCCCGGCCGATGAGCCTGGAGCAGGATTAGCTGATAATCGGCTAATTGGGTGTTTGGACACGGTTTGCCATGTGCTCCTCCTGAAATAAGATTGGAGGAGAAGTATGACAATCTGGTCTTATACCTAGGCGTATGTCAAAAGTTATACCTCATTGATGAAGGAGGGGGCTCGACGATTCTTTCGGCTTCCTTTCATTTTGAATGCTCGCCCTGCATAGATGCTGCCTTCTTAGAGGTCGCTCTCAATGGAGTGCGGCTCGCTGAGCACCAATCCTATAAAGCATAGTTCAGTGTGATGGTGAGATGCAAGTGGGGCTCCTTTTTTGAGGATGCTTTCCGAATACTTACAATGGAGAAGGGGAGAACGCCAGGGTAGTCGGCCATAATAGCCACTTCCGAGCCGTTAAGGATTGCTTGATAAAAGACTCCATCATCAAACTCTATGAATATATCCGGATCCTTGCAACAGCCGGGGTCTTTGTTACGAGCATAATCCTCTGGTTGTGGGGAGGGGCAATGAATATTTTCGACCACTTTGCTCCATGTCTTTTTTCAGACGACCAGAACAATTCGATTAGCATGCCTCGATAATGAGGTGGCACAATGTCGATAATCAAAAACTTACTCATTCGATGGGGTTATACATGGAGAAGCCTTCCCGACAATTTAAGCGGGCGAATTCTTCTTTCTCCCCCTTATAAAGATCTACCAGAATGAAGGCTAGAGCGGCCGGGGTATCCGGGCCCTCGCGCTTATAACGAGATGCATCGTCCTCTCCATTGTAACACCATAAAGGGGTTACTCTAGACTGACGGGGTTGGATGCATCGCTTTATCGCGATGGCCATGACTTCGACTATCGAAAGTTCAGAATGAGCAAGTAACCTGACCTTGCTGACCAACCTCATTACTTCCGCAATGTATTCTTGCTTGGGGCTCAAGGGGCGCCAGTTGAGGCGTTTCTTCAAAGGAGCGCTGGAGAATTCGGGAAGACCGCGTCGAACTGGGTCCGGAAGGGGAACATCCTCAATATAAAACCATTCCTAAGTCCATTTCTCATCTCCCTTTCTGGGAGTTCCGATGAGATAGCCTGATCTGGCTATGCGACATACTTCGGTGCCGCCCACTTCAAATATGGAACCCCCTCGATGACGAGTGACGAGGCAAAAGAACTATCTCCATAGTTCAAAATGAGCCTCGCAGCCTAAAAACAGTTCACAAAGAGCGACAAAACCTGAGATGTGCAGGATAGAACCTGGGGTGAGGTTGTGCAGCCGGATCCTTTAGAACTCTAGTAGACCCCTGAGGAAAGGGTGGATCAATAATCCTAACCCCTCAGAAGAAATGAGACGAAGCACACCCTCTCCTCCTTGTTGGGGTTGGGGAAATTCTCTGCTAGCACGTCATTGCCAATCAAGGCCAATCCCGCCCACACGGAGACTAGATCTACGGGAGGGAGATATCCCTGCGTCTAAAGTCGATTCAGCTGGAGGTGGGATACTGAGCAGCTTTGCCAATCACCCTCTTCAGGGCCATGAGGGCGCGAGGAGGAGCCAGGAGCGCTTGCCATGTTTTGAAGTTTTTCATGGTTTGTCCCAATGCTCTTTGTGCAATGTGGATGGTGAAGGAAGTATGCCCTAGAGGCAATAATAAAGTTATTATTTATTTCCTTATTTCATGATAAATATTTATTATTCATGCTAGAATTGTATTAACCGGAAACATAATACATGTGTGAATACATAGACAAACATAGTGTCACTAGTATGCCTCTACTAGACTAGCTCATTAATCAAAGATGGTTATGTTTCCTAACCATAGACATGAGTTGTCATTTGATTCATGGGATCACATCATTAGTAGAATGATCTGATTGACATGACCCATTCCGTTAGCTTAGCACTTGATCGTTTAGTATGTTGCTATTGCTTTCTTCATGACTTATACAAAGTTCCTATAACTATGAGATTATGCAACTCCCGTTTACCGGAGGAACACTTTGTGTGCTACCAAACGTCACAACGTAACTAGGTGATTATAAAGGAGCTCTACAGGTGTCTCCAAAGGTACATGTTGAGTTGGCGTATTTCGAGATTAGGTTTTGTCACTCCGATTGTCGGAGAGGTATCTCTGGGCCCTCTCGGTAATGCACATCACTATAAGCCTTGCAAGCAATGTAACTAATGAGTTAGTTACAAAATGATGCATTACGTAACGAGTAAAGAGACTTGTCGGTAACGAGATTGAACTAGGTATTGGATACCGACGATCGAATCTCGGGCAAGTAACACACCGATGACAAAGGGAACAACGTATGTTGTTATGTGGTTTGACCGATAAAGATCTTCGTAGAATATGTAGGATCCAATAGAGCATCCAGGTTCCGCTATTAGTTATTGACCGAAAACAGTTCTAGGTCATGTCTACATAGTTCTCGAACCCGTAGGGTCCGCATGCTTAATGTTACGATGACAGTTATATTATGAGTTTATAGTTTTTGATGTACCGAAGGTTGTTTTGAGTACCGGATGTGATCACGGACATGACGAGGAGTCTCGAAATGGTCGATACATAAAGATTGATATATTAGAAGCCTATATTTGGATATCGGAATCGTTCCGGGTGAAATCAGGATTTTACCGGAGTACCGGGGGGTTACGGGAACCCCGGGGGTTAATGGGCCTACATGGGCCCTAAGGGAGAAGAGGAGGGCCGGCCAAGGCAGGCCGCGCGCCCCCTCCCACCCTAGTCCGAATAGGACAAGGAAGGGGGGCGGCGCCCCCCTTTCCTCTTTCCCCCTTCCCCCTTCCTTCTCCAATAAGGCAAGTAGGACTCCTCCAGGCGCACCCCTAGGGGCCGGCCGTACCTCCCCCATCCCTCTTTTATATACGGGGGCAGGGGGCACCCCATGACACACAAGTTGATCTTCGTGATTGTTCCTTAGCCGTGTGCGGTGCCCTCCTCCACCATATTCCACCTCGGTCATATCGTAGTGGTGCTTAGACGAAGCCCTGTGTCGGTAGAACATCATCACCATCACCACGCCGTCGTGCTGACGGAACTCTTCCCCAACACCCTGCTGGATCGGAAACCGGGGATCGTCATCGAGCTGAACGTGTGCTGAACTCGGAGGTGTCGTACGTTCGGTACTTGGATCGGTCGGATTGTGAAGACGTACGACTACATCAACTGCGTTGTTCTAAGCTTCCGCTTTCGGTCTACAAGGGTACGTGGACAACACTCTTCCCTCTCGTTGCTATGCATCACCATGATCCTTGCGTGTGCGTAGGAATTTTTTTGAAATTACTACGTTCCCCAACAGATGGCACTTGGGGATCTAATCTGTTTATATAGATGTCGTCCGTGCATGGTAAGGGGCTTATTTGCAAAAAAATGGACCGTTCACATTCGCCCGGCGCGTGGAAATCAAGGCAACGACAGGAAGGAATCATAAAAGGTAGAACATGGAGGTCAAAACCGGACTGTCGTCAATCCGGGGTATGATGAAGAACCCGCCTTGCAAAGTCGAAGACATAAGTCGGATACTACATCGTCATTGAAGTCAAGTCCCGGGGCTACTGAGGGAGTCCTGGATTCGGGGGTCCTCAAGTGTTCGGTCTATTCGATATGGGCCGGACTGATGGGCCGTGAAGATAAAGCAAAAGACTATCCCACATGTCCTGGTAGGACTCCTATATGCGTGGACGGCAAGTTTGGTGTCCGGATGTACTATTTCCTTCTTATGTAAACTGACTCTGTACAACCCTAGGCCCCTCCGGTGTGTATATAAGCCGGATGGTTTAGTCCATAGGGGCTATCAGAACAACCATAGGCTAGACAACTAGGGTTTAGCCATTACGATCTCGCGGTAGATCAACTCTTGTAACCGCTATATTCATCGAATACAATCAAGCGGGGCGTAGGATTTTACCTCTTTTAAGAGGGCCCGAACCTGGGTAAACATCGTGTCCCCATTGTCCCTTGTTACCATTGATCCTGGGCTCACAGCTTGGCCCCCCTACCCGAGATCTGCCGGTTTTGACACCGACACATGTCACCTAAGTTCTCGCCTCCCTTGGTACCTCTTGTTTGCACTCCATGTACCTCTTCCTCATGCCGGTCCGTGACAGCAACCGCTAGTGTGTTTGAGCTCGCCACTGCAAGGGCCTCAGCTCCTTCATCAGTTGGCTTCGGGCAGGAACGTCCATAGAGGGAGCCCCGTAAACGCCCACACCAACTTCTAGGTTGTCCTTGGTCGCGTCTGACACACTCCCCCAAGGCTGCATCGGCTTCGTCATTGCTTTAGTTCCTACAATCGTCGTGGTCGCTGATATGGTGGTTGAGCATGGTCAGGTGGAATCAGGGTTTAAGGTGCTCTTCCACATCAACCCTATGGTGCCTTAAGTAATGCAGAGTGTTCCATTCTTTGGAGGAGAGGTTAGGTTTTGTGTCTCCTTGAATTTCTTGTCGTTGTGTAGATGTCAGACGTATTGTGTTCAATATGCTCCAAGCTGACACCAACACGGGTGCGGAGCCCTAGCGGAGAAGGGGCAGACAAGGTCGCAAACAGGTCCATAGCAGACCCGGGGGGGGGGCATGGCAATATCACCAGGCAACAGTTGTGGCGGCGGGGGGCATCACCCCTCGGTCGCCTAATCCTAGCATGACGAAAATAAGCATATGATCTTTTCGATTGCCCTTGTTCAATTTGTCAAGACATGTATACTAGAGCCCTAACAAATAGGCCAAGCTTGGCAGCATGGGTTTGCTAAAACCGCGGTAATCTAAACCGTCAGCATTTAAATGACTAGGCAATTATTACTCTCATGTCGATTTTAAAAAAAGATACCTCTTTCTCAATTAATATGAAAACACGATACTGGAATAGTATGATTTATAAACTATGGTATTTGTAGCTGGTAAACACATCGGAGTTTGCCAAACCGTGGTTTAGAAAAACATGTTGTATTCTTTATAAATACTCTAAAAAAAACAAGCTGCCAAACGCGTCTTGGAGTTTTGAAAAAAAAAAAGATGACGATGAGTGTTTTCAACAGAAAATTATGACAAGATGATAAACATGGGTATACGCCTTAAGCTTTTCTTTATATTATAATGCATATTGAATAATTTATGGTGAACCCGAGAGGGTTGATATTATGTATTCTTTAGTTCTTTATATATATAATCAAACTCAGCTTTTGGAGCCCAAAATATCACAATCATCAAAGCAGACAGAACTGATACTTTTATACAACGGAACTGACAACGGAACTGCCTCCCGGGTCGCTTAGGGCGACTCCGTAGGCGCCGCCGCCAGGACCTTCGAAGGCCCTTCCCCGCCTCCCCGTTCACCACGCCGCCGCCGGAGGAGGCCGTCCCACGGCGGACAGCGGCGGCGGGGCTTGCCCACTCGTCTTTTTCTTTCTCTGGCCTTTCGGTCTTCAACTCAACCCTACCAAGATTTCTTCCGATCTGATCATCGTCGTCCTGCATCCCGGCCTATCGATCTGGCTGCGGCCGTTCTACGTCGGTGGCATCGCGATCTGGCCGCCAGTAGCCTCACGATCAGGCAGGCCGCCGGCCTTTTGATCTGCAGTCATCTTCGCGGATCGCGCCTGCTTCGTACAAGATGCGCGACAAGATGCGTTCGTCCACGCCTCATGCATGCCAAGCATGCAGCGCATGTATTGTTGCTGGGCTGGATGTATGTCGCTTCACCATCAGGGCCATGCACATGCACTCAATGCCTGCATGGAGAAGATCAGCGGCCGGCTAGCCTGTCGGCGCACCACGCCCCTGTGCTGACATCGGGGCACTAGGTGTGCTATTGGTGACCCTCTGCTGTGGTTTGGTGCCGCCCGATCGACGTACAAATTGGTTTCGGGTGTGTTGCCCCCACGGGATGGCTGCAGGCCGAAGCGACATGATTTCTCCGGTCATCCTCATTGGAGATCTATACGGATTAGCGTCCCTGGATGTCTAGATCGGAAGATTCCAGTCGCGCGCGCTCGCATTATCAGTCATCATGGCTTCAAGGTGTGAGGCGCGAAACTTTGCTTTATTATTCGAGTCATGGGACATGTCTAAGTCAAGATTCCCAGGGCAATGATAGAGGCGAAGAAAGTCATGGCGCTGTGATTGGAGCTGTTGAAGCATTGGCGGAACGGTTTATTGGATGCGTTGAAGATTGTGTGCTAGGTGTTTGGTGACTTGCAACAGCGGCATCGACAAGCGGGGGCGGCAACACTGGAGGATTGCAAATTTGGTGGTGCTCCTCGACTACCAAGTTTCGATTCCCATGGTGAAAACCCAAGGTCTAGCCTTTACTGGTTGTCCTCGCAATGACCTTGTTGAAGGCATTGTTTTTGTGTGAATTCAGACTTTCTCCAGGGTGAAAACCCAAGATCTTCGACCGGGTAACGACAACGCTTGTGCATTGTTTCCTTCTTGAAGGCGTTGCTTTTGGAGAACCTCTTTTGTAATCCGAGTGTTGTTTTCGATGGTGGTTAGAGTGTTGTTGTTGCTAGTGATTGATCACCATGGCAGGGTCTTTTTTCTTCATTTCTCTTTATTTTCTTTTTGGATGTGTGTATCCCTGATGTCTTTGGACATCTTGCTGATACAGAGGTCAGGTGTAATTGGTATCTTTTCGATATTAATATATTCCCCTTGTCGGAAAAAATCAAAGCAAACAGATTTTTCACCAAAAGAAGCTGAATGTGCATCATCATTAGAGAGAATAGACAAAAAGGACACTATGGTAGAACATGACATCTGATGTGAGCACATGCGTGACAAACATGTAGAGCAGGTATCCCCGTGAAAAAAAAATGTAGGGCAGGTATAAGAGAACCCAGTCTGATTTATTAATAGCATGAATGTTGTAATCTGATTGAAAATTTGAAAAAAATACGCCGTTGCCGGGGATCGAACCCGGGTCACCCGCGTGACAGGCGGGAATACTTACCACTATACTACAACGACTTTTTGAATTTATTTCTATAGCAACCTAGAAAACCGAAGGCAAGATCCACTGAACCCAACTCACAAATTCTGTTTCTAGCACAGAAGCTGATATAAAGAGCACCAACAGAGCAGCCGGCGCATGGCAAATCAGATGGATTACCAGGTCGGTGCTAATGTAAGTGTAAAAAGCATTTGCAGCGCGCTGTTCGCGAGTTTTTGCGCCGCGAGGAGTGCTTGCTCCAGCAGTTGCCGCAAAGTTTAGCGCGCGCAAGCCGCTCCAGCGGGAGCTGTAAAAAAAACTGCGCTATGCACTTAAAACAAATCCTTTTTAAAAAATGCATTTAAAACAAATAAAAAACCATAAGCATAGATAAAAAATGATACGTAGATAAAAAAATTGATACATAGATAAAAAAAGTGATATATAGATAGTTCATCTAGCATAGATAGGTAAAAAAATACACTAGTCCGAGGTAAAAACTTCGGTGCAACTAGAAACTACTCCGAGTCGTCGTCGTCCTCCTCCTCGCTTGTGTCGTCTGGCGTATCAAGAAACGCGTCTTCCCACCGCTCATCGTCGCTAGGAGAAGAATGACGGCTTTCCCAGATCGCACTGCGATATCGCCGGTGCCTTCTGACGAGCATGTCCGCCCGTTCCGCGCGCCGCCTTGCCTTCCTCTCAGCCCAGAAGGCGTTCTCGTTGGTGACGTCCTCCGGGTGGTGCTGGCGCCACTCCGCCATGGCTCGCTCGTCCGCCTCGGCGATGAGGAGGCGGCGCTGCTACCGACGGTGTTCCTGACGGTCGGTGTCAGTTACTATCCGTGGCCGAGGGGCGACTACCTGCGCCTGCTCGCACGTCTAGACGTCCTGGAAGTTCATATGTGGGCGAGGCCTCCTGAGGCACCAGGCTGTCGCGTCGTACACGCGGGTGGCCTCGTGCGCGGTCTTGAATGTCCCGAGAGCGAGAAGCGCGCCATCGGAGTGGATCTCTGCATAGAACGCGCCGAAAGGGCAGACGCGGACACCGCGGTAGCCGGAGATGCTTCGGCGGCGCGGGGGCATGTCGGCATCGGGGAAGAAAGCGTCGGGAGCGGCGGCGGCGGGGCGCCGAGTGCAAGGAAGAAGACGGCGGCGGGGGGAAGAAGGGGGCGGCGGCGCTCGAGTGTGCGGTGAGAGCATCGGACGCGCGCGTTTTATAGAGCGCCGGATGTGGTGCGTCAAAATTAGCGCCCGATGACCCGTTTTCCCCACGCGCACGGATTCTTGCCGCGCGCTGAAATTTCCCGCGCTCGCTGGAGCGCGTAAAAACGAGCCACGCGCGCTAAAATTGTTGTTTCCCGCGCGTGCCTCATATTAAGTGTGTTTGTTGGAGATGCTCTACATCATTATCATCACTAGGGCGAGCATCAACATGAACATCATTATTAATGTTATCACTAGGTTCATGTTCATCATCAGACTGTGTCTTAGCATCAGAAATAGAAATATAATTTGGATTCTCATGTGTATCTATAACAAGTTCACTAGCATACAAAATCCTATCAATTTTCTTTTTCTTTTTAGTACTAGGACTAGGTGTATCATTATTAATTCTCCGAGAATCCTGCTCAACTCTCTTAGGATGGCCCTTAGGATACAAAGGTTCCTGGGTCATTCTACCACCTCTAGTCATAACCCTAACAGCATTATCACTGTTCTTACTATTCAACTCATTAAGTAAATCATCTTGAGCTTTTACTACTTGTTCTACTTGAGTTGTAACCATGGAAGCATGTTTGCTAATAAGCTTAATATTATTGATAGTTCTACTCATATAATTGTTGGGGAATGTAGTAATTTCAAAAATTTCCTACTCACACGCAAAGGATCATGGTGATGCATAGCAACGAGAGGGGAGAGTGTTGTCCACGTACCCTTGTAGACCGAAAGCGGAAGAGTTATGACAACGCGGTTGATGTACTCGTACGTCTTCACGATTCGACCGATCCAAGTACCGAACGTACGGCACCTCCGAGTTCAGCACACGCTCAGCTCGATGACGATCCCGGAATCCGATCCAGCAGGTGTCGGGATGAGTTCCACAAGACGACCTGACGGCGCAGGACGATGATGATGTTGTATCGACGCAGGCTTCGCCTAAGCACCGCAACGATATGACCGAGGTGGAATATGGTGGAGGGGGCACCGACACGGCCAAGGAACCACCACGAAGATCAACTTGTGTGCCTATGGGGTGCCCCCTGCCTCAGATATAAAGGAGCAAGGGAGGAGGGCGGCCAAGGAGGAGGAGGCGCGCTTAGGGGGAGTCCTACTCCCACCGGGAGTAGGACTCCTCCTTTCCTAGTAGGAGTAGGAGAGAAGGAAGGGAAGAGAAAAGGGAAGGAAGGAGGGGTGCGGCCCTCCCCTAGTCCACCCGGACTAGGCCTTGGGGGCTGCCTGCCCTAGGCAGCCCCTCTCTTTCCCGTATGGCCCAATAAGGCCCAATACTTCTCCCCGGCGAATCCCCGTAACTCTCCGGTACTCCGATAAATACCCGAATCACTCGGAACCTTTCCGAAGTCCGAATATAGTCATCCAATATATCGATCTTTACGTCTCGACCATTTCGAGACTCATCGTCATGTCCGCGATCTAATCCGGGACTCCGAACTCCTTCGGTACATCAAAACTCATAAACTCATAATATAACTATCATCGAAACCTTAAGCGTGCGGACCCTACGGGTTCGAGAACAATGTAGACATGACCGAGACACATTTCCGGTCAATAACCAATAGCGGAACCTGGATGCTCATATTGGCTCCTACATATTCTACGAAGATCTTTATCGGTCAAACCGCATAACAACATACGTTGTTCCCTTTGTCATCGGTATGTTACTTGCCCGAGATTCGATCGTCGGTATCTCAATACCTAGTTCAATCTCGTTACCGACAAGTCTCTTTACTCGTTCCGTAATGCATCATCCCGCAACTAACTCATTAGTCACATTGCTTGCAAGGCTTATAGTGATGTGCATTACCGAGTGGGCCCAGAGATACCTCTCCGACAATCGGAGTGACAAATCCTAATCTCGAAATACGCCAACCCAACATGTACCTTCGGAGACACCTGTAGAGCTCCGTTATAATCACCCAGTTACGTTGTGACGTTTGGTAGCACACAAAGTGTTCCTCCGGTAAACGGGAGTTGCATAATCTCATAGTCATAGGAACATGTATAAGTCATGAAGAAAGCAGTAGTAACATACTAAACGATCAAGTGCTAAGCTAACGGAATGGGTCAAGTCAATCACATCATTCTCCCAATGATGTGATCCCATTAATCAAATGACAACTCATGTCTATGGCTAGGAAACATAACCATCTTTGATCAACGAGCTAGTCAAGTAGAGGCATACTAGTAGCACTCTGTTTGTCTATGTATTCACACAAGTATTATGTTCCCGGTTAATACAATTCTAGCATGAATAATAAACATTTATGATGATATAAGGAAATAAATAATAACTTTATTATTTCCTCTAGGGCATATTTCCTTCAGTCTCCCACTTGCACTAGATTCAATAATCTAGTTCACATCACCATGTGATTTAACACCAATATTCACATTTGTATGTGATTAATACCCATAGTTCACATCGTCATGTGATCAACACCCAAAGGGTTTACTAGAGTCAATAATCTAGTTCACATCGCTATGTGATTAACATCCAAAGAGTACTAAGGTATGATCATGTTTTGCTTGTGAGAGAAGTTTAGTCAATGGGTATGTCGCATTCAGAGCCGTATGTATTTTGCAAATATTCTATGTCTACAATGCTCTGCACGGAGCTACTCTAGCTAATTGCTCCCACTTTCAATATGTATCCATATTAAGACTTACAGTCATCTGGATCAGTGCCAAGACGTATCAACGTAACCTTTTACGACGAACCTTTTTTCACGTCCATAATCGAGAAACATATCCTTATTCCACTAAGGATAATTTTGACCAATGTCCAGTGATCTACTCCTAGATCACTATTGTACTCCCTTGCCAAATTCAGAGCAAGGTATACAATAGGTCTGGTACATAGCATAGCATACTTTATAGAACCTATGACTGATGCATAGGGAATGACTTTCATTCTCTTTCTATTTTCTATTGTGGTCAGGATTTGAGTCTTACTCAATTTCATACCTTTGCAACACAGGCAAGAACTCTTTCTTTGACTGCTCCATTTTGAACTACTTCAAAATCTTGTCAAGGTATGTACTCATTGAAAATCTTATCAAGCGTCCTGATCTATCTCAATAGATCTTGATGCTCAATATGTAAGTAGCTTTACCGAGGTCTTTCTTTGAAAAAACTCCTTTCAGACACTCCTTTATGCTTTGTAGAATAATTCTACATTATTTCTGATCAACAATATGTCATTCACATATACTTATCAGAAATGTTGTAGTGCTCCCACTCACTTTCTTGTAAATATAGGCTTCACCGCAAGTCCGTATAAAACTATATGCTTTGATCAACTTATCAAAGCGTATATTCCAACTCCGAGATGCTTGCACCAGTCCATAGATGGATTGCTGGAGCTTGCACATTTTGTTAGCACCTTTAGGATTGACAAAACCTTTTGGTTGCATTCTGTTAGCACTATTAAGGAATGCAGTTTTGACATCCATTTGCCAGATTTCATAAAATGTGGCAGTTGCTAACATGATTCGGACAGACTTAAGCATCGCTACAGTTGAGAAAATCTCATTGTAGTCAACACCTTGAACTTGTCAAAAACCTTTTTGTGACAAGTCGAGCTTTGTAGATAGTAACACTACTATCAATGTTCGTCTTCCTCTTGAAGATCCATTTATTTTCTATGGTTTGCCGATCATCGGGAAAGTCCACCAAAGTCCACACTTTGTTCTCATACATGGATCCTATCTCAGATTTCATGGCCTCAAGCCATTTCGCGGAACCTGGGCTCATCATCGCTTCCTCATAGTTTGTAGGTTTATCATGGTCTAGTAACATGACTTCCAGAATAGGATTACCATACCACTCTGGTGCAGATCTTACTCTGGTTGACCTACGAGGTTCGATAGTGACTTGATCTGAAGTTTCATGATCATCATCATTAGCTTCTTCACTAATTGGTGTAGGCATCACTAGAACTGATTTCAGTGATGAACTAGTTTCCAATTCGGGAGAAGGTACTATTACCTCATCAAGTTTCTACTTTTCTCCCACTCACTTCTTTCGAGAGAAACTCCTTCTCTAGAAAGGATCCGAATTTAGCAACAAAAATCTTGCCCTCATATATGTGATAGAAGGTGTACCCAATAGTTTCCTTTGGGTATTCTATGAGTACGCACTTCTCTGATTTGGGTTCGAGCTTATCAGGTTGAAACCTTTTTCATATAAGCATCGCAACTCCAAACTTTAAGAAACGGCAGCTTAGGTTTACTGCTAAACCATAGTTCATACGGTGTCGTCTCAACAGATTTAGATGGTGCCCTATTTAAAGTGAATGCAGCTATCTCTAATGCATAACCCCAAAACAGTAGTGGTAAATCGGTAAGATACATCATAGATCGCACCATATCCAATAAAGTGCGGTTACGACGTTCGGACACACCATTACGCTATGGTGTTCCAAGTGGCGTGAGCTGTGAAACTATTTCACATTGTTTAAAATGAAGGCCAAACTTGTAGCTCAAATATTCATCTCTACGATCATATCATAGAAACTTTATTTTCTTGTTATGATGATTTTTCCACTTCACTCTGAAATTCTTTGAACCTTTCAACTATTTCAGACTTATGTTTCATCAAGTAGATATACTCATATCTGCTCAAATCATCTTGTGAAGGTCAGAAAATAACGATACTTGTCACGAGCATCAACACTCATTGGATCACATACATCGGTATGTATTATTTCCAATAAGTCAATAGCTTGTTCCATTGTTCCTGAGAACGGAGTTTTAGTCATCTTGCCCAAAAGGCACGGTTCGCAAGCACCAAGTGATTCATAATCAAGAGATTCCAAAAGTCCATCAGTATGGAGTTTCTTCATGCGCTTTACACCGATATGACCTAAACGGCAGTGCCACAAATAAGTTGCACTATCATTATTAACTTTGCATCTTTTGGCATTAATATTATGAATATGTGTATCACTATGATCGAGATCCAACAAACTATTTTCATTGGGTGTATGACCATTTGAAGGTTTTATTCATGTAAACAGAACAACAATTATTCTCTGACTTTAAATGAATAATCGTATTGCAATAAACATGATCAAATCATATTCATGCTCAACGCAAACACCAAATAACATTTATTTAGGTTTAACACTAATCCTGAAAGTATAGGGAGTGTGCAATGATGATCATATCAATCTTGGAACTACTTCCAACACTCATCGTCACTTCCCCTTCAACTAGTCTCAGTTTATTCTGTAACTCCTGTTTCGAGTTACTAATCTTGCAACCGAACAAGTATCAAATACTCTGGGGCTACTATAAACACTAGTAAGGCACACATCAATAATCAGATATCAAATATACCCTTGTTCACTTTGCCATCCTTCTTATCCACCAAATATTGTGGCATTTCCGCCCAAAGGACCATCTCCTTTGCAAGTGTAAGCACTCGTTTAGTGCTTTGGTCCAGCTTTGGGCTTCTTCACGGGAGTGAAAACTTGCTTGTCATTCTACTTGATGTTCCCTTTCTTTCCCTTTGCCCTTTTCTTGAAACTAGTGATCTTGTCAACCATCAACACTTGATGCTCTTTCTTGATTTCTACCTTCGTCGATTTCAACATCATGAAGAGCTCGGGAATCGTTTTCGCCATCCCTTGCATACTATAGTTCATCACAAAGTTCTACTAACTTGGTGATGGTGACTAGAGAACTCGTCAATCACTATCTTATCCGGAAGATTAACTCCCACTTGATTCAAGCGATTGTAGTACCTGCATAATCTGAGCACATGCTCACTAGTTGAGCGATTCTCCTCCATCTTTTAGCCATAGAACTTGTTGGAGACTTCATATCTCTCAACTCGGTATTTGCTTGAAATATTAACTTCAACTCTCGAACATCTCATATGGTCCATGACGTTCAAAACGTCTTTGAAGTCCCGATTCTAAGCCGTTAAGCATGGTGCACTAAACTATCAAATAGTCATCATATTGAGCTAGCCAAACGTTCATAACGTATGTATCTGCTCTGCAATAAGTCTGTCACCTAGCGGTGCATTAAGGACATAATTCTTCTGTGCAGCAATGAGGATAAACCTCAAATCACGGATCCAATCTGCATCATTGCTACTAACATCTTTCAACACAATTTTCTCTAGAAACATATCAAAATAAACATATGAAAGCAACAACGCAAGCTATTGATCTACAACATAATTTGCAAAATACTATCAGGACTAAGTTCATGATAAATTTAAGTTCAATTAATCATATTACTTAAGAACTCCCACTTAGACAGACATCTCTCTAGTCATCTAAGTGATCACGTGATCCAAATCAACTAAACCATGTCCGATCATCACGTGAGATGGAGTAGTTTTCAATGGTGAACATCACTATGTTGATCATATCTACTATATGATTCACGCCGACCTTTCGGTCTCCGTGTTCCGAGGCCATATCTGTATATGCTAGGCTCGTCAAGTTTAACCCGAGTATTCGTGTGTGCAACTGTTTTGCACCGTTGTATTTGAACGTAGAGCCTATCACACACGATCATCACGTGGTGTCTCAGCACGAAGAACTTTCGCAACGGTGCATACTCAGGGAGAACACTTCTTGATAATTAGTGAGAGATCATCTTAAAATGCTACCGTCAATCAAAGCATGATAAGATGCATACAGGATAAACATCACATGCAATCAATATAAGTGATATGATATGGCCATCATCATCTTGTGCAATCATCTCCATCTCCGAAGCACCGTCGTGATCACCATCGTCACCAGCGTGACACCTTGATCTCCATCGTAGCATCGTTGTCGTTACGCCATCTATTGCTTCTACGACTATCGCTACCGCTTAGTGATAAAGTAAAGCAATTACAGGGTGTTTGCATTTCATACAATAAAGCGACAACCATGTGGCTCCTGCCAGTTGCCGATAACTTCGGTTACAAAACATGATCATCTCATAAAATAAAATATAGCATCACGTCTTGACCATATCACATCACAACATGCCCTGCAAAAACAAGTTAGACGTCCTCTACTTTGTTGTTGCAAATTTTACGTGGCTGCTACGGGCTGAGCAAGAACCGTTCTTACCTACGCATCAAAACCACAACGATAGTTTGTCAAGTTGGTGTTATTTTAACCTTCGCAAGGACCGGGCGTAGTCACACTCGGTTCAACTAAAGTTGGAGAAACAGACACCCGCTAGTCACCTGTGTGCAAAGCACGGCGGTAAAACCAGTCTCGCGTAAGCGTACGCGTAATGTCGGTCAGGGCCGCTTCATCCAACAATACCGCTGAACCAAAGTATGACATGTTGGTAAGCAGTATGACTTTTACCGCCCACAACTCACTTATGTTCTACTCGTGCATATAACGTCAACGCATAAAACCTAGGCTCGGATGCCACTGTTGGGGAACGTAGTAATTTCAAAAATTTCCTACTCACACGCAAAGGATCATGGTGATGCATAGCAACGAGACGGGAGAGTGTTGTCCACGTACCCTCGTAGACCGAAAGCGAAGCGCCAGACAACGCGGTTGATGTAGTCGTACGTCTTCACGATCCGACCGATCCAAGTACCGAATGTACGACACCTCCGAGTTCAGCACACGTTCAGCTCGATGACGATCCCCGGACTCCGATCCAGCAGGGTGTCGGGGATGAGTTCCATCAGCACGACGGTGTAGTGACAATGATGATGTTCTACCAACGCAGGGCTTCGCCTAAGCACCGCAACGATATGACCGAGGTGGAATATGGTGGAGGGGGGCACCGCACACGGCTAAGTTACGATCACGAAGATCAACTTGTGTGTCTATGGGGTGCCCCCGCCTCGTATATAAAGGAGCAAGGGAGGAGGGCGGCCAAGGAGGAGAAAGCGGCTAGGGGGGAGTCCTACTCCCACCGGAGTAGGACTCCTCCTTTCCTAGTAGGAGTAGGAGAGAAGGAAGGGGAAGAGAGAAGGGAAGGAAGGAGGGGGTGCGGCCCCTCCCCCTAGTCCAATTCGGACTAGGCCTTGGGGGGGGGGGCGCGGCCTGCCCTAGGAAGTCCCTCTCTCTTTCCCGTATGGCCCAATAAGGCCCAATACTTCTCCCGAGCGAATCCCCGTAACTCTCCGGTACTCCGATAAATACCCGAATCACTTGGAACCTTTCCGAAGTCCGAATATAGTCGTCCAATATATCGATCTTTACGTCTCGACCATTTCGAGACTCCTCGTCATGTACCCGATCTCATCCGGGACTCCGAACTCCTTCGGTACATCAAAACTCGTAAACTCATAATATAACTGTCATCGAAACCTTAAGCGTGCGGACCCTACGGGTTCGAGAACAATGTAGACATAACCGAGACACGTTTCCGGTCAATAACCAATAGCGGAACCTGGATGCTCATATTGGCTCCTACATATTCTACGAAGATCTTTATCGGTCAAACCGCATAACAACATACGTTATTCCCTTTGTCATCGGTATGTTACTTGCCCGAGATTCGATCGTCGGTATCTCAATACCTAGTTCAATCTCGTTACCGACAAGTCTCTTTACTCGTTCCGTAATGCATCATCCCGCAACTAACTCATTAGTCACATTGCTTGCAAGGCTTATAGTGATGTGCATTACCGAGTGGGCCCAGAGATACCTCTCCGACAATCGGAGTGACAAATCATAATCTCAAAATACGCCAACCCAACATGTACCTTCGGAGACACATGTAGAGCTCCTTTATAATCACCCAGTTATGTTGTGACGTTTGGTAGCACACAAAGTGTTCCTCCGGTAAACGGGAGTTGCATAATCTCATAGTCATAGGAACATGTATAAGTCATGAAGAAAGCAGTAGCAACATACTAAACGATCAAGTGCTAAGCTAACGGAATGGGTCAAGTCAATCACATCATTCTCCTAATGATGTGATCCCATTAATCAAATGACAACTCATGTCTATGGCTAGGAAACATAACCATCTTTGATCAACGAGCTAGTCAAGTAGAGGCATACTAGTGACACTCTGTTTGTCTATGTATTCACACAAGTATTATGTTTTCGGTTAATACAATTCTAGCATGAATAATAAACATTTATCATGATATAAGGAAATATATAATAACTTTATTATTGCCTCTAGGGCATATTTCCTTCAATAATCAACCAAGTGGTCAAGCATGTAAGCATTACGTTATAATTGTCTACTGACATAAGCATTAAAGTTCTCATGTTTAACAATAAATTATCAAACTCATCCAAGCATTGTCTAGCAGACTTATTATGAGGAATGTCACCTTCATCAAATCTACGGAGAGAGTTTACCTCTACTACCTGTGTCGGGTTATCAAGACCATGTATTTCTTCAATAGGTGGTAGATTCTTAACATCTTCAGCTTTAATACATTTTTCTTTCGTAGATTTCTTTGCCTCTTGCATATCTTCAGGACTGAGAAATAGAATACTCTTTTTCTTCAGATTTGGCTATGGAGTTGGTTCAGGAAGTGTCCAACCATTATCGTTATCAAGTATTTCTTTTTTCTTGAGAGGATGATCAGGCAAAGCATTAAGAAATTGGAGAAGCCTCCCCAAGCTTGTGGGAGACTCTCTTCTTCAATTTGCACAAAGTTAAATATTTCCCTTAAGGTAGCTTGTTTCTTATGAGAAGGAAAATATTTTGCAGAGAAATAGTAAATCATATCCCGGGGACTATGCACACAATCAGGAGCAAGAGAATTAAACCATGTCTTAGAATCACCCTTTAATGAAAAAGGAAACAACTTAAGAATATAGTAGTAGCGAATTTTTTTCCTCATGAGTAAATAGGGTGGATGTATCATTCAATTTAGTAAAATGTGCCACAACAGTTTCAGATTCATAACCATGAAAAGGATCGGATTCAACCAAAGTAACTAACTCAGGATCGACAGAGAATTCATAATCCTTATCAGTGACAATAATAGGTGAAGTAGCAAAAGCGGGATCATATTTCATTCTAGCATTTAAAGATTTTTCTTTCAGCTTAGCTAACAATTTATTAAGATCATCTCTATCATTGCAAGCAAAGAAGTCTCTAGCAGTTTCTTCATCCATAACATAACCCTCAGGAACAACAGGCAATTCATATCTAGGGGGAGAATCATAATCATTATCTTCAATAATATCATCAGTTTCAGTAATTTCATTCTCTCTTACAGAAGCAAGTTGTTCATCAAGAAATTCACCTCGTGGCACAATATTGTTAAGCATAGAAGTAGTTTCATCATAAGCATCATTCATAGCAGAAGTAGCATCATCAATTACTTGCGACATATTAATATTACTAGCAGGTGGTGGTGTCGCAAACTTGCTCAAGACAGAAGGTGAATCTAGTGCAGAGCTATATGGCAGTTCCTTACCTCCCCTCGTAGTAGAGGGATAAATCTTGGTTTTTGGATCTTTTGAATTCCTCATAGTGATCAAAAGGTATAAATCCCAAGTGACTCAGAGCATAGATCTATGCTCCTTGGCAACGGCGCCAGAAAAAGGTCTTCGTAACCCACAAGTATAGGGGATCGCAACAGTTTTCGAGCGTAGAGTATTCAACCCAAATTTGACACAAAGGGGAGCCAAAGAATATTCTCGGGTATTAGCAGCTGAGTTGTCAATTCAACCACACCTGGAAGACTTAATATCTACAACAAAGTAGTATGCAAGTAGCGGTAACGGTGGCAAAAGTAACAGTAGCAGTTTTGTAGCAATCATAACAATTGCAACGGAAAAGTAATGAAGGAAAGATCAATATGTGAAAAGCTCGTAGGCAATGGATCAATGATGGATAACTATGTCAGATGGCATTCATCATGCAACAGTTATAACATAGGATGACACAGAACTAGCTCCAATTCATCAATATAGTGTAGGCATGTACTCCGAATATAGTCATACGTGCTTATGAAAAAGAACTTGCATGACATCTTTTGTCCTACCCTCATGTGGGAGCGGGGTCACTAAGGGATATTAATGCCTCCTTTTTGAGTACCGTACCAAAGCATTAGCACTTAGTGAATACATGAACTCCTCAAACTACGATCATCACCGGGAGCGGTCCCGACTATCACTAGGGAAAACCCTAGTAGTAGCGCTTGTTTTGTAGCTGGCAGTAGCGCTTGTACAAGCGCTACCACTAAGGCGCTACAACTAACTGTTAGCGGTAGCGCTGGAATGCTAGCTCTACTGCTCTACCTAGTTAGCCATAGCGCTTTCTCTGGGAAAGCGCTACAGATAATAGAAAGTAGCAGTAGCGTTTCTTTAGAAAAGCACTACTGCTAGCTTTTCCTGTATTTTTGAAAATACAGCTTACTTTCGTTGTGGTTTTATATACAGTACTTTCATCATATGATTTTATGACCATGATTAGTTATTATATATAACAGTGGGTGAAATGAACGTGGAGTAGATTCAAGTGGAGGCAACATGTGGTGCATGTCGAAAGTACTACTAATCCAAACTTGATCTATTTTGGATTAGTAGTACTTTCGATGTGCACTACATGCTGCCTCCATTTGAATCTATTCCATGTTCATTTCACCTACTGATATATATATATACAACTCATCATGCTCATATAACAACTTAGCATCATGCATCATCGGTCATAATAATAAATAACCCATCATTGGTATCAAAATAACAAGTCCTACTCACCATCAATGATCATACAACTTCTACTCGATACTACATCATTATCATAGTCATCTAACCAATCCTACTTAGTTGTTCTTAGCACATGATCATGAGTATTAGCTAGGACCTACTAGGTTCTCTTAGGTAACATAGCATAAAACAAGATAGGCCCTAACTCTCCATTATGGAGAATGGAGATTATCTTGTCTCCAATTTTTGCCCTTCGCCTAATGGTGCTTCCAAGTAGCTCCCTACGAGTGACCATACATTTTTCCAATCTTTGATTGTCATGTCTTCATTGGTTTTAGAAATCCAACATGAACAGGAGTGATTCGTAGGATGACCTGGTCGTATATTCAAAACATCAAGGCGACCTTTTTGAAACATCAGATGAGGCACACACTCCTGCGGGATTATCTGTTGAAAAACATAGTAATAACTTCGTAGTTAGCAATGTAGTTCAGTTTTAGAAGAATTTATGCAAAAGATGCATAGATGTTGTAATACTAAAAAATCTTACCATGACATCTCCATGGATGTTAGCATAGTTCAACATGTGCACTAGTGGCACATATTGACCATAACGTGGAGGAGTTTGATAATACATATTGTAATTCTCAAGATCAGTACAAAATGCGACCAGATGATATTTCTCCTGATAAGTTAACTCAGAGTCATCGGTGTAGTAGGTTATGTCTACCATCTTCTGCACATTCTTTGAAGAATGAAAATAAGCTATCAATGAAAACAAGCTGTCAACTATTTTGAAATAAACAATATAAATTACTTAATAACTATGTTTGAGAAACTCACATAGCAGTCGAATTGGAAGCATATCAACAAGGACCCAAATGTCCAAATTGTCTTCCTTGATGTCAGGATCACCAAGATCCATGGTGACAAGCATACCCTCATTAAAATCATACATCTTGCAAAGTGCTTCCCAACCCGGGCAACCAAAATGGGATACACTCTCAGAATTGTATAGATTTACCTCAAAATCCATACCATGATGGGTCCTTAGTGTTGGGGAACGTAGTAATTTCAAAAAAATTCCTACGCACACGCAAGATCATGATGATGCATAGCAACGAGAGGGGAGAGTGTTGTCCACGTACCCTCGTAGACCGTAAGCGGAAGCGTTATGACAACGCAGTTGATGTAGTCGTACGTCTTCATGATCCGACCGATCCAAGCACCGAACGTACGACACCTCCGAGTTCTGCACATGTTCAGCTCGATGACGATCTCCGGCCTCCGATCCAGCTGAGCTCCGGAGATGAGTTCCGTCAGCACGACGGCGTGGTGGACGATGATGATGTTCTATCGGCGCAGGCTTCGCCTAAACTCATGACGATATGACCGAGGTGGAATATGGTGGAAGGGGCACCGCACACGGCTAAGGAACGATCCGTAGATCAACTTGTGTCTCCATGGGGTGCCCCTGCCCCAGATATAAAGGAGAGGAGGAGGAGGGCGGCCCTCTACTATGGCGCATACTGGGAGTCCTACTCCCACCGGGAGTAGGATTCCCTTCCTAGTCCAACTAGGAGACCTTCCATGTATTAGGAGTAGGAGACTAGGAAAGGGAGGAGAAGGGAAGGAAGGAGGGTGCGGCCCTCCCTTAGTCCAATTCGGACTAAGGCAAGAAGCGCGGCCTGCCCAAGGCAGCCCTCCCTCTTTCCCGCAGGCCCAATAAGGCCCAATACTTCTCCCGCCGAATTTCCGTAACTCTCGGTACTCAAAAATACCGAATCACTCGGAACCTTTCCGAACTCCGAATATAGTCGTCCAATATATCGATCTTTACGTCTCGACCATTTCGAGACTCCTCGTCATGTCCCCGATCTCATCCGGGACTCCGAACTCCTTCGGTACATCAAAACTCATAAACTCATAATATAAGCATCATCGAAACCTTGTTGCGGACCCTGCGGGTTCGAGAACTATGTAGACATGACCTAGAACTATTCTTGGTCAATAACCAATAGCGGGACCTGGATGCCCATATTGGTTCCTACATATTCTACGAAGATCTTTATCGGTCAGACCGCATAACAACATACGTTGTTCCCTTTGTCATCGGTATGTTACTTGCCCGAGATTCGATCATCGGTATCCAATACCTAGTTCAATCTCGTTACCGGCAAGTCTCTTTACTCGTTCCGTAATACATCATCTCGCAAATAACTCATTAGTTGCAATGCTTGCAAGGCTTAAGTGATGTGCATTACCGAGAGGGCCCAGAGATACCTCTCCGACATTCGGAGTGACAAATCCTAATCTCAAATACGCCAACCCAACAAGTACCTTTGGAGACACCTGAGAGCACCTTTATAATCACCCGATACGTTAGACGTTTGGTAGCACACAAAGTGTTCCTCCGTAAACGGAGTTGCATAATCTCATAGTCATAGGAACATGTATAAGTCATGAAGAAAGCAATAGCAACATACTAAACGATCGGGTGCTAAGCTAACGGAATGGGTCATGTCAATCAGATCATTCAACTAATGATGTGATCCCATTAATCAAATAACAACTCTTTGTTCATGGTTAGGAAACATAACCATCTTTGATTAACAAGCTAGTCAAGTAGAGGCATACTAGTGACACTCTGTTTGTCTATATATTCACACATATATTATGTTTCTGGTTAATACAATTCTAGCATGAACAATAGACATTTATCATGAAATAAGGAAATAAATAATAACTTTATTATTGCCTCTAGGGCATATTTCCTTCAGTCTCCCACTTGCACTAGAGTCAATAATCTAGTTCACATCGCCATGTGATTGAACACCAATAATCATATTTGTATATGATTAACACCCATAGTTCACATCGTCATGTGACTAACACCCAAAGGGTTTACTAGAGTCAATAATCTAGTTCACATCGCTATGTGATTAACACCCAAAGAGTACAAAGGTATGATCATGTTTTGCTCGTGAGAGAAGTTTAGTCAACGGTCTGGCATCACATTCAGAGCCGTATGTATTTTGCAAATATTCTATGTATACAATGCTCGCACGGAGCTACTCTAGCTAATTGCTCCCACTTTCAATATGTATCTAGATCGAGACTTAGAGTCATCCGGATCGGTGTCAAAACTTGCATCGACGTAACCCTTACGACTAACCTTTTGTCACTTCCATAATCGAGAAACATATCCTTATTCCACTAAGGATAATTTTGACCACTGTCTAGTGATCTACTCCTAGATCACTATTGTACTCCTTGCCAAACTCAAAGGTAGGGTATACAACAGATCTGGTACACAAGATGGCATACTTTATAGAACCTATGGCCAAGACATAGGAATGACTTTCATTCTCTTTCTATCTTCTGCCGTGGTCGGGTTTTGAGTCTTACTCAATTTCACACCTTGTAACACAGGCAAGGACTCTTTCTTTGACTGCTCCATTTTGAACTACTTCAAAATCTTGTCAAGGTATGTACTCATTGAAAAACTTATCAAGCGCCTTGAACTATCTCTATAGATCTTGATGCTCAATATGTAAGCAACTTCACCGAGGTCTTTCTTTGAAAAACTCCTTTCAAACACTCCTTTATGCTTTACGAATAATTCTACATTATTTCGATCGACAATATGTCATTCACATATACTTATCGAAATGTTGTATTGCTCCCACTCACTTTCTTGTAAATACAGCTTCTTTGCAAGTCTCAGATAAACTATATGCTTTGATCAACTTATCAAAGCGTATATTCCAACTCCGAGATGCTTGCACCAGTCCATAAATGGATCGCTGGAGCTTGCACACTTTGTTAGCTCCTTTGGATCGATAAAACCTTTTGGTTGCATCATATACAACTCTTCCTCCGTAAATCCATTCAGAATGCAGTTTTACATCCATTTGCCAAATTTCATAATCATAAAATGTGGCAATTGCTAACATGATTCAGACAGACTTAAGCATCGCTACGGGTGAGAAGGTCTCATCGTAGTCAACCCCTTGAACTTGTCCAAAACCTTTTTGCAACAAGTCGAGCTTTGTAGATAGTAACACTACTATCAACGTCCGTCTTCCTCTTGAAGATCCATTTATTTTATATGGTTTGCCGATCATCGGGCAAATCCATCAAAGTCCATACTTTGTTCTCATACATGGATCATATCTCAGATTTCATGGCCTCAAACCATTTTGTGGAATCTGGGCTCATCATCGCTTCCTCATAGTTCGTAGGTTTGTCATGGTCAAGTAACACGACCTCCGAGCAGGATTACCGCATTCACTCGGTGCGGATCTCACTGCTTTTACCTACGAGGTTCGGTAGTAACTTGATCTGAAGTTACATGATCATCATCATTAGCTTCCTCACTAATTGGTATAGTAGTCACAAGAACAGATTTCTGTGATGAACTACTTTCCAATAAGGGAACAGGTACAGTTACCTCATCAAGTTCTACTTTCCTCCCACTCACTTCTTTCGAGAGAAACTCCTTCTCTAGAAAGGATCCATTTTTAGCAACGAATATCTTGCCTTCGGATCTGTGATAGAAGGTGTACCCAAATATTTCCTTTGGGTATTCTATGAAGACGCACTTTTCCGATTTGGGTTTGAGCTTATCAGGATGAAACTTTTTCACATAAGCATCGTAGCCCCAATCTTTAAGAAATGACAATTTGGGTTTCTTGCTAAACCACAGTTCATATGTTGTCGTCTCAACGGATTTAGATGGTGCCCTTTTAATGTGAATGCAGCTGTCTCTAATGCATAACCCCAAAACAATATTGGTAAATCAGTAAGAGACATCATATATCGCACCATATCCAATAAAGTGCGGTTACGATGTTCGGACACACCATAATGTTTGTGGTGTTCGGTGGCGGAGTTGTGAAACTATTCCACATTGTTTTAATTGAAGACCAAACTCAGAACTCAAATATTCATCTCCATGATCGATCGCAGAAACTTTATTTTCTTGTTACGATGATTTTCCACTTCACTCTGAAATTCTTTGAACCTTTCAACTATTTCAGACTTATGTTTCATCAAGTAGATATACCAATATCCGCTCAAATCATCTGTGAAGGTCGAAAATAACGATACTTGCCACGAGCCTTCATACTCATTGGTGCGCATACATCAAGATGTATTATTTCCAATAAGTCGGTAGCTCGCTCCATTGTTCCAAAGAACGGAGTTTTAGTCATCTTGCCCAAAAGGCACGGTTCGCAAGCATCAAATGATTCATAACCAAGTGATTCCGAAATTCCATCTTTATGGAGTTTCTTCATGCGCTTTACACCGATATGACCTAAACGGCAGTGCCACAAATAAGTTGCACTATCATTATTAACTTTGCATCTTTTGGCTTCAATATTATGAATATGTGTATCACTACGATTGAGATCCAATGAACCATTTTCATTGGGTGTGTGACCATATAAGGTTTTATTCATGTAAACAGAACAACAGTTTATTCTCTTACTTAAATGAATAACCGTATTGCAATAAACACGATCAAATCATATTCATGCTCAACACAAACACCAAATAACATTTATTTAGGTTCAACACTAATCCCGAAAGTATAGGGAGTGTGCGATGATGATCATATCAATCTTGGAACTACTTCCAACACTCATCGCCACTTTCCTTCAACTAGTCTCTGCTTATTCTCAGAACTCCTGTTTGAGTTACTAATCTTAGCAACCGAACAAGTATCAAATACTCAGGGGCTACTATAAACACTAGTAAGGCACACATCAATAATCTGTATATCAAATATACGCTTGTTCACTTTGCCATCCTTCTTATCCACCAAATACTTGGGGTAGTTCTGCTTTCAGTGACCAGTCCCTTTGCAGTAGAAGCACTTAGTCTCAGGATTAGGTCTAGACTTGGGCTTCTTCACTTGAGCAGCAACTTGCTTGCCGTTCTTCTTGAAGTTCCCTTCTATCCCTTTGCCCTTTTTCTTGAAACTAGTGGTCTTGTTAACCATCAACACTTGGTGTTCTTTCTTGATTTCTACCTTCCACGATTTCATCATCATGAAAAACTCGGGAATCATTTTCATCATCCCTTGCATACTATAGTTCATCACGAAATTCTACTAACTTGGTGATGGTGACTAGAGAATTTCATCAATCACTATCTTATCTCGGAAGATTAACTCCCACTTGATTCAAGCAATTGAAGTACCTGCACAATCTGAGCACATGCTCACTAGTTGAGCGATTCTCCTCCATCTTTTAGCTTATAGAACTTGTTGAGGACTTCATATCTCTCAACTCGGTATTTGCTTGAAATATTAACTTCAATTCTCGAACATCTTATATGGTCCATGATGTTCAAAACATCTTTGAAGTCCCGATTCTAAGCCATAAAGCATGGTGCACAAAACTATCAAGTAGTCATCATATTGAGCTAGCTAGACGCTCATAACGTCGCATGTGCTCCTGCAATAGGTCCGTCACCTAGCGGTGCATTAAGGACATAATTCTTACAGCAAAGCATTGAGGATAAACCTCGATCGCGGATCCAATCCGCATCATTGCTACTAACATTTTTCAATACAATTTTCTAGGAACATATCAAAATAAACATATGAAAGCAACTACGCAAGCTATTGATCTTACAACATAATTTGCAAAATACTACCAGACTAATTCATGATAAATTTAAGTTCAATTAATCATATTACTTAAGAACTCCCACTTAGGCAGACATCTCTCTAGTCATCTAAGTGATCACGTGATCCAAATCAACTAAACCATAACCGATCATCACGTGAGATGGAGTAGTTTTCAATGGTGAACATCTTATGTTGATCATATCTACTATATGATTCACGCCGACCTTTCGGTCTCCGTGTTCCGAGGCCATATCTGCATATGCTAGGCTCGTCAAGTATAACTCGAGTATTCGCGTGTGCAAAACTGGCTTGCACCGTTGTAGATGGACGAGAGCTTATCACACCCGATCATCACGTGGTGTGCGGGCACGACGAACTTTGGCAACGGGCATACTCAGGAGAACACTTCTTGATAATTTTAGTGAGAGATCATCTTAAAATGCTACCGTCAATCAAAGCAAGAATAAGATGTATAACATATAAACATCATATGCAATCAAAATATGTGACATGATATGACCATGATCATCTTGCGCCTTTGATCTCCATCTCCAAAGTACTGTCATGATCTTTATCGTCACCGGCACGACACCATGATCTTCATCATCTTGATCTATATCAATGTGTCGTCACATGGTCGTCTCGCCAACTATTTGCTCTTGCAACTATTGCTATCGCATAGCGATAAAGTAAAGCAATTATTTGGCACTTGCATCTTATGCAACAAAGAGACAACCATAGGGCTTCGCCATTGTCGATAACTTCAACAAAACATGATCATCTCATACAACAACTTATATCTCATCACGCCTTGACCATATCACATCACAACATGCCCTGCAAAAACAAGTTAGACGTCCTCTACTTTGTTGTTGCAAGTTTTACGTGGCTGCTACAGTCGAGCAAGAACCGTTCTTACCTACGCATCAAGAACCACAACGATAGTTTGTCAAATAGACTCCGTTTAACCTTCGCAAGGACCGGCGTAGCCACACTCGGTTCAACTAAAGTTGGAGAAACCGACACCCGTTAGTCACCTGTGTGCAAAGCACGGCGGTAAAACCAGTCTCGCGAAGCGTCTGGCGTAATGTCGGTCCGGCCGCTTCATCCAACAATACCGCTGAACCAAAGTATGACATCTTTGGTAGGCAAGATGACTTATATCGTCCACAACTCACTTGTGTTCTACTCGTGCATATAACATCAACACATAAAACCTAGGCTCGATACCATTGTTGGGGAACGTAGTAATTTCAAAAAATTCCTACGCACACGCAAGATCATGGTGATGCATAGCAACGAGAGGAGAGTGTTGTCCACGCACCCTCGTGAGACCGAAGCGAAGCGTTATGACAACGCTGTTGATGTAGTCGACGCCTTCACGATCCGACCGATCCAAGCACCGAACGTACGGCACCTCCGAGTTCTGCACACGTTCAGCTCGATGACGATCTCCGGCCTCCGATCCAGCTGAGCTCCGGAGATGAGTTCCGTCAGCACGATGGCATGGTGACGATGATGATGTTCTACCGGCGCAGGGCTTCGCCTAAACTCCGCGACAATATGACCGAGGTGGAATATGGTGGAAGGGGGCACCGCACACGGCTAAGGAACGATCCGTAGATCAACTTGCGTCTCCATGGGGTGCCCCCTGCCCCCGTATATAAAGGAGAGGAGGAGGTGAGGGCCGGCCCTCTACTATGGCGCGCCCTGGGGAGTCCTACTCCCACCGGGAGTAGGATTCCCCCTTTCCTAGTCCAACTAGGAGACCTTCCATGTATTAGGAGTAGGAGACTAGGAAAGGGGAGGGAGAAGGGAAGGAAGGAGGGGGTGCGGCCCCTCCCCTTAGTCCAATTCGGACTAAGGCAAGGGGGGGCACGCGGCCTGCCCAAGGCAGCCCCTCCCTCTTTCCCGCAGGGCCCAATAAGGCCCAATACTTCTCCCCGCCGAATTCCCGTAACTCTCCGGTACTCCGAAAAATACCCGAATCACTCGGAACCTTTCCGAACTCCGAATATAGTCGTCCAATATATCGATCTTTACGTCTCGACCATTTCGAGACTCCTCGTCATGTCCCCGATCTCATCCGGGACTCGAACTCCTTCGGTACATCAAAACTCATAAACTCATAATATAAGCATCGAAACCTTAAGCGTGCGGACCCTACGGTTCGAGAACTATGTAGACATGACCTAGAACTATTCTTGGTCAATAACCAATAGCGGGACCTGGATGCCCATATTGGTTCCTACATATTCTACGAAGACCTTTATCGGTCGATCGCATAACAACATACGTTGTTCCTTTGTCATCGGTATGTTACTTGCCCGAGATTCGATCGTCGGTATCCAATACCTAGTTCAATCTCGTTACCGGCAAGTCTCTTTACTCGTTCCGTAATACATCACCTCGCAACTAACTCATTAGTTGCAATGCTTGCAAGGCATAAGTGATGTGCATTACCGAGAGGGCCCAGAGATACCTCTCCGACATTCGGAGCGACAAATCCTAATCTCGAAATACGCCAACCCAACAAGTACCTTTGGAGACACCTGTAGAGCACCTTTATAATCACGCAGATTACGTTGTGACGCTTGGTAGCACACAAAGTGTTCCTCCGTAAACGGAGTTGCATAATCTCATAGTCATAGGAACATGTATAAGTCATGAAGAAAGCAATAGCAACATACTAAACGATCGGGTGCTAAGCTAACGGAATGGGTCATGTCAATCAGATCATTCAACTAATGATGTGATCCCGTTAATCAAATAACAACTCTTTGTTAATGGTTAGGAAACATAACCATCTTTGATTAACAAGCTAGTCAAGTAGAGGCATACTAGTGACACTCTGTTTGTCTATATATTCACACATGTATTATGTTTCTGGTTAATACAATTCTAGCATGAATAATAGACATTTATCATGAAATAAGGAAATAAATAATAACTTTATTATTGCCTCTAGGGCATATTTCCTTCACTTAGGTGAATTTTCTTTGTTTACATACTCTCATGATCTTCAAAATCCATCCTCTCCAAGACATAGCGTCTTGCACGGCATGGGATAAGCTAGTCGAATTGTAAAAGACGAAAATTACACGTTGAGGTAATAGAAGTCGAGCTTAATTATGGAAAAAACACTTTGCGTCGTAGCGTACCATTTCAACATTGAAGGTCTCCTGGAGCTTAATGCTGAAGCGCCGACCTTCTACCAAGTGAGGCATGTCGCAGAAAACCCGGTTGTCGCCGCACCAGGAGCACTCCGCGAGACTTTCGTCCGACGACATTTCCTATGTTCATAATTCAAAGATTAAACTTCTAAAATTCAATATATGTACTACAAAAACTAAATTAGATCATTATTTTCAGCATGGGTTGACTATCGGTCCGTCGGGTCTTTTTTTTTAAATCTCTCAGCTCACGTGGTGTATATATTCGACCGTTGGTGACGGTCGCTCCTCCCTTCGTTCCCGAGTGCATTAAACCAAAATGTCTAGCACACGGGCGAAGGAGAAGCGACCCCCACGACAACAGTCGGCATTCTTCTTCTCTCATATATGGTGGACACACTCCCTCACTGATTTTTCGACCGTCAGTGATGGTCATTACTCCTCCTTCCCCTAGTGCCTAACAAAGGTCCAACACAATGAGAAGAAGGAGAAACGACCCCCACGACAACAGTCGGGTTTCTTCCTCTCTCATATATGGTGCAGACTTTCTCCCTCCCTCATTTTTTGATTGTCATGTATGGAGCCTCGATAGACTTAAAGTCAACCCGAAATGTCGTTTAATTATCTTTCCAGAAAATCCAGGCCACTGGATATTTCCTACATATTCTAGCACAAGTCATGCCAAAATTCACGGAAAAATCCGGCATGACCTTTACTAAAAAAGGACATATCGAGCGCCAAAAAATTTGCCGAAATAGAAATTAATCAACACTCAGGCAAAACATAGGCCACTCGGAGGTGTTACCTGCAAACATGGCCACTTGGGCAAGCACATATCCTATTTGCATTCAAACTTGATGGTCATTGCATTCAAACTTGATGATCGTTGCATTTCAATGGCTGAAAATATGAACAAAAACATTTCAAAATATCTCATAGGACTCATATTGACATGGAGATCTGGCTAGTCTCACCTCGAGGTCGGAGGGGGCTTGTGACAGGGATGACGGCGGCGACGACATGGAGATTTGGCTGCAAAAACAAAATAGTATTCAAAATAGTGCTCTCCAATTTAAGCATTCAAAATAGGAGTAGTTCTCCAATTTGCTACTATTTTTTAATTTTTTTGCTATTGTCTTTTATACCTAATTTTTTGCTAACTTGCTAAAAAACAAAAACAAAAATTTGCTAATCAGCTGCTGCCCTAATTTTCTATTTGTTTTTGCTAAATTTGCTAACTTGCCCTAAAATTTTATACCTAATTTGCTATCTTGCTAACTTGCTAACTTTGCTAATTTGCCCTAAAGTTGATAACTTTGCTAATTTTGCTAATTTTATACCTATTTTTTTTTGCTAACTTGCTAAAAAAATTGCTAACTTGCTAAAAAAACAAAAAACAAAAAATTGCTAATCAACTACTGCCCTAATTTGCTAAGAAAAGTTGGTAACTTTGCTAACTTGCTACTACCCTAACTTTTTTTGCTAAATTTGCTACTGCCCTAATTTTTTACAAAGAGAGAGGAGGGCAGGGGAGAGGAGAGGCTTATGACGAGCTAGCTCGGGCTCGGGCGGCGGCGGCGTGCGACAAGATCGAGGGCGCCGGGCAGGGGAGAGGCGGGGGCGGCCGGCGATGAGGTCGACGATGGCTAGGGGCGACGGACGGCGGTCGAGGGCGGGCAGGGCAACGACGGTGGCAACAGAGTGAGGGAAGAGGGTGGGGAGAGTGGGGTTGGGACTTGGCAAAATTTGAGCCCTCGCGGTGGTTAACTCAAAATAGTAGTAGCGCTAGGTTAGGATCCAGCGCTATAGCTAACTTAGCTATAACGCTGGGCTGTAATGCAGCGCTACTACTAAACAGTTAGTAGTAGCGCTTGTTTCTGTACAACACTACAACTCCAGCTACCGTCGGTGGCCTCGTGTGGTCCCACATAATAGTAGCATGTTTTTTATTCCCAACGCTACTACTATAGAGTTACTAGTAGCGCCCGCCAGGAAAAGCGCTACTGTTAAATATCACCAGCGGTTACTAATTTACAGCGCTACTACTATGCTACTGTGTATAAGCATTTTCCTAGTAGTGTATTGTCACTCCGGGGTTGCCGGATCATAACACGTAGCAAGCGACTATAACTTGCAATATCGGATCAAGAAGACAAACATATTCATGAAAACGCAATAGATTCAAATCTGAAATCATGGCACTCAGGCCCTAGTGACAAGCATTAGGCATAACAAAGTCATAGCAACATCAATCTTAGAACATAGCGGATACTAGGGATCAAATCCTAACAAGACTAACTCGATTATATAGTAAATCTCATCCAACCCATCACCGTCCAGCAAGCCTACGATGAGATTACTCACGCACGACGGTGAGCATCATAGAATTGGTGATGGAGGATGGTTGATGATGACGATGGCGACGGATTCCCCTCTCCGGAGCCCCGAACGGACTCCAGATCTGCCCTCCCGAGGAAGAATAGGGCTTGGTGGCGGCTCTGTATCTTAAAACGCGATGAATCCTTCTCTCCGAATTTTTTCTCCCCGAACATGAATATATGGAGTTGGAGTTGAGGTCAGTGGAGGTCCAAGGGACCCACAAGGTCGTGTGGCGCGCCCCCCACCCTTGTGCCCAGGATGTGGGCCCCCTTCACTTGATTCTTTCGCCAATATTTTTTATTAATTTCAAAAAATAAGCTTCGTGAAGTTTTAGGTCATTCCGAGACCTTTTTATTCTGCACAAAGTTAACACCATGGCAATTCTGCTGAAAACAGCATCAATCCGGGTCAGTTCCATTCACTGCCCGGAGACGTATCACTGCCCGGTCCGGTCACGTTTTTTCGACCCAGACGGGCCCCTCAAACGGTCAGGCTGACCGACACCCCTCATATCCATCCCAAATATGGGGTTGTCTGGGAGCTCCCGGGCACACCCGCCACGCCGGCCTAACGGTGTGGCCCCACACGGAAATGTCCGGAAACCCAGCGGTCTGACGGACGCCGCGTCCGTCGCCGCGGTGTGAACGCCACATGGCGTCGCTCCGACTCGCCGCCCAAGTCAAAATTCGGCTATTTAAGCCGGCTGGCGTCCCGCAACCCTAACCCATCGCCTCCCTCCTCTCCACGCCGCCAGTCCGAGCCCATCCACCTCCTCCCTCTCCCGCTCCGGCGCTCTGCTCACGCTCCGGCACTCCACCATGGTCCGGAGCAAGTTCACCTACTATGCCATGCTGACGCCGGAGGCTGACGCTACGAGATCCAGCAGCAGATTCGGGTATGGGAAGCCGCGCGCGCCGTCCGCATCGCTGCCGGGCTGCCTCCGGACTTGCCAAAGCCGAAGGAGGAGGAGGAGGAGCAGCCGAGGGAAGAGGAGGAGGAGGAGATGACTCCGATGGAGGTGGAGGATGCGGAGGAGTCGGTCCAGCAGGTGCCGACCTTCAACATGGAGCAGATGAAGGCAGAATTCGCCGTCTCCCGGTCCGACGAGACGAGATGGCCGAGCAGCATGCCATCTTGGAGTCCATCCAGGATGAGGCCTATGTGGAGGCCAACCGGCCGTTCCTTCTACGGGAGCAGGCGGAGATCGACACGCTCTTCGCCGAGCTGACGCGGAGATAGAGGCGGAGGAGGCCGGAGCGGAGCACCCGGAGCTGCAGCTGCCGCCCATGCTGGCGGAGCCGGACACGAAGATCGTCGTGATCTCCGACGAGTAGCTAGGATCGACGTAGTACGTAGGTTCTATTTCCTTCTGCATGTCTTTATATGGATATAAGAATCGAGTATGAGATGTCCAGATGCAACAAACAAAATTTGAGGTGTGCCCGGTCACTGCTTGCGGCCGCGCCCGAGCGCGTCCGCGGGCATTTGAGGGGCCGGATTTTTACTATATGTGGCGGTAGATGCTCTTAACAAACTTTTCCTGTGCCAATGGCCATGTAATATGGCTCGTATAACCATGTAATTGTCCCTCTTAAGATGGTTGTTAAGGGGGTGTTTGGTTCAGAAGTCCTAGGACTTTTTGTAGTCCCAGGGACTAATCAAAAAGACTCTCCAGTAGAGTCTTTTTCTAGTCCCTATGGAAAAAGTCCCTCCCGTTTGGTTCCTAGGGACTTTTTAGGGACTTTTTCTAGTCTCTGGGACTAAAAAGTCCCTGAACCAAACAGCCCGTTAGACTTTTTTCTCCGGACACGATTTTCATCCCTTTTCACTTTTTTTGCAGCAATATAATATACGCATCTTCTCAAAGAAAACTCTAATATATGCCTCATCATTTGCTTGATGCTAGCTCTGCTGCACTTCTCAAAAAACATGGGTGCGGAGAGTTCCTGCGCGCCGCCGGTGACGCCGTCGGTTCCCTCTCTCTCCGTCGGTCGCTCCGGCGGCGGGAGGGAGGGGGAACCTCGGGTCTGTTCGCTAGGTGGGTGTGTCGAGGGTTAGGGTTGAGGAGACGCTGCGAGGCCGTTGTGGTGGTGTCGCGTCGGAATAAGTTTCTCGGGCTCCGTTCACGGTCAGCGAGGCTTTTGCTTTCGCCTAGGAGCCAGTGAGTTGGGGATCCCGGATCTCGCCGAGGTCGCGGGCTATGGTGGTTGGAGGTCCATCGGCACCGGCCGCTTGGGTCCTCGGATGGGCGATGGATGGGAGACGAAGACCTTTCTTCTTCCTTGTTGGTATGATTTGTCTTTGTTGTTTTTCTCCTTCCTCTGCTACCGATCTTTGGTGGGAGATCTTGCTTTGCTCGGGCGGATGGCCCGGCCATGATCTTGGACCGGTCGGATGACTCGAGTTCTCTTTCTTCCGGAAGGACACTTTTCGCGGTACTCAAAGCCATAGATGGCGGCGATCGCTGCGGTATGTTGGATTGATGTCCATGCCCTCTCGTACTGGTGTCAAGAAAGGAGGAAGCGGCGTGGCGGCGGTTGTACCGTGGTCGAAGATGATGACCGCCACTACGGTTGGTTGCGATTCTTCATTGCGGGTCTTGTCTCAAGATTCGGGGTGATGACGGGGCGGAGATCTTCTTGCGTTATGATTGTCTTAGGGTACTTTAGGTGTTCATGGTCCTTTGTCTTTGCGTTTCAGTGTAATTGTAAGGTTCGACTACTTTGTACTGATTCGTGATATGAATGATATAATCCTAAAAAAAAAAAACATGGGTGCGAGGGACGAGGGAACCGAGGAAAATCGCCATCGTGAACCGATTCCTCCCCGTTTGGCGCGGAGTGAAGCAGCCCCGTTCCCGCCCTCCCGGTCCCGGGCGAGCCGAAATTTTACGACGCCACACGTCGCCCACCCACCAAAAGAAGAAAGAAACGTGCAGGGCGCGTGGGACTGGGAGCGCGGGCTGGGGGAGCGAAATTTCGAAATTCCCCCGAAACTCTATCACCTGGTGGGGAATTCCCCTCCTCTCCGCGCCCCCGCCGCCCGCTCCCACTTCGGTTCCTGCGCTCCGCCGTCTCAAATCCCTCACCGCTCCCCCGCCTCGCCGCGCCGCCACCCACCCAGACCTCTGCCAGGGAGCGAGCGAGCGGACGGAGGACCCTTCCGCGGCGACCTCCGGCTTCAGGTGAGGACCCGTCTCCACACCCCCTCCCCCGCCCCCAACCCCCGACGACCCCAGCACCACACCCCCTCCCTCCGGGCCGTCTCGTCCCCGCCCCGCCGGCGGGGAAACCTGTCCTACCCATCGCCGTACCGCACCCCTCGTCCCTCCCTGGGCTTGCCGCGGCGGCGATTGTCTCGCCCGGCGGTGGCGGTGCGTGGGTCGGGCCACGAGCGTTGATCTAGGGCGGGCGACTGTGGCCGGTGAGCGGCGGCGGCCGAAGACCCAGCCTGCTCTCCCTCCCCCTCCCCACCAGTCTCTCTCTCTCTCTCCCTCTCCCTCTCCCTCTCCCTCTCCCTCTCCCTCTCCCTTCCTGCCTTCCACGCACTCTCGTTGATCTACTCCCTGGCGCCCCGGAGCTCTCCTCGATCTGCCTCCTTCTCCCAGATCTGCTGCCGCGATAAACAGCAGGTGCGGCCGAATGTGCTGTGCTGCTAGCTAGCTGCTAGGAGATGCTAGGGCCTGCACCGACGGAACCCAATGTGTCGTGCTAAATTGATCTTCTCAGTTCCAGCAGCTGGGAAATGCACAGCGTCTTTGCGCTTTGGTCATTCATGTCCACTTTGTATATCTCTGGATAAGTGTAAATTTTAGAGAGTAAAAGAGTACTGCTTTTTGTCTTGTGTAAGACTAGAGAATAAGAGAACCACCTTCAGTTATATCCTATGGTCAAAGGTGTCCTGACGAGTTTATGTAAAACAAGGAAAATATACCTACTACTACTACAAAATGATGCCTGATTAAGCACTGACCAGTATGCATGATTAACCATGTTTAACCATCTGTTTGAAATGCGAGATATAACCGATATCAGGATTATACATATGGCAAGTAGATTAATCATAACTACACATGTTGAGTAATTTCTCTCAGCAAACTAATCACTAGTACAGATTGAATAATGCCAATCGGAAGTCGAATAAAATGGCCTGAACATATGATTATTAGTATGATACCAAAATGAGGTTATGAATTATCATAACTTCAGGCTTCAGGTAACATATAATTGTCAGGAGTAGATGATGCCTAATATAAGAAATGAAAACATATAACAGATAATTATCAGGAGTAATCTCACCACCTCACGGCAAAGAGGTCGTCATAACAAAACAACCTATTCACCTCTCATCCTTCCAAGCAAACAAAAATCTGGGTCATCCTAACCACTCAGCCAATAAAGAAGGATATCCCCAACCCTTCCCTCCTTGCCCTCGAACCAAATGCACCCTTAGTACCGGACATCTGGACACGAGGATGTGCCATCAACCACCTCTTCTGTGCTATAAATATTAATCTGGGGCAGAGAGTTGATTTTGGGAGACTGTTTCTGTGTCTTGACAATCAGATCCAGCCCCTCTGCGCCTGTTTGTAAAAATGCTACAAATATGTTGCCTTTTGATTGGACTTACAATGTCTATGCCTACTTCATTATAAGTTTTGCTGATATGTGGAAAATAATCACAATATCTATGTATTTGTCATTCTTGGACTGTAGGCTGAAGGAGTGAAAGGTAGGTGGGCAAGGCAGAGTGAGGGATGCAGAGTTAAGAGTATTTGGATGCTGCAATGGCACAGGCTGCTATTGAATCTGCTGTGAGTGGTGGCGCGTTGATTGGGAGAACGGCAGGGGTCCCGAGGATGAAGAGGAAGACTCCCTCGGAGCTGCGGGTAATGCTTTTGTTTCCCTGATTTATATCCCCAATCCATGATTATTCTGTTGTTATTGCAAATGCTAATTGGACTAAACACTATGTGAAATGTGTGTGCCACCATGCATTGTGACCTGTGAAGCTGTAAAACTACTAATCATGTGAATCAAGTATTAGCTCCAAATAAGCCCCAAACAAGCTCTTAATGCAGGGCCACATTGTAATCTAATAAGCGATATGTTTGATTGTATAGAGCCAAATGTGCAGCAAATCAATCACATTTTCAGTTTGTCACTTAAATGTGTTCTGGAGAAGTAGAGAAACATAGGCATGTCCTAAAAAAAGCCTAGACCAACAGGGGAGGAGCCCCTGTGGCTTTTTGATTAATAAGGAATATGTGAGACGCCCACAGGGTTCGAACCCGTGCCGGCAACCGCCCTCCCACCACTGAGCTAGGAGCCCATCCACAACCATAGGCATGTCCTGTTGTAGCATGTTTCTCTGCTGTGTTATGTCTCCACATTATACATGAATGTCACAAATATCGCTCTACTTTAGCCCATGTTCTAAGCATTGAGATTTATTCCAATGATTACTTTCTGCAGGGAGAACAATATAAGAGACGCACGTCTGAAAAGATTGCTGATGATCAGTTATTTGCTTCTGCGCCATTTGATAGGTAAATCTGCTGTATTTTATATTGATGTTCTTATTGTGCTTGATCAAAAGTTTGACACCTATCTTGTGGGTTTAGGCCAAGCAACGGGCTTCGGAATATGGAACAACAAAAAATACCCAAATATATCAACACTCGTGTTACAGAGGTGTTCCCAGTTAAAAAATCCAGAAACATTGGAAAGGAAAACTGTAAGGTTAGACATCTGAGATATTGTTCATTTTGATGGGCTTAATGATGCTCATTGCTCTGCAATTCTTGACAGTATCATAGTCTTGATATAAATCTTGTATATTGAAATTGTAAACAGGATGCTTTACTCAATAATGAGAAGGTTCCCAAATTTGCTGATACTGTAACTACTTCGCATTCCGTGTCATCTTCATTCCTGCGGTAATTATTTGACTGAAGTTGCTGCATCTTCTATTATACCATGTTTATTCTCTTATGTGCATTGTTGTTTCAGCGGTGACTCTGTTAAGTTGGACTCTTCTGTTCCATCACTTGTGGAGGCAGCGAAACCAAGTTTCAGGAAAGCTGAGAAATACAGTGAAAATGCTCTACGGAGTGTATCTGAGCTACACATCGGTGATGACAAGCAACCTGCCTCGAACAAATTTGATATGGTAAGGAGCATCTATCTAGTGCACTGCAGTATTTTTTATATATATTATTTTATGTGCTAATCTTTCTTGTGCCTTGTGATAGGAAAAAGTGATGAAAGGGTTTGGAGCTCGTGAAGCTTCTGGAGCTTCCAATGCCCCTAACATACAAGTTGGTGATCTTCCTTTGAAGTCTTCAGAAGTGTGCCCTTCTAAGATAAAAATTCCAGGAAAAAGAGCCCCTTTGGATCTCACTTTAAAGACTACTCTGCAGTTTGTTTCATCATCTTCTGTGAAGTGGTGGGTGTGCATTTGCTCCTCTCTTTCTTGTCTTACAAACAATTTTCAGGTAGAAAGTGCATTCTTCCTAAAGAAACCTCATCTGTCTCTTGGTTGAACCATTGACATATCCTAAATTGGCACTCGGAAAATTATTTATGGAAATGGCTATGTGCCCACCTCAAAAGATGCTGCACAAAACCTGCAAAATTTGCACATATTTCAATTTCCTGTGCTCCTAGTGGAAGTATGTCTAGTAGAACACTAGGAAAAAGAATTCAAAATTACTTAAAATGAAATTATATTGTCATTCTTATGTTTAGATCATCTGCCTCAAAGACCCAAGTGTCAAATACTCCTGCTAAGAACTCTTCCGTTTAACAGGTGCCACAATTTGAGTATTGCTGGGCCCATCACTCAGAGTTATCGTGCTGGGTCTCAAAATTCACGATGCGCAAGGCCTGGGAAGGAATTCTTGTTCTCAAGGGCACTGCAATCATGGGTATATCCACAATCCCTGTTACCTGCTTCCATCATATCTGCTATGCTCTCATCAAATGCACGAGGAGGTAATCACTGGACTTGAATTATTCCTGTATTTAAAGAACAAACGTCCCTGTAATTCCCGTGGATGTAAGTCCTTACATTTTCCCCCTTCTGGCATGTAGAAAATGAGTTCCTTCTCAAGAGGTATCAGGATTGGGAAGACTCGTTTCAGAATCTTTACTACATGCTCCGCAAGAATCAATTGAACATCTTTTATGGTATCTTACTCACTCCTCAGACCTCAATGATTCATTCAATATCTCGATAAGTCACTTATATGAAAAATCTAACTATTTTATTGTCCATGATGTCCTCATTGTACATGCACAAAAGATGGTATATCTTTGCTAAGAAATGCATTAGCTCATGACAGCTGATGCAAAATACTCCCTCCGTCCCATAATGTAAGACGTTTTTGGACACTACACTAGAGTCAAAAAACGTCTTACATTTTGGGAGAGAGGGAGTATGATTTATCTATGTTAAACAGTGAACATTTCTATCTAGTGGAAGATGCATTGCCCAGTATTACAATATGAATTTCTTCCTGCCTTAGACTATTAAAATATGAATGAGAACTTTGAGCACGTAATGCCACATTTTGCTCAAGGCTGCCTTCATTTGGCGTTCAATTTCATTTGCCCTGGAGTATTTAATTTAGGTTCTAAACTATTACTTTATATATGGTTAGTCTCCATCACCGTACTGAACACTGGTTTTGTTATCTAGTTTATACAGCACAATTTGTTGCTCTATTCATCCGTGGAAATTGTTTGGAGAAGCAGTCCTGTAATGCCTACTTGTCACAATCTACACGTGGCATAAGGTCACTACTGCGAAAACATGTAAGCTCTCCATTCTGTTTCTTTCTCTACTTTGGTTTAATTTCCACATTGGAATAAATCCATATATGCCTGCAAGTTACTATGGCATATTTCCGTCATTGATCAATCATTATTTTCAGTATGAACTTGCTTGCAATTTGTGTGACACTTTAATCAAGTAGATAAGCTTGTTGGTTACTGAGCCTACTCCTTGTGTTTCTTTTTAACTTTTGAGAACGTATGGTGTTGTAGTGGTTCTACATTGGAATAAAACATTGTATTTTGTGATGTACTCCTTATGTTCCACAATGTAGCGCATATAGATTTTTCCAAAAGTCAAGCTTTGCAAACTTTGACCAACTTTGTAGGGAAAAAATATGAACATTTAGAATACAAATACATATACATATCATTAGATACATCATGAAACATATTTTCATATTGTATATGTTTGGTATTATAGATATTGATAATTTAGAGGCACTACATTGTGGAATGAAGGACGTAATAATTGTTTCTTCTGATTGGCCATTTGCTGGAAGTAACATTGCTTTGGTAGTTTATATCAATTATATACCCTTATGTGGTACCCTAATAGGACTTTAGGAGTGAGATATAATATTGGTATGTTGGTCTCTAAGTCATCCAATTGCTAAAGACAATTCAAGCTTAGTTTCTTTTGAGCTCTGTACTGGTTCAATTTTTTTTTCTATTAGGATTATGATTGTAGGACTTTGTGGATGTATTGTCACAGGGTGTTCGCTTTTCTATGCCTCTTTGCAATGCTGAAGTGGAGCAGGTTACTGACGATGACCTGATGGAATTTTCAAAAATCCAAACACTCAATCTGGGCCAGGTACCGTTTGCTTCTTCAACCTTTCCCTTGTTTGCTAGTCAGGCTGCAGTTACTGACAGTTTGAGGCTTAATTTTTCTTGAACTTGCAGACACTTCATATAGATGCTTTATCTGAGGTGGACAACACTACAGAGTCACTCCTTTCGTTTACTGGCAATAAGAGCGTTCATGGCTTATATGATGTCTTGTTGAACTACAAGTAGGGTGCTTAGTCTCTAGTAGTTATTCTGTTCCTTTTGACCTGCCAGAATTTTATATTGTATAATCTAATTTTGTGATTTTTCAGGTCCTTTCTGAATTCATTATCCGCCACAGACGTCCCAGTGTTATATTCACCGGCGCCATTTCAAAATGGTTGCCTCCATATTCCAGAGGTCATTTCATTTCCGTGGACTATTGTTTCCGTGATAGGATTTTATATGGGCTATATTTATGTGTAATTGCCTGACTTGAAAATCTGATATCCTGAATACATGCTTTTCCAGGTCATATGCAGGGAGATGAGGAAAGCTGATACTGGCCTGGCCTCCTCTATTGGTTCAGATGAAGAACCTGGATCAGCGTTCGCTCCTCCGCCAGGCAACATGTGTTACAGCATGGAAATAAAGGATGTGGTTATCCCACCGTGGGTTGCCTCCGGCATTTGTGCCGCGATGAGCTCAGACACGGATCATTTTGATTTAACGTAAGTATGATCTTCCCTGGCACCACCTGTTGAAGTCTTTCCACGTGCTAAAAAAGGATCGCTTTTGTTCTTCCAGAATCGGGACAGAGCCCTCCTCCATGGGCTTAAATGCCGCCTTCACCTCCATAGGTGCGAGTGGCAGCCAGTCAAAGGCTCCTTCAGAGTCCTCTCCTGAAGGGTGCGAGGCCATTGGCATTCCCAGCGCCGTCTTGGTCCGCTCCTTGCACTCTGCCTCGCTCCGGCGCCTCAGTTACAACCATGGCGAATACCTCGCGCACTCAACCGTGTGAGTTGCAACGCCTCGGAGCATATTGCAATGCAAGGCCGGTGCTTCTGTGCGACCACTTTGGCGTACCAGGATCCTGTGTATCCTCCACGCCAGGAAGCCTGGGATGTTCAGAGAGAAGCCGGAAGAGCCTTGTTTGAGGCGTCATCCAACGCCTCGGCCTCTGCAGAGCACTCCAGGGAGTGCGTGTGTGGAGGGTTGTACCTTTTGATCCTGTGCTGTGTAGTTCACAGGACATGTACCCTTGACTGGTAACTTTAATGGAGTTTCTGGTTTTGTAAAACGAAGGGAGAAAACAACAACAAAAGGGACATTTCCTTTCTTATTACTTGGGTTATATTGAATGCTCCGTTTGAACAGTTTTGTGTTGGGCTGGAGTGGGGTGTTGGTTGTCGTTTCCTTCTCTTGTGGATTCTGGATGGTCGCTTGGTCAAGCTGCTACTGTGTGATCCTTACCAGAAGATTTGGTGTTCATTTGAATTGGTAGTGCTTAACCAAGAGGAAATGCAAATACAAATACTGTTACTATTTTCTCTTGCTTTTGGTGGGTATTTTTTTTTTGAAAAGGAGGATAGCCCCTGGAAATCAAAGTTGTGGAGTTTTAAAGTTAACAAAGTCATCACTCACCTGTGCCCTTTGGTTCATAGGACATGCTACCCCCTCCCCCCCCCTTTTCTTGAACACAATAAAGAGGCAAGCGCTCATACATACGCATATACACGCATCCCTATGAACTCACACACGCACACCCTATCCCTATCCCAATGGTCAAGTTGAACTTAGTAATAGAGAAATAAAACTAATCTTACAAAAGACTGTCAATAGGTCCTAGAAGAATTGGTCTAAGAAATTAGATGATGCACTTTGGGCTTATAGAACAACATATAAAAATCCTATGGGTATGTCTCCTTATAAAATGGTTTATGGAAAAACTTGTCATTTGCCTCTTGAGTTAGAACATAAAGCATATTGGGCAATCAAAGAACTCAACTACGATTTTGAACTTGTTGGTGAAAAGAGGATATTTGATATTAGCTCATTAGATGAATGGAGAACCCAAGCTTATGAAAATGCAAAGTTATTCAAAGAAAAAGTTAAAAGATGGTATGAAAGAGAATCCAAAAGCGTGAGTTCAAAGTTGGAGAATATGTTTTTTGTACAACTCTCATTGCAGATTCTTTGCAGAAAAACTCCTCTCCAAATGGGAAGGACCCTATGTTATCGAGGAGGTCTATCGATCCGGAGCTATCGAAATAAATGATGATGAAGGTACTAACCCGAAGATTGTTAATGGATAACGAATAAAACATTATATCTCAGGTACGCCCATTAATGTTGAAAGCAATATTATCCAAACTATGACACCCGAAGAACACATAAAAGAAACCTTCCGGAACACTCCAGAATCGTGAAAAAGGGGAGGTACATAATACGGTAAGTAAACGGACTCCGAAAAATCCGCAAAAATATTTTTTGTCAGTTTTGGAATATTTTAAAAATTAGAAAAATAAGAAACTTCCAGGAAAGTGACCCTGCTGGGCACGATACACCAGGCTTGCCAGGCGCGCCCCGGTGGGTTGTGCCCACCTCGGGTACTTTCCGGACTCCGTTTTTCTTCCGTTTTGCTTGTTTCCCAAGATAAAAAATCTTTATACATCCCTCGGACCTGTTGACCTCCGTATCGCGGAGAAATCTCCTGTTTCTTTTCTCGCTGTTTTCTGTCAGATCTGTTGAGCCAGGCATCATGTCTTCTTCTCCCTCTGATTAGATGGAAGAGGATGCTTGGTTGATGAAGATCGAGATGAAGAGGGATGACCCCATTGGAGCAGCCAAGGAGGAGGAGAGCAAGGAGGACACCGGAGATGAAGTGCCGATGGTCGAGCAAGCCTTGCATGCCGATGAGGAAGAGGAAGATATCCTTAAACCTTACTACGCTCATCTTACCCCCACTGAGATTGCAGCCTTCAGGATCATTGAAACAGTTTGTGTGCAAAATAAGTATCTCACTCGTGAAAATATTCTGCATCTGGAGCACATTGCTTCCCTCCGGAGCGTCATCGGAAGATTGGAGAGCCTCTTGGTCCTTAAGGACCGGATCGCTTCTACTTCATCACCACCACCTCCTTCTTCATCACCAAAATGAAATCGAGTATCGGGTATGGGCTCTCCCCTTGGCTTTCGCCAAGCTTGGGGGAGGTGCCCTGGTATCGTATCATCTCCACTGTCTTTTGCCTTTACTTTTCTTAGTTCGATCCATGGTTATCTTTTGCTTTAGATGAATAAAGTTTAGTTCGATCCTTTCTTTCCGAGAGTTTGCTTAGTGGTCAATCTTTGTAATCATGTGCGAGATATATAATAATGTTTAGTTTGAGTTTTGCCTTCTTTACTTTCCTGTTTCAATAGAAGAAAGGAAATAAATAAAAAGATCATATGCTAATCTTATGGTAAGTGATGACATTACACAAAGTATAAGTAGAAAGTTTTGTTGTAGATTGACAAACATAGCATTGGTCAATGATGCAACTCATGAAAGAATTAATAAGGGAAGAGAAGATTCACATGCAAATACACTATCCTGGAAATCTTTTGTGATCGTGAGCACCCATCGAAATATTATATGCCAAATTTTTTGACGTTGGACAAGGAAGACAACATAATGATTTATGTTTGTTCATATTCACATAGAAACTATATTGTCATAGATCCTTCAACATGTGGTGCTTGCCCCTATCTTTGCTAGCCAAAAATTCCGCACTAAGTAGAGATACTACCTGTGCATCCAAAACCCTTAAACCCAAATCTTGTTTGAGAGTCCACCATACCTACCTATGGATTGAGTAAGATCCTTCAAGTAAGTTGTCATCGGTGCAAAAAGGGCAATAAAAATTGCTTCTAAAAGTGTAAGATCATTTAGTGTAAGGGAAAATTGAGCGTTGTACAAACGTGTGATGGAGAAGAATAAAAGCGACATACTGCATAATAAAGGTTGCCATCACAAGGGGCAATATAACGTGACATTCTCTTGCACTAAGGGGTTGAGCATACAAACAAAAAGCGCATGTCAACCTCTACTTCCCTCTACGAAGGGCCTATCTTTTACTTTCATGTATTTACTTTCATGCAAGAGTCAAAGTTCTTCTCTCTATTCCTTTTATTTTTCTCCTTTCGCAAGCATCATGTGGTGAGGAAAGATCTAGGCACATATATCCAGTTGAATATGGGTAGCATGAGTTATTATTATTGACATCACCCTTGAGATGTGATAACCCACAAGTATAGGGGATCAATTGTAGCCTCTTTCGATAAGTAAGAGTGCCGAACCCAATGAGGAGCTAAAGGTAAAACAAATATTCCCTCAAGTTCTATCAACCACCGATACAACTCTAGGCACGCTTAACGTTCGCTTTACCTAAAACAAGTATGAAACTAGAAGGACTTTGTAGGTGTTGTTGGATAGGTTTGCAAGAATATAAAGAGCACGTAAATATAAACTAGGGGCTGTTTAGATAAAGAAGCAATACAGTTAGTATAGCGAGTGTGGAAAAGTGGTGGTAGGAGTTGCGAAATGTTCCCTAAGCAATTGACTACTTTACTAGACCGATAGCAAGTTTTATGTGGGAAAGGCCACTGCTAGCATGTCATCCCTGACTTGGAATTCTATGCACTTATGATTGAAACTATTAGCAAGCATCTGCAACTACTAATGTTCATTAAGGTAAAACCCAACCATAGCATTAAGATATATTGATCCCCCTTCAATCCCGTATGCATCAATTTCTATGCTAGGTTGAAGCTTCTGTCACTCTTGCCCTCCAATACATAGTCCTATCAACATACAACTAACCCTATGGTATGATCCACGCGCGCGCTCATATGATGGGCACCAAAGGACAACAACATAATGTTGGGGAATGTAGTAATTTCAAAAAATTTCCTACGCACACGCAAGATCATGGTGATGCATAGCAACGAGAGGGAAGAGTGTGTCCACGTACCCTCGTAGACCGAAAGCGGAAGCGTTAGCACGACGCAGTTGATGTAGTCGTACGTCTTCACGATCCGACCGATCAAGTACCGAACACACGGCACCTCTGAGTTCTTGCACACGTTCAGCTCGATGACGTCCCTCGAACTCTGATCCAGCCGAGCTTTGAGGGAGAGTTCCGTCAGCACGACGGCGTGGTGACGATGATGATGTTCTACCGACGCAGGACTTCACCTAAGCACCGCTACGATATTATCGAGGAGGACTATGGTGGAGGGGGGCACCGCACACGGCTAACACTACAAAAAAAATACACTTCCGTGATGATACGTGTTTGTCACAGTAGGTCGCTTTTTTTGTCATGCATGTACATCCATGACAAATTTATGACAGAATCAAGATAGTCATACCTGTGCTGTCGTAGAAGTGTTCCATGACATATCACGGAAGTGTCCACTTCCATGACGATAAAATGCGCGTCACAGAAGTGTTTTCATCAAGGCTGACCGACACGTGGCATCCACCGTAACGGAACGCCGTTAAGCTATCGGGTCGGGTTTTGGATCCGATAACCCGTTAACAGCCCCGACCAATGGGGATTTTCCACGTGTAAAATCGTCATTGGCTAGAGGAAACACGTGTCGGCTCATTGTTGGGACAGATGTCATCCACTCATTGGACAGAAGGCGCCTATGATACGTCGACACGTGGCCCGGCCCAACAGAGGCCCATTCCTGTGAAAAGGCCGGCCCGTTTGACTTGGTCAAAAGGTGACGGCCCGGCCCATGGAAAGCCTGTTAACGGCCTGTTCGCATATAGCCCATTTACAGCCCGCTAACCCAAGGCCCGTTACGCCCTACCCGAATTAGGCCAGTAGCGTCATCTGGGCCATCCAATATGATTCCAGCCTGTTTTCACTTCTGGCCCATGTATGGCCCATGATGTCTTTCGACCCATACGAGGCCCTATGTAACTCTTGGCGTATTAACGGCCCGTGGTGAAACTGGCCCGCAATGAACAGTGTATCACTTTAGACCCATTAACGGCCCGTGGTGGTGGCGGCCCGTGATGAACAAATGTATCACTTTATACCCATTAATGGCCCGTTATTGATTGGGCGCTTCGCCCATGTTATCTTCGGCCTTCTCGAGCCCATTTATTCTTGGGCTCATTTCGAGCATTCGTTTACTTACGACCCGTTACTGTAATTTTTTGCTTGTGGGCCAAATTCAGCCCGTGGTTACAGTCGGCCTGTTTGTGGTCCGTTAATACATTGGGCCGTTTTCATAGCATCATCAAATATAGCCTATTAATGATGGCCCATTATGGTCAATTTGTCGTTGTCAAAACCGCGGATCTCGGGTAGGGGTCCCGAATCGTGCGTCTAGGCGGATGGTAACAGGAGACGAGGGACACGATGTTTTACCTGTGTTCGGGCCCTCTCGATGGAGGTAAAACCCACGTCCGCTTGATTAATATTGATGATATGGGTAGTACAAGAGTGGATCTACCACGAGATCAAGGAGGCTAAACCCTAAAGCTAGCCTATGGTATGATTGTTGTAATGTATGTTGTCCCACGGACTAAAGCCCTCCGGTTTATATAGACACCGGAGGAGGCTAGGGTTACACAGAGTCGGTTACAATGGTAGGAGATCTACATATCCGATCGCCAAGCTTGCCTTCCACGCCAAGGAAAGTCCCATCCGGACACGGGATGAGTCTTCAATCTTGTATCTTCGTAGTCTTGGAGTCCTATTGTCCGGACACCCCTAGTCCAGACTCCTCAAGAGCCCTCGAACCAGGCTTCAATGACGATAAGTTCGGGCGCGATAATGTTCGGCATTGCAAGGCGGGTTCCTCCTTGAATAATCCGAGAAGATCATGAACACCGGATAGTGTCCGCTCGCAAAATAAATTCCACATTCCATTGAGAGAGAATAAAATGTACACCGGTCAATCTGGCGACGATACGCGGCATGACATCACACCGCTACCAAGCCTTTACTTGAATCGTTCTTTATTATACCACCTTAGCACGTTTAGTGAAGCGGTTTCCTTGGCACGTCTTGTCGAAGCAGAGATCGTGTTCCCCTTATTCCGGATTATCATCAATACGTGCGTGGGTAACCCAACTGCGTCTGCCGCCACGCCTCTATCGAAGGTAAATCCCAAACGGCCACGGAGACGGCTCTTGGTATTTTTCCCCTTTATAAGAGGACCAAGGCTCGTTCTTTTTCTTCAATCTCGCATCGAATCTCTTCCTCGCTCCCAGTTCCAACACCTAGGGCCTCAGATTCGAGCGCTTCGGATTCTCAACCATGTCCGACTCCGACCTTCAGGGCCGGTGGATGCCCTCCTCCGTCACGGAGGAGGACATATTGAAGCTACGTGAGGCCAAGTACATGGCCTATGAGATTTCGCACAGGTTGCCTGCCCAAGGGCAGGCCGTGCCCGCCCCCGAGCCCGGCGAATACGTTGTCTTCGTATCCCACCTCCGTCGGGGTTTAGGCTTCCCGACGGACCCCTTTGTGAGAGGGCTCATGTTCTACTACGGGCTGGATTTTCACGATTTGGCTCCGGAGTCCATCCTCCATATCTCCGCATTCATTATCGTCTCGAAGCCTTCCTCCGCCACTCCCCACTTTGGCTGTGGTCAAGACCTTCAATGTGGAGCCAAGATGATCGGGGCATCAAGCGGAGTCGGCGGGCGGCCATAAGCATAAGGGCCGATGCCCCGTGGCCCAAGGGTTCCTTCCAAGAGGAACTCGAACTGTGGCAGCAGGAGTGGTTCTATATCACCGCTCCGAAGGTCAGCAAGCAAAAGCCGCCGCCTTCATTCCGCCCGGGACCGCCATGCCGACTGATGTCGTGGGTCAACCAAGGGCTCGATTGGGGGCCGTCCGAAGACGTGCCCTCACTGCAGGGCCGGATTCGAGACCTCCAAGCGAGGGAGATCAATCTGGTCATGGTGATGCATGTAATGCTAACCAGGCATCTCCTGCCCTACAAACGCCGTCCTCTCCGTCTATGGGAGTTCAACCCGGAGGGACCTCGAATTCTCCAACACTACATGGGTGCGACACCCGTGGAGATGTACAAGTTGTTCTTCGGACCGCAGGTGGCGTGTCCGGAATTGGCCGAGGATGCGGGCCTAAGGCGCAGTGCCGGATACTCGTGTAAATAGCTCGAGTCCGGACGTTACATTTATCTGCTTTTCTAGAGTTCGCCTCGACCCATTACTCTTCACAGGAGTGGGTGGCGCGATCGAGGCTGATAAGGTGTCCGCCCTCCCAGAGACCGTGACTGGAGCCCGTGGCTGGTCGAGAATGTTGGAGGTCGCACCCATAGAAGGGAGCGATGGGGAAAATAGAGGAGCTATTACTTACGCCCAAAGGCGTCTCAAGAGGGGGAATCAAAACCCTCCTTCCGGGGTGAAGAGGACCGCCCGAGGATCCGGAGGCCAAAGCCCTAAACGGGGAAGAGATCTTCCCTGGGGTCCGGCGTCCGGGAGAATCCGGACGCACAATCATCGCCAAAGAATCAGCCTCCAATGAGCCGTGAGTATGAAAAGGGATTTCATTAGTAAGAAAATACCTCCATTTGTGCTTCATGGGTAACCAAATTTTTATCCTACAGATTCGATTTGCAGCCTTCTCGAGATGAGTTCGTCTTCGGGGACCTTCTTAGGAGATGATGGAGAGCGAACGCCTCCGTCTGCTGCGCCGTCGAGATAAGGTAGACGAGCTCAAGTATAAATCACGGAGGGTATCCCGAGTCCGGAGGGGCCGGAGAGTTCGGCGCCACCGGTATCCGCCGGAGAGTCAAGAATCGCTGAGAGGGCGTCCATCTCGAAGATCACCGCGTTGATGCGCATGGTGATTGAAGGATTTCGTCCGCCGAGAGCGGATTGCGTAATGCCGCTATGAGTTTGCTGGCGGGATTTGAGGTACGCGAAAATGGTGCACCTTCTATTTTTTGTCAGTTTTGCACATAAAAGTGTGCCCTGTATAGATAGTAGCCCCTGAGACTCGGTAGGTTGTCGAAAACGACAGCGTGCCAAGGATCGAAATCGCAAGTAATGAATGTCGCCGTTCCTATGCAGGTGGAGGATAGTCCGAGGGCTAGCCGGACTAGTGGGGTTGCCGAGTTAATGCGGCAACTTGACGCGGCGGATGCGGACATCGCACTTGTCAACCGGCGACTTGACGAGTTGCAAGGTAAATGAGTTCTCCACAGTCGCTTTATTAATGGGGTCAAAGCCCTCCTCTGATAAATTATATGCTGTTATACAGACGGTGCTGCTGCTGTGGAGAGCCTTCGGGCCGAACTTGCCCGAAGGAGTGAGACGGCTGCCTCGAGGGCGGCCGAGGAGTTGAAAGCCGAAAGGGCTGCTCACTGCCTAAGCAGGGAAGAGGTGGCCGAATTGGCCGTGAAAGTAAAAGATTCTGCCGACCGCAATGAGGCTCTTGAAAAGGAGCGCTTATCGGAGCGGGAAGACCTGAGGAAGGCCACCGCCGAGGCCAAGGATGCCCGCTTTGCAATGCGGGCCATGAGGGAGGAGCTGCGCCGGGCGGAGATATCGTGGTCGGCAAGCCTTATCTGCTCGCGTCGCCGGTTTATGGATCGAAGTATGCTCAATTTGATCGGTCAGGAGTCCGGAGGATCCGTATATGGACTTAGCGGCAAGTGCGGCCGATGCCATTGAGCACTTCCGAGCGGAAGGATCACAAGACGGAAGAGCTATTTTGGTCTCAATTCCGTAGTCCGGATCGCTCACTTCCGCTGACCGACCGGTTGGCGAATGGGCCGAGCTAAATAGATTGTCCAGGCTTGCCATGGTGACATTGTGGCTCATGTTTGGCGAGAGGCCCAAGGCGACGGGCTACTTGCCTTCGCAGCAATTCCTTGGGCGGTGCCACATATCAAGGAGATGAAGCGGTCGGCTGCATCGAGGGCGCGGATGGCTCTTGCCGTGTGAAGGCACATTGGACGAGATGGATGCCACCGCTGTTGCCGCCCGGTTCGGATGAAAGCCGGCTCCCGCCGAGCACTATTTCGGGAAGTTATGCGTGGCGCTCGTGTAATAGAGTCGCGATGCTCAAAAATGTCACGTTCAAATGAACGTTTTAGCTTGTAAACGATGATTATGCTATAGCTGTTTTTATACTTGTGCGTCCCAAGTAGTGAAACTTCTCCTATGCGGCCGCTTATGTATACTTTTGTATAACCGAAAGATTGCAGTCTTGACTTCAGCCCCCATGCACAAGGTGCGGGGTGTTCGCAAAAATAGCGTTTTCACACTTAATCCGGACGCCTCGGTCCTGTTAAGGAGGTGGTAGCGTAGCGAACGAGGCAATCCAGACTATAATGCTTTATCACTTTCACTTAGCCAGTGGAGTTCGAGGGTGGGGCTATGATATAGCCCCTGGGGGCACCACACTTCTCCGATTTCAGGGCGCGTGTGTGCTTGACCGGGAAACGGTCCTTCGTCAAAGCAGGGAATTCTAAACATTCCGGTAGTCGATCGAGTGGTTGACCAGTCTCGCTATATCATGACGATCGATTTTGGCTTTCTCTCGAGGTGCTCGCCACCGAATCGGGGCACAATCGCAGAGTTCTCCGGTGCCGCGTTAGCCGATGATCTGAACGTAAGGCAGCAAAACACGGAGCCGGCAAACCCAACATTTGACCAAAGACATGATTCGAGCTGATGCATATAATGCCTAATCTCGAGACGCCGAACACTCCCTAAGGTGTTCGGTGTTTATGATAATGGGCGAATAACGCCCTAAGCCCCTAGTGTCCGTGCACGGCATGGTCTTTCGACGCGCCGATGCCAAACGTCCAGCTCCGCATTGGTTATAGGAGGAAACCAAGGGAGAATAACAACAAGAGACAGTAAAAAAGGTTTACGCAGGGTCTTAATCTGAAAAGAATCCTCGCAACGGGTCCCTACTGCACGTCTGCGCCTGTGTCTCCATTGTGCCGTTATCCTGGACGGGTACGCATGTTGTTCGTCTGTAAAAAGAGAGGAAAGCTTAGTTTGAAAACAATTCGTGCGAAAAAAAGGTATGTGTGAAAGAAAAAATATAAACAAGCAAAGCGGGGTTTGAATGAACCCGTGGTTGAGTGTGCGCGCAGCCCCTTGTGAAGGGGTGTGAGGCTAGGGAGCCCCTAGCCTACTGATGCCGGACTCGTCTATCCGTGTCCGGGGTCTTTGGGTGACCCTCGCACTGAGATGATGCCACGCGGACCGGGCATCTTGAGTGTAAGAGACGCATAATGTGGTATGGCGTTGAAACGGACAAAAGCCTTTCGTCCCAAGAGTGCTTGATATCCACTTTGAAATGGGACGATATGAAAAATTAGTTTTTCATACGAAAGTTGTTCGTGGTCGAACACGACTTCTAGTAGTAGGGAGCCGTGCACTTGGCATAAGGGCTGGCGTCACTCCTTTGAAGGAAGTGCGATCGTGTCGAATTTTGGTAGGGTCTATCCCCATCTTGCGGATTGTGTTTGAATACAGCAGGTTTAAGTCGCTGCCTCCGTCCATTAGGACTTTAGTAAATTGTAATCTGTCGATTATGGGATTCAATATCAGGGCAGTCCGTCCACCATGGGGCATAGTCCGGCCAGGGCTAGCCCGTTTACGGCCATAATGCGGCCTGTTATTGGCCCATGTTTGGCTAATCGATCATACGGCCCGTATAAGGCCCATTGATGATAGGGCCCGTAGAAGGCCCATTGTTTTTACGGCCCGTAGAAGGCCCAATGTTTCTACGGCCCGTAGAAGGCCTACTATTTCTACGGCCCATAGAAGGCCCACTGTTTCTACGGCCCGTAGGAGGCCCAGTGTCACTACAGTAAATATTAGCCCATGGTTATTGTGGCCTAGTTTTAAAAAATAGGTTATTGCAGCCACTAGCAAACCGCGGAAAAAGAACTGCACTGACTACAAGCAAACAAATAAACAAGACAACAAGGAAATAAATAAGCAAGCAACTTATGCTAGGCTATCACGGCTATTACACATATTACATCCACTGGGCATCAAAGTTCACCACCAGTGCAAATATAGGGAACACAAAGACATATAAACGCCATGACAAAACAAGTCGAGCTGAAACCACTACGAAGAGTTCAAGAAACAATATCCAGGTACCCATAATCTTTGGCAAGATGCTTAGCAAGCTTATTAACTTTCTCTTGTTTGGCGCTTAAATCCTCCAGCGCTTGCTGTTGCACAAGAAAGTACGCATCTGAATTCAGCAGGGACTTCCTCAGTCCTTCGGCTTCTTGCCGCAGCAAAGATGACTGATGCCTTTCAGCTTGTAGCTGAGACCGAATAAGCCGAAGTGATTCAGGCAGCGAGTTCGAAGAGCTTGTGCCAGTGATCGCCACGAATCGAACACTACATCAACGCAGGATCGTGGGGTTTTCTCACTTGTCTACAAGATCGTTTTATCACCTTTCTTGGAGACCAACAGGTTGTCTCACTATCTTGAACCTTATCTGCATTACTTTCTCTACCATTGCATAGTGGGGTGCTCTTCTCCAATATTCATTTGCATACTACAAGAGAAACAAGCGAGACACATCACAAGTTTAGCTTGTAGTATACCAAACTCATTTTGGTAAACCGGTTCAGTAGTAAGGTGGACAAGATAACAACATGAAACAAACATATATCTATGTACTATGGTCACTGTATTGTCCATATCATTCTAGTTTATGTTCCCTAATCAAGATAGAGACACAGTTCAACTCATATATTTTTAAGACACAACAACATAGACAGAATATAAGTGTGAGAAACTACACAACATTGGCAGCACTTGTAATGTGCATCACATGAGAACATAACTGTTTATACAACTTAAACTGAAATCAACATAGAGCAAGAAGTTAGAACAAGAATCCAGTTAAAGAAATAGGTTTAAAACATACCTGTTGCGCCATTGGTGTTTCATTGGATCCTTCAAATTCGAAAGTAGTTGGTATGAGTAAATACAGTGATGCAACAGCAAAGGAGTATGGACCATAGCTACGGAATCTGACCTGAGAACAGTTGCTCTTCTGCTTTAAACATGGAGTTTGGGTTAGCTGTGGTGGTCTTCGTGCTTTGGGCACTGCAGTAGCTTTACAAACTGCTCGTGTGGGGGTACTCTATGGTGGACATGGTGCTTTGTCAACTATAAGTGGGTTACTATCCGCTGGGGTTGCGGTTAGATGGGTTGTAGCTGGTTGTCCGCCCAACTGTGTAAGTGTGCAATCTGGAAGAGTCTCGATTATGTGTGGTGGCGCTAGTTTGTGGGCAAGTACAACCATGGTTCTATCTGCATCGACGGGTAGCACTGTCTTTTGTGAAGAACAGGTTTTTGCTCCGTTAGATACTGCCATCACCCCCTTCAATTCAAATGGCTGATAAACAAGAAAAGAAATTGAACGTACAGACATTGTATGATAGACAGATGTGGTAATTCACATATATGTTGTCTAGCCAAACAGGACAACATGACACAATTTCACATATATGATGCCTAACTAAACAAGATAGCATGACACAGTTTCAGATATATGATGGATAATTTGACAGGATATAATGGCATAATTCAACATATGATGAGTACCTAAACAGGATGACATGACAAAACTATATGATGTCTTTCTAAAATAGGTTGGGATGAAATAATTCACATACATGTTGTCTAAGTATACAGGATGGCATGATATAATTGACATAATTGATTCATATACTAAGCAGCTGGCACTCGCATGTATGATCTCTAAACTAAGCAGATAGAATTCAATATTATGCATATGATGTCTAAACTAAGCAATGCAAGACACCATATGCATCATATGAGAAATATAAACATTGCAACTTAGAGCATACACCTCAGGTGGGATATAGGACTGGTCATCTGTCTCCGAATCCTCCTCTGAGGAGCTCCCCGTAACCATCGAGATATATGCTTCAACAGGTACCATTGCCTGCTCTGAAGACCTTGTTTTCACTCCAGATTTTTCCATAACCGGGTCAAATGGCTGATACACATGAAGAGTAGTTCAATATACACAGACTGTCGACAAATGGAATACGTAATGAAAAAAAAAAGATGGCATGAGATAATTCACATATATGATGCCTGGATCCATGGCGGTGCATAATTCACATATATGATAACTGGCTGAAAAACATGGCATTGCATAATTCACATATCTGATATAGAAAGCAAACAGGAGGCATTCACACAAAGCATGTCTAATCTAAGCAGATGGCATGACAATGCAAGACACCATATGCATGATATGAGTAATATAACCTAGCCAAGTTAGAGCATGCACCTCGGGGGGGGGGATACGACTGGTCATCTCTCTCTCAATCCTCCTCTGAGGAGCTATCTGTAACCAGCAAGAAATCTACATCGACAGGTAGCATTGACTGCTCACAAGACCTTGTTTTCACTCCAGATTTTCCCATGACCGACTCAAATGGCTGATGCACAGGAAGAGTAGATGAATGTATAAACATTGCTGACAAAGGGAACACATTATGGAAAAAGTATGGCATGATACAATTCACATATACGATGACTGGCTAAACAGGATGGCATTGCATGATTCACGTATATGATGCCTGGCTAAAGAAGATGGCATTGCATAATTCCCATATACTCCCTCCGTTCCTAAATATTTGTCTTTTTAGAGGTTTCAAATGGACTACCACATACGGATGTATATAGACATATTTTAGAGTGTAGATTCACTCATTTTGTTCCGTATGTAGTCACTTGTTGAAATCTCTAAAAAGACAAATATTTAGGAATGGTGGGAGTATGATATAGAAACCAAACAGTGGCATTCACACAAAGCAAATCTAAACTAAGTCGATGACATATAAGATGTATAATGTAAGCAATGCAAGGCGCCATATGCATGATATGACCAACATCGGCATGCAGTTAGAGCAAACACCTCGGTGGTAAACATGCATGGTCGGCTCCTTATGAATCTCCATCGAGCAGTTATCTTCCTCGGAATACAACTGAAATGCAGAGAGGGGGGGCACTTCGCCCACCATGGAGCAGCGTCAGCATGACATTATATTCGCACGCAAGCAGTCTTCTCTTTTCTCTACATGTTGAAGACGATTGTGTACAATATCCGAGATGCATAATAAAAAAATAGTTAGATTTTGTAAGGCCTAAGGGTGCATGCAAAAATCAAGACCGATGGTAGCAAGCAGTGGATGGATCCAAAACTAATGATAGCGGGTAAATTATAGCTTGGTTTAAAAGATAGACAATGGATCATCTATTGTTTGTTGCCCACCCAACATGAACCACATAGAAGACCCCAGATGAACCAGATAGTAGATAGATACTATTCGTTCTTTGGCTCGATATGAGACCCATGGGCAATTCAAAACTCAAGATTGAGCGATAAAGTAGCGGTAATAATAACCGATGTATAACGTAAGCAAACACGAAAGATGCGACCTCTCTTAGGAACTGTCTAGTCCTCGTGTTCATCTGCTCATCGATGATGGTAATGCGGTTAGGCGTGGCTGCCGGCAATGGGGAAGATGATCTGAGGCGGTGAAAGAAAGTCTGCAGGGGGGATCTCTGCTGCAGTGAACGCTTCTGTTGATGGTGCACCTCAGGTGGGGTGGATGACGGCACGGCAGGAGCAGGACATAACACACAGAGTTTTCTTTGATGCCAATCTGAAAATGAAGTAAATCTGTAAGGGCTCCTTAGAATTGGAGGGTTCTATAAACGCAGGGACAGGAAAAACACAGGAATAGGATAGGAATGCACGTGCAAAACAGAGCATTTGGAAACATAGGATTCGATCAACTTTGGGTGTTTGGCTCACATGAATTGGAAGAACAGAGGAATGGAGAAACAAAGTGATGCGACGAGTGTACAACCTCTTTGGCATAGCCTTGTGGACCTCAACATCATTGGGTTGGACGTGAAGGATGGTGATGATGCTGGTGTGACTGTCGGAGGCAGGGAAGAAGATCCGAGGCCTCTGGAAACGGCGCCGAGGGTACTACTCCGCTGTGATGGATGGTTCCGTCGTTGGAGCAGCTCCGCTAAGGTGTACGGCAATGAGGCTGAAGCATGACAAGACAGACAACTTTAATCTGAAGTGGGACCCTAATATCATCTGCAATAGATGATGTAAAATACATCACCAAAAAGTGCTAGATGTAAAATGCATCAGCCGCGCCACAACCGCTCCGACAGATGCTGTAAGTACTGTTCACTCTGAACTTAACTAAAGAAAATGAACTTCACAGTCGAAACTGAATTTTACTATCGAAACTGATTGAACTAGTAATAGAGCATTGCAATAGATGTTTAGGGCATTCGAGCACTAGTAGCAGAGAAGCAGTGATCTAAATCAGCAGACGCTCGAGCAGGGAACGCACTAGTAGAGAGCAAGTCGCGTAGTAGCACCGCGAGCGAGTGCTAAAGCAGCAACTCCTGTAGCTGCCGGAGGTTGTGTAGCAGCAGCACAAGCGAGAACAAGAGCAGAGCAGCAGCACGAACAAAAGCAGGAGCAGTGCAGCAGCGCGACCGACAGCAAGAACAGAGCCGCAACGCGAGCGAGAGCCGGAGCAGCTGCAGCTAGTGCCGTTGTGGAAGTCGCCGCCGAGGAAGCAACGACATGGGGGAGAGACGCCGTGGATGATGTGGCCGGTGACGACGCCGTCGATGGAGACGCCATGTCTGCTCGGTATCGAGCACCGGCAGCCCCGTGAGATCGAATAAAAGATAAAATGCAGCGGTGAGTGCAGAACCTCCTTGGTGGCGCCGAGTTGGCCTCGGCTTCATCGGAGGAATTGGTGAGGGTGCTGCGGTTCCGGTGGGGCAGGTCAAGACGGCGCTGTGGGGATTGAGGTGGCGCGATAGACGAGGTGAACGTCGGGGCAACTCCTTGGAGGTGGAGGACGGGGCGGCTGATCCGGCGGGACGACGAGATCGACAACGGATCCTCATCCGGTGCGGTGGATGAGGGACGGCGAGCTGTTGCGGTGGACGACGTAGTCGGGGAAGAGTCTCCGGCTGGGCGGCGGTCGGGAGGCCGACGGAGGAGTGTGGGGTTTCACGGGTTTTGGCGGCCTCGGTGTACGAATGGGGGGGAGGGGGGGGGGGGCGAAGGGGATGGGGTAGCCAAGCTTAGGGACATGCTTGTCCGAAATGTAGGGTAAGTTACCAGCGTACCCCCACCGATTTTGACACCGCGACGTGGAGCTTCATTTCCGGCTGAGGGGTAGAAGGGGGATTTCGCGTGTGTGGGCTGCGGGAGCGATTTGGATGAGGAGGGAGTTCTCTGGCGTCAAATTTCGGGTTAACAAAGCGCGGTAGCGGGTTGAAGAAGCGGGAGTTTCAAAGCAGGTGAGACAAAAGATACTCGAGCTTGAAAATTTCGGGATAACAAGGTGCGGATTCCTTGTCCGGCAGAACAAACTTAACGTGTAAAAAAAATCATACAAGACACAAGAGAGTCATGTCCCCTTTTACTATATTGCTATAGATGCCATTGAAAAACTACAAGAAAAATGTAAAAAAAATCGGGAGAACATGATTACCCTGCACAGTACCAAATCGATTCGCACTTCCCTCAACAACAACAAAAAACAAATCAATTCTCACCAAAGAAAGAGTAATGTCCCTTTTTATAAGATTACAGATGCCAGGATCTCAAATTTCAATTTTTGAATCCACGTTATGTTGAATTCGAATATATCATTAGGTGACCTTGCGGTTTATTATTGATGTAGTCATACATTTTGATCTTCCATCATATATGAACATTTTACTCCACCATGTGAACATATATATTGTCGTCTACCATATGGACTAAATTTGAATCAATTTTCCTTATTTGAATACGATTGTTGTCAAGTTATACAATAATTTAAATATTATCTTGATAACAAAAATACTTGCATATAGCAGTAATCATATTTCACTATGAACTACATGTACCATACGCTCTCCAGTTCAAATATCTGTATCCATTTTATGTTGAGTCCAAATCATAGTACATTATTGGTCTAGGTAGCGAGATGTTCGGGATAATCTAAACTCTGTTTTCATACGTATAATTTTTGGCTGAATTGGGACAAGTTTTGGTATAAGCCTCTTGCAAAACTGGAGATTCTCTCAACAAGCCTCGTGGTTCCGAGAGGGAACGTGTCACCTTTGTGTGCGAAACGATATACGCTGCCTCCCCCTGATTTTATTTACAGAGGTAACATAGAACTATATGAGTGCCCTATTAAATTTTGGAATTATTTCGGGTTCATTTGGCCTTTTTATACATTAATTGAGTTTCTGGACTTTTAATGTGCATAATCTAAATATGAATTGCATGCACATGCTCCGGTGCACCAAAGTGGGTTAAAAAAAATCACATGTGTGTCCTTGGTTGAATTTCTAGGTCCATGGAAGAAATGAGAATGAAATTCAAACATCTGGGCGTCATGACTCTGCCGAGAACATCGAGAAACTTAGATTTTAAATTCATGTAATGAAACTTGGCATGGTGTCATGTCATGGCACTAACATGTTGTGGTAAAACATTGGGCCGATTTGGAAGCTTGTGGTTCTAAGAGGGAACGTGCCACCCCCCTTGAGTTTCTTAACAAAGGCAACATAGAACTACATTAGTGCCATGTTAAATTTTGGAATTATTCCGGGTTCGTTTGTCGTTTTTATACATTAATTGAGTTTCTGGTCATTTAATGTGCATAAGTCAAATTTGAACTACAAGCACATGCTCTCGTGCACCAAAGTTGGTTAAAAAAATCACATTTGTGTCCTCAGGTGAATTTCTAGGTCCCATGCAAGAAATGAGAATAAAATTAAAACATCTGGGATCGTGGGACCGAGAACATTGAGAAACTTGGTTTTAAAATTCTTGTAAATCCAAAACACGTCTGAAAATCATGAAACTTGGTATGGATGTCATGTCATGGTACTACCATGTTGTGGTAAAAAAATGGCCGAATAGGAACATATTTTGGTATAAGCTTCTTGCAAACCGAATCTTCTCTCAAGAAGGCTCGTGGTTCTGAGAGGGAACGTGTCACCTTTGAGTGCGAAACGATATACGTTGTCCCCCTTGAGTTTATTTACAAAGGCAACATAGAACTACATGAGTGCCCTATTAAATTTTGGAATTATTTAAACCGTTTGGCCTTATTTACACATTAATTGAGTTTTTGGTCATTTAATGTGCATAATTCAAATTTGAACTACAAGCACGTGCTCCCGTGCACCAAAGTTGGTTGAAAATCACATTTGTGTCCTCGGGTGAATTTCTACTCCCATGCAAAAAATGATAATAAGATTCAAACATCTAGGCATCGTGGCTCGGTCAAGAACATTGAGAAACTTGGTTTTAAAATCATGAAACTTGGCATGGTGTCATGTCATGGTAGTACCATGCCGTGGTAAAAAAATTGGCCGAATAGGAACAAATTTTGGTATAAGCTTCTTGCAAATCAGAGCTTCTCTCAAGAAGGCTCGTGGTTCTAGGAGGGAACGTGTCACCTTTGTGTGCATAATTCAAATTTGAAATACAAGCACGTGTTCCAGTGCACCAAAGTTGGTTGAAAAATCACATGTGTGTCCTCGGGTAAATTTCTAGGTCCCATGCAAGAAATGGGAATGAAATTCAAAATTCTGGGCGTCGTGGCTGGGTTGGAAACATTGAGAAACTTAGTTTTTAATTCTGTAAATCCAAAACACGCATGAAAATAATGAAACTTGGCTTGGTGCCATGACATGGCACCAACATGCTAATGGTAAATTTGCGATCCGATTTGCGGCGCACACATTAACAATCAACAAAGTCATTTTGGAACAAGTCTTGTCACATTACAATCGGAAACACAAGTATTATTGAAACCGTGGGCGTTCTACTTACTAGTACCATTTACGTGCGCCACGCGTCCCCATTTTTATTAGCTAGGAGGCGCCGTGCGAGGTAGCTATTTGAGTACGAGAGGCGTGCGATCGGACCCTGCTGGCGTGCTTATCGGGAGGAGAGCCTTTGACCTCCATTTGCCGTCCACCTCTCTCCCAAGGTCTCCATTAATGGCGCCCGAGCCTCTGTTTAATGGCGTGGCTATGTCTCACTCGATTGAGATTTAAGAGAGAAAAAGAAAATCTGACAAAGACGGATCTTGATGTAAGATCCGACGGACCTATATAGCATCTCTGCGACTTATAGCAAGACTGATGAATATATAAGGATGATTTTTTGATCAAAGAAGGGCTTGCCCCTTCCGATTTTCATTACTGAAAACCACCACAATTCACAAGAAGTTCAGCACAACTCCATCCTAACACGAAGGACTAAAAGTACCAGATTGAAATCGCACATCCCAAGAGGCCAACAAAGGCCAAACATCCGCGCTAGAACCCAACATTTCACAACCGACGACACAATCGACATCCTAAACCGATTATTATATCAAAATAAACCAGGAAACTGAAGGAAGCCTAGCAGCAACTAGAAGAACAGCAACGCCAGGGACGCCACAGTAAGAGTTTTCTTCATTCCAGCCTCGCAACATTGATCTTCCACAAAAAGATAAGGATGATTAATTGTCTTACATAATTAGAAATATAATTAAAAAAGCCACATGCGGCTACGCCCGAAATACACAAGGGCAAAAGAAGAAGGAAGACAAGGATCTGGCTCGCTGATCTCTACTTTCTTGATCTTGTGCTTTGCAGTCATGGAACTAGTCTCGCGGCGAAGCGCGATGAGCTTCGTGTCCTCAAGACGCTACTTAAGAACATCCTGATTCCTCCACCAGCCTTTGGCGCTCGTTCGGAGCATGTCATTCTTGTCCATAAGTTTCTTGAAAATGGCGCGGTCCTCTTCAACAAGCCTTTGGTCTCCTCCTGCTGGTACGCACTTGGACAATCTTCTCCCTCAGTAGGTCGCGCTCGGCCCGGAGCCTCTCATTGCCCTCCCTTAGTTGACGGATGACGCCGGTAGCCTGTTCAAATGAGGCTTTCACGTTGTCCTGCAACCTCGCCAAGCCGGAGATCTGATCCATCGGCTATGGACGATCGCATGCATGCTTTATGTGATCGTCGCTTTGCCCGCGAGAAATTTTCCCGAGCCGCCCGGGCGCGGGCGGGACATCTCGCTGCATTTGTGGCATGGCGGGACATCTCTGCTGCTTCCGCGGCGCGGCCGGACCAGTCTGCTGCATCGACGGCACAGTGGGACCTCCGTGCTGCTTCAGTGGCGCGGCAGGACCTCTGTGCTGCTACTTCCGCGTGACGGGACATGTCGGCTGCTCTCGCAGCGAGGCGGGACATCTCTCGTGCTTCCGCTTCCATGCTCGCCTCTCCCTGGTAGCAATGTCTCGACCCAGAACTCACGCTGGCCATGGCAGAGGCACGGGAAGGATGCTGAATGACTTGTTTGTTTTTGTGGATGAGGAGTTGAGGAGGAATGTGCAGTCATCTTGGCATACTAGTATTTATAACCGAGTACTAATACGCTCATAAGTGGGAAACCGTTTAGGTTGTGATCGGTGTGAACATGTTTGGAATTCAATATACTAGTGTGGTACTAATACGCTCCTAAGTGGGAAACCGTTTAGGTTGTGATCGGTGTGAACAGGTTTGCAATTCAATATAGCATGGAGTAATTTGGAATGTGACGAGACGCAAGCTCAAAAACTTGTACTCTGAGTTTAGTAATACGTTATACAGGAAGAGAAGAGGTGCACGCACGCACTCGTCCTCTCACACACACGTCTGTTTTTTCTCAAAAAGGAGGATGATGACCCCCGGCCTCTGCATCTGGGAGTCACACACGCATTTGTAGCTACGAATTGTAGTGTTCTCAACCATCCGATTGGCTCTATCATGGATGTACCTATATACTAAAACATGTCTAGATACATCTATATTTTGACAAATGGAAGGCATGTATTGTGGAGCGGAGGGAGTGCTTGTCATCAAAATGGATAAAAAGGGACGTATCTAGAACTAAAATACGTCTACATCCATCTCCTTTTATCCATTTTGATGATAAGTAGTACTCTTACCCAAAGGAACTTTATATCCAACAGACACAAAATATCCGTCGACTGTTGGAAATTACTGATCTGATGTCGAAGTAATTGCTGCAGCGCCACCAAAACCCACCATTTCTTAAGCTAAAGTAGACCAAGGTAATCCCTATATTAGCATATTACTAAGAAAAACAGAAGGCACTGCCGAAACATTTAGGACGTGAGCTTGTCAATCTGAATGTGGAGGGACACAAGCTTAGCCCCGGCCAGCAGCTTGGGCAGAACTATCAAGAAGGTCAGTGTCGGTGTCAAAACCGGCGGATCTCGGGTAGGGGGTCCCAAACTATGCATCTAGGCGGATGGTAACAGGAGACAAGGGACACGATGTTTTTAACCCAGGTTTGGGCCCTCTCGGTGGAGGTAAAACCCTACTCCTGCTTGATTAATATTGATGATATGGGTAGTACAAGAGTAGATCTACCACGAGATCAAGGAGGCTAAACCCTAGAAGCTATCCTACGGTATGATTGTTGTTCGTCCTACGGACTAAAACCCTCCGGTTTATATAGACACCGGAGAGGGCTAGGGTTACACAGAGTCGGTTACAATGGTAGGAGATCCACATATCCGTATCGCCAAGCTTGCCTTCCACGCCAATGAAAGTCCCATCCGTACACGGGACAGAGTCTTAAATCTTGTGTCTTCATAGTCTTGGAGTCCGGCCAAAGATGATAGTTCGGCTATCCGGACATCCCCTAGTCCAGGACTCCCTAAGTAGCCCCTGAACCAGGCTTCAATGACGACGAGTCCGGCGCGCATATTGTCTTCGGCATTGCAAGGCGGGTTCCTCCTCCGAATAATTCACAGAAGATTTTGAACACCAGGATAGTGTCCGGCTCTGCAACATAAGTTCCACATACCACCATAGAGAGAATAATATTTACACAAGTTCAATCTGCTGACGTACTTCGTGGCATGACGTCACACCACGGCCAAGCCTTTATTCGAATTGTTTTTATTGTTCCACCTCAGCGCGTTTAGTGAAGCGGTTTCCTTGGCACGTCTTATCAAAGCAGAGATCGTGTCCCCTTATTCCGGGATTCTCATCAATACGGGCGTGGGTAACCCAACCGCGCCCGTTGGCTCGCCCCCTCTACCGAATGCGAGTCCCAAACGGTCACGTGGAGGGCTCTTGGTATTCAACCTCTTTATAACGAGACCAAGGCCTGCTCCTTTCTTTCAATCTCAATCGAATCCGCCCCTCGCCTCGAGCTCCAACACCCAAGGCTCCAAATTCAGGCGCTTCGGACCTTCAACAATGTCCGGCTCTGACCTGCAAGACCGGTGGATGCCTTCCTCCGTCACGGAAGAAGACGTGCTAAAGCTGAGAGACGCCAGGTATCTAATCGATGAAATTTCGCATAGGCTGCCTGCCCAAGGGCAAGTTATTCCTACTCCCGAGCCTGGTGAGAGCGTGGTGTTTGTGTCTCACTTCCGTCGGGTTTTAGGCTTCCCGACGGACCCCTTCGTGAGGGGGCTCATGTTTTATTATGGGCTGGAATTCCACGACTTGGATCTGGAGTCCATCCTCCACATCTCATCGTTCATTGTTGTATGCGAAGCCTTCCTCCGCACTACCCCTCACTTCGGATTGTGGCTCAAGACCTTCAATGTGGAGCCGAAGATGATCGAGGGGCAGCAGGCAGAGTGCGGAGGGGCTGTTATAAGCAAGAGTGCTGACGCTCCCTGGCCCGAGGGCTCTTTTCAAGAGGAGCTTGGTTTGTGGCAACAGGAGTGGTTCTACATCACCGCTCCCAGGGGCACCAGATGGGTGGCGCCACCTGCCTTTCGCTCGGGCCCTCCACAACGGCTGGCATCATGGGTCAACAAAGGGCTTGACTGGGGCCATCCAAGGACGTACCACTGTTGCACGACCATATTCGAGACCTCCAAGAGAGGGAGATCAATCTGGTTGTAGTGGCGCAGGTCATGCTGATTCGGCGCCTTCTGCCCTGCAAACGTCGCCCCCTCCGCCTGTGGGAATTCAGTCCGGAAGGACCGTGAGCTCTCCAACACTTCATGGGTGCGACGCCCGTGGAGATGTATAAGCTGTTCTTCGGATCACAAGAGATGTGTCCGGACTTGACCGAGGACGCAGGTCTGAGCTGCAATCGCCCGGATACTCAAGTAAGTAGTCCTGTGCCCGGACACGCTGTCCGTAAATTTATCATAAACTTGCCCTTTAAAGAGCTGTCCCTTGAACAGGAGTGGATAGCAAAAGCAAAACTAATAAGGTGTCCGGCCCCCCTCCCTGAGACCATGCCGGATCCTGTGTTAACCAAGATGCTGGAGGCTGCGCCTTTGGAAGAGGGCGAAGGGGGGAATAGGAAAGCTACTGCCTCCACTAAGGAGGCTCTCAAGAAAGGGGGGATTGAGAATCCCTCCCTCCAGGGGGGGAAGAGGACCGCTTTTGAAGATCCGGAGGCCAAGGCCTCAAAGCGGGGGAAGAAATCCTCACCAAAGGGTCCTGCGCCGGGAGAAGCCCCGGCTGCACTATTTCCCCAAGGAAATCAGCCCTCTAGCGAGCCGTAAGTAGAAAGGGGAGTTTTGTAATAAGGGACATCCCTGTTTTTATTTCCGAAGATAAATGAAGTTTTACCTTGTAGTTTGGATCTCAGCCCTTCTCAGCAGAGCTCATCTTCGGGGGATCTTCGTCCGAAGATGATGGAGAGCGAAACGCCTCCATCTGCCGCACCGTCAGGCGGGGCGGACGACCCTGAGGTGTCGTCGCAGAGGGTTTCCTCGAGTCCGGCGGTGCCGGAAGGTTCGGCACCAACTGGTGTACGGTCGGAGGAGCTGAAGGATCTGCTCGGGCGAGCGTCTATCTCAGAAGATCACCGTACGTTAATGGGTACGGTGATTGAAAGGATTTCATCCGCTGAGAGCGGATTGCATGAAGCCGTCAGAAGTTTACTAACGGGGTTTGAGGTACGCAAAAATGATATACCTTCTGACAGTTTTGCATATAGAATGCGCCCTATATAGATAGTAGCCCCTGAGACTCGGTACGTTGTCAAAGGTGACAGCGTGCCGAGGATCATAATCTCAGTTGTAAGATGTCGCCCTTCCTATATAGGTGGCAGAGCGTTCGGTGGCCAGCCGGACTGATGGATTTGCGGAACTGAAGCGGCAACTTGACGTTGCGGATGCAGACATCACGCTAGTCAATAAGCGACTTGATGAGTCACAAGGTATGTTACTTCTCCGCGTACACCTGGTAAGGGAGCTTGACGCCCGTGCCTTACAACATGTATGCTTAATGTAGATGGTGTTGCTGCTATGGAGGACCTTCGGGCGGAGCTCGCCCGAGCCAAGGAGCAAGCCAGAAAAAGTAATGCGGCTACCTTGAAGGCGGCCGAAGAGCTAAAAACCGAACAGGCTGCTCACTGCCGAAGCAGGGAGGAAATGGCCGAGATGGCCGTGAAGCTGAAGAATGCTACCGACCGCTGCGAGTTTCTTGAAAAAGAACGCCGAGCGGAGCAAGAGGACCTGAAGAAGGCCACCGCAGAAGCCAAGGATGCCCGCTCCATGATGAGAGCTATAAAGGAGGAGCTACGTCAAGCCGGGGATATCGCGGCTGGAAAGCCCTTTCTGCTGCGGAGGAAGTTCACGGATCCGAAGTATGCTCAGTTGGGCCAGCTGTGGGGTGCGGAGGATGCTCATATAGATTTGGCGACGAGTGCCGCAGACGCGGCCGCACACTTCCGAGGCCAAAAGGATCACGGAATGGAAGAGCTTTTTTGGTCGCAGTTCCATAGTCCAGAGCATCCACTTCCATTAACCGATCGGTTAGCCGAATGGGCTGAGCTGAATAGGTTTTCCAGACTTGCCATGAAGGATGTCGTGACTCATTTGTGGCCGAAAAGGCCTGAGCCGAAGAGTTATTTTGGCTTGGTGCAGCAGTTCCTTGATGCGGTGCCGCATATCGATGCATTGAAACGGTCGGCATGCATAGAGGGTGCACGGATGGCTCTTGCCCGTGTCAAAACATACTGGGCAGAGATGAAGGCCATCGACGTTGCGCCCCAGATTGAGACGAAGCAGTACTGCCGAGCACTATTTTGAGGAAGTCCTGCAGGGCGCTCGTTTAATAGAGACGCAGTGCTTGAAAAATGTTATGTTCAAATGACATGTATGATTTGTGAAACCATGTTTCAAATATAATATAATGGCTTTTTATACTTGTGCGTTCAAGTATTGAAATACCTCCTGTGCGGCCGTTAATGTATATGTGTATATAACCTAAAAGATGGCAGTCTTCGGCTTCAGCCCCCACGCACATAGTGCGGGGGTGTTTAAAAAAAAAGCATATTTTCACACTTAGTCCAATGTCTTGGTCCTGTGAAGGAGGTGATAGCGTAGCAAACTAGGCAACCGGACTATAATGCTTTATCACTTTCACTTAGCCATAGGAGTTCGATGGTGGGGCTACTATATAGCCCCTAGGGGCACCGCGCTCTCCGAATTCGGGGCGCGTATGTGCCTGACCGGGAAACGGTCCTTCGTTAAAGCGGAGGAATTCTAAACATTCCGATGGTCGATCGAGTGGTTGACCAGTCTCTCGCTATATCATGACAGTCAGTTTTCGGCTTTCTCTACTGAGGTGCTCACCTGGACGAACCGGGGCACAATCGCAGTAGTTCTCCTGGTGCCGCGTTAGCCGATAGAGCGGAACGTAAGGCAGCAAAACACAGGAGCCGGGCAAACCCAACATTTGACCCAAGACATGATTCGGAGCTGATGCATATAAGGCCTAACTCGAGACGCCGAACACTCCCTAAGGTATTCGGTCTTTATGAAAACGGGCAGAACAATGCCCTAAGCCCCTAATGTCCAGGTACGCGCAAAAATTTCTGACATGGCCGATGCCAAAACGCCAGCCTCCTCCTTGGTTATAGTAAGAAACCAGGGGATGTGTATCAACAAGAGACAGTAAGAAAGGTTTACGCAGGGTCTTAATCTGAAAAGAATCCTTGCAACGGGTTCCCTCGCACGCGTCTGCGTCACGTGTCTCCGTTGTGCCGTTTCTGGGACGGGTGTATACGGTGTTCATCAGAAAAGAGAAGAACTTAGTTGGAAAAAAGGATCGTCTGAAAAATGTATAAGCAGAGTATAATTCAAAAAATGAATAAAATTGAGCTTTATTGTCTCTTATTGTACATGCGTGCAGCCCCTTGTAAGGGGGTACGCGGCTAGTAAGCCCCTTGTTTATTTATGCCGGACTCGCCTAACCGTGTCCGGGATCTGAATGACCTGTTTAGGTGCTTTGATCAGCAAAGCCGGATTAGTGTGTGGCTGTCAAGGCAGTCTCACTTTCTTCCTTATTCAAGGAACACTCGAAGTTTCCCTTTAATGAGATGATGCCGCGTGAACCGGGCATTTTAAGTGCAAGAGATGCATAATGCGGTATTGCGTTAAAGCGGGCGAAAGCTTCGCGTCCCAATAGTGCTTGACAACTACTTTTAAATGGGGCGATGTGGAAGACTAACTTTTCGCGACGGAAGTTGTCGGATGAGCCGAACACAACTTCTAGTGGTAGAGAGCCCGTACAATGGGCATATGGGCCTGGCATCACTCCTTTAAAAGTGTTGCTATGGCGTATTTTGGTTGGGTCTATCCCCATTCTGCGGATTGTATCCTGATATAGTAGGTTTAGATCACTGCCGCCGTCCATTAGGACTTGTGTGTAAATTGTAGTCCGTCGATTATAGGATCTAATATCAAAGTAGTCCATCCTGCGTTCCGGATACTTCTGGAGTAATCCTGATGGTCGAAAGTGATTGGTTTTGACATCCAGTGTCGGGACTCCGCTAGGGTGGACCGTGCGGCGCGTACTTTAATGGGCGCCGCTCTATTTTGTCCTGTTGTCACTTGAAGTGAGTTTACTGTTTTGACCTCTTGTGGGAAATTCCTTTGTTTTCCGGTGCTCTGCTTGTGGGGTTCGTCATCGTCTTCACTTGGTGTGTCGAGCCCCTTGTGTTCGACATTAAGTCGGCCAGACTATTTGAAGACCCAACAATCTCTGTGGGTGTGGTTTGCAGACTTCCCGGAGGTACTGTGGATTTGGCATATCTTGTCCAAGATTTTGTTTAGGTTGGATAGCTCGTCGCTGTTGTCCTTGAGAGGCAGTTGTTTGTTGTTCTGCCGAGAGCTTTTGAATCCGGTGTTGACTGCCGTGCTCTTTGGACCATTTCCCTTAGTCCGGCGCTGGTCCTTGCTGCGTCATGGTTTCCCATTTCCATCCCTGACCTCGGATGTACTTGGGTCGCTGGTGCTGCATCTTGCCAGCCAGCTATCCTCTCCCGCACAAAAGCAGGTCATGAGGCTTGTTAGTGCGGCAATTGTTCTTGGCTTTTCCTGGCCGAGGTGTCTGGCGAGCCATTCGTCTCGGATGTTATGTTTGAAGGCTGCTAAGGCTTCGGCGTCCGGACAATCGACTATTTGGTTCTTTTTGGTGAGGAATCTGTTCCAAAATTTGCGGGCTGACTCTCCGGGCTGTTGAGTTATGTGACTTAAATCGTCTGCATCCGGGGGGCGGACATAAGTCCCCTGAATTTTTTTGCCCGAAACGCATCCTCGAGCTCTTCCCAACTTCCAATGGTATTTTCTGGGAGGCTTTTGAGCCAATGCCGGGCTGGCCCCTTGAGCTTGAGGGGTAAGTATTTTATGGCGTGGAGGTCATCTCCTCTAGCCATATGTATGTGCAGGATGTAATCCTCAATCCAAACTCCAGGGTCTGTTGTTCCATCGTATGCCTCTATGTTTACGGGCTTGAATCTCACCGAAATTCATGATCCAAGCACCTCATCGGTGAAACATAGGGTGTCTGGCGCCCTAGATTTGGGTGTGCCGTGATGTTCGAATACTCGACGTGTTGTATTGCTTACTGGAGCTTGCTTTCTTGGCCCATAGATGGGCCTGACCGGGCCATCCTTTTGGTGAGGATCCTTATGCGAATCGCGTGCCGGCTTGTGTGCAGCGCTGCTTGCCGCTCTTTGTTTGTCATGTGGTTGTCTATCCAATCGGGCGGCCTCTTTGTTCTTTGATTGTGGGGGCTCTACGGCCTCTTCGTCAAATTCAGGCAGTAGTTTGCGCTTCGGGTAGCTCTTTGTTTGGCGACTATCGCCGTATTTGTCTGCGGTCTTGAGTACTTTGCTCCACCTCATTCTAAGTATGTCTTCCGCTATTTTGAGCTTCCGCTTCTGCTTCTTCAGACTTTGTGCAGTGGTGACGAGCCTTTTGTGGAGGTTCTTCTGCTCCAACGATGTGTCCGGCGTGAGATCGTCCGGACTGTTGTTTTCGCCGGGGACGGATTGTTTATCCAAGTTATCCTGTTCGGATGGTTGCTCGAGGGCATGTTTGTCGTCCACCGGTTCGCCCTGCTCTATGGCTGGGTCTGTATGGGTGCTGTCGTTGTCGAGGCAGGACTTTGAGCGGCGCTTACATCGCTGTTTTGACTGTTTTTCGAGGGAATTATCCTTCGCAGCGTCCCATTGTTCCTCGTTATCGCTTCCTTTAGGTGTATCCACCATATATACATCGTGAGTTGAGGTGGCCTTCCAGTGCCCTGTAGGCGCTGGTTCTTGGTCGTCTCCGGCATCGTCATCCATACCGTCGATGTCTTCGGAGTTGAAGTCTAGCATATCGGTTAAGTCATCGACAGTGGCTACAAAGTGGGTGGTGGGTGGGCGTTGAATTTCTTCGTCGTCCGCATCCCAACCTACCTGGCCATAGTCCGGCCAGGGCTCTCCTGATAAAGAGAGAGACTTTAGTGAATTCAGGATGTCGCCAAAAGGCGAGTGTTGAAAGATGTCCGCGGCAGTGAACTCCATGATCGGTGCCCAATCGGATTCGATTGACAGGGGCGTTCGGGATCCGGAGAGGAGTCCAGCACCTTGGAGTCACGAGCTTCACAAGGGAAAGGGTCAGTATTCGGCTCTATCGCCGTAGAGGCAGCAGCCCCCGAGGCGGTGTCCAGCCACCTGTCCTCGATCGGCGCAGTCGGCTCCGAGCTAAGGGTCGGAGCGGAAACTTGTGCGGCCTCCAAGGCACTGTCCGACGGCAAAGCTAGATCATGCCCATCGTGACAGTGCGGCGCACTTGGCTGTGGCTCGAACTCGTCGAAGATCGTGTCTCTGCGGACGTCAGCCGTATAGTTCAAACTTCCAAATCTGACCTGATGGCCAGGGGCGTAGCTTTCAATCTGCTCAAGATGGCCAAGCGAATTGGCCCGCAGTGTAAAGCCGCCGAATACAAAGATCTGTCCGGGGAGAAAAGTCTCACCCTGGACCGCGTCGTTGTTGATGATCGAAGGAGCCATCGGGCCTATAGGTGACGACACGGAGGAACTCTCAATGAAAGCACCAATGTCGGTGTCAAAACCGGTGGATCTCGGGTAGGGGGTCCCGAACTGTGCGTCTAGGCGGATGGTAACATGAGACAAGGGACATGATGTTTTTACCTAGGTTCGGGCCCTCTCGGTGGAGGTAAAACCCTACTCCTGCTTGATTAATATTGATGATATGGGTAGTACAAGAGTAGATCTACCACGAGATCAAGGAGGCTAAACCCTAGAACCTAGCCTATGGTATGATTGTTGTTCGTCCTACGGACTAAAACCCTCCGGTTTACATAGACACCGGAGAGGGCTAGGGTTACACAGAGTCGGTTACAATGGGAGGAGATCTACATATCCGTATCGCCAAGCTTGCCTTCCATGCCAAGGAAAGTCCCATCCGGACATGGGACGGAGTCTTCAATCTTGTATCTTCATAGTCTTGGAGTCCAGCCAAAGATGATAGTTCGGCTATCCGGACACCGCCTAGTCCAGGACTCCCTCAGTCAGCTCCTGCACGTCGACATCACTGGGATCCTTGCTACTTGTCACCTCCATTTCCACCTTGACGGCATCGGTCGTGCCTTTGGGCTCCCCCGGCGGGCCATTTGCCCACAGCTTGGCCAAGTAGTGCGGCTGTGGGGACGCCCCTGCTCTAATGCAGACGACCGACTCGGCGATGGGCGCGCCGATGTCGAGCACGCCGCCGACCAAGAAAAACGCGCGGCGGTCCTCCTCCGCGAAACAGAAGAGACGGGTTCGGCGGTGGCACTTGCGGTGGAGCACCTTGCCGTACTGGATCCTGTGCACGGGCATGGGATGCACGGTGCTGATGTGGTGGTAGAGCGCCGACGGCGGGCCTTCGTAGCCGCAGACGGGCACGGGGCATTTGCAGGGCGCGAGCGGACGCACGCTCTGGTGATCGGCGAGCTTGTGGTAAGTGACGTAGAGCCCACAGCCTTCGTGCGGGCACTCCACCCTCACCGACAAAAGGACGGAGTCCACCGCCGTGTTCCGCATGTCAAAGCCACTGCCGCACTCGCACTTCTGGCACTGCCGCTGGTTCCTGGGGCGCTCGACGCGGCAGTCCGCGCAGGACAGGTGCCCTCCCTTGCACTGCAGAAATCAATCCAACAACACATTAATCAAGAAACCTGCACCTTGCTCAATCAGCCGAACGGACAAGGTGTATTCGAACCTCATACACTGGAGGCGTCAAGGGGTGGAGGCACAAGGGGCAGTGGAGCACGGTGAGGTCCATCGAGACCTTAGAGAGCTCCATCGTCGGGTCTTGTTCCTGTTCGGTCTGCATGATCTCGCCCTCCTCGTGCACAACCGTCCTTCAAGGTGCATTAAATCAACACATGCAAGTACTATCAAAAGAAGAGTCACAACATGCATGCATGCGTTGTAATTAATGCATCGGTAAACGCAAATTATTGAAATATATCGAGTGCAGTGCTTTGATGTGTCGCGTCAACTCGTACTACATCAACGAGAAGTTTGATTACCCTCTCCCTCGCGGACTTAACTGCACCTGCCTTTGAATGTATGATAGGTTGGCCACACACCTGTCGGGCCCACCTGTCATACACGCAAAGACAGGAGCGTCCCTCCCTTGCCCATGAGCGTGGTGGCTGGCAAGACTAGGAGAAGCTTTCGCTACACGCTCTCCCTCCCGCACGCGGTGGACATGCAGCAGTTCAATCGGTGCCAGATGGCCAGAAGCGTAATGTAGTACTCCTCTAGTGCAGTAGTACACCATCATTGTTCGACTTCCCGAAGAGGCGAAGAGCCAAGCGCAGCCCGGATGCTCGTGTGGCAGTTTCATGTGTAGAGTAGTCTAGATAGCGTGTACCGTGCCTGTAAGCTTAAAATTGTTGGGGTCGGCTCCATGCTATGTGGCCGTCTTGAAGTTTTTTTTAAAATTAAAATAGTCTTCTGGCCCTACCTGTCACCCTAGTGATTGTAGTTTGCACGCTCATCTGGTCAAGACAGGAATATATATTTTAATTTGTTTTTTTTCGAAAAGGGGGGACTCCCCGGCCTCTGCATCAGAACGATGCATACGGCCACATATATTTTAATTTGTGGTGGGTAAATGTTAGAGGTTGCAGCAAATATATTGTACACTGCGGGTCTTTCAACCAAGTTTAGAGGCAAGCATGTGGGGCCAGTGCTATGATGTGTCGCGTCAACTCATAGAGCGAGAAGAAGCTTGATTTTACTACACTCCTTATCCCTCGCCCATGCGCGTGGTTGCTCACAAACGAGGACAGGCTTTTGCTTAGTAGTAGTACTTCCACAACAAGCTATCCGTCCCACTCGCGGTGGACGGACATGCAGCAGTGGATTCGACACTGTAGAAGCAGTAGTAGTAACATCCTTGTTCGTCTTCTCGAAGAGGCGAAGAGCCAAGCGCAAACCGAATGTTGCAGTTGCGAACATTGGAGCACACATATAGCCAGGCTCTTGCATGAGACAAAATTGCTATGTGAGCCCACTATTGTACTAGTATGTACAACTACTTGCTAGTATAGCCCTGTAAACCAGAAAGGAGTATTTGCCCTTCTAGAGATTTCAACAAGTGACTAGACTACACCGAGACGGAGTACATATGGAGCAAAATGAGTGAATCCGCACCGTAAATAAATACGCACTAGTTCTATCGTTTGCCTCTCCGAGGTGCACAATATTGAGTATACTGACTAGTCTCTTTTGACACGCATTTACGTTTTTTGACACAAGATGCAGACGCATAGCGCTCATATACACGCGCATACACTCACCCCTATGAACACACACACGCACGGCACTATCATCTTGAAATTTATGAAGTCACCATAGGCACCTCGTCGTCGACGGGTCCATAGGTGCTTGAATGCCAAGGAGGAAGAGGGTAGCGGTTCCCGAGACGTTGAACGGTCAATGATGCATCCTCAATTACATGCAGAGGGAATTAATTGGAGAAGCAGACTAGAGCTAGCACGATGTGAATGCAACAGAGTTTGGACTCTCATATAATAAAGGCGCCCCACCACTCCAATCCATCTACTCCCAAGTCTCTGCGCAACACTGCTCACTCCAATCCAATACCAAGTGACCAGAAGCCACAAGCACCTATGGAGGCAATGGACGCGAGCGGCAGTCGGCTGTGGCAAATCATCCAAGGCGCCGGCCTACGGCCCCGCACCGCGCAACGTTTATAGACGGTGCTGGCGACCGCAGGCATCGTAGCCCTCGCCGACGCCGGCTTTGCCTCTCGCATGGATGACATGTTGGTCAACTCCATCCGCAAGTTCACCGCCGTCAAGAAGCGCGCGGACGACCTTGCCGTCTCGCTCCAGCCAGCGCCCGGGCTCCTCATTGCCTGCCACCCTCATCGGCCTACATGGTGACGAACTCTTTCAAGCCTGGTGGCCTGCAGTGCCGGAGGTCGTGACGAAGAATGTGCACCTCGAGGGCGCCGCTGCCAGTACCGCCATGCAAGAAACCGTCGACCGCACATCCACGTCACGAGGAAATCGTCTACATAGGCCACTACAAGGCAAACAAGGACAGAAGACGTTGGCCTTCTTCCGGTGGCTGGAATCTTTGGACGCCATTGTTGAAAGCGTCGCCGACTGGCCACAAAGCCGCCGCTACTTAGGCGCCGTTCGGTGGCCGAGAGCCCGAGTCGAAGAGGTGGACGTCGTCGATGGATGCATCTCTTCTTCTTGCCTCCTGTAACCAGCACTGCATCGCCTCGTGGCCTTAATGTTTTATTAGTATAGTACTCCCTCTGTTCCCAAATATAAGTCTTTCTAAAGATTCCAGCAAGTGACTACTACATACGGAGCAAAATGAGTGAATCTACACTCTAAACTATGTATTCATACATCTATATGCTATATTCCATTTGAAGTAGTATCTAAAAAGGCTTATATTTATGAACGGAGGGAGTATATGGCATTTTTTATTCCAGTCGTAACGTTTTCACTGTGAGGTGGGGCCACAGTTGAGCAAACCCACCCCACCCACCGGGCGTCGGCCGAGTTTAGAGCAAGTACAATAAGGTGATGTAGGCGGGCTGTAAGACATTAAATATTATATTCTTGCTTACTTGGAAGAGAGAGAAGAGGAGAGAGAAGAGAAGCGGGCTACTAGTTAACAGACGGTGCGCAAAGACGTGCTCCTAGGTACTTTGTGAGAGAGTGGAATGGGCCATGCATCAACAAAGTAGTACATATTTATATCTAGCTATTGTACTTGTTGGCTATAAACTTGACTATATGTGACATGGCAACATCATATAGCCAGTAGCTGGCTATATTATTAACCATGCTCTTAGAGAGTAGAAGAGAGAAACGAGGGAGGAGGGCTAGCTGTAGCACGGATGCTGTTGTTAGATGGGACTCGTGTTTATAGAATAGGAGTACTGAGCACTCGTGCCTCTTTTTTTTGAGGAAAAAAATTAGTCGTATGTCTAGTACCACTAGTTGGGTGTGTGCGACCTATAGCTGGCATCACTTTAGGTCTACTTTTCGAACTGCGGCTACGCTTCACAATACATATTTTTCACGCATTTATCCTCCTATATGTACTCCTAGGCTATTTCCACGTGCTCCCATTTGCCGACATGTGGGACATAGAGCATCTGGGTCGTAGTGCATGCACGACTCGGAGCATATGCTGGGGTACTTTACATTTCAGACCTCACGAATTACATGCAAACCCCCTGCAGAAGAATAAATAAATCAATGAATTACTACATGAAACCGGATTATTTTCATGGAAACCGGAGCACGTTCATTAAATTTTGGACATAACACGTTTATAAAAAATGACCGGACCTAAACCAGTCTAAGGGCCTCTTTGATTTTTCCCGAAAAAGGGCCTCTTTGATTAGTAGGATACTGAAAACACAGGAATGGGGAAAGTATGATGGCGATGAACCGAGACGAGGAGAACTCTAACTCAGTTAGATGTTAGAGTTAGGTTCTAACCCTGAACTAACTCTAAACCAAAGAGGTGTATGGATGGCAGGGTTAGATTGACAATAAATGCTCTATCTCAATCATTTGACTACTTTGGACCCTATTTTTAGTCAGACTAAGATAAGTCCCTTGGATCCAAGCACCCTCTTGGTGTGGCCGGCTCTTCTGTGGCCTCCTCCCGCTCACAATTGACATAAACGAACCATCTATACAATCAAGCATGCAAAACATGATAATTTTTACTGTGTCCATAAAAATGAGATATCCCACTTAAACATACAAGTCGTCAATCAAGCTTCACAAAATAAAAAACACTTCATGAAACAAAGAATGAGCTAACTCATCACGGAAGTTGTTCACGATAGGGAGGGAGCCCGGAGCCCCTCACACACCGAGGGAGGAGCTCGCCATCGTCGCTCTGGAGGAAGGCTCTATAGAGCCCAAGCCCCGAGAACCCCTCCGACGCTGGCCCTTGCGAGTTGAGGTCGACACCGGCATGGGTAGCAGGGCCGCTTGCTGCCGACTGGAAACTTAATCTTTGGGCCTCTATAAATAATGCAAGCCTGTAATTAAAATACCTAGAAAGGTGAAATGAATCTTTGGGCCTCTAGAAATAATGCAAGCCTGAAACTGAAACACCTAGAAACGTGAACTGAATCTTTGGGCCTCTAGAAATAATGCAAGCCTGAAACTTAAATAAATACCTAGAAAGGTGAACTGAATCTTTGGGCCTCTAGAAATAATGCAAGCCTGAAACTCAAATACCTAGAAAGGTGAACTGAATCTTTGGGCCTCTAGAAATAATGCAAGCCTGAAAATGAAATACCTAGAAAGGTGAACTGAATCTTTGGGCCTCTAGAAATAATGCAAGCCTGAAACTCAAATACCTAGAAAGGTGAACTGAATCTTTGGGCCTCTAGAAACAATGCAAGCCTGAAATTGAAATACCAAGAAAGGTGAACTGAATCTTTGGGCCTCTACAAATAATGCAAGCCTGAAATTGAAATACCTAGAAAGGTGACCTGAATCTTTGGGCCTCTAGAAAGATTTATTACCTCCTCAAGCAGCATCAAACAATTCCATCGTGCACCACAAATCTATAGCAAGTTTGATCGGGATCTACTTTTCCAAATCAGAATTAGTGCTAGAGCAAGCAAGATCAATGATATGGCCGTGAGACGGAGAAAGAACGAACAAACTCACCCTCTCGTGACCTCCTGGTAGATGTCTTGCCGCCAGCATGACAGAGGGAAAAACGACAGTGAAGGGGGGGCGGGTGACCTTGAAGGTCGGAGGAGAGGGCGGCGGAGTAGGGCGGCGGAGGCCGAAGGAGAGGCGGTCGGAGGAGAGAGAGAGAGAGCGGCGCTTGAGGCGGCCCTATGGGGAACAGAGAGGAGTCTGTGGGGGGGGGCGATCAGTGCGTGCGGTGAGATTTTTAGGGAGCGATGCAGTGCGGGCAGGTGAGATTTTTTAGTTCTCTTTTAGTGGGCCAGGATAACTAACCCAATTAGAACCTCTCCACCGGGCTAGTTTTTTAGCTGGGTTAGAAAACTAGCTCAAACTAACCCCTCTTGTTTCGATAATTTGAGGCTATTTCAACCCAAACTAGCTCTAACTCGAGGATCCAAACAAAGAGGAGTGTTCTTGTACATGCTACTGAGTGTGGACCGTAGCACATTGTTTTCTATGGCCATATCACCACATTATTGTTTTGTCTCTGCTGGTTCCTTTGGCTACCGTGGTTCGCACGACCAGGTTCACTGGGCTGCCGTGGTTTGCACTCCTCAGACACTGAGTAGTACTCCTCCGTTCCTAAATATAAGTCTTAGTAGATATTTCACTTGTGGACCACATATGGATGTATATAGATGCATTTTATGTGTAGATTCACTCATTTTTCTCCGTATGTGGTCCATAGTGAAATCTCTCCAAAGACTTATATTTAGGAACAGAGGGAGTAGTATAGTACTAGTATATACCGCATCATTCTTTGCTCCTTCTTACTACTCCGGCATGTGGGAGAGCCAGCATCCGGTCGACGTATCATGCACCATATTAGGGCGCGGAACGGAAGGGGGGCATCACCCCGGTCGGAGCGCCAGTAATTCATGACTATAGTGAGTGGTCATATCACAAGTCTTTCCAGTAGTAACGCGCCGTCAAATCGCATAGCCCCACTCGCTCACCCTCCTCGCCTCTCTGTCAAACCGCCTACCCGAAAACTACCGCGCGTACTGCCCGAGAAAAGCCCCGCCCTCAACTTTTAACTACGCGAAAATAGTTCGAGCTTGTTTGTTCTATATAAATACAGTACTTACTGTATGTTTATACAGCCGTGGGGTTGTTCAATGAATGGAGGGGCGGGGAGCACAAGTGAACAAGTACTGTAGTAGTAGTAGTAAGTACGAGTCGTAGAGTAGTCACCTTAAATAGAGAGTTTCTTTTCTTTAGTGCCACGTACACAAATTGAAACGCTTGTTGTGGAGAGAAAAAAGATAGTCACTCCACTATATATGGGCCTTGAGGGCTCGAGCGCTTGCTTTACTAGGGTTGCTCTCTTCATTCTCTCATCCTCTCCAGATATAAACAAGACAGCGGTAGCGACATTTTCTCTCTGCTCACCGCTAGTCATAGATCCGGTCGGATCCCTTCGGCCGGTGTGTGTAGAGGACTAAAAGGTGCATCGTTCACGCGGTCATCACCGCCGAGGGAGGAAACCCACGGCTGCCAGAGGGGCCCGATCCTCTGCCCGTGCCGTTCTCTCCGACATAGCGCCGGCTCGGGAGGTCCTCCGACCCTTCTTCCTCCCTGCCGTATTGTCCACAGATCCGACCTCCCGCCGCCGACATCCCGGCGACCCTCAGGTATAAGTTCTTCGAAAGAGGCCTTGCTCTACTGCCCCAGCTCCCCACGTGTCTGCATGTGCATATTTTTCTACTCCCATCAGCTCTTCCAAAGCTACCTAAATTTTTAGTATTATTAGAGGTAAAGCTACTTCATGCATTCGAATCTAGGGATTTGTTCAAACAACGAAGAAAGGGGGGAAAGTTGTAGCATGAATCTAGGACTTGATTCAAAGAGGAAATAATATGGTGAAAGTAGTAGAGACCCGATACCCAACCGGTCTCTTGGTTGAAAAGGGAAATAATGGGAAAACGCAGTACAAACTGGATAAGGAACACATCTATTATTGGTTGAAAAAAGGATAGAAAGTGGCGGCTGGTGGACAAGTCAATAGAGTATGTCCAGGATTAGATTTGCTGCCATCACATAGTAAAGGTCTCCAGGATTAGATTTGCTGCCCTCACATAGTAAAAGGTCTCAGGATTAGATTTGCTGCCCTCACATAGTAAAAGGTCTCAGGATTAGATTTGCTGCCCTCACATAGTAAAAGGCCTCCAGGATTAGATTTGCTGCCCTCACATAGTAAAAGGTCTCCAGGATTAGGTTTGCTGCCCTCACATAGCGTGAACAAGCTCGACATCACCACTTTATGCCTCCTTGTAGGTACATTGTCTTTGATCGTCTCCGTCGCATGTCCTTATACCAACCTTTTGCTGTTTTTTTTTGGGTAAACCAACCTTTTCTTTGTAAGGCGCATGTAAAATGAAGCGATCCTGCTTGTTACCTTAGGGACATGTCTAACCAGTGTTATTGTTAATCTAATGCCTCCGGTGATAAGATGCAATTAAAGCGTGTTACAAATGGCACTCCTGCTGTTTTCCCCAATATGATAAGTAAGTTGCTCCTTTACGCTGTTGAGTGTCCTGGTGTCCCCACGGTCCCATGCCCTTAAACCAACTCTTTAGCTGCTATTGATTTACTATGTCTGGTAAACAAGCAATGCCACCATTAAAGTAATCCCATATCTGAGGAATCTCATTGTTGATCGTAATGCTTACGGTAAGATGAAGCATTCGACGCGTTTAAAATTTCTACTGTCCTTGCGTGATTGCCATGAACATAATTAAGATGCTTCTTTTCATTTTGTATATGTTTCGTATATTCTTATTGACCAGCAACTGTTTACTTTCTATCATTTTGTGTAGATAGGGATATCCATTTCACCTTGTTGCTATTGTGACCTTTTGGTGAACGCACAAAACACTTTTTTTTGGAATGAGTGTCTTGTGCAGTTCAACTAAAATGTCACGTGGGCAACATCTCTCAATTTTGGTGGAACTGCACAAAATGGTTAAACTAAAGTGAAACCATGCTCTCCTGTCTCCTTGTTTGTGCCATGTAAACATGCTGTGCAAACATGAATACTCTACTACAGATGTTGTGACGGTCAAGAGCAACATCTCTCAATTTTGGTGGAACTGCACAAAATGGTTCAACTAAAGCAAAATCATGCTCTCCTATCTCCTTGTTTCTGCTATGCAAACATCTTTGTGCAAACAGGAATACTCTACTACAGATGTTGTGACGGTCAAGAGCATTCGCCAAGTTCTTCGATTGTATGACATGGCTAGCCAAGATGGATTTAATCCCGATATTCACTTTATCAAAAGGCTCTAATGGGTTGGTCTGAATCTTGCAAGCTGGGAATCAGTGAGATGTGTAGGCACCTTTGTTGTACTTATTATTTGAATCTTATTTGTTGGTTCTGAATCTTGCAAGCTGGGAATCAATGAGACGTGTAGGCATCTTTGTTGTACTTATTATTTGGATCTTATTTGTTGGTTCTGAATCTTCCAAGCTGGGAATCAATGAGATGTGTAGGCATCTTTGTTGTACTTATTATTTGGATCTTATTTGTTGGTTCTGAATCTCGCAAGCTGGGAAACACGGCATGATGATGCAGAGGACATCAACCATAACAAACAATTCAAACTTGGTAGTATTATCTTTGTGAAAGTCGACAAATGTCTTTGATCGTATGCGTCACGAGAATAATAATTCTAATTGTTGTGCATGTTGATCCGTGGCAGCGATAGAACGAGCCAATGCATTGCTTGTTTTAAGTATAAATTTCTATTAAAGCTAATTAAATTTAAGTAAAGTGACCACTAACTCCTGTTATTACTGATACCATCTGAGACCCGCTCGTGAACCGGCGTGTGGCGGAGTAGGTTTCTTAATGGGCGTTTGAATGCGCGAGGGTGCATCTTCTGCGGGCGTGCAGCGAGACGAGGAGGGTAATGCTTGTTATCGCTTTGTACACACTCAGCTTCTTGTTGAATCCAAGTCCCCAAGAGCTGAAAAAAGAACTGCTGCCGCCGCCTACACTCGTTCACTCGAAGAGACTCAATGGCGATCCGAGGGTGAGCTGCTGGATATGGACTTGACAAGGAGTTAGTTCGCCGTTCAGTCCTATGGATGCACCAAGTTGAATGTGATGTACACCAACGATACAGACTCGGTGAAGCTCTGCCTCGCCTCAGTCCTATGGTTCAGCCTCCTTGATCTCGTGATAGATCCACTCTTGTACTACCCATATCATCAATATCAATCAAGCAGGAGTAGGGTTTTACCTCCATCGAGAGGGCCCGAACCTGGGTAAAAACATCGTGTCCCTTGTCTCCTGTTACCATCCGCCTAGACGCCGATTCGGGACCCCCTACCGAGATCCGCGGTTTGACACCGACATTGGTGCTTTCATTGAGAGTTCCTGCGTATGCGTCACCGATAGGCTTGATGGCTTCTTCAATCAACAACAACGCAGTCGGGGTGAAATTTTCTCCCGGACAGATCTTCGTGTTCGGCGGCTTTGCCTGCGGGCAATTCATTTGGCCATCTGGAAGCAGATCGAAGCTTCGCCCGCCATCAGTCGATTTGGAAGCCTAAACTTCACGGTGACATCGCGGAGACTTGATCTTCGATGGATTCGAGCCACGACCGGCGTGCCGCCTTGTCATGATGGGCATGATTTAGCTCTACTGCCGGACAGAACCTTGGAGGCCGCACACGAATCCGCTCCGACCCATAGTTCGGAGCCGACTGCGCAGATTGAGGACGGGTGGCTGGAAACCGCCTCCTTATAAAGCTCGTGACTCCAAGGTGCCGGACTCCTTGCCGGACTCCGAACCTCCTGTGCCCCCACCAATCGAATCCGATTGGGCGCCGATCAGGGAGTTCACCGCCGCGGACATCTTTCAGCACTCGCCCTTTGGCGACATCCTGAATTCGCTAAAGCATCTCTCATTATCGGAGAGCCTGGCGGATTGCGGTCGGGGCGGTTGGGATGCGATGGCGAAAAATTCAAAACCCACCCACCACCCACTTTGTAGCCACTGCCGGCGATCTAACCGACATGCTGAGACTACGACTCGAAGACATCGGCGGCATGGGCGGCGATCCGGAGCGACCAGAACCAGCGCCTACGGGGCTTTGGAAGACCACCTCGTCACACGACATATACATGGTGGACACCCCAAAGGATGGGGGCGGCGAAGAAGCGGCGAGGCGATTCCTCTAAGAAATAGCCCAAGCGCCGGCGTCGTGGCGCCGCTCTAAATCCTGCCACAGCAAGAATGGAGATTACGGCACGGAGATAATAACACCCAGAGAGTGCGAAGACAACCCCTCCGGCAAGATTCCGCACGGGGAGGGCGGAGAAGCCAGCCCTCAAGAGAGGCGGCGAGCGAGATAGAGGATGACAATTACATGCCTCCCTCAGGAGCGAGGCAAGCCTCAATGACGACGAATTTAGCGCGTGCCGAGGATCCCGCCGAACAAGAGTGTTTTAAGCGAGGCTAATGGCCACGGCGAACAGCCTAAAGAAGAAGCGAGAACGACTTGAGCTGATCAAGACCTGCTGGCCGACAGATGGACCGAGGTCCTCGCGGCCAAAGAGTATGAACTCGAGCGCCCCTCAAAAGCTACTGTCGGTGTCAAAACCGGCGGATCTCGGTAGGGGTCCCGAGCTGTGCGTCTAGGCGGATGGTAACAAGAGACGAGGGACACGATGTTTTTACCCGAGTTCGGGCCCTCTCGATGGAGGTAAAACCCTATGTCTGCTTGATTAATATTGATGATATGGGTAGTACAAGAGTAGATCTACCACGAGATCAAGGAGGCTAAACCCTAGAAGCTAGCCTATGGTATGATTGTTGAGATGTATGTTAGTCCCCACAGACTAAGGCCCTCCGGTTTATATAGACACCGGAGAGGGCTAGGGTTACAGTCGGTTACAATGGTAGGAGATCTACATATCTGTATTGCCAAGCTTGCCTTCCACGCCAAGGAAAGTACCTTCGGACACGAGCGAGTCTTCAATCTTCTATCTTCGTAGTCTTGGAGTCCGGCGGATATTGATAGTCCGGCTGTCCGGACACCCCTAGTCCAGGACTCCTCGGTAGTCCCTGAACCGGTCTTCAATGGCGATAAGTCCGGCGTGCATAATGTTCGGCATTGCAAGGCGGGTTCCTCCCTTGAATAATCCGCAGAAGATAATGAACACCAGGATAGTGTCCGACTCTGCAAAAATAATTTCCACATTCCACCGTAGAGAGAATGAAACATATACACTAGCTCAATCTGCTGACGTACCATGCGGCGTGGCATCACTCCGCAGCCAAGCCCTCGTTTGAATTACCATACCACCTCGGCACATTTAGCGAAGCGGTTTCCTTGGCACGTCCTGTCGAAGCCGAGATCGTGTTCCCCTTATTCCGGGATTCTCATCAGTACGTGCGTGGGTAACCCAACCGCGCCATTGATGGTGGCGCTTGGGAGATAAGCAAGTTTTACCAGGCCGGTGGGGGGACGCATAGTTTTGTCCGCCTATAAATAAGGGATAAGGGTTTACCTTCTCACCTACGCCTTCTTCCTCCTTTGCTCATCCATCCCTGTGAACTCAAGCTCCAATGCCCAAGCTCGCGCATCTCGCCTCAACCCTTCTCCGAATATGTCCGGAGCGGGAGGTAAATGGTTGGCCTCCACCGCCAAGGAGGAGGACATCACCAAGCTGCGCGATGCCGGATAACTTTCCAGCGATATTGCGCATCGGCTGCCCGACGAGGGGCAGCTCATCCCTACCCCCGAGCCTCATGAGAGGGTCGTCTTCCTCCCCCACTTCCTCCATGGACTGGGCTTTCCGCTCCATCCATTTGTCAGGGCTCATGTTTTACTACGGACTGGATTTCCACGATCTGGCGCTGAACCGTCCTCAACATCTCGGCGTTTATCGGGTAATGCGAGGCCTTTCTCGCATCCAGCCCCACTTGGCCTGTGGCTCAAGACCTTCAACGTCAAGCGAAGGTTGTGAAGGGGCATAAGCGGAATGTGGAGGCGCCATGTTGGGCAAACTGCCCAGCGTCCCTTAACTAGAAGGACCTTCGTGGACTCCGTCAAGGGGTGGCAATCGGGGTGGTTCTACATCACCGAGCCGCGCAAGCCCACATGGGCGGCGGCCCCAGTTTAGATCTGGAATCCCCCGCAGCTCACCTCTGGAAAAGAAGGGCTTGCGGTGGGGCAGTCCGATGGAGGTGGCGGGACTCGAGCCTGCATCAAGAAGATGGTGAGCAACGAGCCCGGCTCGTCAATGTGGTCGAGTCATGCTCCTCCGCGGATTCTCCCATGCCAAACGGGCATTCAATTTGTGGGAGTTTAATCCGGAACAGCACCAGGGCGTTAAGCGGGCTCTTGATACAACACACGAAGGTGCACGGAGGGTGCTTTGTTCAAGGGCGAAGCCCCCCCGCATCCGTGGCGAAGACCATGATTTAGCTCGCGATCTCCGATCGGCGAGGTAAGTGATTCAACCCCATTACGGGACACTTGCGGTAATTAGATTGACTCTAGTGAGGTTTTAATCTGCCTCTTCCTTTGACAGAATGGATGGAGAAGGCCAAGCTGCTCGTCGGCCCGGCTCCCATGCCGGAAGAACCGGTGGATGCCCGCTTAGCGGGGCTGCTGGTTCCGGCACCCTGCGTGGTCTTGGGAGAAGAAACCAGAAGGTGGCCACGGGGACTCGAAAGAGTTCCCGTGTCGGCGTCGACGGCGGCGAGGACTCCTCCCGAAGGCGGCGAGGAGGAGTACTCTCTCCGGAGGAGGAGAGAAGAAGAGGAAGGCTTCCCCAATCAGGCGGCGAAGGGTCAGAGGGGAGAACTATCCCCGGACAGTTCGCCAACATCGGCGTTGGCGAGGATGAATGGCCTCAAGGGACGAGCGTCCGGCTGGATCGTAAGTATTCGGATCATTTATATGCCGTACTGTCATGTCACGAAGTATCCTTCTAACGCCGCATTCATGCGTAGTCCGGCCAGGATGATCTTCCCGACTCGATGGCGGGTCGTTGGCCTCGTCGAAGGTAAATTCCGTCGACCGCCTCTACCCCACGCAAGCGAGGGCCGAGGTGGGATCCCAGGGGACCCATCGGGAGGAGGCTCGAGGCGCCGTCGAGCGACCTCCGGACTTTGTGCGGACTCTACGCCGGAACCGAAGTGGTTCCGAGTCAGCAAGCGCCCTACTCGAAGAAGGGCAAGACCGACGCCGGCGGCCTCCGTCCAACCGGGCGCCGGATAACTGTTGGAAGCGCTTAAAGGCGCTTCCATCAGGAAGAACACCGCACTATCATGAGTGCGGTGATTGAAAGGTCCAACTTCGCCAAAGCGGGCTGACCGAAGCTGCAGCAGACCTTCTAACGAGGCTTTGAGGTAAGAAGTTAAAATTATGTAGTGTAATACCACATAGATAGTAGCCCACGATGCTTAGTTTGGTGTTGGAAGAAAAGCGGACTAAGGATCTAACAAGATATCTGTGAGGTTTCTAAAACATATCAATATGGGTTTGCGAGGCTGCGTTGTTGACCTCTACCGCATTAACAGCGGAGGTCGGTGAAGAAGGACCTTGGCGGTTGGAGCAAGAGCTCGGCCATGCCAAGAGGCAGCTCGAGGAAAAAGAAGGTGAATAACACCACTTTAAATAAGTACCTTCTGAGAAAAGGGTTTTGGTTGCAAATAAGATTAACAAGGATAATATGTGTATTGCAGGGGCCACTAACGAGGTGGCAGCCACGAAGGATGCCGTGTCCGTGGCGAGCATAATCGACCCACGGAGCAGGCTGGCGAGAAAAGCAAGCGGCTTTGGTGGCGGAAGTTCGGCAAGAGCTCGGGCTCTCATGGAAAAGCATGAGAGTTTGGGCGTGACTCAAGACTCGAGTCAGAGCTTGCCTTAGCTCTCAAAAGTGCCAAGTCCGCCAAGGCCGAGGCCCGAAGGCCCTTTGAGGTCGAGGACATGAAGAAGATAGCTGCGGGTAAGGCGTTTTTCATGCAAAGCAGGCATGTTAATGTGAATTACCGGACACTTACCCGAATTCGGAGCCTTCCAGGGGCGTTTGCAGATCTGCCGCGTAGTGCGTCCGATGCCGCCGCATTCTATCATGGCGAGGAGGAGCTCGGCGGAGAAGGTCTTACGGTCTCGATCTGTTGAGGCCGGCCATCAGTGCCCCTAAGCGACCGGTGGCGGCTGGTCGAACTCCACAAGGTAGGTGAGGAGGCCATGAGGGGCCTCATAGTCATTTGTGGCTGGAGAGGCCATGCCGGAAGCTACTTTGGCCTAGTCGCGGCGGTGATGAATGCATGCCCAGGCTGGATGTAATCAAGCGCTCACTTTGCATTGAAGGTGCTCGTCGGGCCCTTGCCCGCATAAAGGTGCAATGGGGCAAGCTGGATGCGGAAGCTTCTCACGGATCCGCCCGCCGGGCAAGGAGCATCATCGCGGGCGGTATTATAAAGTTGTCTGAAGGGAGCCTGCGATATTGCGGATGAGTGCTCCCGAAATGTAATCTTTGAGTGAACTTCATTGTTTATTTATCTGGTATTGAAAGCTTCGTTTGTATCGCCGTGAGCAACACTTGTTTAATTTAAAATATTACCTTCTGTGCGGCCGTTTTGTGAAATCTGAGAGATGGCAAGTCGTTGGCTTCAGCCCCCAAGCCACTAGTGCTGGGGTGTTCGGTGATAAACATGAGCACTCTTGTTCCCATTTTTGGGTCCATCTAGGGAGGTGCTCAACACGACGAACAAGGCGGCCAGACTTATAATGCTTGAACACTCTCACTTAGCCATAGAATTCTATAATTTTAAATTTCGGCGAAGCCCCTGGTATTCGGAAGACCGAATCCGGGGCGCTATCCACGCCTTCGTCGGACATCATCCGGAACTTCGCTCGAAGCGGCATGAGTCTTTAGGGACCCGAAAGAACCTCTCGAACAGCGACCAGTCTCTCGCCTTATCATGCCGGTCGGTTTTAGCTTTCTCCTCGAGGCGTTAACCCGGCTCAGCAGGCGCAATCGCGATGGTTCTCCAGTGCTACCTTAGCCGACGAGCGGGCGTAAGGCACCAAAACATGGGGCAGGCAAACCCAACTATTGACCCAAGACATGATTGGAGCCGATTCATATAATGCTATAAGTTGAGGTGCCGCACTTGTGAAAGTGTTCGGACTTAATCACACCATAATTTGGGGCGAAGCCCTGGCGTATTGGCCGTACTAACATATCTGGTGCAAGATGTAATGAACATATATAAAGATAGCATAATTGCAATAAAAGGTGCTGCATTATTTATAAAAGAAAGTCGCTAGTAAAGCGGTGATACAAATAGTCACGACAAGCAAGGATTTGGACTAAATAAACATGTCCCCCTCCGGGGATGAGCTGCAGACTTGGTGTATGTAATTGAATTTAATGCTTGTAATTGAGACCACACAATATTCGCGCGGCCTCCTTTAGTTCTGACTGTTTGCATCATGAGTTGGCAAGGCGCCGTCGAGCAGGGCTTCCGATTAACGAGTCCTGTATACATAAAAAGAAGAAAAGATAAAAATAAAACCAAGGGGGCTCGCGTGAGCCATTTGGTGTGGTCGAGCCGCACTCTTGGTCCCTTGTGTCGAGCCCTTCCCTATGCCCATGGTATCTCCAAAGCGTAATGATGTACACGGGTGTCATTCTTATGATCATGTCTTGAGGCGAGGTTGGGGCCGCATTACTCTGGCGATGCTCTGATCGCGCCGGTGGTCTTAGTTAGTATTGCTCGGTAGCGTTTTGATGTATCCGGCTTTTTAGCTGCCGGACTTGAGAATTGCCGCAGAAGGCTACTCTGTACTTCTGCCGCGAGAGCCGCTGTATGTTCCTCCGTTCGGAGGGAGCCTTCCGTATTCCCATTGACCATAATGACTCCACGAGGGCTGGCATCTTGAGCTTTAGGTATGCGTGTCTGCGGCACGCGTTGAATTTTACAAGCAGCGGTTCGTCCGGCGGGGCATGATAGCCGCTTCTGAGCGGGACTATATCAAAGATTAACTCTTCGCCGGAAATTATCCGGGATCCGAAGACCACTTCGGTGTGGTGAGCACTGTCGGTTGGCTTCCACTCACAGGATGACACCTTTAAAGGTTGTCTTTGTAGGTTTAATCTGGATGGGTCTATGCCCATTTGCGCCTTGTATCACGATAAAGCAGGTTCGGGGCTGTTGCCGCCGTCCATCGGGACTCTTGTGAGGTGAAATCCATCGGCGATTGGGTCTAAGACCAATGCGGCGAATCCGCCATGGCGTATGCTGGTCGGATGGTCTCTTCGATCGAAAGTGATCGGACGGAGGACCATGGATTGAACTTTGGGGCGGCTGGCTCCATCGCATAGGCGTCCGTAGTCGCGCTTCCTCTCCCTCTTGGGTATATGGGTCGCGTATATCATATTCACCGTCCGCACTTGTGGGGGAAGCCCTTCATCCTCTATTGTTCGTTGGCGGGTCTCTTCCTCGTCATCGCTATTTAGCCTTGTCATTTTTTGACAATTAACTTGCGGCCTGAAAACCCAACAATCTCTGTTGGTGTGATTAGCTGGCTTTTGAATGCCATGTATCGGCATGGCGGTCGAGTATTCGGTCCAAATTGGGCCGGACCCGAGTGGTTCTTTTAAATGGCTTCTTCCGGCGACGGGTTTGGAGCCTCGGAATCCGGCATTGATTGCCGTATCCTCCTTATCATCGCCGTTAATGCGGCGCTTGTTTTTGATTCGACGTGACCTGCCGTTGTTGTCCTTAGTGTCCGGACTGCCAGAATTTTTGCGGAGATTGTTGCTGCGGGCTAGCCAGCTGTCCTCTCCCGCACAAAAGCGGGTCATTAACGATGTGAGGGCTGCCATGGATTTCGGCTTTTCCTGCCCCAGGTGCCGGGCTACCCATTCGTCCCGGATGTTATGTTTGAAGGCTGCAAGGGCCTCCGCATCCGAACAGTCGACGATTTGATTTTTCTTCGTCAAGAACCGTGTCCAGAATTGCCTGGCCGATTCATCTGGCTGCTGGATAATGTGGCTTAGGTCATCGGCGTCTGGTGGTCGCACGTATGTGCCTTTGAAGTTATCAAGGAACGCGGCCTCCAGGTCTTCCCAACACCCAATTGACTCTGCGGGCAAGCTGTTAAGCCAATGCCGAGCTGGTCCTTTAAGCTTGAGAGGGAAATATTTGATGGCGTGGAGATCGTCGCCGTGGGCCATATGGATGTGGAGAAGATAGTCTTCAATCCACACCACGGGGTCTGTTGTGCCGTCGTAAGATTCGATGTTTACGGGTTTAAACCCTTCGGGGATCTGATGATCCATTACTTCGTTAGTGAAGCATAGAGGGTGTCTGGCGCCCTGTATTGAGCAATATCGCGGCGCAGCTCGAAGGGCGCTATGCTGCTATGTTGACCCGACCGGCGTTATGTCGGTGGCGACGGTATTAAATCGTGGGTCGTAGGCGCCCACATGATCCGTAGATGGATCTGGATTGCCTTGCCTTGTCCTCAATATGTCTTGCAAGTCCGTAGCGTTCCCTTTTGGCCCGTACTTTTGGAGCGATGCGAGAATGCGTTCTTGGCTGGGGGCTGGATGCTCTCTGTCACGACCACGGGGTGGTCGATCGGCCATGTCGTCTTGTTGGTGAAGAAGGTCTGTATGCTTCCTCCTCTAATCGGGGAGCAGCTTGCGTCTTAGGTAACTTTTGGAGGGCGTTCGAGTTTGTACTCTTGACGCGAGGACTTGGTCCATCGATCAGCCAGCAGGTCTGATCAGCTTGAAGCTGCTGCTGCTTTTTCTTTAGGCTGTTCTTTGTGGCGATAAGCTGCGCTTGAAGCGCTCTTGTTGACGGGATCCTCAGTGCAGCGAATTCGTCATCGTTGAGGCTTGCTTCGTCTTGAGAGGGAGGCATATAGTTATCGTCCTCAACCCCTTCGTTTGCCGCCCTCGTGGGGGCTTGTACGCATCCTCTGCTGCTGAGTCGTGCGGGGAGGATTGTCTTCGGCGCTCTCGAGTATTGTTGTCTCCGTGCGGAATCTCCATTCTTCTTTGTGGCGGGATTTGGAAGCGGCGCCTTGGCGCGCCGGCGTTTGGGCTGCTTCTTTAAAGAGTCTACCTCCGCTGCTTCTTCGCCCTCCCTTCTTTGGGTATCCACCATGTATCGTCATATGGCGAGGTGGCCTTCGGTGCCTGTGGCGCTGGTTCTGATAAATCTCGACATAAATCGTCCATAAGCGTCGATGTCTTGAATCGTAGTCTAGCATGTCGGTTAAATCCTCGACAGTGGCTACAAAGTGGGTGGTGGGTGGGCTCTGAATTTCTTCATCGTCTGAACTCCAACCGTCCTGGCCATAGTCCGGCCAGGATTCTCCTGATAGCGAGAGACGCCTCAGTGAATTCAGGATATCGCCAAAAGGCGAGTGATGGAAAATGTCCGCGGCGGTGAATTCCATAACCGGCGCCCAATCCGAATTAGTTGGATGGGGCGCGGGAGGCTCGGAGTCCGGCGAGGAGTCCGGCGCCTCGGGATCACGAGTTTCGCTGGGGACAAGATCAGTATTCGGCTCCATCGCCGTGGATGTTGAAGCCCCCAGGGCGGCGTCTATCCACCGGCCCTCGATATGGGCGATCGGCTCCAGGCTAATGGCCGAAGCGGATCGAGTCGGCCACCAAAGTCTTGTCCGTGGCGAGCTAGATCATGCCCATCGTCCACGGTCTGGCGTGCTTGGCTGTGGCTCGAGTCCGTCGAAGATCAAGTCTCCGCGGACATCGGCCGTGAAGTTTAAGCTTCGAATCGACTCGACGGCGGCGGCGTAGCTTCGATCTGCTCGGATGGCCAAGAAGAATTGGCCGCGATCTGCGGCCGCCAAATCTGAAGATCTGTCGGGAGAAAGGTCTCACCGGGAGGCGTTGATGGTTGAAGATGCCACCGAGCCTATCGGTGGCGACGGAGGAACTCTCAATGAAAGCACCAATGTCGGTGTCAAAACCGGTGGATCTCGGGTAGGGGTCCCGAACTGTGTGTCTAGGCGGATGGTAACAAGAGGCGAGGGACACGATGTTTTACCAGGTTCGAGGCCCTCTCGATGGAGGTAAAACCCTACGTCCTGCTTGATTAATATTGATGATATGGGTAGTACAAGAGTAGATCTACCACGAGATCAAGGAGGCTAAACCCTAGAAGCTAGCCTATGGTATGATTGTTGAGATGTATGTTAGTCCCTACGGACTAAGGCCCTCCGGTTTATATAGACACCGGAGAGGGCTAGGGTTACACAGAGTCGGTTACAATGGTAGGAGATCTACATATTCGTATTGCCAAGCTTGCCTTCCACGCCAAGGAAAGTACCTTCCGGACACGATCCGGAGTCTTCAATCTTCTATCTTCGTAGTCTTGGAGTCCGGCGGATATTGATAGTCCGGCTGTCCGGACACCCCCTAGTCCAGGACTCCCTCACTACCCAAAATGCAAGTTGCTCTTCCGATTAGAGGAGGAGGCATATAAACCTTAAATCACCAGACACCTGTCTGGCAGACCGACCACCTCGTGGCATGACGAAGAGGCATCTAGGCCCTCCACCAGAACCGTACCCCGACACCGCTCAAAAAGCGCGAAGCCACGGGGGAATGCGCCGGACTTGCGGGATATATTGGAGGACAAGGCAAGACAATCACGATCTATCTACGGATCACGTGGGCGCCCCACGATCCTAGCGACCACCGTCGCGCGGATCTGATAACTCCGGCGGGCCGAACACAGCAGACAAAGCTCTCTTGAGCTACGTTGTGATATTGCCCGATATAGGCGCGCACACCCACTATGCTTCACGGATGAAGTAATGGATCATCAAATCCCGAAGGTTTAAACCCATGAACATTGAGTCCTCGATGGCTATGCAGACCCGTGGTTTAGATCGAAGATTATCTCCTTCACATCCATATGGCCCATGGCGGCATCTCCACGCCATCAAGTATCTCCCACTCAAGCTTAAAGGACCAGCTCGGCATTGGCTTAACAGCTTGCCCGCAGAGTCAATTGGGTGTTGGGAGGACACGGAAGCCGCATTCCTCGACAACTTCCGGGCACATATGTGCAACCACAGAGCGCCGATGACCTAAGCCACATAATTCAGCAGCCAGACGAATCGGCGAGACAGTTACGGACACGGTTCTTAACAAAGAAAAATCAAATCGTCATTGTCCGGATCGAGAGGCCTCTGCAGCCTTCAAACATAACATCCGTGATGAGTGGCTGGCCCGGCACCTAGGGCGGGAAAAGCGAAATCCATGGCAGCCCTCACATCACTCATGACCGCTTGTGTGCGGGAGAGGACAGCTAGCTAGCTCGCGATAACAACCTCGGCAAAAATTCGGCGGTCCGGACAACAAGGACCACAATGGCGGTCGCGTCGCAACAAAAACAAATGCGGCGTTAGCGGCGATAACACCGAGATCTGACGATCAGCGCGGATTCAGAGGCTCTAAACCGGTCGATGGAAAAAGCCATTCAAAAGAACTACTCGGGTCCGTCAATTTGGACCGAATACTCGACCGCTCTTGCGGATACATGGCACCCCAAAAGCCAGCTAATCACACCAGCAGAGATTGTTGGGTATTCAAGCGGGGCGAGTTAATTGCGAAAACAATGACAAGGGGCTGCATAGCGATGGCGAGGAAGAGACCCGGCCGCCCGAACAGTGAGAGGACGAAGGGTTTTCCCCACAAGTGCGGACGGTAAACATGATATCGCAACCCACATACCCAAGAGGGAGTGGGCGTGCGCAAGGGCGTGTATGCGATGGAGCTAGTCGCCCTAAGTTCAACCCATGGTTCTCTTGCCCGATCACTTTCGATCGAAGGACCACCCTACCGATATCCGCCATGGTGGATTCGCGCATTGGTTTTAGACCCAATCGTCGATGGATTTCACCTCACTAGAGTCACGATGGATCGGCGGCGGCAGCCTGAACACTGCTTTATCGGGATACGGTCGCAAGATGGGCATAGACCCTCAAGGATTAAACCTACAAAGACAACCTTCAAAGCGTCATACCGGTGTTGAGGCCAATTATGCGAGCTCGATCACTGCTGAAGTGGTCTTGAGATCCCGGATAATTTCAAGCGAGCGAGTTAATCTTCGACATAGTCCCGTTCCGCAATGGCTATCACGCTCTGCTCGGACGAACCGCGTTTGCAAAATTCAACACGGTGCCGCATTACGCATACCTCAAGCTCAAGATGCCAGGCCCTCGTGGAGTCATCACGGTCAACGGAAACATTGAACGCTCCCTCCGAACGGAGGAACACACACTGGCTCTCGTGGCAGAAGTATAGAGCAGCCTCTTAAGGCAATTCTCGAGTCCGGCCGTTAAACGACCGGACATGGCCAAGCGCGCCCGGAGTAACATACATCAAGACCACCGCACGTTAGAACGCAGCGTAGCAATGCGGCTAACCCCAGCCCTCGCATGATTGCAGGACTAGCCCTTCGCGTACATCATTATGCTCTGGAGATACCATGGGCATAGGGGGAGGGGCACGACCACGACAGGCCCAGAGTGCGGCTTAACCACACCAGGGGCTCCCAAGTGTGTCGATTTTTTTTCTTCTTTTTATTTTTCCACAGGACTCCGTTCACGGAGGCCTGTCCGTGATGAGATCTGCCGAACTCACGATGCAACAGCCGGGGAGGGACAATGGCTCTGACGAACACCGGGTGGTCTCCATTATGAGCATTAAATCTGTTTAATACACCATTCCACAGCCTACCCACGGAGAGACATTTTAATAGTCCAACCCTTGCTTACCGCACTATTTGTATCGATTACACTTTTCGAGGCAGAATTCCTTGAATAAACAATGCATCACTTTTTGTTTATAATTGCATTTCTTTTTTTACATATATGTTCATTTATGACATCTTGCACCCGTACATTTTAGTGCGGCCGAATACCTGAGGGCTTATGTTCCCGCATTATGGTGTGATAAGTCGAACACTTTCACAAGTGCGGCACCCCGAAATTATAGCACTATATGCATCGGCTCCGAATCATGTCTTGGGTCAATAGTTGGGTTTGCCCGGCTCCCATGTTTTGGTACCTTACCTTCCGTTCTATCGGCTAAGGTAGCACTGGGAGAACCCCTGCGATTGCGCCCCGGTTGAGCTGGGCGAGCGCCTCAGTGGAGAAAGCTAAAACTGACCGTCATGATAAGGCGAGAGCTGGTCGCTGTTCGAGAGGTATTTTCGTGTCCCTAAAGACTTATGCCGCTTAGAGCGAGGAACCGGTTCCGTCCGGGCCAGGCGTGGATAGCGCCCCGAACTCGGTCTTCCGAACACTAGGGGCTTCGCCGAAATTTAAAATTATAGAATTCTATGGCTAAGTGGGAGTGTTCAAGCATTATAAGTCCGGTTGCCTTGTTCGTTGTGTTGAGCGCCTCCCTAGATGGACCCAAAAATGGGAGCAAGAGCGCTCAAGTTTATCCCGAACACCCCAGCACTCGTGGCATGGGGGCTGAAGCCGACGACTTGCCATCTCTCAGATTTGATAAACGGCCGCACATAAGGTAATATTTTAAATCAACAAGCGTTGCTTAGCGCATATGAACAAAGTTTCCAGCGCACAGGATAACACATTGCGAGTCTACTCAAATATTACATCTCTGGGGCACTCACCCGCAATCTTGCGGGCACCCTTGAGACACTCTTATAGTACATTTGGGCGTCGATACTCCTTGCCCGCCGGCGCGCGTCCGTCGAAGCCTCTCGACATCCAGCCTGCCCGGTGCACCTTTTGCGGGCAAGGGCCCGACAGGCACCTTCAATCTGGCGGGCGCTTGATGACTTCCACCCAAGGGCACACATCCACCAGCCGCCGACGAGGCCAAAGTAGCTCCCAGGCATGGCCTCCTCGAGCCACGGCCGGACTATGAGGCCCTTCATGGCCTTCTCGGCTACCTTGTGGAGCTCGACCAGCTGCTTGACTAGTCACTAGGGGCACGGATGTCCGGCCTCGACATCTTGAGACCGAAGACCTTCTCCGTTGAGCTCACCTCCTCGGCCCGGTAGAATGCGGCGGCATCGGACCGCTGCTGAGGCAGATCTGCAAGCAGCTCTGGAGAGCTCGATTCGGGTAAGTAACGGGTAATTCACATCCACATGCTTGCTTTGCATGAAAAATGCCTTACCGCCGCTATTTTCTTCACGCCTCAATCTCTGGAGGGCCTTATGGGCCTCGGCCTTAGCGACTTTGGCACTCTCAAGAGCCGAGGCAAGCTCGGACTCTCGAGTCTTCGAGTCGCGCTCCAAACTCTCATGCTTTTCCATGAGAGCCTGGAGCTCTTGCCGCACCTCTGCCACCCGCGCCTCCTGCTTCTCTCGCTCTGCTCCTTCCGCGGCCGCATTGCATTTCGCCGCGGATACGGCCTCCTTCAGGGTCGCCACCTCATTCGTGGCCGCTGCAGTACACAAGTTATCCTTGTTATTTCTATTGCAACCAAAATCCTTTTCTGTAAGGTACAAATTTACTATGGTGTTACTCACCTTCTTTGGCCTCGAGCTGCTTCTTGGCAAGGCCGAGCTCGTTCTCGGACTACTCGAGGTCCTGCTTCAAAGCACCGACCTCCGCAGTCAATGCGGCAGAGGTCAGCAGCGCAGCCTGCAATCCCATATTGACATAATTTTTAGAACTCCTGCGTATATCTTTTTAGATCCTCAGTCCGGCTTTTCTTTCCGAACACCGAACCGAGCATCAGGGGCTACTGTCTATGTGGTATTACATTACATATTTTAAAAACTTCTTACCTCAAAGCCTGTTAGAAGGCTGCTGCGAGCTTCGGTCGGCCCGCTTTGGCAAGCTGAACCTTGAATCACGCACTCATGATAGTGCGGTGTTCTTCCTGATGGAAGCACCGTTGGCGCCTCCAACAAGTTGTCGGCGCCTCCGGTTGGGCGGAGGCTTCGGTGTCGCAGTCTTGCCCTTCTTATGAAGGGCCGCTGCCGGACTCGGAACCACTGCGGGTTCGGTCGGAGTCCGCACGAAGTCCGGAGGTTGCCTTGTGGCACCTCGGGCCTCCCCCTCCTGGCGGGTCCCCTCCTGGGATCCCACCTCGGCGTCCTCAGCATCACGAGAGGTGGAGGCGGTCGGAATGGAATCCAGATCCGACGGAGCCAAGGACCCGCTCGATGAAGCGGGTAGATCTTCCTCGGCAGGACTGCAGGTTGTATGCGGCATTAGAAGGACACTACGCGGCACAAGGAAAAATTATAAATCACTCAGGAATCCGGATACTTACGATCTTGCCAGGGGCTTGGCCCTTGAGGGCCACTCCTCGTCGCCGTCGTCGGCTTTGGCAGAGCAGTCCGGAGGAAGGGTCCTCCCCTTCTTGGACCCTTCGACCTCCCTCGTTGGGGAAGCCTTCCTCTTCCTCTCCCCCCTCTTGGGGAGAGTCCTCTTTCTCCTCCTCGTCTTCGGGGGAGGAGTCCGCCTCTAAGCCATCGGACGATGAGTCCGATACCACCTGGCGCCGGGAACTCCTTCGGGTTCCTGTGGCCTTCTTCTTGGCCTTCTTCTCCGGCACCACGTAAAGGGCCGGAACCAGCAGCCCCGTCAAACGGGTGTCCACTAGGTCTTCGAGAAGGGGATCCGGACAGTCTACCTGTCCGGACGTCCTCTGCCAGTCCTCTTAAAGGCATTGGGAGTTTTAAATCCCACATAGAGTCAAACTATGAAAGAAAATAAGTGTCCCATAGAGGATAACAAAGCTTACCTCGCCGGCCGGGCGCTTGGTGCTGAATCCGCGGTCTTCTGTCACGGATGCGGGGGCTTCTCCGCCCTTGAACAGCACCCTCCAGGCAGCTTTGTACATCGTGTCGAAGAGCCCGCTCAAGGTCCGGTGCTGTGCCGGATCGAACTCCCACAAATTGAAGGCCCGCTGTTGGCAGGGGAGAATCCGTGAGACGAGCATGACTGGATCACATTGACAAGCTTAAGCTTCTTGTTCACAGTGCAGGAGATAGGACTGGAGTCCTGTCAGCTCCTCTGAACTGCCCCATAGCAAGCCCTTCTCTTTCTAGGAGGTGAGCTGCATGGGGATACCAGATCTGAACTCGGGGTCCGCTGCCCATTTAGGGTCACGCGGCTCGGTGATGTAGAACCACCCCGATTGCCACCCCTTAGCGGACTCCACGAAGGCCCCACGAGGCAGTGGCGTTGGGCATTTGCCCACCATGGCGCCTCCGCACTCCACTTGGACGCCCTTCACTACCTTCGGCTTGACATTGAAGGTCTTTAGCCACAAGCCTAAGTGGGGCCGGATGCAGAGGAAGGCCTCGCACACGACGATAAACACCGAGATGTTGAGGATGAAGTTTGGCGCCAGATCGTGGAAGTCCAGGCCGTAGTAGTACATGAGCCCCCGGACGAAGGGATGAAGTGGGAAGCCCAATCCGCGGAGGAAGTGGGGAAGAATCGACCCTCTCATGGGGCTGGGGGTGGGGATGAGCTCCCCTCGTCGGGCGGCCGGTCTTGCGATGTCATTTGGAAAGGTATCCGGCGCCGGGCAGCTTCTCGATGTGCCCCTCCGTAACAGAGGAGGCCATCCACTTGCCTCCCGCTCCGGACATGGCTGGAGAAGGTTGAGACGACATGTGCGGACTTGGGCGCTGGAGCTCGAGTGCATGGAGATGGATAAGCAAAGGAGGAAGAAGGCGTAGGTAAAAAGGTGGATCCTTATCCCCTTATATGGGCGGACAAAGACTATGCGTCCCCACCGGCCTGGTAAAACTCACTTATCTCCCAAGCGCCACCATCAATGGTGCGATTGGGTTACCCACGTCCGTATTGATGGGAATCCCGGAATAAGGGGAACACGATCTCTGCTTCAACAAGACGTGCCAAGGAAACTGCTTCGCTAAACGCGCTGAGGTGGTATAATAAAAAATGATTCAAGTAAAGGCTTGGTAGTGGCGTGACGTCATGCCACAAAATACGTCAGCAGATTGAACTTGTGTACATATTATTCTCTCTACGGTGGAATGTGGAATTTATTTTGCAGAGCCGGACACTATCCTAGTGTTCACAAATCTTCTATGAATTATTCGGAGGAGGAACCCGCCTTGCAATGCCGAACAATATATGCGCCGGACTCATCGTCATTGAAGCCTAGTTCACGGGCTACTGAGGGAGTCCTGGACTAGGGGGTGTCCGGATAGCCGGACTATCATCATCGGCCGGACTCCAAGACTATGAAGATACAAGATTGAAGACTTCGTCCCGTGTCCGGATGGGACTTTCCTTGGCATGGAAGGCAAGCTTGGCGATACGGATATGTAGATCTCCTACCATTGTAACCGACTCTGTATAACCCTAGCCCTCTCCGGTGTCTATATAAACCAGAGGGTTTTAGTCCGTAGGACACACAACCATTACGACAATCATACCATAGGCTAGCTTTTAGGGTTTAGCCTCCTTGATCTCGTGGTAGATCCACTCTTGTACTACCCATATCATCAATATCAATCAAGCAGGAGTAGGGTTTTACCTCCATCGAGAGGGCCCGAACCTAGGTAAAAACATCGTGTCCCTTGTCTCCTATTACCATCCGCCTAGACGCATAGTTCGGGACCCCCTACCCGAGATCCGCCGGTTTTGACACCGACAAAGGGCTTCTGTATTTCGCGAAAAACGCCCCCCCGCGCTGACAGGTCGGACCCACCAGCTATATCTTCGCATGCAAGGAAGTGGCTCCTTATTACGCACCAAAAAATGAATACCCCCTGCTAGCTGGGACCCACCATCGTGGGTGGCTGACTTGTGGGCCTACTAAGTTGATGAGGACAGAGAGCTTTGTCAACTTAGTCAATATGAACGATTCTAGCTCCACTGACCGTACGATGTCCATCCAACGGCCATAGTGCTTCTTCAACCTCTGGTATTCTTGCTCCAGCCGCCCAAAGTAGCGCCCACCGTGTAAGCTTGCTCACGCCTCTCGTGGCGGCTGTGATGCCTGCGGAGGCCTCACCGCCCTACTACTCCCACCGCTGGCCCGGGGTATCCCTCTACTCACCCCGCACCCTTGTTATTCTGCGGCGGCAGCAACCTCACGCCCTTGACCAGACGGTGAACCCTCGTACTCCTCTCCGCGTGGGCATCCACTGCCGTGTCTTCCCTGACTCCTCGTCGTCCCCTTCCTAGGCCTCGCCGTCGTCCACCGCCTTGGTGCTCTCGGTGCGGCGTGGTCAATGTGGTCAACGAATGACTTCCATCGGAAGAGTACTGTACGTGGAGAGGCTGACAGTGGGTCCAAGGCCACAACCCAGTTTTTTTGTGATTTGCCAAGTAAGTCGCTTTGTCAGGCCTGTTGGGCTTCATTCGGCTGGCCGAGAAAATGGCCTATCAGTAATGAGAAATGGGCTGTACATTTTTAAAACACATCAAACCGGCAATTAGTTTCAAATATCTTTTTGTCATTTTGTGATTTTAAATTACATTAATTTATGCATGGAGAATTTGTTGGATTTTATATTGATATACATTTATTTTTAAAATCAGTTCGAATGTGAGTCAAAATTTCGGGATTAAAAAGCAGTCTTGGGCCTTTTGAAATATGCAAAATTTCGTATAATTTTTTAACCATGGCCACAATATGGGCTGTAATGCTAACAAAAAGAATATGGGCTACAAACAAAACCTTAAGAATTAGCAAATGGGCTGTAAATTATTAGAAATAATGGCAGATGGGTTGTATGCTGTTTTCCACATATTTGAGGCTTTCCTAAAAAAGTTGGCCTAGCGGTGATTGTTGGATGGCCATCCAACGGCCGTCGTCTTCTTCAATCTCTGCTTTTCTGCTCGGCCGCTCAAACAAGCGCCCGTGAGACTGCTGCTCCCTCCTCCCTTGACGGGCTGTCTTGCCTTGTGAGCCTCACCGCCCCACCGTACTCCCATCATTGGCCTAGCCATCCCTCTACTCACCCACACCTTTGTTATTCTCTGGCTGACGGCAGATGAACCGATAAACCCTCGTTCGATCGTACTCCCTCTGCGTGGGAAACAATTGCGGAGTCTTCCCGCCTCCGTGTCATTCCTTCCTAGGCCTCACCGTCGTCCACCGCCACGGTGCTCTCGGTAGCGGCCTGGTCAGCGTGGTCGGCGACCGACATGCATCTGAAGTGGATCAGTGCGTGGAGAGGCCGACAGCTGGGTCCACGGCCGCACGCAAGGAAATGCCTCCTTATTACGCGCAAAATAATGATTCCTCCACCTGACATCGGGGACCCACCGAAAGGGCCTCAGTATTTCGCGAAAAAAATGTTACCATCGCTGGCAGCTCAGACCCACCAGCTATATCTTCGCACGCAAGGAAGTGCCTCCTTATTACGCACAAAAAAAGAATACTCCCCCTGTTAGCTGGGACCCAGTATAGTGGCAGGCTGACGGGGACGGAGGGCTTTGTCAACTTAGTCAATATGCACGATTCTAGCTCCAGTGACCGTACGATGTCCATCCAATGGCCGTAGTGCTTCTTCAACCTTTGGTCTTCTTGCTCCAGCCGCCCAAACCAGCGTCGGTCGTGCCTCGTGCTCCTGCCTCTCGTGGCCGGCTGCGATGCGGCGGAGGCCTCGCTGCCCCCTACTACTCCCACCGCTGGCCAGGCCATCCCTCTACTCACCCACACCCCCTGTTATTCTGCGGCAACGGCAGCCTCACACCGCAGTGAACCAGTGAACCCTCGTACTCCTCTACGCGTGGGCATCCACTGCCGCGTCTTCCCAGGCTCCGCGTCGTCCTCTTCCTAGGCCTCGCCATCGTCCACCGCCTTGGTGCTCTCGGCGCGGCATGGTCAACGTGGTCAAGGAATGGCTTCCATCGGACGTGGACTGTACGTGGAGAGGCTGACAGCTGGGTCCACGGCCGCAGCAAGGAAATGCCTCCTTATTACACGCAAAATAATTATTCCTCCACCTGACAGTGGGGACCCACCGGATGGGCCACCATATTTCGTGAAAAAAACTTTTCCCCCTGACTGCTGGGACCCACCAGCTACACCTTCGCACGCAAGGAAGTGCGTCCGGGCAAAAAAAAATGATTCACCCCCTGACTGTTGGGACCCACCGGCTACATCTTCGCACGCAAGGAAGTGCCTGACAGTCGGGACCCACCTGGTTGAAGCGTACGTAGCGTTGTCATTCTGGTCGCAAACGTGTACGTACATACTGGTCGATGTAGAGGCGCGCACGTGTCGTAGTAGAGGCGAGCACGTAGCATGTACACGTACGTACATCGGCGAGGGTGCAAGATAGAAAATACGGCCACGTACGTACATACGGGCAGGGTCTCGAACGCCTACTCGCGCATACATACATGGCTGGGTCGGAACGGAGAAACAACATCATCGCCGTGTTCATGGGGAGCCAACCGGCTGGGTTGGAACAGAATGCGTGGTCGTGTTCATCGGGAGGGCTTGGACGGAACAGGCGATTGGAAACGAGGCCTGGCGTACGGCACAACAGAGGAAACGGCCTTGTGTTCAACCGGCCACATTCGAAACGGGGTCCTGTTGATCGGGAGGGGCCTGGCGTACCGCAAAACGGAGGAAACAGACCTCGTACGGTCGAAATGGGGGTCCTGTTGATCGGGAGGGGTGTGGCGTACTGCAAAACGGACGAAATGGACTTGTGTTGGAGCACTACGGTCCAAAACGGGGGGGAGGGGTGTGGCGTACCGCAAAACGGGACTCCACGGGATACTATTCATCTCCACCGTCGACCTCCTCCAGCCTCCCCGGGATCCTGTTCATCCAGCCTCCACCGCGCGCTACTCCACCGGCTACTGTTCAACCACCCCTCCACGGGCACCCCTCCACCGTCTACTGTTCATCTAGCCCTCCACACCACGGGGTCTGTTCAACCACCCTCCACGGCCACCCTCCACCGTCTCTGTTCATCCAGCCCTCCACACCACGGGTTCTGTTCATCCAGAGGCAACGCCACCGCTCCTTGTTCATCCACCCCCGCAACACTCTTTATTCATCCCGAGGCGGCATCGATCGGCTTGATTAGCAGCGATGGCGAAGAATCGCTCCATCGGGTTCGATTAACAGCCATCGATCGATCCCTCGGGTTCGATGTACGCGTAGCTTTGTAGTGCAATCGCCGGGTTGATTAGAGCCCAACGCCTCGCTTCGGCTTGATTAGAGCCAACGCCTACGCTTACGCAGCAGCGTCGTCTGAGAAAGCAGCGCATCGCTCCGCCCCGACCTCCCACCGTAATCGGCAACTCCCGAAATTTTCCTCCCCTCGCTTCTACCACGGTTTTTCCGTCATGGGCGGCCCAAAGAATGTGATGCAGCTCGTCTCCGGCCGCCGAGGATGAAAAGCCCATTTTACATCATGATTTTTGTCATAAGTAGGAGCCCACCACATCTATGATGATACCGGGTTTTGTTACAATTATCCTCATAGAAGTGTCATATATATGACAGAAAAAAATTTCGTTCGGCCCAAAATGTCACGAATGTGTCTTTTTTTGTAGTGTGAGAGATCAATGATCAATTGTTGTGTCTATGGGGTGCCCCCCTCCCCCGTATATAAAGGAGTGGAGGAGGGGGCCGGCCAAGGGGAGGAGGCGCGCCCAAGGGGGGAGTCCTACTCCCACCGGGAGTAGGACTCCTCCTTTTCCTATTTGGAGAGGGAGAGGGAAGGAAAAGGAAGGAGGGAGGAAGGAAAGGGGGGCCGGCCCCCCTCCCAATGCAGATTGGGCTTGGGGGGAGGCGGGCGCCCCCTCCCTTGCTCCTTTCCCCTCCTTTCCACTAAAGCCCATTAAGGCCCATATACCTCCCGGGGGGTTCCGATAACCTCCCCGAGCTCAGGTATTGTCCCAATCTCACCCGGAACCATTCCGGTGTCCAAATATAGTCGTCCAATATATCGATCTTTATGTCTCGACCATTTGGAGACTCCGCGTCATGTCCGTGATCACATCCGGGACTCCAAAACAACCTTCAGTACATCAAAACACATAAACTCATAATATAACTGTCATCTAACTTTAAGCATGCGGACCCTACGGGTTCGAGAACTATGTAGACATGACCGAGACTCATCTCCGGTCAATAACCAATAGCGGAACCTAGATGCTCATATTGGCTCCTACATGTTCTACGAAGATCTTTATCGGTCAAACCGCACAACAACATACGTTGTTCCCTTTGTCATCGATATGTTACTTGCCCGAGATTCGATCGTCGGTGTCTCAATACCTAGTTCAATCTCGTTACCGGCAAGTCTATTTACTCGTTACGTAATGCATCATCCCGTAACTAACTCATTAGCTACATTGCTTGCAAGGCTTATAGTGATGTGCATTACCGAGAGGGCCCAGAGATACCTCTCCGACAATCAGAGTGACAAATCCTAATCTCGAAATACGTCAACTCAACAAGTACCTTCGGAGACACCTGTAGAGCACCTTTATAATCACCTAGTTACGTTGTGATGTTTGGTAGCACACAAAGTATTCCTCCGGTAAGTGGGAGTTACATAATCTCATAGTCATAGGTACATGTATAAGTCATGAAGAAAGCAATAGCAACATGCTAAATGATCAAGTGCTAAGCTAACGGAATGGGTCAAGTCAATCACATCATTCTCCTAATGATGTGATCCCGTTAATCAAATGACAACTCATGTCTATGGTTAGGAAACTTAACCATCTTTGATTAACAAGCTAGTCAAGTAGAGGCATACTAGTGACACTATGTTTGTCTATGTATTCACACATGTATTATGTTTCCGGTTAATACAATTCTAGCATGAATAATAAACATTTATCATGAAATAAGGAAATAACAACAACTTTATTATTGCCTCTAGGGCATATTTCCTTCAGTCTCCCACTTGCACTAGAGTCAATAATCTAGTTCACATCATCATGTGATTTAACACCAATATTCATATATGTATATGATTAACACCCATAGTTTACATCGTCATGTGACCAACACCCAAAGGGTTTACTAGAGTCAATAATATAGTTCACATCGCTATGTGATTAACACCCAAAGATTACTAAGGTGTGATCATGTTTTGCTCGTGAGAGAAGTTTGGTCAGCAGATGCATCACATTGAGCCGTATGTATTTTGCAAAAATATTCTATGTACGCAATGCTCATGCAGACTACTCTATCTAATTGCTCCCACTTTCAATATGTATCCAGATTGAGACTTAGAGTCATCTTGATCAGTGTCAAAACTTGCATCGACGTAACCCTTTACGAAGAACCTCTTGTCACTTCCATAATCGAGAAACATATCCTTATTCCACTAAGGATAATTTTGACCAATGTCCAGTGATCTACTCCTAGATCACTATTGTACTCCCTTGCCAAACCAGGGCAGAGTATACAATAGGTCTGGTCCATAGCATGGCATACTTTTATAGAACCTATGATTGAGGCGTAGGGAATGACTTTCATTCTCTTTCTATTTTCTGCCGTGGTCGGGATTTGAGTCTTACTCAACTTCATACCTTTGAAACACAGGCAAGAACTCTTTCTTTGACTGTTCCATTTTGAACTACTTCAAAATCTTGTCAAGGTATGTACTCATTGAAAATCTTATCAAGCGTCTTGATCTATCTCAATAGATCTTGATGCTCAATATCTAAGTAGCTTTACTGAGGTCTTTCTTTTAAAGAACTCCTTTCAAACACTTCTTTATGCTTTCCAGAAAATTTCTACATCATTTCTGATCAACAATATGTCACTCACATATACTTATCAAAAGGCTGTAGTGCTCCCACTCACTTTATTGTAAATCTGAGGCTTCTTTGCAAGTCCGTATAAAACTATATGCTTTGATCAACTTATCAAAGCGTATATTCCAACTCCGAGATGCTTGCACCAGTCCATAGATGGATCGATGGAGCTTGCACATTTTGTTAGCACCTTTTGGATTGACAAAAACCTTCTGGTTGCATCATATACAACTCTTCTGTAAGAAAACCATTAAGGAATGCAGTTTTGACATCCATTTGCCAGATTTCATAAAATGTGGCAACTGCTAACATGATTCGGACAAACTTAAGCATCGTTACAGTTGAGAAAATCTCATTGTAGTCAACACCTTGAACTTGTCGAAAACCTTTTTGCGACAAGTCAAGCTTTGTAGATAGTAACACTACTATCAACGTCCGTCTTCCTCTTGAAGATCAATTTATTTTCTATGGCTTGCGGATCATCGGGCAAGTCCCCCAAAGTCCACACTTTGTTCTCATACATGGATCCTATCTCAGATTTCATGGCCTCCAGCCATTTCGCGGAATCTAGGCTCATCATCGCTTCCTCATAGTTCGTACATTTATCATGGTCTAGTAATGTGACTTCCAAAACAGGATTACCGTACCACTCTAGTGTGGACTGTACTCTGGAAGACCTGTGAGGTTCTGTAGTAACTTGATCTGAAGTTTCATGATCATCATCATTAGCTTCCTCACTAATTGGTGTAGGAATCAATGGAACTAATTTCTGTGATGAACTACTTTCCAATTCGGGAGAAGGTACAATTACCTTATCAAGCTCTACTTTCCTCCCACTCACTTCTTTCGAGAGAAACTCCTCTAGAAAGGATCCATCTTAGCAACGAATATCTTGCTTTCGGATCTGTGATAGAAGGTGTACCCAACAGTTTCCTTTGGGTATTCTATGAATACGCACTTCCCGGATTTGGGTTCGAGCTTATCAGGTTGAATTTTTTTCACATAAGCATCGCAGCCCCAAACTTTAAAAAACGACAACTTTGGTTTCTTGCCAAACCACAGTTCATAAGGCGTCGTCTCAACAGATTTTGATAGTGCCCTATTTAAAGTGAATGCAGCTGTCTCTAATGCATAACCCCAAAATGATAATTGTAAATCAATAAGAGACATCATAGATCGCACCATGTCTAATAAAGTGTGGTTACGATGTTCGGACACACCATTACGCTGTGGTGTTCCAGGTGGCATGAGTTTGTGAAACTATTCCACATTGTTTTAATTGAAGACCAAACTCGTAACTCATATATTCGTCTCCGCGATCAGATGGCAGGAACTTTATTTTCTTGTTACGATGATTTTCCACTTCACTCTGAAATTCTTTGAACTTTTCAAATATTTCAGACTTATGTTTCATCAAGTAGATATACTCATATCTGCTCAAATCATCTGTGAAGGTCAGAAAATAATGATACCCGCCACGAGCATCAAAACTCATTGGACCGCATACATCGGTATGTATTATTTCCAACAAGTCAGTAGGTCGTTCCATTGTTCTGAAGAACGGAGTTTTAGTCATCTTGCCCAAAAGGCACGGTTCGCAAGCATCAAATGATTCATAACCAAGTGATTCCAAAAATCCATCTTTATGGAGTTTCTTCATGCGCTTTACTCCAATATGACCCAAACGGCAGTGCCACAAATAAGTTACACTATCATTATTAACTTTTCATCTTTTGGCATCAATATTATGAATATGTGTATCACTATGATCGAGATCCAACAAACTATTTTCATTGGGTGTATGACCATTGAAGGTTTTATTCATGTAAACAGAACAACAATTATTCTCGACATTAAATGAATAACCGTATTGCAATAAACATGATCAAATCATATTCATGCTCAACGCAAACGCCAAATAACATTTATTTAGGTTTAACACTAATCCCAAAAGTATAGGGAGTGTGCGATGATGATCATATCAATCTTGGAACCACTTCCAACACACATTGTCACTTCACCCTCAACTAGTCTCTGTTTATTCTGTAACTCCTGTTTCGAGTTACTAATTTTTAGCAACCGAACAAGTATAAAATACCTAGGGGCTACTATAAACACTAGTAAGGTACACATCAATAACCTGTATATCAAATATACGCTTGTTCACTTTGCCATACTTCTTATCCACCAAATATTCAGGGCATTTCCGCTTCCAGTGACCATTTCCTTTGCAGTAGAAGCACTCAGTTTCAGGCTTTAGTCTAGCTTTGAGCTTCTTCGCGGGAGTGACAACTTGCTTGCCATTCTACTTGAAGTTCCCTTTCTTTCCCTTTGCCCTTTTCTTGAAACTAGTGGTCTTGTTAATCATCAACACTTGATGCTCTTTCTTGATTTCTACCTTCATCGATTTCATCATCATGAAAAACTCGGGAAACATTTCGTCATCCCTTGCATACTATAGTTCATCATGAAGTTCCAGTAACTTGATGATGGTGACTAGAGAACTCTGTCAATCACTATCTTATCTGGAAGATTAACTCCCACTTGATTCAAGTGATTGTAGTACCCAGACAATCTGAGCACATGCTCACTAGTTGAGCAATTCTCCTGCATCTTTTAGCTATAGAACTTGTTGGAGACTTCACATCTCTCAACTCGGGTATTTGCTTGAAATATTAACTTCAACTCCTGGAACATCTCATATGGTCCATGACGTTCAAAATGTCTTTGAAGTCCCGATTCTAAGCCATTAAGCATGGTGCACTAAAATATCAAGTAGTCATCATATTGAGCTAGCCAAACGTTCATAACGTCTGCATCTGCTCCTGCAATAGGTTTGTCACATAGCGGTGCATCAAGGACATAATTCTTTTGTGCAGCAATGAGGATAAACCTCAGATCATGGACCCAGTCCGCATCATTGCTACTATCATCTTTCAACTTAGTTTCTCTAGGAACACATATAAAACATAGGGAAGCAACAATGCGAGCTATTGATCTACAACATAATTTGCAAAATACTATCAAGACTAAGTTCATGATAAATTAAAGTTCAATTAATCATATTACTTAAGAACTCCCACTTAGATAGACATCCCTCTAATCATCTAAGTGATCACGTGATCCAAATCAACTAAACCATGTCCGATCATCACGTGAGATGGAGTAGTTTTCAATGGTGAACATCACTATGTTGATCATATCTACTATATGATTCACGCTCGACCTTTTGGTCTCCACTATTCCGAGGCCATATCTGCATATGCTAGGCTCATCAAGTTTAACCCGAGTATTTCTGCGTGTGCAAAACTGTCTTACACCTGTTGTATTTGAATGTAGAGCTTATCACACCCGATCATCACGTGGTGTCTCGGCACGAAGAACTTTCACAATAGTGCATACTCAGGGAGAACACTTATACCTTGAAATTTAGTGAGAGATCATCTTATAATGCTACTGTCAATCAAAGCAAAATAAGATGCATAAAGGATAAACATCATATGCAATCAAAATATGTGATATGATATGGCCATCATCATCTTGTGCCATTGATCTCCATCTCCAAAGCATCGTCATGATCTTCATCGACACCGTCATGACACCATGATCTCCATCATCTTGATCCATATCAATGTGTCGTCACATGGTCGTCTCACCAACTATTGCTCTAGCAACTATTGCTATCGCATAGTGATAAAGTAAAGCAATTTTTTGGCGCTTGCATCTTATGCAATAAAGAGACAACCATAAGGCTTCTGCCAGTTGCCGATAAAAACATGATCATCTCATACAACAACTTATATCTCATCACGTCTTGACCATATCACATCACAACATGCCCTGCAAAAACAAGTTAGACGTCCTCTACTTTATTGTTGCAAGTTTTACGTGGCTGCTACGGGCTGAGCAAGAACCATTCTTACCTACACATCAAAACCACAACGATATTTCGTCAAGTTAGTGCTTTTTTAACCTTCTCAAGGACCGGGCGTACACTACAAAAAAATACACTTCTGTGATGATACGTGTTTGTCATAGTAGGTCGCGTTTTTTGTCATGCATGTACATCCATGATGATTTTATGACAAAATCAAGATAGTCATACCTGTGCTGTCGTAGAAGTGTTCCATGACATTACCAAAATTATCATCACGGAAGTGTCCACTTCCATGACGATAAATCACGCGTCACAAAAGTGCTTTCGTCAAGGGTGACCGACACGTGGCATCCACCGTAACGGAACGCCGTTAAGCTATCGGGTCGGGTTTTGGATCTGATAACCCGTTAACAGCCCCGACCAATGGGGATTTTCCATGTGTAAAATCATCATTGGCTAGAGGAAACACATGTCGGCTCATCATTGGGACAGATGTCATCCACTCACTGGACAGAAGGCGCCTATGATACGTCGACACGTGGCACGGCCCAACAGTGGCCCATTCCTATGAAAAGGCCGACCCGTTTGACTTGGTCAAAAGCTGTTGGGCCGGCCCATGGAAAGCCTGTTAACGGCCTGTTAGCATATAGCCCATTTACAGCCCACTAACCCAAGGCCCGTTACGCCCTATGCGAATTAGGCCCAGTAGCGTCATCTGGGCCATCCAATATGATTCCAGCCCATTTTCACTTCGGCCCATGTATGGCCCATGGCGTCTTCGCCCATATGAGGCCCTTTGTAACTCTTGGCCCATTAGCGGCCCGTGCTAAAACTGGCCTGTAATGAACAGTGTATTACTTTACACCCATTAACGGCCCACGGTGAAACTGGCCTGTAATGAATAGTGTAACACTTTATACCCATTAACAGACTGTTATTCCGTTGGGCCGTTTCCAGCCCAAGTTAACTTTCGGCCTTCTAAGGGCCCATTTATTCTTGGGCTCATTTGCAGCATTCGGTTACTTACGGCCCGTTACTGTCATTTTCTGCTTGTGGGCCAAATTCAGCCCGTCATTACAGTCAGCCTGTTTGTGGTCCGTTATTCTGTTGGGCCATTTTCATAGCATCACCAAATACGGCCTATTAACGGCCCGTTATGGTTAGCCCATAAAACGTACGATTTCCATTATAGGCCTGTCTACGGCCCATTAAAGGCCGGTACAAGACCCATAAATGAGTCGGCGACCCATGGATCCTACGTGACGTAGAAGGCCCATGGATCCTGCGAGACGTAGAAGGCCCATGGATCCTGCGAGACGTAGAAGGCCCGTGGATCCTACGAGACATAGAAGGCCCATGGATCCGACGGCCCGTGAATGGCCATGGTCGGCGAGTTGGCCCCCGTTTGAACGATATAGCATATTCAAAGAATTACCCTACTCAATACTATCACCTCTAAAAAGCATACACTATACAACAAAGAGATCAAGGCATAGAAAGGTGGAATAATCCTACACTATAGAATAAAGAAATTACAGCCGATTATACCCACTAGGCATTATGGTTCGACATAGGTGTTAATAAAGCATACACAAACAGCAAATTACATACACTGGGCAAATACAGCTCATACATCATGGACGCGCATCAACTTAACTCCATTTGAACTATAATCTCTTCAGAAAATTGGAATGGCCAGATTCAGATAGCACAAATATCAGTCTGCAAAATCTCCAATTCCTTCATGGTTACCTCGATGTCTTGTTTCATTTTTTTGACTCCTGCATCTAATACCTGCATGTCCAGTCTCAACTTGTTGATTATACGTTGACAATCATGTACACGTTGTCTTGCCACCTCTAGTTGATGCTCGAGAACATCAGCACATTCCAATTCCAATCCATAATCATTCGGTAACGGCCATGCCGCTTCGCTCAGAGATTTTTGTGTTGATGTCACTTCATTACGCAATGTTTACGTAGGTACACATGACTAGGGCAAAATATAGTTACAACGATGAAGCGAACAAGACACTATTTTGTACTACATGGCAAAACAGGACTAACAATAATGTTACATGTCACTTTCACAAAAAATGTTACACATCATGAAGCATAAGCGGTGATATTTTAAAAATTATAAAAAGATAGTGCATGCAGCCTGCATTGAAATCCTCTTAGCTCACTAGAGGAGGATGATGTTGGGGCCCAATCGAAAACACAAACAAGTTACAAATTTAGACAGCATGTTGCGTATAAAATGCATAGCGGTTGGACATTCGTACCTCAATTATAGTCTTAGGGAGCATAATGAACAGCAGAGGGTTTCATACAAACATACTACATCAGGCAAAACTATGCAATCATTAGCGTAGTATAAACTAGATTGTGAGCCTCATGCAATAATAGTTGGTTAATAGACTTCAAAGCTTCAGGCACACTTCGGCAGAGTAATTAAATGGTAAGGCCTTTAATTATGTCAACTAATAGTGATACAAGTATCGAACATCGGGCATAATTATTTGGGCATCTCATTAAGTGAGGACAAATAAAGCAATTGAAAAGAGAAAATTAACTATGCCTGAAATAAACAAGGAATTGAACTGTTGAGTTGCATACAGTGACTTACCTTAGCAGGTTGAAGAGGCTCCGTGCAGCTCCTACTTCTCTTGCAAGGCTCTTTCCTAACATCTTGCACTTGGAAATCCTCAACCTTATCTTCATTGCACCCCCTCTGCAAGGTGACACAAACTATTTACTCGTCTCCTTGGAAGATAAATATGCATACTTTCCAGTCTGTGAACACAAAAGGATGAGATTATAACAAAACAACACCACATAATGAAACATGCCACACCTCTTGCACTTGCACAGAATGAAATGAGCATTTACTATGTCTGCACTATGTAAAAACTAGGCATACCTTCGAACTGGATCTCCAGGTACTCTTGGAGAGCCTACTATAGTGTACAGCCAAACCTTTGTGTCACCTATGAGTTAGACAAGGCCCCACTACACCAGCCCTTAGTGTTTAAATCATTGACAAGCTCTGTTAGAGTGTTAGGTCAAGAACAACAAGTAATCAAAGCAAATAGTCCTAGTATGGCTGGCTGATGCAAACAAGCAATTGAATAGATGTGTGAGCAAATCTTACATATCAAGAAAAGAAGCAAAGAAGGAGGCTTAAAGACCATCACTTGGCTGACCAGATTTAAGGGGCATTTAAACATCATGTGCAACGTATGAACTAACATAAACATTGCATATTCCAGATTCTATAATGGAATGCACATGTATTAGGTTATGCCATGTATGATGATGCCTAAATGTACAGATAGCAGGCAAGGGTGATTCATCATTGCACGCACAATTGAATTGCAGGTTAAGGGCCAGTTCGATTCCGCCTTTTCAGGGCATATTGTCAAAATAAGCCATAAAAGATGTAAAGAAGTCATTTTTGAGTTATGGGCTTGGGCTTAACTAATTTCACTTTGGAGGGGGGGGGGTGTTTTGGGTAGAACCTCACTAAAAATTGAAGGGAAGGGGAATAGTGAAATGACTCTGTTGTCTGCCTATATTACACTCAAAATGCAAGCTACGGCCTTTGTGTCACACGACCCTCAAGTAAAAACAAACACGCAAGCATTCATTGCCCTGCACGCTTGCATCTCCTCTCCCCTTTCCCTCTACCTCGATCCCCTGCCTGCAGCACTAGGGTTCCTCCAGCGAGCCGTCACCACTGGTCCCATCTGGCCTGGTCCTCGATGATGCTATGTCTAGCTAGGCTACATGGCCGGCAGGTAGGGGCAAATCTCCCTCGCTTCTCCTCCCTCTAGCGCCGCCCCTCATTCTCATGGTCTCCAGCAGCTGCTCCACTGTGGTTCGTCCAACGCACTACTCCGTGGTATTTGCACAACTACTGGTGATGCCACCTTTGCGGCGGAAGGCACCTTATTCCCCCTCCCCTCCTCCCAGGCCATGGCCTTGAGGTGCTGTTGAAGGATGAGCTCATCCAACAAGGTGAGGATCTCCTCTGATTTTTTGCCAAATTTTCATTCTGATCCACTATATGATGAATTGCTATGAGCTGCTTCTGCTGCTGCTATATGATGCATTGTTATGAGCTGCTCCTGCTGCTGCTATATGATGAATTGCTATGAGCTGCTGCTGCTGTATGATGAGTTTCTATGAGCTGCTGCTGCTGCTATATGATGAATTGCTATGAGCTGCTGCTGCTGTATGATGAGTTTCTACGAGCTGCTGCTGCTGCTGCTATATGATGAATTGCTATGAGCTGCTGCTGCTGCTATATGATGAGTTGCTACAAGCTGCTCCTGCTGCTGCTATATGATGAATTGCTATGAGCTGCTCCTCCTGCTGCTATATGATGAATTGCTATGAGCTGCTCCTGCTGCTACTATATGATGAATTGCTATGAGCTGCTACTGGTATATGATGAATTGCAGACTGTTGCTGTTGTATGATGAGTTGCTATGAGCTGCTGTTGCTGCTATATGATGCTTTCAGGTGGTGCTGCTATATGATAATAACCAGCCACTTGGACCATCGAATTTCAATAAGTAATTGTTCTTCATTTAAATGTGGGTCATGCGTTCTTCGTTTAAATTAGGCAATGGGATCTCTATGGAAAACATTGACCAAAGTAGATTGTGCCAAGTAGATGGTATCTTTGTATTTGCATTTTGAGCAAATAGTGATGGTCATTTTCCTATCATATTAATTTCTGCTTTGGGTTCAATTTGTGATGTTTGCAAGTCAAATTAATTTCCATATGGGCAGCAAAATGAAAAATATATAATGCAATCTAGACTTTCCACTGATCATACCAAAGATAAGCTGAAAACACAATGAAAAGAACTGGTTGGCTTATTACATGGAGCTTATATTCATAGGTGCTTACTTTCTTAGGATAACTCGCAATAACTGTCCCTAAGAAACTTGGCTAATAGAACTGGCATACAAATAACATGTCACGATGATTGCAATGGAGGAGTGACGTACCATAGCACACTGTATAAGCTCACTGCTGCCTCTCCTTTTTTTGCGATGTTCCATGAAATTGCCACATACATCTTGTACTTTTTCATTGTCTAACCCTATCTGCAAGTTGACACGTCTAATTTCAGACATCTCTACATGATACTACATTGCATATCCCTTGCGCATATTTAAACCACCAATTAACGATTGTGTGCGTACCATAAACTAGCCATGACTCAGTATCTTTGGACTAGCAGGCACTCTAAGGGAGCCTAATGTAGTGCCTTTGGAATTCCTACATGCCACCTATGATTTTGTGTAATGTATCGCTTTGTTCCTAAATATATGTCTTTGTAGAGATTCCAGTATGGACCACACACAAATGTATATAGATGCATTTTCGAGTGTAGATTGACTCATTTTGCTCCGTATGTAGCCTATAGTGGAATCTCTAGAAAGACTTATATTTAGGAGGTACGAGGTAGTATCATGTATGACATCTACATATCTAATTTAGTATCCAGTAGTAGAAATCATTGTCCGCACAAAGGGATTACTGGTCGAAAATACTAGCAAAGCACACTGGCAGGCACAGAACAATACAAGAGAGAGAGAGAGACGCGCTTACAAGATCATAGCAATGCCTTAGTCCAGGATCTTGGTTGGACAAGCTGTTAGATCCAGAAGAAACATCGTCCTTGTAGTTTTTGCCAGCTGCATAACAGGTAACAGTGACCGGTTAGTATATTTGAAGTATATCGGGCAGGTGATGCTGGATGGGTTTAAAGGTGACTAGTTGTAGGATATTGAAGTATGTCTAGAGGGGAGGGGGGGTGATTAGACTACTTGACCAATAAAAACTTAACCTTTTCCCAATTTTAGAGTTTGGCAGATTTTAGCTACTTTAGGACAAGTCAAGCAATCATCACACAATTCAAGCAAGCATGCAAAGAGTGTATAGGCAGCGGAAATTAAAGCATGCAACTTGCAAGAAAGTAAAGGGAAGGGTTTAGAGGATTCAAACGCAATTGGAGACACGGATGTTTTTGGCGTGGTTCCGATAGGTGGTGCTATTGTACATCCACGTTGATGGAGACTTCAACCCATGAAGGGTAACGGCTGCGCGAGTCCACGGAGGGCTCCACCGACGAAGAGTCCATGAAGAAGCAACCTTGTCTATCCCACCATGGCCATCGCCCACGAAGGACTTGCCTCACTAGCAGTAGATATTCACGAAGTAGGCGATCTCCTTGCCCTTACAAACTCCTTGGTTCAACTCCACAATCTTGTCGGAGGCTCCCAAGTGACACCTAGCCAATCTAGGAGACACCACTCTCCAAGAAGTAACAAATGGTGTGTTGATGATGAACTCTTTGCTCTTGTGCTTCAAATGATAGTCTCCACAACACTCAACTCTCTCTCATAGGTTTTGGATCTGGTGGAAAGAAGATTTGAGTGGAAAGAAACTTGGGGAAGGCTAGAGATCAAGATTCACATGGTAGGAATGGAATATCTTGGCCTCAACACATGAGTAGGTGGTTCTCTCTCAGAAATGGTAAGTTGGAAGTGTAGGTTCGTTCTGATGGCTCTCTCCACAAATGAAGAGGAGGTGGAGGGGTATATATAGCCTCCACACAAAATCTAACCGTTACACACAATTTACCAAACTCGGTGGGACCGAATGTTAAACTCGGTTGGACCGACTTATTAAACCTAGTGACCGTTAGTGATTTTCGGTGGGACCGACATGCATCTCGGTGAGACTGATTCGGTTAGGGTTAGGGCATAACGTAATCTCGGTAAGACCGATTACACAAACTCGGTGAGACCGATTTGGTAATAAGCTTTCGAGAGAGTTGGTCGAAGTAAACTCGATGGGACCGATTTGCTCTTTTGGTGAGACGAAATGTTACAAAAGGAAGCAGAGAGTTTACATTGCAATCTCGGTGGGACCGATCGCTCACTTGGTTAGACCAAAGCGTTCTGAAGGAAGCAGAGAGATTGCAACCCCATCTCGGTGAGACCGAGATCCCTATCGATAAGACCGATTTGCTTAGGGTTTGTGGCAGTGGCTATGACTTTTGGAATCGGTGGCGCCGGATAGGAAGTTTCGGTGTGACCGATTTTGGCTTTGGGTTTAGGTCATTTGTGGATGTGGGAAAGTAGTTGAGGGTTTTGGAGCATATCACTAAGCACATTGAAGCAAGAGGCTCATTAAGCAACACCTCATCCCTCCTTGATAGTATTGGCTTTTCCTATAGACTCAATGTGATCTTGGATCACTAAAGTATAAAATGAAGAGTCTTGAGCTTTTGAGCTTGAGCCAATCCTTTGTCCTTAGTATTTTGAGGGATCCACTTTCATCATCCATGCTATGCCATTCATTGAGCTTTCCTGAAATAATAGTCTTGGAATAGCATTAGCTCAATGAGCTATATGTTGTTATTAATTACCAAAACCACCTAGGGATAGTTGCACTTTCAATCTCCCTCTTTTGGTAATTGATGACAACATATAGATCAAAGCTTCGACAAACGATAATAAGATTGAATACCATCGTCGCTTTGAGAAGTATGTGATAAGCAAGAGCTCCCCCTAAATTTGTGCATGGGTTAAGATTTGCTTTGGACTGCAAATGCACAATGAATTAGGCTCATGGGTTACTCTTCCATGTCACATACATCTTGTTGGAGCGCTCCAAATAATAAACAATGAATACATGCACTCATCACCAAGCATAGTGAGTGATCACATAATATAGATAGGATAATATCAAGCATGCATAAGTGTAGCTTATGATCAAACACATGATCATCAATGTCTCACAGGCATAGTATCTCAACCAAAAGCAAACAAAGTTTGAAAACCCACCAAATAAAGCAAGACAGAATAAAAGCAACACTCTCTCTCGAAGCCTATGATCTATACATTTTTCTCCCCCTTTGGCAACAAGTTACCAAAAAGTTCATAGAAAATGCATAGTGCTAGATCGACTCTTAGGCTTGATCTTCTGGTGGTGGTGTCCTGATAGCTCCTTGGACGAAGGCTTCAGTTGAAGTAGAGGGAGCTGGAGGAGTTAGTCTTTGGAGCTGGTTGCCTTTGGGCCCGAAGGTCTTTGTGGCTGGTTTGAAGTTGTTGCTCTAGTGTCTGTCACTGGCACTGCAACTGACCTATGGGCTCTGGGCACTCTGGCAAACACATTGGTGGTTGTCTTTCCCTTCCTCTCCTACATGTCATCCTGCAGCTGCTCCACAACCGACTGAATCTCAGTTACCTTGACATCTAGATCATAGAATTTTTGTTCCATGATCTTTCTAGGCTCTCCTGGTTTTAAGTTAGGGTGGCCAACCCCTTCTCAATCCTCAGAGTTGATGCTATCAAGTAACCAAGCTGCTCTTGTTTGGTCTTCAAGAAATACTCAGATGCCTCCTCTTGAGTGGGCATCTTGGCAGCCTTCTCCTTCTTTGCCTTCTCCTTCTTCTCCTGAGCTTGGACTGATTGTGGATCATCTTCATTCATGACAACCTCATTGTCCTCAAAGTCTGGATAAATTGGAAAATGTTCCTTATCCAACTGATATTTCCCTATGCCCATCTTGGAGTTGATCAATTCTTGAATCTGAGGTGCATATACACAGCTCCTCTTCTGATCTGCTCCAGTCCTCTTGATTGTTTCAATGATCAGGCTCATGACTTTGAACTTCTGAGGTACATCAAACACATGCAACATGTTGATGGCATGCCCTCTGATCATACATACTGCAAAAGCTGACTACTGACCCTGTGAAGAGTTATAGATGAGCATCACAAAATGCAGAGATTTTTCAAAAAGAATGATTCAAAAGTTCAGTTTTAGTTTCCATAGAAAGCATTTCAGATCAACCGATTTTCAAACTCGGTGATACCGAAGCAGTTTTGGAACCTAAACTGATGATCTCGGTTGGACCGAGTTTCAGTTCGGTGGCACCGAGACTGCTAGGGTTTCATAGAATCCTCAAATCGGTCGCACCGATTAGTAATTCTCGGTCAGACCGAGAGTCACTAGTGCAATGGCATATGCCAAATCGGTGAGACCGAGTTTTTCAACTCGGTGGGTCCGAGATGGTTTCGGCGGAAACCTAACCCTAAAAATTTGAATCACATCTAATCTATGGACTATTTTGGCTGGATAGAAGAATCTCAATCGTGGCAAGAATCAATATGAAAACAATGTGCTAGGAATCAGACGTGGATAGCACAAAGATCAAGTCCGTACCCTAACTTGGCGGTGGACTTGCTACGGCGGCTGTGGCGGGACAATTAATTCCGCTGACGGCGAAGACCATGACGAGGAGGCTCTTGGCAGCGAGGAGACGATCCGAAGACCACAATGGCGAGAGCAAGCTGTTGCTTGTGAGGCGAAGGGTTTCGGAGAAATTTCAAACTTTTGCCCGTGGCTATATATAGCCCGACCCTGTTGGTGTGACCGAAAGTGGAACAACTCGGTGGCACCGAGATGCATAACTGTGTTCGATTCTGACAAATCGGTGAGACGAAAAGTTCAAATCGGTTGCACCGAGATTGAAAACTCAGATCAACTTGGTGATCTCGGTAGGACAAAATGGAAGAATCGGTCGACCGATAATCACAAAGAGGTTTTGAAGTTTAAGTCTATGACGAATCGGGGACTCAAGTGCTCCTCACACGAGTGGTTGGAATCGACTTGATCAAATTTTGTGATGTAGCATGAATAGAGTTTGAGATGAGAAAAGCATAGATAGCTAAAGAAGGTTCTTAGGCATCCTTGTCCATCCACTTGGCACAAAGAAAAGAATCCAAACAATCAAAACAACAAGTGGATGTCCTTGGACGAGTAAAATATGCACCAACATGCTCACACAATAAGATAGCAAATGAAATATGTGGCAAAGCATGCACAACCAATTCTAGCATCTATCAAACAATTGGCGATGACTAGGTCATCTATATATGAGTATATTGACTTAGGAGTCAAATGAGAACATTTGATCATAGGTCATACTCATCGTTTAAGCTCAAGTGGGGTTACCACTTTTAAATAATGCATTAATGTGTTCACACCATTAGGGTTGCTTTGACTCAATTCTTAGAGTTAAGCTCCCCCTAGATGTGAGATCCCCCCTTAGAGGGATGAACTAACCTTGGGTTTTGTCGATGATGACTTCATGTAGGTGTTGAAGATGTAGATGCTCAATGTTGATGTAGATCATTTGGAGCAGTCCTTTGGAGTGAGTTGCACTTTCAACTTACCTACATGGGTTAGTCCCACAAGGAACAAACAAGAATATCCATAGACATAGAGTGATGCACACACAAGATGATGTCCATGAATTCATTAGGTTACCTTGTCCCTTGCCTTACCAACATGTGGGTTTGTGACTCCTTGAACTAGTGCAAGATGTGGAAGTTGATTGCACTTGTTCTTGCCAAAATGATATGAGTGAAGAATGTTGGCGGAGTCACCCTCAAGAACTCTCTAGTTCTTCTTCTTGGGATCCACATCATCTTGATGGGAATCCTTGGAGTTATAGTTGTACTTGATGAAGTAGAACTTGGCGTAGTCTTGGGGACCCACTTGAGCGAGGCTTTAGGTGCTTCTTCAAATGCATCAATCTCTTCTTGAAGCTTGTCATTGCCTTTGTTCTTGTGGTCTTGTGGTGGAAGATCATCTTGAGCTTGTGTTCCCTTGAAGGAAGTAGGATCATACTTCTCTTGTTGAGGAACAAACTTCGTCTTGGGGTATTGATCTTCTTCCCACTAAACTCCATTGGCATTGAACTTTCGTTCAAAACCAACACCTTGATTCTTCCGGTGCCTTCCTTGCTTGCGTACAATTTCCTCGAATTGCTTACTCCCAGGAAGGCTCTTGTAAACACGTTTCTCTATAATTCCCTTCAATAAGCTATTTTCTTACTCAAGTGTAACTTGGCTAAGAGAATCATTAGTGGAATCAAGAGAACTACTAGAAGCAACAATATTGGATTTGACATTATTATTGTTACTACTAGAGGAAGTATCTTTCTTGTACTTGTTACTAGACTTGACTTGAGGCATGTAAGTAGATAAGAGTAAATGCTTGGCAATGTAAGAAGAACTTTTCTTGCAAAGATCATTATTGATTGCTTTTAAGAATTCATGCTCTTGCTCAAGATTGAGCTTTTCAAAGCGTAACTTCTCATGAGCCCTTAAAAGTTCTCGATGATCTTCGTAGATAGTTTCATGAGCTAACTTAAGAGAGTTTAGTTCTTTAGTTAGAAGCTCAATCTTCTCCTTATCATTTCATTCGTTTTAGCATGATTAATTGACATTTCATCATAGTATTCATCACTAGAGTTGTCAACAAGTAAATCATCATGCACAAGCAAGTCATCTTCATCACTATTGAAATCAACATACTCGGGATGTGTTACCTTTGGACCTTTGGCCATGAAGCATCTTCCAACACCTTCATTTGGTGAATCAAATATGTCGTAGGAGTTGGTTGACACAAGTGCTAGACCGGAAACACCTTCATCTTCAGTATATTCGGAGTCGGAGTGATAGCTTCTCTCGGAGTGATTGTCGGAGTCGGAGCTGGATACCCATTCACCAACATGAGCTTGATGTCTTCGTTTTGTGTAGCTCCTTGATGACTTGTCCTTCCTTTCCGAATCCTTGCTTCTCCGTGAGGGTCTTCATTCATAACGATCATCTCTACTCCTCCTCTCTCTTGGTGGTGATTCTTCTCTTTTGCTCCTTCTTCTTGGAGAATCTTGTCTTCTTTTGTAGGGTTTCGTACACTCATTGGAGTAGTGTCCGGGTCTCCCACAATTGTAGCAATTTCGCTCTCGGCTAGAAGATCTCTTGTCATTGTAAGACCTTGATTTGGAGCTTCTTTCTTTGCTTCTACTCTTGTAGAATTTGTTGAAGTTCTTCACCATTAAGCTCAATTCTTCATTGAATCTTTGTTTCTCACTTGATTATGTGGGGGCTTCACTTGAGGCTTTGTAAGCACCACTTGACTTGTTGTGAAGTTCCTCCTTATCCTTGAGTGACATCTCATGAGCAACAATTCTTCCAATGACTTCCGTTGGCTTGAGATCTTTGTAGTTTGGCATCATTTGAATCAATGTGCACACGGTATCATACTTTCCTTCCAATGCTCTTAGAATCTTCTTGATGATGAATTTGTCGGTCATCTCTTCACTCCCTAAGCCGGCAATCTCATTTGTGATAAGAGCAAGCCTAGAGTACATTTCAGCGACACCTTCACCATCCTTCATTTTGAACTTGTCAAGCTGCTTTGGAGCACATCCAACTTGGATTCCTTGACGGACTCGGTACCTTCATGCATATCAATCAAAGTATCCCAAATTTCCTTTGCATTCTCAAGACGGCTGATTTTGTTGAATTCTTCGGGGCACAGTCCGTTGAAGATGATATCACAAGCTTGAGCGCTGTATTGCAACATCTTCAATTCTTCCGCATTAGCTTCACGGTTCGGTTCTCTCCCATCGAAAAATTCACCTTGCAAGCCAATACAAATAATTGCCCAAACGGCGGGGTTATGTCCAAGAATATGCATTTTCATCTTATGCTTACAACTAGCAAAATTAGTACCATCAAAGTAAGGACCTCTACGGTGATAATTTCCCTTGCTAGAAGCCATACTCTCCTAGGCTGTGAAACCAAGGCTATGACCACCAAAAGCTATGGAAATCAAAGCAAATGAAGACCAAAGCTCTGATACCACTTGTAGGACCTTGAAGTATGTCTAGAGGGGGGGTGATTAGACTACTTGACCAATAAAACTTAACCTTTTCCCAATTTTAGAGTTTGGCAGATTTTAGCTACTTTAGGACAAGTCAAGCAATCATCACACAATTCAAGCAAGCATGCAAAGAGTGTATAGGCAGCGGAAATTAAAGCATGCAACTTGCAAGAAAGTAAAGGGAAGGGTTTGGAGGATTCAAACGCAATTGGAGACACGGATGTTTTTGGCGTGGTTCCGATAGGTGGTGCTATCGTACATCCACGTTGATGGAGACTTCAACCCAAGAAGGGTAACGGCTGCGCGAGTCCACGGAGGGCTCCACCAACGAAGGGTCCACGAAGAAGCAACATTGTCTATCCCACCATGGCCGTCGCCCACGAAGGACTTGCCTCACTAGCGGTAGATCTTCACGAAGTAGGCGATCTCCTTGCCCTTACAAACTCCTTGGTTCAACTCCACAATCTTGTCGGAGGCTCCCAAGTGACACCTAGCCAATCTAGGAGACACCACTCTCCAAGAAGTAACAAATGGTGCGTTGATGATGAACTCCTTGCTCTTGTGCTTCAAATGATAGTCTCCCCAACACTCAACTCTCTCTAATAGGTTTTGGATCTGGTGGAAAGAAGATTTGAGTGGAAAGCAACTTGGGGAAGGCTAGAGATCAAGATTCATATGGTAGGAATGGAATATCTTGGCCTCAACACACGAGTAGGTGGTTCTCTCTCAGAAATGGTAAGTTGGAAGTGTAGGTTCGTTCTGATGGCTCTCTCCACGAATGAAGAGGAGGTGGAGGGGTATATATAGCCTCCACACAAAATCTAACCGTTACACACAATTTTCAAAACTCGGTGGGACCGAATTGTTAAACTCGGTTGGACCGATTTAGTAAACCTAGTGACCATTAGTGATTTTTGGTGGGACTGACATGCATCTCGGTGAGACCGATTTGGTTAGGGTTAGGGCATAACGTAATCTCGGTAAGACCGATTACACAAACTCGGTGAGACCGATTTGGTAATAATCTTTCCAGAGAGTTGGTCGGAGTAAACTTCGGTGGGACCGATTTGCTCTTTTGGTGAGACGAAATGTTACAAAAGGAAGCAGAGAGTTTACATTGCAATCTCGGTGGGACCGATCGCTCACTTGGTTAGACCGAAGCGTTCTGAAGGGAAACAGAGAGATTGCAATCCCATCTCGGTGAGACCGAGATCCCTATCGGTAAGACCAATTTGCTTAGGGTTTGTGGCAGTGGCTATGACTTTTGGAATCGGTGGCGCCGGATAGGAAGTTTCGGTGTGACCAATTTTGGCTTTGGATTTAGGACATTTGTGGATGTGGGAAAGTAGTTGAGGGTTTTGGAGCATATCACTAAGCACATTGAAGCAAGAGGCTCATTAAGCAACACCTCATCCCTCCTTGATAGTATTGGCTTTTCCTATAGACTCAATGTGATCTTGGATCACTAAAATACAAAATGAAGAGTCTTGAGCCTTTGAGCTTGAGCCAATCCTTTGTCCTTAGTATTTTGAGGGATCCACTTTCATCATCCATGCCATGCCATTCATTGAGCTTTCCTGAAATAATAGTCTTGGAATAGCATTAGCTCAATGAGCTATATGTTGTTATTAATTACCAAAACCACCTAGGGATAGTTGCACTTTCACTAGTACCTAGGCCATGGCGGGTGCTTGGCATCTCTCCAGACGGTGGGAGTTAGGTTAGAAACATCGAGGGTGATGACGTTGCGATGGCTGTCGGGGTCCGGTAAGGAGATCTAGAACCGTCGAGTAGGGTGTTTGTGGAGCGGTTCCGGTAGGGTGGACTACGGTGTGGGCGAAGCGGATCTGTGGCCATGGACGAGGGCGTAGGTGAAGTTGCTCCGGTGGTTGGGTTAAGGATGGTGTCGACGACGCGGATCTGCGGCCGTGGACGGGGCGTCAGAAGCTACTTTGGTGGTTGGGTTAAGGATGGTGTCGATGATGCCGATCTACGGCCGTGGACGGGGCGTCAGAAGCTGCTCTGGTGGTTGGGTTAAGGGTGGTGTCGACGATGCGGATCTGCGGTCGTGGACGAGGCGTCAGAAGCTGCTCTGGTAGGTTGGATAAGGGTGCGAGGAAGCGGATCTGAGGCCGTGGACTTGTGAGTTGGCAAAGCGGCCCCAGTAGGGTTGAGAATGGTATAGGCGAAGCTACTCTGGTAGCGTTGACGATTGAGGGAGTCCTGGACTAGGGGGTGTCCGGACAGCCGGACTATCATTATCCGCCGGACTCCAAGACTATGAAGATACAAGATTGAAGACTCCGTCCCGTGTCCGGATGGGACTTTCCTTGGCGTGGAAGGCAAGCTTGGCAATACAGATATGTAGATATCCTACCATTGTAACCGACTCTGTGTAACCCTAGCCTCCTCCGATGTCTATATAAACCGGAGGGCTTTAGTCCGTAGGACAACATACATTACAGCAATCATACCATAGGCTAGCTTCTAGGGTTTAGCCTCCTTGATCTCGTGGTGGATCCACTCTTGTAATACCCATATCATCAATATTAATCAAGCAGGACGTAGGGTTTTACCTCCATCGAGAGGGCCCGAACCTGGGTAAAAACATCGTGTCCCTTGTCTCTTGTTACCATCCGCCTAGATGCACAGTTCGGGAACCCCTACCCGAGATCCGCCGGTTTTGACACCGACATTGGTGCTTTCATTGAGAGTTCCTCTGTGTCATCACTGATAGGCTTGATGGCATCTTCAACCAACCACGCTGTCCAGGGTGAGACTTTTCTCCGCGGACAGATCTTCGTATCCGGCGGCTTCACCCTGCGGGCCAATTCGCTTGGCCGTCTAGAGCAGATCGAAAGCTACGCCCCAGGCCGTCAGGTCAGATTCGGAAGCTTAAACTTCACGGCCGATGTCCGCGGAGACTTGATCTTCGACGAACTCGAGCCACAGCCAAAATCGCCCGCCTTTGTGACGACGGGCATGATCTAGCTCATCACGAGCAGTGCCTTGGTGGCGCTGCGGATCCGCTTGACCATTAACACGGAGCCGATCGCCCGGATCGAGGGCGGTGGATGAAGCGCTGCCCAGGGGCTTCAACATCCACGACGATGGAGCCGAACACTAATCTTGTCCCCTACGAAACTCGTGATTACGAGGCGCCGGACTCCTCGCCGGACTTCGAACCTCCCGCGCCCCTACCAATCGATCCGGATTGGGCGCCGGTTATGGAATTCACCGCCGCGGACATCTTTCAATATGTAGGATCGAAAGTATGTCTAGAGGGGGGGGTGATTAGACTACTTGACAATATAAAAATTCAGCCTTTTGACAAAGACAAGTTTTTGGCAGATTCACAATGATGATCAAGTCAAGTATCACCCTACACATGCAATTCTAGAGTATAGGCAGCGGAAAGTAAATTGCACATGTAGTAAAGAGAAGTGGAGAAGAGCAAAGCGCAATTTTGGAGACGCGGTGATTTTTCTCGTGGTTCCGATAGGTGGTGCTATCGTCATTCCACGTTGATGGAGACTTCAACCCACGGAGGGTAGCGGGCTGCGAGAGTCCACGGAGGGCTCCACCCACGAAGGGTCCACGAAGAAGCAACCTTGTCTATGCCATCATGGCATCGCCCATGGAGGGCTAGCCTTACTCGGGTAGATCTTCACGAAGTAGGCGATCTCCTTGCCCTTACAAACTTCTTGGTTCAACTCCACATCTCGACGGAGGCTCCCAAGCGACACCTAACCAATCTAGGAGGCACCACCCTCCAAAAGGTAATAGATGGTGTTGATGATGATGAACTCCTTGCTCTTGTGCTTCAAATGATAATCTCCCCAACACTCAACTCTCCTCACTGATTTGGCTGTGGTGGAAGAAAGGATTGAGTGGAAAGCAACTTGGGAAGGCTAGAGATCAAGCTTCATATGGTGGGAGTGGAGCAACTTGATCTCAACACAAGGGTAGGTAGTTCTCTTCTCGAAATGTAAGGTAGGAGTGGTAGTTCTTTCGATGGCTCTCTCCACGAATGAAGAGGGGTGGAGGGGTATTTATAGCCTCCACACAAAATCCAACCGTTACACACATTTGACCAATCTCGGTGGGACCGAAGTTGACAACTCGGTGAGACCGAAAGTTCAAATCATGTGAACGTTGGGATTTTCGGTGGGACCGAAAATACAATCTCGATTAGTCCGATTAGTGTAAAGACAAGAGCTTGCCAATCTCGGTGGGACCGACTTCATCATCTCGGTGACACCGATTTGATGACGAAGGATTCTGAAGCTTGGCAACTCAAGTTTGGTGAGACCGAGTTGTAATCGGAAAATCCGAAATTTCTAGGGTTTGGCTTTGTGGCTGAGGTGGTTCATCTCGGTGTGGTGAGTTTAGGAAATCGGTGGGACCGAGATTACTTATGAGTGTATATGGCGGTGAGAGTTGGCGATAGTTTAGGAGATGTGTCACTAAGCACTTTGAGCAACGGATCATCATCATAACCTCATCCCTTTTAATAGTATTGGCTTTCCTATGGACTCAATGTGATCTTGGATCACTAAACCAAAAATGGAGTCTTGAGCTTTTGCCAATGCTTGCCTTAGCATTTTGAGGGTCCACTTCTTGGGTCCTTGCCATACCCATATCACTGAACTTTCTGAAATGATTCTCAAGAAACTATTAGTTCAATGATATATATGTTGTTATTAATTACCAAAACCACCCGGGGATTAGCTGCACTTTCACAATACTCGCCCTTTGGCGATATCCTGAATTCACTAAAGCATCTCTCGCTATCAGGAGAGTCCTGGCCGGACTATGGCCAGGATGGTTGGGGTACGGACGACGAAGAAATTCAGAGCCCACCCACCACCCACTTTGTAGCCACTGTCGATGATCTAACCGACATGCTAGACAACGACTCCGAAGACATCGACGGAATGGACGATGATGCCGGAGACGAACAAAAAACAGAGAATATAAAGCATGGGAGGACCACCTCGTCGCATGACATATATATGGTGGACACCCCAAAGGAGAGCGATAACGAGGACAAACGGGCTGCGGCAGAAGATGACCCCGCCGATAAACGACCAAAACGGCGGCGCAGACGTCGCCCTAAATCCCACCTCGGCGACAACAACGCTCCCAAGGAGCCCTTAATCTGGTAGGGCTCACAAGTGGACGACGAACATGCAAATAAGCAACCGTCCGAACATGACGAGTCAGATAATCAGTCCAGGCCCGGTGAAAATAACAGTCCGGACGACCTCATGCCGGACACGCCGCCGGAGAGCAATAACCTTCGGAAAAGACTCGTCAGTACTGCAAGAAGCCTGAAGAAGGAAAAAACGGAGGCTCAAAACAGCGGAAGACACACTCAGAATGAGATGGAGCAAAGTGCTCAAAACCGCAGATAAGTACGGCAATGGCCACCAATCAAAGAGCTACCCGAAGCGCAAGCTGCTACCAGAATTCGACGAGGAGGCCATAGAGCCCCCACCGTCCAAAAATAAGGGGACCGCCTGGTTGGATAGACGGCCAGATGACAGGCCAAATTATGACAGCGGCGCCACACATAAATCCACCAATGAACTTGGAAGGATAGATGGCACGGCCAGGTCCATTTACGGGCCAAAGGAGGAGGCCCCAAGAAGCAAGGCAACACGTCAAGTGTCCGATGATAGCGGCACACACAAATACAGGGGCGCCGCACACCCACTATGTTTCACCGATGAGGTCTTGGACCATGAATTCCCAGCAGGATTTAAACCCATCAACATAGAGGCCTACGATGGAACAATAGACCACAGAGTGCGGATAGAAGATTATATACTACATATACATATGGCGGAGGAGGCGATCTCCACGCCATAAAATACCTACCCTCAAGCTCAAAGGGCCAGCCCGTCATTGGCTTAAAAGCCTCCCGAGAAAACTTGTTGGAAGTTGGGAAGAGCTCGAGGGCGCATTTAGAGCAAATTTTCAAGGGACTTATGTCCGTCCTCCGGATGAGATGATCTAAGTCATATAACTCAACAGCCGGAGAGTCAAGACGGAAGTGCGAACAGGTTCCTTACAAAAAAAAACCAAATAGTCATTGTCCGGACGCGAAGCCTTAGCAGCTTTCAAACACAATGTCCGAGGCGAATGGCTCGCTTGAGCACCTCGGTCAAGAGAAACCGAGGACAATGTCCGCACTAAAAGCCTCATGACCCGCTTACATGCGGGCGAGGATAACTAGTTAGCAAGATGCAGCACCAGCGACCCAAGTACATCCGAGATAAGAGATGGAAGCGGAAAATCACGGTGCGAAAAAAGCAGCGCCGGAATAAAGAGAAAAGCCCAAAGAGTGCGGCGATCGGCGCCGGATTCAAAAGCTCATGACCCAATAATAAAACACAGACCTCTTAAGGATGAGCGGTAATGGTGTCCAACAAACAAGATTTTGGGTCGGATATGTCAAATCCACAGTACCCGGAAGGCTCGCAAATCACACCCACGAGGATTGTTGGGTTTTAAGCAGTGGCCGACTAAATGCCGAACACAAGGGGCTCGACGCGTCAGCGAAGAAGATAAACCCACCAGTGAGCACGGAAAACAAAAGGCTTTCCCACAAGGGGTCAAAGCGATAAACTCACTTCACGTGATAATATGGAAAAATAGTGCGGCACTTTCTAAAAGAGCTTGAGCGGTCCAACCCAATGAGACCGTAGAGATTGGATATCAAAACCAATCACTTTCGACCACAGATTATTCGAAGCGTTCAAATGCGGGGCGGACTCTCGATATTGAATCCCATAATAGGCGGATTACAATTTACTAACGTCCTAATGGGCGGAGGCGATGACTTAAACCTGCTATATTCAAACACAATCCGTAGGATGAGGATGAACCCTACCAAAATCCGACACAGCCGCACTTCCTTCAAAGGAGGCGCTTGAGCCCTTACACCAAGTGCACGGCTCTATATTACTAGAAGTCGTGTTGGATTGCGAACAATTTTCGACGCGAAAAATTAATTTTTCACATCGTCCCATTTAAAAGTGAATATCAAGCACTCTTGGGACGAAGGCTTTTGTCGCTTCAACGCCATACCGCACACGCGTCTCTAACACTCAAGATGCCGGTCCGCGTGGCACCATTTGATCGAGGGTCACTTAAAGACCCGGACTCGGATAAACGAATCCGGCCTCGGCGGGCTAGGGGCTCCCTAGCCGCATACCCCTCCACTGAGGGCTGCGGCGCTAAACAACCGCGGGTTCATACAAACCCTGCTTTAATTATTTATATTTTTTATTTTACACATATTTTTCGCATGCAATTGTTTCTAAAACTAAACGTTCCTCTCTTTCTCTGAGATGAACAACGTGCATACCCGTCGAGGATAACGGCGCAGCAGAGACACGGTAGCAGAGGCGTGCAAGAGGGACCCGTTGTGAGGATTCTTTTGATTAAGACCTGCGTAAACCTTTTTTCTGTCTCTTGTTGTTATTCTCCTTGGTTTCTTCCTATAGCCAAAGCGAGCTGGCGCTTTGGCATCGGCGCGTCGAAGACCATGCCCGCACGGACACTAGGGCTTAGGGCATCATTCGCCCATTATTATAAAGACCGAACACCTTAGGGAGTGTTGGCGTCTCGAGTTAGGCATTATATGCATCAGCTCGAATCATGTCTTTGGTCAAATGTTGGGTTTGCCCGGCTCTCGTGTTTTGCTGCCTTACGTTCCGTATCACCGGCTAACGTGGCACCGGAGAACTCTGCGATTGTGCCCCAGTTAATTTGGCGAGCACCTCGATGAAAGAAAGCCAAAACTATTGTCATGATCTGGCGAGGCGGTCAACCACTCGATCGACCACCGGAATGTTTAGAATTCCCGCTTTGACGAAGGACCATTTCGGTCAGGCACATACGCACCCGAATTCGGAGATGTGCGGTGCCACCGAGGCTATATAATAGCCCCACCCTCGAGCTCCACCGCTAAGTGAAAGTGATAAAGCATTATAGTCCGGATTGCCTAGTTTGCTACGCTACCACCTCCTTAAACAGGACCGAGGCGCCGGATTAAGTGTGAAAAGCGCTATTTTTGCTAACACCCGCACCAATGTGCGTGCTGAAGCCAAGACGCAATCTTTCAAGTTATACAAATGTATCGTAAGCGGCCGACAGAGAAGTTTTACTACTTGGGGCGCACAAGTATAAAAAGCGGTTGTAACATAATCATCGATTTACAAGCTAATACATTTATTTGAGCGTGATATTTTTTGAACCTGCGACTCTATTACACGAGTGCCACGCATAACTTCCTCAGTAGTGCTCGGCGAGGCAGTTTTCATCAAACCCTGGCGGCGGTGGTGGCATCCATCTCCGGACAATGTGCCTTCACACGGGCAAGAGCCATCCGCGCGCCCTCGATGCAGGCCGACCGCTTCATGTCCTTTATATGCGGCACCGCCCAAGGAATTGCTGCGATGGCGAAGTAGCTCGTCGCCTTGGACCTCTCTGGCCAGACATGGGCCACGATGTCAGTCATGGCAAGTCCGGACAATCTATTTAGCTCGGCCCATTCGGCCAACCGGTCTGTCAACGGAAGTGAGCGATCCGGACTGTGGAATTGAGACCAATATAGCTCTTCCGTCTCGTGATCCCGCTAGCTCTGGAAGTGCTTAACGGCATCGGCCGCACTTGCAGCTAAGTCCATATACGGATCCTCCGGACTCCACAGCCGCTCAAATTGAGCATATTTTCCATCCATAAACCGGCGACGCAGCAGAAAAGGCTTGCCAACCACGATCTCTCCGGCTTGGCGCAGCTCCTCCTTCATAGCCCGCATTGCAGAACGGGCATCCTTGGCTTCGGCGGTGGCCTTCGTCAGGTCTTCCCGCTCCGATAAGCGCTCCTTTTCAAGAGCCTCATTGCGGTCGGCAGCATCCTTTACTTTCATGGCCAATTCGGCCACCTCCGCCCTGCTTAGGTAGTGCTCAGCCTTCTCGGCTTTCAACTCTTCGGCCGCCTTCGAGGCAGCCGCGTCAGTCCTTCGGGCTTGCTCCTTAGCTCGAGCAAGTTCGGCCCGAAGGCTCTCCACAGCAGCAGCACCGTCTGTACAAACATCATATAATTTATCAGAGGAGGGCATCGACCCCCTTAAATAAAGCGACTGCGAAGAATTCATTTACCTTGCGACTCGTCAAGTCGCCGGTTGACAAGTGTGATGTCCGCATCCGCCATGTCAAGTTGCCGACTTAATTCGGCAAACTCATTAGTCCGGCTGGCCCTCGGACTATCCGCCACCTGCATAGGGACGGCGGTATTCATTACTTGAGATTTCGATCCTCGGCACGCTGTCGTTTCCGACAACCTACCGAGTCCCAGGGGCTACTATCTATACAGGGCGCATTTTTATGTGCAAAACTGTTAAAGGACAAAAGGATGCATCATTCTTGCATACCTCAAATCCCGCCAGCAAACTCATGGCGGCATTACGCAATCCGCTCTCGGCGGATGATATCCTTCCAACCACCATACGCATCAACGCACGATGATCTTCTGAAATGGACGCCCTCTCAAGCAGATTCTTTAGTTCTCCCGGCCAGATATTAGCGGGTGCCGAACTCTCTGGCCCCTCCGGACTCGGGGATACCCTCCGTGACGATACTTCAGGCTCGCCCGCCTTATCTGACGGCGCTGCAGACGGAGGCGTGTCGCTCTCCATCATCTCCGGAAGAAGGTCTCCCGAAGACGAACTCATCTGAGAAGGCTGCAGATCCGAACTGCAATATAAATATTTCGGTCATAGAAGCACAAATGAAGGTATTTCCTTACTAATTAACTCCCTCTTTCGTACTCACGGCTCGCTGGAGGGCCGATCCTTTGGCGATGATTGTGCGTCCGGATTCTCTCCGGACGCCGGACCCCCCGGTGAAGATTTCTTCCCACGCTTAGGGGCTTTGGCCTCCGGTTCTTCGGAGGTGGTCCTCTTCTCCACCTGAAGGGAGGGGTTCTTGGTTCCCCCTCTTGATCGCCTTTGGGTGAAATATTAGCTCCTCTATTTTCCCTTCGCCCCTTTATACGTGGCGCGACCTCCAACATTCTGACCAGCATGGGCTCCAGTGTGGTCTCTGGGAGGGGGGCCGGACACCTTATCAGCCTTGATCGCGCCACCCATTCCTGTAAAGAACAAGGGTTCAGGAGGCGAACTCTAGAAAGGCACATAAACAGAATGCCCAGACTCTGAGCTATTTACCTGAGTATCCGGGCGATTGCGGCTTAGGCCTGCATCCTCGGCTAAATCCGAACACGCCACCTGCGGTTCAAAGAACAACTTGTACATCTCCACGGGTGTCGCACCCATGAAGTGTTGGAGAATCTGAGGTCCCTCTGGGTTGAACTCCCATAGAAGGAGAGGACGGCGTTTGCACGGCAGAAGATGCCTGATTAGCATAACCTGCATCACCTTGATCAGGTCGATCTCCCTCGCTTGGAGATCTCGAATCCGGCCCTGCAGTGAGGGCACGTCTTCGGATGGCCCCCAATTGAGCCCTTGGTTGACCCACGACGTTAGCTGGCGTGGAGGTCCCGGGCGGAATGAAGGCGGCGGCTTTTGCCTGCTGCCCTTCGGAGCGGTGATATAGAACCACTCCTGCTGCCATAGTCCGAGTTCCTCTTGGAAGGAACCTTCGGGACACGGAGCATCGGCCTTTTTGCTTATGGCCGCCCCGCCGCACTCCGCTTAACGCCCCCCGATCATCTTCGGCTCCACCTTGAAGGTCTTCAGCCACAGGCCAAAGTGGGGAGTGACGTGGAGGAAGGCTTCACAGACGATAATGAATGCGGAGATGTGGAGGATGGACTCCGGAGCCAAGTCGTGGAAATCCAGCCCATAGTAGAACAGGAGCCCTCTCACGAAGGGGTCCATCGGGAAGCCTAGACCCCGACGGAGGTGGGATACGAAGACGACGTATTCACCGGGCTCGAGGGCGGGTACGGCCTGCCCTTGGGCAGGCAACCTGTGCGAAACCTCGTAGGCCAGGTACTTGGCCTCACGCAACTTCAATATGTCCTCCTCTGTGATGGAGGAGGGCATCCACCGGCCCTGGAGGTCAGAGCCGGACATGGTTGAGGATCCGAAGCGCTCGAATCTGAGGCTCTGGGTGTTGGAACTGGGAGCGGAGAAGAGATTCGATGCGAGATTGAAGAACAAGGACGAGCCTTGGTCCTCTTATAAAGGGGACGAAATACCAAGGGCCGTCTCCGTGACCATTTGGGATTCACCTTTGATAGAGGAGGCGTGGCGACGGGAACGGTTGGGTTACCCACGCACGTATTGATGAGAATCCCGGAATAAGGGGAACATGATCTCTGCTTCGACAAGACGTGCCAAGGAAACCGCTTTGCTAAACGTGCTAAGGTGGTATAGTAAAAAATGATTCAAACAAAGGCTTGGTAGCGGTGTGATGTCACGCCGCATAATACGTCAGCAGATTGAACTAAGTGTACATTTTATTCTCTCTACGGTGGAATGTGGAATTTATTTTGCAGAGCCGGACACTATCCTGGTGTTCATGATCTTCTCTGGATTATTCAAGGGAGGAACCCGCCTTGCAATGCCGAACATTATGCGCGCCGGACTTATCGTCATTGAAGCCTAGTTAGGGGCTATTGAGGAGTCTGGACTAGGGGGGTGTCGGACAGCCGGACTATCATTATCCGCCGAGACTCCAAGACTACGAAGATACAAGATTGAAGACTCCGTCCCGTGCGGATGGGACTTTCCTTGGCGTGGAAGGCAAGCTTGGCAATACGGATATGTAGATCTCCTACCATTGTAACCGACTACTGTGTAACCCTAGCCTCCTCCGGTCTCTTTATAAACCGGAGGGCTTTAGTCCGTAGGACAACATACATTACAACAATCATACCATAGGCTAGCTTCTAGGGTTTAGCCTCCTTGATCTCGTGGTAGATCCACTCTTGTAATACCCATATCATCAATATTAATCAAGCGGGGCGTAGGGTTTTACCTCCATCGAGAGGGCCCGAACCTGGGTAAAAACATCGTGTCCCTCGTCTCTTGTTACCATCCGCCTAGATGCACAGTTCGGGACCCCCTACCCGAGATCCGCCGGTTTTGACACCGACAACGATGGTGTTGGCAAAGCGGCTCCGGTAGGGTTGAGGAAGGTGTCAGCGAAGCGGCTCCAGTAGGGTTGAGGAAGGTGTCGGCGAAGAGGATCAGAGGCCGTCGACGGGGGCGTCGGTGGGGTGGCTCCGGGGGTGTGGATGAAGCGTCTCCGGTGGGGAGTACGAATGAGCCACTGCAGCTGCGCGGCGGTTGACAAGAGTACCGGCGAAGCAGATCCGGCGCCGTGGACAAGGCCGACACTGAATGGGCTGTGGTACAGTGGTGGATGAGCAGTCTACTTGTTTCTAGGGGAGGTGGGAGGGGTAGATGCGGCCGCAGAAGCAGATCCGGCGAGGTGGACGCCGCTGGTAGTGAATGGGCTATGGTACGCCGGTGGATGAGCAGTCTAGGGTTTCGAGAGGGGAGGGGAGAAAGGGCGATGAAGTACAGACGGCGTGATGTAAGATGCTCTGGTGCTATGGAGTTAGTCGTTTTTGCGGGAGGGGGAGAGGACATGGGGGTGCCGTGTAGTGGGGGGAACCGGAAGTTACCAAAGCACCCCCGACCTATCATGTAGATGAGGGCGGTATTGTAATTGTTGGTCTCCGTGCACCAAGGTGTAGGATCGGAAGTATGTCTAGAGGGGGGGTGATTAGACTACTTGACAACTTAAAAGTTTAGCCTTTTGATTAGGGCAAGTTTTTAGCAAGTTCACAATGATGACCAAGTCAAGTATCACCCTACACATGCAATTCTAGAGTTATGGCAGCGGAAAGTAAATTGCACATGTAGTAAATAAGAGGTGGAGAAGAGCAAACGCAATTTGGAGACACGGAGATTTTTCTCGTGGTTCCGATAGGTGGTGCTATCGTCAATCCACGTTGATGGAGACTTCAACCCACGGAGGGTAACGGCTGCGAGAGTCCACGGAGGGCTCCACCCACAAAGGGTCCACGAAGAAGCAACCTTGTCTATGCCATCATGGCCTACGTCCACGGAGGACTAGCCTTACTCGGGGTAGATCTTCACGAAGTAGGCGATCTCCTTGCCCTTACAAACTTCTTGGTTCAACTCCACATCTTAGCGGAGGCTCCCAAGCGACACCTAACCAATCTAGGAGGTCACCACCCTCCAAAAGGTAATAGATGGTGTTGGTGATGATGAACTCCTTGCTCTTGTGCTTCAAATGATAATCTCCCCAACACTCAACTCTCCTCACTGATTTGGCTGTGGTGGAAGAAAGGATTGAGTGGAAAGCAACTTGGGAAGGCTAGAAATCAAGTTTCATATGGTGGGAGTGGAGCAACTTGATCTCAACACAAGGGTAGGTAGTTTTCTTCTCAGAAATGTAAGGTAGGAGTGGTAGTTCTTTCTGATGGCTCTCTCCACAAATGAAGAGGAGGTGGAGGGTATTTATAGCCTCCACACAAAATCCAACCGTTACACACATTTGACCAATCTCGGTCGGACCGAAGTTGACAACTCGGTGAGACCGAAAGTTCAAATCTTGTGAGCGTTGGGATTTTCGTGGGACCGAAAATACAATCTCGGTTAGTCCGATTCTTCCAAAGTCTAGGGTTTGCCAATCTCGGTGGGACCGACTTTCTCATCTCGGTGACACCGATTTGAGTCTGAAGGTTCTGAAGCTTGGCAACACCAATTTCGGTATGACCGAGTTTGGAATCGGAAAATCCGAAATTCTTAGGGTTTGGTATATGGCTGAGGTGGTTCATCTCGGTGTGGTGAGTTTATGGAATCGGTGGGACCGAGATTACTTATGGGTTTATGTTGGAATGAAAGATTGCTGATAGTTTGAGAGATAAATCACTAAGCACTTTGAGCAACCAGATCATCATCATAACCTCATCCCTTTTAATAGTATTGGCTTTCCTATGGACTCAATGTGATCTTGGATCACTAAACCAAAAATAGAGTCTTGAGCTTTTGCCAATGTTTTCCTTAGCATTTTGAGGGTCCACATCATCGGTCATTGCCATACCCATATCCTTGAACTTTCGAAATATTCTCAAGAAATAATTAGTTCAATGATATATATGTTGTTATTAATTACCAAAACCACCCGGGGATTAGTTGCACTTTCAATCTCCCCCTTTTTGGTAATTGATGACAACATATAGATCAAAGCTTCGACAAATGATATAATCAATGAATAACATCGTCGCTTTGAGAAGTATGTGATAAGCAAGAGCTCCCCTAAATTTGTGCATTATTTAAGATTTGCGTTTGAATGCAAATGCACAATCGATTAGGATCATGGGTTACTCTTCCATGTCACATACATCTTGGTGGAGCGCACAAAATGATAAGAATGAATAGCATGCACCCAATCACCAAGACATGAGTAAGTGATCATACAAGATATGAATAGAATATGATAAGCATTAAGCACACATTAAGCATAGTATGATCCAGCACTCATCAAGATAGAACAAGCGTAGTATCAAACACACGAAATGTCTCAAAGAACTCAAAAGTATCTCAAGGAAAACCGCAAAGCGAAAGAGCAAAAATGAGCACTCTCTCTCTCGAAGTCCTATGATCTATACAATTTCTCCCCTTTGGCAACAAGTTACCAAAAGTTTGAAAGATATAGAGCTAATCGTCACTAGGGACTCTGCTGGCGGCTCTGCTGCGTCGATGGAGTGGAGATAGCTGCATCTGCAAAGCTTCTGCTGAAGTCTGTGGAGCTGGAGGAGTGGATCTTTGGAGCTGGTCTTTGGAACCGATGGAGCTGTAGGAGGTGCTTGATGTAGTAGCCACAGGGTCATCCTTTGGAATAGCAAATGATCTGGGCTTTGTGGGCACTGCAGCAGGATGCTCATAGTCATCTGGACTAGATCACCTTCCATCTCCTTCATGAGCTCTGCCTTCTCCTCTTCGCTTCCTCAATGTCCGCCTCAAGCTTGTTGACGATGACTCGCACTTGATCGACTTGACATCCGAGCATGGAACTTATCTTCAACTATCCTCTCAAGACTCTCCCGAGGCGCACTATGCTGGCAAGCGTAGTTCAATTCTCCGAGTGGCTTCAAGAAGTTGTTCTCCAACGCTCTTGGGCTTTTTCTTTGCTTCCTTCTCAGCTTTAGCTTGTTTGGCAACTTCGGACTTAGCGTGTCCTTCAACAGATGTGGGAGCATCCTCGGTCATCACAACTTCATTATCTTCATGTTTAGGCTGCGGTGGCAAGTGGGGTCTATCCAACGGTAGGTGTCCGTGCCAAACTTGGCATTAATGAGCATCTGAATATGCGGAGCAAACCCACACGACCTCTTACAGTCTGCTGCATTGTCCTCTTGATAGTCTCTACTATCGTGTCCATCACCTTAAAAGGTGTCTTCGATCTAGAATGTGCAGCATGTTGATAGAGTAGCCTCTTATCATGCGATGGTCTCCTGACTTGGGCATCAAAGTATGCCTCAGAATGGTGTTAGTGGTTGGGAGACCTGCCTGAAGATGATAAACTGATCCAAGCTTCCATATCTCAACATCCTTGTCGGTACCTCATTGTACATGTTCTTCATAGACTCGTGATTCTTCTTTGGAATGCCATAGACATCAACATCATCGTCCCTTGATTTGGTGCATTCAGCGCGCTCCATTCCTCAACAGTTGAGGAGAATCTACGTCCTACATCATCCATACAATTTTGCCATCTGGATAGAAGTGTGCGGTGGCATAGAAGCGCATGATCATCTCATCATTCCAAGCGGTCGACTTCGACCAACAAACTCAGCAACTCCACATGCGGTGAAGCTCTCATGCACATGTGGGAAATAGTCTCTGTGCTCTTCATTGTCGATGTAATCCCGGTCTACATATCCGTGTCGGCAACAATTGGCTTCTTATCCATGAGCACTGTCTCATAGAAATCTTGTTGCTCTCGGTGTGGAACCTAGAGTCAACAGCTGTCCTTCTCCTGGTGGCATATGGATCAACTTGCCTCCATAGCACGAGACCTTTGTCCTTCCTTTCCTTCATATTTTCAGCTCGAGGATGAGCATCATTATGAGCTGGCAATTTCGCTCGAGCTTGACAAAACATGTGCCTCTTCATCGATTCAGCGGTGGCACATTGTCCTTCTTCTTCTCTAAAGCAGGTATGTTTCTCACAGTTTTCTTTGGCTTGGCAGCAGGTTTGGCTTGGGCTGCCTTTCTTTGGAGCTGATGGCTTAGATTTTGTGGGTGCTCCTGCCTACGATGGCATCTCCATCAACTTTTGCTTCGAGGAGGCTGGGGTGCTTCCTCATCGAGTCATCATCATCGACTTCTTCATGAACTAGCCTCTTCCTCTTGGAAGTTTTCTTGATCTTCTTTGGAGGTTTCTTCTTCCATGCTCAGCTTCTTTGCAACTGTGGATTTCTTCTCTTTGCTGGTGCCTTTCTTTGCTTGTTGCCCTTGATAGCCCTTGGCAACCACTTTCCTCTTAGGCTTGGAAGTTATCTCCTCATCTGCAACAAAGTCAGAGTCTTCCTCATCGAATTCCTCTTCTTCCAGCCCAGTGGCAGGTGGAGGCAATCCACTTGGAGTGCTCCTCTCTCCATCATCTGAAAAATTGCTTGCTTGGGACTTGTAATTGCCTCTGGAATCTCAAGCTGGTGATTCGGACTTGTTCGGCTGTCACTTGCATCGGACATGGTGACAACCTGTGAAAAGAATAGGTATAGGCGAGAATAGAAGAGTTATCACAAACTGCAGAGGATTTTGCAAAAAGAATGAGTTCAAACATTAGTTTTAGGTTTTCACAGAATACATTTCGGTCTGACCGAGTCTAAAAATTCGGTGAATCCGAAGTGCCTAAACAGACCATACACACCACTTTCGGTTGGACGAAATGGGTTTCGTCTAGCCGAGAGCACTAGGGTTTCACTAAATCCTCACTTGGTCTTACCGATTTGCACAACTTCGGTTTAACCGAAAAGTGCAAAGTCAATGGCCGAAGCCAAATCGGTCAGTCCGAGAATGTAGAATCGGTCACACCGAGATGTGTTCGGCGGAAACCTAACCCTAAAATTTTCACTCGAATTTTGTTCTATGATCTAATCTGCTGGATAGGAAGATTTCAATCTTGGCAAGAAACTAGGCAAAACCTATCGTGCATAGAATCAGAGGTTGAAGCACGAGAGGGATGAAACTCACCCAATCTGGTGGAGCTTCACCACGGCGCAACGGCTTGATGAGATTGTCCGTTGACGGCGATGGAGACCATGGGCGAGGGCGCACAGCGACGGCGGAGACGATCCGGAGACCACGGCGACGGCAGTGAAGGGTTTGAGGCGAGGCGTTTGAAGGAGTAATCAGCGCTGCTCTCGGGTATATATACCCTTCGGTGTCGGTGGGACCGAGTTGGAAAACTTCGGTGGGACCGAGATGGTTAGCTGCGTGCGATTACTCACTTCGTCACGCCGAATTTGTAACTTCGGTTTCACCGAGGTGAAAACCTAGATCAATCCAAGTGATTTGATCCGTCCGATTTGAGTATATTGGTTTGACCGAAAGTACTTAGAAGGTTTTGGAAGTTAGGCTTTTGACGGATCGGTGGCTCGAGTGCTCCTCACTCGGTCTGTCGAAAAAGTCTTGTTCAAAGTTTGTGATATAAGCATGAATAGAGTTTGAGACAAGAAAGCATAGATAGCTAGGGAGGAACTTAGGCATTCTTGTCCATCCATTTGGTCAAAAAGAAAAATCCAAAAGACCAAAGCAACAAATGGATGTCCTCGAATGGATAAAATCATGCATCCAACATGCTCACACAATAAGATAGCAAATAAAATATGTGTCAAACATGCACAAACAAAACACTAGCTACTAGCACACAATTTGGCGATGACTAGGTCATCTATATATGAGTATATTGACTTAGGAGTCAAATGAGAACATTTGATCATAGGTCATACTCATCGTTTAAGCACAAGTGGGGTTACCACTTTTCCATAAAGCATTAATGTGTTCACATCATTTGAAGATGCTTTAGCTCATTTCTTTAGAGCAAAGCTCCCCTTGATGTGAGAACCCTTTTAAAGGGTCAAACTAACCTTGGGTTGTCGTTGAAGACTTCATGTAGATGTTGAAGATGTGGATGCTCAATGTTGATGAAGATCATCAAGAGTTGGGAGCAATCCTTTGGATTCGGCACTTTCAATACCTACATGGGTTAGTCCCACAAGGAACAAACAAGGATATCCATGGACATAGATTGAAGTACACAATAGATGATGTCCATGAAAGCAATGATTACCTTGTCCCTTGACTTACCAACATGAGGGTTTGTGACTCCATGAACTAGTGCAAGATGTGGAAGTTGATTGCACAAGTTCTTTGCCAAAATGAATGTGAGTGAAGTATGTTGGCGGAGTCACCCTCAAGAACTCTCTAGTTCTTCTTCTTGGGATCCACATCATCTTGATGGGAATCCTTGGGGTAGTAGTTGAGCTTGTCAAGTAGAACTTGACGTTGCCTTGGGAACCCACTTGACCATGGCCTTGGGTGCTTCAATGAATGCATCAATCTCCTCTTGAAGCTTGTCCTTGCCTTTTAGCTTGTGGTCTTGTGGTGGAAGGTCATCTTGAGCTTGTTCCACATTGGAAGAAGTAGGATCATACTTCTCCTCTTGAGAAACAAACTTTGGAGTGGGATATTGACCTTCTTCCCATTCAACACCCTCGGCGTTGAACTTTCGCTCAAAACCAATTCCTTGATTCTTCGGTGTCTTCCTTGTTTGCGAACAATTTCCTCAAAGCTCTTGCTTCCGGCAAGACTCTTGTAGACACCTTTCTCTATAATCCCTTTCAATAGACTATTTTCTTGCTCAAGTGAAACTTGGCTTGAAACATTGTTAGTGGAATCAAGAGAATTACTAGAAGTAACAACATTTGATTTAGCATGATTATTGTTACTACTAGATGAAGAATTTTCTTATGCTTGTCATGCTTAGTTTTAATAGGTGGCAAGAAATTAGACAAGAGAAGTCGTTTGGCAAGATATGAAGAACTCTTCTTTCGAAGATCGTCATTGATAGCTTTTAGAAACTCATGTTCTTGCTCTAGATTGAGCTTCTCGAAGCGTAGCTTCTCATGAGATCTTAGGAGCTCTCTATGATCTTCTTGAGTTGTTTCATGAGCTAACTTAAGAGTGTTTAGTTCTTTAGTTAGACGCTCAATCTCCTTCATAGCATTGTCATTCGACTCTTCTCGACTATAAAGACTACTAGCATGTTCATCATTACTAAGCTCACTAGATTTATCATGTAAAAGCTCATCTTCACCAAGCAAGTCATCCTCATCACTATCAAAGTCAATAAACTCAGGGTGTGATACCTTGGGGCCTTTTGCCATGAAGCATCTTCCAATTCCCTCATTTGGTGAATCAAATATGTCATAGGAGTTGGAGTTGGAGGACACGAGAGCAAGACCGCAACACCTTCATCTTGATCAGTATTCGGAGTTGGAGTGATAGCTTCTTTCGGAGTGATTGTCGAGTCGGAGCGGAAACCCATTCACCAACATGAGCTTGATGTTTTCTTCTTGTGTAGCTCCTTGATGACTTGTCTTTCCTTTCCGAATCCTTGCTTCTCCGAGAGGATCTTCGTTCATAACGATCATCTCTACTCCTTCTCTCTTTCGAGGCGACTCTTCTCTTGAGCTTCTTCTTCTTGGAGATTCTTCTCTTCTCTTGTGGGGAGTCGAACACTCATTTGAGTAGTGTCGGGTCTTCCACAATTGTAGCAGTTTCGATCACGACTAGAAGATCTCTTTTCATCATATGATCTAGACTTTGAGCTTCTTTCCTTGCTTCTACTCTTGTAGAATTTGTTGAAGTTCTTCACCATTAGGCTTATCTCTTCATTGGAAACTAGCTTGTCACTTGAGGTTGTGGGAGCTTCAACTGCAGCTTTGTAAGCACCACTTGACTTGTTGTGAAGCTCTTCCTTGTCTTTAAGTGTCATCTCATGAGCAACAATCCTTCCAATGACTTGGTAGGCTTGAGATCTTTGTAGTTTGGCATCATTTGGATCAAAGTGCACACGGTGTCATACTTTCCATCCAAAGCTCGAGAATCTTCTTGATGATGAATCGGTCGGTCATTTCTTCGCTTCCTAAGCCTGCCATCTCATTGGTGATGAGAGCAAGCCTAGAGTACATTTCAGCGACTCCTTCACCTTCCTTCATCTTGAACTTGTCAAGTCGACCTTGAAGAACATCTAGCTTTGATTCCTTCACGGACTCGGTACCTTCGTGCATTTCGACCAAAGTATCCCAAATCTCTTTTGCATTCTCAAGGCGGCTGATCTTGTTGAACTCCTCGGGACACAAAGCATTGAAGAGAATGTCACAAGCTTGAGCATTGTTACGTAACATCCGCAACTCATCCGCTGTAAGCTTCGCGATCCGGAACTTTTCCTTCCTCGAAGAACTCACCTTGCAAGCCAACACAAATAATGCCCCATGCGGCGGGGTTATGTCCAAGAATATGCATTTTCATTTTATGCTTCCAACTAGCAAAGTTTGAACCATCAAAGTAAGGACCTCTCTGAAATTACCCTCACTAGGCGCCATACTCTCCTAGGTTGTGAAACCAAGCTTATGGAATCAATGCAATGGAAACCAATCCAATGGAGACCAAAGCTCTGATACCACTTGTAGGATCGGAAGTATGTCTAGAGGGGGGGTGATTAGACTACTTGACAACTTAAAAGTTTAGCCTTTTGATTAGGGCAAGTTTTTAGCAAGTTCACAATGATGACCAAGTCAAGTATCACCCTACACATGCAATTCTAGAGTTATGGCAGCGGAAAGTAAATTGCACATGTAGTAAATAAGAGGTGGAGAAGAGCAAATGCAATTTGGAGACACGGAGATTTTTCTCGTGGTTCCGATAGGTGGTGCTATCGTCAATCCACGTTGATGGAGACTTCAACCCACGGAGGGTAACGGCTGCGAGAGTCCACGGAGGCTCCACCCACAAAGGGTCCACGAAGAAGCAACCTTGTCTATGCCATCATGGCCTCACGTCCACGGAGGACTAGCCTTACTCGGGGTAGATCTTCACGAAGTAGGCGATCTCCTTGCCCTTACAAACTTCTTGGTTCAACTCCACATCTTGACGGAGGCTCCCAAGCGACACCTAACCAATCTAGGAGGCACCACCCTCCAAAAGGTAATAGATGGTGTTGGTGATGATGAACTCCTTGCTCTTGTGCTTCAAATGATAATCTCCCCAACACTCAACTCTCCTCACTGATTTGGCTGTGGTGGAAGAAAGGATTGAGTGGAAAGCAACTTGGGAAGGCTAGAAATCAAGTTTCATATGGTGGGAGTGGAGCAACTTGATCTCAACACAAGGGTAGGTAGTTTTCTTCTCGAAATGTAAGGTAGGAGTGGTAGTTCTTTCGATGGCTCTCTCCACGAATGAAGAGGAGGTGGAGGGTATTTATAGCCTCCACACAAAATCCAACCGTTACACACATTTGACCAATCTCGGTCGGACCGAAGTTGACAACTCGGTGAGACCGAAAGTTCAAATCTTGTGAGCGTTGGGATTTTCAGTGGGACCGAAAATACAATCTCGGTTAGTCCGATTCTTCCAAAGTCTAGGGTTTGCCAATCTCGGTGGGACCGACTTTCTCATCTCGGTGACACCGATTTGAGTCTGAAGATTCTGAAGCTTGGCAACACCAATTTCGGTATGACCGAGTTTGGAATCGGAAAATCCGAAATTCTTAGGGTTTGGGTATATGGCTGAGGTGGTTCATCTCGGTGTGGTGAGTTTATGGAATCGGTGGGACCGAGATTACTTATGGGTTTATGTTGGAATGAAAGATTGCTAATAGTTTGAGAGATAAATCACTAAGCACTTTGAGCAACAGATCATCATCATAACCTCATCCCTTTTAATAGTATTGGCTTTCCTATGGACTCAATGTGATCTTGGATCACTAAACCAAAAATAGAGTCTTGAGCTTTTGCCAATGTTTTCCTTAGCATTTTGAGGGTCCACATCATCGGTCATTGCCATACCCATATCCTTGAACTTTCTGAAATATTCTCAAGAAATAATTAGTTCAATGATATATATGTTGTTATTAATTACCAAAACCACCCGGGGATTAGTTGCACTTTCACAAGGACAAAAGGGGGATTTCGCATGCTAAAGACTAAGGTGGCGGAAATTTTAGAAGGAGCCGGGGGATTTTGCCGCCCGCGGGATCGTTCGTATCCAGTTTCAACTAATTTTGGACCGTGCTAGCGAGAAGGTCATGCTAGACTGTGTACACAGGGCACGCGTCAGCAGGTAATAACTGGTGTGAAGTCCACCCCAGAAAAAAAGACAATAACTCAGGATGATGCGCCGATAACTTGGACGTTCACACGGGCGCGGCCAATTGTACAGATGTATTGGCGCATTCACAAAAAAGGGATCAAACGCTCAGCCTATGTATTTCTCGTGTAACTAGATAATTTAGTGCCATTGGGTATTTACTTTAAACATAATGCATTGACGTGTTAGTGTAGAGGCGCACAAAAAGAAATGGATATTATAGTTAGCTACTTAAAAGTGTTACCTCATATGATTACATAGCCTCCATTTCATAAATTGCGTACCCATTGAATTCATATATGAGTATTACATATATTACTTGAAAATAGAAACTTAAATCATCCAAGACTAATGAATTTGAATGCAAGAGTAACAATGGTGCATGTGTATGATAGCTACATTGGTTGTTTGAAGAAACATCACTGTAACTTTGGCATGCACAACTGAAAAGGTTTATTTAAATAGAAAAAATGTGACATGTGAGTGTCCAATCTTTATAGCGTTGAATCGATATTGTACCTTTGGCCACGATACAAAGTAGATATTGACTTATGTTCAAGCGATGCACGTCCACGATCGCTAGATAGTGATACGTGAATGAATTGTGCAATCTCTCTCACACGCATACATATCTCATTTCCCTGTGGGCATTGGAATCACACACGCGCACTTCGTGTATTTCTCTCCCTCCGCCAGGGTTAAATTCGTCTTTCTACCCTATCATACAAGTCTCTCACACAGAAACACACACGTTCTCTATGTCTAACACGCCCACCCCTTTAATTCCGCCCACCCACAGCCACTAATGTCTCAAAGTATAGTAATGTCTCTCACACATATGCTATCTACCTATCCCTTAATATAGCTAGATATGTGTCACACAAACTCCTTCTCCCTACTAGCAAGATGCCCATGCGTTGCACGAAACATCAAGATGCATTTGTATGAGAAGTTTATCTTGTGGGAGAAAAGGATGAACGAGGGAATGCCTTATTTGCAAACGCGGAGAGGGGTGTGGGTATCCTTTTGCAAAATTGCCATATTTTCCTTCCTGTCCGTCGGATATAAATCGGATGGCCTATATTGTAGGATGGCAGAAACACCATCATCACCAACTCTGTTTTTTTATAAGAGTGGAGATATGTGAGTGTCACTGCCGCCCCCCCCCCCCACACACACCCACACTTCCCAACACCAAAGGAGTAGGGTGACACCTCGATCTTGATACTAATCTATTGACTGGCTTCTCTCTCAGACATATACACACACACTACTCGGCACCGAAGGAGTAGGGTGACACCTCGATCTTGATACTAATCTATCAACTGGATTCTCTCTCAAACATACACACAGACACTACCCGACACCGAAGGAGTAGGGTGGCACATCGATCTTGATAATAATCTATCTACTCCTCTTTCAAACACACACACACAAACACACACTCACTAGTTGTGCCTCTGTGCCTACCGCGCACACTCTCGATACGTCTTTCTCTCCCTCCCCCCCAACAATGATAGCAGAAGGGTGACAACTCGATCTGATCATAATCTGTCAGTTGGTTTCTCTCTCAAACATTGTGTCTCGGTGCCTCGCTCGATAGCCCCCTCGATATGTAGACTTCTCACGCGCGCACAGCTATAGTGACGATGACGCTGAACCCAGTGTGCCTTGTTTTTACCGGCTCATGTGATAGTTTTCACCCTGTTTTCTGTTAATTAACAAGGCAACCTTTTCTTTGTTACTACTAGTGAATCCGAAATCATTCGGAGCAGACATAAACTATATCACTTCAAACCAATTATCGCAGCAACTATTTTAAAAGAAATTAGCTAGCTGCCCATGTGTTGCATGGAACATCAAGATGCATTTGTATGGGTAGTTTATCTTGTGAGAGAAAAGGCTGAACGAGGGAAGGCCTTATTTGCGAACGTGGAGAGACGTGTGGGTATATTTTTGCAAAATTGCCATAGTTTCTTTCCTATCCGTTAGATATAAATCCGACGGCCTATATTGCAGGATGGCACGCACACCATCATCACCAACTCTGTTTTCTACTCCCTCCGTCCGAAAATACTTGTCATCAAAATGGATAAAAATATATGTATCTAAAACTAAAATACGTCTAGATACATTTCCTTCTATCCATTTTGATGACAAGTATTTCCGGACGGAGGGAGTATTTGTCTTTTTAGAGATTTCAACAAGTGACTATGACCGGACCTTACCAACATACTCAAAAAAGTAGTCCATAATTTTGATGTTACCCTCTTTTCTTGGCGGTGCAGTGCCATCTGGTACCTCATAAATAAATCAAGGACAAATCTGACCCCTTCCTGAAAAGACATACGTAGCAAAATGAGTGAATCTACACTCTAAAATATGTCTACATACACATACATATGTGGTAGTCCATTTGAAATCTGAAAAAGACAAATATTTAGGAACCAATGGAGTATATATAAGAGTAGACATGGAGATATATCTCCAGCATGGTCTACAACAAAAATGTGCTGGGCTGGTTAGCGCCGGATGCTCGCAACGCGATGACATGAGTTCAAATTCTGTCTTTTAACTTTAGATTTTTATATTATATATTACTCTACTTATTTAATATATACTTATTTCGCTACTGTACTGACAGTGGAACCCACAAAGTACTTAGAATATTAAGGATGGACTTGTTTCTTTTTAACTTTCTGTATGAAGCTGTAGCCACCCTGCAAGTCATGTGTACACTGTACATGCAATTAACTTTTTATAGAGGTACAATCATACAGGCAATTAACTCAAATGGATTGGATGTCACTCTATTATCTCCAGCATAAAGAGCATCTCCAACGGCAGCCGGCAAATTTCCTCCTGCTTCCTTCCGCGGAGGACGACATCAAACGCCAACGGCATACATTTTTACAACTCTAACCAACCAGATGAAATTCGTGCAAACACGGACTGATTTCATATAAGCATGGAGGATTTCGTATAAAAAGCCGGATCTTCATATAAACATGATGGATTTCATTACATTTACATGAACTAAGAGGTGCCAATCCGGCTCTCTTGTATAATTAATACTCCCTCTGTCCGAAAATACTTGTCCTAGAAATGGATATATCTAGACTTATTTTAGTTCTACTTGTCCGCGGATCCCTTTGTCTTCCTCATGTCCGTCAGATACTTGCGGGGTCGACGAAGGTCCTCGGAAGAGACGAAGCAGCAAAGAAACCACCTGAATCCGCGGTCGTCGCCTCGGCGGTGGCCTTCATGGCTCCCAAGTGGCGGCGGCCTACCGTGTTCTACTTCTCCTCGATGATGGCGGCGGACACGGAGAAGATGGCCACCGACTCATCGCTCTCCACACACCCGGCTTCTGTCTCTGCCTACATGGCGCTGCCGCAGGCACGGGAGGCGCGCCCAAAGACACAGGAGGCGCGGCCACCGCAGACACTGGTGGCGCAGTACGATGCGGCAGTGACGGCGCCCGTACCGGCGTGCTCGCCGCCATGCCGGCATGGAGCAACTCGCCACTCCTCTGTTGGGGAACGTTGCAGAAAATAAATTTTTTTCCTACGGTTTCACCAAGATCCATCTATGAGTTCATCTAAGCAATGACTGATAGGAGTGCATCTACATACCCTTGTAGATCGCGAGCGGAAGCGTTCAAGAGAATGGGGATGATGGAGTCATACTCGCCGTGATCCAAATCACCGATGACCAAGTGCCGAACGGACAACACCTCCGCGTTTAACACACGTACGGAGCGGATGATGTCTCCTCCTTCTTGATCCAGCAAGGGGGAGGAGAGGTTGAGGAAGAAGGCTCCAGCAGCAGCACGATGGCGTGGTGGTGGTGGAGAGGCAGTACTCCGGCAGGGCTTCGCCAAGCTCTTAACAGAGGAGGAGAGATGTTGGGGAGGGGAGGGGCTGCGCATTGGATGTTGTTGTTTGCAGCCCTCTCCTCGCCCCTCTATTTATAGGGGAAGAGGGAAGGGGGCCGACCCCCTCTAGATGAGATCTAGAGGGGGGGCGGCGGCCAAGGGAGGGGGCTTGCCCCCCAAGCAAGGGGGGCGCCCCCACTAGGGTTTCCCCCCCAACCCTAGGCGCATGGGCCCAAGGGGGGGCACGCCCAGCCCTCCAGGGGCTGGTTCCCTGCCCACTACGGCCCATGTGATTACCGAATGTTGTCCGAAACTCCTCGTGACGTCCGGGATCTCATCCGGGACTCCAAACAACATTCGGTAATCACATACAAGTCTTCCTAATAACCCTAGCGTCACCAAACCTTAAGTGTGTAGACCCTACGGGTTCGGGAGACACGCAGACATGACCGAGACGGCTCTCGGTCAATAACCAACAGCGGGATCTGGATACCCATGTTGGCTCCCACATGCTCCTCGATGATCTCATCGGATGAACCACGATATCGAGGATTCAATCAACCCCGTATACAATTCCCTTTGTCAATCGGTACGTTACTTGCCCGAGACTCGATCGTCGGTATCCCAATACCTTGTTCAGTCTCGTTACCGGCAAGTCACTTTACTCATACCGTAATGCATGATCCCGTGACCAAACACTTGGTCACTTTGAGCTCATTATGATGATGCATTACCGAGTGGGCCCAGAGATACCTCTCCGTCATACGGAGTGACAAATCCCAGTCTCGATCCGTGTCAACCCAACAAACACTTCCGGAGATACCTGTAGCGCACCTTTATAGTCACCCAGTTACGTTGTGACGTTTGGTACACCCAAAGCACTCCTACGGTATCCGGAGTTACACGATCTCATGGTCTAAGGAAAAGATACTTGACATTGGAAAAGCTCTAGCAAAACGAACTACGAGGATCTTGTGCTATGCTTAGGATTGGGTCTTGTCCATCACATCATTCTCCTAATGATGTGATCCCATTATCAACGACATCTAATGTCCATAGTCAGAAACCATGACTATACATTGATCAACAAGCTAGTCAACTAGAGGCTTACTAGGGACATATTATGGTCTATGTATTCACACGTGTATTACGATTTCCTGATAATACAGTTATAGCATGAATAAAGACAATTATCATGAACAAGGAAATATAATAATAATCTTTTATTATTGCCTTTAGGTCATATTTCCAACAGTCTCCCACTTGCACTAGAGTCAATAATCTAGTTACATTGTGATGAATCGAACACCCATAGAGTTCTGGTGTTGAACATGTTTTGCTCGCGAAAGAGGTTTAGTGAACGGATCTGCGACATTCAGATCCGTATGTACTTTGCAAATATCTATGTCTCCATCTTGAACATTTTCACGGATGGAGTTGAAATGACGCTTGATGTGCCTGGTCTTCTTGTGAAACCTTGGCTCCTTGGCAAGGGCAATAGCTCCAGTGTTGTCACAGAAAAGTTTGATCGGCCCCGACGTATTGGGTATGACTCCTAGGCCGGTGACGAACTCCTTCACCCAAATTGCTTCATGCGCTGCCTCCGAGGCTGCAATGTACTCTGCTTCACATGTAGATCCCGCCACGACGCTCTGCTTGCAGCTGCACCAGCTTACTGCTCCACCATTCAACATATACACGTATTCGGTTTGTGACTTAGAGTCATCCAGATCTGTGTCGAAGCTAGCGTCGACGTAACCCTTTACGACGAGCTCTTCGTCACCTCCATAAACGAGAAACATGTCCTTTGTCCTTTTTAGGTACTTCAGGATATTCTTGACCGCTGTCCAGTGTTCCTAGCCGGGATTACTTTGGTACCTTCCTACCAAACTTACGGCAAGGTTTACATCAGGTCTGGTACACAGCATGGCATACATAATAGATCCTATGGCTGAAGCATAGGGGATGACACTCATCTCTTCTTTATCTTTTGTCGTGGTCGGGCATTGGGCCGAGCTCAAGCTCACACCTTGCAATACAGGCAATAACCCTTTCTTGGACTGATCCATTTTGAACTTCTTCAAAATCTTATCAAGGTATGTGCTTTGTGAAAGGCCTATGAGGCGTCTCGGTCTATCCCTATAGATCTTGATGCCTAATATGTAAGCAGCTTCTCCAAGGTCCTTCATTCAGAAACACTTATTCAAGTAGGCCTTAATGCTGTCCAAAAGTTCTATATCATTTCCCGTCAAGAGTATGTCATCTACATATAATATGAGAAATGCTACAGAGCTCCCACTCACTTTCTTGTAAACGCAGGATTCTCCATAAGTCTGCATAAACCCAAACGCTTTGATCATCTCATTAAAGTGAATGTTCCAACTCTGAGATGCTTGCACCAGCCCATAAATGGATCGCTGGAGCTTGCGTACTTTGTTAGGATTCTTAGGATCGACAAAACCTTCCGGCTGCATCATATACAGTTCTTCCTTAAGATGTCCGTTAAGGAATGCCGTTTTGACGTCCATCTGCCATATCTCATAATCATAGTATGCGGCAATTGCTAGCATGATTCAGACGGAATTCAGCTTCGCTACGGGAGAGAATGTCTCATCATAGTCAACCCCTTGAACTTGTCGATAACCCTTAGCGACAAGTCGAGCTTTATAGATGGTAACATTACCATCCGCGTCTATCTTCTTCTTAAAGATCCATTTGTTTTCTATCGCTCACCGATCATCGGGCAAGTCTGTCAAAGTCCATACTTTGTTTTCATACATGGATTCTATCTCGGATTGCATGGCTTCAAGCCATTTGTTGGAATCTGGGCTCGCCATCGCTTCTTCATAGTTCGAAGGTTCACCATTGTCCAACAACATGATTTCCAAGACAGGGTTGCCGTACCACTCTGGTGCGGAACGTGTCCTTGTGGACCTACGAAGTTCAGTAGCAACTTGATCCGAAGTACCTTGATCATCATCATTATTATCCTCTCCAGTTGGTGTAGGCATCAAAGGAACATTTTCCTGAGCTGCACTACTTTCCTGTTCAAGAGGTAGTACTTCATCGAGTTCTACTTTCCTCCCACTTACTTCTTTCGAGAGAAACTCTTTTTCCAGAAAGGATCCGTTCTTGGCAACAAAGATCTTGCCCTCGGATCTTAAGTAGAAGGTATACCCAATGGTTTCCTTAGGGTATCCTATGAAGACACATTTTCCGACTTGGGTTCGAGCTTTTCAGGTTGAAGTTTCTTGACATAAGCATCGCATCCCCAAACTTTTAGAAGCGACAGCTTAGGTTTCTTCCCAAACCATAATTCATATGGTGTCGTCTCAACGGATTTAGACGGTGCCCTATTTAAAGTGAATGTAGCTGTCTCTAGAGCGTATCCCCAAAATGATAGTGGTAAATCGGTAAGAGACATCATAGACCGCACCATATCCAATAGAGTGTGATTACGACGTTCGGACACACCGTTACGCTGAGGTGTTCTAGGCGGCATGAGTTGTGAAACGATTCCACATTTCCTTAAGTGCGTACCAAATTCGTGACTTAAATATTCTCCTCCACGATCTGATCGTAGGAACTTTATCTTTCGGTCACGTTGATTCTCTACCTCATTCTAAAATTCCTTGAACTTTCAAAGGTCTCAGACTTGTGTTTCATTAAGTAGACATACCCATATCTACTCAAGTCATCAGTGAGAGTGAGAACATAACGATATCCTCCGCGAGCCTCAACGCTCATTGGACCACACACATCGGTATGTATGATTTCCAATAAGTTGGTTGCTCGCTCCATTGTTCTGGAGAACGGAGTCTTGGTCATTTTGCCCATGAGGCATGGTTCGCATGTGTCAAATGATTCATAATCGAGAGACTATAAAAGTCCATCAGCATGGAGCTTCTTCATGCGCTTGACACCAATGTGACCAAGGCGGCAGTGCCACAAGTATGTGGGACTATCTTTATCAACTTTACATCTTTTGGTATTCACACTATGAATATGTGTAACTTTACGTTCGAGATTCATTAAGAATAAACCATTGACCATAGGGGCATGGCCATAAAACATATCTCTCATATAAAGAGAACAACCAATATTCACGGATTTAAATGAGTAGCCATCTCGTATCAAACAAGATCCAGATACAATGTTCATGCTCAAACTTGGCACTAAATAACAATTATTAAGGTTTTAAACTAATCCCGTAGGTAAATGTAGAGGTAGCGTGCCGACGGTGATCACATCGACCTTGGAACCATTCCCGACGCGCATCGTCACCTCGTCCTTCGCTAGTCTCCGCTTATTCCGCAGCTCCTGCCGTGAGTTACAAATATGAGCAACGGCACTGGTATCAAATACCCAGGAGTTACTACGAGTACTGGTAAGGTACACATCAATTACGTGTATATCAAATATACCTTTAGTGTTGCCAGCCTTCTTGTCCGCTAAGTACTTGGGGCAGTTCCGCTTCCAGTGACCCTTCCCTTTGCAATAAAAGCACTCAGTCTCAGGCTTGGGTCCATTCTTTGACTTCTTCCCGGCAACTGGCTTACCGGGCGCGGCAACATCCTTGCCGTCCTTCTTGAATTTCTTCTTACCCTTGCCCTTCTTGAACTTGGTGGTTTTATTGACCATCAACACTTGATGTTCTTTCTTGATTTCTACCTCTGCCGACTTCAGCATTGAAAATACTTCAGGAATAGTTTTCACCAGCCCCTGCATATTGTAGTTCATCACAAAGCTCTTGTAGCTCGGTGGGAGCGACTGAAGGATTCTGTCAATGACCGCCTCATCCGGGAGGTTAATGTCCAGCTAGGACAGGCGGTTGTGCAACCCAGACATTTTGAGTATGTGCTCACTGACAGAACTATTTTCCTCCATCTTACAACTATAGAACTTGTCGGAGACTTCATATCTCTCGACCCGGGCATGAGCTTGGAAAACCATTTTCAGCTCCTCGAACATCTCATATGCTCTGTGTTTCTCAAAACGCTTTTGGAGCCCCGGTTCTAGGCTGTAAAGCATGCCGCACTGAACGAGGGAGTAATCATCAGCACGTGACTGCCAAGCATTCATAACGTCTTGGTTCTCTGGGATGGGTGCTTCACCTAGCGGTCCATCTAGGACATATGCTTTCTTGGCAGCTATGAGGATGATCCTCAGGTTCCGGACCCAGTCCGTATAGTTGCTGCCATCATCTTTCAGCTTGGTTTTCTCTAGGAATGCATTGAAGTTCATGTTGACATGAGCGTTGGCCATTTGATCTACAAGACATATTTGCAAAGGTTTTAGACTAAGTTCATGATAATTAAGTTTATCTAATCAAATTATTTCAATGAACTCCCACTCAGATTAGACATCCCTCTAGGCATCTAAGTGTTACACGATCCGAGTCGACTAGGCCGTGTCCGATCATCACGTGAGACGGACTAGTCATCATCGGTGAACATCTCCATGTTGATCGTATCTTCCATATGACTCATGTTCGACCTTTCGGTCTCTGTGTTCCGAGGCCATGTCTATACATGCTAGGCTCGTCAAGTTAACCCTAAGTGTTTTTTGCATGTGTAAAACTGTCTTACACCCATTGTATGTGAACGTAAGAATCTATCACACCCAATCATCACGTGGTGCTTCGAAACGATGAACTTTAGCAACGGCGCACAGTTAGGGGAGAACACTTTCTTGAAATTGTTATAAGGGATCATCTTATTTACTACCGTCGTTCTAAGTAAACAAGATGCATAAACATAATAAACATCACATGCAATTATATAGTAGTGACATGATATGGCCAATATCATATAGCTCCTTTGATCTCCATCTTCGGGGCTCCATGATCATCTTCGTCACCGGCATGACACCATGATCTCCATCATCGTGTCTTCATGAAATTGTCACGCCAACGACTACTTCTACTTCTATGGCTAACGCGTTTAGCAATAAAGTAAAGTAATTTACATGGCGTTCTTCAATGACACGCAGGTCATACAAAAATAAAGACAACTCCTATGGCTCCTGCGGTTGTCATACTCATCGACATGCAAGTCGTGATTCCTATTACAAGAACATGATCTCATACATCACAATATATCATTCATCATTCATCACAACTTTTGGACATATCACATCACAAGGCAATTGCTGCAAAAACAAGTTAGACGTCCTCTAATTGTTGTTGCATCTTTTACGTGGCTGCAATAGGGTTCTAGCAAGAACGTTTTCTTACCTACGAAAAAGCCACAATGTGATTTGTCAACTTCTATTTACCCTTCATAAGGGCCCTTTTCATCGAATACGCTCCAACTAAAGTGGGAGAGACAGACAACCGCTAGCCACCTTATGCAACTAGTGCATGTCAGTCGGTGGAACCTGTCTCACGTAAGCGTATGTGTAAGGTCGGTCCAGGCCGCATCATCCCACAATACCTCTGAAGCAAGATAAGACTAGTAGCGGCAAGAAAGTTGACAACATCTACGCCCACAACAAATTTGTGTTCTACTCGTGCAATAGAGAACTACGCATAGACCTAGCTCATGATGCCACTGTTGGGGAACGTTGTAGAAAATAAATTTTTTCCTACGGTTTCACCAAGATCCATCTATGAGTTCATCTAAGCAACGAGTGATAGGAGTGCATCTACATACCCATGTAGATCACGAGCGGAAGCGTTCAAGAGAACGGGGATGATGGAGTCATACTCGCCGTGATCCAAATCACCGATGACCAAGTACCGAACGGACAGCACCTCCGCGTTCAACACACGTACGGAGCGGATGGTGTCAAAACCGGCGGATCTCGGGTAGGGGGTCCCGAACTGTGCTTCTAGGCGGATGGTAACAGAAGACAAGGGAGATGATGTTTTTACCCAGGTTCGGGCCCTCTCGATGGAGGTAAAACCCTACTCCTGCTTGATTGATATTGATGATATGGGTAGTACAAGAGTGGATCTACCACGAGATCAAGGAGGCTAAACCCTAGAAGCTAACCTATGGTATGATTGTTGTAATGGTTGTTCGTCCTATGGACTAAAACCCTCTGGTTTATTGTCAGGACCCCGACTCAATGCCACATCGATCTAGCATGTAACACCTCATATCACTTTGCGGCCTCACGCACGGTATCCCCACGGGTGTCACCTTACCTTTTCCCGGGACCGTTTGCGCCTTTTGGCACACGTATATGATAGTGTCGCTAGCATCCATATGATAAGGAGCCCGGGCTGACATGGCTAGTCGTAAACCCAAAGTGGCACAAACTTACAGGACAGCATCCATGACCCAAAGATCGAACGTGTCGGTCATCAGCGAGTGAATCCAGGCTGTAGCACTGGGCTAGCAGGACTCCGGTGAACCGGGCTGTAGCGGGCTAACAGGACTCTGGTATTCATTGGTGACATTTCCCCGAAGGGACAGACAGAGGAACGAAGAAGGACACATGCCGGCTAGCCTAAGTGTTCCGGAGCAGTAGCAATCTACCATGGCTCAGTGGAAGCACTAGGAGACATTTCCCGGTAAGAGAGGCTACTAAGGATAAACAACTAGATAGTCAGATCCCACACATACTAAGCATTTCAATAACATACACACAATATGCTCGATATGTGCAAATACAACATGGCATCAAAACATGACTCTACGACTCAAGTATTTATTCATTAGGCTCCGAGGAGCGAGATATTACAAACATGGGTCTCACGACCCAACATTGAGCATACAAGTCAAGCACAAGCGAAGCTAACATGTCCGAGTACGAGACATCTACAAATGAAAAAGGCTTAGAAGCCCGACTATCTACTGAGATCTGCCGAGGGCACAAGATCGTAGCTGAGGTAACAAGCTAAACGTCAAGTCCACGCTGAACTACTAGCGAGACTGAAGTCTCTCGCAAAACATAAAATAGGCAAACGTGAGTACAAATGTACCCAAAGAAGACTTACATCGAACTAACTACATATGCATCATTATCAACAAAGGGGATGGTGGGGTTTAACTGCAGCAAGCCAGCTTTGACTCAATGGCTATCCTAAACTACGACTGCAAGTAACTCTTTTGAGGTGGCGCACACGAGTCCACATATTCACCATATCAATACACCACTATGGATCCGCTCCCGTCTCCCTACAAGAACGCCGTCCATAGCACTCACGCTTATCTTGCGTATTTTAGAGTATCCACTTTCACTTGTCTATGAACTGTTATAGGCAACCCAGAAGTCCTTTACCGCGGACACGGCTACTCGAATAGATCATATTAACCCTGCAGGGGTGTACTTCTTCATACATGTTTCCACCACTTAGCGTCGCAGACACGACATGTGCTCGGCAGACTTCAGCTTAAAGCCGACGTGGGTGTAGACCACGACCTACCTAAACACTCAAGTCTCTAGTCCAGGTTTATCGCCTATTCGGGTTCCATCCATGAGGAGATCCAGCCGGAGTTTCGCTCACAGCCCCAAACGATGTGTATAGGGTTCCGTGACACCAAATGGGTGCCCGGTATACCCGGCCACGTGCCTACCGCATCACAGCCCACCCGGTCAGCGCTGCACACGGCCTCCAGCATACTACAAACACCAGAAACTACTTGCAACTCCTGGACAGAGGACAAGGGTGATTAACAAGTCGAGCGGGGTCATATTTCAGGGCCCAATGCATGGTAGTAGCTGAATCATGGATCACAAACACGTAACTCAGTTTCGAGGGCGGCTTCAATGAGACAACCCACCATGTACTCCTACATGGCCTCTCACCGATACCTTTACCAAATCGTGTTCACACACTTAGCTCACACACAGAGGACATGTTCACACACCTCCGATTCATCCCGGATGAATCGGACTGACACAACTCTAAGCAATAGCAGGCATGACAAACAAGCATGAATGAGTAGGCACATCAGGCTCAAACAACTCCTACTCATGCTAGTGGGTTTCATCTATTTCTTGTGGCAATGACAGTCATGCAGAGGATAAAGGGGTTCAACTACCGCAGCAAGTAACAGTTGAATCGATGTTGTCCTAATGCAGTAAAAGAGAGCAGGAGCGAGAGAGTGGGATTGTATCGGAATGAACAAGGGGGTTTTGCTTGCCTGGCACTTCTGAAGATATTATAGTTCTTCATCGGTGTCATCGAACTCGTCGTCGAAACCACGTCTATCGAGAGGGGACAATTACCGGCAAACAAAGAGGGACACAATCAATGCAATGCAACAAATATGATGCATGATAACGTCATGGCAATATGCTGTTGACTGAGCTATTGCAACTAGCAACCATATTAAATGAAGTTGGTTTGAATCCAAGATTCAAATTCAAACTCCATATGTGGATATTTAAATGCCATTTATATGATTTGTGCTAAACAGCAGCTATAAGTTGTTCTAACATGCATGAAAATGGTACAGATGGATAGATTGGATTTGTCTCGATCATTTTCATATATAATTTATTTCATTTGGAGTTCTGGTTGAATTTCTATGAATTTTAGAAGTTTTGGTTATTTTTCGAATTTCTGTATAATAATAATTCCTGTAATTGAATTAATCGTCAAGACCTTTGCGTCGAGGTGACGCCAAGAAGTCAAAAGCGCCAGCCAGTCAAACCTCGACTAGCGGGGTCCACTAGTCAGTGACCAAGTGCTGCCTAGGTCACAGACAGGTGGGGCCAGTTAATGGCCACGTCAGCGAGGTCAACGCCGACGCGTGGGGCCACTGTGATTAAATAAAACTAAACATAAACTAAACTGGTGTTAGTTAAGGGCGTGGGGCCCAGTAGTCAGTGAGAGAGGGGGTTAGTTAGCAGGGTCATTAGCACTAACTAATCTACCTTGTCACCGGATTAACTCCGGCGATGACCGGAGCGCGGCGGCGATGCCCGTCCGGCCAACTCCGGCGTCGGGAGGACGCGCGGCAGGTCTTGTTGAAACGGCCGCGACCCGGCACGTCCAGCGGTGGCTGCAGCTGTGGTTGGGGTGGCCGGTAGCGGCAACTGCGGCGAGCGAGGCGGTGGCTGGAGCTCGGCCTCGAGCGGCTAGGGGGCTACGGTGTGGCTACGGACGTGCTACTAGGTGCGTTCGGCTCCTAGGAGCGAGGTGAGGACGATGACGCGGTCGGGCGCAAGTTGCAGCGTCCGTAGCGGCAGCGGCGACAAGGTCAGCGGCGGCCGGAGTTCGGCCACGACGGAGCTATGGCCTAGAGCTCGCAAACGCGAGAGGGAAGAGAGGGGTTCGGATCAGGAGCTCACTGCGAGGTCCGAGAGAAGCTCGGCGGGCTCGGGGGCGTCCTGCGTGCGGTGAATCAACGGCGGTGGTGGTCGGAGCCTGAGGGGGAAGACGACGGTGGTGTCGGGGTTGCAGCGCGTCCGGGACCTCGTGGCTCGGTGGAGAGCAAGAGGGGGTCGAGGCAGAGCCTCTGGGCGCAACGACGAGGCGAGGCAGTGGTTGTGGCCACGGTGATGCTCGTCGGCGGCGACGGACGCGTTCGGCCCGGGCGAGAGAGAGGGAGCAGAGGAGAGAGGGCCGTGGGGGAGAGTGAGCGAGCGGTCAGCGGGATCGGGACGACACGTGGAAGTTGTCCACGCGTCCAGGGGCTTCGTCGGCAAGCAGGAGGTGGCCGCGCGTGCGTCGGGCACACGCCCGCGTCCTTCTGTTGCGAGGAAGACGACAGGGGGGAGGCTAGTGGGCTGGGCTGGCCAGCTGGGCCAGCCAGGTGGGCTTTGGTGGGTGCCAGGTAAGAGGCCCACGTGATGTTCTCTCTCTCTCTCTGCTAATTGTTTTTGTTTTCTATTTTTTTGTAACTTCAGGGCTTTATTAAAAATGTCAGGGCATTACCAAAAATCATGAAACTAATCATGACTACTGTTTGGAATATATCCAATAGTAAACATTTTAGTTTATGATTATTTGAGCATTTAAAATATTTAATAGCATTTAAATGCCCAAATGCAAATACTATAAGACTTAATTCAGAGCCCAATATGTCCTGCAAAAATATAAGGCATTTTTGGTAGATGCTTCCACCTCAAACCAGAAATGTTGAACATTTTAGAGGGCATTTTGAGTTCAATGAAAAAGATTTTATTTTGACCCTAGTCGAATTCATTTGGTGCTAGGGTTTAAACAATCCCTATTTCAAGTTTAAGCAAAATTTAAACATGATACAACAACCAAGACTAGCCCACAAGCAAAGCTAAAGCTAGGGCTGTGACATTTATATAGACACCGGAGAGGGCTAGGGTTACACAGAGTCGGTTACAATGGTAGGAGATCTACATATTCGTATTGCCAAGCTTGCCTTCCACGCCAAGGAAAGTCCCATCCGGACACGGGACGAAGTCTTCAATCTTGTATCTTCATAGTCTTGGAGTCCGGCGGACAATGATAGTCCGGCTGTTCGGACACCCCCTAGTCCAGGACTCCCTCAGTAGCCCCTGACCTTGGCTTCAATAACGATGAGTCCAGCGCGCATAATGTTCGGCATTGCAAGGCGGGTTCCTCCTCCGAATAATCCATAGAAGATTGTGAACACCAGGATAGTGTCCGGCTCTGCAAAATAAATTCCACATTCCACCGTAGAGACAATAATATGTACACAAGATCAATCTGCTGACGTATTTTGTGGCATGACGTCAAGCCACCTCCAAGCCTTTACCTGAACCGTTTTTTATTATACTACCTCAGCGCGTTTAGCGAAGCGGTTCCCTTGGCACGTCTTGTCGAAGCAGAGATCGTGTTCCCCTTATTCTAGGATTCTCATCAATACGGACGTGGGTAACCCAACCGCGCCATTGATGGTGGCGCTTGGGAGATAAGCGAGTTTTACTAGGCCGGTGGGGATGCATAGTCTTCGTCCGCCTATATATAAGGGGATAAGGATCCACCTTTTCACCTACGCCTTCTTCCTCCTTTGCTTATCCATCTCCGCGCACTCTCGAGCTCCAGCGCCCAAGTCCGCGCATCTCGTCTCGACCTTCTCCGACCATGTCCGGAGCGGGAGGCAAATGGCTGGCCTCCACCGTTAAGGAGGAGCACATCAAAAAGCTGCGCAGCGCCGGATACCTCTCCAGCGACATCGCGCACCGGTTGCCTGACAAGGGGCAACTCATCCCCACCCCCAGGCCCCATGAGAGGGTCATATTCCTTCCCCACTTCCTCCACGGACTAGGCTTCCATTGCATCCCTTTGTGCGGGGGCTCATGTACTAATACGGCCTAGATTTCCACGATCTGGCGCCAAACTTCATCCTCAACATCTCGGCGTTTATCGTCGTGTGCGAGGCCTTCCTCTGCATCCAGCCCCACTTCGCCAGGCTCAAGACCTTCAACGCTGCCGAAGGTGGTGAAGGGCACTCTGGCGGAGTGCGGAGGTGCCATGTTGGGCAAGATGCCCAACGTCATCTGGCTCGAAGGGGCCTTCGTGGAGTCTGTCAAGGGGTGGCAATCGGGGTGGTTCTACATTACCGAGCCGTGCGACCCTAAGTGGGCGGCGGCCCCCGATTTTAGATCTGGTATCCCTATGCAACTCACCTCCTGGAAAGAGAAGGGCTTGCTATGGGGTAGTTCGGAGGAGCTGACAGGACTCCAAGCCTGTATCCAGAAGCTGGTGAACAAGAAGCTCAGGCTTGTGAATGTTGTCCAAGTCATGCTCATCCGCCGGATTCTCCCCTGCCAACAACGGGCATTTAAATTGTGGGAGTTCAATCCGGCACAGCACTAGGCATTGAGCGGGCCCTTCGACACGACGTACGAAGGCGCCTGGAGGGTGCTGTTTAAGGGTGCCGAAGCTCCCGCATCCGCTACTGAAGATCGCGGATTTCGCTCGCAGCGTCCAGCTGACGAGGTAAGTGATTCTACCCCTTTACGGGACACTCGTTTTTAATAGTTTGACCCTATGCGGGTTTCAATCTTCCTGTTCCTTTGACAGGACTGGGTGAAGAAGGTCGAGCAGATCATCTGCCCGGCTCCCATGCCAGAAAACCCAGTAGACGCCCGTCTAGCGGGGCTGCTGGTTCCGGCACCGCATGTGGTGCCGGAGAAGAAGGCCAAGAAGGAGGCCACGGGTACTCGAAAGAGTTCCCGTTTTCAGGTGTCCGACGACTCCGGGGCGGACTCCTCCCCCGAAGGCGAGGAGGAAGAAGAAGACTCTCTCCCAGAGGAAGGAGAGAGGAAGAGGAAGGCTTCCTTGACAGGGGAGGCCAAAGGGTCCAAGAGGGGAAGGACTATTCCCCCGGACAGCTCCGCCAACGCCAACGTTGGCGACGAAGAGTGGCCCTCAAGGGCCAGGCCTCCGGCAAGATCGTAAGTATCCGGATTCCTGAATGATTTGTAATTTCTCTTTTGTGTCACATGGTGTCCTTCTAATGCCGCACTCTGCCTGCAGTTCGGCCGATGATGATCTTCCCGCTTCGTCGAGCGGGTCGTTGGCTCCGTCGGATGTAGATTCCATCCCGACTGCCTCCACCCCTCGCGCCGCTGTGGACGCCGAGGTGGGATCCCAGGAAGGGACCCATCAGGAGGAGGCTCCGGAGGCGCCGCAAGGCAGCCTCCCGGACTTTGCGCCGGACTCCACGCCGGAACCCGTAGTGGTTCCAGAGTCCGGGAGGGGGCCCCTTCGCAAGAAGGGCAAGACCGTGACACCGGCGGCCCCCGTCCAACCGGAGGCGCCGGACAACTTGTTGGAGGCGCTCAAAGGCGCTTCCATCGAGGAAGAACACCGCACTATCATGAGTGCGGTGATTGAAAGGTTCAGCTTCGCCAAGAGCAGGTGACCGAAGGCTGCGCAGAGCGTTCTAATGAGCTTTGAGGTAAGAAGTTAAAATTATGTAATGTAATACCGCATAGACAAGAGCCCCGATGCTCGGTTCGGTGTTGTAAAGAAAAGCCGGACTGAGGATCTAAAAAGATATACGCAGGGATGCTAAAAATTATGTCAATATGGGTTTGCAGGCTGCGTTGCTGACCTCTGCCGCACTGACTGCGGAGGTCGGTGCTTTGAAGCAGGACCTCGAGCGGTCCGAGCAAGAGCTCGGTCGTGCCAAGAAGCAGCTCGAGGACAAAGAAGGTGAGTAACACCACTTTGAATAGTTACCTTACAGAAAAGGATTTTGGTTGCAATAAAAATAACAAGAATAACATGGGTACTGCAGGGGCCACGAACGAGGTGGCAACCCTGAAGGAGGTTGTATCCACGGCCGGATGCAATGCGGCCGCAGAACGGATGGAGCGAGAGAAACAGGAGGCGCGGGTGGCGGAGGTGCGGCAAGAGCTCCAGGCTCTCATGGAAAAACATGAGAGTTTGGAGCGTGACTCGAAGACTCGAGAGTCCGAGCTTGCCTTGGCTCTTGAAAGTGCCAAAGCCGCCAAGGCCGAGGCCCATAAGGCCCTCCAGGAGATTGAGGCGGTGAAGAAGATAGCGGCGGGTAAGGCATTTTTCATGCAAAGCAAGCATGTTAATGTAAATTACCTATTACTTACCCAAATTCGGAGCTATCCAGGGGCGTTTGCAGATCTGCCTCGTAGTGTATCCGATGCCGCCGCATTCTACCGTGGCGAGGAGGGGATCTCAACGGAAAAGGTTTTCTGGTCTCAGTACGCTGAGTCCGGACATCCGGTGCCCCCTAGCGACCAGCTGAAGCAGCTGGTCAAACTCCACAAGGTAGCTGAGCAGGCCATGAAGGGCCTCATAGTCCGGCTGTGGCCTGGAGAGGCCATGCCTGGGAGCTACTTCGGTCTCGTGCGGCGGCTGGTGGATGCTTGCCCCTGGGTGGAGGTCATCAAGCGCTCCGCCTGTATTGAAGGTGCTCGTCGGGCCCTTGCCCGCGCAAAGGTGCACTGGGCAGGCTAGATGCGGAGAGGCTTATCACCGATGCGCCGCCAGCGGGCAAGGAGTATCGTACGCCCGAGATGTACTATAAGACTGTCCTGAAGGGTGCCCGCAAGATTGCGGATGAGTGCCCCAGAGATGTAATTATTAAGTAAACTTGCTATGTGTTATCCTGTGCGCTGAAAACTTTGTTCATATGCGTTAAGCAACGCTTGTTTGATTTAAAAAATATTACCTTCTATGCGGCCGTTTATAAAATCTGAGAGATGGCAAGTCGTCGGCTTCAGCCCCCATGCCACTAGTGCTGGGGTGTTCGGGATAAACTCGAGCACTCTTGTTCCCATTTTTGGGTCCATCTAGGGAGGCGCTCAACACAGCGAACAAGGCAACCAGACTTATAATGCTTGAACACTCTCACTTAGCCATAGAATTCTATAATTTTAAATTTCGATGAAGCCCCTAGTATTCGGAAGACCGATTTCGGGGCGCTATCCACGCCTTGGCCGGACATTATCCGGTTCTTCGCTTGAAGCGGCGTAATTCTTTAGGGACTCGAAAAAACCTCTCGAACAGCCACCAGTCTCTCGCCTTATCATGACAAATAGTTTTAGCTTTCCATCGAGGCGCCGCCCAGCTCAACCGGGCGCAATCGCAGATGGTTCTCCCAGTGCTACCTTAGCCGGCGAACGGAACGTAAGGTACCAAAACATGGGAGCCGGTCAAACCCAACTATTGACCCAAGACATGATTCGAGCCGATTCATATAATGCTATAAGTTCGGGTGCCCGACTTGTGAAAGTGTTAGGACTTATCACACCATAATGCGGGGAACATAAGCCCTCGTGTATTGGCCGCACTCGTAATATACGGGTGCAAGATGTCATTAATGAACATATATGTAAAGTAATGCAATTATAGGCAAAAAAGTGCTGCATTATTTATTTAAGGAATTCTGCTATGAGTGCGGAATGATACAAATAGTGCGGTAAGCAAGGGATTGGACTAATTAAACATGTCCCCCTCCAGGGGTGGGCTGCGGACTGGTGTGTATAATCAAATTTAATGCTCATAATGGAGACCACCTGAGTGTTCGTCGCAGCCTTTTTCCCTCCGTGGCTGTTGCATCGTGGGTTCGGCGGGTTCGCCGCCGGACAGGGCCTCTGGTGAACGGAGTCCTGTGTATAAAAAGAAGGAAAATAAAAAATAAAAAAAGCGACACACTTGGGAGCCCCTGGTGTGGTCGAGCCGCACTGGGTCTGTTAGGTCGTGCCCTCCCCTATGCCCATGGTATCTCCAGAGCGTAATGATGTACGCGAGGGCTGGTCTTGCAATCATGCGAGGGTGGGGTTGGGCCGCATTGCTTGCGCGTGTTCGGAACGTGCTGTGGTCTTGATAGATGTTGCTCGGGCGCGTTTGGCGTGTCCCGTCGCTTAACGGCCGGACTAAAATTGCCTTAGGAGGCTGCTCAGACTTCGCCGCGAGAGCAGCCAGATGTTCCTCCGCTCGAGGAGCGCCGTATTTCCGCTGACCGTGATGACTCCACGAGTGCCTCGCATCTTGAGCTTGAGGTATGCATAATGCGGCACCGCTGCTGAACTTTGTGAACGCGGTTCATCCGAAAGCAGAGCGTGATAGCCGCTGCAGAACGGGACTATGTCGAAGATTAACTCTCGCTCGAAATTATCCGGGATCCGAAGACCACTTCGGTGTGACCGAGCCTGCATAATTGGCCTCAACACCTGGTATGACGCCTATGAAGGTCGTCTTTGTAGGTTTAATCCTTGAGGGTCTATGCCCATCTTTGCGATCGTATCCCGATAAAGCAGGTTCAGCACGCCGCCGTCCATCGGGACTCTCGTGAGGTGAAATCCATCGACGATTGGGTCTAAAACCACGCGGCAATCCGCCATGGCGGATATCGGTCGGATGGTCTCTTCGATCGAAAGTGATCGGGCAAGAGGACCATGGATTGAACTTGGGCGATCGCTCCATCGCATATACATCCCTTAGTGCACGCTTCCGCTCCCTATTGGGTATATGGGTTATGATATCATGTTTACCGTCCACACTTGTGGGGGAAACCCTTCATCCTCATCGCTCGGGCGGCGGGTCTCTTCCTCGCCATCGCCAGGCAGCCCCTTGTTGTTGTTCTCGGTAATTAACTTGCTCGTCTGCTTAAATACCCAACAATCTCTGTTGGTGTGGTTTGCTGGCTTTTCGGGGGTGCCATGTATCTCGCAAGAGCGGTCGAGTATTCGGTCCAAATTGGACGGACCCGGGGTGGTTCTTTTGAATGGCTTCTTCCACGACCGGTTTAGAGCCTCGAATCCGGCGCCGACCGCCAGATCCTCATTGTTGTCGCTGTTAACGCGTCGTTTGTTTTTGCTTCGACGGGACCTGCCATTGTGGTCCTTAGTATCCGGACTGCCAGCATTTTTGCCGAGGTTGTTGCTGCAAGCTAGCCAGCTAAACTCTCCCGCACAGAAGCGGGTCATTAATGATGTGAGGGCTGCCATAGATTTCGACTTTTCCTGTCCTAGGTGCCGGGCTAGCCACTCATCGCGGATGTTATGTTTGAAGGCTGCAAGGGCCTCTGCATCCGGACAGTCGACGATTTGATTTATCTTTGTTAAGAACCTGGTCCAGAATTGCCTGGCCGATTCGTCTGGCTGCTGGATTATGTGGCTCAGGTCATCGGCGTCCTGTGGTCGCACATATGTGCCCTGGAAGTTGTCGAGGAATGCGGCTTCTAGGTCCTCCCAACACCCAATTGACTCTGCGGGCAGGCTGTTAAGCCAATGCCGAGCTGGTCCTTCAAGCTTGAGCGGGAGATATTAGATAGCATGGAGATCGTCGCCGCGGGCCATATGGATATGAAGGAGATAATCCTTGATCCATACCGCGGGGTCTGTTGTGCCATCGTAGGATTCAATGTTTACGGGTTTAAACCCTTCTGGGATTTGATGATCCATTACTTCGTCCGTGAAGCATAGCGGGTGTGTGGCGCCTCTGTATTGGGCAATATCACGACGTAGCTCAAGGGAGCGTTGTCTGCTGTGTTCGGCCCGGCCGGAGTTGTTGTATCCGGCGCGACGGTATTCGTCGTAGGTCGTGGGGCACCCACGTGATCCATAGATAGATCTGGATTGTCTTGCCCTGTCCTCCAATATATGCCGCAAGTTCGGTGTGTTCCCCCGTGGCTTCGTACTTTTTGAGTGATGCCGGGGTACGGTCTTGGTGGAGGGCCTAGGTGCCTCTCTGTCCCGACCACTGGGTGGTCGGTCTACCGTATTGTGCGCTGGTGATGAAGGTATATATGCTTCCTCCTTTAGTCGGGGGAGCAACTTGCATTTTGGGTAGCTCTTGGAGGGGCGTTCGAGTTCTTACTCTTCGGCCGCGAGGACCTCGGTCCATCTATCGGCCAGCAGGTCTTGATCAGCTTGAAGCTGCTGCTGCTTTTTCTTTAGGCTATTTGTCGTGGCCATTAGCCTGCGTTTGAAACGCTCTTGTTCGACGGGATCCTCGGGCACGACAAATTCATCGTCGTCGAGGCTTGCCTCGTCTCCGGAGGGAGGTATGTAATTATCATCCTCGACCTCTTCGTCTGCCGCTCTCTCGTGAGGGCTTGCGTCCTCCTGCGCTGAATCTTGCAGGAAGGGATTGTCTTCGGCACTTTCTGGGGTGTTATTATCTCCTGTGCCGGAATCTCCATTCTTGCTTTGGCAGGATTTAGAACGGTGCCGCTGACGTCGGCGCTTGGGCTGTTTCTTTAAGGAATCTGCCTCTGCTGCTTCTTCGCCGTCCCCATCTTTTGGGGTGTCCACCATGTATATGTCATATGACGAGGTGGTCTTCTAGTGCCCAGTAGGCGCTGGTTCTTGATCGTCTCCAGCATCATCGTCCATACCGTCGATATCTTCGGAGTCGTAGTCTAGCATGTCGGTTAGATCGTCGACAGTGGCTACAAAGTGGGTGGTGGGTGGGCTTTGAATTTCTTCGTCGTCCGCATCCCAACCATCCTAGCCATAGTCCGGCCAGGGCTCTCCGGATAGCGAGAGATGCTTTAGCAAATTTAGGATGTCTCCAAAGGGTGAGTGCTGAAAGATGTCCGCAGCGGTGAACTCCATGATCGGCGCCCAATCAGATTCATTGGCAGGGGCGCAGGAGGTTCGGAGTCCGGCAGGGAGTCCGGCACCTCGGAGTCACGAGCTTTATAAGGGACAAGGCCAGTGTTTGGCTCCATCGCCGTGGAAGTTGCAGCTCCCGAGGCGGTGTCCAGCCACCCGTCCTCGATCTACGCGATCGGCTCCGAATTATGTGTCGGAGCGGATTCGTGTGCGGCCTCCAAAGTACTGTCCGGCGGCAGAGCTAGATCATACCCATCGTGACAGTGCGGTACGCTCGGCTGCGGCTTGGATCCATCGAAGATCAAGTCTCCGCGGATGTCCGCCGTGAAGTTTAGGATTCCAAATCTGACCTGATGGCCAGGGGCGTAGCTTTCGATCTGCTCCAGATGTCCAAGTGAATTGGCCCGCAGTGCGAAGCCGCCGAATAAGAAGATCTGTCCGGGGAGAAAAGTCTCACCCTGGACGGCGTTGTTATTGATTGAAGAAGCCATCAAGCCTATCGGTAACGACACAGAGGAACTCTCAATTAAAGCACCAATGTCGGTGTCAAAACCGGCGGATCTCGGGTAGGGGGTCCCGAACTGTGCGTCTAGGCGGATGGTAACAGGAGACAAGGGACACGATGTTTTTACCTGTGTTGGGCCCTCTCGATGGAGGTAAAACCCTACTCCTGCTTGATTGATATTGATGATATGGGTAGTACAAGAGTGGATCTACCACGAGATCAAGGAGGCTAAACCCTAGAAGCTAGCATATGGTATGATTGTTGTAATGGTTGTTCGTCCTATGGACTAAAACCCTCCGGTTTATATAGACACCGGAGAGGGCTAGGGTTACACAGAGTCGGTTACAATGGTAGGAGATCTACATATCCGATTGCTGCTTGCCTTCCACGCCAAGGAAAGTCCCATCCGGACACGGGACGAAGTCTTCAATCTTGTATCTTCATAGTCTTGGAGTCCGGCGGACGATGATAGTCCGGCTGTCCGGACACCCCCTAGTCCAGGACTCCCTCAGCCATCGGCCAAACTATCCGGCTAGGCGGTTTTCTTATGACCGCCTGTTCAGCCGCCGCACCGACGATGACTTCTCGGGTCATCAAAAGCGATCTTCACGTCAACTTGGAACTCGCCGAGCAGCTAGATCCGATGGAGCTCTCCTCCTTAAATGAGCTCTTGATCGTGCCGCCTCGAGTCGCCACAGATCACGATCGATTGGGCCTAAAACCGATCCGAGAGAGATCAACTCTCCCTCAGTTACCCACCACGCTTTGTGGTGGAGGAACAGCACGTCGACACTTCTTCTATATTAAGGACAAGCTATGTCCGGATTCCCGACCCCTCCATGCCGGATTCCCGCGGAGGGACGGACGTCGATCAAGTCCTGAACCTAAAGTCAGGCAGCAGGCTAGATTCATTGGACAATATCCAAAAACCAAGCTTCCAAGTTTGGAAACTTTTTGACCTTTGAGTCTTAGATTGGACGGGGTTCCGAATTCAATTCCACCCGCCCACCCAAACATAAGCGATCAATCCCGAATCCGGCAAGAGCCCGCTGAAATAGTACACCATTACTGGGCCAGATTCCTCCTGGTTATGGACAGGATAAAGGACTGCTGCAAGGAAGACGCAATCTTACTTTTCTGCAATAACTGCACGAACAAGGGAATCCTAAACGCCATAAGCCGTCACGAAATTACACGCTTTGCCGACTTGGCGCCCATAGTACGAAGTATCTTGGCGATGGAGAGCGCCGAAAACCAAACCAACTTTTGGGATAATCCGCCCAATACAACCCTAGTCCGAAATAAAAGGGTGCATCATTGCCAGGCACCCGGGTTATATACCAAAAAGCAAAAAAAAACCTAAAGGGCGTGGAATCGTACTGGAGGGATGGCTCAGTGGACCCTGCAAAATTCATAGTACAGAGGGCGCCACTCCAACTCATAGCCTTCGAGCATGTTGGATACTACGGCAGGTGGCCAAAAGTGGTGAAGAGCTTCTAGCTCCAGAGAACCAGCCCAGCAATACCAACGGTATTAACAGTCTTCGAGACTTTCGCATCAAATAATATGCCGAAATGAACACTCCGCAGCCTTGCCGAAGTCTACCAAGTTGCAACAATAAATCCATGGAGTGACACGGCTATTACCTTCAACACCAGTGACGAACCTAAATTCCGAACAGCCCGAGCACCAGCTGCATTGGTCCTCAGCCCAATAGTGGACGGATTTCGCCTTACTAAGGTACTCATGGACGGCGGCAGCGGATTAAACCTCACTTACAAGGAAACCCTTCAAAACATGGAAATAGACTGGAGCCGCATTGAGTGAAGCAGCACAACCTTTAGAGTAATAATCCCTAGTCGGGAAGCATGCTGCACAGAAAAATCTGCTGGATGTGGTGTTCGGTTTCTTGGGACAATTACAGTCCGAGGAGGTCACGTTCCAAGTGGCCCTGCTCAGCAGCGGATATCACGCTTATTAGGACGAGAGGCATTCACAATTTTTCAAGCTATACCCCATTACGGGTACATGAAGCTAAAATGCCCGCCCAACGGAATCATCACTCTTGCCGCTGATCCGACATAGCACTCGCGCCAAAAATAAGACAGCCGCACTAGCCCTCGAGGCACTATCCGAAGCCCTAGCGTCGAGGAACTCATCGCGCGCCCACGGTGAACAGGACGATGTGATACCCGATAAGAGATCCAAGTCCACCTCTTTTAAACCAGCGGACGAAATAGTCAAATTCCAAGTCCATCCAACGGACCCTACAAAGACGGCCTCCATTGGGGCACAGTTAAACCCTGATGTCGACGTCGCACTACGAGAATTCCAACGCGAAAATTGGGACATCTTTGCCTGGCACCCCTCAGACATGCCAGGAATCCCACGTCGGCTGGCCGAGCATAGCCTAAATATCCTAAAAGGATTCAAGCTACCAACACAGTTCTTGGCGTTTTCCAACCCAAGAGACAAGCAATGGGAGAGGAGCTAGCCAAACTTTTTGAAGCCAGATTCATCGAGATATAAAACATCCGGATCGCTAGCAAACCCGGTGATGGTACCAAAGAAAGATAAATCCTGGCGCCTATGTGTCGACTTCAAGGACCTTAACAAGGCTTGCCCAAAGGATCCATTCCCCCTTCCCCGCATCGATCAAATCATCGACGCTACTGCAGGACACGATTCATTGTGCTTTCTTGACGATACTCCGCTACCACCAAATCAAGATGGCAGAGCTGCACTAAGTCGCAACGGCATTCACCACTCCATACGGACCATTCGCTTCAACACAATGCCCTTCGGCTCAAAAACGCCGCACAACATATCGCGCATGATTCAGACATGTCAGGCAAACCAGATCGGCAAAAGAGTGGAGGCATACGTAGATGATGTGGTCGTCAAATCCAAGCATGTCGAAACTCTAGTAGACGACTTGAGGCTCACATTCCACAATCTCCGAGCATATGACATTAAGCTCAACCCGAAAATGCGTTTTGGCGCATCACCGGAAAGCTCTTGGGCTTCATTGTATCCGTAGAGGAATAGAAGCAAACCCAGCCAAGATCCGAGCTCACACAATTGATATCCCAAAAGACCTCAAGCAAATACAAAATTGATCGATGCGTGTATGCTCAAAGCCGCTTTATCTCCCACTTAGGAGAAAAGGCATTACCCCTTTATCGCCTCCTCCGGCGCACCGAACACTTCAAGTGGACGGATGCCGCCACGGCCGGACTCGAAGAAATCAAAGCCATATTGGCAACAAATTCGGTCCTAGCCGCGCCCAATTTGGGCGAACCGATGTTATTATATATCGTGGCAACACATCAAGTTGTAAGCGCGGTGCTCGTCGTCGAACGAGAAACAGACGGACACAAGTTCCCCCTTCAAAAACCAGTTTACTACGTGTCCACTGTCCTAACTCCATGCAAGTCCCGGTACCCACATTATCAAAAGATAGCATACGCGGTGTTCATGTCATCCCGGAAGCTGCGACACTACTTTCAAGAGTGTTTGATAACAGTAGCCTCCGAAGTTCCCCTTAATGACATTATAAACAACCGCGACGCGACTGGCCGGATTGCAAAATGGGCCATCGAGCTCCTCCCATTCGACATAACCTATAAGCCACGGTGAGCTATCAAGTAGCAAGTTTTGGCTGACTTCATCACCAAATGGACTGAAGCCGAACTCCCTAAAGAGTACGGCGCATATTCCAATTGGATCATGCACTTCGACGGCTCCAAAATGTTGGCCGGCCTGGGGGTTGGCGTCATCCTGACGTCCCCAACTGGAGACATAGTCCAATACGTACTCCAGATAATGTACACGGACTCCAACAACGCAGCCGAATACGAGGCCCTTCTACATGGTCTCCGTATGGCAGTCTCCATGGGCATTCAGCGCCTAGAGGTCCGCGGGGATTCAAACCTCGCAATATCCCAAATAAATGGAGACTTTGTCGCCAAGGATCCGAAAATGGCAGCTTACCGTAACGCCATCTTAAAAATGACAACTCGGTTTGAAGGGCTCGAATTTCACCATATAGCCTGGGACAATAACCAGGCGGCGGACGTATTGGCACGCATCGGCGCAAAGCGTGATGCCGTCCCTCCCAACATCTTCCTGGAGCGGCTTTTCAAGCCATCCGTACTATGGGAAGGGGAGTCCAGAAACAACAATCCGGACCCAACCGCACCGCCCAACACAGAACATTCTGACACAATTGGTGGTTCTGCCAACGAAATAACACATTCAGCCCACAAAATAATGGCAGTTATTGCCCCGTGGACCGAGCCATTCCTAGCCTACTTAACTAGGCAGGAACTTCTTGAGGACCAAAACGAGGCCCGCTGCATAGTACGGCGATCTAAAGCCTATAAGGTCCATGAGGGAGAGCTTTATAAGAAAAGCACAACCGGAGTCCTTCAAAGGTGTATCTCTGAAGAGGAAGGGCGAAATCTTCCGCTGAAATTCATGCCGACTCGTGGGCACCACGCCGCAGCCCGGCCCTTGTAGGCAAGGCCTTCCGACAGATTTTATTGGCCGACGCCCGGCAGATGCACAGACTTAGTCCAACGATGCGTCGGTTGCCGCTCTTTGCTAATCAAAGCCACATGCCACCCACCGCCTCAAAACTATACCCATCACCGCCGTCATGTCCGGGGCTTGACATGGTTGGACCCCTTAAAGGAGGAACCCACAAGCAAAAATACCTATTGGTCATGGTGGATATATTCACCAAATGGATAGAGGCCAAGCCAGTTAAGACGGCCGAATGCGGACCCGTGATAGACTTCATATCGGGGGTAGTACACCGTTACGGCGTCCCCCATAGCATCATCACTGATAACGGCATGAACTTCACGGCCGACGAGGTTAAACTTTGGTGCAAAAACATGGGCATCAAGCTCGACTACGCTTCAGTCTATCACCCTCAAACTAACGGTCAAGTGGAGCGAGCGAATGGTCTAATCATGAGCGGCATCAAACCCAGACTAGTGCGGTCCCTTAAGGAATCTAACACGACCGGTAGAGGAGCTCGACCAGACTGGGGCTGCGGACCACGCCGAATCGCACTAACCGGATTCACACCATTTTTATGGTATACGGCGCAGAGGCGTTTTGCCTGCGACATAATTCATGACTCACCTCGCGGCGCATGTACGAAGAAAGAGAAGCCGAGCTGGATCGGCAGGATAGTTTGACGCCTTAGAGGAGGAGCGCGACGTGGCAAAAGCTCGCTCCGCATTCTATCAACAGCAGCTCAAGATATCAAAGCAGAGAAGCACGGGCCAAAACTTACAATGTTGGCGAACTAGTTCTACGCTCACGGACAAGAAAAGGACAAACTCAAGCCGAAATGGGAAGGTCCTTCATCATCGACCAAGTCCTCGACAGCGGAGCGCACTGCTCGCTAAACGATCGGATAACCGACTCGAGCCAAACCCATGGAACGCAGCCCGTCTCCGAAGATTCTACGCCTAGCGCCGGACTCTAAGTTCGTCTCCTTCCCCCGTCCATATTTTATACTTTAACTGTCTTTTATTTCTCTTCTTCTTCCCCCCCTTTTTTCTCACAAGCCTTTGGAGGCTCGCCTGCGCATTGTTCGCACACACTTGACGTGCTACTCGCACTCATTATACCTAGGGGCTTCTTTAACAGAAGCTTATTTATACGGGCTTTATGCCCAACACATGTGTCACACTTCCGCATGTACCTTTTATTCACCATTATATGCGTCGATATGACTTAAGTTTTGGCCAAGCTGGGTTGCCTGGCTCCTGTGCTTACCCCCACGCTCCCGATTGTTCGGCTAGGAGGTAAAGGAGCACCTCGCGATTGTTATCGCTGGTCACCGGATGTGTACCTCAGACCGGTGAAGCCAAAGCTAGCGTTTTAAGGGAATATTCGGTCGGTGAATTAAAAGATGATTTCTTACCTATTTATTTATCTGCCCCAGATGCTTTCCTCGCTTTTTCGCGATCCTAACATGCACTTTAGGGCATGCCTCCTGAGGAAAGGAACCCCTAATGTAACTATTCTCCCCGGAATATGTTTCTTACTAACCATGTAATATAACATAACTAGTTGGGCACTTGTCCGATAAAGCACTAATGACCCCTACGCCTGGTCTCCACGCATGCCCCGGTTTTTATATAACCGCGAGGGTATTCGACACACCGGACTGTCGTGTCCCGAGGTTGAAGCGAAAAGGTCCGCTACGACAAACGATCTACAATCCGCTAGAAGGCATTTTACATGTCATTTTAAATTACATAGTCAAATAGACTGATTGTATTCCTCTTCAATACCATCTAATAGGCTGTCTAGTTTACAATCCCCACTGAATACTTTATGCCAATTCTACTTGGCCGCACACTAAGCTCACAGGATCTCCTTCCCATCGGGCCCCACAGTCCGACTCGCCATGTGGTTCGGGTTAGCCTTCGTGTACCGCGTCTTCACCATGGCCTGTGTCTCTCGGCGCCTTTGATGGCAGGCCGATATCTTCCATAGCAGAAGCGCCGCGTGCTCCCTCAAGCTTCTCTCGCAAGCTCTCCAAGACCTTCGGTAGGGAGATGGGTGGCCACAAGGCTCGGGCGACATCGCCATCACCGCCGAACTCGCTCGTGCAGCTTGTAGCAGCTAGGAAGTAGGTCACCCATTGAACCGGCATTTCTCCAGAGGGACGACTGTGAGCATACCTATAGACATATATCTGTTAATCGACTTCCTCGCCGAACTCTTCTTTTCAAAAGATTCGCTCAAGCACTTACTATATATGTCGCGACGAAGCCGCCGATTCTCCTTCATGGAGTCAGACAGCTGGGCCCGAACATCTTTTAGTTCCTCGCCTAGCTGGGTGTTGGCATCTTGGAGGTTATTTTTCTCTTGCCACACCCTTGTAAGCACCTTCTCGTCGGCCTTTAGCTGGCGCAGTAGCTGTTGCCTATCCGGGTCTAGTCCGGCGCCATCTGCAATATTGTTGTCAGAATTATACACACGCCGCACTTCACAAACTACTTGTATTTCGAAATATATATTACCAGAGGGGGTCTCTGTGGCTCCCCCTGGGGCGGCTAGTGCGGCCTCAAGTTGGGCCTTGCACTCTTGAAGATCCCGGACAGGTGGGTATTCTCTCTCAGAAGATCCTCACAGAATAAATGATCCTTAAATCAGTTATTCTAACTATTTTAAGTCTCGGGGCCACTTGGCATATATAATCACAAAATTCTCACCAGTATGTCTTTCACATATTGCTCCGTGGCTCTGGCTAGACCATCTTGAGCGGCACGGAGGTGCGCATCTCCCGAATTAAAGGCATTCAATGCCTCTTGGGAGAAACATGCGTCACGAAGAATTGTCCAGCGGCGCCTGTGATTCATGGCGCTCTCCACCTCAGATCTGGTGGCGTACAATCTGTCGGCATCCTCCGTTGGAGGAGCATCCGACGCGCGCCTTGTGTTTGTCTCCCCTTCCGGACCTGGCGTTGGAGCCTAGCTGGCGGAGGCTCGATTGGCAACCTCTCTGGACACAGTCCGGCGAGCGCTCTTTCTCCTGAAAACACCATGAGCGTATGCCTTTCAGGAATCTTTCCTCGAAACACGGTGGTGTGCCATACCGTTGCGGCGAAGTTTCAATCCGCACCGCACTTCTTTTCCGCCTGCTAGGCCGAGCTGCCCCTTGTTGGTCAGCCGCCGCGGGCTCAGTTTCCCGCCTTAAAGGCACCTCTTGCGGAACACCATTGGTATGCGGTGATCAGAAATAAGCATGGATGGGTCATGGCATCAGGACTTCGGTCACAGTTACCTGGGAAGCCGGAAATACTCCAGGGTAGTCGGCCGTAATGGCGACCAAAGCATTGTCGATGCTAAGTTGGTGGAACACCCCATCGATTAGCTCCACCTTTATGTCCGGATCCTCCTCGGAGGCCGGATCGAGGGACCGTTCCAGATCCTCGGGTTGTGGAGGCGGGCTGTGTATATCCTCTACAGCCCGGCGCAGTTCCTGCGTTGAAGTCACAAAATGAGATACTCAACCATGCGAATGTGGATCGAATAGGCAAAAGGAAATGTCCGCTTACCCAGCTTCGAGGATTGTTCATAGAAAACCCGTTCAGTGTCCTCTTTTTCCCCTTTGTACAGGGCGGACAAGATCTTCACCAGATCGGCAACCGATCCCGGCCCCTTACGGCCATGGCGGGTGGCATCATCCTCCCCATTGAAATCCCACATGGGGTGGCCCCTATACTAGAGCGGCTGCACCCCCCGCATAATGCATGTGGCCATGACCCCAATCATGGTCAATCCGGAATGAGCCAATAATCTTATTCGGCCCATCAGGTACATGACGTCCTTGTCATTCTCCCGTTGAGGGCTCCGCGGACGCCAACTTAGGCGTTTCTTCAGAGGAGCATTACTGAACTCCGGGAGGCCGATCCGAACTGGATCTGGTAGCGGGGCGTCTTCTATATAAAACCATTCAAGGCCGCTTGGATGCCTTCTTTGGGGTTCCGGATAGATATCCGTCCGGCGATGCGCCATAGTTCGCTCCGCCCACTTGATATATCGACCCCTCATGAGAACGGGTACGAGGCAGAATAATCTCTTCCATCAAGCAAAATGAGCCTCGACGCCCAAGAACAGCTCGCAAAGGGCCACGGCCCGCGATGTGCGTAATGGAGGCAAAGGAAGGTGGTGCAACTGAGGCCATAGAACTCAGAGCCCTTGAGAAGCGGATGTTTTGCAAATCCGAGTCCTCTTATTAGATAAGAGACAAAGCATACCCGCTCTCCTTTGGAGGGATTGGGGATGCTCTCCGCCTGCTTTCCACCTTTGTAGGTGGCAAGTTCGGCTCGAACCGGAACCATAAAGGCTGGGGAAGAAATCCCTTGGCTTGGAGTGTCGCTAACTCACTGTGCGGGACTGAGCATCTCTCCCAATCTCCAGGCTGAGGGCTGGGAGCGCGAGAGGAGCCGTGTCGACTGTCCATGATGGAATGGGATTTTGTCAGAGGCGCTCCGATGAATACTCGAATCTAGATCCTCGTCTCTTTTTATAGGCAGCTCATTTGCGCAGCTAGGGGGGAAGTGTAAAAATACCCTGGCTTTTCGCATTCGTTCGACACGTGGAAGATGGCCATTATTGGGCGCGGAAGCCAAGGGACACTATTCGACAAGTACATGGAATTTGGAGAAGAACCCGCCTTGCAATGTCGAGGACAATCAACACGCCGGATTCATCATCATTGAAGCCTGGTTCGGGGGCTACTGAGGGAGTCCAGGACTAGGGGGTGTCCGGATAGCCGAACTATCATCTTTGGCCGGACCCCAAGACTATGAAGATACAAGATTGAAGACTCCGTCCCGTGTCCGGATGGGACTTTCCTTGGCGTGGAAGGCAAGCTTGGCGATACGGATATGTAGATCTCCTACCATTGTAACCGACTCTGTGTAACCCTAGCCCTCTCCGGTGTCTATATAAACCGGAGGGTTTTAGTCCATAAGACGAACAACAATCATACCATAGGCTAGCTTCTAGGGTTTAGCCTCCTTGATCTCGTGGTATATCTACTCTTGTACTACCCATATCATCAATATTAATCAAGCAGGAGTAGGGTTTTACCTCCACCGAGAGGGCCCAACTCAGGTAAAACATCGTGTCCCTTGTCTCCTGTTACCATCCGCCTAGACGCACAGTTCGGGACCCCCTACCCGAGATCCGCCGGTTTTGACACCGACAGCCGCACTACAAGAAATCTGTTAATACGTGACAGATCTAATCTGTCATGGATCAGTGAAAAACTGTCATGGGTGTCCATCCATGACGGACATGAAATCCGTCATGTATATCGCGTCATAATTTGACATTGTACCGTCCTTGACGGATTTCGACCGTCATGGATCTGCCCTAGGCATGCTTAACTGACGTGCTTGTAACGGGCATTAATATGTTTGCCACGTCATCATTTGACATGGATCTAACATGGCAACCCATGTAGGAATCAGCCCATTTAAAATTTTGGCCCACCAAGTTTCAACAAGGTCCAAGAGTGCAGCCCATATAGCCATCAACGCAATTAAAATTTTGGCCCATTAAACTATGGTCCGTCCAAGGCCCACTAATTCAATACAAGCGATACACTCACCTCTTATTTCATTTCTATTGGTCCATGATATTTTTAAGCCAATATATTTTGTCAGAAAAATATATGCTCATTTCATTAAATAAAATGTAAGTTACATAAACTAACAGGGAAATACACCTGTACAAAGCAAAAAGATCTTTCCCTCCAAAAAGAAAGCAAAAAAGATGCCTAAAACATAAAATTGCAAAGCTCCTGGAGAACACTAAGCTACTCCCCAGCTCTTCAACCGCCGCCATAAGGCCGCCATACGCCAACTAGGGTTAAATCTCATGCCTTTGTGGACATGGATCCCGCCAGACTCGCCAAATTCATCGAGGGAGACACCATTTTCAAGAACTATCCCGCCAAGAACCATGGTCCTAAAGCAGATCTGTCTCCACCGATGAAGAGCCCATGGAACCTGTAATACCTGCGTATCGAGAAGCCCTAAGAACTACTTGGAAAATCGGAAACGAAAGGATCGAAAAATTTAAAGGAACAGGGGGAGGGAGACCTGGTGGGAGATGCGGCTCACAGCCATCTGAGGATCCCGCCAGTCCTATGCGGCGGAAAATCACCAGGCGAGTCTGAAGCGGGACCTCGAGGACGCTTGTAGTCAACGCGCCTGGCCCATCCAGCTTCTGCACGCCCATGAGGGACCAGGTCGCTCGATGGACCAGGTACCGTCCACAGCAAAGACACCGGCGCGTGTGCACTGGTCCGCCTTCAGGGGCGTCCTCACCTACTAGACGAGGCTAACGTCGCGGCGGTGGATGGTCGGTGCGAGATGCAGAGAAGAAGATGGCCGTGGATGAAGAGGATGCGGCGGCGGCTGCTAATGCGGAGGTTGCGGTGCAGAGGGAAAGATGCTATGGATGGCGAGGTTGCGGCGGCGGCTACCGACCTTTGTCTTGGTGTAGTGGCGGCCGCCATGGATGGGGAGGAGGGAGGGTGCAGGATCTGGAAGAGAGCCGACCAAGATCCACTTTTTTTGACCGAGATCCACTTCCTCCCGATAGAAGATAAGCGGCGCCTATGTATCGGGGGTGGATTGTGGAAACACAAGGAAGAGGGGAGGTTTCCTTGCCGTTGGATTCGGGAGGATCCGACGGTGGCTATCTCATGATCCGTGGAGGGTTGGGACAACCAATCGTAACGCAGAATTGCCTCATGTGGGATACACGCCTTGTGAACCTTAGTGGGCTTTTATACGCTTCAGCCCAGCCGACTGAGGCCGGTCTTGAATTTGTCCTATTTTTTTCATTTTCATTAAGGAATAAAGGCACCCTTGTAAAGTAACTTGCAAGAACATTTATCATATATGTACCACAATACATTATTTACATGTAATATACTGCTAATATCAGGTTTTATAGTCTTTCAAATATTTTTAATATGATTTAATATTTTTAATACTTTAAATGAATTTAAGTGCTCTTATTAAAAGTAATTCCATCCTGAACTACTTGTATCTCAAATAAGGTTTAAACTTTCAGAAATAAATATATATAAAGATGTATATTTGCAGTTTAGCTTATGTCCTGGAGATAGATGAAAATATAGAATGTCTGTTAGAGATAACTCGAACTTTTATTTCCAAGCTATCGCGAAAAATGATGATGATATCTAAAACTATTCAGAAATTTATGAAAACCGGTACGGGGTCCTTTCCAGACCTCAGGTGTTTGTGTTAATGTCTTAGGTAACTTCGGAAAATGTGGACTATAGATTGCAAAACCTTATGAAATTTTCACCACATTTTCTGAATGTGATGCGAGGGTACCATGCCAAATTTCATGTTTTTCAGACTCCATTTACATTTTTTTAGAATTAAAAAAAAGGGTAATCGCCATGCTCGGGTCATGCCTTGTCACCCTCATGTTTATAAATTTTCTTTGCTTTTCTTGCATAAGGCCTACATATAGACTTGCTAACGTAAATACGATTTTAAAGGAATATTGTGAACTTTTCATTCATCTGCATTTCAAAATTGAATTATATTCAGCAAGTGCCTAGAAAATCACTAAATGACTTAAGTATAGCAAACGGACCCCAGGAAATACCAAATTTCGACATGGTTGATCTAGTGGCATATGTTGAGTGTACAAAAAAAATTCAAGGCCAACGAATGAAGTAGTGATCGCTTCATCTATCGGTTTTATTTTTTTCTTTTCGCACGTTCAGGTTTATATTTGTTGTTAATTTTTCAAAAAAAAATTGAATGTGTCTTCAGGAAATGTTATACATGTATGAAAGACTTGTAAAATAATTGTGCATGATTTTCTTCTGAATGAATATATATAAATTTGTAAAACAATTTTTAATGCACATTGAACAGTTTAAAACCACGTACAATTTAGGAAAAGTTCATATTTGGCTCTTCAAGGTAAACAATAGTGAAAATAAATATATATTTTAAATAAACAATATTTGTAATTTTAATATGAGAAAAGGGGAGCTTATAAATGAACAAAAAGTTGGAAAAAAGGGAAAAAGGAAAAAGGTAGGAAACGCACTAGGAAAATCGCTCAAAGTTTTCTTTTCTTATAAAAAGATGTATACTATACAGTTGGGCTGGCCCAGTTATGCGCACTATGCGAGCCATACGTATGGATTGTGTGCAGGGTGCGCCTTTTTCCCTTTTTTACATTTTACGTTTTCTGTTTTATTTTTATACTTTTATTTATACTTTAAAATATTTTAAAAATGTTTAACAAATATTTGGAAAATTGCTGATCATGTATATAATAATTTTGAACATTTATTTGAAAATCTTGGACAAGTATTTTAAAAACAAATGTCGAGCATTTATATAAAAATGTTGAGCAAGTATTTAAAAAATGTTGAACAAGTATTTGAAACATGTTGAACAAGTATTAAAAAAACCTTGAACAGGTATTTGAAAAAATGTTGATCATGTATAAAAAATGTTGAACAAGTACATAAGAATGTAGAATGAAATACAAAAAGAAACAAAGAAGAACCCAAAAAATGGAAACTGAAAAAGAAACGAAATAAACCAAATGAAAAATAAAATGGAAAAAAACATAAGAAGAAAATAAAAAAACCAGGAGAAGAAACAAACAGAAGGAAACGAAAAAAAAGAGAGGAGAAAACCCAGCTTGACTCGCTTGAAGTAGGAGAAAAATGGAAATAAACCGGACCATGTCGCCTCAAGTATAACGCGCCATAGATTTTGTCAAAAATGTTGTACATGGTTATTACCCAGGAGACTTGGGATCAAATCCCACCCACCACGCTCCTTTTCCTCTGTAATATTCCTTGTTTTATGTTCGTTCCAATGGGATGACCCCATCACTTTTTCACGGTTATTCATTAGGTCTCAGTTTACGTTATTATTTTGCTATTTTTTTCCAGACGTAATAACATGTGGGTCTAACACTTTACTGTTCGCTGACATGGGACAATAACCACGAGCGCATTATTCTTGCTATCATTTTCGTGACAGTCCGGATATACTGTTCGCTGACATGGAAAAGGTAGGTCCAATTGGTTAGTCTGTGACAGTTTTCGTGACGGTATATCAATGTTCGTCATCAAGAGGTCAATGTTTTTATGCTCATTCTCGTCCTGCTGATCGGTGACGGATACGGTGACGGATTTCCCAATCGTCACCAGAAATCCGTCATGGATTAACAGATTTCTTATAGTGCCGGCGTCTGGCCTCGTTTAAACTGAGGGCGGACGGGAGGAGCTCGGCCGGTGTTGCGTTTAATTCTGGCCCGCTCATGAACGGACGTGTGGCCGGAGTAGGATTCTCGGTTTGCATGCGGGTTTAACGGAGGGTTTAATGGAGACGCGAGGCGGCAGCGGCGGCAAGAAGATTATTCGACGGACAAAGATTCATGAGCCGTCAAATCACAAAGGCCCTCGCCTCTCGTGAAATCGACCGAGCTAGACTGCCCCGCCCTCTAGCCTTTAAAAAAATGTATATACTCCACTTTTGTACATTAGTAGTATCAATGGATTGCGCCATGAAGCAAAACTTGAAATTAAAAAAAAAGTGGTACATATAGAGAGCGCTCGTGAACTATGTGTCATACATGGCAATAAATAAAGTACTACATGATACTAATATATGATACATGGCGCAGGAGTACTAAGTATTATTAATACAGTTTTGCTATAACTCATCTAGATGAGATATAATTTGGTCTCATTCATCTTTTATAGCCATTGGATGTGATGCTATAAGATGCGTGTGTGCTGACGTGGGTTGTATTTGTTCTTGTGCAACAAACTGACCACTGCATGTCATGTTTGATAGTCTCAAGTCATTAAAAGCATACAAGCCCCACGCCTATATTTGTTCTTGGTTGATTCCTCTATTTATGTCAAAAAATAAGAAACAGCGTGAGTGTTAATGCACCACGCCTATGTGTTTACTAGTATTTGGTTTTCGTACGATGACTTAATACTCACCTAGACGAAGGGAGTATTCGGTTTGACAGCGGGCGACGCAGTTCCAGATACGACTTTAATGCAGACGAGGGAGGGAGTAGCGGTTCCCGATATGTTGAACGGCCAATGCATCCTCCTTCAATTAATGCATGAGGGAAGTAATGGGAGGAGGTCCGGGAAAAGAGGCTGCACGATGTGAATGCAACGCAGTTTGCCCTCATTGCCCTCATATAAAGGCGCCCCTCCATTCCAATGCATCTACCACATCGTATGCACCTAAGCATTTGCCTAAGCACCTACACTAAGCACAAAAGAGCTTGCTCCAGACCCATGGCGGCGATGCGCGTGAGCGGCCAACGGCTGCCCAGATGGTCCACGACGTCGGCCTGCGGCATGGCGCCGAGGATCGTCTCTAGACGGTGTTGGAGACCGGCTGGTGGATGGCCGCCGACGCCAACTACAACTCTCGCTTGACCAGATGATCGCTGCCACCAGAACAAGTTCACCGTCCTCAAGAAGCTCATGGACGACATCGCCAGATTCTCCAGCCAGCGCGCGGGCTCCTCATTGCTGCCACCCTAATCGGCCTCCATGGTCGAACCTCTTTCAAGCACGGTGGCCTTGCGACTTCGCCGACGCCACGAAGAATGTCCACTGAGGTCAGGCCGCCGCGAGGCGCCGCCGCAAGAATTCGCCGACCTACACATCCACGTGTACGAACAAATCGTACATAGGTATCTACAAGGCCGTGAGGACGCCACGATGTTGGTTTTCCTCAACCGGCCGGAAGCCTTGGATGCCTTTGTTGAGAAGCACCTCGACTCGCCACAAAAGCCGCCGCTTAGCCGCGGTCGGTGGTCTGGCGCACTAATTTGATGAGGAGGAGGTCGTATGTTCGTGGATCCATCTTTCTTTTTGCCTTCTGTAACCACCACTGCGATCGCATCATCGTGGCCTTAATTCTTATTGTGATGTTGCATTCTCGTTCCAGTCAATACCTACATGTGCGATCCCTTTGCTTAATTATATGCATCACTGTAACTAGTACTCCATCCGTCAATTTTATAAGTAGTGCTTACCTTTTCCATCAACTTTGTGCAACGGGCGGGCATCTTGCTAGAAACACTAGAATATGTCTATATAATCCGCATGTGATAGTCCATTTAAAATCTCAAAAAAGATAAATATTTAGGTACGGAGGGAGTAATATATTAGGAGTATATCAAAACATTAGTGATTTCTTTCAAGTTTGTGAACAAATTCTACTATTCAACTACTTTGGATCCGTCGCAACGCACGGGCACATTGCCAGTAAAAGGAAAAGGCCTGCCGCGTTCGCGTCGCACCCCCACACGCCCAGGAATCAGGAGTACAACACGGCCCATACGACATGACACATAGCTTAGGGAAGGCGTGTTGCCTAGCAGTGGCGGAGCTTGAAGCAAAACGTTGGACGTGCGGCCTAGCGAGCTATAGAAATTACCCTTGCGTTGACGCTCCATGCCTCAAAACTGGATGTACAACTACAAAAATCCTGCTAGGTTGGGCGGGCCAGGGCACGTGTTGGCCCTCACGTAGCTCCGCCCCTGTGCCTAGCATTTTCACTTTCATGTGGGACCGCCGTTGAGCAAACCACACACCCCGCCCGCCGCCGGGTTGGAAAACAGAAACAAGGGGAAGATCTAGCTGTAGCACGGAAGCCAAGAAATTTTGTGTCAGACGGGGCTCGTTGATAGAGTAGGAGCATTCCGTACTAGTACTACTCCTACTAGTACTCCCTCCATTTCTTTTTAGTCCGCATATAAGGTTTAGTCAAAGTCAAGCTTTGTAGAGTTTGACGAACTTTATATTAAAAATATAAACATTCACAAAATGAAATCGACATATCAGATGCACTATGAAACATATTTTCATACTATATAGTTTTAGCATTGTAGATGTTCATATATTTTTATGTAAATTTGGTCAAACTTTGTGTAGTTTGACTTTGACAAAATCTTATATGCAGAGTAAAGAGAAATGGAGGGAGTACCAAGTTTGTACTCCTAATACTATATTACTAGTACTACCACTATACAACTAGTAGATACGTGCACGGCACAATATCGTAGGAACAAAAAACGGGAAGATCTTGTTTTGGGTGATTTATCTTTTTTTCAATCAACATAGTATGAATAATATGATGTGGGGGCACCCATGAAGCTTATGTGGCTTGGTTGCATGGCTACGGAAGGTTAGAGAAAAATAAATAGATAATGTGTTTAGAGTGCACTCCACTAAATAGATATACTTTGGATCCATTGCAACGGATCGGCACATCTATATCTATACCCCTTATATAGTATGTGAAAAACTTTGAAAGTTGGTCGTTGGATGAAGCCAATCCGACGGTACAAAGATGGAAAATCCGAGCACTACTGGCCATTGGATATCATCCACTAGATTCTGCCACATGTATAATCTAGAAGACTCCATGGTTGAACTTAATTCATGACTAACTTTGCCACAACTAAGCTTAGGCAAAGTTATTAGTTCTTCAAAATGAGAGCCACAAGTTGGCAAGCCTAAGGGAATCTTGCCACATTTTTTGTGTGTATGTCATGTGGGGCCTTAGTGTGGCTTGCCTAAGGTGTGGCTTGAACCAAACACTCACCTAAGTTAATCAAACTTGCCTAACCTTACATTCCACCCGACTTTGCCACATGTTCGAATCCAGAAAACTCCACATGTAGAAGCATAATGCACAAACCACCAGAATCTCATGCGTGCAATGCACGTGTACCTTACTAGTACTAGTTGGTAGTAGTAAGAAACAAATTCCAGTTTTGGCACGAGCTTGTACTGCAGGAGCACCACAAGGCCAGCCGCAGGAGTTACATTTCCCTCTCGGGGCCCACGGGACCGAACTTTAGTGGCTTAGTGCCCGGCCTATGAGTCAATGACATGCGGACCTTAAATGCGGCTGGCCCACATGTCATTCTCATGGTGGTGGCGTGGTTCGCGACTCACTGCTCGAGATGAACCGCCGGTGGTGGCGTGGCCATGGCGAGGGTGCCACAGCTAGGCGCGAGGCGTATGCTATAAGGCGAGATGGCCACACAAGCGGGTACTACCGTAGTACATAAGTACTCCGGTGAGTATTGATGCCCGGACGAAATGTGTCACATTACCGGATGAAAATTCGATGGTGCGGAGTACGGATTGGAGCACACAGAATGAGCAGCAAACCACGCCCAATCGGGTGTGTCTGTGGTAGAAAGTTGATGGTCGCCGCATTCACCGCCCGCATGTCATGCACACAAAGGCAGAGGAGTGGGGCTGAGAGGGATGAGGGCATAAACAATCCTACCATTCTATCATCGACATGTGGGACCCATAAGCGTGGGTCCCACCGTCGCGAAGGAAAGGCAGGCAAGGCGGTGATAGCCACGCCGAGGATCCATGTCCACGCCGGGGACGCCGTGCGCGGGTTGGAGCGGCGTCGTGGGAATCACGTGTGGGTGTGGGATGGTAGAAACAAGAAACGTGATGGTCGCCGTGGTTCAACTTCCATGGACAAGCTGTCGTGTCTGCTGACACATGTATATCAAAACTAGAGGGTTTATATTTCAAGCACGTGAACAAGTATTATTCTACTAGTTTGTATTCATTGCAACGATGGGCCAGCACATTGGTAGTAGTAGTGTTCATCTCTATCTCTAGAGGCCTTCCCTCGTTCATCCTTTTCTCTCACAAGATAAACTACTCATACAAATGCATCTTGATGTTCCGTGGAACACACGAGGATGTTTCCTTGGGGGTCTCTCCAGCGCGGCGTGGCCATAGTTGCAAGTTGACGCCCCTTGATATGCCGACGTTGAGGGGCAATCGGATTTCCTCCGATGAGCAGGTAAGATGAGTTTGATCACGTAGTAAATGCATTCTAAAGACTACTTCTGTGTCCATTTCCTAATTCTCCCCCTGCCCATTGTTTCATAGGCTATGCTCGGTGCGAGTGGAGATTGGCTTGCATATGTACAGGAGGGTACCAACATCAATTTGCACAACATTTACAATAGTGACACCGTTCCCGTAGAACCTTTGTCCAACATTGGGATCAGCCATGCAACGGGCCACCACATGAATTGGTATGATGGAACCACGGTGAGATTGAATAAGATAGCACGAACCTTGCACATGGCGGTCAAAGGCGGACCATGCTGTCTGCGGCCGATTTGTTGCCGTACAAGTAGGAAGACGCTGTGCTCCTTTCTAACCGCATCTTCGCGGTGACAAACCAGGGGACTTATTTTGTATGGGACACATCCTACGATATACTCCCTCTCTCCCAGTTTATTTGCTTTGAATCTTTTTGTTTTATAAGTTTCAAATTCAAATTTAGAGCTCCCCATCACATGTTGAGATTACAATGTCCATTAAATCATTGCGTGCATGTATAGTAAAGAAACAAATCTCGAGTTTGGCACGAGTTCATGCTGCGGGAGCACCACAAGCCCTGGCGCAGGAGTTACATTTCCTCTCGGGGCCGCTGACTGAGCCAGCGCTTTACTACACCTACCTTTGAGTCAATAACATGTGGACCCGACAGGTGGTGGTCCACATGTAATGCTCCCGAAGGCAGAGGGGCAGTGGGGTCAAGAGGGGTGAGCCACAGGTTGGGGGCCGTGTGGTTTCATGGGTTCGAGCGACGTTGTGGGAATCGCGGGTGGCTGTGGTAGAAACTTGATGCTCACCGCATTTTAGGTGGCCCACATGTCATGCACACAAAGGCAGAGGGGCGGTGCGGCCGAGAGGGGTGAGGCGCACGTCGGGGTCGTGGTGCCGTGGGTTGGAGAGGCATCATGGGAATCACGAGATGAAACGTGATGGTTGCCGTAGTTGAACTTCCATGGACAAGCTGTCATGTCTACGGACACATGCACTGCATACAGATCACTGGAAGGAGTAGCAGAGAAAGCTATATATGTGGATAAATAGTTCCTTATAGTCAAGCCGACCCATGCTACTACTCTGTTCCAAAGACATGCACACCATCGAAATAGTCCATCTATATCAATATACACTGAGAGGGAATTATTTTTTTACAAGAGAGGAAATAGTTCATCCATCCATAATGCCCTCCTGCTGGTGCAGCATTTTCTTCTTCTTCTTTTTCTTCTTCTTCTTCTTCTTCTTCTTCTTCTTCTTCTTCTTCTTCTTCTTCTTCTTCTTCTTCTTCTTCTTCTTCTTCTTCTTCTTCTTCTTCTTCTTCTTCTTCTTCTTCTTCTTCTTCTTCTTCTCATTCTCTGTGGGAGACGGCTTCGCAACAAGCTCTTTGGACCTTGCAGCTATCTCGAAACTCACACGGGCATCGAGGGCAGCATATTTTATCCGCTCGTACGTCAAGGGATAATTCTCCCATCCAGACGACCTTAATGCCACCGTCTCATCACCATTCTGAAGATTTGTACCGAGCACAAAATTTGCTACGTCGAATAGGGATGGTGTCTGTTTAGCACAATCTTCTACATGAATTTTGATTCTGGTTTGTAGGTCAGCGATGCTTTTCAAATCAAGGTTGTATGGCTCCAGCTTCTGTTTGTCCCCTTTGATGGCTGCCCCACAGAAGTATACGTCCTCTCGAGACAAGAAATCGTGAAGCTCACCTGGTATGGAGGGCGAGTGTATGATGTGGTACACCAAAACATCATCTTCGAGGCACAACTGAAGGACGGCGGCGTGTTGGATCTTCCCAGGGGCACGCTCCGTGTACTCTGCGTCGAGACCGATGACCCTCGTCTCTACCTTTTCGAGGGAGTTGGATACATTGTTGATCCACTGCCGAACAACCCTTGGGTGGACGGTGACGGTGGAAACTATGCACATCGAGCCTTCGATGAGGACATGTTGGACGCTAAAAACCTGCATCTCGATCTCTTTCGCCATTTGGAACCGCTGGAACGGAGGGCTATGGTTTGGAGAATTAGGATTAGATGGCTAGTCTAACTGAAGTAGTAGATGATTATTTAAAGAGGTTAAAACAATGTGAACGCAGTGGGGTTTGGATGCAAATGAAGACGAAGGGGAGGTGAAGAAGCCGAGGCGAATCGGTTCCGGCGGAGAAGTAAATGGGAGAAGTGGCGGCAGCAGTTGATTAGACGGCTAGGTAGACTAAACAAAAGGCTATGCGGTAGACCGAGGAGTCGTGCTCGTCGGTACGTGCCCATCCTTCCCGATAGGTGGGACCTATGCAAACAGATAAAAAATGTGTCATAGCTTTTTTTGAGCACGTGAGTGGGAGACACAACATTGTCTGGTTAAGGAATACTCCCTCCGTTTAGGTGAGTATAAGTCACCTTATGAAAATCAGGTTTTCCCAAAACCTTTAGGCGTGGACCACTAACTTCCTGCTCGATCCCCTCCCAGCCTCGTTAGCCAGCACTCTCTTCCTCTGCTGCCACGATCTACCTTTCCATTTTTCCTCTTCTCAAGTGTAGAACGATCTGCATGCCGTCCTTGATGCACCAGAACAACCACTGCATGCATCGCGGCAGGGCGTTGATTGGGCATGCATGAGAATTTGGTTTTGCTCGCAATATGGATGATACCTGAACGTTGAAGTGAACAGGCATGCTAGCACGGGAGACCTATTTCTGCTATACAATAATGGAGTACTCATGTTCCTACTAGTAGTAGTAGTAGTAGTACAACTGTGGTACACTTGATGGTCAAAATACTATTCATCCAGTCCTCACAGTGAAGTGACAACACCCTGCGCCTGACACTAGTCCAGGTGAGGCGGTGTGTTCGGGTTACCAAAGTCAGCCTCACCCTGTGCACTGTGCAGTCTGTCACCGCCGCTGTACAGCACATTGGCACCTCGCCTCGTATCCCTCTCCGCTCCCATAGCACCACTCCATCTCCATCTCCTTCTCCGTGTCCGTCTCCGTCTCCATCTCACTGTGCCCCCATGTACCGTCACCTCACTCACCTCCCCCAGTACCACTATTCCCTCGCTAGCCGCTCCAGCACCGACATCCTTCTCCCCCGTAAATCAAGCCCCCTTCCAAACTCCACCATGGCCGAACGCAAACCGCGCAGCATCCATATGAGCCGCGATTGGAGCAATCTCCCCAGTGACATCCGCGACCTCTGTTGTTCGTGTATGGATATGTTGACCGCCTTGCAGCTGGCTGCATGCTCGAGGGACATGCACATGGCCATCGTCGAAGCAAGGCTTAAGCTTTTCAAGACACCCTGCTTGCTGCTATCTGGTCTTGCGAGATTGGATCACCATGATACGGAGGCATGCATGATGCCCCTCGACTTCAATCCGATCTCCATTAGCCGAAACTTCTTTGCAGGTATGTAGTGTGTCGCCATACATCATTTCCCTCGACATCGATCCGATCACCATCGCCCGAAATTTCTTGGCAGGTATGTACTGGGTCGGCATGAACTCCCACTGGATGGCTGCCTTCAGAGAAGACGGTAAAAAGTTGGTGCTCGTGAACTTCCAGACCTCCCATGAGATTATCCTTCCTCCGTTGGATTATATAGAGTATTACCATCGCGGTCCAAGTCATCTAAATTACTACGTCAGTTGGACGGACCTTCTTTTGCAGAAGATTGTAATCTGCCAAGTGCCCACACGACATGCGAATTACGCAGACTTCAAGCTAATTGCCTTGTTCGACCGCGAACTCGCCTATCTTTACGCCAGTGCCTTTTTTAGCTGGAGACAACTCGGCTCGCAGTGGATCATCGTCAAAGCTGATACACCCTTCTATGATGCTATTGAACACAATGGCATCATCTACGCGATCGACAAAGCAGATGACACCATGTATTGTTGGGACGGTGCATGTAAGTTGTTTCCATCTCATGTTAATGATGACGCCATGGTACTGTTTGAACTTTTTGTGATGATTGGCATATCCCTATTTGAGCAGAATTTGAGTAGAACTATGGCAATATATTAGAGACATCGTAAATTAGCTATATTTGGAATGAGTTAATTCATGCGATTGTGACCATGTCATTATAGCCAATTTGTACCCTGGATAATCAAACGGTTAGGAATATATGGATATTATCCTTATTTTACAGTAATCTATATAGTACTACTAAATATGAGTGTGTATCAATGGCCATGTTAGTTTCCTCATTTTCATGATGTAGAAACATGCACCACACTGTTGGTTCATCTAACCATACATTAGGGAAGTAAATGTGCATATGGAGAACTCTATATTTGGAAGTAGTGAAATCCTGCAATGCTTACCATGTGTACATACCTATATTCGCCCTTCAAAGAATCAATGGCTAGAATAATATCCTCACAAAATTTTACCCACGTAACACGAGTATATAACAATGCATGGTCTATTAGTTACCTTGAAGAATTTGTTTGTGAGGATGTAACATGATTACATAACATGCATGACATGGTAGTTACCGTGAAGAATCGATTAAGTAGATAACATGAGTATAACCATGCATGGCACTTCTATATTTTCAACCCAAAGATACATTTCCAGTATTTTCTCCCAGCCATAACAGGACATATCAATGTTGTTTCTTGCATTATCCTACTCATACTCTAAACAATGTTGATCTTACATTAAAAATGCCTGTCCTTTTTGATATGATGCAGTGTCCCTACAGTTACTGCCCTTTGTAATCACACCACCTTTGCCAAAAACAGGGAAGCACAACTGGTTCCTCGCTCGATAAGACGACGGCAAAAGACTGATGATCATTCGAAGACATGAGCCGGAAAAGTTATATTGCAAAAAACCCATTGTATACAAGCACCGTGTAATACGTGAGTATCCGGACAGTGGTTGTTACGTCTATGAGCAGGATACCAGCTTGTTGGGGCCTTTAGGATTTTTTAGTTGGAGGCGGGTAAACATCCTTGGTTCACACTCTCTGTTTCTCGGACTCAATTATCCGATTAACCAGGAGATCACCGTTGGCAAGGACCTTGATGGCAGAGAGGCTCTATTTGCTATGGAAAACTGTGTCTACACGGCGAGCCCTAGGAGTTCGGGTGCAAACTGCCCTGATTGTCAACGATACAGCCTGCAGCCAAAAGAAGGTGAGAATGACAAAGGCATCCGGATTAACTTTGATCCTTGGATGTCTCAATTACGACAGGCAGTAATGTGGTTCAAGCCTTCAGGTTGATAGGTAATTGGGCTGTTGCATCGAAAGGGTGGAGTACTGGTGTCTCCGGATCACTGGTCGCTGAAGCGAGGCTGCAAATTATGATGGTGTTGGATCATCTCTTCGAATGACTTTGTTGTCTTTGCTGCTGGTTCTGGATGGGTAGTTCTTATGCATATTCCTTGTCATTTGGGCATCCTTGTCTATGTCACTCTTTCTATGTAATAGTTGCTTCTGTTTAGAATGTCATTCTCGTCTGGATCACGAGCGTCTGAGCGCTGCAGATGGGTACGTTTTGGTGGTGTAGAAGACTTCTTATGAACTATCATGTCTTGGTGTTTATGTCGGTAGTAGTCACTAGTCAGTGTTTGAATGTTGTATATATCGTTGTTTCGAACTGTTTATTGTCTTGAACTACTGGTGGGCTAAATGAGGACATCACCATTCTCCAGTGTTCAGAGTATATCTCCTTTTTTCAAGGTATATAATTTGAGCTCACTGTCTTATCGATGATGTACACTTGTTTGGGCCAGTGAGGTGTCGTTGAATATGAGCCGAGTAGTAACGCAATGCCAAACAGGTTAATTATGACTCTCGGGCCGGGCTCTCAAAAGATCCTGAAAAAAGGCCGGGCTCTCCAAAAAAGAAAGAATAAGGACTCTTAGGCCGACATGTGGGCGCCACAGGTGTTTTAGTGCACTTGCGCGCCGAGAGCATATTGGCGCGTGCTCAAAATTCATGCTACCTTTTCATCCCAGTCTCCCGCCCCTCCCCCACCTCTGGAATCTCGATTCCTAATCCTGTTCCCCCAAATCCCCCTCATGTACTCCATGTACTCAAGCGCACTATCATGTCGTCGGTCAACACGGATCTCCAAGGTGGAGATCCTGAGGTCCGTCCTGCCTTCGGTCGCTGCGTGCCGTTGCTCAACTGTGGCATGGTGGCGCTTGACGACCAGTTTGCCGGCAAAGTATTGATGGTAACCATCAACGGCGACCGGCCTCCCGTCTCGCCGGACGACCTTGTCAAAGCTCTTGGCATTGCGCACGGCATCCAAATAAGTGACTTGCTTGTCAAAGTTTGTCTGCCATCGGCTGATTTCTTCATCAGGTTCCGGACAACTTTCGACTGCAGTCGTGTGTTCGAATCTTCCCGGCGTTTGTTCTGCGATGGCGCGCTGGTGAGCTTTGATCGGTGGCACCTAGGATGGGGCTCGGTGCCCTCTGAGCTTGAGTTTTTAACAAAGCTTACCTTCCACGACATGCCCCAACGTGCTTGGAACAGCGAGTCCATGAACGAGCTTATCAATGACCTTGGAGGTGAGCTCGTAAGTATGTTTATTCCTCCAAAGAGCTGGGCTCTGACGGTTATGGCATGGATGAAGAAGCCATCCACCATATCGAAGGTGATTGGTGTTGAGATACCGGTGCGGGAACCGGGGTTGTACTATTCGTCGCCACCAAGGCCGCCGCGGACCATGTTAGGGATGTACCTGTATCGAATGTTCGTGCATGTCAAAGAAGTGGTCAATCCATCAATCGAAGTCCTGCCGACGCCGCTGGTGCCAGGGTCTGTCGACGACGTCCATTACAGGAGTCAAGGTCAGACTTTCCCCGTGTTGCTCGGAACGATGGATGGCACAGGGCCTACTCCATCGCACGGCGGAGGCCACTGCTTTTTGGGAGAAGAGGCAGGGCTGGCTGCCTGGATGTGCTCTAATTTGAGGTAACAACTGAATCTTGTCGATAGTACTAGTTAAATCCGAGCTATGGGTCCAAGCAATCGATATGCCAAGACATTTGATTGTGACATGTTCTAATTTTGTACCTAAACTTTTTTAGAAAGGGTTGTACGTCAACTTAATGTGCTAGCGTAACTTATTGTGTTGTTCATCTGCTTTTCTTTGCACAACATTCAAGATATTTCCCCGTCATTTATAAAGACGATGAACCATTATGTACAACTTCGTTGGTTTCAACATAGCCCTTCCCGTAGCGATCCACTGCTTCCATCCTGATTGTGCCGCCTGCGTGAAATTTTTGTATGCAAGTTCAATGTGCTATGATGTTCTATATGATTGTGTCAGCTATGTAGGTTTTTACTGAGCATCAACAATGCATATGGCTGAAAGATGTATTTACGAGCATCGACCGATCTCTCTCTCTCTCTCTCTCTCTCTCTCTCTCTCTCAGACACACACACACACGCACGCACGCACACACACGCGCAAGTGGGACCCATTGAATTATTTATTTGCTCGTGACAGCTTTTAATTAGGTTCCACTGTAATCTAACTTTTTTCTTAAGTTATTAGTTGAGCTCAGTGACTTCAAAAAGTTGTACAGAAGCCTTGTTTGGGCCTTTCCGGCGTCGCTGAATGTGGGCTGACTAATCATGTTAGGTTGTACTGTACTACACAGGCCTTTTTTTCAACATCAGCAATGCAACTAGGCCGACAGTTGTACACAATATCTGGGTCAACTTGTTATCCGCCCCGCTGGGCTTCAAAGTTTCCTAGGAGGTATGCATTAGGCTTAACAAGAAAATGTACTTTAAGAAATAATAAATGGGATGTAATTATAATAACTGGGCAATTACTATGCACCAAACACGTAATTAGTTTGAAAAAAATATTATTTTTGGAATTTGGAAATTAGTTTCATTACTTGTTGCGCGCGCAATATTTCGTTGGATTTTAACGTGATACAACTTTATTTTGAAATTATATTTAACCTGACTAGAAATTTCGGATAAAAATATTCCGCATCCCATCAAAATGTGGGAATTTTTTTTGAATTCTGTTTTGAGCGGTTGTTTGAAATTATTAATCGTTGTCCTAGCTAGAAGTTGGGTTGTACTTTTAACAAACTGTAAATGGGCTGTAGTAAATTCCATTAGAATTAAAAAATGGGTTGTACATTCTTACAAATCAAAAATGGGCTATATGTTCTTTGCCAAACCGAAGTCAGGCCTACTAAGTTGACGCGTACCAAGGGCTTTGTCAACTTAGTCAGTATAAACGATTCTAGCTGCAGTGATCGTACGATGTCCATCCAACGGCCGTAGTGCTTCTTCAACCTCTGGTCTTCTTGCTCCAGTCGCCCAAAGCAGCGCCGGTCGTGTTGCGTGCTCCTGCCTCCCTATGGGGACCCCCGACTCATAAGTCGTGATCATCGAATGCACGTCTACAGTGATCCTAGAGATCAATGCTCACTGAACACACAGAAGCTGAATAACAAGAGTCTTACATCCATACATACCGTATTACACAAGTAAGACCATTATGGTCGAGTCTTGAGTATAACATCGCAGCGGAAATCTTCGTCGATAACTTGGACCCATGCCATCTGCATTAACCCTACAGGCATTCTGACTGGGAAGCGTCCTAGCTCGCATGTTCGTCGCCGAAGTATTCTTCATCATATCCTGTTCTTTCAAGCCCGCCAAGTAAATAGCCAGGACAAGCCGATGAGTACGCTTGAATGTACTCGCAAGCAACCCATGTTTTGGTTCAAGATACAACAATGCATGATATAGGTAAATTTTGCAGAAAGCTAGTTTTTCTCATGCAAGTATGATCAACATTTATCAAGTGCATGAATGTGTCTGCAACAAGTATCAGGAGGTTTCAGACATCATCATCGAGAAAGAGTTATAGACAACTCATGCTCAAGCTCGTCGTGACTTCTTCACGAGTCGCATCATCAATATCACCAAACTGTGTTGTTTGTCGAAACATATGGACATAGTCTAAGCAGACCGCCTAATCGTCCTTGACCGTGGACACGGCTACTCAATAGTTTTACACTCGCAGAGGTTGCACACTGCACTCCACAAGATCCGGGAACTTCCATGTCATCCACGACCCATGATACTCAAGTACCCGGTAAGCACCGATCACTACCTTTCCTAGACGACACTAACTTGGAGTCCACTGATTAAGACTTCGTGCCCAACATTTCACATAACATTTTCGTGGAGCCTTGCTCCCATATTTATCACATACCACCGCACGGGTACCAACGGTGTGTCCGGTGCCCCATAAAATGGTCATGGCCGCCCTACGGCACGACTTCGCCCCGAGAGAGCGCACCAACAACTCTCCCGCCACTAGTAATGCAGGCTCCAAGCTAGTATCGGTCTAGGTACTCAATAATGCCCTTTCCCATATAAGGGTAGAGTGGTTAGCATGTAAGGTTGGGACAATGACAAATCTTAAATCTAATCCGTCTCTGTAAACAACACTTTCATCAAGCCTCGGACACTACCTCTCCACCAAGTAGTGACCTAGTTCATCATCATCTCCTGTGGGCATTAGTGGCACCCATCGGGCTATTTGCAAGTATGTCAAACCACACTTGGTTTCTTTCCACGCATAACCCCGACCCACTTTGCGTAGCAACTACTTTAGCATCCTATCTACTCCCACCGGCATAACCCTCATAAGAAGGTAGGGTCATGCACAATGCAAGTATCAATGAGGAAGTAACAGAGGCAACCAACCAACGTGGTCTACCATCTCATCATGATTCCGATGCAACAATAATAAAGAGTTATATGTCATGCATAAAAAGGGTTTCATGGACATGGTCAAAGGGCTGCTTGCCTGGTTCATCAGAGTCTTGAAATCTTCTGGTCCTTCTCCAAGTACTCCGTCTACTTCGTCAACTAACGTCGGAAACAAACACAATAAGCAACACAACAAGGCAAGAATAAATGTGCTCTAAAAATGTGAAGTTGACTTTTATTGGATACCTCTCGTCATATGAGGAATGACCAAAGTGATTTCATTGGAAGTGGATCAATGGATATTTCTAAACATTTCGATATGATGGAATCAAGGGGTTTATGGAATTGCAAGAAGTGTACAGAAGAATTATTTTGAAAAATGAGCAAAGGCACCCATTTAACAAAGGATGATTTTAGAAGCATCTAGGAATTGGTTTCACTGGATTTGGAGTTCAAATGGATTTCCTATGATTTTCAAACTTGGCTATATATGAAGAAATAGACCATTATTTTATGTGTTACAGAAAGTATTAATAAAAATGTTCATAAATTAAGTTATGAACTTAGAAACATCTAGGATTTTGAATCATGGAATTTGGATCAAAAATGGGCTCTCTGTGATTTTCTAAAGTTCATCACAGAAATAGGAAAATGGGGTTTTGATAAATATTTCTAAAGAGGAAGTTTCTGGAAAAATGTGCAAATAGCACCATGTGATAGATAATGATTTGTGGATCCCCTAGAAATTTGAATCATCAAATTTGGAGTTGATTTGATTTATTTAAGTGCTTTGGAAGTCTACTGGGAAAAAGAAAAAGGAAAGGGGGGCTTTACCCTTATCATGCGCGCAAGGCGAGAGATAGGCAGCGGGCGGCGGCTGCTCGCGCGCCGTTGAAGCAGGAGGCGCACTCACGGGAGTACGCCTTCCCCGAGCGAAGGCGGTGGCAGGCAGAGCCCGTCTCCACTTAACTGGGCGGGGCGAGGCCCACTAGTCAGTGGCTCAGCCTTGCTGGCTGACCGACAGGCGGGGCCCGGCTGTCGGGTTCGTCTCCCTCCCTCCGCTCGAACAGATCAGCGGCAGGAGAGACTTGCCGTCGCTCGCGCCGGCGACCCAGGCAACCTCCGGCGACGTTCCATCCACCTGCATGGGCAGAGCGAAGGGGCGCATCCATCCATGGGTCACACGAATGCCAGAGAGGACCAGGTCAAGGAGAACGCCGACCATGGCGGACGTGGCCGACGGTGATGGTGGGCTCGACACCTTGGCCTCCGGGAGGAGTAACCGGAGCGCGGGGGAGCTCCGATGGGGCCGTGGGGGTGCAAAGATACCCATATATGGACAGGAGGGGGCTCGGGTGTCGCGGATTTAGGCGATGGCCAGCGGCTCGACTGCGGCCATGGGCGAGGCTGGAGGGCGCGGGAGGAGGAATGGGCTGGTACAGGGGGTGCACGGGAGGGTGAGAGAGGCAAAGGAGTAGAGAGGAGGGCCTGGGGCGGCCTTTAGTAGCCAGCCCGTGGCTCACCGTGGACGTGGCGCACGGGTGGCCGCGGCAACGGCTCGGGCGGCCAGGAGGGAGGGAGTGAGGTTGTCTACGGTGTTCATGGGCATGGTCCAAGTCGGGGGAGAAGGAAAGGGGGAGCGGGGCGAGGTCAGAGGCGGGCCTGCCGCGTGGCCAGGGAGTGTCCGAGTCGGGCGGCGTTCTGTCCGCACGCAAGGAGAGCCGGAGAGGGAGAGAGAGGAGGGGGACGACAGCGTGCTGTGCACTGGACGTCAAGGCGACCTCGGGGGACACGAGGGGGAGGGCCGAGGTCGTCGGAGGCGTCGGGCAGAGGGCGGCTACAGTGCCTGGGTGCACTGTAGAGCGCTCTGGAGCATGCAAATGGCTGGCATGGCCATTTTTAAAGGGCCAGGGCATGTCCCCTTGTGCCTTGGGGTTTCCTTCGATGCCCTGTGGTGGGGAGACGCTAGGTGGGATGCTGGCATATAGAAATGGGGGAGAGAGAGGTGCTGCCATGGGTGAACAGAGAGAGAAAGAGGTGGTTTTACCCCCCCCCCCACAATAATTGATCTGAGATGCTACCATTGCTACTGGAGGTAGAGGGGGACTAGGAGGGGCTGTGGTAAAAAGTTGAGCTCATGGAGAATAAGGAAAGAGGTGAAAACATCAACTTTTAAAAATTACCAGAAGGTGTTTGATGTTGGTTTGGGCAAGAAGATGATTTCCATTTGTCATGAGGCTCCACAGGGTGAAATGGCACACATAATTAGGGCCTTCCACCCATTTTGAGCTCATTTGGGCAAAGTTGCCAATGCAACTTTTGTAAACCCTAGAAATTAGCAAAAATGGGCTTTCCAAGATTTAGTCATGCAAATCTGTTCTCCTTGATGAACCACTTGGTGTGGTGGCCTCATTTGGTCATGTCATCATGCTCAAAAAAGTTGGGGTCAAGGAGAGAAAGTTGGTAATGCAAAGTTGTTCAAATTTGGTTCTGGACAGGAAGGGTTTTGGGGCACTTTGATCAAGTTAACTTGTTCTCCAACTTGTGCCATTTGGTCTAGATGAATTACTAGACCATTTGAGAATGTGCACCAAGTTTGAGAGCATTTGGACAAGTTTGGCAATGTAAAGTTTCTCAAACTTCAAAATGGACAGAAATGGTTTTGAGAGGATTTGATGATGTTATCTTGTTCTCCAAGTCATGAGACTTTGCAAGATCATCTAATATGTCATATGTGACATGATAGGATTTTCTTGGAATTTTTGGAGAATATTTCCTTTGTAAATATTTCAAAAGCTTGAAATATCCAGAAAGGGTTTTTGAGGGATTTGACCAATACTTTGAACATGACCATGTGTTGAAACTCTTATATATGGACAATATGTGTCCAGTGAGTTTCCCTGATTTTTGTCAAATATTTTTAAAACAATAAAATAATTTTTGCCTATTAAAGACCATTTCTGGCCTTAAGAAAAAGCTTTTAAATAAAATAGGAAAATAACTTTTAAAATTATATTTTTGTGGTTTCTGGGTACCCTATATCTAATAGGAGCCAAATATATTTTTAGAAAGATTTTTACTGCCCTTAATTAAGTACTTGCAGTGCAAACCTCAATTCAGGGGTTTTTGAAAAACTAATTTTTGAAAATACTATTTGGCCAAATCATTTTTGTAAGAAAATATTTTTATGTCCTATACACATGGCATGATCATTGGTTCAACAGTTTGGAGCAAGGAGATGAAGTATAGGAGTTGGAGGATTTATTTGATTTTTAGAGCACTTGCAAACAGCAGACAAACATACAATCAAAGCAAAGACTAAACACTCAAAAGTTTGTGTCAAACCACATTTTATCATGATTTATTAGCTTAATTGTTGTTGCATGAAAATCAGGGGTGTGACAGACCTACCCCCCTTACAAGAATCTCGTCCCCGAGATTTCCAGACTAGGCGCGGAAAGGAGTATGGAAACTTGGATTCGTGGTAGTCTTCACGTCCTCATACTGCTTCTGCCTCCGTGTAGTGCTCCATTGAGCTTGAAGTACTTGCTGGTGTGGCTTCGTGTATGACATTCTTCTCGATCCAGGTTTCTAAGGGGTTGCTTGCGGTGGTCATATTGGGCTGGAGGTTGATGGCTCGATGGTCAATGCCCTTGCAGAGATCGGGCAAGTTGGGGAGTTGGGAACGTCTCCGGAGTGGTGTTGTGTGGAAAAACATTGTGCACAGTAGGTAACTCAGGTGGTAACTCCAGCTGGTAGCTGTCTACTCTTCGCCTTGAAGTGATCTCGGAGGGGGTTGTTAAATCTTGGTGTGGGTCTCCTTATCATGGAAATGCTTGGTTCCTTCGAGAGAAGTGGTTTGCAGATATGCCTGGTCTTTGGTGCGGAGGTATACTTCTTGAAGATGGTGGTTGGCGTAGTTCTTCCTCCTAGGCACGACGGTCTTTAGATGTTCCTTGACCAGCTGAACGGCTCTTCTTTTGTCTTCAGGTGGACAAGTAGGTCACCAAATGATGATGACAACTATCTTGTCTAAGCACTCCATGAAGTCTATGGGGCACGTAAAGTGGGCTGGGGAATTAGTGGTGGTCTCTATTGAGTGTGGGCCAAGGTGTTATCGATCTAGAGCCAAAGCCTAAGGTCAGGATCCGACCATGTTGTGGCTTGGTAGGGCGTAAGGGTTTCAAGGATTCTAGTGTGCGAGTGAACATTTGTCACCTTTATCCTTAAGCACAGTTTCTGAGATGCCTATTGTTCTATTTAGTCCTCCAAACAATCACATCATGTTACCGAAAGAATCATCCCGTATAGGTCAACTCCAATCATCACTCACGCTATTCGTATCCTCAGGACTCTCGAGAGGAGGTCTAACAAAATCTTATATGTCTACAATCCCCAAACTCGTATGTATGTCTACCCCTAAAAATCCATGGGTAGAACATATAAGCTGCTAAGCCTGAACGTGACAATCCAAGTGCTCAGCCTATTCTTCCAAGGTCTAAGATAAAGCATCTCTATCCTAAGGAAACATGTCGTAAGCCACTCCAAGATCTTGTTTCCTTCCTATGAATCAACTCCAACAGCCCATTAACTTCCATCAATCACTACATGATCCATTAATTCTACAAATCCAACGCCTATGCTGGGGTTCCACATGATCTCCTAAAGTCCTTATAATCCCCAAACACTTGAAAAGGCTATCTCTACTATAGTCAGTCCACCAATTTTCATTATCATGGTCAAGTAACCTCCAAGGTCAAGTTCACAAAGATGCCTAAATAAACTCCGACAATTAATCCAATCTCCTAGTTTTATCGTCCACCGAGAAACATGGTATCATGATCGAGATCATCAGTCTAAATCCAATTTACTCCGAACCATGTAGACATACTCAGCATCTATATTCAACTAGAATCATTTACTTAAATCCAAATCTCTTGTCCAACGAGAATTTCCACACTTTCCCCCAAGTCATTGTCATAATATCAACTATCACCTATCTATTGGGGAACGTAGTAATTTCAAAAAATTTCCTACGCACACTCAAGATCATGGTGATGTATAGCAACGAGAGGGGAGAGTGTTGTCTACATACCCTTGTAGACCCAAGCGAAGCGATCACAACGTAGAGGAAGTAGTCGACGTTCTCCTCGCGATCCGACCGATCGGCGCCGTTACATTCGACGCCCGAGTTCTTGACACACGACAGCTCGATGACGCCCCTCAGACTCGATCCAGCCGAGTGTCGAGGAGAGTTTCACAAGACGACGGCGTGGCAGGACGATCTTGATGTTTCACTGCGCAGGCTTCGCTTAAGCTTCATGACGGTATGACCGAGGTGGAATATGGTGGAGGGGCACCGACACGGCTAAGGAACGATCCGTAGATCAAACTTGTGTGTTCTAGGGTGCCCCTGCCCTCAGATATAAAGGAGGGAGGGAGAGGCCGGCCGGCCTAGAGGAGGCGCTGCTGAGGAGTCCTACTCCCACCGGAGTAGGACTCCCCCTTCCTAGTTGGAATAGGATTGGGGGGGGGAAGAGGAAGGGCCGCCTCCTTGTCCTATTCGGACTGGGGGGGGGCAGGCCACCCCCGGCCGGCCCCTCCTCTTCTCCTCGAGGCCCACCGAGGCCCATTTACCTCGGGGTTCCGTAACCTCCCAGATTGCAGAATTCTGTTTTCACCCGAACCATTCCAACTCCAAACATAGGCTTCCAATATATCAATCTTTATGTCTCGACCATTTCGAGACTCCTCGTCATGTCCGTGATCACATCCGGACTCAACTTCTTCGTACATCAAAATACATAAACTCATAATAACCGCCATCGAAACCTAAGCGTGCGGACCCTACGGTTCGAGAACAATGTAGACATGACCGAGACACGCCTCCGGTCAATAACCAACAGCGGACCTGGATGCCCATATTGGTTCCTACATATTCTACGAAGATCTTTATCGGTCGACCGCATAACAACATACGTTGTTCCTTTGTCATCGGTATGTTACTTGCCCGAGATTCGATCGTCGGTATCCAATACCTAGTTCAATCTCGCTACGCAAGTCTCTTTACTCGCTCCGTAATACATCATCTCACAACTAACTCATTAGTTGTAGTGCTTGCAAGGCTTAAGTGATGTGCATTACCGAGAGGGCCCAGAGATACCTCTCCGACAATCGGAGTGACAAAACCTAATCTCAAATACGCCAACCCAACATCTACCTTTGGAGACACCTGTAGTACTCCTTTATAATCACCCACACGTTGTGACGCTTGGTAGCACCTAAACTGTTCCTCCGTAAACGGAGTTGCATAATCTCATAGTTACAGAACATGTATATGTCATGGATAAAAGCAGAGCAACATACTAAACGATCGTGGTGCTAAGCTAATGGAATGGGTCATGTCAATCAGATCATTCTACTAATGATGTGACCTCGTTAATCAAATAACAACTCTTTGTTCATGGTCGAAACATAACCATCTTTGATTAACAAGCTAGTCTAGTAGAGGCATACTAGTGACATCTTGTTTGTCTATACATTCACACATGTATTATGTTTCCGTTAATACAATTCTAGCATGAATGATAAACATTTATCATGAAATAAGGAAATAAATAATAACTTTATTATTGCCTCTAGGGCATATTTCCTTCAGCCTCCCACTTGCACTAGAGTCAATAATCTAGATTACATAGTAATGATTCTAACACCCATGGAGTCTTGGTGCTGATCATGTTTTGCTCGTGGAAGAGGCTTAGTCAACGGGTCCGCAACATTCAGATCCGTATGTATCTTGCAAATCTCTATGTCTCCCACCGACTAAGTCCCGGATGGAATTGAAGCGCCTCTTGATGTGCTTGGTCCTCTTGTGAAATCTGGATTCCTTCGCTAAGGCAATTGCTCCAAAGATTGTCACAGAAGATTTTCATTGGACCCGATGCACTAGGTATGACACCTAGATCGGATATGAACTCCTTCATCCGCACTCCTTCATTAGCTGCTTCGAAGCTGCTATGTACTCCGCTTCACATGTAGATCCCGCCACGACGCTTTGTTTAGAACTCGCACCAACCGACAGCTCCTCCGCTTAGTGTAAATACGATCCGGTCTGCGATTTAGAATCGTCCGGATCGTGTCAAAGCTTGCATCAACGTAACTGCCACGATGAGCTCTTTGTCACCTCCATATACGAGAAACATATCCTTAGTCCTTTTCGTATTTCAGATGTTCTTGACCGCTGTCCAAAGGATCCACTCTGGATTACTTTGGTACCTCCCTGCTAGGCTTATAGCAAGGCACACATCGTGTCGGTACACAAGATTGCATACATGATAGAGCCTATGGTGAAGCATAGGAACATCTTTCATTTTCTCTATCTTCTCGCAGTTGGTCGGGCATTGAGTCTTACTCAACTTCACACCTTGTAACACGTGCAAGAACCCTTTCTTTGCTTGATCCATTTTGAACTTCTTCAAAATTTTGTCAAGGTATGTGCTTTGTGAAAGTCCAATCAAGCGCCTTGATCTATCTCTATAGATCTTAATGCCCAATATGTAAGCAGCTTCACCGAGGTCTTTCATTGAAAACTCTTATTCAAGTATCCCTTTATGCTATCCAGAATTCTATATCATTTCCGATCAGCAATATGTCATCTACATATAATATCGTAAATGCTACAGAGCTCCCACTCACTTTCTTGTAAATACAAAGCTTCTCCAAAAGTCCAGATAAACCCAAATGCTTTGATCACACTATCAAAGCGCTTATTCCAACTCCGAGATGCTTGCACCAGTCCATAAATGGATCATTGGAGCTTGCACACTTTGTTAGCTCCTTTTGGATCGATAAAACCTTCGTTGCATCATATACAACTCTTCTTCCGTAAATCCATTCAGAATGCAGTCTTTACATCCATTTGCCAAATTTCATAATCATAAAATGCGCAATTGCTAACATGATTCGGACGGACTTAAGCATCGCCACGGGTGAGAAGGTCTCATCGTAGTCAATCCCTTGAACTTGTCGAAACCTTTTGCATAAGTCGAGCTTTATAGACGAGAATATTACCGTCGCCGTCGGTCTTCTTCTTGAAGATCCACTTGTTTTCTATTGCTTGCCTACCCTCGGCAAGTCAACCAAAGTCCATACTTTGTTTTCATACATGGATCCCATCTCGATTTCATGGCCTCAAGCCATTTTGCGTAATCTGGGCTCACCATCGCTTCTTCATAGTTCGAGGTTCATCATGATCTAGTAGCATGACTTCCGAACAGGATTGCCGCATTCACTCACAGTGCGGATCTTACTCGTTGATCTACGAGGTTTCAGAGTAACTTGATCTCAAGTTTCATGATCAACATCATCAACTTCCTCACTACTTGGTGTAGGTGTCTCGTAAACCGGTTTCTGCGATTTAACTACTTTCAAGTAAGGGAGAAGGTACTTATTACCTCATCAAGTTCCACTTTCCTCCCACTCACTTCTTTCGAGAGAAACTCCTTTCTAGAAAGGATCCATTCTTAGCAACGAATGTCTTGCCTTCGGATCTGTGATAGAAGGTGTACCCAACTGTCTCCTTTGGGTATCCTATGAAGACACATTCGATTTGGGTTCGAGCTTATCAGTTGAAGTTTTTTCACATAAGCATCGCATCCCCAAACTTTAAGAAACGACAACTTTGGTTTCTTGCCAAACCACAGTTCATAAGGTGTCGCCTCAACGGATTTCGACGGTGTTCTATTCAGGTGAATGCAGCCGCCTCTAGAGCATAACCCCAAAATGATAGCGGTAAATCAGAAGAGACATCATATATCGCACCATATCAAGTAAAGTACGATTCGACATTCGACACACCATTACGCTGTGGTGTTCCGGTGGCGTGAGTTGCTAAACTATTCCGCATTGTTTCAAATGTAGACCAAACTCAGAACTCAAATATTCTCCTCCACGATCGATCGTAGAAATTTAATTTTCTTGTTACGATGATTTTCAACTTCACTCAAATTCTTTGAACTTTTCAAATGTTTCAGACTTATGTTTCATTAAGTAGATATACCCATATCTCGCTTAAGTCATCTGTGAAGGTGAGAAAATAACGATATCCGCCACGAGCCTCAACATTCATCGGACCACATACATCTCAGATGTATGATTTCCAACAAATCTGTTGCTCTCTCCATAGTACCGAGAACGGTGTTCTAGTCATCTTGCCCATGAGGCACGGTTCGCAAGTGCCAAGTGATTCATAATCAAGTGACTCCAAAAGTCCATCAAGATGGAGTTTCTTCATGCGCTTTACATCGATATGACCTAAACGGCAAGTGCCACAAATAAGTTGCACTATCATTATCAACTCTGCATCTTTTGGCTTCAACATTATGAATATGTGTATCACTACTATCGAGATTCATCAAAATAGACCACCTCAAGGGTGCATGACCATAAAAGATATTACTCATATAAATAGAACAACCATTATTCTCTCGATTTAAATGAATAACCGCCTCGCATCAAACAAGATCCAGATATAATGTTCATGCTCAACGCAGCACCAAATAACAATTATTTAGGTCTAAAACTAATCCCAAGGTAGATGTAGAGGTAGCGTGTCGATCGCGATCACATCGACTTTGGAACCATTTCCCACGCGATCGTCACCTCGCCCTTTGCCGTTGTTCGCTAATCCGTAGTCCCTGCTTCGAGTTGCAAATATTAGCAATGTAACCAAGATCAAATACCCAGTGCTCTGCGAGCTCTAGTAAGGTACACATCAATAACATGTATATCACATATACCTTTGTTAACCTTGCCATCCTTCTTATCCGCCAAATACTTGGGGCAGTTCCGCTTCCAAAGGACGATCGCTTGCAAGAGAAGCACTCTGGCCAGTGCTTAGGTCCAGACTTGGGTTTCTTCTCCGAGCAGAACTTGCTTGCTGTTCTTCTTGAAGTTCCTTCTTCTTCCCTTTGCCTTTCTTCTTGAAACTAGTGGTCTTATTGACCATCAACACTTGATGCTCCTTCTGATTTCTACCTCCGCAGCCTTTAGCATTGCGAAGAGCTCTGCATAGTCTTTACTAACCCTTGCATATTATAGTTCATCACGAAGCCTTTGTAGCTTGGTGGCGTGATTGAAGAATTCTATCAATGACACAATCATCCGGAAGATTAACTCCCAATTGTGTCAAGTGATTGTAGTACCTGCACATTCCGAGTATATGCTCACTAATGTAACTGTTCTCCTCCATCTTGCAGCTATAGAACTTATTGGAGACTTCATATCTCTCAATCCGCATTCTGTTGAATATCAACTTCAACTCTCGAACATCTCATATGCTCCATGACGCTCAAAACGCCGTTGAAGTCCCGGTTCTAAGCCGTAAAGCATGGCACACATGAACTATAGAGTAGTCCTCGCTTTGCTCGCCAGACGTTCTTAACGTCGCGGTTGCATCAACAAGCAGTTCGCACCCAGCGGTGCATCCAGACGTAACTCTTTCAGGCAGCAATGAGGATAATCCTCAAGTTACGGACCAAATCCCGTAATTGCTACCATCATCTTTCAACTTTGCTTTCTCAAGGAACGCATTAAAATTCAACGGAACAACAAAGACGAGCCATCTATCTACAATCAAACATAAACAAGCAAGATACTATCAGTACTAAGTTCATGATAAATTTAAGTTCAATTAATCATATTACTTAAGAACTCCCACTTAGAAAGACATCTCTAGTCATCTAAGTGATCACGTGATCCAAATCAACTAAACCATAACCGATCATCACGTGAAATGGAGTAGTTTTCAATGGTGAACATCTTATGTTGATCATATCTACTATATGATTCACGCCGACCTTTCGGTCTCCGTGTTCCGAGGCCATATCTGCATATGCTAGGCTCGTCAAGTATAACCCGAGTATTCTCGGTGCAAAACTGGCTTGCACCCGTTGTAGATGGACGAGAGCTTATCACACCCGATCATCACGCGTGGTGTCCGGGCACGATTTAACTTTGGCAACGGTGCATACTCGGGAGAACACTTCTTGATAATTTAGTGAGAGATCATCTTATAATGCTACCGCCAATCAAAGCAAGATAAGATGCATAAAAGGATAAACATCACATGCAAATCAATATAAGTGATATGATATGGTCATCATCATCTTGTGCTTCATGATCTCCATCTTACAAAGACCACCATGATCACCATCGCCACCGCGCGACACCTTGATCTTCATCGAGCATCGTTGTCGCCTCGCCAATCTTATGCTTCTACGACTATCGCTACCGCTTAGTGATAAAGTAAAGCATTACAGGCTTTGCATTGCATACAATAAAGCGACAACCATATGGCTCCAGCCGATTGCCGATAACTTCGTTACAAAACATGATCATCTCATACAATAAAATATAGCATCACGCCTTGACCATATCACATCACAACATGCCCTGCAAAAACAAGTTAGACGTCCTCTACTTTGTTGTTGCAAATTTTACGTGGCTGCTACGGGCTTAAGCAAGAACCAGTCTCACCTACGATCAAAACCACAACGATATTTCGTCAAATAGACTCCGTTTAACCTTCTCAAGGACCGGCGCGAGCCACACTCGGTTCAACTAAAGTGAGAGAGACAGCACCCACCAGTCACCTTTAAGCAACGAAAGTGCTCAGAGCGGTGAAACCAGTCTCGCGAAGCGCACGCGTAATGTCGGTGCGGGCCGCTTCATCTCACAATACCGCTGAACCAAAGTATGACATGCTGGTAGGTAGTATGACTTGTATCGCCCACAACTCACTTGTGTTCTACTCGTGCAAAACATCAAACCATAGAAAAACCTAGGCTCGGATGCCACTATTGGGGAACGAGTAATTTCAAAAATTTCCTACGCACACTCAAGATCATGGTGATGTATAGCAACGAGAGGGGAGAGTGTTGTCTACATACCCTTGTAGACCCGGCGGAAGCGATCACAACGTAGAGGAAGTAGTCGACGTTCTCCTCGCGATCCGACCGATCCCGGCGCCACATCTCGACGCCCGAAGTTCTTGACACACGACAGCTCGATGACGCCCTCAGATCCGATCCAGCCGAGTGTCGAGGAGAGTTTCACAAGACGACGGCGCAGGACGATCTTGATGTTTCACTGCGCAGGCTTCGCCTAAGCTTCATGACGGTATGACCGAGGTGGAATATGGTGGAGGGGGCACCGACACGGCTAAGGAACGATCCGTAGATCAAACTTGTGTGTTCTAGGGTGCCCCTGCCCTCAGATATAAAGGAGGGAGGGGGAGGCCGGCCGGCCTAGAGGAGGAGGCTGGAGGAGTCCTACTCCCACCGAGTAGGACTCCCCTTCCTAGTTGGAATAGGATTGGGGGAGGGGAAGAGGAAAGGGGCGCCGCCTCCTTGTCCTATTCGGACTGGGGGGGGGCGGCCACCCCCGGCCGCCCATCCTCTTCTCCTCGAGGCCCACCGAGGCCCATTTACCCCGGGGTTCCGTAACCTCCCAGATTCGCAGAATTCTGTTTTCACCCGAACCATTCCAACTCCAAACATAGGCTTCCAATATATCAATCTTTATGTCTCGACCATTTCGAGACTCCTCGTCATGTCCGTGATCACATCCGGACTCAACTTCTTCGTACATCAAAATACATAAACTCATAATAACCGCCATCGAAACCTTAAGCGTGCGGACCCTACGGTTCGAGAACAATGTAGACATGACCGAGACACGTCTCCGTCAATAACCAACAGCGGGACCTGGATGCCCATATTGGTTCCTACATATTCTACGAAGATCTTTATCGGTCGACCGCATAACAACATACGTTGTTCCTTTGTCATCGGTATGTTACTTGCCCGAGATTCGATCGTCGGTATCCAATACCTAGTTCAATCTCGTTACGCAAGTCTCTTTACTCATTCCGTAATACATCATCTCACAACTAACTCATTAGTTGTAGTGCTTGCAAGGCTTAAGTGATGTGCATTACCGAGAGGGCCCAGAGATACCTCTCCGACAATCGGAGTGACAAAACCTAATCTCAAATACGCCAACCCAACATCTACCTTTGGAGACACCTGTAGTACTCCTTTATAATCACCCGATACGTTAGACGTTTGGTAGCACCCAAAGTGTTCCTCCGTAAACGGAGTTGCATAATCTCATAGTTACAGAACATGTATATGTCATGGATAAAAGCAGAGCAACATACTAAACGATCGTGTGCTAAGCTAATGGAATGGGTCATGTCAATCAGATCATTCTACTAATGATGTGACCTCGTTAATCAAATAACAACTCTTTGTTCATGGTCAGAAACATAAGCATCTTTGATTAACAAGCTAGTCTAGTAGAGGCATACTAGTGACATCTTGTTTGTCTATACATTCACACATGTATTATGTTTCCGGTTAATACAATTCTAGCATGAATGATAAACATTTATCATGAAGTAAGGAAATAAATAATAACTTTATTATTGCCTCTAGGGCATATTTCCTTCACTATCAATATCCCCTGCCAAGACAAATCCAAATACTTCCAAGAATTTCAGCTTGCGGTCATAATTGTCCTATTAAATCCAATTTACTCAGGGGTAATGAAAGCTATGCTACTCTATAATCATGATCCCACCAAGTTCATATACCAATCATGGTAGCCTTATAATCCACCAAAGAGTCTCAGATAATTCCTCAAAATCATTGATATAAACTCACCAAGTCATTTGTCCTCTGTTTCTATATCCTCAAATTGGTCTTCCCTATGGCATCGTCAGTTTGGTGCTATCTCAGGATGATAATGTGCTAGTTCACTATGTCCACCAGTCCCATGATGGACCCGTGGTTGTGCAAGGTTATGGAGGCTTAATTGATGCTTTTGCAATTCTGCGGGTTAACCTCATGGTTAAGGATTCGTGTTGGGGTATATCGTTAAGTCTCGAAGGGTCTAGGGATGGGTGTGTGGTCTGGAGGGTTAAACATATTTTGACGGGGTTGCACTTGGTCGAGGAGGTTGTAGCAAAAAGTCTTCAGCGCTTGTTGGCCGCCGAGGTGGAATCCTTGGTGCATATTGTCTTGCTTGTCTTCAGTTGAGGAGAGAGATGAGAGGGAAAAGTAGCATAGAGGAGGGGAATGCCTAAAGGGGGTTCTATAGTGCTAGTGCAAACAAACAGGTGCAAAAAGGGCCAAACAAAAGAAACAAGGTAAGGAAGGTGATATAGTCGCATACTTGTCGCCTAGGGCAAAAGTGCGACCTATATCAAAACACAAACAAATAAAAACAAGCAACACACAATCATGGTTCTATTCGAACTATCATACGGCTCGACTGCGCATAGGGGGTACACGACTCATCCTACCCTAGGGGTTCTCGTACTCAGTAGTCGTGCCTTGTGCCTCATGCAGTCTTCTGAGTTTTCCTCAGGTGTTGCCACGTCTCTTGTAGTTGTTCGATGAAACAATCCGGGTTGAGCCTGAAGATTCTTCAACAACTTCTCGCCTGTTGAAGTGATGGGGTGAAGGTGGCTCCTCATAACTGGCATTGACTTGGTCTTCTATTGTCTCCTTATTTATGATGATCCCTTTTTGTCTTCTAAGCCGTCGACGGTACCAGGTAGGTAATCCTTTATGTAATGACACTAACAAGGCATAGTAGAGGTCCAATCTGCTGGATACGCTGTTGCCAGTATCGTCACCAAGAGCGAGGGATGAAGAGAACCGTTTTCCTGCTCACTATAGTGAGGCGGACCAAATGGCTAGGTTCTCATCCACCGGTGGTTGCCGACACAACAATGGTAAGGACAGGGTTGCTCTACTAGCGATGTGTACCATGATCTTGCATATCCTATGCCCTAATCATCGTAGGCTAAGGTTGCATCATCTTGGGGCAGTGTCAAGGGTGTCACCATCTCCTAGGTATTCAGGTCCTCATTCCTTGAGGATGTATCTTCTGTTGGTATCGTCTTGTTGCGATGTCGCCAATCTTGTGTTCGGGAGATGTGGGTGAATGTCTGGCAGGGCATCTTCCTCTAGATTATCCACGAGGATTACAAGGAATCTAGTGGTCAGGGGCATAAGGGTTCTAGAGACCAAAGGTTTTGAAGGGGAAGAGATCAATAAGGAAAGTATATGAGGGAGTCCTGGACTAGGGGGTGTCCGGACAGCCGGACTATCAATATCCGCCGGACTCCAAGACTACGAAGATAGAAGATTGAAGACTCCGGCTCGTGTCCGGAAGGTACTTTCCTTGGCGTGGAAGGCAAGCTTGGCAATACGGATATGTGGATCTCCTACCATTGTAACCGACTCTGTGTAACCCTAGCCTCTCCGGTGTCTATATAAACCGGAGGGCCTTAGTCCAGAAGGACGAACATTACATCTCAACAATCATACCATAGGCTAGCTTCTAGGTTTAGCCTCCTTGATCTCGTGGTAGATCTACTCTTGTACTACCCATATCATCAATATTAATCAAGCGGGACGAGGGTTTTACCTCCATCGAGAGGGCCCAAACTGGGTAAAACGCCGTGTCCTCGTCTCTTGTTACCATCCGCCTAGACGCACAGTTCGGGACCCCCTACCCGAGATCCGCCGGTTTTGACACCGACATTGGTGCTTTCATTGAGAGTTCCTCTATGTCGTCCCCAATAGGCTCGATGGCATCTTCAACCATCAACGCTGTCCGAGTGAGACTTTTCTCCCGGACAGATCTTCATATTCGGCGGTTTTGCATCGCGGCCAATTCTCTTGGCCATCCGAGCAGATCGAAGTTACGCCCCCCGCCGTCAGTCGATTCGCAGCTTTAACTTCACGACCGATGACCGCGGAGACTTGATCTTCGACGGACTCGAGCCACAAGCCAAGCGCCGCCAAGACCGTGGACGATGGGCATGATCTAGCTCGCCACGGACGGTGCTTTGGTGGTCCTTTTCGGATCCGCCCGCCACTAGCCCGAGCTGGTTGCCCATGCCGAGGGCGGCGGATAGACGCCGCCACGGGGCTTCAACATCCACGGCGATGGAGCGAATACCAATCTTGTCCCTCGCGAACTCGTGATCCCGAGGCGCGGACTCTCGCGGACTCCGAGCCTCCCGCGCCTACCAATTAAACGGATTGGGCGCGGTTATGGAATTCACCGCCATGACATCTTCCAACACTCGCCTTTTGGCGATATCCTGAATTCTTTGAAGCATCTCTCGCTATCAGAGAATCTCGCCGACTATGGCAGAGCGGTTGGAGTTCGGACGACGAAGAAATTCAGAGCCCACCCACCACCCACTTTGTAGCCACCGCCGAGGATCTAACCGACATGCTAGACTTCGACTCGACGACATCGACGCTATGGACGACAATGCCGGAGATTTATCAGACCCAATACCACGAGGCACTGGAAGGCCACCTCGTCATACGACGTCTACATGGTGGATACCCCAAAAGAAGGGGATGGCGAAAAAGCAGCGGAGGAAGATTCTCTAAAGAAGCAGCCCAAACGCTGGCGTCAGCGGCGCCGCTCTAAATCCTGCCACAGCAAGAATGGAGATTCCGGCACGGGAAACAATAACAGTCCGGAGAGTGCCGAAGACGATCCCCTCCTGCAAGACTCAGTGCAGGAGGACGCAGAAGCAAGCCCTCATGACAGGGCAGCAGACAAAGGGGTTGAGGATGATAACTATATGCCTCCCTCCGAAGACGAAGCAAGCCTCAACGATGATGAATTCATCGTACCCAAGGATCCCGTCGAACAAGAGCGCTTCAAGCGCAGACTCATAGCCACGGCAAATAGCCTAAAGAAAAAGCAGCAACAACTCCAAGCTGATCAAGATCTGCTAGCCGATCGATGGACTGAGGTCCTCGCGGCCGAAGAGTATAAACTCGAACGCCCCTCCAAAAGCTACCCAAGACGCAAGCTGCTCCCCCGATTAGAGGAGGAAGCATACATACCTTCATCACCAGCGCAAGACATGGCTGACCGACCACCCCGTGGTCGCGACAGAGAGGCATTCAGTGCCCCACCAAGACCGCACCGAGCATCGATCCAAGAGTACGGCCAAAAGGAACGCTACGGACTTGCGAGACATATTGAAGACAAAGCAAGACAATCCAGATCCATCTATGGATCACGTGGGCGCCCTACGACCCACGGCGAATCTTGTCGAGCGGACATAACGCCGCCGGGCTGAACATAGCGCAGCGCTCCCTCGAGCTGCGCCGCGATATTGCTCAATACAGGGCGCCAGACACCCGTTATGCTTCATCGACGAAGTAATGGATCATCGATCCCAAGGGTTCAAACCAGAATATCGAATCTTACGATGGTACAACAGACCTCGCGGTATGGATCAAGATTATCTTCTCCACATCCATATGGCCCGCGCGACAATCTCCACGCCATCAAATATCTCCCACAAGCTTAAAGGACCAGCTCGGCATTGGCTTAACAGCCTGCCCGCAGAGTCAATTGGGTGTTGGGAAGACTCGAGGCTGTGTTCCTTGATAACTTCCAAGGTACATATGTGCGACCACCGAGACGCCGATGACCTAAGCCACATTATTCAGCAGCAGACGAATCGCCGCATAATTTCGACACGGTTCTTGACGAAGAAAAATCAAATCATCGATCGTCCGGATGCGGAGGCCCTTGCAGCCTTCAAACATAACATCCGAGACGAATGGCTAGCCCGCACCGGGCAGAGAAGCGAAATCCATGGCAGCCCTCACATCGTTAATGACCGCTTTTGTGCGGGAGAGGATAGCTGGCTAGCCCGCAGCAACAATCTCCGCAAAAATTCTGGCAGTCCGGATACTAAGGACAACAATGGCAGGCCACGTCGAATCAAAAACAAGCGCCGCGTTAACGGCGACGACAAGGAGGATACGGCAGTCAATGCCGGATTCCGAGGCTCCAAACCCGGTCAACGGAAGAAACCATTTAAAAGAACCACTCCGGGTCCGTCCAATCTGGACCGAATACTCGACCGCCATGCCGATACACGGCATTCCCGAAAAGCCAGCTAATCACACCAATAGAGATTGTTGGGTGTTCACAGCGGTGGCAAGTTAATTGCCGAACACAATGACAAGGGGCTAAATAGCGATGACGAGGAAGAAACCCGCCGCCCGAACAATAGAGGACGAAGGTTTCCCCCACAAGTGCGGACGGTGAACATGATTTACGCGACCCATATACCCAAGAGGGAGAGGAAGTGCGACCACGGACGCCTATGCGATGGAGCCAGCCGCCTCAAGTTCAATCCATGGTCCTCTTGTCCGATCACTTTCGATCGACGAGACCATCCGACCAGCATACGCCATGGCGGATTCGCCGCATTGGTCTTAGACCCAATCGCCGATGGATTTCACCTCACCGAGTCCCGATGGGCGGTGGCGGCAACTGAACCTCGCTTTATCAGACACAAGGCATAAAATGGGCATAGAACCATCCAGATCAAACCTACTAAGACAACCTTTAAAGGTGTCATCCTGAGTGGAAGCCAAACTATGCAGCTCACCACACCGAAGTGGTCTTGGATCCCTGATAATTTCCGGTTAAGAGTTAATCTTCGATATAGTCCCGCTCAGAAGCGGCTATCATGCCTGCGCTTCGGACGAACCGCGTTGGTAAAATTCAACGCAGGTCAGATTATGCATACCTAAAGCTCAAGATGCCAGCCCTCGTGGAGTCATTACGGTCAATGGGAATACGGGCGCGCCCTCCGAACGGAGGAACATACAATGCTCGCGCGAAATACAGAGCAGCCTTCACGGCAATTCTCTAGTCCGCAATTAAAAAGCCGGATACACCAAAGCGCCCGAGCAACACTAACCAAGACCACTGGCGCGATCGAGCATGCATAGCAATGCGGCCCCAACCTCGCCTCACAAGATGATCACAAGAATAACACTCGCGACATCATTACGCTTTGGAGATACCATGGGCGCAGGGAGGGCTTAACCATTAAGGACCAAAGAGTGCGGCTCGACCACACTAGGGGCTCATCTGCGCGCGCCCCTTGGTTTTATTTTTTATCTTTTCTTCTTTTATGTATACAGGACTCCATTAACCGTAAGCCCCGTCGATGGCTTAACTTGCCGAACTAACGATGCAACAGCTGGGACTAAAGAAGGCTGCATTTAACACTCGTGTGTCTCCATTACGAGCATTAAATTAGATTACATACACCAAGTCTGCAGCTTATCCTCGAGGGGTCATGTTAATTTAGTCCAAATCCCTTGCTTACCGTGACTATTTGTATCATCCGCTTTATTACTGACCTTCTTTCATAAATAACGCAACACTTCCTTCTTGCAAGAACATTACCTTTTCATTGCAATTATGTTATCTTTACATATGTTCATTATATGACATCTTGCACCCGTATACTTTGGTACGGCCGAATACACCAGGGGCTTTTGTTCCCCAGATTATGGTGTTATTAAGTCCGAACACTTTCACAAGTGCGGCACCCCGAACTTATAGCATTATATGAATCAGCTCCGAATCATGTCTTGGGTCAATAGTTGGGTTTGCCGGCTCCCATGTTTTGGTACCTTACGCTTGTTCCGTCGGCTAAGGTAGCACTGGGAGAACCACTGCGATTGCGCCCCGGTTGAGCCGGGTTAACGCCTCAGTGGAGAAAGCTAAAACTGACTGGCATGATAAGGCGAGAGACTGGTCGCTGTTCGAGAGGTCCTTTCGGGTCCCTAAAGGCTCATGCCGCTTCGAGTGAAGTTCCGGATGATGTCCGACGAAGGCGTGGATAGCGCCCCGGATTCGGTCTTCCGAATACCAGGGGCTTCGCCGAAATTTAAAATTATAGAATTCTATGGCTAAGTGAGAGTGTTCAAGCATTATAAGTCCGGTTGCCTTGTTCTTCGTGTTGAGCGCCTCCCTAGATGGACCCAAAAATGGGAACAAGAGTGCTCAAGTTTATCACCGAACACCCCAGCACTCGTGGCTTGGGGGCTGAAGCCAACAACTTGCCATCTCTCAGATTTAACAAACGGCCGCACAGAAGGTAATATTTTAAATTCAACAAGCGTTGCTCATGGCGCATATAAACGAAGTTTTCAGCGCATGTGATAAAAACACTGCGAAGTTCACTCAAAGATTACATTTCGGGGCACTCATCGCAATATCGCAGCTCCTTCAGACAACTTTATAATATCGCCCCGCGGCGATGCTCCTTGCCGGCGGCGGCGGATCCGTGAGCTTCTCCGCATCCGGTTTGCCCCATTGCACCTTTATGCGGGCAAGGGCCCGACGAGCGCCTTCAATGCAAAGCGGAGCGCTTGATTACATCCAGCACGGGGCATGCATCCACCAGCCGCCGACTAGGCCAAAGTAGCTACGTGCATGGCCTGCCCAGCCATACCGGACTATGAGGCCCTTCATGGCCTCCTCACTACCTTATGGAGTTCGACCAGCTGCTTCACCGGTCGCTTGGGGGCACTGGATGGCGGCCTCAAAGATATCGAGACCGAAGACCTTCTCCGCTGAGCTCCCTCCTCGCCACGATAGAATGCGGCAAAGATCGACGACTCGGGCAGATCCGCAAACGCCTCGAGAGCTCCGAATTCGGGTAAGTGTCCGATAATTTACATTAACATGCTTGCTCGCATGAAAACGCCTTACCCGCCGCTATCTTCTTCATGTCCTCTACCTCCGATGGGCCTTCGGGCCTCGGCCTTGGCAGACTTGGCACCTTCGAGAGCCGAGGCAAGCTCGGACTCGAAGTCTTGAGTCACGCCCAAACTCTCATGCTTTTCCATGAGAGCCCGGAGCTCTTGCCGAACTTCCTCCACCGGTGCCGCTTGCTTTTCTCGCTCAGCCCGTTCTCGGGCGCATTATGCTCGCCACGACACGGCATCCTCGTGGCTGCCACCTTGTTAGTAGCCCCTGCATTACACATATTATCCTTATTAATTTTGTTTGCAACCAAAACCCTTTTCTATAAGGTACTTATTTAAAGTGGTGCTATTCACCTTCTTTTTCCTTGAGCTGCCTCGTGGCATGGCCGAGCTCTTGCTCCGACCGCTCAAGGTCCTTCTTCAGTGCCTCGACCTCCGCCAAGCACGCGGCAGAGGTCAACAGCGCAGAGCCTGCAAACCCATATTGACATATTTTTAGCAACCTCACAGATATCTTGTTAGATCCTTAGTCGGCTTTTCCTTCCAACACCGAACTAAGCATCAGGGGCTACTGTCTATGTGGTATTACATTACATTATTTTAAACTTATTACCTCAAAGCCCGTTAGAAGGCTGTTGCAGGCTTCGGTCAGCCCGCCCTTGGCAAGCTGGACCTTCTCAATCACCGCACCCATAAGAGTGCGGTGTTCTTCCTCGATGGAAGCACCTTTAAGCGCCCCAAGAGTTATCCGGCGCCCGGTTGGGACGGAGGCCGCCGGCGCCATGGTCCTGCCCTTCTTTCGAAGGGGCTGCTTGCCGGACTCTGGAACCGCTACGGGTTCCGAGGTAGAATCCGGCACAAAGTCTAGGAGGACGCCTGACGGCACCTCCGGAGCTCTTCGGCGGGTCCTTCAGGATTCCGCCGCCGCCCTCGCCGACGCGCGGAGTAGAGGTAGTCGGGATAGAATTTACATCCGACAGCGCCAAAGACCCGCTCATCGAGTCGGGAAGATCGTCAACGGCCGGACTATAGGCAGAATGCGGCGTTAGAAGGACACTACATGGCATGCAATGTACGGCATATAAATGATCTGAATGCTTACGATCCTGCCGGACGCCGCCCTTTGAGGCCACTCTTCCTCGCCAACATTGATGTTGGCGAACCGTCCGGGGATAGTTCTCCTCTTGACCCTTCGCCGCCCGATTGGGGAGGCCTTCTCTTCTTCTCTCCTCCTCCGGAGAGAGTACTCCTCCTCCTTGTCGCCTTCGGGAGGAGTCCTCATCATCGCCGACGCCTGACACGGAACTCTTTCGAGTCCCCGTGGCCACCTTCTTGGCCTTCTTCTCCGGCACCACGTGCGGTGCCGAACCAGCAGCCTTGCTAAGCGGGCATCCACCGGTTCTTCCGCATGGGAGCCGGGCTGATGAGCGGTGGGCCTTTTCCATCCATTCTGCCAAAGGAAGAGGCAGATTAAAAGCCTCGCTAGAGTCAATCTGACATCGTAAGTGTCCCGTAATGGGGTCGAATCACTTACCTCGTCACCGGAGATCGCGAGCTGAATCCGCGGTCTTGGTCGCGGATGTGGGGCTTGGCGCCCTTGAACAGCACCCTCCAGCGCTTTCAGACGTTGTATCAAGAGCCCTCTCAACGTCTGGTGCTGTCCGGATTAAACTCCCACAGATTAAATGCCCGTTTGGCATGGGAGAATCCACGGAGGAGCATGACTGACCACGCCGACGAGCCGAGCCTATTGCTCACCAGCTTCTTGATGCAGGCTCAAGTCCTGTGACCTCCATCAATCACCCCACCGCAAGCCCTTCTCTTTCCGTGAGGTGAGCCGTGGGGATCCTAGATCTAAATTTGGGGCCGCCACCATGTAGGCTTGCGTGGCTCGGTGATGTAGAACCACCCCGATTGCCACCCCTTGACGGAGTCCACGAAGGTCCCTTCTAGTTAAGGGACGTTGGGCAGCTTGCCCAACATGGCGCCCAAGATTCCGCTTATGCCCCTTCACAACCTTCGGCTTGACGTTGAAGGTCTTGAGCCACAGGCCGAAGTGGGGCCAGATGCAGAGAAAGGCCTCGCACACGACAATAAACGCCGAGATGTTGAGGACGAAGTTCGGCGCCAGATCGTGGAAATCCAGGCCGTAGTAAAACATGAGCCCCCGGACGAATGGGTGGAGCAGAAAGCCCAGTCCGCGAAGGAAATGGGGATGGAAGACGACCCTCTCATGAGGCCCTGGGGTGGGGATGAGCTGCCCCGCGTCGGGCAGCCGATGCGCGATGTCGCTGGAAAGGTATCCGGCGTCGCGCAGCTTGGTGATGTCCTCCTCCTGGCGGTGGAGGCCATCCATTTGCCTCCCTCCGGACATATTCGGAGAAGGGTCGAGGTGGGATGCGCGAGTTTGGGCGTTGGAGCTTGAGTTCGCGGGATGGATAAGCAAAGGAGGAAGAAGGCGAGGTGAGAAGGTAAACCTTATCCCTTATATATAGGCGATTTAAACTATCGTCCCTCACCGCCCGGTAAAACTCGCTATCTCCCAAGCGCCACCATCAATGGCGCGTTGGGTTACCCACGCACGTATTGATGAGAATCCCGAATAAGGGGAACACGATCCGCTCGACGGGGCGTTAAGGAAACCGCCGCTAAACGTGCTAAGGTGGTATAGTAATTCAAACAAGGGCTTGGTAGCGGTATGATGTCACGCCGCATAATACGCCGCAGATTGGATCAATATATATGTTTTATCTCTCTATGATTGGAATGTGGAATTTATTTTACAGAGCCGGACACTATCCTGGTGTTCATTATCTTTTCCGAATTATTCAAGGAAAGGAACCCGCCTTGCAATGCCGAACATTATGCACGCCGGACTTATCGTCATTGAAGACCGGTTCAGGGGCTACTGAGGGAGTCCTGGACTAGGGGGTGTCCGGACAGCCGGACTATCAATATCCGCGGACTCCTGCATCACGAAGATAGAAGATTGAAGACTTCGGCTCGTGTCCGGAAGGTACTTTCCTTGGCGTGGAAGGCAAGCTTGGCAATACGGATATGTGGATCTCCTACCATTGTAACCGACTCTGTGTAACCCTAGCCTCGCCGGTGTCTATATAAACCGGAGGGCCTTAGTCTGTAGGACGAACATTACATCTCAACAATCATACCATAGGCTAGCTTCTAGGGTTTAGCCTCCTTGATCTCGTGGTAGATCTACTCTTGTACTACCCATATCATCAATATTAATCAAGCAGGACGTAGGGTTTTACCTCCATCGAGAGGGCCGAACACTGGGTAAAAACGTCGTGTCCTCGTCTCTTGTTACCATCCGCCTAGACGCACAGTTCGGGACCCCCTACCCGAGATCCGCCGGTTTTGACACCGACAGTATACCTTAGTTTTCGAAAAACTGAGAAGGGAAGAGAAGTAAAGATAGTTTTGAAAACTAGTAATAGTTTTGGAAATAGTTTTACCCTAACTAACGACCATGCTAACTAAGGCTTCCTACAGTCAGGATGGCTCTGATACCAGCTCTGTGGGGACCCCCGACTCATAAGTCGTGATCACCGAATGCACGTGTACAGTGATCCCAGAGATCAATGCTCACTGAACACACAGAAGCTGAATAACAAGAGTCTTACATCCATACATACCGTATTACACAAGTAAGACCATTATGGTCGAGTCTTGAGTATAACATCGCAGCGGAAATCTTCTTCGATAACTTGGACCCATGCCATCTGCATTAACCCTATAGGCATTCTCGACCGAAGCGCCCTAGCTCGCATGTTCGCCAAGTATTCTTCATCATATCCTGTTTTTCAAGCCCGCCAAGTAAATAGCCAGGACAAGCCGATGAGTACGTTTGAATGTACTGGAAGCAACCCATGTTTTGGTTCAAGATACAACAATGCATGATATAGGTAAATTTTTGCAGAAAGCTAGTTTTTCTCATGCAAGTATGATCAACATTTATCAAGGGCATGAATGTGTCTGCAACAAGTATCAGGAGGTTTCAGACATCATCATCGAGATAGAGTTATAGACAACTCATGCTCAAGCTCGTCGTGACTTCTTCACGAGTCGCATCATCAATATCACCAAACTGTGTTGTTTGTCGAAACATATGGACATAGTCTAACCAGCACCGCCTAATCTGTCCTTGACCGTGGACACGGCTATTCAATAGTTTTACACTCGCAGAGGTTGCACACTGCACCCACAAGATCCGGGAACTTCCGTGTCATCCACGACCGCGATACCTCAAGTACCCGGTAAGCACCGATCACTACCTTTCCTAGACCTCACTAACTTGGAGTCCACTGATTGGCAAGAACCCCCGTGCCCAACATTTCACATAACATTTTCGTGGAGCCTTGCTCCCATATTTATCACATACCACCGCACGGGTACCAACGGTGTGTCCGGTGCCCCATAAAATGGTCATGGCCGCCCTACGGCACGACCCGCCCCGAGAGAGCGCACCAACAACTCTCCCGCCACTAGTAATGCAGGCTCCAAGCTAGTATCGGTCTAGGTACTCAATAATGCCCTTTCCCATATAAGGGTAGAGTGGTTGCGCATGTAAGGTTGGGACAGTCGACAAATCTTAAATCTAATCCGTCTCTATAAACAACACTTTCATCAAGCCTCGGTACACTACCTCTCCACCAAGTAGTGACCTAGTTCATCATCATCTCCCAGGGGCATTAGTGGCACCCACTGGGCTATTTGCAAGTATGTCAAACCACACTTGGTTTCTTTCCACGCATAACCCCGACCCACTTTGCGTAGCAACTACTTTAGCATCCTATTTACTCCCACCGGCATAACCCTCATAAGAAGGTAGGGTCATGCACAATGCAAGTATCAATGAGGAAGTAACAGAGGCAACCAACCAACGTGGTCTACTATCTCATCATGATTCCGATGCAACAATAATAAAGAGTTATATGTCATGCATAAAAAGGGTTTCATGGACATGGTCAAAGGGCTGCTTGCCTGGTTCATCAGAGTCTTGAAATCTTCTGGTCCTTCTCCAAGTACTCCGTCTACTTCGTCAACTAACGTCGGAAACAAACACAATAAGCAACACAACAAGGCAAGAATAAATGTGCTCTAAAAATGTGAAGTTGACTTTTATTGGATACCTCTGGTCATATGAGGAATGACCAAAGTGATTTCATTGGAAGTGGATCAATGGATATTTCTAAACATTTCGATATGATGGAATCAAGGGGTTTATGGAATTGCAAGAAGTGTACAGAAGAATTATTTTGAAAAATGAGCAAAGGCACCCATTTAACAAAGGATGATTTTAGAAGCATCTAGGAATTGGTTTCACTGGATTTGGAGTTCAAATGGATTTCCTATGAATTTGCAAAGTTGGCTATATATGAAGAAATAGACCATTATTTTATGTGTTACAGGAAGTATTAATAAAAATGTTCATAAATTAAGTTATGAACTTAGAAACATCTAGGATTTTGAATCATGGAATTTGGATCAAAAATGGGCTCTCTGTGATTTTCTAAAGTTCATCACAGAAATAGGAAAATGGGGTTTTGATAAATATTTCTAAAGAGGAAGTTTCTGGAAAAATGTGTAAATAGCACCATGTGATAGATAATGATTTGTGTATCCCCTAGAAATTTGAATCATCAAATTTGGAGTTGATTTGATTTATTTAAGTGCTTTTGAAGTCTACTGGGAAAAAGAAAAAGGAAAAGGGGGCTTTACCCATATCATGCGCGCAAGGCGAGAGATAGGCAGCGGGCCGACCCAGCTGCTCGGCCGCGCGCGCGCCGTTGAAGCAGGAGGCGCAGTCACGGGAGAATACGCCTTCCCCGAGTGAAGGCGGTGGCAGGCAGAGCCCGTCTCCACTTAACGGGGCGGCGCGAGGCCCACTAGTCAGTGGCTCAGCCTTGCTGGCTGCCCGACAGGCGGGGCCCGGCTGTCGGGTTCGTCTCCCTCCCTCTGCTCGAACAGATTAGCGGTAGGAGAGACTTGTCGTCGCTCGCGCCGGCGACCCAGGCAACCTCCGGTGACGTTCCACCCACCTGCATGGTCACAGCAAAGGGGCGCATCCATCCATGGGTCACACGCATGTCGGAGAGGACCAGGTCAAGGAGAACGCCGACCATGGCGGACATGGCCGACGGTGATGGTGGGCTCGGCACCTTGGCCTCCGGGAGGAGTAACCGGAGCGCGGGGGAGCTCCGATGGGGCCGTGGGGGTGCAAAGATACCCATATATGGACAAGAGGGGGCTCGAGCATCGCGGATTTAGGCGATGGCCAGCGGCTCGGCTGCGGCCATGGGCGAGGCTAGAGGGCGCGGGAGGAGGAATGGGATGGTACAGGGGGTGCACGGGAGGGTGAGAGAGGCAAAGGAGTAGAGAGGAGGGCCTGGGGCGGCCTTGTAGCCAGCCCGTGGCTCACCGTGGACGTGGCGCACGGGTGGCCGCGGCAACGGCTCGGGCGGCCAGGAGGGAGGGAGTGAGGTTGTCTACGGCGTTCATGGGCGTGGTCCAAGTCGGGGGAGAAGGAAAGGGGGAGCGGGGCGAGGTCAGAGGCGGGCCTGCCGCGTGGCCAGGGAGTGGCCGAGTCGGGCGGCGCCTGTCCGCACGCGAGGAGAGCCGAGAGGGAGAGAGAGGAGGGGACGACAGCAGCGTGCACTGGACGCCGAGGCGACCTCGGGGACATGAGGGGAGGGCCGAGGTCGTGGAGGCGCAGGGGAGGGTGGCTACAAAGGCTCGGGTGCATCAGAAGGCCTGAGCATGCAAATGGCTGGCATGGCCATTTTTAAAGGGCCAGGGCATGTCCCCTTGTGCCTTGGGGTTTCCTTGGATGCTCTGTGGTGGGGAGACGCTAGGAGGGATGCTGGCATATAGAAATGGGGGAGAGAGAGGTGCTGCCATGGGTGAACAGAGAGAGAAAGAGAGGGAGTTTACCCCCCACAATAATTGATCTAAGATGCTACCATTGCTACTGGAGGTAGAGGGGGACTAGGAGGGGCTGTGGTAAAAAGTTGAGCTCATGGAGAACAAGGAAAGAGGTGAAAACATCAACTTTTAAAAATTACCAGAAGGTGTTTGATGTTGGTTTGGGCAAGAAGATGATTTCCATTTGTCATGAGGCTCCACAGGGTGAAATGGCACACATAATTAGGGCCTTCCACCCATTTTGAGCTCATTTGGGCAAAGTTGCCAATGCAACTTTTGTAAACCCTAGAAATCAGCAGAAATGGGCTTTCCAAGATTTAGTCATGCAAATCTTTTCTCCTTGATGAACCACTTAGTGTGGTGGCCTCATTTGGTCATGTCATCATGCTCACAAAAGTTGGGGTCAAGGAGAGAAAGTTGGTAATGCAAAGTTGTTCAAATTTGGTTCTGGACAGGAAGGGTTTTGGGGCACTTTGATCAAGTTAACTTGTTCTCCAACTTGTGCCATTTGGTCTAGATGAATTATTAGACCATTTGATAATGTGCACCAAGTTTGAGAGCATTTGGACAAGTTTGGCAATGTAAAGTTGCTCAAACTTCAAAATGGACAGAAATGGTTTTGAGAGGATTTGATGATGTTATCTTGTTCTACAAGTCATGAGACTTGGTAAGATCATCTAATATGTCATATGTGACATGATAGGATTTTCTTGGAATTTTTGGAGAATATTTCCTTTGTAAATATTTCAAAAGCTTGAAATATCCAGAAAGGGTTTTTGAGGGATTTGACCAATACTTTGAACATGACCATGTGTTGAAACTCTTATATATGGAAAATATGTGTCCACTGAGTTCCCTGATTTTTGTCAAATATTTTTAAAACAATAAAATAATTTTTGTCTATTAAAGACCATTTCTGGCCTTAAGAAAAAGCTTTTAAATAAAATAGGAAAATAACTTTTAGAATTATATTTTTGTGGTTTATGGGTACCCTATATCTAATAGGAGCCAAATATATTTTTAGAAAGATTTTTACTGCCCTTAATTAAGTACTTGCAGTGCAAACCTCAATTCAGGGGTTTTTGAAAAACTAATTTTTGAAAATACTATTTGGCCAAATCATTTTTGTAAGAAAATATTTTTATGTCCTATACACATGGCATGATCATTGGTTCAAGAGTTTGGAGCAAGGAGATGAAGTATAGGAGTTGGAGGATTTATTTGATTTTTAGAGCACTTGCAAACAGCAGACAAACATACAATCAAAGCAAAGACAAAACACTCAAAAGTTTGTGTCAAACCACATTTTATCATGATTTATTAGCTTAAGTGTTGTGGCATGAAAATCAGGGTGTGACACTCCCTGCGGCCGGGCCAGGATGCCATGGAGGCCTCACCGCCTGCATTACTCCCACCGCTGGCCAGGCCATCCCTCTACTCACCCACAGCCCCTGTTATTCTGCGGCGACGGCAGCCTCACACCGCAACCAAACCACTGAACCCTCGTACTCCTCTCCCCTCGGGCTTCCAGTATTGCGTCTTCCCCGGCTCCACGTCGTCCCCTTCCTAGGCCTCCCCGTCATCCAGACCACCGCCCTGGTGCTCTCGGCGCGGCGTGGTCAACATGGTCAATGACCGACTTCCATCGGAAGAGTATTGTACGTGGAGAGGCTGACAGCTGGGTCCAGGCGGCCACAAGGAAGTGCCTCCTTATTACGCGCAATATAATTATTCCTCCACCTGACAGCAGGGACCCACCGGACGGTCCACCTTATTTCGTGAAAAAAAGTTTCCCCCTGACTGCTGGGACCCACCGGACGGGCCAGCGTATTTCGCGAAAAAAACGTTCCCCGCGCTGTCAGCTCGGACCCACCGGAATGCCTCCTTATTACGCACAAAAAAATGAATACTCCCCCTGCTAGCTGCGACCCACCATGGTGGGAGGCTGACTTGTGGGCCTACTAAGTTGATTAGGACGGGGGCCTTTGTCAACTTTAGTAAATATGAACGATTCTAGCTCCAGTGACCGTACGATATCCATCCAACGGCCGTAGTGCTTCTTCAACCTCTGGTCTTTTTGCTCTAGCCGCCCAAAGCAGCGCCGGTCGTGCCGCATGCTCCTCGCCTCGTGGCGGGTCAGGTTTGCCATGAGGCCTCACCGCCCCCTACTACTCCCACCGTTGGCCAGGCCCTGCGGCGACGGCAGCCTCACACCGCAGCCAAACTAGTGAACCCTCGTACTCCTCTCCGCGCGGGCTTCCGCTGTTGCGTCTTCCCCGGCTCCCCGTCGTCCCCTTCCTAGGCCTCGCCATCGTCCACCGCCCTGGTGCTCTCGGGGCGGCGTGGTCAACGTGGTCAAGGAACAACTTCCATCGGACGTGGACTGTACGTGGAGAGGCTGACAGTTGGGCCCACGGCCGCAACAAGGAAGTGCCTCCTTATTACACGGAAAATAATGATTCCTCCACCTGACAGCTGGGACCCACCGGATGGGACACTGTATTTTGCGAAAAAATGTTTCCCCCTGACTGCTGGGACCCACCAGCTACATCTTCGCACGCAAGGAAGTGCGTCCGGGCAAAAAAACAAAACAATTCGCTTCGACCATTGGGACCCACCAACGACACCTTCGCACGCAAGGAAGTGCGTCCGGCAAAAAACGACGGTTCTCGATCGCTGGGAGCCACCAGCTACATCTTTGCATGCAAGGAAGTGCGTCCGGGCAAAAAAAGATTCACCCCCCTGACTGCTGGGACCGACCAGCTACATCTTCGCACACAAGTGCCTGACTGTCGGGACCCACCTGGTCGAAGCGTACGTAGCGTTGTCATTCTGGTCGCGAACGTGTATGTACATATATACTGGTGGATGTAGAGGTGCGCACGTGTCGTAGTGGAGGCGCGCATGTAGCATGTACACGTACGTATAGTGGCGAGGGTGCAAGAAAGAAAATACGGCCACGTACATACATACGGGCAGGGTCTCGAACGCCTACTCGCGCAAACGTACATGGCTGGGTCGGAACGGAGAAACAACGTCATCGTCGGGTTCATGGGGAGGCAACGGAATGCGTCCTGTTCATGGGGAGGCAACGGAATGCGTCGTGTTCATCGGGAGGCAACGGAATGCGTGGGAGCCAATCGGCTAGGTCGGAACGGAATGCGTGGTCGTGTTCATTGGGAGGGCTTGGACGGAACAGGCGATGGAAACAAGGCCCGGCGTACCGCAAAATGGAGGAAACAGACCTCCTACGTTCGGAACGGGGTCCTGTTGATCGGGAGGGGTGTGGCGTACCGCAAAACGGAGGAAACGGACCTCCTACAGTCGAAACGGGGGTCCTATTGATCGAGAGGGGTGTGGCGTACCGCAAAACGGAGGAAACAGACCTCCTACGGTCGAAACGGGGGTCCTGTTGATCGGGAGGGGTGTGGCGTACCGCAAAACGGAGGAAACGGACTTGTGTTGGAGCGCTATGGTCGAAACGGGGGTCCTGTTCATCGGGAGGGTGTGGCGCATCGCAAAACGGACTCCACGGATACGATTCATCTCCACCGCCGACCTCCTCCAGCCTCCGCTGGCTACCGCCGACCTCCTTCACCTCCACGGATCCTGCTCATCCAGCCTCCACGCGCTACTCCACCGCCATCGCTCAACCACCCTCCACGGGCACCCCTCCACCGCTCACTGCTCATCCAGCCCTCCACACCACGGGTCCTGCTCAACCACCCTCCACGGCCACCCTCCACCGTCTACTCTTCATCCAGCCCTTCACACCACGGGTCTTGTTCTTCCAGAGGCAACGCCACCGCCCTTTATTCATCCAAACCGCCCGCAACGCCATCGCTCATCCAATCGATCGACTTCAGATTAGCAGCGAGAGCGGCGAATTGCTCGATCGGGTTGATTAATGACCATCGGTCGGTCGCCGGGTTCGAAGAACGCGTAGTCTGCAGGCAATCGCCGGGTTGATTAGAGCCCAACGCCGCCGGGTTCGATTAGAGCTAACGCCGCACACACGCTGCAGACGTATGAGAGAAATGCGATCGATCGCCCTCGACCTCCCACCGTAACCGCAACTCCCCGAAAGTTTCTCCCTCGCTTCTACCATGGTTTTTCCGTCATGGACGGCCCAAAGAATGTCATGCAGCTGCGTCTCCGCCCGCCCAGACAAAAAGCCCATTTTCATCATGATTTTTTGTCATAGAAGTAGGAGCCCACCACATCTATGATGATACCGGGTTTTGTCACAATTATCGTCATAGAAGTGTCATATGTATGACAGAAAAAAATTCGTTCGGCCCAAAATGTCACGGATGTGTCTTTTTTTGTAGTGGTAGCCACACTCGGTTCAACTAAAGTTGGAGAAACTGACACTCGCCAGCCACCTATGTGCAAAGCACGTCGGTAGAACCAGTCTCGCGTAAGCGTACGCGTAATGTCGGTCCGGGCCACTTCATCCAACAATTCCGCCAAACCAAAGTATGACATGCTGGTAAGCAGTATGACTTGTATCGCCCACAACTCACTTGTGTTCTACTCGTGCATATAACATCCATGCATAAACCTGGCTCTGATGCCACTGTTGGGGAATGTGATAATTTCAAAAAGTTTCCTATGCACATGCAAGATCATGGTGATGCATAGCAACGAGAGGGGAGAGTGTGTCCACATACCCCCGTAGACCGAAAGCGGAAGCGTTAGCACAACGCGGTTGATGCAGTCGTACGTCTTCACGATCCGACCGATCAAGTACCGAACACACAACACCTCCGAGTTCTTGCACACATTTAGCTCGATGACGTCCCTCGAACTCCGATCCAGCCAAGCTTTGAGGGAGAGTTCCGTCAGCACGATGGCGTGGTGATGATAATTGTAGGATCGAAAGTATGTCTAGAGGGGGGGTGATTAGACTACTTGACAATATAAAAATTCAGCCTTTTGACGAAGACAAGTTTTTGGCAGATTCACAATGATGATCAAGTCAAGTATCACCCTACACATGCAATTCTAGAGTATAGGCAGCGGAAAGTAAATTGCACATGTAGTAAAGAGAGGTGGAGAAGACCAAACGCAATTTTGGAGACGCGGTGATTTTTTCACGTGGTTCCGATAGGTGGTGCTATCGTCATTCCACGTTGATGGAGACTTCAACCCACGGAGGGTAACGGCTGCGAGAGTCCACGGAGGGCTCCACCCACGAAGGGTCCACGAAGAAGCAACCTTGTCTATGCCATCATGGCATACGCCCACGGAGGGATAGCCTTACTCGGGGTAGATCTTCACAAGTAGGCGATCTCCTTGCCCTTACAAACTTCTTGGTTCAACTCCACATCTCGACGGAGGCTCCCAAGCGACACCTAACCAATCTAGGAGGCACCACCTCCAAAAGGTAATAGATGGTGTTGATGATTATGAACTCCTTGCTCTTGTGCTTCAAATGATAATCTCCCCAACACTCAACTCTCCTCACCGATTTGGCTGTGGTGGAAGAAAGGATTGAGTGGAAAGCAACTTGGGAAGGCTAGAGATCAAGCTTCATATGGTGGGAGTGGAGCAACTTGATCTCAACACAAGGGTAGGTAGTTCTCTTCTCGTAAATGTAAGGTAGGAGTGGTAGTTCTTTTCGATGGCTCTCTCCACTAATGAAGAGGGGTGGAGGGTATTTATAGCCTCCACACAAAATCCAACTGCTACACACATTTGACCAATCTCGGTGGGACCGAAGTTGACAACTCGGTGAGACCGAAAGTTCAAATCATGTGAACGTTGGGATTTTCGTGGGACCGAAAATACAATCTCGGTGAGTCCGATTCGTGCAAAGAGAAGAGCTTGCCAATCTCGGTGGGACCGACTTCATCATCTCGGTGACACCGATTTGATGATGTATGTTCTGAAGCTTGGCAACTCAAGTTTCGTGAGACCGAGTTCGAATCGGAAAATCCGAGATTTCTAGGGTTTGGCTTTGTGGCTGAGGTGGTTCATCTCGGTGACTGAGTTTAGGAAATCGGTGGGACCGAGATTACTTATGAGTGTATATGGCGTTGAGAGTTGCCGATAGTTTAGGAGATGTATCACTAAGCACTTGAGCAACCAGATCATCATCATAACCTCATCCCTTTTAATAGTATTGGCTTTCCTATAGACTCAATGTGATCTTGGATCACTAAGCCAAAAATGGAGTCTTGAGCTTTTGCCAATGCTTGCCTTAGCATTTTGAGGGTCCACTTCTTCATCCTTGCCATACCCATATCAATCGAACTTTCGAAATGATTCTCAAGAAACTATTAGTTCAATGATATATATGTTGTTATTAATTACCAAAACCACCCGGGATTAGTTGCACTTTCAATCTCCCCCTTTTTGGTAATTGATGACAACATATAGATCAAAGCTTCGACAAAGGATATAATCAATGAATAATATCGTCGCTTTGAGAAGTATGTGATAAGCAAGAGCTCCCCCTAAATTTGTGCATTATTTAAAGTTTGCGTTTGAATGCAAATGCACAATCGATTAGGATCATGGGTCACTCTTCCATGTCACATACATCTTGGTGGAGCGCACAAAATGATAAGAATGAATAGCATGCACCCAATCACCAAGACATGAGTAAATGGTCATACAAGATAGGAATAGCATATGATAAGAATTAAGCACACATTAAAGCATAGTACGACCAAGCACTCATTAAGGTAAAGTGAAACGTAGTATCAAACACACAGAATGTCTTGAAAACCAAAAGTATCTCAAAGAAACTGCAAAAGAACGAAAGAGCAAAAGCGACAGCACTCTTTCTCTCGAAGTCCTATGATCTATACAATTTCTCCCCCTTTGGCAACAAGTTACCAAAAAGTTCGAAAAGGCATAGAGCTAAGCGCCACTAGGGACACCGCCTTTGGCGGCTCTGTCTGCAGGTTGATGTTGGAGTTGATATGGCAGCATCGGCGAAGACTTCAGGTGATGTCTGTCTTTGGAGGAGTGGTCTTTGGAGCTGGAGCTGGAGCAACCGATGGAACTGTGGAGGTGCCAAGTCTGTAGTCCCGTGTCGATCCATCGAATAGCAGGTGATCGGGTCTGTGGGAACCGGAGCAGTCTGCTGATAAGCATCTGGACTAAGTCATCCTGCATCTCACGATAAGCTCTTCCTTCTCCTCTTTGCTTCCTCAATATCTACCTCAAGCTTGTTTGATTACATTTGCACTTGATCGACTTTACATCCAGAGCATGGATCTTGTCTTCAACAATCCTCTCTAGGCTCTCCCGAGACTGCATAATGCTGGCCAAAGCGTTGTTCAATCCTTTGGGTAGCTTCAAGTTCTCAGCTTGTGGATGAGCATCATTGTGAAGTGGCAGTTTTGGACGAAGTTTTAAAACTGGTCCTTCATCATCGACATACCTGGTGGCACATCATCTTTGTTCTTCTCGAGATCTTTGGGATGTTCTCGTTGTCTTCTTGGGCTTGGCGGTGGCTTTTGCTGGAGCTGCCTTGACTGGAGCAGATTGCTTTGGCTTTGAAGTGGCTCTGCCTACGATGGCATCACCCATGAGCTTAGGCTTCTGAGGAGGCTGGGGTGCTTCCTCATCCTCATCTTCTTCTGCATCATCATGCACCAATCTCTTCCTCTTGGAAGTTTTCTTCACTTTGCTTGTAGTTTCCTCTTCCAAACTCAGCTTTTTGGCAACAGTGGACTGCTTGACTTTACTGGTGCCCTTCTTGGTTTGCTGACCTTGAGGTTCTTTGGCAACAATTTTTCTCTTGGGCTTTGAGGTGACCTCTTCCTCAACAACAAAATCTGAGTCTTCCTCATCTGAGTTCCTCTTCTTTCTGGCCCTGGTGGCTGCAGGAGGCAAACCACTTGGTGTACTCCTCTCACCATCATCGATGAGTCTTTGGGATCGGGACTAGTGCTGCCGCCTCGAATATCTGCTATAGGTGACTCGACCTGTTCTCGATCCACGGCATCGACATGGTGACAACCTGTGAATAGATAAGGTGTAGGCAGAGTAGAAGAGTTATCACAAACTGCAGAAGATTTTGCAAACAAATGAGTTCAAATTTTAGTATTAGGTTTTCACAGAAGACATTTCGGTCGACCGAGTTTAAAATTCGTGAATCCAAGTGTTCTAATGAAGCATTCACACCACTTTCGGTTGGACGAAGTGGGTTTCGATCCGCCGAAAACACTAGGGTTTCACTAATTGCCATTTCGGTCACACTGATTTGCACAACTCGGTTGGACCGAAGGTGCTGAGGTAATGGCCATAGGCCAAATCGGTCTTACCGAAAATCTAAAATCGGTCTCACCGAGATGTATTGGCGGAAACCTAACCCTAAAACTTTTACTCAATCTCGCTCAAAAGAACTAATCTTGTGTTAGGAAGATTTCAATCGTGGCAAGATTATAGGCAAACCAAGCGTGCATTGAATCGGAGATGGGAGCACGAGTGGGATCAAACTCACCCAAACTTGGTGGAGTTTTCTCGGCGGCAACGGCGCGGAGAAGATGTCCGCTGACGGCGACGGAGACCTGCGGCGAGGGCGCACAAGCGACGATGGAGACGATCCGGAGACCAAAGCGACGGCAAAGAAGGGTGTGGGGCTAAGCGTTTGAAGTAGAAATCAACGCTGCCCTGAGTATATATACCCCTTTGTTGTCGGTGGGACCGAAGTTGTAAAACTTCGGTGGCACCGAGATGGACAACCGCAGGCGTTATACACTTCGTCACGCCGAAAATCACAACTCGGTTTCACCGAGGTGAAAACCTAGATCATTCTAAATGCTTTCGGTTTGACCGAGTTTGAGTGAGTTGGTCTGACCGAAATCACTTAGAAGGTTTTGGAAGTTAGCCCTTGACGGATCGGTGGCTCCGAGTGCTCCTCACTCGGAGGGTCCGAAAATGACTTGTTCAAAGTTTGTGATGTAAGCATGAATAGAATTTGAGACAAGAAAGCATAGATAGCTAGGGGAGGTACTTAGGCATTCTTGTCCATCCATTTGGTCAGAAAAATCAAGAAAGACCAAAACAACAAATGGATGTCCTTGAATGGATAAAATCATGCATCCAACATGCTCACACAATAAGATAGCAAATGAAATATGTGTCAAACATGCACAATCAAAACTCTAGCTACTATCACACAATTTGTCGATGACTAGGTCATCTTTATATGAGTATATTGACTTAGGAGCCAAATGAGAACATTTGATCATAGGTCATACTCATCGTTTAAGCACAAGTGGGGTTACCACTTTTACATAAAGCATCGATGTGTTCACATCATTTGAAGATGCTTTAGCTCAATTCTTTAGAGCAAAGCTCCCCTAGATGTGAGAACCCTTTTAAAGGGTCAAACTAACCTTGGGTTGTCGAGAAGACTTCATGTAGATGTTGAAGATGTGGATGCTCAATGTTGATGAAGATCATCAAGAGTTGGGAGCAATCCTTTGGATTCGGGCACTTTCAATACCTACATGGGTTAGTCCCACAAGGAACAAACAAGGATATCCATGGACATAGATTGAAGTTCACAATAGATGATGTCCATGAAAGCAATGATTACCTTGTCCCTTAACTTACCAACAAGAGGGTTTGTGACTCCATGAACTAGTGCAAGATGTGGAAGTTGATTGCACAAGTTTTTGCCAAAATGAATGTGAGTGAAGTATGTTGGCGGAGTCACCCTCAAGAACTCTCTAGTTCTTCTTCTTGGGATCCACATCATCTTGATGGGAATCCTTGGGGTTGTAGTTGAGCTTGATGAAGTAGAACTTGACGTTTCCTTGGGAACCCACTTGACCATGGCTTTAGGTGCTTCAATAAATGCATCAATCTCCTCTTGAAGCTTGTCCTTGCCTTTTAGCTTGTGGTCTTGTGGTGGAAGGTCATCTTGAGCTTGTTCCACATTGGAAGAAGTAGGATTGTACTTCTCCTTTTGAGGAATAAACTATGGAGTAGGATATTGACCTTCTTCCCATTCAACACCCTCGGCGTTGAACTTTCGCTCAAAACCAATTCCTTGATTCTTCCGGTGCCTTCCTTGCTTGCGTAACAATTTCTCAAAGTTCTTGCTTCCGCAAGGCTCTTGTAGACACCTTTCTATAATCCCTTTCAATAAACTATTTTCTTGCTCAAGTGTAACTTGGCTTGAAACATTGTTAGTGGAATCAAGAGAACTACTAGAAGCAACAATATTGGATTTAGCATGGTTATTGTTACTACTAGATGAAGAATTTTTCTTATGCTTGTCATGCTTAGTTTTAATGGGAGGCAAGAAATTAGACAAGAGAAGTCGTTTGGCAAGATATGAAGAACTCTTCTTTCGAAGATCGTCATTGATTGCTTTTAGGAACTCATGTTCTTGCTCTAGAGTGAGCTTCTCGAAGCGTAGCTTCTCATGAGATCTTAGGAGCTCTCTATGATCTTCTTGAGCTGTTTCATGAGCTAACTTAAGAGTGTTTAGTTCTTTAGTTAGACGCTCAATCTCCTTCATAGCATTGTCATTCGACTCATCTCGACTATAAAGACTACTAGCATGTTCATCATTACTATGTTCATTGGATTTATCATGTAAGAGCTCATCTTCACCAAGCAAGTCATCCTCATCACTATCAAAGTCAATGAATTCAGGGTGTGATACCTTGGGGCCTTTAGCCATGAAGCATCTTCCAATTCCCTCATTTGGTGAATCAAATAAGTCATAGGAGTTGGAGTTGGAGGATACGAGAGTAAGACCGCAACACCTTCATCTTGATCTGTAGTCGGAGTTGGAGTGATAGCTTCTTTCGGATTGATTGTCTGAGTCGGGAGCCGAGACCCATTCACCTACATGAGCTTGATGTTTTCTTCTTGTGTAGCTCCTTGATGACTTGTCTTTCCTCTCCGAATCCTTGCTTCTCCGAGAGGGTCTTCGCTCATAACGATCATCTCTACTCCTTCTCTCTTCCGAGGTGACTCTTCTCTTGAGCTTCTTCTTCTTAGAGATTCTTCTCTCTCTTGTGGGGAGCCGAACACTCATTTGAGTAGTGTCCGGTCTTCCACAATTGTAGCAGATTCGATCACGACTAGAAGATCTCTTTTCATCATATGATCTAGACTTTGAGCTTCTCTCTTTGCTTCTACTCTTGTAGAATTTGTTGAAGTTCTTCACCATTAGGCTTATCTCTTCATTGGAAACTAGATTGTCACTTGAGGTTGTGGGAGCATCACTTGTAGCTTTGTAAGCACCACTTGACTTGTTGTGAAGCTCTTCCTTATCTTTAAGTGTCATCTCATGAGCAACAATTCTTCCAATGACTTGGTTGGCTTGAGATTCTTGTAGTTTGGCATCATTTGGATCAAAGTGCACACGGTGTCATACTTTCCATCCAAAGCTCTGAGAATCTTCTTGATGATGAATCGGTCGGTCATTTCTTCGCTTCCTAAGCCGGCAATCTCATTGGTGATGAGAGCAAGCCTAGAATACATTTCAGCGACTCCTTCACCTTCCTTCATCTTGAACTTGTCAAGTCGACCTTGAAGAACATCTAGCTTTGATTCCTTCACGGACTCGGTACCTTCGTGCATTTCAACCAAAGTATCCCAAATCTCTTTTGCATTCTCAAGACGGCTGATCTTGTTGAACTCCTCGGGACACAAAGCATTGAAGAGAATGTCACAAGCTTGAGCATTGTTTTGCAACATCCGCAATTCATCCGCTAGAAGCCGCGATCCGAACTTTTCCTTCCTCAAGAATTCACCTTGCAAACCAACACAAATAATGCCCCATGCGGCTGGGTTATGGCCAAGAATATGCATTTTCATTTTATGCTTCCAACTAGCAAAGTTTGTACCATCAAAGTAAGGACCTCTCTGAAAATTACCTCACTAGACGCCATACTCTCCTAGGTTGTGAAACCAAGCTTATGGAGTCCAATGCAATGGAAACCAATACAATGGAGACCAAAGCTCGATACCACTTGTAGGATCGAAAGTATGTCTAGAGGGGTGATTAGACTACTTGACAATATAAAAATTCAGCCTTTTGACAAAGACAAGTTTTTGGCAGATTCACAATGATGATCAAGTCAAGTATCACCCTACACATGCAATTCTAGAGTATAGGCAGCGGAAAGTAAATTGCACATGTAGTAAAGAGAGGTGGAGAAGAGCAAACGCAATTTTGGAGACGCGGTGATTTTTTCACGTGGTTCCGATAGGTGGTGCTATCGTCATTCCACGTTGATGGAGACTTCAACCCACGGAGGGTAACGGCTGCGAGAGTCCACGGAGGGCTCCACCCACGAAGGGTCCACGAAGAAGCAACCTTGTCTATGCCATCATGGCATACGCCCACGGAGGGATAGCCTTACTCGGGGTAGATCTTCACGAAGTAGGCGATCTCCTTGCCCTTACAAACTTCTTGGTTCAACTCCACATCTCGACGGAGGCTCCCAAGCGACACCTAACCAATCTAGGAGGCACCACCCTCCAAAAGGTAATAGATGGTGTTGATGATGATGAACTCCTTGCTCTTGTGCTTCAAATGATAATCTCCCCAACACTCAACTCTCCTCACTGATTTGGCTGTGGTGGAAGAAAGGATTGAGTGGAAAGCAACTTGGGAAGGCTAGAGATCAAGCTTCATATGGTGGGAGTGGAGCAACTTGATCTCAACACAAGGGTAGGTAGTTCTCTTCTCGTAAATGTAAGGTAGGAGTGGTAGTTCTTTCGATGGCTCTCTCCACGAATGAAGAGGGGTGGAGGGTATTTATAGCCTCCACACAAAATCCAACTGCTACACACATTTGACCAATCTCGGTGGGACCGAAGTTGACAACTCGGTGAGACCGAAAGTTCAAATCATGTGAACGTTGGGATTTTCGTGGGACCGAAAATACAATCTCGGTGAGTCCGATTCGTGCAAAGACAAGAGCTTGCCAATCTCGGTGGGACCGACTTCATCATCTCGGTGACACCGATTTGATGATGTATGTTCTGAAGCTTGGCAACTCAAGTTTCGTGAGACCGAGTTCGAATCGGAAAATCCGAGATTTCTAGGGTTTGGCTTTGTGGCTGAGGTGGTTCATCTCGGTGTGACTGAGTTTAGGAAATCGGTGGGACCGAGATTACTTATGAGTGTATATGGCAGTGAGAGTTGCTGATAGTTTAGGAGATGTATCACTAAGCACTTGAGCAACCAGATCATCATCATAACCTCATCCCCTTTTAATAGTATTGGCTTTCCTATAGACTCAATGTGATCTTGGATCACTAAGCCAAAAATGGAGTCTTGAGCTTTTGCCAATGCTTGCCTTAGCATTTTGAGGGGTCCACTTCTTCAGTCCTTGCCATACCCATATCACTGAACTTTCTGAAATGATTCTCAAGAAACTATTAGTTCAATGATATATATGTTGTTATTAATTACCAAAACCACCCGGGGATTAGTTGCACTTTCAATAATGATGTTCTACCGACGCAGGGCCTTGCCTAAGCACTGCTACAATATTATCGAGGAGGACTATGGTGGAGGGGGGTACCGCACACGGCTAAGAGATCAATGATCAATTGTTGTGTCTATGGGGTTCACCCCTCCCCCGCATATAAAGGAGTGGAGGAGGGGGCGGCCAAGGGGAGGAGGCGCGCCCAAGGGGGGAGTCCTACTCCCATCGGGAGTAGGACTCCTCCTTTTCCTATTTGGAGAGGGAGAGGGAAGGAAGAGGAAGGAGGGAGGAAGGAAAAGGGGGGCCCTCCCAATTCGGATTGGGCTGGGGGGGCTCCCTCCCTTGCTCCTTTCCCCTCCTTTCCACTAAAGCCCATTAAGGCCCATATACCTCCCGGGGGGTTCCGATAACCTCCCGGAGCTCCGGTATTGTCCCAATCTCACCAGGAACCATTCCGGTGTCCAAATATGGTCGTCCAATATATCGATCTTTATGTCTCGACCATTTCGAGACTCCTCATCATGTCCGTGATCACATCCGGGACTCCGAACAACCTTCGGTACATCAAAACACATAAACTCATAATATAACTGTCATCTAACTTTAAGCGTGTGGACCCTACGGGTTCGAGAACTATGTAGACATGACCGAGACTCGTCTCCGGTCAATAACCAATAGCGGAACCTGGATGCTCATATTGGCTCCTACATGTTCTACGAAAGATCTTTATCGGCAAACCGCATAACAACATACGTTGTTCCCTTTGTCATCGATATGTTACTTGCCCGAGATTCGATCGTCGGTATCTCAATACCTAGTTCAATCTCGTTACCGGCAAGTCTATTTACTCGTTACGTAATGCATCATCCCGTAACTAACTCATTAGCTACATTGCTTGCAAGGATTATAGTGATGTGCATTACTGAGAGGGCACAAAGATACCTCTCCGACAATCGGAGTGACAAATCCTAATCTCGAAATACGTCAACTCAACAAGTACCTTCGGAGACACCTGTAGAGCACCTTTATAATCACCCGCCACGTTGTGATGTTTGGTAGCACACAAAGTGTTCCTCCGGTAAGCGGGAGTTACATAATATCATAGTCATAGGAACATGTATAAGTCATGAAGAAAGCAATAGCAACATACTAAACGATCAAGTGCTAAGCTAACGGAATGGGTCAAGTCAATCACATCATTCTCCTAATGATGTGATCCCGTTAATCAAATGACAACTCATGTCTATGGTTAGTAATACAATTCTAGCATGAATAATAAACATTTATCATGAAATAAGGAAATAAATCATAACTTTATTATTGCCTCTAGGGCATATTTCCTTCACATAACCACAAGCAAATTAAACCAATTATAGCAATTCACCAATTACCAAAAGGACAACGAAAATCTACTCAGACATCATAGGATGGCAACACATCATTGGATAATAGTATGAAGCATAAAGCACCATGTTCAAGTAGAGGGTACAGCGGGTTGCGGGAGAGTTGACCGCTGAATATAGATGGGGGAAGGTGATGGAGATGTTGGTGAAGATTGTTGGAAATATGCCCTAGAGGCAATAATAAAATGGTTATTATTATATTTCCTTGTTCATGATAATTGTCTGTTGTTCATGCTATAATTGTATTGATCGGAAACTGTAATACATGTGTGAATACATAGACCACAACAAGTCCCTAGTGAGCCTCTAGTTGACTAGCTTGTCGATCAATAGATGGTCATGGTTTCCTAACCATGGAAATTGGATGCCATTGATAACGGGATCACATCATTGGGAGAATGATGTGATGGACAAGACCCAATCCTAAGCATAGCACAAGATCGTGTAGTTCGTTTTGCTAGAGCTTTACTGAATGTCAAGTATCATTTCCTCAGACCATGAGATTGTGTAACTCCCGGATACCATAGGAGTGCTTTGGGTGTACCAAATTTCATAGCATAACTGGGTGACTATAAAGGTGCACTACAGGTATCTCCGAAAGTGTCTGTTGGCTTGGCATGAATCGAGACTGGGATTTGTCACTCCGTATGACGGAGAGGTATCTCTGGGCCCACTCGGTAATGCATCATCATGATGAGCTCAATGTGACTAAGTAGTTGGTCACGGGATCATGCACTACGGAACGAGTAAAGTGACTTGCCAGTAACGAGATTGAACGAGGTATTGGGATACCGACGATCGAATCTCGGGCAAGTAACATACCGATTGACAAAGGGAATTGTATTTGGGATTGCTTGAATCCTTGACATCGTGGTTCATCCGATGATATCATCGTGGAACATGTGGGAGCCAACATGGGTATCCAGATCCCGCTGTTGGTTATTGGCCAAAGAGCTGTCTCGGTCATGTCTACGTGATTCCCGAACTCGTAGGGTCTACACACTTAAGGTTCGATGACGCTAGGGTTATAAGGAAGATTCGTATGTGATTACCGAATGTTGTTTGGAGTCTCGGATGAGATCCCGGACATCATGAGCAGTTCCGGAATGGTCCGGAGGTGAAGATTTATATATGGGAAGTTGTCATACGGTCATCGGAAATATTCGGGGGCATACCGGTATTGTACCGGGGCCACCGGAGGGGTTCCGGGGGTCCACCGGGAGGGGCTACCTGTCCTGGAGGGCCTCATGGGCTGTAGAGAGAAGGGAACCAGCCCCTAGGAGGGCTGGGCGCAACCCCGCCCTAGGGCCCATGCACCTAGGGTTGGGGGGAACCCTAAGGGGGGGGGCGCCTCCCTTGCTTGGGGGGCAAGTCCCCTCCCCCCTTGGCCGCCGCCCCCCTCTAGATCCCATCTAGAGGGGCCGGCCCCCCTTCCCTCTTCTCCTATAAATAGAGGGGTGAGGGGAGGGCTATAGGACCACATCCAAGGCGCAGCCCCTCCCCTGCCCAACACCTCTCCTCCTCCGCAAGTGCTTGGCGAAACCCTGCTGGAGAAGTGCCACTCCATCACCACCACACCGTCGTGCTGCTGTTGGAGCCCTCTTCCTCAACCTCTCCCTCCTCCTTTCTGGATCAAGGCGCGGGAGACATCACTGGGCTGCACGTCTGTTGAACACGGAGGTGCCGTTGTTCGGCGCTTAGATCGGAGTCCACCGCGATCTGAATCGCTTTCGAGTACGACTCCTTCATCCACGTTCTTGCAACGCTTCTGTCTCGCGATCTTCAAGGGTATGAAGATGCACTCCTCTCTCTCTCTCGCTGCTAGTTACTCCATAGATTGATCTTGGTGATGCGTAGAAGTTTTTTAATTTTTGCAACGATCCCCAACTGTGGCATCATGAGCTAGGTCTATGAGTAGTTTCTATGCACGAGTAGAACAAAAGTTTGTTGTGGGCGTCGATTTTGTCAATTTACTTGCCACTACTAGTCTTATCTTGTTTCGGCGGCATCGTGGGATGAAGCGGCCCGGACCGACCTTACACGTACACTTACGTGAGACAGGTTCCACCGACTGACATGCACTAGTTGCATAAGGTGGCTAGCGGGTGTCTGTCTCTCCCACTTTAGTCGGATCGGATTCGATGAAAAAGGTCCTTATGAAGGGTAAGTAGCAATTGGCATATCACGTTGTGGTTTTGGCGTAGGTAAGAAACGTTCTTGCTAGAAACCTATAGCAGCCACGTAAAAACTTGAACAACAATTAGAGGACGTCTAACTTGTTTTTGCAGCATATGTCGTGTGATGTGATATGGCCAAAAGGATGTGATGAATGATATATATGTGATGTATGAGATTGATCATGTTCTTGTAATAGGAATCACGACTTGCATGTCGATGAGTATGACAACTGGCAGGAGCCATATGAGTTGTCTTAATTATTGTATGACCTGCGTGCCATTGAATAACGCCATGTAATTACTTTACTTTATTGCTAAATAGTTAGCCATAGTAGTAGAAGTAATTGTTGGCGTGACAACTTCATGAAGACACGATGATGGAGATCATGGTGTCATGCCGGTGACGATGATGATCATGGCGCCCCGAAGATAGAGATCAAAAGGAGCAAAATGATATTGGCCATATCATGTCACTATTTGATTGCATGTGATGTTTATCATGTTTTACATCTTATTTGCTTAGAACAACGGTAGCATAAATAAGATGATCCCTCATAATAATTTCAAGAAAGTGTTCCCCATAACTGTGCGACGTTGTGAAAGTTCGTTGTCTCGAAGCACTAGTGATGATCGGGTGTGATAGATTCTAACATTCACATACAACGGGTGTAAGACAGATTTACACATGCAAAACACTTAGGTTGACTTGACGAGCCTAGCATGTACAGACATGGCCTCGGAACACAAGAGACCAAAAGGTCGAACATGAGTTGTATAGAAGATACGATCAACATGAAGATGTTCACCAATGATGAGTAGTCCGTCTCACGTGATGATCGAACACGGCCTAGTTGACTTAGATCATGTATCACTTAGATGACTAGAGGGATGTCTATCTGAGTGGGAGTTCATTATATAATTTGATTAGATGAACTTAATTATCATGAACTTAGTCTAAAATCTTTGCAATATGTCTTGTAGATCAAATGGCCCACGCTAATGTTGCCCTCAAATTCAACGCGTTCCTAGAGAAAACCAAGCTGAAAGACGATGGTAGCAACTATACGGACTGGGTCCGGAACTTGAGGATCATCCTCATAGCTGCCAAGAAAGCATATGTCCTAGATGCACCGCTAGGTGAAGCACCCGTTTTCCTAGCAACTCAAGACATTATGAACGCTGGCCAGTCGGCTAAGTGATGATTACTCCTTGGTTCAGGGCGACATGCTTTACAGCTTAGAACCGGGGCTCCAAAAGCGTTTTGAGCAGCACGGAGCATATGAGATGTTCCAAGAGCTGTAAATGGTTTTCCATGCTCATGCCCGAGTCGAGAGATATGAAGTCTCCGACAAGTTCTAGGGTTGTAAGATGGAGGAGAATGGTTCTGTCAGCGAGCACATACTCAAAATGTCTGGGTTGCACAATCGCTTGTCTCAGCTTGGAGTTAATCTCCCGGATGACGCGGTCATTGACAGAATCCTCCAGTCGCTCCCACCTAGCTACAAGAGCTTTGTGATGAACTACAGTATGCAGGGGATGGTGAAAACCATTCTGAGGTATTTTCAATGCTGAAATCAGTGGAGGTGGAGATCAAAAAGGAACATCAAGTGTTGATGGTCAATAAAACCACTAGTTTCAAGAAAGGCAAGGGTAAGAAGAACTTCAAGAAGGACGGCAAGGGAGTTGTCGCGCCCAGTAAACCAATTGCCGGGAAGAAGCCAAAGCATGGACCCAAACCTGAGACTGAGTGCTTTTGTTGCAAGGGAAGCGGACACTGGAAGCGGAACTACCCCAAGTACTTAGCGGACAAGAAGGCCGGCAACACCAAAGGTATATGTGATATACATGTAATTGATGCGTACCTTACTAGTACTCGTAGTAGCTCTTGGGTATTTCATACTGGTGCGGTTGCTCATATTTGTAACTCAAAACAGGAGCTGCGGAATAAGCGGAGACTGGCGAAGGACGAGGTGACGATGCGAGTCGGGAATGGTTCCAAGGTCGATGTGATCGCTGTCGGCACGCTACCTCTACATTTACCTACGGGATTAGTTTTAAACCTCAATAATTGTTATTTAGTGCCAACTTTGAGCATGAACATTGTATCTGGATCTCGTTTAATACGAGATGGCTACTCATTTAAATCCAAGAATAATGGTTGTTCTATTTATATGAGAGATATGTTTTATGGTCATGCCCCGCTGGTCAATGGTTTATTCTTAATGAATCTCGAACATGATGTTACACATATTCATAGTGTGAATACCAAAAGATGTAAGGTTGATAACGATAGTCCCACATACTTGTGGCACTGCCGCCTTGGTCACATTGGTGTCAAACGCATGAAGAAGCTCCAAGCTGATGGACTTTTAGAGTCTCTTGATTACGAATCATTTGACACATGCGAACCATGCCTCATGGGCAAAATGACCAATACTCCATTCTCCGGAACAATGGAGCGAGCAACAAACTTATTGGAAATCATACATACTGATTGCGGTCCAATGAGCGTTGAGGCTCGCGGAGGCTATCGTTAGGTTCTCACTCTCACTGATGACTTAAGTAGATATGGGTATGTCTACTTGATGAAACACAAATCAGAGACCTTTGAAAAGTTCAAGGAATTTCAGAATGAGGTAGAGAATCAATGTGACCGAAAAATAAAGTTCTTACGATCAGATCGTGGGGGAGAATATTTAAGTCATGAATTCGGTACGAACTTAAGGAAATGTAGAATCGTTTCACAACTCACGCCGCCTGGAACACCTCAGCGTAACGGTGTGTCCGAATGTCTTAATCGCACTCTATTGGATATGGTGCGACTATGATGTCACTCACCGATTTACCGCTATCATTTTGGGGATACGCTCTAGAGACAGCTACATTCACTTTAAATAGGGCACCATCTAAATCCGTTGAGACGACACCGTATGAATTATGGTTTGGGAAGAAACCTAAGTTGTCGTTTCTAAAAGTTTGGGGATGCGATGCTTATGTCAAGAAACTTCAACCTGAAAAGCTCGATCCCAAGTCGGAAAAATGCGTCTTCACAGGATACCCTAAGGAAACCGTTGGGATACCTTCTACCTTAGATCCGAAGGCAAGATCTTTGTTGCCAAGAACGGGTCCTTTCTAGAGAAAGAGTTTCTCTCGAAAGAAGTAAGTGGGAAGAAAGTAGAACTCGATGAGGTACTGCCTCTTGAACTGGAAAGTAGCGTAGCTCAGGAAGATGTTCCTGTGGTGCCTGCACCGACTAGAGAGGAAGTTAATGATGATGATCAAGGTACTTCAGATCAAGTTGCTACTGAACTTCGTAGGTCCACAAGGACACGTTCCACAACAGAATGGTATGGCAACCCTGTCCTGGAAATCATGTTGTTAGACAACGGTGAACCTTCGAACTATGAAGAAGCGATGACGGGCCTAGATTCCAACAAATGGCTTGAGCCATGCAATCTGAGATAGGATCCATGTATGAAAACAAAGTATGGACTTTGACAGACTTGCCCGATGATCGGCGAGCGATAGAAAATAAATGGATCTTTAAGAAGAAGATGGACGCGGATGGTAATGTTACCACCTATAAGGCTCGACTTGTCGCTAAGGGTTATCGACAAGTTCAAGGGGTTGACTACGATGAGACCTTCTCACCCATAGCAAAGCTGAAGTCCATCCGAATCATGTTAGCAATTGCCACATTCTATGATTATGAGATATGGCAAATGGACGTCAAAACGGCATTCCTTAACGGCTTCCTTAAGGAAGAATTGTATATGATGCAGCCAAAATGTTTTGTCAATTCTAAGAATGCTAAACAAGGTATGCAAGCTCCAGCGCTCCATCTATGGGCTGGTGCAAGCATCTCGGAGTTGGAACATTTGCTTTGATGAAATGATCAAAGCGTTTGGGTTTATGTAGACTTATGGAGAAGCCTGCATTTACAAGAAAGTGAGTGGGAGCTCTGTAGCATTTCTCATATTATATGTGGATGACATACTGTTGATGGGAAATGATATAGAACTCTTGGAGAGCATAAATGCCTACTTGAATAAGTGTTTTTCAATGAAGGACCTTGGAGAAGCTGCTTACATATTAGGCATCAAGATCTATAGAGATAGATCGAGACGCCTCATAGGTCTTTCACAAAGCACATACCTTGATAAGATATTGAAGAAGTTCAATATGGATCAATCCAAGAAAGGGTTCTTGCCTGTATTGCAAGGTGTGAAATTGAGCTCAGCTCAAAGCCCGACTACGGCAGAAGATAGAGAAAAGATGAGTGTCATCCCCTATGCCTCAGCCATAGGGTCTATTATGTATGCCATGTCTGTGTACTGGACTGATGTAAACCTTGCCGTAAGTTTGGTAGGAAGGTACCAAAGTAATCCCGGCATGGAACACTGGACAGTGGTCAAGAATATCCTTAAGTACCTGAAAAGGACTAAGGATATGTTTCTCATTTATGGAGGTGACGAAGAGCTTATCGTAAAAGGTTACATCGATGCTAGCTTCGACACAGATCTAGATGACTCCAAGTCACTAACCGGATACGTGTATATTTTGAATGGTGGAGCAGTAAGCTGGTGCAGTTGCAAGCAAATCGTCGTGGCGGGATCTACATGTGAAGCGGAGTACATGGCAGCCTCAGAGGCAGCACATGAAGCAATCTGGATGAAGGAGTTCATTACCGACCTAGGAGTTATTCCCAATGCGTCGGGCCCGATGACTCTCTTCCGTGACAACACTGGAGCTATTGCCCTTGCCAGGGAGCCCAGGTTTCACAAGAAGACCAGAAACATCAAGCGTCGCTTCAACTCCATTCGTGAAAATGTTCAAGATGGAGACATAGATATTTGTAAAGTGCATACGGATTTGAATGTCGCAGATCCGTTGACTAAACCTCTTCCGCGAGCAAAACATGATCAACACTAGAACTCTATGGGTGTTCGATTCATCACAATGTAACTAGATTATTGACTCTAGTGCAAGTGGGAGACTATTGGAAATATGCCCTAGAGGCAATAATAAAATGGTTATTATTATATTTCCTTGTTCATGATAATTGTCTGTTGTTCATGCTATAATTGTATTGATCGGAAATCATAATACATGTGTGAATACATAGACCACAACAAGTCCCTAGTGAGCCTCTAGTTGACTAGCTCGTTGATCAACAAATGGTCATGGTTTCCTGACCATGGAAATTGGATGTCATTGATAACGGTATCACATCATTGGGAGAATGATGTGATGGACAAGACCCAATCCTAAGCATAGCACAAGATCGTGTAGTTCGTTTTGCTAGAGCTTTTCTAAATGTCAAGTATCATTTCCTTAGACCATGAGTTTGTGTAACTCCCAGATACCGTAGGAGTGCTTTGGGTGTACCAAACGTCACAACGTAACTGGGTGACTATAAAGGTGCACTACAGGTATCTCCAAAAGTGTCTGTTGGGTTGGCACGAATCGAGACTGGGATTTGTCACTCCGTATGACGGAGAGCTATCTCTGGGCCCACTCGGTAATGCATCATCATGATGAGCTCAATGTGACTAAGTAGTTGGTCACGGGATCATGCATTACAGAACGAGTAAAGTGACTTGCCGGTAACGAGATTGAACGAGGTATTGGGATACTGATGATCGAATCTCGGGCAAGTAACATACCGATTGACAAAGGGAATTGTATACGGGATTGCTTGAATCCTTGACATCGTGGTTCATCCGATGAGATCATCGTGGAACATGTGGGAGCCAACATGGGTATCTAGATCCCGCTATTGGTTATTGGCCGGAGAGCTGTCTCGGTCATGTATGTGTGATTCCCGAACCTGTAGGGTCTACACACTTAAGGTTCGATGACGCTAGGGTTATAAGGAAGATTTGTATGTGATTACCGAATGTTGCTCGGAGTCCCGGATGAGATCCCGGACATCACGAGGAGTTTCGGAATGGTCCGGAGGTGAAGATTTATATATGGGAAGCTATCATACGGTCACCGGAAATATTCGGGGGCATATCGGTATTGTACCGGGGCCACCAGAGGGGTTCCGGGGGTCCACCGGGAGGGGCCACCTGTCCCAAAGGGCCTCATAGGCTGTAGAGAGAAGGGAACCGGCCCCTAGGAGGGTTGGGTGCAACCCCCCTAGGGCCCGTGCGCCTAGGGTTGGGGGGAACCCTAAGGGGGGCGCCTCCCTTGCTTGGGGGGCAAGTCCCCTCCCCCCTTGGCCGCCGCCTCCCTCTAGATCCCATCTAGAGGGGCCGACCCCCCTTCCCCCTTCTCCTATAAATAGAGGGGCGAGGGGAGGGCTGTAGGACCACATCCAAGGCGCAACCCCTCCCCTCCCCAACACCTCTCCTCCTCCGCAAGTGCTTGGCAAAGCCCTGCTGGAGAACTGCCACTCCATCACCACCACACCGTTGTGCTGCTGTTGGAGCCCTCTTCCTCAACCCCTCCCTCCTCCTTGCTGGATCAAGGCGCGAGAGACGTCACCGGGCTGCACGTGTGTTGAACGCGGAGGTGTTGTTGTTCGGCGCTTAGATCGGAGTCCACCGCGATCTGAATCGCTTTCGAGTACGACTCCTTCATCCACGTTCTTGCAACGCTTCCGTCTCGCGATCTTCAAGGGTATGAAGATGCACTCCTCTCTCTCTCGCGTTGCTAGTTACTCCATAGATTGATCTTGGTGATGCGTAGAAATATTTTAATTTCTGCAACGATCCCCAACAAAGATGACGGAGGGGTTGGTGTAGATCGCGGTGATGATGATGGCCCCCGGCGGCGTTCCGGCGCCACTGGAAGTGAGGGGGAGAGAGCCCCCCTCTTGTTCTTCTTCCTTGACCTTATCCTTAGATGGGAGAAGGGTTTCCCCTTTGGTCCATGGTCTCCATGGCGTGGGAGGGGCGAGAGCCCCACCGAGATTGGATCTGTCTCTCTGTCTCTCTCTGTTTCTGTGTTCCTGATTCCGCCCTTTCATCATTTCTTATATTCCTGGAGATCCGTAACTCCGATTGGATTGAAACCTTCAACACGATTTGTTTCCGGATATTAGCTTTCTTGCGGCAAAAGACGAGCAGCAACCGCCTTACGGGGTGTCCACGAGGGTCAGGGGCGCGCCCCCTGCCTCGTGCCCCCCTCGGGCATCGTCTCGTGTTCATTCTTCTTCCCAAAAATCATAAATATTCCAAAAATATTCTCCGTCCGTTTTTATCCCGTTTGGACTCCTTTGATATGGGTTTTCTGCAAAACAAAAAACATGCAACAAACAGGAACTGGCACTGGGCACTGGATCAATATGTTAGTCCCAAAAATAAAAAGTTGCCAAAAGTATATGAAGAATATTGGCATGGAACAACCAAAAATTATAGATACGACGGAGACATATCAAGGTGAATGCGTTGGGAGGCGAAACTATAAGTCCCTATCTTTCTATGTGTCCGGTTGAAATGTTTTGCTCATGCCTACACGGTGAATGTTAGCAATCATGAAAGACTAAATGATGGTTGAGTATGTGGACTTGCCTAGTGGCTCCGATACATGACCCTTCCTAAAAATATGATGAATTGTAGTTGCAAAGTTGATCGAGCACATAGTTTGTTGGTTTCCAATAGAGTTTATGCTTTATACTTCAATGTTGTGATGAATCGTCACTTGTTAATGAGAAGTCTATGATAAAATCTCTATGATAAAAGTTTTATGTTAAAGTTTGTTGCTGTTATAATAAGTTACATGATGCTGCTATGTCCGTATATTTGTTTTTATCGACACCTCTCTCTCTCTCTCTAAGCATGTGGACATGTTTTTGGATTTCGTTTTTTCCCTTGAGGACAAGCGAGGTCTAAGCTTGGGGGAGTTGATACGTCCATTTTGCATCATGTTTACCTACTGTTATTTATGTTGTTTTATTGAATAATAATGTTTTTTGGAGTAATTCTAACGCCTTTCTCTCATAATATGCAAGATATACACAGAGGGGGAGAATTCTGGCAGCTAGAAATCTGGACCTGAAAAAGCTACGTCAGGCTACCTATTCTGCACAACTCCAAATGAGCTGAAACTTTACGAGGAATTTTTATGGAATATTTGAGCAAATAAGTACCAGAGGCGGACCAACAGGTGGGCACAACCCACCTGGGCAGGCCAGGGAGCCCAGGCGTGCCCTGGTGGGTTGTGCTCACCTAGGCCCACCTCCGGTGCCCCTCTTATGGTATATAAGTCATTTTGACCTAGAAAAAAATAAGGAGAGGACTTTCGGGACGAAGCGCCGCCGTCTCGAGGCGGAACCTGGGCAGGAGCACTTTTGCCCTCTGGCGGAGCGATTTCGCAAGGGGAACTTCCCTCCTGGAGGGGGAAATCATCGACATCATCATCATCACCAACAACTCTCTATCTTGGGGAGGGCTATCTTCATCAACATCTTCAACATCACCAACTCCTCTCAAAACCTAGTTCATCTCTTGTGTTCAATCTTTGTACCGGAACTATAGATTGGTGCTTGTGGGTGACTAGTAGTGTTGATTACATCTTGTAGTTGATTACTATATGGTTTATTTGGTGGAAGATTATATGTTCAGATCCATTATGCTATTTAATACCCCTCTGATCTTGAGAATGATTATCATTTGTGAGTTGTTACTTTTGTTCTTGAGGTCACGGGAGAAATCATATTGCAAGTAATCATGTGAACTTGATACGTGTTCGATATTTTGATGATATGTATGTTGTGATTCCCTTAGTGGTGTCATGTGAACGTCGACTACATGAAACTTCACCATATTTGGGCCTAAGGGAATGCAGTGTGGAGTAGTTATTAGATGATGGGTTGCGAGAGTGACAGAAGCTTGAACCCTAGTTTATGCGCTATTTCGTAAGGGACCGATTGGATCCAAAAGTTTAATGCTATGGTTATAATTTATTCTTAATACTTTTCTCGTAGTTACAGATGCTTGCAAGGGGGGTAATCATAAGTAGGAGGTTTGTTCAAGTAAGAACAACACCTAAGCACCAGTCTACCCACATACCAAATTATCAAAGTAGCGAACACAAATTAAGCCAACATGATGAAAGTGACTAGATGAAATTCCTGTGTACCCTCAAGAGCGCTTTGCTTATCATAAGAGGTCATTTTGGCCTATCCTTTGCCTCAAAAAGATTGGGATACCTTGTTGCACTTTTATTAATACTTTCGTTACTTGCTCCTTACAAATTATCTTGCTATCAAACTACTCCGCTACTTATAATTTTAGCACTTGCAGACATTACCTTGCTGAAAACCACTTATCATTTCCTTCTGCTCCTCGTTTGGTTCAACACTCTTACTTATCGAAAAGGCTACAATTGACCCCATATACTTGTGGGTCATCACATCGGCAAAGATGCTGCTGAAGAGGCGGCCATGGTCGCTGCTGCCAAGCTGCCAATTTTGAGCTAGCCGGGTCTCATTTTCTTGGTGAAGGTTTGCAAAGTTCATCTCCTCCAAGTTATTCATATAAGGCCAGAAGAATTGAAAGCCGACTCAACACTAGACGGATTTGTTTTTCCCAATAATTTTATCAAGCCAAAACACTGGAAGCCGACTCAAAATACCAGATGAGTTATTTTTCCAATATTTTTCTATGTGGAACAAGCGTCAGCAAGTTAACTCTGAAGCCGACATGTTGATATGACAAAGAGGCCCGGACTTTCCAGGAGTTTGTTCATTGAGTAAGCCGGTCATTTGAGCGAGCCAGTCCTTTAACATATTAATTATTTTTATTTTAGGAGCTTAGCATGAATAAACTCAAGATAACCCAGGGGCTAATGTCGGGGGAGTTACCCGCAGCTAGACCCGACAGCCCAAGGCATGACCCGCCAAAGATCAGAAGGTCAGGACCGGGTTATCGACGAAACAACTTGTGCCGGCTCACTATGAGCTGGGAGCCTGCACGGAACCCGACAAGGGAAGTAAGACCCGACAAGGGAAGAAAGACCCGGCGGAGGAAACATGACCCGGCGAAGGACAAACTCAGCCTCCGTTGATTGGTGTAGAAGAGAATACGGGTGCCCTCACGGAATTTGAATGTGGCCCAACATGCATGGGGCTGGCCCAACAGTCTGGTTTTGGACCGCTGAAATAAGACCCAGACTAATATCCAGCTTGTAATAGAAAAGAGACTAGTTGCAGTCCTACTAGGACGCTACATGTAAGCCGGCCCTTCAACATACATAAGGAGGGACAGACCACCCCAAGAGGGACAAGTCAAGTAGACAAACAAGTTTTAGACAAGATCAAAGTAGAAGCTCTCGAGATAGAGGTAGCGAAAGAGCACCCTTGTAATCGAGATCATCATCATCATCATCATCATCATCATCACCATCATCATCAATAGCAATCAAGCAGGATGTAGGCTTTTACCTCCACCATGAGGGGCCGGACCTGGGTAATATTCGAGTATCTCAATTCCGACCAACCCCGTTCAAGCTACCACCTAGTTGTGATGGCCTCACAACTTAGTCCTTTCACGAGGACATCTGGCGTGACAAAACCACGACAGAGAGTGTTTGAGTGTTGAGGAGACTATCTTTTGAAGCGCAAGAGCAAGGAGTTCATCATCAGCAACAACATCTATTACCTTTTGAAGAGTGGTGTCTCCTAAATTGGTTAGGTGTCACTTGGGAGCCTCCAAGCTCGTGGAATTGAACCAAAAAGTTTGTAAGGGCAAGTAGATCGCCTACTTCATGGAGATCTACCCAGAGTGAGGCTAGTCCTTTGTGGGAGTAAGATCGTGATGGAATAGACAAGGTTGCTTTTTCATGGACCCTTCATGGGTGGAGCTCTTTGTGGGTTCGCGCAATATGTCAGATAATACTTGAGTGTATATGGTCTGCAACAACATACTTCAGGTGGAAGGATGACGATGATGTGGATGTGGTACCTACGATGGATGACACTGGAAACCATCCAATGGACGGCGAGGTGTGCCTGCTGACTCCAACCACGGTGAGTGCTTTGCTTCCTGATGGTTGGTACATTTGACCAATTATGCAGCGCACATGTAATTTGTGCTTGTTCAGCAATGTTGCCTAGAAACATTTGAACTTTCAATTATCCAGTCGTGTGTTGGAGCATTTGTCATCTTCCATATTTTAAGATGATTAAAAACTTAATGTTGACTTCTAAGCCAAGAGGTTCATAATTTTGGAGCTTTAGTCATCTTCCATATCTATAATACCTAAATAGTTCATCCCCACTATCCAATTTCTCTTGACATGCAGCCTATCCACCTCATCGCCGTGCCACATCAATGTTACTATCTTTATTTTCCAGTCCATCAGCTATGCCACATCATCATTTTCATTTTATATTTGTTAGCAATAGATCTACCCCCTAGATCTATACTTTTGATGCTGAAAAGATTTCAGCCATAAGTAGCTCTTTTGGCTTCCATCGGTCGCTCTGCATCCCTCCACTATTCGCTTCCCGCGTTTCACCTCCCTCCTCACGCACGCCTGTTGGTGATTTTTCTTTTCCTCAACCCGCTCCGCTTCGTCTCTTCACACACCGATTCACCTCCTGATTCCCCATCAGGTCATGGCAGCCTCCTGCCCTCCTCCTGCCTGGTTGTCTTCTCTAATCTCCATGACAGTCCCTCTACTTGTTTAACTTCTTCAATCTCCATCAAATCCATATATATGCAACCTAAGAATTGATCATTCCGCAGTGCAACCAACCGATGGCTCCACCCTTCCACGGCTCCTCGCCTGCAGAGAACTGTCTACAAAGCTTCTTCACAAATATAAGATAATCACCTCCTCCATCAGCCTTTCAGCTATGTTCCAATCCATGGTGCTATAAATGCGTCAGACAGTGAAGCTCCTGGTTCCATCAGCTCCTGCGACTCATCTAGTCCTCTTCTTGCTGTGGCACTCTTCGCTACTCTGTTTTTTCCGCCAACACCGACAACGTCCTACACACCTACCATGGATGGAGGGCGTCAAGGAAATCGTCATTGCCGGTGTTTGGCTCGCTGGACTCGCGATGGCCCTGAGGTTGCACGGGTAATTGAAGAATCGTCTTGATTGGTTCCATGTCAGAGTGTCTATAAGGCGTTTGATGAAAATCTAATTGGCTTGCACTTCAAATTTTGTATATGTAAATTTTACTCCCCTAATTTGGTAGAGTTGTTCAATTATTTTTTCTGCTATATCTGTTCATAATTTCCAGCTTTGGAATAAAAAAATTTCAACAGGTACGCCCTTAACACATTCAACCATTAATTCTCAGTTATCATTCAGCTATGCACACGTTGCTCTTAGGTTGCTTTAATCCATCTGATACAGCTAAACAGTTACTCCCTCCGTTGAGTCATCTATTTTGAAACGGAGGGAGTATGTACTAAAGCCATGGCAATTCATGATGCTAAGGAGGCATAGCCTACTTATTAACTATCGTTCCAAAATATGTTAATTCTCAATCTACCTTTTATGTTTACTCATTTGATCCAAGAGAAAACGGATATTTCTTCACCATATACTCTGACAAAATCAACATGTACACTGATTGCCTTACATTTTCCATTTAATTACAGTTCCATATGTTTTTTTTATCAAGTGAGCTTTCTCCATGTCAAAGAATCTATGTTAAACATATGGGTTGCACGGAACTTTAGGTACATGTGGATTCTTCTTTGGTATAGCCTGTGTGTATGTATGTGTGACAACCCATATTTTGAACTCATTTAGCTGCGTCTACTAGGTGTGCACCCCTGTCATGTTTGTTCGGAGTCCACAATGTCCACAATTGATTGCTGCATATTGATGTCCACTACTTCCAATTTTCTTTGCTTACCGTTCTCTCATGGTTCCAGCTTGATCTTGCTTTACTTCCAAAACCATTTCTCCTCATATTTGACTATAAACCAATGCATACTACGAAGTTCCGCACCAATGCGCGGGGTATCTTCTAGTTTTAACATGCTTAGAAACTTAATGTTGACTTCTAAACCAAAAGGTTTATATTTTGAGCATCCAAGTTATAGGTTTAATGAGAGCTTTTGACGTTGGTCATAGGCTTACTCAGTTAATCATTCTGCATGAATTGGATAAAGCGAACATATTCTCCTTCAGATTTCCTTTTTGTGTTTTTAGTTGCTTAAAGGGAGTGGGTGATCCTTAGTATTGGCCTCTGGTTGTCTTATCATTATTATTTTCAGTTTCAGCAAAGTAAAGATCTATATTTAGTTTGTTAAATGTAATGTACTTTTGACTAATTGCGCGAACATTCCAAGTTTTCAACAGAGATAATGGTGTGTTACTAATTAGCTTTACATGCATGCTCACAACACAACGTACCATTGCGATATTTCTTTATTCTTGTTGCAACGCACGAGCATGTTTGCTAGTCACCCCTAACATGGAAATTCTGCTTTCTTCCCGCCTCACTCAAGTGAAACGGTTCCAAGAGCATTCCACCACCCACCACCGTCCCTTTCTTACCTGACCTCCAGAAGAATTAAGCACTGGTAGTGAGGCACCAACTAGGGGACGGGGATCTCTTGACGTAATGCAGGATGTGGTTGAGGCATCCACATGTGGATCCGGGAGCAGATTGGCCCATCTATCAATGACCCAATTGCACCGTGCAACACGTTAGGGGAGTTGAGTCAATGATTCTGTTATTGGTGCATCAACTAACTCGCTGACGCTAGTGATGTCGCCAACTACTACAAATGGGAAAAAGTTGAGGAAGTGTAGATTTGCAAACCATATGAGACGTTTCAGTGGTCGAATACCACACCAACACAATGCTCGCCACCACACCCATGAATGACGAGGTTCACTATGTCGTGCACACACATTTTTCTTGTTATCTACTACTACTATAAAAGAAAGAAAGGGGCAGATCCAAACAATCTAACCCATTCATCTAACAAATCTAATGGTCCATAATTCTTCCATGTTTAACACTACAAGCCACGCATTAAGCCACCACTAATCCCGCCGTTCCAAAAACAAAAAGAAAAACCGCCACCCCACCCACGCACGCACGCCCGCCCGCCCCCCTCCTCCCATCGCGCTGCGACGCACGCCGCTCCTGCTCCTCCCATCGCACCGCGACGCACGCCGCTCCTGCTCCTCCCACGCCCGCGCCCAGACGCCACCTCCTGCTCCTCGCGCCGCTGCCCGCCGGCGCCCGTCCTCCCGCTGCCGGTCGCCACATCCTCGAGCAGCGCCGACGGCCTTCACCGCTGCTCGCCGCTGGTCACCGGAGCCTCCCGCCGCTGGTCGCCGCCTCCGCCCGCGCCCTTCACCGCTGCCTCGCCGCTGGTCGCCGGAGCTCGCGCTGGTCGCCGGAGCCTCCCGCTGGTGGTCGCCGCCTCCGCCGCGCCCTTCAACGCCGACCGTCGCTGGAGCCTCCCAGCCAGCGGGAGAGCCGCCCGCGCTGGTCGCCGCCTCCTCCGCGCCTTCAACGCTGCTCGCGCCACCGAGCCACGGAAGCGGCTGGTCGCCGGGAGCCTCCCAGACGCCGGAGCCGCCCCGCCGCGGGTTGTCGCCTCCGCCAAGCCGCCACTCCGCCAAGCGGCCACCAAGCCGCCACTCTGCCTCCGCCACGCCGCCACACCAGTCGATTTCTTGAATTTTAGTTCTTTTTTTTCTGACATTTGTGCAATCTAATATGTTTCAACATTCTAATGTCCTTTTTGTCACATATTTCTACAGGTACAGAATATTGCCACTCATCAGTATCTGCAGCATCTAAGGTGGAAGTAAGATGTTACTTATGGACGAGTTAACGGAATGCCATTCTAATTTCTACGACATGAATATGTACTATGTTTCCTAGAAGTTCACTTGATAGCCTTTTCGTTGTAGGGGCATTTTATTGCCTAATTTGCTCCATAATTGAGTTGCGAAAATTTGATAGCTTCAGAATGTCATCCAGTGAATTATGGAGCTCTGAGACAGACGGATGCACTGCTGTCAATAAATGTGAGGTAAGATTGGTGATATTTTTGCTTTTGACTTTCTTGAGAGTACCTTCCTGATGTTTTTTTTACTGTGTTACGAGTACAAGGTTCAGAGGAGTTCTCTCAAATGCCACAACATGCTTATCATATCATAGGTTGGTTCCTTCCCACCATTGCACTTGTCCCGGCTTCTTATATAGAAGATGATTTGGAAGCTCGAAATAGAAAATCAATTAATGTAATGCAGATTACACATTAAGCAACTTCTGAAAGCAAAGACCAAGAGAAATGTGGTGAGCTCTGTAGGAGTAAAGTGATGTAACAGTCTCTTTGATTCAAGGAATTTTTGTACAATTTTCTTTCTTTACGAAGTTTGAGGGCACCTGCTTGGAAAAAAAATTGATGCTCTTTGACGTCTATTTTAAGCGTACCTTCTGTAAGTCGATACACCATTCTATACATTTCACTTGTTGTACTTCAAGATTCATCTGCACTATTGTACATATATTTTATTATTAATTTATTATCTATTCATGAATTATTTTGTAAATTTTACAACAGACGATGGCAGAGTCAGTGATGATTAGTGCATCTCAGATTGTAATAGACCTTGATCATGTAGTGACTTAATTTCTCGGCCTCTTAAGAGTAAGACTAAATTTTTGCGTGATACGAATCATGAAAATATTGCTGCACCAACACACGTGCTCAATTAGTGGATATAATAATCGATAGATAGATTCTTGGTCCTTACCCGTACTAGCTTGTTAAATAAATTTGCTGTAGGTGATGTAACCCCCCTACACAATCTAGCTTGCACTTAGTATTATTAAGAGGGCTTGCATATATGATGTCAAACAAAAAGAGGGCTCACATATATGTCCTCTGTTTAACAAGGAGATGAACTGGAATAAACACTAGGTACATAATATCTATTGTAAATTATATTTATTACTTAATACGTGCAGCTTGAAAAAGTAAAGCACTAATGGAGCAATAAGTGGAAGTCCAATTCAGAAAGAAGTAGTTTGTTTTATATACTAGATTGGACAATGCTTTTCTGCTCGAAGTCTATTACTGAATCTTAAATCAAGAGGAAGTTATCTAACTGGTCTTCCATCTCATTTTCTTCTTAAGGAACCAGGAAGTTTCGCAAGTCAATACAGTGGGCGACAGAGCAGCTAAGTCATTTAAGGTAACACACCAGGCCTGGATTAACATGCCAACTTTCTTGTGATTTGCCTACAGTTAGATGAATTTACCATCAGTTTACATAGTGTACATAATATATGGACAAGTCAGGTTGCCACAGAATTTTAATCTAACATAATCATATCGACGGACAGCAACGCATGTGTAGTGCACAGCGGCAGCGGCAGCGGCTGCACGGCCACGACGGACAAGCAACAACGCGGAGCAGGGACAGGTGGTGGTAAGAGTAAGTATCACTTGTCATGTTTAACTCATGGCCAACAAAGAGCAAGTATCACTTGAAACTCACTACAGAGCAAGTATCACTTGAAACTCACTACAAGAAGAATACTGTTGTGACGATTATATACATATATGTTCCACTTGGTTGCTCAGTTGGTATTAATTTTTTATCACTTCCTTTTTCTTGCAGTCAAGTTTTGAAACTGGGCTTTGATGAGAAGTTCATTCGTATATGGAATTCTACCTTGTATACTCTGCCACTGGTTTCAAGTCATGAGTAGTTAGAGATTACCAGCACGGATGTGTATATGTGTGCTCTTTGTATATGTTTACCTGCATTATTACTAGACAAATGGAAGTCATATACTCCCTCTGGTCTTCAAAAACATCTTTCTCGAAACTGTTTGGTGGTTTCCAATGCAGACTAAAATTTAAGTTGATGTCGCTTTTACAATTATGTTAATCTCAACCATAAGATTGAGAGATCAGTAGACAACAGATCTTTGAGTGAATAGTAGTAAATTAGAACCTTTGGTGAACTTGTAGAAAGCAAGCTTTCATCGTTTGAGATTGTAAATGACCTGGGACAGACCTGAGTCATTTACAATCTCAATTGATAACTTTGAATCTTTATGTCTTACGTATATATATATATATATTTCAGCACATTTTATATCAACTGTTAACTTTGAATCTTTGTGTCTTCCATCGATCATGCTTCTTGTTGATTCGCACATGAATAACTAAAAGCACCATGCATTACACATTTCCTTCATTTTAGTCATTAAACTTATGTATCTGGTGTTAATTTAGTATGATTTCTTGTCTTGAGTGTATCTTCATCTTAGTTAGGAAGGTCTCGAGTGTCTTTGGTCATCCTAAATTTTATGTGGATTCTTTTTCCAGTCTTTTTAGGTTTGCCAAACAATAATTATTATAGCCCTTGATCTGCACATGCCCAATTTCCTTATATTGTACAGTTTCCCATTCTATAATAACAGTCTTTCGGTTTCGCCTTGCTAAAATGTTGAAGCACGGCAACATGTTTAATCTTGTCGAACTAAGCATATGGTAGAGAAAGGGTTGCTTGCATGCCATCCATGTCAAAAAGAAAATGTTAAATCCCTCTTTCATTTTCCTTACCTTGAATCTAACGCTTTGTTGATCTGTTTTTATCGTCTAGATGTTACGCAACTATATACACAATAGATACTTGCTCGCTCGAACTATAGTTCCACTCCTTGAGAAGATGAGATAAACTAAGAATGGGGCAAAGAAATTCGACTCTTTCCCTTTCATGCAGCAGGGCCTGCTATGACTCCTATGGATGGCATTACCGCAATTATCGAGCCTTCAAATTTTGAAGATAACAAGTAGCCCGAATCCAAGAAGAAAACTAATTCAGTTCTGCCAAGACTACTATATTTTGGGTATCTTTGTTCCAACTTTGCATTGACATCACTTGGAAAATGTTTATGTGTTCCTTTGATTTCACCAAGAAAATAAACATTCTAAAATCTTTATAGGATATTTGATTCCATTTTTACTAAAGAATAGACTAAATAGACTACGTCCTTACATTCTCCATGGAGAAGTTGTCCACCCAGTTGATTTGCCATTGATTTGTGACATTTTTTGTGCAGTTATGATTTCTGTGGTTTGCTTGGTATCGTCAAAAGATAATTTATGGGTTTGTACTTCTCCTTTTGTTTATAGAGAATGGGTCATCCTAGAGTATGAATTGAAAATTTTATACCCCCATGAATTTGACATGGTTTGATTGAGGCGTGCGTTGCACGTGCACGCTTACTAGTTATTAAAAAAAATAGCTACATATATGTGATAGGGTTTCGGTAACTTAAATCGGGTGACTTTATGGTGTCTGACCCGTGGGTCCCGCAAAAAAATTGGTCCACGAATCACGACCGCCCAAAATTATACTGTATTTATAGGCAACTTATAAGTAGAGAATCTTGGTCCCAATATATAGGAAGATCTCACAGTAAATTTCTGTTTTTATACGAAGACTTACTATATCCTAGTAATATTTTAACGATTATGTTTATAAGGTAAAAGAATATTGCGCTAAAGAATGTTGCCTTAAAAGCGAAACATGAGATTTTCCCCAAGACCCAAAGCCAAGGAAACAGAGAAGAAAAATAATAACCCTAGGCGCTGCTGTACAGCTGGGCCGCCGCAAGCTACTCCGCCCGTCTGAACTCTTGCCGAAAATATCTCCCCGCTGCTCGCCTGTACCCTCCCTGCCCTCTTTACCTCTTTCTTTCTTGTGTCCCAAGCCAAACCTCTCCGCCCGACGCGGGCCTCGCGAGCATCGTGCCGTCCACGTACGTGGTTCGGCACCGCCGCACCGTCCGATCGCAGGCCCCGCGGCGTGCGAACGTGCCAACTGCGACCGAGCGGAAAGGAAAGCAAGCGCGGCGCGAGCTGTACCTTGGCCCTCTCGCAGATTCGCACCCGCGGTATCCAATATTTCAAACCGTGCCCCTGAGGCCCCCCCGCAACATTCGCCGCTGACCGTGTGAGGCGCGACTCATTTCCTGCGCGGAGGGGTGGAGCGGAAAATCGCCGGGCACGAACCATCGGTTGGTTGCTCGGTTCCGCTGCTATAATTAGGCAAGCGAGAGAGGAGGCACGTCCCGTCTCGTCTCCCTCGTCCGCCGCCGCGTGTTCGGAAGCGAGCGAACCCCGCTCCCCTCCTCGCCTCCTTGGTAACCCACCCCACCGCCGCCCCGCTCCCACGCAGATCGACGCCCACCACGCAGCGCCAATGTCGACGGGGGGAGCTTCGCTGGTGCGCCGCGCCCTCGAGGCCGTGCGCCGGACGCCGCGCTGGCAGAAGAGGCTCGTCGTCCTCACCGTAGGGTGCGTGCGCCGTCTCCTTTCCCCCTCACCTTGCCCCCCTTCATGTTTTGATCCATTGCTCGCGTTCCGTTGCTGATCGATCCGTACGCGCGACGCGTCGTCGCTGTGCATTGTGCGCGCTAGCTGTGCGGCGAGCCTGCCCTTTGCTGGTTCGGCAAAATTTGCCACCTTTTGGTGCCTGCTGAGATTTTCTTAATCTGTAGTTCCGCGGAAAGGATCCGAACCGCAGATTTAAGCGGGCTGATTGATTTGTCTAATTGACGAATTGCTCCGGTGATGACCAGCAACTCCATTGCTGCACTATATATGTTTCGCTTTTGCCCTTGTGAGTTGATAATATTACTTGTAGATCCATCTATACTTTGTAGAGTCAGTAAATGGATCTAATTGTCTGCCGCGTGCGTTGTGTTCGTGAGGGGTTAATTATGTTGTAACTTGCAAGATCCTTCCATTTCCGTCTCCGGCCTGGAATTTCAAGCTGGGTTCGTTAAGTCGTTCTTGGCATTCGGAAATTCTGTGATTTTGAAGTAGAAACCTGCCACATCACATTATTTATTTAGTGCTGAAGAGACCGAGGCCAACACAGACAATATGCCTTGCATGGTATATAAGGCGATCATGTCTTTACAATTGTTTGTAACAAGTGGAGTTGGGTATTAGCTACAACTATGCAATCCTAAATACTGTTGCCCATGTGGATACAGTGAGGTAGCAGAATACTAAGATTTACCTGAAAACGTGATTTGAATTATGTTGGAGTACAGTATGTTTAGTCTATTTATACCACAGTAAAAATAAAGTAAGGTTTTAAACCAACTTGATGTTATAGTGCTGTGTTGCAAATCTAATCGTAAGATAATCCGTCCATTTTTACCTGCAAACCAGGGCCACCACTGGAACCTATTACTGAAATAAGGGATACCTTCACCATAGTAAATTACCTCTGTCATAGTTACTAATTGGTAAATGAACTAAATTTTTAGCTTATAAGCCACATAAATGTTAAAAGTAGCATTTATTTGTTTATGAACATCATTTTATATCAGAACCCTTGACACTTTATTTCTTCAACCTCATTGCAGAGCTGGCGCTTTAAGCTATGCTTGCCAGGATAACCGTGTTCTTCAAATCAGTGATGGAACGGGGGGCAAGAAAAAAGTGGTTATACTTGGAACTGGTTGGGCAGGTGCAAGTTTCTTGAGAAATATCGACACTTCTTTGTATGATGTCCATGTGGTATCACCTCGCAACTATTTTATGTTCACTCCTCTGTTGCCGAGTGTGACATGTGGCACGGTTGAAGCACGCAGTATTGTGGAGCCAATTCGCAACATTGTGAGAAAGGTACTGTTTTGATAGTATAGCTTATATGTGGGTCTATCTTCCTAGTATGTTGTACCCTATAGGCAAGTAAAATCGCACCATTTTGACCAATACCAGCGATATATCTGAAGCGTTGGCACGGTAAATTTGTGTATTATTTTGCAGAGAGGTGGTGCATTCAGATTCTGGGAAGCAGAGTGCTACAAGATTGATCCAACAAGCAAGAAGGTCCACTGCAAATCAAGTGATGCTGACGCCAATGGGGAGTTTGTTGTGGATTATGATTACCTTGTTGTAACTGTTGGAGCGAAACCAAATACTTTCAACACCCCAGGAGTTGCTGAAAATTGCCATTTCCTGAAGGTCAGTACCTACCTCTGTTATCCGTCATTAGATGGATACAAAATTGTACTTCCATTTTTTGATTTAACCCAAACTAAACCTTGATCAAATAACTGTGCGTGCTGCTCTGTTTAACATACCTTTATTCATCAACTTAATGCAATACACTCCAATTGACAATATTTTCCCAGTCGTACTGACAAACTATGCCCTTGTCCCCTTTAGTAGGATAGCAGCTTGCATCTATTTGCTGTGTCCTTTCATCATGATAACTGTGTGTTGTGTGCTGCTGTGCATTACTTGTGAGTGCGTACCCTCGAGCGCAAGTGTTTTATAGGTTACATTCTATCGCAAAGCAGCTATATATACATTTTGTACAATTTCTTGTAATTTGATATATCTGTTATTGTGTAGGAAGTAGAAGATGCTCAAAAGATTAGGAAGAGTGTCATGAAATGTTTTGAAAGAGCTGCACTTCCTAATCTTACTGATGAAGAGCGGAAGAAGAACGTTCATTTTGTTGTTATTGGTGGTGGCCCAACAGGGGTAGAATTTGCTGCAGAGTTGCATGACTTTGTCAATGAGGACTTGGCAAAATTATATCCTGATGTAAAGAAGTATGTGAATATTTCAGTAATTGAAGCTGGAGAGCATATCCTTACGATGTAAGACCCTTGAGACATCTTCAGTATTTTTCTGTAGCATTTGTAAAATATTCACTTTTGATTTTGTCATTTCTTTTATATTGGAGTAGAAATTTCCTGGCAGCACTAGCACATATATTACAGATACCTTAGATCTGGTGATAATTTCTTTATTCATGTTTCATGCAGGTTTGACAAAAGAATCACCCATTTTGCTGAGGATAAGTTCAAGAGGACAGGCATAGATTTGAAGACAAATTTTAAGGTCGTGAAGGTGTCTGATAAGACGATAACCATGAGTAATCCTACAACTGGAGAGATTGCTGTTCCTTACGGCCTGGCTGTTTGGTCCACTGGAATTGGAACCCGTCCCATAATTATGGATTTCATGAAGCAAGTTGGTCAGGTATATCTTGGTCTGCATCCATAACAAATCATATTTCCCTATTTACATTTAAGATGTTCAATACATTTTTTGTAGGCAAACAGGCGTGTGCTAGCAACTGATGAGTGGCTTAGGGTTCTTGGATGTGACAATGTATATGCACTTGGTGACTGTGCAACTATAAGTCAAAGAAAAGTGATGGTACGTGCATTGATCAATTTCGAACTATCATTTTTGTTTACCATGTCAGATATTTCAACATTCGAGTTGAAGTTGAAGTTTTATATAGGAGTAACACTTTTAAGTTTTAGGGAATATTTTCTGTTGGTATGATGCTTTAATTGACATGAGTATCCTTTCTTTCTCTTTTGACTTCTGACCCCCTATAGAAGAATGCTCTACATTTGTTTTAGCAAAAAAATACCATGCTATGCCAACTAGTATACATGTTCATACTTCATGATTTTCCGGCATCTCAGTGGTTTCTGACATCTGTGTTTGATTATTATTCATTACAGGAGGATGTTGATTCAATCTTCCGGGTAGCAGACAAGGATAATTCTGGCACTCTGTCTGTAAAGAACATAAAAAATGTTCTTGGCGACATCTATCAAAGGTACCCACAGGTTGAGTTGTATCTTAAAACCAACCAAATGAAGGGCTTCCATGACCTACTGAAAGACAAGGAGACAGAAGAACTGAACATTGAAGAATTCAAGAAAGCCCTTGCTCAAGTGGACTCGCAAGTCAAGATGCTCCCAGCAACAGCCCAGGTAATTCTTGTGTATGACTTAGGAACTCAATATTGCCTACCATGCAGAGTGGCAAATCAACTTCAGCGTTGATGATATGCTAAGCATGTAATAATGATTATTCCATGCATCAGGTTGCTGCACAAGAGGGAGCTTATCTGGCAGATTGCTTCAATAGGATGAATACTTGTGAAGAAAATCCTGAAGGCCCTCTGAGGATTAGGGGCGCAGGGCGTCATCGCTTCAAACCTTTCAGGTAATATATTGGACTGGTGAAAAGTAAATCTTGAATTTTTGCTGTGCAATGCCAATAAAATGTAAATCGGATTTTTTGTTATCATCAAGTGCCAGTAAAGGTCTGTAGATATATGTTTGGCAGTTTAGCTATGTCACTGATCGTCCCAAACCAAAGAGTCGCTGATTTGTTGTCATAGAAATAGAAGAATTCCATTTTCATAGCTGTAATTGATTATCCCAAATTGCACATGTACAGGTACAGGCATCTCGGCCAGTTTGCTCCGCTGGGTGGAGAGCAGACTGCTGCACAGCTGCCGGGCGATTGGGTACATGTTGGCCACAGCACTCAATGGCTGTGGTATTCTGTCTATGCAAGGTAAGTCTCTCGCTCTCCAGTATGCTTTGTTCCTTCTCCACTGCAAGCACTGATTGGATGCTGGTTCTAATGGTCATTTGCTCTTTACCAAATGCAGCAAACAATTCAGCTGGCGCACAAGGATGCTAGTTGTGACTGACTGGGGAAGGCGTTTCTTCTTTGGAAGAGACTCCAGCAGCCTATAAACTGAACTACGGAATGCGTAGTTCGTCTTGTTTTGCCATCTGAGGATCTGCTAGACTCTGATGCTACCTTCATCATACCGCACCATTCGTTTTGTTCCACAATTTTGAGAGCTCAGTTCGCTAATAGCTTAGCATGGTTTTGTTCACAAATTTTGTTCTTACCAGATACTATTGGTATGATATGCCGAACAACGGTTTATATCCTTTTTATGTCTTGTCTTAATACGCCTGCATCGTTCAGGTGTCCCTAGTAGAGATGATTAGAGGACTTATTTGCATCTCATTTATTACGAATATTTGCTCTTCTTGCATGAGAATACAAGTTTCCTCTTTGTTTGTCTTGTGAAATGAAACTTGGGTCGCGGCCGCTGAATAGGGAGCAATCGCTCTTGTTCTGCTTCGATCCATCCTCATCTTGTGCCCGATTTGATGAAGTGATTCTCGCAGAGCATAATCAATCGTCGGGTGATTCTAAATTAGCATTCTACTGATCAACTTCCTGTACGGATGAATGCATGCACTCGTCTTTTTCGTGGACCGGTGGACGGCCTGAGCGCCGATGCAGAGGGAACTCTTCTCGCGTGGCCTCCTTGCTCTCTGGAACATCCACGTCAGTCATGTCGGTGTCGCGTACAGCCGCTGTTGCTGCGCAGCCGGCTGTTTTGCCCACGCCTCGCGCCACCGCGGTCGACGCCGTCTCGGTGCGTCGCGATGCCATTTTGTTGATGGCATGGTCGCAGCATTCTTTGTGGAGGCCGTCGTCGAGAGGCATCTCATGTCTAAGTCCCATGCCGGGCACGCCGTCGCTCGTTCTTGGGACGGCCTATCTCTTTCTCGTTTTGTGGCCTAATTACTCCCCGTAGAGAAAAGTGCCCATAACGTGTTAGAGACAAGTAACGAACAACGATCTCATTGGCATCTGTTCGGTCAGTCGCCACGTTTGCCAAAAGCAACGGCTGACGGTTGGTGACTATGCACGGATTAAAATAACATACAACATCTCTCAAAAAAAAAAAACATACAACAAGCGCTCAAATTGAAAAATTTATTCAACAAATCATAACACCGAAACGATTCTGGTAAAGGAGATACATTGCACAATAACTCAGCTATAATAATATATACTCCGTATTTTTCTAAGGATGATGGAATACATAGAGTTCACCACCATTGATGTTTTATAATTTATACTTCTTCATGTACTCCCGGAATATGACTTGGTCAAAAATGGGCCTATTATCTTCTGATAAAAGCTCCTTTATTGGTCCATATGGCCTATCAAGATCATCGGTGCTCAGAAAGCATGCGATGGAGATACGTGGTTGTACTGTTGGTTTGAGCAGAACTCGATGCTCCACGCTCTTGAACCCCCCGTTTGTAATAATCTACACAATTGTGAAGAGAGCAAATAAGAAATTTGATTTCAAACTATCCATCATAGTGATCAATGAGCACTGATGATCAATTTATTAAAAAATGTTTATGGCTAATTCATTTGAAATTATTAAAAACAAAAATATTCTTTATAAAATTATTTTTTTCATAAATTTTGAACTTGTTTCAAAACCATCCATAAATCTTTAATAACAAATAAAAATCAATTTTGGAAAAGTGAAATCAACAACAAGAATAAAAATATGCATGTGATTGGTCCAATATCAATTGGTAACGTCATTTCATATAGGTCTTTCCCTGTTTAATAATAGTTCAGAGTTTGTGCACTATTTTAATATAATTTTAAAATTAAAGACTAGAACATGAGATAATGAAAGTTTTGGAAATATACTGTATTCAGTCTTATGTCAACACCCATTCACAAAAAAGAGGTACTCAAAAATCTATAATTTATATATTAGATTAAATTAGGATATATTGTAAAAATAATTATTTTAAAATAAATATTATAGTATAATAGTTTAAGTTAAAAAATATTCCGAACAGAGGGAGTAGAAGATAAGATAATTGACTTATGATCGGAAGTAAATAAACAATTAAATATGTTTCTCATATGAATGAATGTATAAATATATAACTAATGTATAGCAATTTGGTTAGGTGAAAGTGTAACGGAACCTGCATCATGTCACCCATATTTGCCAGCAATGCACCCTTGACTGGAGGAACATCAATCCAAACATCTTGATGAAGAACTTGAAGGCCACCGACGCTGTCTTGGAGGAGCAAGGTCAGAAACCCAAGGTCGGTATGCTTGGTCCCACCCATGGTCAAATGTGGCTCTGGACATATCGGGAAATAGTGACACGCCATTGACCTTGCGTTGAAGCATCTTGTGGTCGCTAGATAATCACTTCCAAGACCTAAAGCTTCTGATAATAACTCAGACAACTTCCTCATAACTCCATCGATGCCTTTCATGTACCTCCTCACTTCTTCTCTGTACACTTTCATAATGTTAAGAAAAGATCGTTTTATCTTTATTATAAACAAAAGCACCCTTTACACTTCCACAGTGTAAAATAAATTTATAGATTGATCTCTATTATATTAAAGAAATTACATTTTTTTTCTAGAATGGAGTGATATATTAATACTAAAATAACCAAATTTAAAGTCATTTACATCCTCATCAAAAATAGAAGTCAAAGAATCATCCCCAATAGGAAGATCAACTAGAATCATATCCGAAGATAAAAGTGACATGAGTCGAAGAGGTCCAAACTATACTCACACACCAGAATCGTCATAACTGGTCTTATGCACAATCGTGTGAGCCCTCCTAAACTTTACTAAAAACATATTAAAAAATACTCTTTAGATATAAATATTTTATTTATGAATAGATCATAAAATCACAAAATAACAAAAAATATATTTTGATAATGGAAGAACCAGAAAAGTAATATTACCCGTTCCGTCCCTAAATAAGTGACGTGACTCAACTTTGAGTCACTTATTTTGGGACGGAGGGAGTATTATTTTGGCTAATGAGAAACACAAAATCTGACCTCTTACGCAAAGGATTATATGGTTAACCAAGTGCACTAATCTTTCATATTTACTAATATTATAGTAAAATTTTATTAGTTGTATGTGCATCTGCATATATCAAAGGCTAGTTATTCTTTTTTTTAAAGGATAAGTTATTCAAAAAGAAAACACTTTTTTAAAACCTTGAACTTAGACTGAAACAGCTAACGTATGACTTGTAATTATGTTCTACCAAAAATAAATGAGGTTCACTTTCACGAACTATGTTTTTTTCTAACATGGGAAACTAATTTAAAAGTTTAAAAAACAGTGTGTTAACTTAAACATAACCGATCACCTGCAAATTTGTGGTATTGCTTCAAAGCTTGCAGGGTCTTCAAGAACCTTGCAAGACAAGGTATCTCTCCAGTCGGCCGGGGTCGTCACCTTGAAATCTCCATGAAAGCTGAAGAAGTTAACATTCTGAGCAAAGTCACGCGAGTACCACTTTGCCTTCTCCTCCTGAGGGAGCTCATGAAAAGCTCGGATACCTCTCTGGACACCCTCGATGACGCCAAGAGGAATCCCATGATCCACCAGCTGAAAGAACCCCCATGACTCGGCCGCTTTCTTTATCTCCTCCACGATCTCCGTTCGACTCTCCGAGGAATCAAACCCGCTGAGATCAATCACGGGGAATCGAAGGCTGCGAACCTTGTGAAGACGCTCGTCGTCTTCGGGGAGTGAGGAGCTGAGGAGGTTCTCCGGAGGGTGTATGAACATGGTGGGAAGCTTGGTGACGCCGGCGTCGACGAGCCCTTTGACGCCGGCTTTGCTTTCGTCGAAGGCGTTGATCTCCATCTCACGCTGGCTGTAATCCACAACTGGCGCCATGGGTTGATTGAGCAAGAACAAGTTTGCAGGTGCTCGCTCTGTTCTGCCCATTTTTATACACGTGGAATAGGAAGCAGGTTTCGAAGATATGTTGGTCTAATCGCCGGCCTCCGCTGCTCAAACTTTGGTTTGCACGCCTTTTGGCTTTTGACAGTAAGAGCACACTCACGCGTACGTGCAGTGCGAGGTAGCTTGCTTAATTTGGCGCCAACTTAACTTGTGCGAGCCGAGCTGGAAGGGTTGCCATTTCACGTGTAGAAGAGGGAATCGTAGCATAAGTTAAGTTGTTTCTATGGAAGGAACCTTTGTCAAATTTCAAATCTCTTGTTTGGAAGAAATAAAAATGAGAAATTTCTATATAAAGATAGCATGAATCTTGACATAAACTGAATGGTCCAAATAGAGGGTACACTGGCATGGGGATACAAAAAATCCATACTGGTTATAGGCTTCGAATAATTTTTCTTCTTCTGTTTGCAAGTCCACCTAACATATGAAGAGATATGTATTGATAAACCTTATGTCATCCACTTGAGAAAAATTTGCTATAGTCCTATAAAACTCTGCGCTTGAAGGTCCAGCAGAGTATACAAGAATAAAATTGCATAGTAGACATCAATATCTACCGCTAGGCGTCCCCTCCGTGGAATCCTTGATGTTCTTCGTTTATCTTCTGCTTGGGAAAGGGAAAGAGCTCTTATACTAGTGGTCAAAAGTTGTAAAACACTGACCGTATGTTTTTCTTATGTATCTTATATTTCGAAATAGATATTTTTTCTCATGCTTGTACATTGTATATAGTTACATAATTGGGATATTCATATGTACTCTAGATCTATGAAGTTTCTCCATTATGGTTGTATTTGTCGCTCTCGCATCTCCCTCACTTCTTTCGAAAATGAATTTTGACTCGATGTTTCGCTCGCCACACTATTAGGCTCCTTCAACACAATTACTACTACTACAATAAACTCATCGACCATACATACTTGGGATATTCATAATTCTTTCTTGATTTGTGTGACCCAAAATATATTGTATACATGAATATATAAATTTTCCAATTCACAATATCAACTACGTTTTTAATTTATAATACTTCAGAAAATTGTAAAATGGCATAAATGAATAAATGTATTTTACAGTCAATACGATGTTGTTAGTCTTACATTCCCAAACCATATAGTGTTGCTCATATTACTGGTCAAAGGTTTAAACTTTGACTGCATGTTCATTTATATGCCTTATGAAATGGATGGGTATTTTTCTTACACACACACACCGTATATACTTTCATGTGACCCTTCTCTGACTATTTTTTGGAATTATTTGAAGAATAATAAAATTTTAAATTGTTGGCACTAAGATATCCCCATATGTATTTTGTGTCTCACGTAGATGTTCACATATTTATTTTGGATCTTGGTTGTACGTACCTATTCCCCCCTCTCTTTTCTATGTACGAACGCATAGAGTAATCTAACATGATCCAGGTTCATCATATTGGTCCCTTGCATGGCCTTCCCCAGGGCGATCGGGGGAGAAACCCTAGCCGCCACCCGCCACCACCTCCTCCATCTTCTTTCTCCCCTTGTCCTCCCCAGAGGAGGCCACCGAGAAACCCCGTGCACCACCAGTGAAGGGGGCGGCGCGACCCTGGAACCTCGCGACCATCGCGCGGTTGGGAGGGCCAGTGCATGGCGATGCATCGGATCGGCTGCCCGTCCTCTTTCCTTGGTGTAGGACCTTGAAGTATGTCTAGAGGGGGGTGATTAGACTACTTGACCAATAAAAAATTAACATTTTCCCAATTTTAGAGTTTGGCAGTTTTTAGCTACTTTAGGACAAGTCAAGCAATCATCACACAATTCAAGCAAGCATGCAAAGAGTATATAGGCAACGGAAATTAAAGCATGCAACTTGCAAGAAAGTAAAGGGAAGGGTTTGGAGGATTCAAACGCAATTGGAGACACGGATGTTTTTGGCGTGGTTCCGATAGGTGGTGCTATCGTACATCCATGTTGATGGAGACTTCAACCCACGAAGGGTAACAGCTGCGCGAGTCCACGGAGGGCTCCACCCAAGAAGGGTCCACGAAGAAGCAACCTTGTCTATCCCACCATGGCCGTCGCCCACGAAGGACTTGCCTCACTAGCGGTAGATCTTCACAAAGTAGGCGATCTCCTTGCCCTTACAAACTCCTTGGTTCAACTCCACAATCTTGTCGGAGGCTCCCAAGTGACACCTAGCCAATCTAGGAGACACCACTCTCCAAGAAGTAAAAAAATGGTGTGTTGGTGATGAACTCCTTGCTCGTGTGCTTCAAATGATAGTCTCCCCAACACTCAACTCTCTCTCAATGGGTTTGGATCTGGTGGAAAGAAGATTTGAGTGGAAAGCAACTTGGAGAAGGCTAGAGATCAAGAGTCATATGGTAGGAATGGAATATCTTGGCCTCAACACATGAGTAGGTAGTTCTCTCTCAGAAAATGTATGCTGGAAGTGTAGGTTCAGTCTGATGGCTCTCTCCACGAATGAAGAGGAGGTGGAGGGGTATATATAGCCTCCACACAAAATCTAACCGTTACACACAATTTACCAAACTCGGTGGGACCGAATTGTTAGACTTGGTCGGACCGATTTAGTAAACCTAGTGACCGTTAGTGATTTTCGGTGGGACTGACATGCATCTCGGTGATACCATTCAGTTAGGGTTAGGGCATAACGTAATCCCGGTAAGACCGATTCACAAACTTGGTGAGACCGATTTGGTAATAAGCTTTCCAGAGAGTTGGTCAGGTAAACTCGGTGGGACCGATTTCCTCTTTTCGGTGAGACCGAAATGTTACAAAAAGGAAACAGAGAGTTTAAATCGCAATCTCGGTGGGACCGATCGCTCACTTCAGTTAGACCGAAACGTTACGAAGGGAAATAGAGAGATTACAATCCCATCTCGGTGAGACCGAGATCCCTATCGGTAAGACCGATTTGCTTAGGGTTTGTGGCAGTGGCTATGACATTTGTAATCGGTGGCGCCGGATAGGAAGTTTCGGTGTGACCGATTTTGGCTTTGGGTTTAGGTCATTTGTGGACGTGGGAAAGTAGTTGAGGGTTTTGGAGCATATCACTAAGCACATTGAAGCAAGAGGCTCATTAAGCAACACCTCATCCCTCCTTGATAGTATTGGCTTTTCCTATAGACTCAATGTGATCTTGGATCACTAAAATGTAAAATGAAGAGTCTTGAGCTTTTGAGCTTGAGCCAATCCTTTGTCCTTAGTATTTTGAGGGATCCACTTTCATCATCCATGCCATGCCATTCATTGAGCTTTCCTGAAATAATAGTCTTGGAATAGTATTAGCTCAATGAGCTATATGTTGTTATTAATTACCAAAACCACCTAGGGATAGTTGCACTTTCAATCTTCCTCTTTTTGGTAATTGATGACAACATATAGATCAAAGCTTCGACAAATGATAATAAGATTGAATAACATTGTCGCTTTGAGAAGTATGTGATAAGCAAGAGCTCCCCCTAAATTTGTGCATAGTTTAAGATTTGCTTTGGGCTGCAAATGCACAATGAATTAGGCTCATGGATTACTCTTCCATGTCACATACATCTTGATGGAGCGCTCAAAATAATAAACAATGAATACATGCACTCATCACCAAGCAAAGTGAATGATCACATAGGATAGATAGGATAATATCAAGCATGCATAAGTGTAGCTTATGATCAAACACATGATAATCAATGTCTCACAGGCATAGTATCTCAACCAAAAGCAAACAAAGTTTGAAAAACCACCAAAAAAGCAAGAGAGAATAAAAGCAACACTCTCTCTCGAAGCCTATGATCTATACATTTTTCTCCCCCTTTGGCAACAAGTTACCAAAAAGTTCATAGAAAATGCATAGTGCTAGATCATCTCTCATACTTGATCTTCTGGTGGTGGTGTAGAGATGGCTCCTTGGATGAAGGCTTCAGTTGAAGTAGAGGGTGCTGTAGGAGTTGGTGCTGGAGCTGGTTGCACTGGAACTGTTGGGGCGAGAGCTGGTCTTTGAAGTTGTAGCTCTAGTGTCTGCCACTGCACCGTGAATCGACCTCTGGGCTCTGGGCACTCTGGCAAACACATTGGTGGTTGTCTTGCCCTTTCTCTCCTGCATGTCATCCTGTAGCTGCTCTACAGCTGACTGAATCTCAATTACCTTGACATCTAGATCATAGAACTTTTGTTCCATGATTCTCTCTAGGCTCTCCTGGTTTTGAGTCAGGGTGGCCAACCCTTTCTCAATCCTCAGAGTTGATGCTATCAGGTAACCAAGCTGCTCTTGTTTGGTCTTCAGGAAATACTCAGATGCCTCCTCTTGAGTTGGCATCTTGGCAGCCTTCTCCTTCTTGGACTTCTCCTTCTTCTCCTGAGCTTGGACAGATTGTAGATCATCTTCATTCATGACAACCTCATTGTCCTCAAAGTCTGGATAAATTGGAAAGTGTTCCTTATCCAACTGGTATTTCCCTATGCCCATCTTGGAGTTGATCAATTCTTGAATTTGAGGTGCATATCCACAACTCCTCTTCTGATCTGCTGCAGTCCTCTTGATAGCTTCAATGATCAGGCTCATGACTTTGAACTTATGGGGCACATCAAACACATGGAGCATGTTGATGGCATGCCCTCTGATCATATTATGGTCACCTGACTTGGGCAACAAGGTGTGCCTCAGAATCCAGTTGATGGTTGCCAAGCCTGACAGCAGAAAGTGGACTGGTCCAAACTTGTGAGTCTCTACAGCCTTGTCAGGAATCTCCTTGTACATGTGAGCCATTGAATTGTGACCCAACTTCTTCTTGTCATATATGTCCAAGTCATCTTCTTCTTCCTTGGGGGCATTGATCAAACTTGCCCATTCATCAACAGTGGATTGGTACCTAGTACCCTCAGACATCCACACAATTCTACCATCTGGATAAAAGTGTGTTGTGGAGTAGAACTGCATGATAAGCTCATCATTCCAGTTGGTGAACTTCTGTTCAACAAAATCTGCTAATCCACAAGCAATGAAGCTCTCCTCCACTCCAGGGTAGTGCTGCTCATTCCCCCTGATGAATTTCCAGTCAACCCACCTCATATCACAGACAATGGGCTTCTTGTCCAACAGAATGGTCTCATAAAATTCCTGTTGTTCCTTTGTGTGGAACCTGTAGTCAACAGCAGTTCTTCTCCTTGAAGCATATGGGTCTTCCATCCTCCACAGCCTCAGCCCTGAATCCTTCCTAATTCTCATGTCCTCAGCCACAGGATGGGCATCATTGTGGTTTGGTATCTTGGGCTTGAGCTTTCTAAGGACTTGTCCTTCCTCATCCTCTTCTTCAGCAACATTGGGCACTGGGGCCTTGTTCTTTTCAGCAGCTGGAATACTCCTAGTATTCCTCCTTGGAGCTTGCTTGGCCTTGGAGGCAGCTTTGGGTGCATCTTTGGGCTTGGATGTTGCAGCCCCTGACCTGATTGCATCTCCCATGAGCTTAGCTGCCTTAGGAGCTGGTGCAGCATCCTCTTCCTCTTCATCAGAATCCCTTTGTCGGTGTCAAAACCGGCGGATCTCGGGTAGGGGGTCCCGAACTGTGCGTCTAAGCGGATGGTAACAAGAGACGAGGGACACGATGTTTTTACCCAGGTTCGGGCCCTCTCGATGGAGGTAAAACCCTACGTCCTGCTTGATTAATATTGATGGTATGGGTAGTACAAGAGTAGATCTACCATGAGATCAAGGAGGCTAAACCCTAGAAGCTAGCCTATGGTATGATTGTTGAGATGTATGTTGTCCTACGGACTAAAGCCCTCCGGTTTATATAGACACCGAAGAGGGCTAGGGTTACATAGAGTCGGTTACAATGGTAGGAGATCTACATATCCGTATTGCCAAGCTTGCCTTCCACGCCAAGGAAAGTACCATCCGGACACAAGCCGGAGTCTTCAGTCTTGGAGTCCGGCGGATATTGATAGTCCGGCTATCCGGACACCCCCTAGTCCGGACTCCTCAAGAGCCCCGAACCAGTCTTCAATGACGATAAGTCCGGCGTGCATAATGTTCGGCATTGCAAGGCGGGTTCCTTCCTTGAATAATCCAGAGAAGATCATGAACACCAGGATAGTGTCCGGCTCTGCAAAATAGATTCCACATTCCACCGTAGAGAGAATAAAATGTACACTTAGTTCAATCTGCCGACGATTACGCGGCGTGACGCCACACCGCTACCAAGCCTTTGTTTGAATCGTTTTTACTATACCACCAAAGACGTTTAGCGGCGGTTTCCTTGGCACGCCCCGTCAAGCAGAGATCGTGTTTCCCTTATTCCGGGATTCTCATCAATACGTGCGTGGGTAACCCAACCGCGCCATTGATGGTGGCGCTTGGGAGATAAGCGAGTTTTACCAGGCTGGTTGGGGACACATAGTTTTGTCCGCCTATATATAAGGGATAAGGATTCACCTTCTCACCTACGCCTTCTTCCTCCTTTGCTTATCCATCCCTGCGAACTCAAGCTCCAACGCCGAGCTCGCGATCTCGCTCGACCTTCTCCGAATATGTCCGGTGGGAGGTAAATGGTTGGCCTCCACCGCTAAGGAGGAGGACATCACCAGCTGCGCAGCCGGATACCTTTCGGCGATATCGCGATCGGCTGCCCGACGAGGGGCAGCTCATCCCTACCCTGTGGCCTCATGAGAGGGTCGTCTTTCTCCCCACTTCCTCCACGGATCGGGCTTCCCGCCCATCCATTTGTCAGGGGCTCATGTTTTACTACGGCCTGGATTTCCACGATCTGGCGCCGAACTTCATCCTCAACCTCTCGGCATTCATCGTCGTGTGCGAGGCCTTCCTCGCATCCGCCCCACTTCGCCTGTGGCTCAAGACCTTCAACGCAAGTCAAGGTTGTGAAGGGCACACAAGCGGAATGCGGAGGCGCCATGTTGGGCAAATTGCCCAACATCCCTTGGCTGGAAGGGACCTTCGTGGACTCCGTCAAGGGGTGGCAATCGGGGTGGTTCTACATCACCGAGCCGCGCAAACCCACATGGGCGGCTGCCCCCGAGTTTAGATCTGGTATCCCCACGCAGCTCACCTCCTGGAAAGAGAAGGGCTTGCAGTGGGGCAATCCGGTGGAGGTGACGGGACTCCGAGCCTGCATCAAGAAGATGGTGAGCAATAGGCTCAGGCTCGTCGACGTGGTCCAAGTCATGCTCATCCGGCGGATCCTCCCATGCCAAGAACGGGCATTCAATTTGTGGAGTTCAATCCGAACAGCACCAGCGCTAAGCGGCTCTTCGATACAACATACGAAGGCGCCTGGAGGGTGCTGTTCAAGGGCGCCGAAGCCCCCGCATCCGCAACGGAAGATCGCGGATTCAGCTCGCAGTGTCCAACTGACGAGGTAAGTGATTCAACCACATTACGGGACACTTGTGATAATTAGATTGACTCTAGTGAGGTTTCATTCTGCCTCTTCCTTTGATAGGAATGGATGGAGAAGGCCAAGCTGCTCATCAGTCCGGCTCCCATGCCAGAAGACCCAGTGGACGCCCGCTTAACAGGGCTGCTGGTTCCGGCACCGCACGTGGTGCCGGAGAAGAAGGCCAAGAAGGTGGCCACGGGGACTCGAAAGAGCTCCCGTAATCAGGTGTCTGACGACGACGAAGACTCCTCCCCTGAAGACGAGGATGAGGAGTATTCTCTCCCGGAGGAGGGAGAGAAGAAGAGGAAGGCGTCCCCAATCGGGGAGGCCGAAGGGTCCAAGAGGGGGAGAACTTTCCCCCCGGACAGTTTTGCCAACATCAGCGTTGGCGAGGATGAGTGGCCCCCAAGGGCCAAGCGTCCGGCGAGATCGTAAGTATCCGGATCCTCGATGTGTAATTTCCTTTATGTCGCGTAGTATCCTTCTAACGCCGCATTCTGTCCGCAGTCCGGCCAAGGATGATCTCCCCGACTCATCGAGTGGGTCATTGGCCTCGTCGGATGTGAATTCCATCCCGACTGCCTCTACCCCACGCGCCGACGAGGACGCTGAGGTGGGATCCCAAAGAGGGACCCATCAGGAGGAGGCTCCGGAGGCGCCGTCAGGCGACCTCCCAGACTTCGTGCCGGACTCTACATCGGAACCCGCAATGGTTCCAGAGTCCGGCAAGCGGCCCCTTCGAAAGAAGGGCAGGACCGCGACGCCGGCGGCCTCCGTCCAACCGGAGGTGCCGGATAACCTGTTGGAGGTGCTTAAAGGCGCTTCCATCGAGGAAGAAAACCGCACTATTATGAGTGCGGTGATTGAGAAGGTTCAGCTCGCTAAGAGCGGGCTGACCGAAGCCTGCAGCAGCCTTCTAACAGGCTTTGAGGTAAGAAGTTAAAATTATGTAATGTAATACCGCATAGACAAGAGCCCCGATGCTCGGTTTGGTGTTCGGAAAGAAAAGCCGGATGAGTATCTAACAAGATATGCGAGGTTGCTAAAAATATGTCAATATGGGTTTGCAGGCTGCGTTGCTGGCCTCTGCCGCTTTAACGGCGGAGGTCGATGTGCTGAAGAAGTACCTCGAGCGGTCCGAGCAATAGCTCGGCCATGCGAAGAAGCGGCTCGAGGAAAAAGAAGGTGAGTAACACCTCCTTGAATAAGTACCTTACAGAAAAGGATTTTGGTTGCAAATAAAATTAACAAGGATTATATGTGTATTGCAGGGGCCACTAACGAGGTGGCAGCCCTGAAGGATGCCGTGTCCGTGGCCGAACGCAATGCGGCCATGGAACGGGCTGAGCGAGAAAAGCAAGAGGCACTGGTGGCGGAAGTTCGGCAAGAGCTCCAGGCTCTCATGGAAAAGCATGAGAGTTTGGAGCGTGACTCCAAGACTCGAGAGTCCGAGCTTGCCTCGGCTCTCGAAAGTGCCAAGTCCGCCATGGCCGAGGCCCGTAAGGCCCTTCAGGAAGTTGAGGACATAAAGAAGATAGCGGCGGGTAAGGCATTTTTCATGCAAAGCAGGCATGTTAGTGTGAACTACCTGACACTTACCCGAATTCGGAGCTCTCCAGGGGCGTTTGCAGATCTGCCGCGTAGTGCATCTGATGCCGCCGCATTCTATCGTGGTGAGGAGGGGAGCTCAACGGAGAAGGTCTTCGGTCTCAATCTGCCGAGGCCGCCATCCGGTGCCCCAAGTGACCAGGTGAAGCAGCTGGTCGAACTCCAAGGTAGCCGAGGAGGCCATGAAGGGCCTCATAGTCCGGTGTGGCTCGACAGGCCATGCTGGGAGCTACTTTGGCCTAGTGCGGCGATCGGTGGATGCATGCCCGGGCTGGATGTAGTCAAGCGCTCCGCTTTGTATTGAAGGCGCTCGTCGTGCCCTTGCCCGCATAAAGGTGCAATGGGGCAAATTGGATGCGAGAAGCTTCTCACGGACCCACCGCCGGGCAAGGAGTATCGCACGCCGGAGAAGTATTATAAAATTGTCTGAAGGGAGCCTGCGATATTGCGATGAGTGCTCCCGAAATGTAATTTTGAGTGAACTCGTTGTATATTTATCCTCTGCGCTGAAAACTTCGCTCATATGCGCCATGAGCAACGCTTGTTTAATTTAAAATATTACCTTCATGCGGCCGTTTATAAAATCTAAGAGATGGCAAGTTGTTGGCTTCAGCCCCAAGCCATGAATCTTTGGGGTGTTCGGGATAAACATGAGCACTCTTGTTCCCATTGTTGGGTCCATCGAGGAGGCGCCAACACAACGAACGAGGCAACCGGACTTATAATGCTTGAACACTCTCACTTAGCCATAGAATTCTATAATTTTAAATTTCGTGAAGCCCCGGTATTCGAAGATCGAATCCGGGCGCTATCCACGCCTTCTTCGGACATTGTCCGAACTTCTTCAAGCGGCGTGAGTCTTTAGGACCCGAAAAACCTCTCGAGCAGTGACCGTCTCTCGCCTTATCATGCCGGTCGTTTTAGCTTTCTCCATCGAGGCGTTAACCCTGCTCAACCGGGCGCAATCGCAGTGGTTCTCCAGTGCCACCTTAGCCGACGGAACAGAACGTAAGGGACCAAAACGTGGGAGCCGGGCAAACCCAACTATTGACCCAAGACATGATTCGGAGCCGATTCATATAATGCTATAAGTTCGGGGTGCCGCACTTGTGGAAGTGTTCGGACTTTATCACACCATAATTTGGGGAACGAAGCCCTGGCGATTCGGCCGTACCAAAATATCTGGTGCAAGATGTCATGTAATGAACATATATAAAAGATAATGCAATTGCAATAAAGAGGTGCTGCATTATTTATGAAAGAAAGTCCGCTAGTAGAGCGGATCGATACAAATAGTCTTGATAAGCAAGGGATTTGGACTAAATAAACATGTCCCCCTCCAGGGATGAGCTGCAGACTTGGTGTATATAATTGAATTTAATGCTCGTAATTGAGACCACCTGGGTGTTCGTCGCGGCCTTCTTTAGTCCATGACTGTTGCATCATGAGTTCGGCAGGTTCGCCACCGGACAGGGCTTCTGGTTAACAGAGTCCTGTGTACATAAAAGAAGAAGAAAAATAAAAATAAAAAGAAGGGGGGCACTCGTGTGAGCCCCTGGTGTGGTCGAGCCGCACTCTAGGTCCATTGTGATCGTGCCCCTTTCCCTGCGCCCATGGTATCTCCAAAGCGTAATGATGTACGCGGAGTGTTATTCTTGCGATCATGCGCGGGCGAGGGTTGGGGCCGCATTGCTACGCGTGCTTTGATCGCGCCAGGTGGTCTTGGTTGGCATTGCCCCGGGTGCGCTTTGATGTGTCTGGCCTTTTAACTGCCGGACTTGAGAATTGCCTTAGAAGGCTACTCCGTACTTCTGCCGCGAGAGCCGCTGTATGTTCCTCCGTTCGGAGGGAGCGTTCCGTATTCCCATTGACCGTGATGACTCCACGAGGGCCCGGCATCTTGAGCTTTAGGTATGCATAATGCGGCACTGCGTTGAATTTTGCAAACGCGGTTCGTCCGAGCAGAGCGTGATAGCCGCTACGGAACGGTACTATGTCGAAGATTAACTCTTCGCTCCAGAAATTATCCGGGATCCAAGACCACTTCAGCAGTGTGGTGAGCTGCATAGTTGGCTTCCACTCTGGTATGACACCTTTAAATGTTGTCTTTGTAGGTTTAATCCTTGATAGGTCTATGCCCATTTTGCGACCAGATCCCGATAAAGCAGGTTCAGGCTGCTACCGCCGTCCATCAGGACTCTCGTGAGGTGGAACGTATCGACGATTGGGTCTAAAACCAATGCGGCGAATCCGCCATGGCGTATGCTGGTCGGATGGTCTCTTCGATCGAAAGTGATCGGGCAAGATGACCATGGGTTGAACTTTGGGGCGACTGGCTCCATCGCATAGACGTCCTGTAGTGCGTGCTTCCTCTCCCTCTTGGGTATATGGGTCGCGTATATCATATTCACCGTCCGCACTTGTGGGGGAAAACCCTTCTGTCCTCTATTGTTCGGCGGCCGGGTATCTTCCTCGTCGTCGCTATTTAGCCCCTTGTCATTGTTTTTGGCAATTAACTTGCCGGCCTGCTTGAACACCCAGCAATCTCTATTGGTGTGGTTAGCTGGCTTTTCAGAGGTGCCATGTATCTGGCATAAGCGGTCGAGTATTCGGTCCAGATTAGACGGACCCGGAGTGGTTCTTTTGAATGGCTTCTTTCGCTGACCGGGTTTAGAGCCTCGGAATCCGGCATTGACCGTCGATCCTCCTTATCGCCGCCGCACGCGGCGCTTGTTTTTGTTTCGACGTGACCTGCCGTTGTTGTCCTTAGTATCCGGACTGCCAGAGTTTTTACGGAGATTGTTGCTGCGGGCTCGCCAGCTGTCCTCTCCCGCGCAGAAGCGGGTCATTAACGATGTGAGGGCTGCCATGGATTTTGGCTTTTCCTGCCCCAGGTGCCGGGCTAGCCATTCGTCCCGGATGTTATGTTTGAAGGCTGCAAGGGCCTCTGCATCCGGACAGTCGACGATTTGATTTTTCTTCGTCAAGAACCGTGTCGTAATTGTTCGCCGATTCGCTGGCTGCTGAATGATGTGGCTTAGGTCATCGGCGTCGGTGGTCGCACATATGTGCCTTGGAAGTTATCAAGGAATGCGGCCTCGTGTCTTCCCAACACCCAACTGACTCTGCGGGCAAGCTGTTAAGCCAATGCCGAGCTGGTCCTTTAAGCTTGAGTGGGAGGTACTTGATGGCGTGGAGATCGTCGCCGCGGGCCATATGGATGTGGAGAAGATAGTCTTCGATCCACACCGCGGGGTCTATTATGCCATCGTAAGATTCGATGTTTACGGGTTTAAACCCTTCCGAGATCTGATGATCCATTACTTCGTCAGTGAAGCATAACGGGTGTGCGGCGCCCCTGTATTGAGCGATATCGCGACGCAGCTCGAGAGAGCGCTGTCTGCTGTGTTCGGCCCGGCCGGGGTTATTGTATCCGGCATGACGGTATTCGTCGTGGGTCGTAGGGCGCCCACATGATCCATAAATGGATCTGGATTGCCTTGCTTTGTCCTCCAATATGTCTCGCAAGTCCGGCGCGTTCCCTCTTGGCTTCGTACTCTTGGAGCGATGCCGGGGTATGGTCTTGGCTGGGGGCCTGGATGCCTCTCTGTCACGACCACGTGGTGGTCGGTCAGCCATATCGTGCGCTGGTGATGAAGGTATGTATGCTTCCTCCTCTAATCGGGGGAGCAGCTTGCGTCTTGGGTAACTTTTGGAGGGGCCTTCGAGTTTGTACTCTTCGGCCGCGAGGACCTCGGTCCATCGATCGCCAGCAGGTCTTGATCAGCTTGAAGCTGTTGCTGCTTTTTCTTTAGGCTGTTTCTTTGTGGCGATAAGCCTGCGCTTGAAGCGCTCTGTTCGACGGGATCCTCGTGTACGATTTAATTCATCATCGTTGAGGCTTGCTTCGTCTTGGAGGGAGGCATATAGTTATCGTCCTCAACCCCTTCGCCCGCCGCCTCTCGTGGGGCTTGCTTCGCATCCTCTGCGCTGAGTCTTCTTTGGAGGGATTGTCTTCGGCGCTCTCCGGAGTATTATTATCTCCCGTGCCGGAATCTCCATTCTTGCTGTGGCAGGATTTAGAGCGGCGCCGCTGACGTCGGCGTTTGGGCTGCTTCTTTAGAGAATCTGCCTCCGCTGCTTCTTCGCCATCCCCGTCTTTTGGGGTGTCCACCATGTATATGTCGTATGACGAGGTGGTCTTCCAGTGCCCTGTAGGCGCCGGCTCCTGTTCGTCTCCGGCATCGTCGTTCATAGCGTCGATGTCGTCGGAGTCGAAGTCTAGCATGTCGGTTAAATCCTCGACAGTGGCTACAAAGTGGATGGTGGGTGGGCTCTGAATTTCTTCGTCGTTCGTACCCCAACCATCCTGGCCATAGTCCGGCCAGGACTCTTCTGATAGCGAGAGATGCTTTAGTGAATTCAGGATATCACCAAAAGGCGAGTGTTGGAAGATGTCCGCGGCGGTGAATTCCATAACCGCGCCAACTGGATCGATTGGTAGGGCGCGGGAGGTTCGGAGTCCGCGAGGAGTCCGCGCCTCGGAATCACGAGTTTTTCGCGGGGACAAGATTGGTGTTCGCCCATCGCCGTGGATGTTGAAGCCCCTGTGGCGCGCTATCCACCGCCCTCGATCGGGCGATCGGCTCGGGCTAATGGCGAAGCTGATCCGTGCAGCGCGCCACCAAGGCACTGTTGGCGGCGAGCTAGATCATGCCCATCGTCACAAGTCTTGGCGCGCTGGGTGTGGCTCGAGTCCGTCGAAGATCAAGTCTCCGCGGACATCGGCCGTGAAGTTTAAGCCTCCAAATCTGATCTGACGGCCAGGGGCGTAGCTTTCGATCTGCTCCAGACGGCCAAGAGAATTTGCCCGCAGTGCAAAGCCGCCGAATACAAAGATCTGTCCGGGAGAAAAGTCTCTCCCTGGACAGCGTTGCTGGTTGAAGATGCCATCAAGCCTATCGGTGACGACACAGAGGAACTCTCAATGAAAGCACCAATGTCGGTGTCAAAACCGGCGGATCTCGGTAGGGGGTCCCGAACGTATGCGTCTAGGCGGATGGTAACAAGAGACGAGGACACGATGTTTTACCTGTGTTCGGGCCCTCTCGATGGAGGTAAAACCCCACGCCCCGCTTGATTAATATTGATGATATGGGTAGTACAAGAGTAGATCTACCACGAGATCTAGGAGGCTAAACCCTAGAAGCTAGCCTATGGTATGATTGTTGAGATGTATGTTGTCCTACGGACTAAAGCCCTCCGGTTTATATAGACACCGGAGAGGGCTAGGGTTACACAGAGTCGGTTACAATGGTAGGAGATCTACATATCCGTATTGCCAAGCTTGCCTTCCACGCCAAGGAAAGTACCATCCGGACATGAGCCGGAGTCTTCAATCTTGTATCTTCGTAGTCTTGGAGTCTGGCGGATATTGATTGTTCGGCTGTCCGGACACCCCCTAGTCTAGGACTCCCTCACCCTTCTCATTGAGGGCTTTCCAAGGACCTTGGCAATTGTGGTTCTAGCTCTCTTCTTTTTCTTGTCCTGGTCACCATCATCCTCCGATTCAATTGTGAACTTCATGGTTGCACCAGTAGGGACTTTCTGAGGTTTTGATGGTGGCTCTTTCCTTGCAGGTGCCACTTTGGGTTGAGCTTGAGCTGGCACTTGAGTGGACTTCCTGGCCTTTGGCATTGGAGTTCTCTTGGCAGGAACTTTCTTCGCAGCCTGGCTTTGTGCTTTGTGCTTGAGCCATACTCTTTCTTGAGCACCACCTTCTTGGAAGTGGCCTCATCCTCCTCAGCTTTGTAATCCTCATCTTCTGAATCTGAGGTTCTCTTCCTCCTTTGCCTAGTTGCAGCCTTAGGCAAGTTGCCAGGAGTGCTTCTGCTCCCATCATTGAAGTTGAGGGACTAGTGCCCTCACTCAAGTCCATGTGCTCTTCAGACCTGTTCTGGCTGTCACTCGATCGACATACCGCAAAAGTCGACAACTGACCCGTGAAGAGTTATAGATGAGATAGAATAGATGAGCATCACAAAATGCAGAGATTTTTGCAAAGAATGATCCAAAAGTTCAGTTTTAGTTTTCCACGAAAGCATTTGGATCAACCGAATTTCAAACTCGGTGATACCGAAGCAGTTTTGGAACCTAAACTGATGATCTCGGCTGGACAGAGTTTCAGTTCGGTGGCATCGAGACTGCTAGGGTTTCACAGAATCTTCAAATCGGTCGCACCGGTTAGTAATTCTCGGTCAGACCGAGAGTCACTAGTGCAATGGCTTACGCCAAATCGGTGAGACCGAGTTTTTCAACTCGGTGGGTCCGAGATGGTTTCGGTGGAAACCTAACCCTAAAAATTTGAATCGCATCTAATCTACGGACTATTCTGGTTGGATAGAAGAATCTCAATCGTGGCAAGAATCAATATGTAAGCAATGTGCTAGGAATCGGACGTGGATAGCACAAGATCAAGTCCATACCCTAACTTGGCGGTGGACTTGCTATGGCGGCAACAGCGGGGACGATTTCCGTTGACGGCGACGAAGACCAGCGATGGGAGGCTGCTGGCGGCGAGGAGACGATCCGGAGACCACGATGGCAGAGCGAGCTATTGTGCGGGCGAAGGGTTTCGGAGAAATTTCCAAACTTTTGCCCGTGGCTATATATAGCCCGACCCTATCGGTGTGACCGAGTGGAACAACTCGGTGGCACCGAGATGCATAACTATGTTCAGTTATAGCAAATAGGTGAGACGAAAAAGTTCAAATCGGTTGCACCGAGATTGAAAACTCAGATCAACTTGGTGATCTCGGTAGGACCGAAATGGAAGAATTGGTCAGACCGAGAATCACAAAGAGGTTTTGGAAGTTTAAGTCTATGAAGAATCAGGGACTCCGAGTGCTGCTCACACAGAGTGGTTCGAATCTGACTTGATCAAATTTTGTGATGTAGCATGAATAGAGTTTGAGATGAGAAAAGCATAGATAGCTAAAGAAGGTTCTTAGGCATTCTTGTCCATCCACTTGGCAAAAAGAAAAGAAACCAAACAATCAAAGCAATAAGTGGATGTCCTTGAATGAGAAAAATATGCACCAACATGCTCACACAATAAGATAGCAAATGAAATATGTGGCAAAGCATGCACAACCAATTCTAGCATCTATCAAGCAATATGGCGATGACTAGGTCATCTATATATGAGTATATTGACTTAGGAGTCAAATGAGAACATTTGATCATAGGTCATACTCATCGTTTAAGCTCAAGTGGGGTTACCACTTTTACATAATGCATTAATGTGTTCACACCATTAGAGTTGCTTTGACTAAATTCTTAGAGTTAAGCTCCCCCTAGATGTGAGATCCCCCCTTAGAGGGATGAACTAACCTTGGGTTTTGTCGATGATGACTTCATGTAGGTGTTGAAGATGTAGGTGCTCAATGTTGATGTAGATCATTTGGAGCAATCCTTTGGAGTGAGTTGCACTTTCAACTTACCTACATGGGTTAGTCCCACAAGGAATAAACAGGAATATCCATAGACATAGAGTGATGCACACACAAGATGATGTGCATGAAATTATTAGGTTACCTTGTCCCTTGTCTTACCAACATGAGGGTTTGTGACTCCTTGAACTAGTGCAAGATGTGGAAGTTGATTGCACTTGTTCTTGCCAAAATGATATGAGTGAAAAATGTTGGCGGAGTCACCCTCAAGAACTCTCTAGTTCTTCTTCTTCGGGATCTACATCATCTTGATGGGAATCCTTGGAGTTGTAGTTGTACTTGATGAAGTAGAACTTGACGTAGTCTTGGGAACCCACTTGAACGAGGCTTTGGGTGCTTCTTCAAATGCATCAATCTCTTCTTGAAGCTTGTCCTTGCCTTTGTTCTTGTGGTCTTGTGGTGGAAGATCATCTTGAGCTTGTGTTCCCTTGAAGGAAGTAGGATCATACTTCTCTTGTTGAGGAACAAACTTCATCTTGGGGTATTGATCTTCTTCCCACTCAACTCCATTGGCATTGAACTTTCGTTCAAAACCAACACCTTGATTCTTCGGTGCCTTCCTTGCTTGCGTACAATTTCCTCGAATTGCTTACTCCGGCAAGGCTCTTGTAAACACCTTCTCTATAATTCCTTCAATAAGCTATTTTCTTGCTCAAGTGTAACTTGGCTAAGAGAATCATTAGTGGAATCAAGAGAACTACTAGAAGCAACAATATTGGATTTGACATTATTATTGTTACTACTAGAGGAAGTATCTTTCTTGTACTTGTTACTAGACTTGACTTGAGGCATGTAAGTAGATAAGAGTAAACGCTTGGCAATGTCAGAAGAACTTTTCTTGCGAAGATCATCATTGATTGCCTTTAAGAACTCATGCTCTTGCTTAAGATTGAGCTTTTCAAAGCGTAACTTCTCATGAGCCCTTAAAAGTTCTCGATGATCTTCGTAGATAGTTTCATGAGCTAACTTAAGAGAGTTAATTCTTTAGTTAGAAGCTCAATCTTCTCCTTCTCATTGTCATTCGTTTTAGCATGATTAGCATGATTAATTGACATTTCATCATAGTATTCATCACTAGAGTTGTCAACAAGTAAATCATCATCCACAAGCAAGTCATCTTTATCACTATTGAAATCAACATACTCGGGATGTGTTACCTTTGGACCTTTGGCCATGAAGCATCTTCCAACACCTTCATTTGGTGAATCGAATATGTCATAGGAGTTGGTTGACACAAGTGCTAGACCGACAACACCTTCATCTTGAGTATATTCGGAGTCGGAGTGATAGGTTCTCTCGGAGTGATTGTCAGAGTCGGAGCCGGATACCCATTCACCAACATGAGCTTGATGTCTTTGTTTTGTGTAGCTCCTTGATGACTTGTCCTTCCTTTCCGAATCCTTGCTTCTCCGTGAGGGTCTTCGTTCATAATGATCATCTCTCCTCCTCCTCTCTCTTGGTGGTGATTCTTCTCTTTTGCTCCTTCTTCTTGGAGAATCTTCTCTTCTTTTGTAGGGTGTCGTACACTCATTGGAGTAGCGTCTGGGTCTCCCACAATTGTAGCAATTTCGCTCACGGCTAGAAGATCTCTTGTCATTGTAAGACCTTGATTTGGAGCTTCTTTCTTTGCTTCTACTCTTGTAGAATTTGTTGAAGTTCTTCACCATCAAGCTCAATTCTTCATTGAAGGTTGGTTTCTCACTTCATGATTGGGGGGCTTCGCTTGAGGCTTTGTAAGCACCACTTGACTTGTTGTGAAGTTCCTCCTTATCCTTGAGTGATATCTCATGAGCAACAATCCTTCCAATGACTTCCGTTGGCTTGAGATCTTTGTAGTTTGTCATCATTTGAATCAATGTGCACACGGTATCATACTTTCCATCCAATGCTCTTAAGATCTTCTTGATGATGAATTTGTCGGTCATCTCTTCACTCCCTAAGCCGACAATCTCATTTGTGATAAGACCAAGCCTAGAGTACATTTCAGCGACACCTTCACCATCCTTCATTTTGAACTTGTCAAGCTGACTTTGGAGCATATCCAACTTGGATTCCTTGACGGACTCGGTACCTTCATGCATATCAATCAAAGTATCCCAAATTTCCTTTGCATTCTCAAGACGGCTGATTTTGTTGAATTCTTCGGGGCACAGTCCGTTGAAGATGATATCACAAGCTTGAGCGTTGTATTGCAGCATCTTCAATTCTTCCGCATTAGCTTCACGGTTTGGTTCTCTCCCATCGAAGAATTCACCTTGCAAGACAATACAAATAATTGCCCAAACGGCGGGGTTATGTCCAAGAATATGCATTTTCATCTTATGCTTCCAACTAGCAAAATTAGTACCATCAAAGTAAGGACCTCTGCGGTGATAATTTCCCTCGCTAGACGCCATACTCTCCTAGGTTGTGAAACCAAGGCTATGACCACCAAAAGCTATGGAAATCAAAGCAAATGGAGACCAAAGCTCTGATACCACTTGTAGGACCTTGAAGTATGTCTAGAGGAGGGGGGTGATTAGACTACTTGACCAATAAAAACTTAACCTTTTACCAATTTTAGAGTTTGGCAGATTGTAGCTACTTTAGGACAAGTCAAGCAATCATCACACAATTCAAGCAAGCATGCAAAGAGTATATAGGCAGCGGAAATTAAAGCATGCAACTTGCAAGAAAGTAAAGGGAAGGGTTTGGAGGATTCAAACGCAATTGGAGACACGGATGTTTTTGGCGTGGTTCCGATAGGTGGTGCTATCGTACATCCACGTTGATGGAGACTTCAACCCACGAAGGGTAATGGCTGCGCGAGTCCACGGAGGGCTCCACCCAAGAAGGGTCCACGAAGAAGCAACCTTGTCTATCCCACCATGGCCGTCGCCCATGAAGGACTTGCCTCACTAGCGGTAGATCTTCACGAAGTAGGCGATCTCCTTGCCCTTACAAACTCCTTGGTTCAAATCCACAATCTTGTCAAAGGCTCCCAAGTGACACCTAGCCAATCTAGGAGACACCACTCTCCAAGAAGTAACAAATGGTGTGTTGGTGATGAACTCCTTGCTCTTGTGCTTCAAATGATAGTATCCCCAACACTCAACTCTCTCTCGATGGGTTTGGATCTGGTGGAAAGAAGATTTGAGTGGAAAGCAACTTGGGGAAGGCTAGAGATCAAGATTCATATGGTAGGAATGGAATATCTTGGCCTCAACACATGAGTAGGTAGTTCTCTCTCAAAAAATGTATGTTGGAAGTGTAGGTTCAGTCTGATGGCTCTCTCCACGAATGAAGAGGAGGTGGAGGGGTATATATAGCCTCCACACAAAATCTAACTGTTACACACAATTTACCAAACTCGGTGGGACCGAATTGTTAGACTCGGTCGGACCGATTTAGTAAACCTAGTGACTGTTAGTGATTTTCGGTGGGACCGACATGCATCTCGGTGATACCAATTCAGTTAGGGTTAGGGCATAACGTAATCTCGGTAAGACCGATTACACAAACTCGGTGAGACTGATTTGGTAATAAGCTTTCCAGAGAGTTGGTCAGGTAAACTCGGTGGGACCGATTTGCTCTTTTCGGTGAGACCGAATGTTACAAAAAGGAAACAGAGAGTTTACATTGCAATCTCGGTGGGACCGATCGCTCACTTTGGTTAGACCGAAACGTTACGAAGGGAAACAGAGAGATTACAACCCCATCTCGGTGAGACCGAGATCCCTATCGGTAAGACAGATTTGCTTAGGGTTTGTGGCAGTGGCTATGACTTTTGGAATCTGTGGCGCCGGATAGGAAGTTTTGGTGTGACCAATTTTGGCTTTGGGTTTAGGTCATTTGTGGATGTGGGAAAGTAGTTGAGGGTTTTGGAGCATATCACTAAGCACATTGAAGCAAGAGGCTCATTAAGCAACACCTCATGCCTCCTTGATAGTATTGGCTTTTCCTATAGACCCAATGTGATCTTGGATCACTAAAATGTAAAATGAAGAGTCTTGAGCTTTTGAGCTTGAGCCAATCCTTTGCCCTTAGTATTTTGAGGGATCCACTTTCATCATCCATGCCATGCCATTCATTGAGCTTTCCTGAAATAATAGTCTTGGAATAGTATTAGCTCAATGAGCTATATGTTGTTATTAATTACCAAAACCACCTAGGGATAGTTGCACTTTCACTTGGGTGCTTCGCCTGGCGGCGCGGTGTGAAGGGCTGCTTCGGCAGGAGGCGTCGTCCGGTCTGCGGCGCAAGGATCCCTGAGCGGCGGCTCCGGACATGGAGGTGGTGGCATCCCCTCCGCCAGGGATGATGGGTCTAGAGGCGACTCTTTGTGGCGGCCCTATAGGAGCCCTGAATCATGGAATCCTGAGCCCAGGTTCGCCGAGGAGCCCCCCCCTGTGTCGCACCCCAGGGCGGCACCGGGGGCGAAACCCTAGCGCCGGGGTGGCGGTGGTGATCCCCTGTGGCGACGATCTGGTGGTAGAGGTGCGTGGAGTTTGGGGATCTTTCGGGAACCCTAGGTTATGGCCTCACCGCTGTTCTTCGATTGCCATAGGGAGATCATGGTGCTAGTTGTCGTGGTCCTTCTGGTCGTGGCCTGGCACGAGTCAGAGCAGCAATGCAGGGGCGAGTGTCGCGTCTACAGAGGCGGTGCGGATGTTGCCTTCTTCGCAGTTGTTCTGACCGGTAGCTTTGCTTCAATTATGGAGGCAGTCCTAGGGTTCTTCCAATGCCAAGACGGTGTTCTGCTTGATGACGGCCCTCATCGCTCTAGCAATTGACGAGTTATGTAAGGCTCCGTTAGAGATCTCCATTGGGTGCTTGACGCCTGTAGATTGCTGGATTGGATGAGATTCGGTCGTGTGCACCCCTATTTCAGCCCGTGTGGCTTCAGGAGGGCGTGACACGAAGCTTCGTTGTCTATTGACCTTATGGTACATGTCTGTTGGAAGTATGCCATAGAGGCAATATATTGTATCATTATATTTCCGTGTTCATAATTTAAGAGTTTATAATTCTATACTATAACTGCCCTGATCCTGGAATATGCAATTCAGTGGAAAACTCATATGCACGTGTAGAACGATAAACGGTAAAATAAGATTCCTAGTCTCGCCTCTAAACTTTCCAGATCTTGAGATATCGTTAAGAGTAACGATAGTCTCTAAACAACTTTGAGAATATGATGTTAGAAGAATGGACATATCGAATCGACCCAAACTTGTTTGTCATACTTTGAGATAATATCGTCATAAGTTAGTTGTTATAACACTGAGTGTTAACATGTATTTTTGTTCCTTAGACCATGAGAATATCGCAGTCACTTCTTACAGTATGGTGCACTTTGAGGTTGGTCAAACGTCATCTGTAACACAATGATCATAACACAACTTATAGGTGCATCAGAAAGTCCGACAAAAGACACGATAGATCGAGAGTGAAATTTGCTCCTCCGACAATGGAGAGATATTCTTAGGGCACTCTCGGTGTGATGGCATCCAACATCGTCTGGCCAGACAGAGGTGACAACGTCATGGGATCCCAAAACATGTCAACGAGAAATAAGAACAAAACCAGTAACGAGGAGACTGGTATAGTGAGCATGTGTATGACTCAAGAGGATATTGATATATCTCACATCATGTTTTGTAAAGTATCACGAAGCAAAGGGAACATCACATGATAGCCAAAGGTTCACTCTGTTGGGGAACGTAGTAATTTCAAAAAAAAATTCCTACGCACACGCAAGATCATGGTGATGATATAGCAACGAGAGGGGAGAGTGTTCGTCCACGAACCCTCGTAGACCGTAAGCGGAAGCATTAGCACAACGCGGTTGATGTAGTCGTACGTCTTCACGATCCAACCGATCCAAGCACCGAACGTACGGAGCCTCCGAGTTCAGCACACGTTCAGCTCGATGACGATCTCCGGCCCTCCGATCCAGCAAAGGCTCCGGAGATGAGTTCCGTCAGCACGACGGCGTGGTGACGATGATGATGTTCTACCGGCGCAGGGCTTCGCCTAAGCTCCGCAACGATATGACCGAGGTGGAATATGGTGGAAGGGTGCACCGCACACGGCTAAGGAACGATCCGTAGATCAACTTGTGTGTTCATGGGGTGCCCCCTACCCCCGTATATAAAGGAGGGAGGGAGGAGGAGGCCGACCCTAGTAGGGGCGCGCCATGGGGAGTCCTACTCCCATCGGGAGTAGGATTCCCCCCTTTCCTAGTCCAACTAGGAGTCCTTCCATGTAGTAGGAGTAGGAGACAAGGAAGGGAAGAGAGAAGGAAGGAAGGAGGGGTGCGGCCCTCCCTAGTCCAATTCGGACTAGGCCTTGGGGGCGCGTGGCCTGCCCAGGCAGCCCTCTCTCTTTCCCTTGAGGCCCAATAAGGCCCAATACTTCTCCCGGCGAATTCCGTACCTCTCCCAGACTCAAAAATACCGAATCACTCGGAACCTTTCGAACTCCGAATATAGTCGTCCAATATATCGATCTTTACGTCTCGACCATTTCGAGACTCCTCGTCATGTCCCCGATCTCATCCGGGACTAACTCCTTCGGTACATCAAAACTCATAAACTCATAATATAACCATCATCGAAACCTTAAGCGTGCGGACCCTACGGGTTCGAGACCTATGTAGACATGACCTAGAACTATTCTCGGTCAATAACCAATAGCGGGACCTGGATGCCCATATTGGCTCCTACATATTCTACGAAGATCTTTATCGGTCAAACCGCATAACAACATCGTTGTTCCTTTGTCATCGGTATGTTACTTGCCCGAGATTCGATCGTCGGTATCCAATACCTAGTTCAATCTCGTCACCGGCAAGTCTCTTTACTCGTTCTGTAATGCATCATCCCATAACCAACTCATTGGTCGCATTGCTTGCAAGGCTTATAATGATGTGCATTACCGAGAGGGCCCAGAGATACCTCTCCGACAATCGGAGTGACAAAACCTAATCTCGAAATACGCCAACTCAACATGTACCTTCGGAGACACCTGTAGTACTCCTTTATAATCACCCGATTACGTTGTGACGTTTGGTAGTACCCAAAGTGTTCCTCCGTAAACGGAGTTGCATAATCTCATAGTTACAGAACATGTATAAGTCATGAAGAAAGCAATAGCAACATACTAAACGATCAAGTGCTAAGCTAACGGAATGGGTCAAGTCAATCACATCATTCTCCTAATGATGTGTTCCCGTTAATCAAATGACAACTCTTTTGTCCATGGCTAGGAAACATAACCATCTCTGATAAACGAGCTAGTCAAGTAGAGGCATACTAGCTATGTTTGTCTATGTATTCACACATGTATTATGTTTCCGGTTAATACAATTCTAGCATGAATAATAAACATTTATCATGAAATAAGGAAATAAATAATAACTTTATTATTGCCTCTAGGGCATATTTTCTTCAGTCTCCCACTTGCACTAGAGTCAATAATCTAGTTCACATCGCCATGTGATTTAACACTAACATTCATATCTGTATATGATTAACACCCATAGTTCACCAACATCCAAAGGGTTTACTAGAGTCCATAATCTAGTTCACATCGCTATGTGATTAACGCCCAAAGAGTACTAAGGTGTGATCATGTTTTGCTCGTGAGAGAAGCTTAGTCAACGGGTTTGTCACATTCAGAGCCGTATGTATTTTGCAAATATTTTATGTCCACAATGCTCTGCACGGAGCTACTCTAGCTAATTGCTCCCACTTTCAATATGTATCCAGGTTGAGACTTAGAGTCATCTCGGATCGGTGTAAAAGTTTGCACCGATGTAACTTTTACAACAAACTCTTTTATCACCTCCATAATCGAGAAACATCTCCTTAGTCCTTACTAAGGATATTCTTGACCAATGTCCGATGATCTACTCCTAGATCACTATTGTACTCCTTGCCAAATTCAGAGCAAGGTATACAATAGGTGCGGTACATAACATAGCATACTTTATAGAACCTATGGTGAGGCATAGGGAATGACTTTCATTCTCTTTTCTATTTTCTGCCGTGGTCGGGATTTGAGTCTTACTCAATTTCACACCTTTGCAACACAGTGCAAGAACTCTTTCTTTTGACTGCTCCATTTTGAACTATTTCAAAATCTTGCCAAGGTATGTACTCATTGAAAATCTTATCAAGCGCCTTGATCTATCTCAATAGATCTTGATGCTCAATATGTAAGTAGCTTTTACCGAGGTCTTTTAAAGAACTCCTTTAAAACACTCCTTTATGCTTTGCGAAAAATTCTACATCATTTCGATCTACAATATGTCACTCACATATACTAATCGTAAAGGCTGTAGTGTTCCCACTCACTTTATTGTAAATACTGGGCTTCATCGTAAGTCCATATAAAACTATATGCTTTGATCAACTTATCAAAGCGTATATTCCAACTCCGAGATGCTTGCACCAGTCCATAGATGGATCATTGGAGCTTGCACATTTTGTTAGCACCTTTAGGATTGACAAAACCTTCGGTTGCATCATATACAACTCTTCTTTAATAAATCCATTAAGGAATGCAGTTTTGACATCCATTTGCCGATTTCATAAAATGTGGCAATTGCTAACATGATTCGAGACAGACTTAAGCATCGATACGAGTGAGAAAATCTCATCGTATTCAACACCTTGAACTTGTTGAAAACCTTTTGCAACAAGTCGAGCTTAGTAGATAGTAACACTATTATCGGTGTCCGTCTTCCTCTTGAAGATCCATTCATTTAACATGGCTTGCGATCATCGAGCAAGTCAATCAAAGTCCATACTTTGTTCTTATACATGGATCATATCTCAGATTTTATGGCCTCAAGCCATTTCATGAATCTGGGCTCATCATCGCTTCCTCATAGTTCGTAGGTTCATCATGGTCTAGTAACATGACTTCCAGAACATGATTACTACACCATTCTGGTGCGGATCTTACTCTGGAAGACCTACGAGGTTCTGTAGTAACTTGATCTGAAGTTTCATGATCATCATCATTAGCTTCCTCACTAATTGGTGTAGCAATCACTGGAACTGATTTCTGTGATGAACTACTTTCCAATTCGGGAGAAGGTACAATTACCTTATCAAGCTCTACTTTCCTCCCACTCACTTCTTTCGAGAGAAACTTCTTCTCTTAGAAAGGATCCATCTTAGCAACGAATAACTTGCCTTCGGATCTGTGATAGAAGGTGTACCCAATAGTTACCTTTGGGTATTCTATGAAGACACACTTCTCCGATTTGGGTTCGAGCTTATCAGGTTGAAACTTTTTCACATAAGCATCGCAGCCCCAAATTTTAAGAACTGACAACTTTTGGTTTCTCGCCAAACCACAGTTCATATGGCGTCATCTCAACGGATTTTGATGGTGCCCTATTTAAAGTGAATGCAGCTGTCTCTAATGCATAACCCCACAATGATAGAGGTAAATCGGTAAGAGACATCATAGATCGCACCATATCAAATAAAGTGCGGTTACGACGTTCGGACACACCATAATGTTGTGGTGTTCCAGGTGGCGTGAGCTGTGAAACTATTCCACATTGTTTTAATTGAAGACCAAACTCGTAACTCAAATATTCATCTCCATGATCAGATTGCAGAAACTTTATTTTCTTGTTACGATGATTTTCCACTTCACTCTGAAATTCTTTGAACCTTTCAACTATTTCAGACTTATGTTTCATCAAGTAGATATACCAATATCTGCTCAAATCATCTGTGAAGGTCAGAAAATAACGATACCCGCCGCGAGCCTCAACACTCATCGGATCGCATACATCAGTATGTATTATTTCCAATAAGTCAGCTGCTCGCTTCATTGTTCCGGAGAACGGAGTCTTAGTCATCTTGCCCATGAGGCATGGTTCGCAAGCATCAAGTGATTCATAATCAAGTGATTCCAAAATCCCATCAGCATGGAGTTTCTTCATGCGCTTTACACCAATATGACCTAAACGGCAGTGCCACAAATAAGTTGCACTATCATTATTAACTTTGCATCTTTTGGCCTCAATATTATGAATATGTGTATTACTACGATCGAGATCCAACAAACCATTTTCGTTGGTGTGTATGACCATAGAAGGTTTTATTCATGTAAACAGAACAACAATTGTTCTCTAACTTAAATGAATAACCGTATTGCAACAAACATGATCAAATCATATTCATGCTCAACGCAAACACCAAATAACACTTATTTAGGTTCAACACAAATCCCGAAAGTATAGGGAGTGTGCGATGATGATCATATCAATCTTGGAACTATTTCCAACACACATCGTCACTTCACCCTTTAACTAGTATCTGTTTATTCTGCAACTCCCGTTTCGAGTTACTAATCTTAGCAACTGAACTAGTATCAAATACTGAGGGGTTGCTATAAACACTAGTAAAGTACACATCAATAACATGTATATCAAATATACTTATGTTCACTTTGCCATCCTTCTTATCCGCCAATCACTTGGGGTAGTACCTCTTCCAGTGACTAGTCTCTTTGCAGTAGAAGCACTTAGTCTCAGGCTTAGGACCAGACTTGGGTTTCTTCACTTGAGCAGCAACTTGCTTGCCGTTCTTCTTGAAGTTCCCCTTCTTTTCCCTTTGCCTTTTTCTTGAAACTAGTGATCTTGTTAACCATCAACACTTGATGCTCTTTTCTTGATTTCTACCTTCGTCGATTTCAACATCACGAAGAGCTCAGGAATCGTTTTCGTCATCCCTTGCATACTATAGTTCATCACGAAGTTCTAGTAACTTTAGTGATGGTGACTAGAGAATTCTTTCAATCACTATCTTATCTGGAAGATTAACTCCCACTTGATTCAAGCGATTGAAGTACCTGCATAATCTGAGCACATGCTCACTAGTTGAGCGATTCTCCTCCATCTTTTAGCTATAGAACTTGTTGGAGACTTCATATCTCTCAACTCGGGTATTTGCTTGAAATATTAACTTCAACTCCTGGAACATCTTATATGGTCCATGACGTTCAAAAACGTCTTTGAAGTCCCGATTCTAAAACGTTAAGCATCGTGCACTAAACTATCAAGTAGTCATCATATTGAGCTTAGCTAAACGTTCATAACGTCTGCATCTGCTCCTGCAATAGGTCTGTCACCTAGCGGCGCATCAAGGACATAATTCTTCTGTGCAGCAATGAGGATTAACCTCAGATCACGGATCAAATCCGCAACATTGCTACTAACATTTTTCAACACAGTTTTCTCTAGGAACATATCAAAATAAACATATGAAAGCAACAACGCGAGCTATTGATCTACAACATAATTTGCAAAATACTACTAGGACTAAGTTCATGATAAATTAAAGTTCAATTAATCATATTACTTAAGAACTCCCACTTAGACAGACATCCCTCTAATCTTCTAAGTGATCACGTGATCCAAATCAACTAAACCATGTCCAATCATCACGTGAGATGGAGTAGTTTCAATGGTGAACATCGCTATGTTGATCATATCTACTATATGATTCACGCTTGACCTTTCGGTCTCCGTGTTCCGAGGCCATATCTGTATATGCTAGGCTCGTCAAGTATAACTGAGTATTCGCGTGTGCAACTGTTTTGCACCGTTGTATTTGAACGTAGAGCCTATCACACCCGATCATCACGTGGTGTCTCAAAGACGAAGAACTTTCATAACGGTGCATACTCGTGGAGAACACTTCTTGATAATTAGTGAGAGATCATCTTAAAATGCTACCGTCAATCAAAGCAAGAATAAGATGTATAACAGATAAACATCATATGCAATCAAAATATGTGACATGATATGGCCATGATCATCTTGCACCTTTGATCTCCATCTCCAAAGTACTGTCATGATCTTTATCGTCACCGGCACGACACCATGATCTTCATCATCTTGATCTATATCAATGTGTCGTCACATGGTCGTCTCGCCAACTATTGCTCTTGCAACTATTGCTATCGCATAGCGATAAAGTAAAGCAATTATTTGGCACTTGCATCTTATGCAACAAAGAGACAACCATAGGGCTTCTGCCAGTTGTCGATAACTTCAACAAAACATGATCATCTCATACAACAACTTATATCTCATCACGTCTTGACCATATCACATCACAACATGCCCTGCAAAAACAAGTTAGACGTCCTCTACTTTGTTGTTGCAAGTTTTACGTGGCTGCTACGGGCTTAAGCAAGAACCAATCTCACCTACGCATCAAAACCACAACGATAGTTTGTCAAATAGACTCAGGTTTTAACCTTCGCAAGGACCGGCGAGCCACACTCGGTTCAACTAAAGTTGGAGAAACTGACACCCGCCAGCCACCTGTGTGCAAAGCACGTCGGTAGAACCAGTCTCGCGTAAGCGTACACGTAATGTCGGTCCGGGCCACTTCATCCAACAATACCGCCAAACCAAAGTATGACATGCTGGTAGGCAGTATGACTTATATCGTCCACAACTCACTTGTGTTCTACTCGTGCATATAACATCAAACCATAAAACCTAGGCTCGGATGCCACTGTTGGGGAACGTAGTAATTTCAAAAAAATTCCTACGCACACGCAAGATCATGGTGATGATATAGCAACGAGAGGGGAGAGTGTTCGTCCACGTACCCTCGTAGACCGTAAGCGGAAGCGTTAGCACAACGCGGTTGATGTAGTCGTACGTCTTCACGATCCAACCGATCGAAGCACCGAACGTACGGAGCCTCCGAGTTCAGCACACGTTCAGCTCGATGACGATCTCCGGCCCTCCGATCCAGCAAAGGCTCCGGAGATGAGTTCCATCAGCACGACGGCGTGGTGACGATGATGATGTTCTACCGGCGCAGGGCTTCGCCTAAGCTCCGCAACGATATGACCGAGGTGGAATATGGTGGAAGGGGGCACCGCACACGGCTAAGGAACGATTCGTAGATCAACTTGTGTGTTCATGGGGTGCCCCCTACCCCCCTATATAAAGGAGGGAGGGAGGAGGAGGCCGGCCCTAGTAGGGGCACGCCATGGGGAGTCCTACTCCCACCGGGAGTAGGATTCCCCCCTTTCCTAGTCCAACTAGGAGTCCTTCCATGTAGTACGAGTAGGAGACAAGGAAGGGGAAGAGAGAAGGGAAGTAAGGAGGGGGTGCGGCCCCTCCCCCTAGTCCAATTCGGACTAGGCCTTGGGGGGGCGCGCGGCTGAAAGTGCAACTAATCCCCGGGTGGTTTTGGTAATTAATAACAACATATATATCATTGAACTAATAGTTTCTTGAGAATCATTTCAGAAAGTTTAGTGATATGGGTATGGCAAGGACTGAAGAAGTGGACCCCTCAAAATGCTAAGGCAAGCATTGGCAAAAGCTCAAGACTCCATTTTTGGTTTAGTGATCCAAGATCACATTGAGTCCATAGGAAAGCCAATACTATTAAAAGGGGATGAGGTTATGATGATGATCTGGTTGCTCAAAGTGCTTAGTGATACATCTCCTAAACTATCAGCAACTTTCACTGCCATATACACTCATAAGTAATCTCGGTCCCACCGATATTCCAAACTCAGTCACACCGAGATGAACCACCTCAGCCATAAAGCCAAACCCTAGAAATCTCGGATTTTCCGATTCTGAACTCGGTCTCACCGAAACTTGAGTTGCCAAGCTTCTGTAACCTTCTGTCATCAAATCGGTGTCACCGAGATGATGAAGTCGGTCCCACCGAGATTGGCAAGCTCTTGTCTTTACACGAATCGGACTAACCGAGTTTGTATTTTCGGTCCCACCGAAAATCCCAACGTTCACATGATTTGAACTTTCGGTCTCACCGAGTTGTCAACTTCGGTCCCACCGAGATTGGTCAAATGTGTGTAACGGTTGGATTTTGTGTGGAGGCTATAAATACCCCTCCACCCCTCTTCATTCATGGAGAGAGCCATCAGAAAGAACTACCACTCCTACCTTACATTTCTGAGAAGAGAACTACCTACCCTTGTGTTGAGATCAAGTTGCTCCACTCCCACCATATGAAGCTTGATCTCTAGCCTTCCAAGTTGCTTTCCACTCAATCCTTTCTTCCACCACAGCCAAATCAGTGAGGAGAGTTGAGTGTTGGGGAGATTATCATTTGAAGCACAAGAGCAAGGAGTTCATCATCATCAACACCATCTATTACCTTTTGGAGGGTGGTGCCTCCTAGATTGGTTAGGTGTCGCTTGGGAGCCTCGTCGAGATGTGGAGTTGAACCAAGAAGTTTGTAAGGGCAAGGAGATCGCCTACTTCGTGAAGATCTACCCGAGTAAGGCTAGCCTCCGTGGGCGTGAGCCATGATGGCATAGACAAGGTTGCTTCTTCGTGGACCCTTCGTGGGTGGAGCCCTCCGTGGACTCTCGCAGCCGTTACCCTCCGTGGGTTGAAGTCTCCATCAACGTGGAATGACGATAGCACCACCTATCGGAACCACGTGAAAAAATCACCGCGTCTCCAAAATTGCGTTTGCTCTTCTCCACCTCTCTTTACTACATGTGCAATTTACTTTCCGCTGCCTATACTCTAGAATTGCATGTGTAGGGTGATGCTTGACTTGATCATAATCGTGAATCTGCCAAAAACTTGTCTTTGTCAAAAGGCATAATTTTTATATTGTCAAGTAGTCTAATCACCCCCCTCTAGACATACTTTCGATCCTACAAGTGGTATCAGAGCTTTGGTCTCCATTGTATTGGTTTCCATTGCATTGGACTCCATAAGCTTGGTTTCACAACCTAGGAGAGTATGGCGTCTAGTGAGGGTAATTTTCGTAGAGGTCCTTACTTTGATGGTACAAATTTTGCTAGTTGGAAGCATAAAATGAAAATGCATATTCTTGGCCATAACCCAGCCGCATGGGGCATTATTTGTGTTGGTATGCAAGGTGAATTCTTCGAGGAAGGAAAAGTTCGGATCGCTGGCTTACAACGGATGAATTGCGGATGTTGCAATACAATGCTCAAGCTTGTGACATTCTCTTCAATGCTTTGTGTCCCGAGGAGTTCAACAAAATCAGCCATCTTGAGAATGCAAAAGAGATTTGGGATACTTTGGTTGAAATGCACGAAGGTACCGAGTCCGTGAAGGAATCAAAGCTAGATGTTCTTCAAGGTCAACTTGACAAGTTCAAGATGAAGGAAGGTGAAGGAGTCGCTGAAATGTACTCTAGGCTTGCTCTCATCACAAATGAGATTGCCGGCTTAGGAAGCGAAGAAATGACCGACCGATTCATCATCAAGAAGATTCTCAGAGCTTTGGATGGAAAGTATGACACCGTGTGCACTTTGATCCAAATGATGCCAAACTACAAGAATCTCAAGCCAACCGAAGTCATTGGAAGAATTGTTGCTCATGATATGACACTTAAAGATAAGGAAGAGCTTCACAACAAGTCAAGTGGTGCTTACAAAGCTACAAGTGATGCTCCCACAACCTCAAGTGACAAGCTAGTTTCCAATGAAGAGATAAGCCTAATGGTGAAGAACTTCAACAAATTCTACAAGAGTAGAAGCAAAGATAGAAGCTCAAAGTCTAGATCATATGATGAAAAGAGATCTTCTAGTCGTGATCGAAACTGCTACAATTGTGGAAGACCCGGACACTACTCAAATGAGTGTTCGGCTCCCCACAAGAGAAGAGAAGAATCTCCAAGAAGAAGAAGCTCAAGAGATGAGTCACCTCGGAAAGAGAGAAGGAGTAGAGATGATCGTTATGAACGAAGACCCTCTCGGAGAAGCAAGGATTCGGAGAGGAAAGACAAGTCATCAAGGAGCTACACAAGAAGAAAACATCAAGCTCATGTAGGTGAATGGGTCTCCGCCCGACTCCGACAATCAATCCGAAAGAAGCTATCACTCCAACTCCGACTATAGTCAAGATGAAGGTGTTGCGGTCTTGCTCTCGATCCTCCAACTCCAACTCCTATGACTTATTTGATTCACCAAATGAGGGAATTGGAAGATGCTTCATGGCTAAAGGCCCCAAGGTATCACACCCTGAATTCATTGACTTTGATAGTGACGAGGATGACTTGCTTGGTGAAGATGAGCTCTTACATGATAAATCCAATGAGCCTAGTAATGATGAACATGCTAGTAGTCTTTATAGTCGAGAAGAGTCGAATGACAATGCTATGAAGGAGATTGAGCGCCTAACTAAAGAACTAAACACTCTTAAGTTAGCTCATGAAACAACTCAAGAAGATCATAGAGAGCTCCTAAGATCTCATGAGAAGCTACGCTCGAGAAGCTCACTCTAGAGCAAGAACATGAGTTTCTAAAAGCAATCAATGACGATCTTGAAAGAAGAGTTCTTCATATCTTGCCAAACGACTTCTCTTGTCTAATTTCTTGCCTCCCATTAAAACTAAGCATGACAAGCATAAGAAAAATTCTTCATCTAGTAGTAACAATAACCATGCTAAATCCAATATTGTTGCTTCTAGTAGTTCTCTTGATTCCACTAACAATGTTTCAAGCCAAGTTACACTTGAGCAAGAAAATAGTTTATTGAAAGGGATTATAGAGAAAGGTGTCTACAAGAGCCTTGCCGGAAGCAAGAACTTTGAGGAAATTGTTCGCAAGCAAGGAAGGCACCGGAAGAATCAAGGAATTGGTTTTGAGCGAAAGTTCAACGCCGAGGGTGTTGAATGGGAAGAAGGTCAATATCCCACTCCACAGTTTGTTTCTCAAAAGGAGAAGTACGATCCTACTTCTTCCAATGTGGAACAAGCTCAAGATGACCTTCCACCACAAGACCACAAGCTAAAAGGCAAGGACAAGCTTCAAGAGGATATTGATGCATTTATTGAATCACCTCAAGCCATGGTCAAGTGGGTTCCCAAGGAAACGTCAAGTTCTACTTCGTCAAGCTCAACTACAACCCCAAGGATTCCCATCAAGATGATGTGGGTCCCGAAGAAAAAGAACTAGAGAGTTCTTGAGGGTGACTCCGCCAACATACTTCACTCACATTCATTTTGGCAAAAACTTGTGCAATCAACTTCCACATTATGCACTAGTTCATGGAGTCACAAACCCTCTTGTTGGTAAGTCAAGGGACAAGGTAATCATTGCTTTCATGGACATCATCTATTGTGTACTTCAATCTATGTCCATGGATATCCTTGTTTGTTCCTTGTGGGACTAACCCATGTAGGTATTGAAAGTGCCCGAATCCAAAGGATTGCTCCTAACTCTTGATGATCTTCATCAACATTGAGCATCCACATCTTCAACATCTACATGAAGTCTTCAACGACAACCCAAGGTTAGTTTGACCCTTTAAAAGGGGTTCTCACATCTAGGGGGAGCTTTGCTCTAAAGAATTGAGCTAAAGCATCTTCAAATGATGTGAACACATCAATGCTTTGTGTAAAAGTGGTAACCCCACTTGTGCTTAAACGATGAGTATGACCTATGATCAAATGTTCTCATTTGGCTCCTAAGTCAATATACTCATATAAAGATGACCTAGTCATCGACAAATTGTGTGTTAGTTGCTAGAGTTTTGATTGTGCATGTTTGACACATATTTCATTTGCTATCTTATTGTGTGAGCATGTTGGATGCATGATTTTATCCATTCAAGGACATCCATTTGTTGCTTTGGTCGTTTTGATTTTTCTGACCAAATGGATGGACAAGAATGCCTAAGTACCTCCCTAGCTATCTATGCTTTCTTGTCTCAAATTCTATTCATGCTTACATCACAAACTTTGAACAAGTCATTTTCGGACCCTCCGAGTGAGGAGCATTCGGAGCCACCGATCCGACAAGGGCTAACTTCCAAAACCTTCTAAGTGATTTCGGTCAGACCAACTCACTCAAATTCGGTCAAACCGAAAACGTTTAGATTGATCTAGGTTTTCACCTCGGTGAAACCGAGTTGTGATTTTCGGCGTGACCGAAGTGCATAACGCCTGCAGTTATCCATCTCGTGCCACCGAAGTTTTACAACTCGGTCCCACCGACAAACAAAGGGTATATATACTCGAGGGGCGCGCTGATTTCTACTTCAAACGTTTCGCCCCGCACTTTGCCGTCGCCTTGGTCTCCGGATCGTCGCCGTAAATGCCTTTGTGCGCAGGCGCCGCAAGTCTCCGCCGTCAAGCGGACATCTTCTCCGCGCCGTTGCCTCCGAGAGAAACTCAACCAAGTTAGGGTGAGTTTCGATCCCACTCGTGCTCCCATCTCCGATTCAATGCACGTTTGGTTTGCCTATAATCTTGCCACGATTGAAATCTTCCTGAACACCAGATTGGTTCTTTTGAACTAGATTCGAGTAAAAGTTTTAGGGTTAGGTTTCCGTCGAACACATCTCGGTGAGACCGATTTTAGATTTTCGGTAAGACCGATTTGGCCTATGGCCATTGCACTGCACCCTTCGGTCCAACCGAGTTGTGCGAATCGGTGTGACCGAAATGGCAATTCTGTGAAACCCTAGAGTTTTCGGCAGGACCGAAACCCACTTCGGTCCAACCGAAAGTGGTGTGAAAGCTTCTGTTTGAACACTTCGGATTCACCGAATTTTAAAACTCGGTCTGACCGAAATGTCTTCTGTGAAAACCTAATACTAGAATTTGAACTCATTTGTTTGCAAAAACTTCTGCAGTTTGTGATAACTCTTCTACTCGCCTACACCTTATCTATTCACAAGGTTGTCACCATGTCGATGCCGTGACAGCCGTAACAGGTCGAGTCACCTATAGCAGATATTCCGAGGCGGGCACTAGTCCCGATCCCAAAGAGCTCATCGATGATGGTGAGAGGAGTACACCAAGTGGTTTGCCTCCTGCAGCCACCAGGGCCAGAAAGAAGAGAAACTCAGATGATGAAGACTCAGATTTTATTGTTGAGGAAGAGGTCACCTCAAAGCCCAAGAGGAAGGTTGTTGCCAAAGAACCTCAAGGTCAGCAAACTAAGAAGGGCACCAGGAAAGTTAAGCAGTCAACTGTTGCCAAGAAGCTGAAATTGGAAGAGGCAACTGCAAGCAAGGTGAAGAAAACTTCCAAGAGGAAGAGGTTAGTGCATGATGATGAAGCAGAGGAAGATGAGGATGAGGAAGCACCCCAGCCTCCTCAGAAGCCTAAGCTCATGGGTGATGCCATCAGGGCTGGAGCCACTTCAAAGCCCAAGCCATCTGCTCCAGCCAAGGCAGCTCCAAAGAAAGCCTCGCCGCCAAGCCCAAGAAGACAGTCAGGAACATTCCAGCATCTGAAAAGAACAAAGATGATGTGCCACCAGCTGTGTCAGATGATGAAGGACCAGTTTTGCTGAAACTTCGTCCAAAACTACCACTTCACAATGATGCTCATCCTCAAGCTGAGAATATGAAGGAAAGGAAAGATAGAGGTCTCAGGCTATGGAGACAAGCTGATCCATATGCCGTGAGGAGAAGAACTGCTGTTGATCCTAGATTTCACACCAGAGAGTAGCAGGACTTCTATGAGACTGTGCTGATGGACAAGAAGCCCATAGTGGCAGACACAAGATATGTTGATTGGAAGTACATTGACAGCGAAGAGCACAGAGATTTCTTTCCACATGTGCATGAAAGCTTCACTGCATGTGGTGTTGCAGACTTTGTAGGTCAGAAGTTGACAAGTTGGAATGATGAGATGATTATGCAATTCTATGCCACAGCTCACTTCTACCCAGATGGAAGGATTGTATGGATGACTGAAGGCCAAAGATATTCTTCTTCTGTTGAAGAATGGGCAGAACTTCTGAATGCTCCAGTGCAAAGAGAGGATGATGTTGATGTATATGGTATTCCAAAGAAGAACCATGAATCCATGAAGAACATGTACAAAGAGGTTCCAGCTAAGGATTTGGGAATCTGGAAGCTCGGCTCAATGTACTATCTCCAGGCAGGTCTACCTACCACCAATACTATTCTGAGGCATACCTTGATGCCCAAGTCTGGAGATCATCGCATGATCAGAGGATACTCTATCAACATGCTGCATATACTTGATGAGAAAGCACCTTTCAAGGTGATGGACTTAATAGTAGAAACTATTAAGAGGACTGCAGCTGACCAGAAAAGGTCGTGTGGATTTGCCCCGCATATTCAGATGCTTATCAATGCCAAGTTTGGCACGGGCACATTCTTGTTGGATAGAGAACACTTACCACTGCAGCCTGAGCATAAGGATAATGATGTTGTGATGGATGAGGAGGACCCAACATCTGTTGAAGGTCAAGCCAAGATTGAAGCTGCCAAGAAAGCCAAAGTCGACAAGGAAGCAAAGAAGAAGCAGCAGCTAAACCAAAGAGTGTTGGAGAGCAGCTCCTTGAAGCTACCCAAAGGATTGAGCAACGCCGCCAAGATTGTACAATCTCGGAGAGCCTAGAGAGGATTGTTGAAGACAAGATCCACGCCTGGATGTCAAGTCGATGAAGTGCAAGTAATTGTCAACAAGCTTGAGGCGGATATTGAGGAAGCAAAGAGGAGAAGGAAGTGCTTATGCGTGAGATGCAGGATGACCTAGTCCAGATGCTTATCAACAGATCGCTCCGGTTCCCACAGACCCGATCATTGCTATTCCAAAGGATCGACACGGGACTACAGCTTCAAAGACCTCCACAGCTCCATCGGTTGCTCCAGATCTAGCTCCAAAGTGACCACTCCTCCGGCACGAGACATCAGTGAAGTCTTCGCCGATGCCATATCAACTCCAACATCAACCTGCACAGAGCCGCCAAGCAGAGTCCCTAGTGACGCTTAGCTCTATCTTTTGAACTTTTGGTAACTTGTTGCCAAAGGGGGAGAAATTGTATAGATCATAGGACTTCGAGAGAGAGAGTGCTGTTGTTTTTGCGCTTTTGCTCTTTCGTTCTTTTTGCGGTCTCTTTGAGATACTTTTGGTTTTCGAGATATTCTGTGTGCTTGATACTACGTTTGATCCTACTTTAATGAGTGCTTGGTCGTACTATGCTTTAATGTGTGCTTAATGCCTATCATATGCTATTCCTATCTTGTATGACCATTTACTCATGTCTTGGTGATTGGGTGCATGCTATATTCTTATCATTTTGTGCGCTCCACCAAGATGTATGTGACATGGAAGAGTGACCCATGATCCTAATCGATTGTGCATTTGCATTCAAACGCAAATCTTAAATAATGCACAAATTTAGGGGAGCTCTTGCTTATCACATACTTCTCAAAGCGATTTATATTATTCATTGATTATATCCTTTGTCGAAGCTTTGATCTATATGTTGTCATCAATTACCAAAAGGGGAGATTGAAAGTGCAACTAATCCCGGGTGGTTTTGGTAATTAATAACAACATATATATCATTGAACTAATAGTTTCTTGAGAATCATTTCGAAAGTTCAGTGATATGGGTATGGCAAGGATCAAGAAGTGGACCCTCAAAATGCTAAGGCAAGCATTGGCAAAAACTCAAGACTCCATTTTTGGTTTAGTGATCCAAGATCACATTGAGTCCATAGGAAAGCCAATACTATTAAAAGGGATGAGGTTATGATGATGATCTGGTTGCTCAAAGTGCTTAGTGATACATCTCCTAAACTATCAGCAACTTTCACCGCCATATACACTCATAAGTAATCTCGGTCCCACCGATATTCCAAACTCACCACACCGAGATGAACCACCTCACCATAAAGCCAAACCCTAGAAATCTCGGATTTTTCGATTTCGAACTCGGTCTCACCGAAACTTGAGTTGCCAAGCTTCAGAAACATTCGTCATCAAATCGGTGTCACCGAGATGATGAAGTCGGTCCCACCGAGATTGGCAAGCTCTTGTCTTTACACGAATCGGACTAACCGAGTTTGTATTTTCGGTCCCACAAAAATTCCAACGCTCACATGATTTGAACTTTCGGTCTCACCGAGTTGTCAACTTCGGTCCCACCGAGATTGGTCAAATGTGTGTAACGGTTGGATTTTGTGTGGAGGCTATAAATACCCTCCACCCCTCTTCATTCGTGGAGAGAGCCATCGAAAGAACTACCACTCCTACCTTACATTTTCGAGAAGAGAACTACCTACCCTTGTGTTGAGATCAAGTTGCTTCACTCCCACCATATGAAGCTTGATCTCTAGCCTTCCCAAGTTGCTTTCCACTCAATCCTTTCTTCCACCACAGCCAAATCAGTGAGGAGAGTTGAGTGTTGGGGAGATTATCATTTGAAGCACAAGAGCAAGGAGTTCATCATCATCAACACCATCTATTACCTTTTGGAGGTGGTGCCTCCTAGATTGGTTAGGTGTCGCTTGGGAGCCTCCGTCGAGATGTGGAGTTGAACCAAGAAGTTTGTAAGGGCAAGGAGATCGCCTACTTCGTGAAGATCTACCCCGAGTAAGGCTAGCCCTCCGTGGGCGTGAGCCATGATGGCATAGACAAGGTTGCTTCTTCGTGGACCCTTCGTGGGTGGAGCCCTCCGTGGACTCTCGCGGCCGTTACCCTCCGTGGGTTGAAGTCTCCATCAACGTGGAATGACGATAGCACCACCTATCGGAACCACGTGAAAAATCACCGCGTCTCCAAAATTGCGTTTGCTCTTCTCCACCTCTCTTTACTACATGTGCAATTTACTTTCCGCTGCCTATACTCTAGAATTGCATGTAGGGTGATGCTTGACTTGATCATAATCGTGAATCGCCAAAAACTTGTCTTTGTCAAAAGGCATAATTTTATATTGTCAAGTAGTCTAATCACCCCCTCTAGACATACTTTCGATCCTACTGGCCTGCCCTGGCAGCCTCTCTCTCTTTCCGCAGGCCCAATAAGGCCCAATACTTCTCCCCGGCGAATTCCGTAACTCTCCCAGTACTCAAAAATACCGAATCACTCGGAACCTTTCCAAACTCGAATATAGTCGTCCAATATATCGATCTTTACGTCTCGACCATTTCGAGACTCCTCGTCATGTCCCCGATCTCATCCGGGACTCGAACTCCTTCGGTACATCAAAACTCATAAACTCATAATATAAGCATCGCCGAAACCTTAAGCGTGCGGACCCTACGGGTTCGAGAACTATGTAGACATGACCTAGAACTATTCTCGGTCAATAACCAATAGCGGGACCTGGATGCCCATATTGGCTCCTACATATTCTACGAAGATCTTTATCGGTCAAACCGCATAACAACATCGTTGTTTCCTTTGTCATCGGTATGTTACTTGCCCGAGATTCGATCGTCGGTATCCAATACCTAGTTCAATCTCATCACCGCAAGTCTCTTTACTCGCTCGTAATGCATCATCCCGTAACCAACTCATTGGTCACATTGCTTGCAAGGCTTATAATGATGTGCATTACCGAGAGGGCCAGAGATACCTCTCCGACAATCGGAGTGACAAAACCTAATCTCAAAATACGCCAACTCAACATGTACCTTCGGAGACACCTGTAGTACTCCTTTATAATCACCCGATTCGTTGTGACGTTTGATAGTACCCAAAGTGTTCCTCCGTAAGCGGAGTTGCATAATCTCATAGTTACAGGAACATGTATAAGTCATGAAGAAAGCAATAGCAACATACTAAACGATCAAGTGCTAAGCTAACGGAATGGGTCAAGTCAATCACATCATTCTCCTAATGATGTGATCCCGTTAATCAAATGACAACTCTTTTGTCCATGGCTAGGAAACATAACCATCTCTGATAAACCAGCTAGTCAAGTAGAGGCATACTAGTGACACTATGTTTGTCTATGTATTCACACATGTATTATGTTTCCGGTTAATACAATTCTAGCATGAATAATAAACATTTATCATGAAATAAGGAAATAAATAATAACTTTATTATTGCCTCTAGGTCATATTTCCTTCACACTCGAATGCCATACGATGTAATCATAGGGATCAGTATGAACGTCCATGGTTTCACTACCGGTCATTGAACGGATGGGTTTCATTCATGTCTATATTTTATCGACCTTACAGGGTCACAAGTTTCAGGTAATCACGATGAGAGTTAGTAGTACAAGAGTATCTAGAATTTATTTGTGGAATTGTTCCATTAATATTCGGAATAATTCTGACATGAATGGGAAGCGTTTCGGGGCCACCGGAAAGGTTTCAGAGTTTATCGGGCAATACCGGGTATTCTCGACAAATAATATATAGGTGGAAAATGTTTCTTGTGATGTTAAATTAATAATAAAATGATCTAGTATTTGTGAGAAGGCTTTTATATTTAATTTAATAAAACAGTCCTAAAAAGGCCAAGTGGTGGAAGGCAACTTGGGCTACAAAGGCCGAAGAGGAGGTGGCGCCCCCCTTTCCTATTGGGGGAGGCCTAATTGGATAGGGGCGAGGATTCCTCCTCCCCCTCTTGGCCGGCGCCCCTTTCCCTCCTTGGTGGCAGCCCCTATCCCGCCCTATATATATATATATATATATATATATATATATATATATATATATACATCCTACCACCCGGTGGTAGTTACCCCACATGTCTCATATACTACCATGTGGTACTATATATATTATTTTATTATTTTAAATATGTTCATATACTATAACTAAGATATTTCAAAGCAAGTTACATGAAAAAATTGCATATGAGCCCATAGTTTTTGTTATATTTGTAAAATACGTACATGTTTGTATGTAAAAATGAGCATACTCAAAAAATGATACATACTACCTAAAAATTAGTATATATACTACCTAATCATTATTATATACTACATACTACACGTACATATTCTCGGTTCCGACAGATACTACATACAACATACAAAACGCAAGTGGTGGTAACTACCACTGCTTGTAGGAAACATTTGTCATATATATATATATATATATATATATATATATATATATATATATATATATATATATATATATATATATACGGCTGTGCTAAAATGAGCCCGAGCGTAGAACTCTAATTCTGCGCTCCGGCCACAGTGTTTAGCCGCTTGAACGACTTTTTCTCTCGGCCCCTAGTAAAAGTCTTTGCAAAAGATAGTAATCAAATTAAAGTGGTTACCGGGGAACCCTTCGGTCCCCCGCCCGCCCCGTTCCTTGCGTAGTATAGTAATAATTTAGCGATGATAGTAACTTGGTTACATTGGTTACACACCCTTTTGTCCTACCCAACACGTTTTCTTTTAGCACTCTAGTAAAAACTGGAGCAGAGATAGTAACGCCATTTAAATGGTTACCACCACACCCCTCTGGTCCCATGCACCATCAAATCAAATCCCTCGTAATATTTTGCGCACATAGTAATGAACCAACATATGGATGGTAATGAATTAGGTGGGTACCTAAGGTAATCTTGTTACGGTGTAATAATAAGTCAATCGATCAAAAATTCTTTGTGTGTACGGGTCATGGTCTGGTGCGTACGTTTATAGTGAACAAATTTGTTGGTAATATTTTTTAGTTAGGATAGATGGTAATTACATTACTACTTGCTACTCTCTGTTACTATTAATCCAGCGATCCAAGTCATCGTAAAAATACCAGTTTGCATTACCATACATTAGTATACAAATTACGATCAGTCTGTGACGCATGGGTCGAGCGGACCAGAAGTTTTCTGAATGGACTTTCTTTTTGGTGGTTATAAATGAACTGCACCAGCGTTGCGCGCTCAAACAAAAGGTGGGTCGGAGCGCACTATAATTAGAATGCGCTCAGGCTTAGTTTAGCAAGCCTATATATATATATATATATAGGAAAAATGCATCCTACTACCGGGTGTAACTACACCCATTTCTCATATACTAATATGTGGTAGTATATATACTACTTAATCATTTTTAGTATGTTCATATACTATATCTAAGATACTCCAAAGCGAGTTATGTGAAAAAATTGCATGTGAGCCTATGTTTTTATCATATTTGTGAAAATACGTACATATATATACGTAAAAAGAAGTATGCTAAAAATATACTACATACTACCTAAAATTTAGTATATATACTACCTAAATATTCTTACATACTATGTACTACGCATACATACACTCCGGTATGGTAGATACTACCTAAAACGTACAAAATAAAAATGGGTGTAACTACACCCGGTAGTAGGAAAAATTTGTCCTACATATATATATATATGGTCGCGCTATTCGTCACCCTGGGTGAGGAATAGTTATTCTTCATCCCCTCCCTATTTTGACATCAATACACCATATTTTTACGTTTCGTAAATTTTATCTGATTTCATACATAAAAAGAGAGCATAAGAAAATATGTACTCGCCATAAAAAGTATTTTATGTTACGTAAAATTATGAATGTAAAAACATAGTGTAAAACATACATAAAATATGATTTTTCTAGTCTTATAACCTATATTTTTGTTTTCTTATATCAAATTTTACATATTGAATCAATATGCATGTAACTATTTATATTCTAAACGAAATTTATTTAGAAAGCGATCGTAAAATTACCTCGGATAAAGAATAACTTATTATACACCCTGGATGATGAATAGTAACACTATATATATATACTTGAGGTATTGGCCCTTTTGAAGACACAAGTTCTGGAACCTCCTCTAGTCCCTCTTGTTCTAGTTCTAGTTGATCCCCTTGATCAATTAGAGCTTGACCTAGATCCTCTAATTCTCATAATTAGAAGTCCAATTTCGTTCTAACTTCTCCCTCTAATTCTTTGGTGACGATTAGTTCTGGACAGCGAAGCGCTGCCGGATCGTGAAGACCATACGCTTGCAACCGAGTAGAGATGTTGTACTTTCGGTCTTCTGTTCGAGGGATCGTTCGTGGTGGTTTGCGGGATCATTCATCTACGATATGAGTGACTCCAAGTACGATCTACACCGACTCGTCTACTCCCGCTGCACTACGGAGTCGGTAACGATCGTTGATCCAAACCCTATATGCTTCTCCATATTGTTCCTAGGTGATCGTAGGGAGATTTTTTTGTTTTTTACTACGTTTCCCACAATGTCACATTTCGATTTTCATAGCGAAGACAGTGGCGGGGAAGGCCAGACTTGTAGCAGCGGTATCGACAAGTGAGGGCGGCAACACAGGAGGGGTACAGAGTCTTAGTTTTCAGGGTAAAAACCCAAAGTCTGGACTTAATTGGTTGTGCCTGACAGTGGCCTTGTTGAAGGCAATGTTTTTTAGAGCGCGGATTTTCTCCAGGGCGAAAACCTAAGATCTATGTTCAGGCGATGATGGCGCTTGTGCACTGCTTCCTTCTTGGAGGCATTGCTTTTGGAGAATTTGGATTTCGGGTGTTGCTTTGGTGATGGTTTGTGCTGCAGTTACAAGGAATTAATCACTCTTCTTCTTCTTCTTCTTCTTCTTCTTCTTCTTCTTCTTCTTCTTCTTCTTGAACTGTGTCTATCTATAATGTCTTTAGAACATTTCGTTGTAGCGGCAGTGGCAGAGACTAGATGCAATTGGTATCTCCGTGATATTAGTAAATTTCCCTTTATATAAAATGTGCGAATGCATCGATTTCTTTTTAGAAGAGTGTTTGTTATATCAAAACATTGAAGCACTCCCCCGCCAAAAATAAATAAATCATTTGAAGCACTAAAGGAAGAAGGGGTCTGGACTGATTAATTTGATCAAATCATCGATGACATCAGCATATGTATTATAGTCGGACTCTTCTTTTTATTCTGGGGTGATCGGATTGGTTTTTTTTTATCCGAGGGAAGCAAAGAGGGGTGATCAGACTGTTCATAGGCTGCTGCAGTTTTTTTAGACACGGGGCGGCTGCAGTTAAGAATACAAAAAGTTAAATGGTTCTCTGGTTGTTTTTGAGTGACTCTTATTCAATGGAAAGGCATATGAGTTGACGTAAATATGTGTGTCTCTGTTTCTATAAAACACTACCAAAGGGCCCATGCGTTGCGACGGGAGGAAAAAAAATCACAATCTCTAATGGCCATGACTACATTTTACTGTGTCAGCGAAATACAATCACTCTCATTTTCGTGAAATCATGAATATATTTCTAAACTCGTGCACATTTTTCCAATCCGTGAACATTTTTACAAATTTTCGAACATTTCCTAAAATTAAGAACATTTTTTTTTGATTTATGAACGTCTTATACAATTTGCAAACATATTTAAAAATAGTGAACATTTTAAAGCATTTTTCCTGAATCGACGAACATCTCAGGAATTGATGAATATTTTTTTTTCGAAATTGGTGGATTTCTTTTTTTGAAATTCACGAACATATTTTTTGATCTAGCAAAAGAGCCCGCGCGCTGCAACGTAAAAAACCCATAATCTCCAATGACCATGACCATATTTTGTTGCATCACCGAGATACACTATCACTCGCATATTCGTGAATTTGTGAACTATTTTTCAATATGATAAACATTTTTTTAAACAAGTAAACATATCTTAAATCATGAACATTTTTATAGATTTTTGAACCTTTTCTAAAATCATGAACATTTTATACTATTTGCAATTTTTTTTAATTGTAAACATTTGTTAAAATAATTTTCTTCAATAGGCAAACATTTCTAGAATCGACGAACATTTTTTGGAAATTTTTTGGTAGAACAATTTTCGAAATTCATGATTTTTTTATTTCAACGATCATTTTTTGAATCAGCCAACATTTTATGAATCAATAAACTATTTTATAAGTTGCAACAAGTTTTTTAATATTTAGGATATTTTTCAATGCATGAACATTTTTTGAATTGACGAAATTTTGTTCAATTTTATAAACATTTTGAATACACAAACTTTTAAAAAATCATGAACATTCTTTGATTCTGATACATTTGTTTTCAAAATTGTGAATATTTTTTTAATATGCGAATATTTTTTAAAAATTAGGAACATTTTCTGGTCCACAAACATTTATGAATTATGAATTAATTTATTTCAAGATTATCATTTTTTTGGGAACTTTTTTGAATTCCCAAATTATTTAAATTAGAAAAAAAGAAGATGGAAAAGAAAACAAAAAATAAAATACGAAATTTAAGAAAGATCGCCCTGACACGGGCCAGCCTAAACATGGTCTCTGTTCCTTCTCCCAGCGCATTTTCTGTGTGAAACATTTTTTATCACTTATAGGTGGTATTGGTGAGTAATATTTTGCAAGTTTAGAGGCAATTTCGATGATGTATCGCCAGAAGCAATAGCCCCTTTATTATTAGGTAAGGATAAAATATTGTACCTTCTCTCATTGTTTTGGACAGGCTTTATTAATATAAAATATAAAATATTGTACCTACTCTGCTTTTATAAACTAATGATTAAGATAATTTAATATATGTGAAGAAACTTAATGGCCCATTTGTCTTCTATTTTATTAATATAATAATAGAAGATATACAAATGTCAACTACTCATATTAATGCTTAACTAAGGTTAATTTAATTCATTTTTTAGTTTACTAATAATAGTATTAGTTTAATATAAATGTTGAACTAACCATAATTTAGTTCATTTAAAAAGGTTTAGTTTAATTAATATTTTAACCAGATTTGCGTAACGCATTAGGGGTTATCTGAAACGTAGGGGTTTACTGATATTGAGAACCCGCAGGTCAAAGCGAGTCCGCATCAAGTGACATGTGATTTGTATTATCAATGCCTACTAATTTGGTGCGCTACTGATTATTTGTATGCCAGTGGCGTTGGCCTCCAGCGCCACAGCCCACAGATGATACAACTACGAGTGACGTTTAGGCTTGACGCTGATGTTACAAGCTTACCAGACGCGTCATACTCTTATTAAAAAAAAAAAGACGCGTCGTACTACCAACGTGTCGCCTCGGCGCCTGTAACTACATTTTTGAGAGGCCTCTACTGGGTTTTTCTGCACTGGTGTCGAGGCGGGCCAGTTCATCTGCGAACACCTTGCTGAACGCAGGCATGCTCTCGGGCTCCAGCGACAGCACGAGCGCAAGGGCGCCGTCCTTGCCCGGCGCGTTCATCACGTACACGAAGCCGCTGTAGTACATGAGCGCCGGTCCCATGAACGCCGGCGCGCCCCACCCGAAGTCGGCGTCCAAGAGCGACATGCCCAGCCAGCTGATGGCGCGGAGGTGCGCGCGCGAGATGCCCCTGCGGGGCAGGTTCATCATGTCCACCCCTTCCAGGTAGTCCACCAGCGACCTCGCGTGGTCGTCGCTCTGGCTCGTCGCCGCACGCACCAGCCTCGCGGCGTGGACCAGCGGGCTCGACACCACCTCCTCCACCGTGGCCGACACCGACGTGCGGATCACGGCGTTCCCGAAGTACCCCGCCGGGAGCGGCGGGTCCAGGCGCGCGCGCATGTCCACCATGGAGTAGAGCCACGTCTCGGCCGCCGGCGGGAGAGCGCGGGCGCGGCACACGCACTGCCACACCAGGGCCACCACGGCGCGGAACGTGGAGGAGCCGAGGCACCGCGCCTTGAGCGCGCCCACCTGTCCCTTGGTCATCGTGATGATGGCGCTCGCGTACGTGGAGGCCGACACGGGGTCCACCGGCTCCGGCTCTGGCTTGTACTCTGGGTGGTCGTATAGCACCGCGCGCGACTGCGCCGGGCGCGCGGCGAGCAGCGTGTGGTCGAAGCACGGCGGCACGGTCGGCGCGCCTCCGCCGCGGGATATGCTCGCCCAGGTCTCGAAGAAATGCGCGGCGCCGCGCGCGTCGACGATCGAGTGGTGCATCGCCTGGCCGAGCACCACACCGCCGCACCGTAGGCGCGTGATTTGCACGAACATCAGGGCACACGGCGGGTTCGGCGCCGGCGTCGGCGGCACGAGCAGGTCACGCATCTCGCCGCACGGCACGAACTCGTTCATCAGCTCCTCGAGCGCGTAGTGCTCACAGCGGGCCGTCAGGAATGCCACGCCCTCGCCAGTGCAGTCCACCTGGATCCGGCCGCTGCCGTCGAGACCCAGGCGGCCGGCGAGCGGGTAGAACGCGACCAGCGCCCTTGCGAGACTGTCCTTCATGGCGTCGGCCGCGAAGAAGCTCGGGTCACCGTTGGGGCGGAAGAAGTAGACCGTGGGGCTGTAACCTCTCCTCCCGGCGAGGTCGAGGTTGGACAGCCAGATGCTGCCCCCCGGCGTTTTCCCGGCCGGGACGACCAGCTCAGACGATAGCACCTCCACCATTGTCATTGTCAAGTGAGCTGAGCTAGCTTGCTAGTCTGTGTGCTAGTGCTAAGTGACGTACGTTGGCAGTTGGCAGTCGGCGTGGTTGTTTCTAGGAGCGTTAGGCCGGGTTTAAATAGAAGCAGGAAGGAGCCATGGAGGCCATGGCGCGCGCGGTTGGTGGCATTTGTGATGATTGAACACGGCGACCGTCGCTCGATCGCGGCCGTGTAAAATCGATGACCGGTAAAGACGGCCGGCAAGAGCATTACTAGTAGTACCTCTAAACCCTCAAACCCTCATAAATAACCGTTTTTTTCGGGTTGCAAAAAAAAAAAACGCAAAGACTAGAAACTCTAAACCCTCAAACCCTAAAAAAAAAAAGTAAGGGTCCAACCCTCAAACCCAATTTCGAACCGTAGAAGAGGGTTGGAGGGGGGCGCTCGACCCCAGCCCGCACTCTCTTCCCCCGTCGCGCGGGAGGGAAGTTTCCCTTCCCAACCTCCCGCCTCCGGCCTCCGCGCCCGGCCGCCGTCCGCTAATCCGGCCGGCGCTCCGCCTCCTCGGCCCGCCCGCCGTCCGCCCCCGCCGCGCTCCCGCCCGGATCCGCCCTTCCCGCCTCCTCGGCGCCCGCCTCCCCTGCGCCCGGCCCCGCCCCGCCCGCGCCGCCCCGGCCTCACGCCGCCCGCCCCGCCTGGCGTCCGCCTCGGCCTCCGCGCCGCCGCCTCCCGCCCGGCGCCCGCCCCCGCCTTGTCGGCCTTGGCCCGCCTCCGCCCCTAGTCGCCTCCGCCCCGGCCGCCTCCCGCCCCAGAGGCTGAGGCGGGCAGCCTCCTCAAGCCGCCGCGCCGAGGCGCCCGCCTCCCTCGGCGCGGTCGTCGCCGCCCCCAACCAGCAGGTATGTACATTCTTCCTTTTGTTTTATTTTTTTTCCTTTTTGATTCATTGTTGGCACTCACAATTTATTGTTTGTTGTATTGTGTAGATGGAGGTGAACAACAACGATATGGACTCGTTGTCCGATTCGTCAAATGTGATGGAATTTGTGATATGTCTTATGATGAAATGTGATGAAATGTAATATATGAAATGGCAGTTTAAAAGGTTGGGGTTGAGGCAAAGACTAGTGCCCTCAAATCCAACCCTTAAAGCAGTTTAAGGGTTGGGTTTGAGTTCTATCTTCTTTTTTTCAACCCTTAAAAGTGTCAAAAAGTGGCACTTCTCAACCCTTAAAACTGCTATAAGGGTTTGAGGGTTTAGAGGTTCTACTAGTAATGCTATAAGGGAATGCAGATAGGTGGGAGCCCGAATGGATTCGATCAGTGGGTGGATCCGTCATCCGTGGATGGACATGATTGGGCGTGTGTCTCAGTCTCCATGGGTAAATTAAGAATGAAGACGACGACTGGAGAGTGGTATTTGTTGTCGCATTCACACCGTATCCGCCTTGCTTCCGAATTCAAAAAAAATCGGTTATGTCTCAGTCGACTGAGAATTAGTTATGTCTCAGTCGACGAGATTAGCTGTACGATTTCTTTTCCTAAAAAAAACTGTGTGAATTTTTTTTTTGAAATTTTTTTGATCTATTTATCTACAATTATGTATTATAACGAACACCAAAAAAATAAAAATTACATCAAGATACATAGACGATCTAGCGACGACTACAAGAACCGAAGCAAGCCGAATGCGCGCCGCTGTCATCGCCTCTCCCTCGTCGAAGTCGGGCACAATTTGTTGTAGTAGACAGTCCAGAAGTCGTCGTACTAAGGCCCCATAGGACAGCCGCATCAGAACATCAACATGTTTTCAAAAAAAAAAAAAATCCAACCTAAAGACATATGAACAAAGACATACAAACGCAAGAACTCTATGGCGAGCCATGACTGCTGTATGGACATTACCTGATGCATCCACTATCAAACCGACTGGTCCAGATTGGTTCATTCAATTTATTTGCGAAATGGATGAGTCTACAAGGGTGCGACTGTTGATGCTCTTCTGGAGGATATGGCATGTTAGAAATGAACTTGTTCACTCCAAGCCTGCGCCCCCCGTGGATGTCTTGGTCAGGTTCTTGTCAAGCTACCTATCTTCACTACAATCTATAGCAATTCGCCAAGAAGATGATCATGTAAAGGGAAAAGCTCCAGTTCAGTTTTGCTTCTGATGAATAAATAGGCAGTTTTTCGATTAAATTAATCCATGAATAAATCATGAGCATGACATGAACAGCATTGATAACACACTGATTACGATCTAACAGAGCATGTACTATGCACATAGTAGAAACATCTACGCATATCGCTAGTACTGCTACAACAGAAAGAAACATGAGAGGGATCAGCGATGTATACCCTCCAATCGGCCACGCGGCGGCGGTAACGGTGGCAGCGGCGGCGGCATCCTCGGCGACCTTCTTGTCGGCATCGGCCTTCACAGCAGCGGCACGGTTGGCGCCGGTCGCCATGGTGATGACGAAGGTGATGCGGACGTAGATGAACAGAAGCGAGCAGTCGTGTAGTCGCTACCCAAAAACCTAATCGCCCCTCTCCCATACAGGATCCGGAGAGGCGCGGTTTCGGAGGCCTGCTCTCCCGTCAACCGTGTACGCGGTGAACGAGATGGAGTCGCCGGCGGCAGCAGCAGCAGAGGAACGAAGTGGGCGTGGAGGTGGAGATGCGTTCTATTTCGCGGCGGCTAGGGTTGGCAGCGCCCCACATATATATGTGCGGCCGCGCGTGGAGAGACGTGGGCTGAACCCACGTCCAAGTCGGTAGCCCATGATCCGACATCTCAGATCGTGGCCCTACCTGTCAAAGACTCTCTGTTCCTGACCGGCAAAAAGAAGTGCATAGGAGTGAGCTCGGCTTGGCTCAATCCCACAACCCACGGCGCGTCGTGACGAGGCGAGGCGAGGCGTGGCGTGGCGTGGCGTGGCGAGGCGAGCGGAGGAGGAGGAGTGCGCGAGGGCTTCTTTTCTTCTCAAGCTCCAATAGCATGAGGGAGAGAATCCCTTATAAACCACTCCAACTCTCTTGCCACTAGCATGGTGGGACTAAACTTCCACCACCTTGTCATGCCACCTACACGGGCCCTTAGAGATTAAATCTGAAATTTTCATATGGGCTCTAGGCCCATCTCATATTTTAACAACCCCCCACCAGATCTCAGGGGCCCAGTTTGTCCTTTGTTCCAAACGATGTTCTGATATACCAGCATCTCAGTGGAGACCGATTAAGATTGAGCTCCACCTAGACCAAGTAGTTACACTCCTTCACAACTGAACAATGAACTATGCCTTGAATTGTCAGTTTGGCATCAAGAAGTTTCACCACAAGTCTCACAAATACGAGGCTGCCGAAGGCCGACCCCTCAGGTGGAGCATATTAGTCACACTCCTGGCCTGTTCATGAGCTTGCTAGAGATCACCCCAATCTCATAGACTGTGACCAGCAGTCGGACTCATATAGGTGTGTTCCTCCAAAGATCGCTCTGTAGGATAGCATCTTGCTTATATATATAAGCCTTGGAACACATTAAGACAGTAGTCATCCTTCCATACAGTTTCCGAGAGTATTGCATCTCCAACGGAGTGGGTTAGTAAAGTTACTCTCCTCGTTCACCACCGCTTGTTTTCCTGTGTCCTACTTCACGGGATCTCCGATCACATCGGTTGGGTTACTACCATGGCAACTCATGTGGGTCTCATACCCATCTCCCTCGATGCACTATCTATCACAAACGTGATAGCCCTTTTGTAAAGGGATCTGCCAGATTCTTAGCCGTATGGACATACTCCAACGCTATCACTCCGGAGTTTCTTAATTTTCTGACAGCTTTTAATCTCATTTTTATGTGTTTGTTGGACTTCATGTTGTCCTTTGAACTCTTCACCTTGGTGATAACAGTCTGATTGTCACAGTTCATAAGGATAGCCGGAACCGGTTTATCAACCAATGGCAAGTCCATCAAAAGATCATGAAGCCATCCTGCTTCGACACCAGATGTGTCTAATGCTGTTAATTCTTCTTCCATTGTCGATCTCGTTAAGATCGTTTGCTTGCAAGACTTCCAGGAAACAGCGCCACCTCCAAGAGTAAACATATACCCAGTTGTGGCCTTCATCTCATCAGCATCAGAGATCCAATTCGCATCACTATACCCTTCAAGTACCGACGGGTATCCGGTATAGTGAAGTCTGTACTTCATAGTACCTTTCAGATAGCGCATAACTCTCTCAATAGCATGCCAATGTACATCACCCGGATTGGAAACAAACTGGCTCAGTTTGCTCACAGCAAACGCGATGTCAGGCCTCGTTGCGCTTGCTAGGTACATGAGTGAACCAATGATTTGAGAGTATCTCAGTTGATCCTTAGCTGTGCCTTCGAACTTTCGGACCAACACACTAGGATCATATGGTGTTTGAGATGGTTTGCAGTCCCAATATCCAAAACGGGTCAACACCTTCTCAACATAATGGGATTGCAGAAGTGTGATCCCACCCTCATTATCTCTCAGTAGCTTGATGTTCAAGATAACATCAGCCACACCAAGGTCCTTCATCTCAAAGTTCTGAGATAGAAACGACTTAACCTCCTCAATGACTTTGAGGTTGGTTCCGAATATCAGTATGTCATCAACATACAGGCACAGTATGACTCCTTCACCCCCACCATGGCGATAGTATAAACATTTGTCAGCTTCATTAACAACAAAGCCAACAGATGTCAGAGTTGTATTAAACTTATCATGCCATTGCTTAGGTGCTTGCTTCAGGCCATATAAAGATTTTAGCTACCTACAATCCTTTCTTTCCTGACCATCTATCACAAAGCCATCTGGCTGTTGCATGTAGATTTCCTCGTTTAGCTCTCCATTCAGAAAAGCCGTCTTAACATCCATCTGGTGGACGAGAAGACCGTGCGAGGTCGCCAACGAGAGTAATACTCGAATGGTGGTCAGTCTAGCCATAGGTGAATAAGTATCAAAGAAATCTTCCTCTTCATCCAGGTCATAGCCCTTGGCCACAAGCCTAGCCTTGTACTTTTCAATCGTACCATCGGGCCTAAGCTTCTTTCGAACACCCACTTACATCCCAATGGTTTGCAACCTTGGGAACGCTCAGTGATCTCCCATGTCCCATTAGCCATGATGGAAACCATCTCGCTACGGACCGCATCCTTCCAGTAGTCAGCTTCTGGAGAGGCATACGCTTCTGAAATAGAAGTAGGAGTATCATCCACGAGGTACACGATGTTGGGTAACGTAGTAATTTCAAAAAATTTCCTACGCACACGCAAGATCATGGTGATGATATAGCAACGAGAGGGGAGAGTGTTCGTCCACGCACTCGTGAGACCGTGAAGGAAACGTTAGCACAACGCGGTTGATGTAGTCGTACATTTTCACGATCCGATCGATCCAAGCACCGAACGTACGGGGCCTCCGAGTTCAGCACACGTTCAGCTCGATGACGATCTCCGGCCCTCCGATCCAGCAAAGGCTCCGGAGATGAGTTCCGTCAGCACGACGGCGTGGTGACGATGATGATGTTCTACCGGCGCAGGGCTTCGCCTAAACTCCGCGACGATATGACCGAGGTGGAATATGGTGGAAGGAGGCACCGCACACGGCTAAGGAACGATCCGTAGATCAACTTGTGTGTCATGGGGTGCCCCCCTGCCCCCGTATATAAAGGAGCAAGGGGAAGGGGGCGGCCGGCCAAGGAGGCGCGCCAGGAGGAGTCCTACTCCCACCGGAGTAGGATTCTCCTTTCCTAGTCCAACTAGGAGATCTTCCATGTAGTAGGAGCAGGAGAGAAGGAAAGGAAGAGAGAAGGAAGGAAGGAGGGGTGCGGCCTCCCCTAGTCCAATTCGGACTAGGCCTTGGGGCGCGCCTGCCCTAGGCAGCCCTCTCTCTTTCCCGTATGGCCCAATAAGGCCCAATACTTCTCCCGGTGAATTCCGTAACTCTCCAGTACTCGATAAATACCGAATCACTCGGAACCTTTCCAAGTCGAATATAGTCGTCCAATATATCGATCTTTACGTCTCGACCATTTCGAGACTCCTCGTCATGTCCCCGATCTCATCCGGGACTCCGAACTCCTTCGGTACATCAAAACTTATAAACTCATAATAAAACTGTCATCGTAACGTTAAGCGTGCGGACCCTACGGGTTTGAGAACTATGTAGACATGACCTAGAACCATTTTCGGTCAATAACCAATAGCGGGACCTGGATGCCCATATTGGTTCCTACATATTCTACGAAGATCTTTATCGGTCAAACCGCATAACAACATACGTTGTTCCCTTTGTCATCGGTATGTTACTTGCCCGAGATTTGATCATCGGTATCCAGTACCTAGTTCAGTCTCGTTACCGGCAAGTCTCTTTACTCGTTACGTAATGCATCATCCCGTAACCAACTCATTGGTTACATTGCTTGCAAGGCTTATAGTGATGAGCATTACCGAGAGGGCCCAGAGATACCTCTCCGACAATCGGAGTGACAAAACCTAATCTCGAAATACGCCAACTCAACATGTACCTTCGGAGACACCTGTAGTACTCCTTTATAATCACTCAGTTACGTTGTGACGTTTGGTAGCACCCAAAGTGTTCCTCCAGTAAACCGGAGTTGCATAATCTCATAGTTACAGGAACATGTATAAGTCATGAAGAAAGCATCATACTAAACGATCAAGTGCTAGGCTAATGGAATGGGTCATGTCAATCACATCATTCTCCTAATGATGTGATCCCGTTAATCAAATGACAACTCTTTTGTCCATGGCTAGGAAACATAACCATCTTTGATAAACGAGCTAGTCAAGTAGAGGCATACTAGTGACACTATGTTTGTCTATGTATTCACACATGTATTATGTTTCCGGTTAATACAATTCTAGCATGAATAATAAACATTTATCATGATATAAGGAAATAAATAATAACTTTATTATTGCCTCTAGGGCATATTTCCTTCAGTCTCCCACTTGCACTAGAGTCAATAATCTAGTTCACATCGCCATGTGATTTAACACCAATATTCACATCTGTATGTGATTAGTACCCATAGTTCACATCATCATGTGATCAACACCCAAAGGGTTTACTAGAGTCAATAATCTAGTTCACATTGCTATGTGATTAACACCCAAAGAGTACTAAGGTATGATCATGTTTTGCTTGTGAGAGAAGTTTAGTCAACGGGTCTGTCATATTCAGAGCCGTATGTATTTTGCAAATATTCTATGCCCACAATGCTCTGCATGGAGCTACTCTAGCTAATTGCTCCCACTTTCTATATGTATCCAGATTGAGACTTAGAGTCATCTGGATTGGTGTATAAAACTTGCATCGTTGTAACTTTTTACGACGGGCTCTTTTATCACCTCCATAATCGAGAAACATCTCCTTAGTTTTCACTAAGGATATTCTTGACCGCTGTCCAATGATCTACTCTTAGATCAAAATTGTATTCCTTTGTCAAACTCAGAGCAAGGTATACAATATGTCTGGTTCACAGCATAGCATACTTTATAGAACCTATGACTAAGGCATAGGGAATGACTTTTCATTCTTTTTCTATTTTCTGCCATGGTCGGGTCTTGAGTCTTACTCAACTTCACACCTTTGCATCACAGACAAGAACTCCTTCTTTGACTGTTCCATTTTGAACTATTCAAAAATTTATCAAGGTATGTACTCATTGAAAAATCTTATCAAGCGTCTTGATCTATCTATATAGATTTTGATGCTCAATGTGTAAGCAGCTTCACTGAGGTCTTGCTTTTAAAGAACTCCTTTCAAACACTCCTTTATGTTTTGCAGAATAATTCTACATTATTTCCGATCAATAATATGTCATTCACATACACTTATCAGAAATGCTGTAGTGCTCCCACTCACTTTCTTGTAAATACAGGCTTCACCGTGAGTCTGTACAAAACTATATGCTTTGATCAACTTATCAAAGCGTATATTCCAACTCCGAGATGCTTGCACCAGTCCATAGATGGATCACTGGAGCTTGCACATTTTGTTAGCACCTTTAGGATTGACAAAAACTTCTGGTTGTATCATATACAATTCTTCTTTAATAAATCCATTAAGGAATGTAGTTTTGACATCCATTTGCCAAATTCATAAAATGTGGCAATTGCTAACATGATTCGGACAGACTTAAGCATCGCTACAGTTGAGAAAATCTCATTGTAGTCAACACCTTGAACTTGTCAAAAACCTTTTTGCGACAAGTCGAGCTTTGTAGATAGTAACACTACTATCAACGTCTGTCTTCCTCTTGAAGATCCATTTATTTTCTATGGTTTGCCGATCATCGGGCAAGTCCACCAAAGTCCACACTTTGTTCTCATACATGGATCCTATCTCGATTTCATGGCCTCCAGCCATTTTGCGAATCTGGGCTCATCATCGCTTCCTCATAGTTCGTAGGTTTATCATGGTCTAGTAACATGACTTTCGAACAGGATTACCTTACCACTCAGTGCGGACCGTACTGGAAGACCTACGAGGTTCTGTAGTAACTTGATCCGAAGTTTCATGATCATCATCATTAGCTTCCTCACTAATTGGTGTAGGAATCACTGGAACTGATTTCAGTGATGAACTATTTTCCAATTCGGGAGAAGGTACAAATTACCTCATCAAGTTCTATTTTCCTCCCACTCACTTCTTTCGAGAGAAACTCCTTCTCTAGAAAGGATCCATTTTTAGCAATGAATATCTTGCCTTCGGATCTGTGATAGAAGGTATACCCAACAGTTTCCTTTGGGTATTCTATGAAGACACACTTCTTCGATTTGGGTTTGAGCTTATCAGGATGAAACTTTTTCACATAAGCATCGTAGCCCCAAACTTTAAGAAACGACAACTTGGGTTTCTTGCTAAACGACAGTTCGTATGGTGTCGTCTCAACGGATTTAGATGGTGCACTTTTAACGTGAATGCAGCTGTCTCTAATGCATAACCCCAAAACAATATTGGTAAATCAGTAAGATACATCATAGATCGCACCATATCCAATAAAGTGCAGTTACGATGTTCAGACACACCATTACATTGTGGTGTTCCAGGTGGCATGAGTTTGTGAAATTATTCCACATTGTTTTAGTTGAAGACCAAACTCGTAACTCAAATATTCGTCTCCGCGATCAGATCGCAGAAATTTTATTTTCTTGTTACGATGATTTTTCCACTTCACTCAGAAATTCTTTGAACCTTTCAACTATTTCAGACTTATGTTTCATCAAGTAGATATACCCATATCTGCTCAAATCATCTTGTGAAGGTCAGAAAATAACGATACTTGCCAAGAGCATCAATACTCATTGGATCGCATACATCGGTATGTATTATTTCCAACAAGTTAGTAGCTCGTTCCATTGTTCCAGAGAAAGGAGTTTTAGTCATCTTGCTCAAAAGGCACGGTTCGCAAGCATCAAATGATTCATAACCAAGTGATTCCAAAAAATCCATCTTTATGGAGTTTCTTCATGCGCTTTACACCGATATGACCCAAACGGCAGTGCCACAAATAAGTTGCACTATCATTATTAACTTTGCATCTTTTGGCATCAATATTATGAATATGTGTATCACTACGATCGAGATCCAAACAAACTATTTTCATTGGGTGTATGACCATTGAAGGTTTTATTCATGTAAACAGAACAACAATTATTCTCTGACTTTAAATGAATAACCGTATTGCAATAAACATGATCAAATCGTATTCATGCTCAATGCAAATGCTAAATAACATTTATTTAGGTTTAACACTAATCCCGAAAGTATAGGGAGTGTGCGATGATGATCATATCAATCTTGGAACTACTTCCAACACCCATCGTCACTTCCCCTTCAACTAGTCTCTATTTATTCTGTAACTCCTGTTTCGAGTTACTAATCTTAGCAACCGAACAAGTATCAAATACTCAAGGGCTACTATAAACACTAGTAAGGCACACATCAATAACCTGTATATCATATATACCCTTGTTCACTTTGCCATCCTTCTTATCCACTAAATATTCAGGGCATTTTCGCTTCCAGTGACTATTTCCTTTGCAGTGTAAGCACTCAGTTTCAGGCTTAGGTCCAGACTTGGGTTTCTTCTCTTGAGAAGCAACTTGTTTGCTATTCTTCTTGAAGTTCCCCTTCTTCTTCCCTTTGCCCTTTTCTTGAAACTAGTGGTCTTGTCAATCATCAACACTTGATGCTCTTTCTTGATTTCTACCTTCGTCGATTTCAACATCACGAAGAGCTCGGGAATCGTTTTCGTCATCCCTTGCGTACTATAGTTCATCACGAAGTTCTAGTAATTTAGTGATGGTGACTAGAGAATTCTGTCAATCACTATCTTATCTGGAAGATTAACTCCCACTTGATTCAAGCGATTGAAGTACCTGCATAATCTGAGCACATGCTCACTAGTTGAGCGATTCTCCTCCATCTTTTAGCTATAGAACTTGTTGGAGACTTCATATCTCTCAACTCGGGTATTTGCTTGAAATATCAACTTCAATTTCTGGAACATCTCATATGGTCCATGACGTTCAAAACGTCCTTGAAGTCCCGATTCTAAGCCATTAAGCATGGTGCACTAAACTATCAAGTAGTCATCATATTGAGCTAGCCAGACGTTCATAACTTCTGCATCTGCTCCTGCAATAGGTCTGTCACCTAGCGGTGCATTAAGGACATAATTCTTCTGTGCAGCAATGAGGATAAACCTCAGGTCACGGATCGAATCCGCATCATTGCTACTAACATTTTTCAACATAATTTTCTCTAGGAACATATCAAAATAAACATATGAAAGCAACAACACAAGCTATTGATCTACAACATAATTTGCAAAATACTATCAGGACTAAGTTCATGATAAATTTAAGTTCAATTAATCATATTACTTAAGAACTCCCACTTAGACAGACATCTCTCTAGTCATCTAAGTGATCACGTGATCCAAATCAACTAAACCATGTCCGATCATCACGTGAGATGGAGTAGTTTCAATGGTGAACATCGCTATGTTGATCATATCTACTATATGATTCACGCTCGACCTTTCGGTCTCCGTGTTCCGAGGCCATATCTGTATATGCTACGCTCGTCAAGTATAACCTGAGTATTCCGTGTGTGCAACTGTTTTGCACCCGTTGTATTTGAACGTAGAGCCTATCACACCCGATCATCACGTGGTGTCTCAGCACGAAGAACTTTCGCAACGGTGCATACTCAGGGAGAACACTTCTTGATAATTAGTGAGAAATCATCTTAAAATGCTACTGTCAATCAAAGCAAGATAAGATGCATAAAGGATAAACATTACATGCAATCAATATAAGTGATATGATATGGCCATCATCATCTTGTGCTTGTGATCTCCATCTTCGAAGCACCGTCATGATCACCATCGTCACCGGCGCGACACCTTGATCTCCATCGTAGCATCGTTGTCGTTACGCCATCTATTGCTTCTACGACTATCGCTACCGCTTAGTGATAAAGTAAAGCAATTACAGGGCGTTTGCATTTCATACAATAAAGCGACAACCATATGGCTCCTGCCAGTTGCCGATAACTTCGTTACAAAACATGATCATCTCATACAATAAAATATAGCATCATGTCTTGACCATATCACATCACAACATGCCCTGCAAAAACAAGTTAGACGTCCTCTACTTTGTTGTTGCAAATTTTACGTGGCTGCTACGGGCTTAGCAAGAACCGTTCTTACCTACGCATCAAAAAACCACAACGATAGTTCGTCAAGTTGGTGCTGTTTTAACCTTCGCAAGGACCGGGCGTAGCCACACTCGATTCAGCTAAAGTGAGAGAGACAGACACCCGCCAGTCACCTTTAAGCACGAGTGCTCGTAACGGTGAAACCAGTCTCGCGTAAGTGTACGCGTAATGTCGGTCCGGGCCGCTTCATCTCACAATACCGCCGAACCAAAGTATGAAATGCTGGTAAGTAGTATGACTTGTATCGCCCACAACTCACTTGTGTTCTACTCGTGCATATAACATCAACGCATAACACCTAGGCTCGGATGCCACTGTTGGGTAACGTAGTAATTTCAAAAATTTTCCTACGCACACGCAAGATCATGGTGATGATTTAGCAACGAGAGGGCAGAGTGTTCGTCCACGTACCCTCGTAGACCGTAAGCGGAAACGTTAGCACAACACGGTTGATGTAGTCGTACGTTTTCACGATCCGACCGATCCAAGCACCGAACGTACGGGGCCTCCGAGTTCAGCACACGTTCAGCTCGATGACGATCTCCGGCCCTCCGATCCAGCAAAGGCTCCGGAGATGAGTTCCGTCAGCACGACGGCGTGGTGACGATGATGATGTTCTACCAGCGCAGGGCTTCGCCTAAACTCCGTGACGATATGACCGAGGTGGAATATGGTGGAAGGGGGCACCGCACACGGCTAAGGAATGATCCGTAGATCAACTTGTGTGTCATGGGGTGCCCCCTGCCCTGGTATATAAAGGAGCAAGGGGAAGGGGGCGGCCGGCCAAGGGAGGGCGCGCCAGGGAGGAGTCCTACTCCCACCGGGAGTAGGATTCCCTCCTTTCCTAGTCCAACTAGGAGATCTTCCATGTAGTAGGAGTAGGAGAGAAGGAAAGGGAAGAGAGAAGGGAAGGAAGGAGGGGGTGCGGCCCCTCCCCCTAGTCCAATTCGGACTAGGCCTTGGGGGGCGCGCGGCCTGCCCTAGGCAGCCCCTCTCTCTTTCCCGTATGGCCCAATAAGGCCCAGTACTTCTCCCGGCGAATTCCGTAACTCTCCCAGACTCGATAAATACCCGAATCACTCGGAACCTTTCTGAAGTCCGAATATAGTCGTCCAATATAGCGATCTTTACGTCTCGACCATTTCGAGACTCCTCGTCATGTCCCCGATCTCATCCGGGACTCCGAACTCCTTCGGTACGTCAAAACTTATAAACTCATAATAAAACTGTCATCGTAACGTTAAGCGTGTGGACCCTACAGGTTCGAGAACTATGTAGACATGACCTAGAACCAGTCTCGGTCAATAACCAATAGCGGGACCTGGATGCCCATATTGGTTCCTACATATTCTATGAAGATCTTTATCGGTCAAACCGCATAACAACATATGTTGTTCCCTTTGTCATCGGTATGTTACTTGCCCGAGATTTGATCGTCGGTATCCAATACCTAGTTCAATCTCGTTACCGGCAAGTCTCTTTACTCATTACGTAATGCATCATCCCGTAACCAACTCATTGGTTACATTGCTTGCAAGGCTTATAGTGATGAGCATTACCGAGAGGGCCCAGAGATACCTCTTCGACAATCGGAGTGAAAAAACCTAATCTCGAAATACGCCAACTCAACATGTACCTTCGGAGACACCTGTAGTACTCCTTTATAATCACCTAGTTACGTTGTGACGTTTGGTAGCACCCAAAGTGTTCCTCCGGTAAACGGGAGTTGCATAATCTCATAGTTACAGGAACATGTATATGTCATGAAGAAAGCAATAGCAACATACTAAACGATCAAGTGCTAGGCTAACGGAATGGGTCATGTCAATCACATCATTCTCCTAATGATGTGATCCCATTAATCAAATGACAGCTCTTTTGTCCATGACTAGGAAACATAACCATCTTTGATAAACGAGCTAGTCAAGTAGAGGCATACTAGTGACACTATGTTTGTCTATGTATTCACACATGTATTATGTTTCCGGTTAATACAATTCTAGCATGAATAATAAACATTTATCATGATATAAGGAAATAAATAATAACTTTATTATTGCCTCTAGGGCATATTTCCTTCACACGAAGAAATCATCACCAAAGGTCTTTGCAGTCCTTTGTCTCTTGCCCCTACCAAGGGTTTCCTCGTCATCCTCCTCAGGATTTTCATCATGTGTTCGTTCATAATATTCCATAGGAATGGCAGGCTCAGGAGTCTCCTCAGATTCCTGTCTAGAAGTGCTTTGTACATCTCTCATGGGGAAAATGTCCTCAAAGAATGTAGTATCCTTAGACTCCATAATTGTACCGACCTTCATGTCAGGTACCTCAGATTTCACTACTAGAAATCTATAGCCAACACTATTCATAGCATAGCCCAAATTAACGCACTCCACAGTCTTTGGTCCAAGCTTACGCTTTTTGGGGATCGGCACATCAACTTTCGCCAAGCAGCCCCAAGTACGTAAGTACGAGAGTGTTGTCCTTCTCTTGGTCCACTTCTCATAAGGAGTGATCTCGTTATCCTTTGTCGGAACTTTATTCAGGACATGACATGATGTCATTATAGCCTCCCCCACCATGCCTTGGATAATCCCGATGTATCTAACATGGCATTAACCAAATCAGTTAGAGTACGGTTTTTCCGCTCGGCAACCCCATTTGACTGGGGTGAGTAGGGAGGCGTCCTCTCATGAATAATACCGTGTTCCGCATAGAAGGCATCAAACTCTTTCGAGAAGAACTCTCCACCACGATCGGATCGGACTCGTTTAATTTTCTTTTCGAGTTGATTCTCAACTTCTGCCTTATAGATTTTAAAGTAGTGTAGAGCCTCATCTTTGGTATTTAACAGATACACATAGCAATATCTAGTGGAATCATCTATCAAAGTCATGAAATATTTCTTTCCACCTTTAGTCAACACACCATTCATCTCACAAAGATCAGAATGTATGAGTTCAAGTGGCGCCAAGTGTCTCTCCTCTGCTGCTTTGTGAGGCTTGCGAGGTTGCTTAGATTGCACACACGATTGGCACTTAGAACCTTTGGCTAAAGTGAAACTCGGGATTAAATTCGATTTTGCTAGCCGCGTCATAACTCCAAAACTAATGTGACAAAGACGTGAATGCCAAACTTCAGATTCATTAACACTCGAATGAATATGGTTCACGACTTTATTACAGAAATCTGCGAGGGAAAGGCGGAACATCCCTCCGCTCTCATAACATTTTCCAACAAATAGTCCATACTTAGTAACAACTAATTTATTAGACTCGAATACCAACTTAAACCCTTCTCTACATAGAAGGGAGCCACTAACGAGGTTCTTCTTGATGGCGGGACATGTTTGCACGTTCTTCAACAAGATGATCCTTCCCAAAGTAAACTTCAGATCGACCGTGCCAACACCATGAATGAAGCACTCGCGCCATTCCCCATCAATATGGACCCGTGGCTCGTGACTGGTAAGAAGAGAACAATGAAATGTCGACACACGTGAACACCGCACCTGTATCCACCCACCAATCTGTAGGCTGAAACACTGAAAAAACAGTAAATAAATTACCGTACCCATATGCACCATTCTCATTGTTGCCCACAATCATGTTGACGGACTTGGAGTCCTGTCCTGACTTCTTAAACTTGTTTGGGCACTTGTTGGCCCAATGTTCAGCCGAACCACAAGTAAAGCAGCCCTCATCCTTCTTGTTCTTCTTGAAGGTCTTCTTACCCTTCTTCTTGAAGTCAGTATTCTATTGGACACCGTTCTTTCCGCTGAGCTTGTGGGAATTGAGTTCTTCTGATGTACCATATTGGCCACAGAAGTTCCTTCGACCCCTTTTCCGTGCGAGTCCTTTGCCCTTGAATTCTGCTCAACACTCAGATGGCCAATGACATCCTCCACAGAGAATTCACGCCTCTGATGTTTTAGAGTGGTGGCAAAGTTCCTCCAGGAATTGGGGAGCTTAGCGATTATGCAGCCCGCGACAAACTTGCCTGGTAACTCGCACTTAAGAAGCTCAAGCTCCTTAACAATGCATATTATCTCATGAGCTTGCTCCAATACAGGACGGTTTTCAACCATCTTGTAATCGTGGAACTGCTCTATAATATACATCTCGCTCCCTGCATCGGCAGCCCCGAACTTAGATTCGAGCGCCTCCCACAAGTCCTTGGCAGACCGCATATGCAAATATGTGTCAACCAGCTTATCTCCAATCACGCTCAGAACCGCCCTGAGGAACACGACAGTGGCCTCCTTGAACGCCTTCTCATGTTCAGGAGCGATCGTTCCTGTGGGAGTCACACCGGCAACCCAGAACACGTTCATGGCTGTGAGCCATAAGGTGGTTTTAGTCTGCCAACGCTTAAAGTACGTCCTCATAAACGGGGACGGTTTCAGTGCAGCAGCAAAACCAGAATTAGAAAAACTCCTACACACATTAGGTTTTTGGATTGATGAATAAATAGGCAGTTTTTTGATTAAATTAATCCATGAATAAATCATGAGCATGACATGAACAGCATTGATAACACACTGATTACGATCTAACAGAGCATGTACTACACACATAGTAGAAACATCTACGCATATCGCTAGTACTACTACAACAGAAAGAAACACGAGAGGGATCGGCGATGTATACCCTCCAATCGGCCACGCGGCAGCGGTAACGGTGGCAGCAACCGTGGCATCCTAGGCGACCTTCTTGTCGGCCTCGGCCTTTTTAGCAGCAGCACGGTCGGCATCGCTCGACATGGTGATGATGAAGTTGATGCAGACGTAGATGAACAGAAGCGAGCAGTCGCGTAGTCGCTACCCAAAAACCTAATCGCCCCTCTCCCGTACAGGATCCGGAGAGGCGGGGTTTCAGAGGCTGCTCTCCGCCAACCGTGTACGCGTGAACAGATGGAGCGCCGCGGCAGCAGCAGAGAGGAACGATGTGGGCGTGAGGCGGAGATCGTTCTATTTCGGGCGGCTAGGGTTGGCAGCGCCCACATATATATGTGCGTCGCAAGATGGAGAGACGTGGGCTGAACCCACGCCCAAGTCGGTAGCCCATGATCCGACGCCTCGGTTGTGGCCCTACCTATCAAAGACTCTCCGTTCCTGACCGGCAAAATGAAGCGCATAGGAGTGAGCTCGGCTCGGCTCAATCCCGCAACCCGGGGCGCGGCGCGGCGCGTCGTGGCGAGGCGTGGCGTGGCGAGGTGAGCGGAGGAGGAGGAGTGCGCGAGGGCTTATTTTCTTCACAAGCTCCAATAGCATGAGGGAGAGAATCCCTTATAAACCACTCCAACTCTCCTTCCACTAGCATGGTGGGACTAAACTTCCCACCACATTGTCATGCCACCTACATGGGCCCTTAGAGATTAAATCTGAAATTGTCATATGGGCTCTAGGCCCATCTCATATTTTAACAGCTTCCCTCTCACATCACGTACATGTAGTAACACCCCCATTGACTCAGTACCATGGACTCCTCCGACGATTGGACGTGTCAAACTGAACACGGATGGCTCCATTCTGGACGGTGTGGGCGGTAATGGTATGCTCCTCCGAGATCATCTCAGTGTCATCATTTTTAGCTCTTTTAGGCATCTGTTCCCATGCAATGACGTGCTAGAATCTGAGATTTTAGTAATCATGGAGGGAGTAATGCTTGCACTACAATGGAGCAGTCTACCAATTGATATTGAATGTGATAATTCGGAGGCAGTGAACATGGTCAGAAGTGGAGACACAAACAAATCGAAGTATGCTATTCTTATAAGAGAGATCAAAGGTAGTATGTCTAAATGTAGTTCTTGTATTACTCATATACGCCACAGTTGTAATTCTTCTAGTCATATTCTAGCAAACTTTGGTAGGACCCAATGCCGTACTGCCGTCTGGCTTGGATTAGGACCTGAGGTCGCTTTGGACGCGGTTATCCATGATTGTACCCCTTGATTGAGTAATACAAGAATTATTTCCACAAAAAAAGATGAGTAAAGACCGGATCCGAGCGGATCCACCAATGATAACCACCGACCGAATCCCGCGAGATCCGCCGGAGACGCACCTCCACACACCCTCCGATGATGCTAGACACACCATCGAGACGGGGGCTAGATGGGGAGAACCTTATTCCATCTTCAAGAAGCCGCCGCCGTCTTGTCTTCTTGAGCAGGACACAAACCCTAACAAAATTTGAAGAAGCACATGAAAATGAGGCCCTCCCGCCGGCAAGGGTCGGATCCACCACACACCCATGGCCCTAAGGCCATAGAAGACGTGGGAGAAACCCTAGCCGCCTTTGCTTGGAGGAGAGACAAAGGAAGGAGAGACAAGTACTTGGGCGTGTTCCGCTGGTTCAAAAACGCAGTGGGCTTTGTCCTCGCGCGTTTTTTAGGGTCCCAAACTTCATTAAAATTAAACAATGTTCAGCGGGATACAAAGAGGGTCATGGGGGAGTCACATATGGCCACCTTGAGGAAGCGATACGACAAATTTTGCAAGATTGTGTGCCTCCTTATTCAAAGCTCGACCTTCGAACATAAAATCACAGCTAGAAAAAAACACACTCCTCTCCTATTTATCTCTTTCACAATAGTTACATGGGGGCCTCCCAGCCCCTTTTTGATGTCGTCTACGATTGGTTTAAAGTTGCAGGCAATTATCAAACGATCCAAATATAGACCAGCCGCAAGTGTCAAGGCCTCGCGACATGCTGTGCCTCCAGAACCATTGGATTATTAACACCATGTAGAACAATAGCTGAAGACCCGAGGTACTGACTATGTTCGTCTCTGCAAACTGCAGCAGTAGCTCCAATAGTCCCATTAGGAGACAATCCACTGTCTACATGGATTATAACGTGGCCGACCGGAGGCGGCTCCCAAGCTCGTTGCACATTGACTGCATGGGAGCACTACAAAAAAAGACACATCCGTGACATTTTGGGCCGAATAATTTTTTTCTATCATACATATGACACTTCTATGACGATAATTGTGACAAAACCCGATATCATCATAGATGTGGTGGGCTCCTACTTTATGACAAAAAATCATGATGAGAAAATGGGCTTTTCGTCTGGCGGGCGAGACGAATCGCATGACATTCTTTGGGCCGTCCATGATGGAAAAAACCATGGTAGAAGCGAGGGGAGGAAAATTTCGGGAGTTGCGCCACGGTGGGAGGTCGGGGCCGAAGCGATGCACGCTTTCTCGTACACGACGCGTTTGCGAGGCGTTGGCTCTAATCAACTCGAAGCGAGGCGTTGGGCTCTAATCGAACTCGAAAGGACAGACCGCAACTACGCGTTATCGAACCCGAGCGATCGATCGATGGTTGTTAACTAAACCCGATAGAGCGATTCTTCGCTACTACCGCTAATCGAAGCCGATCGATTGATGAAAAGTGAGCGTTGCGGGGGTGGATGAGCAAAGGAGCGGTGGCGTTGCCTCTGGATGAACAGGACCCCATGGTGTGGAGGGCTGGATGAACAATAGACGGTGGAGGGGTGGCCATGGAGGGGTGGTTGAACAGGACCCCGTGGTGTGGGTGGCTGGATGAACAGTAGACGGTGGAGGGGTGCCCGTGGAGGGGTGGTTGAACAGGAGCCGGTGGAGTAGCGCGCGGTGGAGGCTGGATGAATAGGAGCCCGTGGAGGCTGGAGGAGGTCGACAGTAGCCCGTGGAGGCTGGAGGAGGTCGATGGTGGAGATGAACAATATCCCGTGGAGTCCCGTTTTGCGGTACGCCACATCCCTCCCGATGAACAGGACCCCCATTTCGACCGTAGCGCTCCAACACAAGTCTGTTTGGTCTGTTTTGCGGTACGCCACACCCCTCCCGATCAACAGGACCCCCGTTTCGACCGTAGGAGGTTTGCTTCGTCCGTTTTGCGGTACGCCACACCCCTCCCGATCAACAGGACCTCCGTTTCGACCGTAGGAGGTCCGTCTCCTCCGTTTTGCGGTACACCACACCCCTCCCGATCAACAGGACCCCGTTCCAAACGTAGGAGGCCCGTTTCCTCCGTTGTGCGGTACGCCAGGCCTCGTTTCCATCGCCTGTTCCATCCAAGCCCTCCCGATGAACACGACCACGCATTCCATTCCGACCCAGCCGGTTGGCTCCCACGCGTTCCGTTGCCTCCCGATGAACACGACACATTCCGTTGCCTCCCGATGAACACGACGCATTCCGTTGCCTCCCCATGAACACGGCGCATTCCGTTGCCTCCCCATGAACACGACGACGACGCTGTTTCTCCGTTCCGACCCAGCCATGTACGTATGCACGAGTAGGCGTTCGAGACCCTGCCCGTATGTACGTACGTGGCCGTATTTTATTTCTTGCACCCTAGCTGCTGTACGTACGTGTACATGCTACGTGCACGCCTCTACCAAGACACGTGCGCGCCTCTACATTGACCAGTATGTACGTACACGTTCGCGACCAGAATGAAAATGCTACGTACGCTTCGACCAGGTGGATCCCGACTGTCAGGCACTTCCTTGCGTGCGAAGATGTAGCTGGTGGGTCCCAGCAGTCAGGGGGGCGAATCGTTTTTTTTTCGGACGCACTTCCTTGCGTGCGAAGATGTAGTTGGTGGGTCCCAGCAGACAGGGGGAAACGTTTTTTTCGCGAAATACGGTGGCTCGTCCGGTGGGTCCCTGCTGTCAGGTGGAGGAACAATTATTTTGCGATAATAAGGAGGCACTTCCTTGCTGCGACGTGGACCCGGTGTCGGCCTCTCCACGCATCGATCCACGTCCGATGGAAGCCATTCCTTGACCACGTTGACCACGCCCGCGCCGAGAGCACCAGGCGGTGGACGACGGTGAGGCCTAGGAAGGGACGACGCGAGCCGGAATACGTGGCGATGGATGCCCGCGTAGAGGAGTATGAGGGTTCACTCGTTCGGCTGCGGTGTGAGTCTGCCGTCGCCGCAGAATAACATGGGGTGTGGGTGCATAGAGGGATGGCCTGGCCAGCGGTGGGAGTAGTAGGGGGCGGTGAGGCCTCCGCGGCATCACAGCCGGCCACGGGCGGCAGGAGCAGGTGGCACGACCGGCGCTGCTTTGGGCGGCTGGAGCAAGAGGACGAGAGGTTGAAGAAGCACTACAGCCATTGGATGGACATCGTACGGTCACTGGAGCTAGAATCATTCATATATTGACTAAAGTTGACAAAGGCCTCCGTCCCAGTCAACTTAGTAGGCCCACAAGTCAGCCTCCCACCAAGGTTGGTCCCAGCTAGCAGGGGGTATTCATTTTTTGTGCGTAATAAGGAGGCACTTCCGGTGGGTCCGAGCTGACAGCGGGGGGAACATTTTTTCTCGAGATACGGTGGCCCGTCCTGTGGGTCCCAACAGTCAGGGGGAAATGTTTTTTCGCGAAATACTGGTGGCCCGTCCGGTGGGTCCCTGCTGTCAGGTGGAGGAATAATTATTTTCCATGTAATAAGGAGGCACTTCCTTGCGGCTGCCATGGACCCAGCAGTCAGCCTCTCCACATACAGTACTCTTTCGATGGAAGTCGGTCGTTGACCACATTGACCACGCCACGCTGAGAGCACCACGGCGGTGGACGACAGCGTGGAGCCGGGGAAGACATGACAGTGGAAGCCCGCGCGGAGAGGAGTACGAGGGTTCACCGGTTCGGCTGCGGTGTGAGGCTGCCGTCGCCACAGAATAACAGGGGTGTGGGCGAGTAGAGGGATGCCCTGGCCGTCGGTGGGAGTAGTAGGGGGCGCTGAGGCCTGCACGGCAGCACGGCCGTCCACGGGAGGCGGGAGCAGGCGGTCCCACCGGCGCTACTTTGGCGGCTGGAGCAAGAAGATCAGAGATTGAAGAAACACGACGGCTGTTGGATTGACATACAATGGTTGTGTCTGCTAGAATCGTTTGTTGACGTAGTATATAATAACTAAAAAAATCTTGCATACGCATCAACTAAACAGGCCCACAAGTCAGACCACTCCCTCTTTTTTTAATAATTTATATATAGCTCATGGCAACTTCTTATGCAATTTATTGCGATCGTTTTTAGTTGGCGGGGCCAATTTCGCATATTTCTGTGGGTTCCAAACTATTTTTAATACCGAAATGTCGAGCCAGATTTAAAGTAATTTGAAGATATATTTAAATTAGGTTAATGCCCAGTGAAATAGGAATCTGAAAATGTGAAAAGAATCAGAAATTATAAAGTAATTGCCAATTTGTCATCTGTTTTTATATTTACAACCCATTTCATATTACTTTCAAGATTTGCAGGCGTCTTGAAAGAGTTGCAGCCCATGAGGGTGTAGAAAAATAAGTAGGCCTGGATTGGGTATTCTTAAGAAAAATTTAACTGGGCTCATTTTCACAAAGAAAAAATAGCTGGGCTGGTCACATGGTGACCATAAAATATAAGCCTGGGCTAGACGGGCCACAACCCAGTTCAAACCCTGCTCCGTCTCAACAATACCAAACAAAAACAATACTACTCGAGTAGCTACATCGCAGGTGTCAGCCGATCTTGTGTTGTTCTCTTGTATATTGACTATATACGCTCACAATGTCGTGGGTCCCAGATGTCAAGAAAACACTAGGAGGAAGCATTTTATTTTTTGATATGCTGATGTGGTGGGTCCCTACTGTCATCCTCTCCACGTACTTCTGCTGATTCCTGTTGTTTGTTGACCATGTTGACAACGCGAGAGGGCGGCGCCGTAGCGAGCGCACCAAAGTGCGCGGAGGACGTCGGCGTTAACGATTTAGGAGACAGTGGGGCGGCGATGCGTGCGTTGAGGCGCAGCCAGCCGTGGAAGGCGGAAACAGGCGGCCCCGCTGGCGCTGGTTTGGTTTTGGCGGCTGGAGGAAGACAGGACTGAAGAAACACGACAGACTGTAAAAGCAGCAGGAGTACTTAACAATCTTAACTGAAACCAACAGGGGCACTTAACAACCAAAGCTGAAAGCAATATGAGTACTTATATAGGTTCAACCGTACAAAGCACACCTTGAACAGTGCTACTTTGCCTACAGTTAACCAAGGGTGAGGCCGCCAAGCCCCAGGACAAGGCCCAGGCGCCACCCCGTGCATCCACAAACTTCTGAAAGCGGCTTCATCTCGCAACGTGGTCAATAAACAGGATATTCGCTTTAGAGCCATGGAAAAGCATGAACATAATCTTTGTCCTATTCTCCAAGATGGACGGGCCTTCATTATTTGAGACCACCCACGAATAAGTATCTTTTCACCTCCAAGGATTATTGAGTAGGTCGACATAAATATCATGTTGTGACCAAGCGCAAGTCTGACCCGACCATGGTCAGGCATGTGTATAGGAACAATAGAACTCGACAGTTCCTGTTTCAAGAAGATCACAGCTGTAAAACTGTGTATAAGCAATAGTTTATAAACAACATATATAACAGAAAACAGCTCATACCATAAGTTTCTTGACACAGTTGGACCTGTTCAACGAGTGTAGCAGTGGCACACATATCCCACGTGGCCTTCCACCATTGAAACACCCCACAAGGACCTCAAGACGATCAATAAAGTGTAGGAACTTGTGGATGTCGATCCATCAACTTTAGTGCCATTAGTAACAACCGAGTTATTACAGAGTAACAAACGAGCAGACTGCTTAACTCTGAAAAAACCTACACGTGCCACCAATTATAAGAAAATATTAGTTAGAAGTAGCATCTTCATGAGAGATTCGTTGCTACTTCTAAAGTTAAATTGTGATTAGTTAGATAGAATAGGTGGATTAAGAAGTAATCGAGGCAACAAGCAAGAACCAGATACAAAACTAACACAGATGAACAATTGGAACGACGTCGGGGTGGAAGATCGCAGTGAAGATGAGACCAGGTTCTGCTATTTCCATCAACATTCATGCGCCAACTTTCAGTCCGTAACACTTGAGAAAGTTCATCCAAGTTCGGCCATAAAAAAGCAGCGATCTTCTTGGTTCATGAACCCAACTCGGAACTTATATCCATGGCTTGTCTTCACTATGACCATTAAACTAGTGTATTCAGTTATGGCAAGGCCGAGCATCTTGAGTACATGTGTTCTGGCAGAGCAAATAATACACTCCAGGAAAAATAATATGATAACACAACATGTTAAAAAAAAACCCACCCTCCCAGATAGAGAAGAGGATTCTAGGAACATACTGTGCGCGTTTCAAAATGCTGTGGTAGGATGAGAAGGAACAAGTGTGGCGTCTCGCCGAGGGCGCAGAAATCTGTAGGGTACTCGCACTTTGGGTACTGCAACTGAAACACACTAGATTCAGTATGAAGAAAAATGCATCAACGTCGGCGGCTGCCATCCTAGGATTACCTGCGACCATGGGACTTGGATTTATCAGGGATGGATGAAGAATTCGTACCTGGTTCCCCATGAGAAAACCCTATGCAATCGCCGAGCGGGGGTTTTCTCTGAACAAGCAGACGAGGGAGAAGGGGATTCAGGCCCAGTGAAATATTGCCGCTTCGTCCGTCATTTAGACTTCTTGCTAAATTTGGAAGGGAGGGGTTATGATTTGACGGCTCATTGGGCATTACTGCGGCGCTACGACCGGGGTGTGTCTACCGTGAAGTTGTGCACTCTAATTTGTGCATATGGCACGTGGACCCCGTTGCCGGTTGCCCCACATATCAGCGAAAGGAAGTAGAAAGACAGGAGTAACTAGTTACAAATAAATATATATTTTGACCGAGAGATACTCCCTCTGTAAAGAAATATACAAATATTTTATATCACAGGCTCACCTTGCCGAGAAATATACTCCCTCTGCAACGCACGAGCATTATGGGGGTTCAGCTTTTTTTTATGGGGGTTCAGCTGAGAATATAATACTCAGATAGGCTCACGGTTCTGGACTTTGGGCCGTAGGCTGACCCTGCATGTTTGGGGGCCCATGTGTTCTACCTCAGTGCTTTTCATATTGCAAGTGATCGGTACTGCGCTGGTTTTAGATGTTGTCGCAAGGCGAATACACAAAATTGAATAAAGCACGGCAGCTGTTGGAATGAAATCGAACGACAGTTCCTAACCAGCAATCAGAGTTGCAATTCTATCAACGATATACCATGTGATAAATAATACTGTCGTACTACTTATACACACAGGACACTTGTTTCACCATGCCAAATTATTACATCAAAATCTCTCGGAGGATAGATCAGTTCGGCAGTTGCGTGCTGGTACTAAAGAATTTCAAAGTTGATTTGGATCAGCTCTCCTTGCCGAGAAAGTTCGATTTTGACATCATCCCCTACCACAAGATATGATTTAGATTTGAACCTTGACCATCCTTTAGCATCAATCATCATGCGACCATCCTTTGTACTTACGGTATATTGAGCAGGTTCATTCACACCAAGGCTGCGCATGGTAAGAGAAACTTGGCCGCGGTCGCCCGGATTGTTGAACGACTCCCTCGTTGCTCTAGGGATTCTCTATTTGCAAACAAGAAGACATACCCAAATAGTTAGATCAACACTGTGAATCATGTGAAACAACATGGAAAGAAAAAAGAACGAAGCACTTGGGCGGCCAATGCTTACCAAGAAGGTGGACATGTCAGTTTTTGTAAGGACTTTGGTATATGAAGTGCGAACTGCAGCCCAGTCTGTTGCCGGTGCAACTGCACGGGCCGGACCATATGCAAGTGCAAGTGTTGGTGCAGTGTGAAGCCGCTGCTGCTGCGGAGATGGTGCTCCTTGTAGAGCTGGTGCGGTGTCGATGCCCGATCCTCCCGTAGATCGGGTCGATCACCGACGCGGTTGGTGCCCAATGCTCAGCTGGATCAGACTGAGCTGCTGCCGTTGTCAGTGCTAGAGCAACTGCCGGTGCTCGATCTGTGCGAGACAGCGGCGATCGTGTCTGGTCTGCTATGATCGGCTTTCTAACTTGACTAGGATCCGTGACCGTGATCCAATTTTTTCTTCATTTCTTTTAAACGCGAGAAGGACTAATTGTGGCATTTTTGCTAAACCAAACTGCAATTCATCATAGGGATTTAGCTTGTACTCAGACAACACTGATCCAAAATTTTCCAGTAATATAACTGATGGACAGTGCCTTCGTTACTGACACGACATGAGAAGTGAAACCTGCAAAAATAGCTATCGTAGAGCAAACCAAACGGTTTATTCTGTGATGAGTGTCACATGGCAAAACCTGCATCGTAAAATTGCAAGAAAAGAAAGAAAACATGACATTAAATCAATAAGATTTAGACAGTAAATCAATAAGATTTACTTGATGTGACACGAGTGAACCCTTACTAGGAAATCACTATGTTGAAGTACTAAACAGAAGATTGATCGTCCAACTACGCGTGGCATGCAGGGGCCCTGCCTACTCCCACAAGCAGGACAATCCAAAGGTCGTGACAAATCGTATGGACCAAACATCCATGGGACTGGAAGTCCTGGTGGGTGCGATAAACCCTGCAATGCATACAGATATTGGAGTGTAACCATAATTGATAAACCGTCCTCACAAAAAATATGATCTGGATACTTCAAAATGTACAGACTGAATTGAGTGGACAGACATTAACATAGACCGTTCTCAGGACTGACCACACACCAAAAGCGGCAGTACTAATAAACAATACAGGGTTCACAAACAAAAATCAAGTACTGAACAATAGTACTTACTACAGACAAGCAAAGTTGCACTAACTAAACTCTACAGACTATTTCTTGCCACCGACCTACGGGATGAACCCCGCATAACTGACTAGGCCATGGACTTCGTGTGAGATGTCTACATGCACCATCACCATCTTGTCAACCTTGGAGAACCTAACAGAGTGGTCTTTCCACTCATAAACATGACGATGAAGACAGGCCGCATCAGATTTGTTGGGAAGCTTTACAAGAACCACACCCTTCGTAATCGAAGGCACAACCAGGAAATTGTTGTGGTCAAGTACAGCCTCGAGAACATGCCTGACAACAATGCTACAGAAAAACACTAGTTTAGGACACGTGGTGACAAGGACACAGCAGCTGGATAGTTCAGCAGTAGAACTCATCACCAGGTCTTCCAGTTCACACGGCATGACTTTGAGAACTTCATCGCCACCGCGGACCTGGTTCTAATTCAAACAGAAACCATATTTTATTACTACCTACGTTCAGAAATATAAGATGATTTTCGATATTATACTCCATATATGACTACATATACGCAAAGAAAGGAGTGAACAAAGACACTAGAACATGTCTTCAAAGGCATGAGAGCAGAGGGATTACATGCAATATCCATAACACAAGTTACTGAGGCAAATATACCCTCTTAAAAGGTAGCATTGATGTTCATAAAGTACTCCCTCCATCCCAAAATTCTTGTCTTAGATTTGAAATTTGTCTAGATACGGATGTACCAAGTCACATTTTAGTGTTAGATACATCCGTATCTAGACAAATCTAAGACAAGAAATTTGGGACAGAGGGAGTAGTTGAAAGTAATCTATAAGAAATCAGTGTCAACCTCTTGCATGTTTTGGTCAAAAGAGGAATTTAGAACCGTCATTTGGCACACTAAAATCACATGCAAGATCACCCAGAAAGTTGAACTACCAGTACTAGTACTGCGTGTTAGATGAAAAAACACGATCAAGATCGAGAAAAAGATCGTCAACAAGAGACATTACCTGGACTTTCTTAATGAGGGATCCCGGAGAGGGGGGCTTGGACAGGGCGATGGCTTTGAGCTTATCTGCGGTAGTCTCAGCGGGGTGCTTGCGCTTCTTCGTACCATGAGCCTCGACGGTTTTGGCCAGAGCCATAGACATCACGTCGGCCGGTGCTCCGACGTCCATCCAAGAGAGGAAGATGAGAGAGAAGAGTGAAAGCAGGAACGAGATGAGGGAGAAGCGAAGCGAGTGGGGGTTTTCTTCAAGAGAGGAAGTTGAGAGAGAAGAGTGAAATGATGGTTGCTTCGTCCGTCCAACTTATTCGTCCGTCCAACTTACTGCAGGAAATGATGTTGCGAGTATGGATACTAAAGTGATCAAAGTACTGATCGTGGGACAACAGTGAAAGATGTCATTGAGTACTAGAGTAAGTACTCATGATATGTTTTCTCGCAAGCGGAGATCATGAAGAGTTCGTTGTAAAATGTTACATCGATACGGTCTTCATCTTTTCTCCATCGATTTAAGTTAAGGGTTTTGTGTAATACACAATATGGTGGCACGGTAGTTGGAAATTGTTTCCAACAGGATACTGTGGCGAATTCTATAACAAATGACTAAGTATGTTGACGCTTTAGAAGCGACAAACAAGATGTTGAATCATATAGTTCATTCATGAACTTAGTATGGTTCCAAGATGGCTTTTGTCAATGGGACACTACTGCAGGTAGTTTCTCCATAACTCAGTCTGAGGAATCCAGGTTCAACCTGTGATTCACATTTATACAAAGCCAAGTCCGCACAAAATATGAATTTTGTGAAAGCGTAAAAACGCGAGGATATGCAGAGATAGACACGGAGCTGAAGTTGTCAGATCTGATGGACATCAGGCTATACCACATGCGAAGTATTTTTTACACCGGCATGCCATAGGTGTAAAGTGCATTAGCATTAACTAGATTATTGACTCTAGTGCAAGTGGGAGTCTGTAGGAGATATGCCCTAGAGGCAATAATAAATGATATTATTTATCTCCGAGTTCATAATTATGTTTATGTTCCACTAGTCATCAACCCGTGCTCCTGCACGGGCTAGTATTTTTTGAACAACATGTATTTAAACTTAATCACATAAATTATTTTGAAAGATAAATGCTCTATAATAGTTAGGGATGCAAGTTTGTGACTTGCGGGACCGTCCTTAATTAGTTAACCAATGAATTAAATTTTTAGAATTGGTGTGACTATTAAACATTTAGTTAATTTGGGATAACTAAAGAGGGTCAGACCTAAAGGGTACACTCCTGTGTGATATTTCAACATTACAATTTATAGGTTCAAAATGTATATATTTCTTACAAGATTGATTGATTATAATATTTTTATGCATTTCAATGGTTATAAATGTATTTATGAACGTGTAGTTGTGCTACTATCAACAACTTCATTTTTGTGACTATGATATAAAATTTATACGTACGCATTTGCCGCAAAATAAAAATTTCATTGTCTCTGCTATTTAGTGCAAGGTATTAAATGTATTAGAGGACCAAAGGAGACGTAATAAATTGTGTTGAAGCCATATATGCCGTATTCTCTAGCCTAAGGTTGTGAAGTATATGTAATGGGATTACTGTGTCTTATAGCTCAACAACCTCATCAAAATTCCTTGTGACATAAATATGCTAAGGTTTTCGAAAGATCCCGAGTGGGATAGTCTCATGGTGGTACAATATTAAATTATAGTCCAAGTTATTAAGTAAAACAATGACATCAAACTACAGAGATCAATACACATAAGTGAACTATTGAAAACTAATTCTGAACTTCATGCAGAGACCATAATCTAATTTTCGTTTTCTCCGTAATAGTAAGGATATTTTGATTGAATAGCATGTGCACACTAATAATTCGGATGATACATTTATTTCATGGATATGTGAGATAAGACATTAGTTGATAGCATATATGATAAAATAAGTATTTGCGTAGTAATAGAAGTTTTTTTTTGACATGCTCCGCAGGACACAATATGAAAAAAAAATTCAAAATGAATGTATTTATTCTCATCATGCCCCATGTATGTGAACCCTCCTACAAAGTAGGTCAAAAAGGTAAATAGGGAAGTATTTGATATGTGAATGCTGCAAAATAGGGGGTGTAACAAATTTAGTAATACATTCCCGAGAGATAACTGCATCGCCTATACCATATTGTGCTCTCCCATATGTATAGAAGTTGGCAACTGGGATAGCTCTGACAGTTGTAGTTATGTACACGTTTGCCCACTGAGTACTCATTTTTCATAACTGAGTGCACAAATAAAACATAAAAACATGTAATATGATTATCGTGAAAATATGTGTAATTATAACTGGAGAATAATTATACCTCTTGACCAATACAGTTCATTCTCCAAAAACTACAGATTTCATCTCTATGAGCAATATTCATCCCAAAGTGTCGTACCTTGATAGTATGAATTTATTTACCGTGCTAATCTCACGCAAGGTATTGCCAGCATTGCATACTTGATCACTGAATGGAGACGCCAGGACAAAGAGAGTAACTGGAAAATTGTGTGCGGATGCTTATTCATTCCTTTCTTGTGTTCGTCGATCAGATTTCTTTCATCCAAACTTCAGAGCATTCAGTTGATATGACTGTCAGCACATCACATGATCGGGTGAGAGTCTCCTGCCCGCGAATTGGTCCAATCATTGATGTCGTAAGAAGTTGTTGCTGGACGGGTGGGCATTACTGCATGAGAATAATTTATGGAGAAGTTGAGGTCCTCCAAGCAAATGTACGCCTAGGATAAATAAATAGAAACAATAAGATCATTTTCTGTTTTGCATCTGCATGTAGCGGTGAACCTGCATTCCAATTAGCACATATCTTTTGTCTTGGTAGCCTCGTCGCCAGCGACGGCTGTCTAAACTGCTTCAAAGAGTCGTATTGTAGTACACCTTCGCCTCTCATGCATTAATCATCATGGAATGAATTCTTGTTCTGGAATAAAAATAGATACCGGGTTACTACATCGGCAGAACTTGACATTAAAGCTGATGGGAGTCAGGATTTCTAAGCTTGAGGAAGAACATGCTAACTGTGGGAGACAGAGAGGCTGCATAGATCGGATCCTGTATTTAGATGGTTTCTAACATGGCTGCAACAACTGTGAATGTTCTTCATTATATTCCGGTCTGATGCCTTGGCAAAGCAAAGTTTACATGGGAGATCAAAGATTTCTTTTCAGCAGCCTCCAGGAGTCATCTTTTTCTTTTTATAAACCATGCAATAGTCCACCATGATACGTGCTTGTGGTAGATCTGTAGAACCGGCAATGACGCCGTGGGGTATCGATCTAATGTTATGGTTAGATACTACGTCGATCCTACGTCGATCAACGAAAAATTATCTAACTTTCGCTAGGATTAACTTAAGATATAAGATATACATTATCGAGGAAACAACATGTGTGAATTGCGTAGAAATGAAAAACTGAACTTTTGTACTCATTATAAGTAGAACTTAATAAACAGAGGATTCTTTATCTGGCCGTATTTTTTATGTATGTAAATTTAATCCCACAACAGAACATAGCATACATCACATTGGGGCTTCAAAGATAAATCATAAAATCTCAATAAAAGGAACATGAAAAAGATAAATATTGGAGTAACTATTACCCGTGCTGCAAATTTACATTGTCCATTGATTCTCACTAATTACTTATGGTACAATATGCAGCAATGGCCAAAGATCGTGTGCCAAGAACATAGATGATAAACAACTTGCAAAATAGGACTATATTCATGAATAATACTTATTGCAATATGAATTTCGTTATTGTTGCAGATGTAGATAGCACATAGTATCCCTCTATTCAGACTACACACCAAACCGTGACCAATTCCAATAAAAGTAGATGGTCAGTCAGTTAAATACAATCATGGGAAAAAGGGAAAACAGTGGAAACTGAATTCATGGAATGACACAAATATATAAATGTGCAAGATCAAAATAAGAAGGAAATCCCCTATAGTTTGAAAGCTACATGAAACAATCAGATAAGAGAGAAACATAACTTAACATCAAAGAATGTCAAGCCGATGACGGCTACTCGATTGCTGCTACTCGGCTCCTGGTGAGGTGATGCTTGACAACAGCTTAGACATGATGACCTCCTCGCTGTAATACTATTTAAGATGAAATTGCAGAGGCACTCAGCTTCCTGTAGGAGACAATATTCACATGGATTTAATTGGTGTGCTCTACCCGGAGGACCCTAGCGCTATTCATGTGGTTTCTCTGCACCACTTTGAGAAGCTCAGGAGAATGGTTGGAGGAGTTCAACTTAATACTTGGACGACCGTTCCATCATTAACAGGTTGGCGTACTTCCTCCACGCTACAACCTCAGCAATAGTGGCGGCCGGCCGATCCGATATTGCATGTCCTTCTCTGATGCATCGTCCATCATGGTTTGCAGTTTGATCAAGGCATGAAAGATGAAGAAATTGAAACAATCTCCTACTCATCTCCATCAACCAAGATCGACTGCAGCCAATGCATCCTGGTTAGGGGTGAGTTTCGAAGGCTAGGGATCGGGGAGACGCTGGTTGGATTGTTTTTCCTTCGTTAGGGCTGAGATTCAAAGGAAGGGAGTCGAGGAGAGGCTGTTTGGATTGTTTTTCCTGATGGGATTGGGGAGAGGTTCGTTGGATTGTTTCTCTTTTTAGAATTGGTACGTGGGACAACATGGTATGAGATTAGAAGGGGATCGGGGAGAGATTGGTTGGTTTGTTTTTTCTTTTTAAGACATGCTACGTGGGATAAAATGCCAGGACTCTATGAGGGACCTCACCGTATTATTTTTTTTCTTTTTATTATATGGTACGTGGGATAAAATGCCAGAACTCCATGAGGGACCTCATCTTACGGCTGCAGATAGCTAATCTGGATATTGGACGGACAATTTGATTAGTTATTGGGATTTAACGTGGACGCTCGTATGGTGCTTTCAATTAGCAAATATAAGATAAGATACTATAACTGCAATGATTCTCGAGTCTACAATATCCATGAGGCTCGGAGGAAGACTCATATGCACGTGTGGAATAATAAACGGTAAGAAGTATTCCTAGTTTGGCCTCTAAGACTAGCTCAAGTGTTACATGATGGTTCCGTTTTCCTGATCATGGGAATGTCTATGCCAGCAACTTTGAGGGCACAATGTTAAGAAAACATTTGTGTTGAATCGACCCGGTTTGATGTTATGCTATGAGATTCATTCGTCACAAGTTAATGGTAAATAACACAGAGATGGTTAACGTTTGCATGATTCCTTAGACCATGAGAGTATCGAGTTTCTTCATGCTTGCTTCATGAACTTTGGGGTTTGTTAAACGTCATCCGTAAATGAGTGGCTATTACGGCGGCTTACGGGTTCATGGAAAAGTGTGTCAAGTAACTTGATAGCTCAAGATTGGGATTTGCTCCTCCGACGATGGAGAGATATTCTCGGGCCCTCTCGGTGTTACTATCATCGTCTGGCCAGACACAGTGTGATTTGATCACAGGGATGCCGGAACACGGAAACGAGAAAAGAGAACAAAACCAGTAACGAGGTAACTAGCATAGTGGACAAGTTGTTGATCCACGGGGATGCAAGTAAATCTCACCTCGGGTCTTTGTAACATATCGCGAAGCAACAGGAATAGCACACGGCAACTGGAGGTTCACTCGAATATTCATTCGTGTGGGTATAGGGGTCAATATGGGTGTCCACGGCTTCGATGTTGATCATTGATCGGAAGGGGTTCCGGATCATGTCTATACTTCACCAAACCTATAGGGTCACACGCTTAAGGGTCATCTATCTACTGAATACTAGACAGGGAGTCTGAGAGGAAATCACCGAAAGAAAGTTTCGGACACCGGAATGGTTTCGGACAGCGGAATCGTATCGTAGAGAGAGGTCATCGGATAAGTTTCGATGATACCGAAAAGTTGTTTCGGGATATACCATTAAGTCAAATTGGTTTCGGCACATGCCTGATAATTCTTGGAGGGTGCCAGAATCATTCTGGAAGCTTTTGGAATTTTCTGAGATAAAAACCGGAAATGTTCCGGAGCTGCCGGAGCCACTTCAGATGCGTTTCGCAGATGAAAATCACTAAAATGGAATTGTTCCAGAACGCGTTGAAAATTATTATGGTGGGTATTGGAAATGTTCTAAGCCCACATAAATATTTTCAGTTCGAACGGACGCTGAAAAATGTCGTCGTGAATAGTGAAAGTGCTTTTTGGGATATTTTATGGAAAGCCACCTTTTGGGGCTTTTCCCAAAAGGCTTCTAGAAGGACTTGGGGATCAAGGAACCCCCTTTGGTGGGCCCCCATGAAGGTGGGACGTTCGAGGGTGCAGCTCCTCCATGGGGCTCCACTTGTCATCCCTTTATGCCTTTTATACCCTTTGTGTGTGACATAAAGTGGGGGCACTTTTGGTATTTCAGAATACCCATCCTACCCCTTGGTTTCCCTATAAATAGGAGGTGAGGGGGCTGCCCAAACCTCATCCCTTTGCTCTCATACAAGTGCCATGCAATGATCTAGCTTCTTCTCTCCCTCCCACGAAAAGAGTTTCGTAGAGCCGTAAGGCTGTCTGGGTTCCGACACGAACTAGTTCTGGACGACGAAGCCCTGCTGGATAGATGACACTGTATGTGTGCAACTCTGTAGAGAGATCGTAGTTTCGGTCTTAGTTCGTGAGTGCCTCCCGAAGGGCTGTCCGTGTGACCGTCCGGGTTTTGAAGGTCCTTCCAAAGGGCTTTCCGAGTGACAGTTCGAGTTTCGAAGGTCCTCCCGAAGGGCTGTCCGTGACACCATCCGGGGGGCTGTTCGACCGCCTCTCGGAGGGGTGTCTGAGGAGCAGATGAGGGTATACATCCTCGCGGTTGGGAGGTTGCAAAACCTAGCTGCGGGGATCTGCACCGCCTTTCGTCATCGACTCTACTTCCCACTGCGCTACGAGTCGGTAACGAAAAAGATCAAACCATGTATGCAGTCTCCATAGTGGTCCTGGGCTGGTGCGTAGGTTGGAACATTTTTGTTTTCTGCTGTGTTCCCCTACAGTGGCATCATGAGCCGTGCTATGCGTAGATGCAGGTTGCGATCTAGAATACATGGAGATGTATGGGTATTGCACAATATACTTTTGGAGTAGATGAGATCTATTGCTGAAAATTATTTATGCGGGTGACAGATGAAATCTGTTACCCGACGTTCTTGTTGCTTCCCTAGAATTTGCGTTTGCTCAATCTCGAGACAACATGGTGGAATTTGACAAAGTTCTGGCAATCCCTGATCCTGATTGATCATGGAAGTGCTATAAGTTCTTTGGGTTCCGCCGTAGTCAAAAGAAAGATGAAATTCGCAGATGAAAGGGCATTGCAGATATGATCTGCACGGGGGTCATGCGTATGACGAAGTTTAGTATGGGGTTCGAGATTTTATTATCTCGTCCTTCATACATCCCGAGATGTTAATCTAGCGACTTGAATAATCATACTTGATGATAAAACGTTGGTAGCTGCGGTTTAAGTCAAAACCTTAGAAGCCACGAAAAACCAGTTTTTGCATGAACCGATTAGAGGCGTCTAACTTGGTTTTGCAGGATGGTTTACATGTGATGTGGTATAGCAATGCTCATAATAATATGATTATGTATGAGATGTCTATATGATGTAAATTGATTAAACATGACCTGCGTGTCATGATTTGGCATGATGGATGGAGCCATATGATTGCACTTCAAATGACCTATGTGTCAACCTTGTGTAATGCATTATTTTTTTTAGCTATAGAGATAGCAATATTATCTGGTGCATCGACAAGGTGGTGGCAATCTTCGCGAACGTGAACACCGACGCAAATGCCGAAGACGAAGAAATGAAAGATTTCTCCTTCAGAAAGGGCTATACCATATCATGCTATTATGAATTGCCTGAGATGTTTATCCCTTTGATGCACCCTTGATTGCGCCGTAGTCGCTTTTTATTAGGGTGATCTCTCACAAAAATATCAAGTAGTTAGTGTTCTCCCAAGTGTAGCACAGTCACGGCACCTAACTTTTCGGGGTGCGCCATGTCCACATGGGTACGAACAATTAGGGATGTGTGAGGCGGGTGAGGTCAAACCTCGCAGCGTGATCACTTGGTTGTCTTGACGTTCTAGCTTGATCGTCCTGAGCTCGGAACACAAGCATCGAAAGATGAACAAGAGTCACATAGAGATGTGATCGGCATGTTTGCCCACCAATTGAAATTCTCGTCATCAGTGATGTCCACATCAATGGCGTTGAATTGAAATGTGGATCTTGAATCACTCACAATCAATTATGAGATATATTGATTTGAGTGGGAGCACATTGTAGAATTAACTTGTTTAATTCTCAGTGCAATTAATTTTGAACACTGTCAAGTGTGATTTGCTAATAGTTATAGAATAATGGCTCACGCTTCCACCTTCCCTATTAAAATTGAATAGCTGTTAAATATCTGGTTAAAACTTTCCAGTTGGTAACGTAATGTGAGGATTGTCCTCAAGAGTGTCGAGAAGGACTTTGTCCTATCGCATACTTTCGGTATTCTCCCGCTAATGCTATGGATCATTTGACTCTCGTCCTTCGATCCAAAAGCTAGAATTCCGTTACGGTCAAGTGCAATATGTTTGCTTCCATGAAACCCGAACTTCGAAAGTTTGGGATAGTTATGTGATATTCATGGAACTGAAAATTGTTTTCAGATACAAACAAAGCAATGTTTGTTTTTAAAGGATTAGTAAAGTGTTTACTGGGCATTTGACTGATAAGAGAGGGATCCAGAAGAATGCCTGTCATATGATGAAAGGTGAATAAAACAACAACTTAAAGAGAAAGGAAGTGTCCAAAGGGTGTTAGTATGACTTACATGCCAAGGAAGTCCAGGGCTAACGCCACTCTTAAGTTGGGTGTTTCTTTTGCGAGTAGGAGAAATACTAAAAGTTAAACTGTTAGAAGTAAAATGGCAAAAAGAAAAGAAGTCTGGAATATCGAGCTCATGTATGAATGTCATACAAGTTTTTGATGTATAGAAGGCTGGTCAAAAAATTGTTCTTGGGAATTATGATTAAATTGTTAATCACTGATTCTTGGGTATTGTGAGTTAAATCACAAAGATACCCGCTCGATTGCATTCTGTTGCAACTCGATGTAAGAACTACTATGGCCTGGAAGACTAGCTAGGAATGAGGTTTAGGTATACACAGGGAACATAGTAAATGTTACTATACCTTCCATCGGTGTATTACCGTCTATATTTATTTTCATAATTCATTTAGAGTTTTACACACTCTAGCCCATTGCATAAGGTATCTTGCAAGAAGGTTGTTCATAAGAGAACTTATGATGTTCGGTGTTATGAACAACATAAGGGCCATACTTTCATTATGAATGAGATGTATGTTATGAATATTGATAATAATACAATACCTCTGGGTTTACTTCCATGATTCATTTTAGAGTTTCATACACTCTAGCCCACTGCACAATGTTTGTTGCAAAATAATTGTTCATAAAAACAACAATTGCTGATAAGTATTATGAATAACATGAAGGGCCATGCTTCCATCCAAGATGGGATGTACGTTATGAATATTGATGGTAATATGATACATCCATAACACTGACGCTAAATGTCGCAAGACTAAAAGAATACCACACAAGTGTGGCACTACATTTGGTCACATTGGAGAAACCCGCATGGAAAATTCCATTATGATGGACTTTGAAGTCGTTTGATTTTTGAATCATCTGACACTTGCAACTTTCCTCCGAAAAGTGAAGTGACTAAAATACCGTTCATAGGCCATAAGGAACGAACAACAAACTTATTAGTGATCATACAGTTGCTGTGTGTAGTCCGATAAGTGTTGTTAGTAGTGGATTCATCTATCTTCAAAAATGACTCAAGTAGATATATGGATATTTACTTGATGAGACGTAAGTCTGGATCTTTTCAAATCATTCGAAAGGTTTTCAAAAATGAAGTAGAAGTTATTGTAACAAGAAAATTATGTTTCTACAATTTGATTGCAGAAAGGAATATTTGAGTTACAAGTTTAGCGAATGTCTGATGAGTTGTGAAAGGGGTTTCATAAACTTGCACCTCCCGGAACACCACTGCAAGTGAAAAGTCCGTGGAGATGTAATCTAACCATTTATGACATGGTAAGATCAAAGATGACATAAATAAATTTGCCATTATCCCTTTAAAGTGATGCTTTAGAGACTGCGACTTTTACACTGAAAAGAGCTCCGTCGGGTCTGTTGAAATGACACCATGGTATGGTACACCCAACCATGTTATATCTTTTCTTAAACATTAGGAATATGGGGTTTGTGTAAAAGGTTACAACCCTATTCCAAATCAGACAAGTGCTACTTTGTAGGTTATACCAAAATGTTGGGTATTCCTCCCTCACTATACCGAGGCAAATAGTTTTGCCGCAAAATGGTGTGCTTTTAAAGAGAATGGTTCTTTCAAAAAGGTGAGTGGGAGAATAGTGCAACTCGACAAGATAAACAGTATCTCCATCCTCAGATCAAAGGAAAGAGACCTTGGAAATAATTCCAGAGTTTCCTACTGCGACTGATACGGAAGTCTCTACAATAAAATGTATGAACTTTGGTCAAACTTGCAGCTGAACCACGTAGGCAAGGCTCGTGCAAACCTCTCAGGTGCGCAAACGAGATATTGTTGTTATACAACATTATACCTATGATACACAAGGAAGCATTGATGGGCCCTGACTCCAGAATTGGCTAAATGCCAATACAAACCGAGTTAGTTTCCATATAAGTGATTCAAGATTAAAACGTTGATATACCTTTCGGAAGACTTAGAGTCTAACGAATATTTATGGAACTTAAAACTGATACGGATAAAAATGTTTATCCATAAAGCTTGACTTGTTGAAATAACAAGTTCAAGAGTTGACTACGATGAGGTTGTTTTCATCGTAGCGATGCTTAAAGTCGGTTCGGGTTGAACTAGCAATTAATACATATTTCAATCATGAGATATGAAACATGGATGACAATAGGATTTCCATCTGATGGAAATGAAACCAAGGACTTGCATGTGTTACAGTCCAAGGCATTTTGTCTATCCAGAGGATGCTAGTAAGGGTGCAAAGTTCAGAGTTCCAGCGATGGACAGAAGAGAGCAAAATGGAGTTGGAATCTTCGTGCTTTGATGAAATGGTCAAAAGGGGTTTTGACTTCATCAATGGGTAACAAAGATGCTTGTAATTCAAGAAAGTAAGTGGGAGCGTAATAATATTTCTAAAAACCTTGTGTGCTTGACACATTGTTAATTGGAAATAAATTTCTTGACACGAATTAGGACTTCATTTGAAAATAGTTTTTCGATGAAGTGCTTAGGCTAAATAGCCTTGATATTAGGCATGATGATCTATGGAGATAGATTTACCTAATAGGGCTAAGCAATAAATACATATTGACAAGATGCTAAAACCGTTTAGCACTAAGAACAACAAGGAGTGATTCTTGCCGAAGTCACATGGAAAGAGTTTTTGCAAGAATCAGTGTCCCAAAACACTGATGAGCAAAATACATGATGCGATTCCACACACTTTTGTGTTTGGATTAATCATGTATTCCATGGTATGTAAAACAACCAGATATGTCCAATACTCCCAAGATGTTGCAGTATGGATACTAAAGTGATCAAAGTAATCGATCATGGGACAACAAAGGAAAGATGTCATTGAGTACTAGAGTAAGCATCGATGATATGTTTTCTATAGCGGAGATCATGAAGAGTTCGTTGTAAAATGTTACATCGATACGGTCTTCATCTTTTCTCCATGCGATTTTCGATTTAAGTTAAGGGTTTTGTGTAATACACAATATGGTGGCACGGTAGTTGGAAATTGTTCCCAACAGGATACTGTGGCGAATTCTATAACAAATGACTAAGTATGTTGACGCTTTAGAAGTGAAAAACAAGATGTTGAATCATATAGTTCATTCATGAACTTAGTATGGTTCCAAGATGGCTTTTGTCAATGGGACACTACTGCAGGTAGTTTCTCCATAACTCAATCTGAGGAATCCAGGTTCAACCTGTGATTCACATTTATACAAAGCCAACTCCGCACAAAATATGAATTTTGTGAAAGCGTAAAAACGCGAGGATATGCAGAGAGACATGGAGCTGAAGTTGTCAGATCTGATGGACATCAGGCTATACCACATGCAAAGTATTTTTACACCGGCATGCCATAGGTGTAAAGTGCATTAGCATTAACTAGATTATTGACTCTAGTGCAAGTGGGAGTCTGTAGGTGATATGCCCTAATGGCAATAATAAATGATATTATTTATCTCCCAGTTCATAATTATGTTTATGCTCCATGCTATAACTGCAATGATTCTCGAGTCTACAATATCCACGAGGCTTGGAGGAAGACTCATATGCACGTGTGGAATAATAAATGGTAAGAAGTATTCCTAGTTTGGCCTCTAAGACTAGCTCAAGTGTTGCATGATGGTTCCGTTTTCCTGATCATGGGCATGTCTATGCCAGCAACTTTGAGGGCACAATGTTAAGAAAACATTTGTGTTGAATCGACCCGGTTTGATGTTATGCTATGAGATTCATTCATCACAAGTTAATGGTAAATAACACAGAGATGGTTAACATTTGCATGATTCCTTAGACCATGAGAGTATCGAGTTTCTTCATGCTTGCTTCATGAACTTTGGGGTTTGTTAAACGTCATCCGTAAATGGGTGGCTATTACGGCGGCTTACGGGTTCATGGAAAAGTGTGTCAAGTAACTTGATAGCTCAAGATTGGGATTTGCTCCTCGACGATGGAGAGATATTCTCGGGCCCTCTCGGTGTTACGGTATCCATCATCGCCCGCCGGACACGGTGTGATTTGATCATGGGGATGCGGAACACGTAAACGAGAAAAGAGAACAAAACCAGTAACGAGGTAACTAGCATAGTGGACAAGTTGTTGATCCACGGGGATGCAAGTAAATCTCACCTCGGGTTTTTGTAACATTTTGTGAAGCAACAGGAATAGCACAAGACAACTGGAGGTTCACTCGAATATTAATTCGTGTGGGTATCGGGGTCAATATGGGTGTCCACGGCTCCGATGTTGATCATTGATTGGAAAGGGTTCCGGGTCATTTCTATACTTCACCGAACCTATAGGGTCACACGCTTAAGGGTCATCTATCTGCTGAATACTAGACAGGGAGTCTGAGAGAAAATCACCGAAAAAGTTTGGACACGAAATGGTTTGAAAGCGGAATCGTCGCAGAGAGAGGTCATCGGATAAGTTTCGATGATACCGAAAAGTTGTTTCGGGATATACCATTAAGTCAAATTGGTTTCGGCACATGCCTGATAATTCTTGGAGGGTGCCAGAATCATTCTGGAAGCTTTTTGGAATTTTCTGAGATAAAAACTGGAAATGTTCCGGAGCTGCCGGAGCCACTTCAGATGCGTTTCGCAGATGAAAATCACTAAAATGGAATTGTTACAGAACGCGTTGAAAATTATTATGGTGGGTATTGGAAATGTTCTAAGCCCACATAAATATTTTCAGTTCGAACGGACGCTGAAAAATGTCGTCGTGAATAGTGAAAGTGCTTTTTGGGATATTTTATGGAAAGCCACCTTTTGGGGCTTTTCCCAAAAGGCTTCTAGAAGGACTTGGGGATCAAGGAACCCCCTTTGGTGGCCCCCCATGAAGGTGGGACGTTGGAGGGTGCAGCTCCTCCATGGGGCTCTACTTGTCATCCCTTTATGCCTTTTATACCATTTGTGTGTGACATAAAGTGGGGGCACTTTTGGTATTTCAGAATACCCATCCTACCCCTTGGTTTCCCTATAAATAGGAGGTGAGGGGGCTGCCCGAACCTCATCCCTTTGCTCTCATACAAGTGCCATGCAATGATCTGGCTTCTTCTCTCCCTCCCACGAAAAGAGTTTCGTAGAGCCGTAAGGCTGTCTGGGTTCCGGCAGGAACTAGTTCTGGACGGCGAAGCCCTGCTGGATAGATGACACCGTATGTGTGCAACTCTGTAGAGAGATCGTAGTTTTGGTCTTAGTTCGTGAGTGCCTCCCGAAGGGCTGTCCATGTGACCGTCCGAGTTTTGAAGGTCCTCCCAAAGGGTTGTCCGAGTGACAGTTCGAGTTTCGAAGGTCCTCCCGAAGGGCTGTCCGTGACACCATCCGGGGGGATGTTCGACCGCCTCTCGGAGGGGTGTCTGAGGAGCAGATGAGGGTATACATCCTCGCGGTTGGGAGGTTGTAAATCCTAGCTGCGGGGATCTGCACCGCCGTTCGTCATCGACTCTACTTCCCACTGCGTCGGTAACGAAAAAGATCAAACCATGTATGCAGTCTCCATAGTGGTCCTGGGCTGGTGCGTAGGTCGGAAAATTTTTGTTTTCTGATGCGTTCCCCTACACAACCGCCCGCAGAGCCCGCTCCCGGTCGACGGGAGCCAGCTCGTCAAAGACCGCGTCCAATGGCACGGATTCGGTCACGGAGCCCTGAAAGGATTCGCCCGGCAACGGCGACGGCAGCCCGCAACCCATCCTTGTCCAGCTCATCCCCCACCATTGCGCGGAGACGGCTCAGCTCCTCGGAGATATAGGTGAAGAAGGAGACCAAGTCAGGAAGCCGCAGCTTGTTGAGGCCGACTGGGTGGTCGAACGGGTTTAGCCCGCCGGCCGGCATCGTCGCGCTGGCACGATGGTAGGCATCGCGCAGCCGCAACACGTGCGTGGCAACTTGGTTCACCAAGTGGCTGAGGCGATCCTGGACCTCGTCACGATCGGCCCGCTCGCGCTCCAGCCGGCTCCCCTGACGGCCTATCGTATCTCCCGCTTTCTGCAGCAACGCCACCGACGTATCGAGCATCTTTGTGGTGGACGCCTACCGCTTTTGAAGCTCCGTGAACTCCTGCACATAATGGAGGAGCATGGCACTCCTCTCCTCCTTGAGCTCACGGAGCTCCACATCCTTGGCCCTAAGCTCCGCATCCTTGGCATGGAGCTCCTGTGTCAGGCGCCTCACCTCGGACTCCGTGATCTGCTACGCCACCATGGCACCAGGTAGAAGCAATGGGGAGAGGAAGCAAAGGGGGCAAAAGGATGACAGGCAATGCAATCTACGGGAAGGCGGAGGGAGCCAGCCGAGGAGCGGGGAATCTTTTGGTTTTCACCACAGTAAAACACCAGTCGATGACTTGACACATCAGGGAGCAGTGGGTTTTTACAGGCGGAGTCATCGTGACTAATTTCTGCCACGCCTGCTCCCGTCAATCAAAAAATTAAAAATCCTGCCGCGCCTGCTCCCATTAATCAAAAAATTAAAAATCCTGCCGCACCCAAACACCAGAGCAACACCGCGGTGGATATTTAAATTTACCTGCCGGCAAGTAGATAAAAAAAGGGGTGAAAAAACAAATGTGGCGGTGGCCTAGCTAATCGGTCGAACTAGCCCAACTAGCTAGCCACCGTGCTTCACTGATGTACTCGGCGGGAAAGGTGGTCTTTCGTGATTTGACGACTCATTTACTTGCTTTGGCGCTATGACCGAGGAGGACCCAGAAAATGCGTGGTAGGGCATCCCACGTCAGGAAGAATATATGCGTACACCACCTGGGAGGACCCCGAAACCGCGCGGTAGGGTGTGCCACGTCTCGCACGGAGGAAAAATGTGCGTGTAAAAATATACTGTATTAGACCTAGTACCTATGGTTCGACCTCGGGACCCAGCCAGTCGGTCAAAAACACCCCACTAGCCACACAGCTTCATCATGCAAACGTGGCACGGTTAGCTCCGTCTCGACCAGCCACAACGTCTCTTGTTCTAGACGATTCTTCTATTTTCCAAGCTTTTTTTAGTTGTAATAACACCACGGCAAGCAAGCGCCGCTCTTCGTGTGTGCCCGTGCAAAGGTTAGACGATGGAGAGAAGAGAGATTGAGATTGCAGACCTGGGACCCACCAGTAAGTGAGACAACGGTCATGCACGTGTTGACGAGGCACTCCCTCTACTCTACTCAACCCAAGTACTGTATAAAATCAAGTTATGGGACAAAGCCAACAACCATTCATTTTTTCAGGCTATCGACTTACGCTTTGTAGTCCAAGTTGCCAGTTCGAATCTCGTCTTTCGGATTTGTTAGTTTTAGGTCCAAATTTGATTAATGACAAGTGGGACCCCCGTGTGTTGTTCCGATATTTCAGTGTAGGATGGTTTTTTTGAACAAACACTTTGCGCGGTTAGACAAGTAACGGCATGAGTTACACGTATTTTGCAAGTTTACGAACAAAAATGACAGCGGCATAGAATATCACATCCACCCCGTAGCTTAGATACTATGGTGATACGAGTTTTTACACCGTTGGAAGTGAGATCCAATGGCTTGGGAGTAGTCTTTGTAATTATGCGCAATTTCCAAACTCTCCAAAGGTTTTTTTGCAAATAAAACATTCAGGCCTCGTGTGTGCCGCTGCATCTTCGATCCAACAGCTCCCTGGTGCTCATATTAGGTGCTCCCCGTAGCTTAATTAATCGCTACGGTGATATGAGCATCTAGGTCGTATGATCAGTGATAAGATGGCACATGCATAGTACTTGTACTTTCTGCGCATTTCCCAAACTCTATCAGCCGTATATTGCAAAAACATTCAGACCTCCTACTGTGGGCCGTTAGATCTCAGTGAACTCGTATCACCATAGAATCTATGGTGCGGGAGCACCTCATACTCTCCCGTGCGAGAAAACATAAGGTGCTATCGCAGCTTGGATGCTACGGTGATACGAGCTTGGAGGTCGTTTGATCTGAGATCCAATGGCATCTGAGCAGTCTTTGTGCTTGTAAGCAGTGGCCGAACTCGTTTGGGGCATTTCTGCAAAAAACCATTCGAACCACCGAGGAGGTGTTGGGTCACAAATCCAACGCCTCCGAAGAGCTTGTATCACCAAAGCATCTAAGGTGTGGTAGCACATGATATTCTTACATACAGGAGAATATGATGTCCTCCTTCATCTTAGATGCTACGGTGATACGAGCTTCGAGGTCGTTGGGTATGGGATCAAATGGCATCTAAGTAGTTTTTGTACAAATCGTGTGCAATTATCAAACTCATCAAGGTTTCCTGCAAAAAAATTAAGACACATCATGTGAGCTGCTATATCTCAGATCTACAAGCTCCAAGCAACTCGTATCGGCATATAACATCTAAGGTATGGTGGCACATGATATTCTCCCGGGGAGGAGGGGTGGGGGTGCACAACCAATCGATGGTAGGGAGGGTGGGGACAAATATAATCTAAACAACCCTAAACAGAGCTCCACAATTTTATCTAAGGTCGAGGGGTTGACCCCCGACAAGCATAGCTCCGCCTAAACACAACATTTGCATGTACTGTAGTACTAGACTTAATATTCATGTTTCAGTTTCATGTTCATTTTAAATATGGAACTGATGACCATGGATGTCTTACATTTTACTCCCTTCGTTCCTAAATATTAGTCTTTTTAGAGGCTTCAAATGGACTGGCACATACGGATGTATATAGACATATTTTAGAGTCTAGATTCACTCATTTTGCTCCATGTGTAATCACTTGTTGAACTCTCTAAAAGACTAATATTTAGGAATAGAAGGAGTATTTTTGAATTCGTGTCATACATGCATGGGTTGGCAAAATAGATGCACTATACTTATTGGATTGTTGTTGTGTTCGTGCATGTGTGTGTGTGTGTGTGTGTGTTTTCTCACCTCCATATTGTTCATCTTTTAAATTTGAATTTGCATTGGAAAACTTACTAGGGATACCATGAAATGTGAAATCCACGCTGAGATCACTAAATCACAAACTCACTCTAATTCAACAACTCGTCATAAATCAATTACCACGTTGAGATTAGTATTTGCAAGGAAAATACGGGTATTGTAATACACATACATTTGTTCGGCAATTTAAAAGGTTCCTTTCGTATTCTCGACTGGTAGGACCCAACGGCGTACCAGCCAGACCTTGGCTCGTGTTGATCCTAAAAAAAGGGCTCGTGTCCTTCGGTGGCGTGCGTGGTACGCACATTAGGCAACCCCAACCAGTCGAGCCTCAGCGTTTCAAGTCGAAATATCTGGCGGCCAGAATTCCAACCCTAGGAAATTCCCCTCATGTCCCCGGTCCATAATGACTACGGATGAACAACGGAGGGAAGCTTTAGTAACTAGACAACGTTACCTACCATGCCGAGCACGGTTCAATTCCCTCGGTCGCCGCTCGTCAAGGTCACCCGTCAACTGCATTGCCTAATACTACTACTACTACTACACCAGGATGAGCACAGAATTGAGCCCGTTTGTTTGTGCCTAGTACTTGAGTTAATATATCAGGCTATGCACTGGTACAGAGGGATTATCCTTTTACTCCCTCCTTTCCGGCTTATAGGGCTTATCTCAAAATTTTAGTTTTCTCATTTTGTAAGTTTCAATTTGGTTGTTCCCCATCACATGTTCAGATTTCAAGGTGCAATAAATCATTACATGCAAGTATTAAGAGAAAATTGACCAATGCATGTACTTTATGCATGCATGCATTGCAATTAATGCATTCGTAAACACATTTTTTGAGGAAAACAAGCGCATTAATTGAGTGGTTTTGCAAACTACAACAATTGTTCCACCACTCACCATCTACCTTGGTTGGTGAGATTTTAGAATTGAGCCCTATAAACCGGAAAGGAGGTTTAACTAAGCAAAATGTTTGATCAAATCCTTTCTTAAGAAATACAACAGGACAGATGTACGGCTTGAAAATTTATTGCATGATGCAGGTTATGATATTGTTTCGAATCCTGGATCTTAAATTTCAGAAAATCCAAAAGTGAGCATAAATTCTTGAAACTGAGCATGGTCACGTGATAAGGCAGAAATACTAATTCATAAGTTTTTTCTTCAATTCGAGACAAGATGCTTATGACAAGTTGCACAAATGAAGAGCCAAGGTATTTTGGAACAATGACCTGTCACGTTAAGGCGAACACTTTCACTATTGAAACCGTGGGCGTTTACGTGCCGCCACGAGTCCCCGCTTCTCATCGGCAGGTGTCATCCCAGCAAGCGTGTGAGTCGACGGGAGGCGTGCGAGCAGACCACTGCGCCGGCTGTCAGGGAGGCGTGCGACCAGACCGCTATGCAGACTCACAGGGAGGCGAGCCCTTTGACCAGGCTCCGCCTTCCACCGTTGTCCCAACTGCTCCCACTTTTAATCTCGCCGGTGTCGTAGTTTAAAATCAACCCCGCACTACCCGGTTGTCATGCCCAATATGCGATACTATCCTAAAGAGACTCGAAGGTCCCACCAATGATAGAACTGCATATTGATACACTTTTGCAAGGTGGATATCATTACATCAACATTACATTATAGATGGGGATACATACATAAGGCATACAATGCCACACGAATACAACTTCACAATACATAAGAGCAACATCCAACTACGGATGAAACACAAACAGAAACTCAAACAACATCCACGCTGCTAGCCCAGGCTGCCGGCCTAGAACCTATCCCCTGATCAAAGAAGAAGCAGAAGAAGAACTCCAAAACAAGCAAACATCGCTCTCGTGTCATGATCATCGCATAACCTGCACCTGCAACTGTTGTTGTAGTAATCTGTGAGCCACGAGGACTCAGCAATCCCATTACCATGGGTATCAAGACTAGCAAAGCTTAATGGGTAAGGAAGGGGTAAAGTGGTGAGGTTGCAGCAGCAGGTAAGCAAGTATGGTGGCTAACATACGCAAATAAGAGCAAGAAGAGAAGCAAAGGAACAGTCGTGAAGCTAGCAATGATCAAGAGGTGATCCTGAACTCCTACTTTCGTCAAACATAACCCATAACCGTGTTCACTTCCCGGACTCCGCCGAAAAGAGACCATCATGGCTACACACACGGTTGATGCGTTTTAATTAAGTCAAGTGTCAAGTTTTCTACAACCAGACATTAACAAGTTCCCATCTGCCACATAACCGCGGGCACGGCTTTCAAAAGATAATACCCTGCAGGGGTGTCCCAACTTAGCCCATGATAAGCTCTCACGATCAACAAAGGATATTCCTTCTACCAGGAAGACCCGACCAGTCTCGGAATCCCGGTTTACAAGACATTTTGACAATGGTAAAACAAGACCAGCAAAGCCGCCCGATGTGCCGACAAATCCCGATAGGAGTTGCACATATCTCGTTCTCAGGGCACACCGGATGAGCCATACGTCGGGTTGGCATAGACCCTTGTTGCCCAGGGGCGCCGGACATCACCCAGGCTGGACCAAAACTCGGAGGAGCACTGGCCCGCGGGGGTAAATAAAGATGACCCTCGGGCTCCGGAAACCCAAGGAAAAAAGGGCTATGTGAGGCAAATGGTAAAACCAAGGTTGGGCCTTGCTGGAGGAGTTTTATTCAAAGCGAACTGTCAAGGGGGTCCCATAAATCACCCAACCGCGTAAGGAACGCAAAATCCGGGAACATAACACCGGTATGACGGAAACTAGGGCAGCAAGAGTGGAACATAACACCAGGCATAAGGCCGAGCCTTCCACCCTTTACCAAGTATATAGATGCATTAATTAAATAAGAGATATTGTGATATCCCAACATAATCCTGTCCACCATGGAGCAATCTTCAACTTCACCTGCAACTAACAACGCTATAAGCGGGGCTGATCAAAGCGGTGACATAGCCAAGCAATGGTTTGCTAGGAGGGGTGACAAGGTTAGAGGCTGACATGGCAAAATGGGAGGCTTGATAGAACAAGGGATAGGTAGCGCAACATAGCGATAGAACGAAGCAACTAGCATAACAATGATAGTAGTGAGATCCAAGGTGACGGTCATCTTGCCTGAAATCCCGCTAGGAAGAAGAATGAGTCCATGAAGAAGACGAACGGATGAAGCCGAACCAAGCGTAGACGAACGAATCCTCACGATCGCAACGAAACGGGAACTATCGAGAAGAAGCACACAACATGGTAAACACACCACACATAGACAAGACATGATGCACAACCAAGCACGATGCATGACAACGCTACATGAAGCTACTCATGGCAAGAGATGATGCATACTAGAGCAACACATCAAAGCAAGGTTAAATGAGGCCGGAAACAACATATAACAATTCCGGTAAGTCCTCATATGCAAATTTAGAAATTGGTCCAGAACTGAATAAACCATATGTTCAAGTTGTTAAACAGCAAGTTAAGATGCACCAAGATGATCTACACGAGATTCTAGTCAAGTTACATATAAAGTTCATTTAATTCGGAGCAACGGCCTAGAAGATATGAGCAAAACACGTTAAACATGACATTGGTGCAAAATGCATACAAACATCAAGAAAACACCTCAAAACAAGGATGCAACATGATAATATGAAACTACATGCAAAATCAAGCAAGTTTCATATAGAGCACACTCAAAACGGAGCAACGGTGCAACACATACACTCTATACCAGTTTAAAGGACAAGCTGTCCAAAACAGCAACTAGGCATCTAGCAAGCAACAAAACAACATGCTACAGTACCCCAACATAAGAACAAAAGGCATGGGCATGAAGTACAGGTAAAGCATGACAAAACATGAACACTGAGCTATCTCCAGAAACAACTAGAACATGTTCAAAAGGACATGGCAAGATTGCAAATTATAACAGTTTACAGACTTGGCAGAAATAACATCAGGTTGCAATGTTTAGAGCTATCAAACAACATGTTACAGGAACTTAACATGGCAAACAAAGGCATGGAATGAATCTACTAATTTCATATAACAAAAGTCCCTTACTGACCATGAGCCAAAAGGGCACAGAAAATATGATGGCACCCATGTAAACATGACAAATGATATGACAGATTCAGACATGGCAGGAACAACAATAAGTAGGCATGTTGGTGACCTTGAACCACTCACCACAGAGCAATACATGGCATGTCAAGGTAACCAATAGTAATATGGCATATTTATGAAGCTAAACATGGCAATAGAAAGTTCATAGGGTGCATGGATCACTATCAAAACACATGGCAAAACTGAACTTAATGTTAACAGGCTGACATCAACATTATTTAGCAATTTGAGAGCAAGATTACGACAAGTTAAAGCAGGATAAAAATGAAACCAGGGGCATTAGCGGATAGAGCATGACATTTATAAAAAAACATCCTTAGTGAACATCTCCAGATTATGCATACAATGACTAGTAGCAGCAGGTTTACATAGCATCATGATATAACAGATTCAGCCTAGCAAAACAGTAACAGCAAGTACCCCACTTCACAAGCTCGATGCACTCACTACAAGACTCACAAAAATACATGGGTGGCACCACTGTAAAGATGGCATGATGTAGCACAAAACACATGTAGAGCTCATGCTCATAGGATGCACACACAAAATGCAACGAAAAAGACAAATCATCAAGTTATAACAGCTTCAGCATGTTAACATCATATAGCACTATTTCAACAACGATTCGGGCATCAAGATGGACTCAAATGAACATGACATAATGGAATGAAATGAAGGTCATCTCACAACGAACATTTTGATATATTGCACGCACGAAACGGAGCAGTATGCAACAAGATATGGCAGGTCAAAGTATGCACCAGAATGCTGAAAATCTCAGGGACAGTCGAATTTTTACCTCCGCGAAAGTCAACGCGGGGCGAGACGGAGCGGGACGGAGGGATCTAGGTTGCGGGACACCGTTTGGTTGGAGGGAGTGGTGGATCTGATCCACTCCCTCGGATCCGGCCAGAGCTCCGGCGAGGGCGAACTCCGGCGAGCTGCGCGGTGGCCGGAGACGGAGGGGACGACGACGATGCGGCCGGAGGGACGAGGGCGCGGGGAAGGAGAGGCGCGGGGCGGAGCTGTGGAGGCAGAGTAGGGAGGTGCAAGGCGAGGCGGGCGTGGCCGGACGGCCGACGGTGGCGGAGGCCTCGGGCGGCGGAGGCGGGCGCGCAGATCATGGAGGCGAGGCGCCGGGCGGAAGAGCAACACGCGGCGGCGGGCAGACGGGACTGCCGGAGGACGCGGGCGGCGGAGACGCTGGCGAAGCTCTAGCGAAGCTCGCCGCCGGAGGCGGGCGAAGGGAGGCGCTGGCGGCGGGTTCTCGGCTGAGCGGCGGCGCGCGCTGGCTCTCTGCTGGGCCCGTGATGGGCTGGCGGCGGGCGCGGCTGGGCGGAGGCGGCGTTACGTGGCGGCCGCCGATTCAAGGGGGAGGCGGCACGGACATGTCCGGCGGGGTCCGGACGTGTCCGGCTGCGGGAGGAGGAAGAAGCTAGGGTTAGGGGAATTCATCCGCGAATTTGGACGGGGAGGGCATATTTATAGGTAGACGGAGCTAGAGAGTCCAAATGGAGAGCGGTTTTCGGCCACGCGATCGTGATCGAACGATCGAGAGCATGGAGGGGGTTTGGATGGGCTCAAGGGCTGTTATGGAGGGGTTTTGGGCTGCAAGACAAAAGGGGCTTTCGGGCTACGCGGTTAACCGTTGGATTATCAAACGACCTCCAAATGGCACGAAACTTGACAGGCAGTCTACCGGTGGTGTACCAAGGCCGCTTGGCAAACCTCGGGCCATTCCGAGAAAGTTTAACACCCGCTCACAACAGGAGACAAAAGGGGGACGCCGGAGGACATAGGAGTGCCGGATTGCAAAACGGACAACGGGGAAAATGCTCGGATGCATGAGACGAACACGTATGTCAATGAGATGCACATGATGACATGATATGAAATACAGATGATGACATGGCAAAATGCAACACGCAAGCACATGACATGGCAAGGACGGCGAATAACTGGCGGACACCTGGCGCATCGAATCCGGGGCGTTACAACACTCCTCCACTAACAAGAGATCTCGTCCCGAGATCTTAGGAGCGAGACGGGAGAGAAAAGGATGAGGTGAAACAAGAACGCAAGAGGAAAGATGAACCAAGTCAAAAGAACTCGGTTAGAAAAAGAGGAAAAACGAATATGACGAGAATGTAAAACTCAAGAAAAAGATAGATTCCGAAACCACTCCGGTTAGAACCAGATAGGAAAGGAATAAGAATGGAAGAATTTAGGTAGCACTCCGACTGAAAATGGTAGGAATAGAACATGAACTTGAGAGGACGGAATGATACATGATGAAGACATGACACAAAAAACCTCCGGAACAAATTGAAAGAGTTGAATGAAAAGAACGGAGAAGAAAATGACAACTTGTGCCACGAACGAAATTGAAAGCATGTTTAGAAGGAAGATTTAAACGGAGTTGTTGAGAAAATCAACAACGAAAAGAATAAGCTTGTTGTGGTCTTATAGGTAACATCCCAAGATCATAAGGTGATAACCGGCCACAAATGGAAATATTGGATAGCTGAGAGGAACAAAGAAATGCAAAACTCCACTTCAAAAGAACACAGAGAATTAATTGCACTTCGAGATGCAAGAAAAAGGATACTTGAGCTCCTTCGATAAGAATCTGGATGAACTCTTGAAGAATAAATTAAATCATGAAGAACGCCATGAAGAACTCTGCTAAACAAAAGGACAATGAGATAGAATTGAAGGATGAAAAGAATAAGATGAGCCTTGTGGTGATTTAGATGGAGGTTCCGACGAAATGGTCGAGGAAATTTGAACTCCGGAAAAGAAAAGATGAAAACACTTGGAACTAGAATTTATTCATCAAGAACAAACTCCGAAGGAAAAGATTACTCACTTGGATGAAATAAGACAAAGATTTATTGTATGCTTATCCTTCATCAAATTTAATTGATGACAAGCGATGGATTTTGCATACTACTTATTCTTCTTGAAAAGGATTGAGAAGAGACATATCGCATGATAATCAAAGAAAACGCGGCGCGACCCTCTCCGACGAGCACGTGTCCTACGGCGAACGCTGGCTCGACTCGGGGAGCGAGTCCTCCGCGCGGCCTATCGCAAGGTCGCGCGTCTGCTGCCCTTCCAGCGCCACGGCGCCGCCCGCCCTCTCGGGCGGCGCCACCCAGCAGCCCGCCAGGCTCGGCTCGCCCTCCCGAGGTGCACGCGCCCCGACACCAACGCGGTCGACGCGGACGGGTTCCAGCAGCCCCGACGCAGGAACCGTCGCCGGCGCCCGCGGCAGCCTGCCGTGCCCCGCTCCCCTCCACGCCGCCCTCGCTGCCCTTCCCCGGAAGAGGTAGCTGGACTCTGCTTCCGCTGCTTGGACCCCGGCCACAGGGTGCGGGACTGCACCAATGAGATCAGATGCCGTCGCTGCCTCGCCTCCGGCCACGACTCCCGCTCCTGCGACGCCAGCAGCCAAGAGGCGGAAGGTTGTCCCCGCCAACCTGGCAGCTCCCATCAGACCGTCGCGGCTACGCCTCGCCCGCAGGCCACCACCCTGCCGCCACCTCCCCGAGCCACTCCAGCCGTGCCAACGCCAGACGCCCGCCCGCTCGAGCCGGAGCGCATCATTGTGTCGCACACCGTGGAGATGGAGGAGGCGGAGCGGGTCCTGGCCCGCGCGCTGGTGGCTTCTGTCACCGGCAACCGTCCGCAGGTGGCCGGCGAGGAGGTGTCGCCGCGGCGCTCTACGACGCCTTCGGCCTGGTCGAGGGGGACTTCTCCGTGCACGTGCACCACCCGGAAGACTTCCTGATCCTCTTCGGCTCTCAGGCCGCCATGGACCGGCTGGCCGGCGAGCACTTCATCCGCTCGCCCCGTTTCTCCCTCTCGATGCGTCCATGGAGCAAGCTCGCCCACGCCGGCTCCGGCGGGTTCGAGTACCGCGTCGAGCTCGAACTCCGCGGTATCCCCGCCCAAGCCTGGCACCTCTCCACCGCTGAGAATATACTCCGGCGGAGCTGCTGGATCGAGCGTCTTCACCCCCACACCCGCTCCCGCGACGACCTCGCCACGTTCCGCTTGTCCGGTCGAACGCACGACCCGGCAGGCATCCGACGTGCAGCCATCCTGGAGGTCGTCGAGCAAATCCCAGCGCATTCCAGCTCCGATGCTCCGTCCGTCAGAACCCTCACTTACCCGATCTCCATCGACATCGTCCGCGCGGAGCTGATCAGAGCCACGCCGCATCAAGCTCTGGAGGGACCAGGCCCTGGCCCGGATCAGGGCGCCGGCAACGACAACGACCACGGTCTTGGCCACGGCCATGGCCGCGCCAGCCGACGCGGCCGCAAGCGCCGGCGCTCGGAGACACAGCCAGCCGGCCGCGCTGACGGCATGGCGGTGGACTGCCTCGGATGGCGCACCAGAGACCTCACCACCTCCCGCGCGGACGGCGTGGCCATGGCGGCGAGTTGGCCCGCCCCTGTTGGGGAACGTAGTAATTTCAAAAAATTTCCTACGCACACGCAAGGTCATGGTGATGAATAGCAACGAGAGGGGAGAGTGTTGTCCACATACCCTTGTAGACCCAAGCGAAGCGATCACAACGTAGAGGAAGTAGTCGACGTTCTCCTCGCGATCCGACCGATCCCGCGCCAAGCATTCGGCGCCCCGAAGTTCTTGACACACGACAGCTCGATGACGCCCTCAGACTCCGATCCAGCCGAGTGTCGAGGAGAGTTTCACAAGACGACGGCATGGTGACGATCTTGATGCTTCACGGCGCAGGGCTTCGCTTAAGCTTCATGACGGTATGACCGAGGTGGAATATGGTGGAGGGGGCACCGCACACGGCTAAGGAACGATCCGTAGATCTAACTTGTGTGTTCTAGGGTGCCCCTGCCCCGTGATATAAAGGAGGGAGGGGAGTGCGGCCGGCCCAAGGGGCGCGGGAGGAGTCCTACTCCCACCGAGTAGGACTCCCCTTCCTAGTTGGAATAGGATTGGGGAGGGGAAAGAGGAAAGGGGGCGCCGCCTCCTTGTCCTATTCGGACTGGGGGGGGCGCGGCCACCCCCGGCCGGCCCTTCCTCTTCTCCCTCGAGGCCCACCGAGGCCCATTTACCCCGGGGTTCCGTAACCTCCGGTACTCGGTAAATTCTGTTTTCACCGGAACCATTCAACTCCAAACATAGGCTTCCAATATATCAATCTTTATGTCTCAACCATTTCGAGACTCCTCGTCATGTCCGTGATCACATCCGGACTCAACTTCTTCGCACATCAAAATACATAAACTCATAATAACCGCCATCGAAACCTTGCGTGCGGACCCTACGGTTCGAGAACAATGTAGACATGACCTAGAACTATTCTCGGTCAATAACCAATAGCGGGACCTGGATGCCCATATTGGTTCCTACATATTCTACAAAGATCTTTGTCGGTCAGACCGCATAACAACATACGTTGTTCCCTTTGTCATCGGTATGTTACTTGCCCGAGATTCGATCGTCGGTATCCAATACCTAGTTCAATCTCGTTCGCAAGTCTCTTTACTCGCTCCGTAATACATCATCTCATAACTAACTCATTAGTTGTAGTGCTTGCAAGGCTTCAGTGATGTGTATTACCGAGAGGGCCAGAGATACCTCTCCGACAATCGGAGTGACAAAACCTAATCTCAAATACGCCAACCCAACATCTCGCCTTTGGAGACACTCGTAGTACTCCTTTATAATCACCCGATACGTTGTGACGCTTGGTAGCACCCAAAGTGTTCCTCCGTAAACGGAGTTGCATAATCTCATAGTTACAGGAACATGTATATGTCATGGATAAAAGCAGAGCAACATACTAAACGATCGTGTGCTAAGCTAATGGAATGGGTCATGTCAATCGATCATTCTACTAATGATGTGACCTTGTTAATCAAATAACAACTCTTTGTTCATGGTTAGGAAACATAACCATCTTTGATTAACAAGCTAGTCTAGTAGAGGCATACTAGTGACATATTGTTTTGTCTATGCATTCACACATGTATCATGTTTCCGGTTAATACAATTCTAGCATGAATGATAAACATTTATCATGAAATAAGGAAATAAATAATAACTTTATTATTGCCTCTAGGGCATATTTCCTTGATCTCCCACTTGCACTAGAGTCAATAATCTAGATTACATAGTAATGATAATAACACCCATGGAGTCTTGGTGCTGATCATGTTTTGCTCGTGGAAGAGGCTTAGTCAACGGTCTGCGCAACATTCAGATCCGTATGTATCTTGCAAATCTCTATGTCTCCCACCGACTAAGTCCCGGATGGAATTGAAGCGTCTCTTGATGTGCTTGGTCCTCTTGTGAAATCTGGATTCCTTTGCTAAGGCAATTGCTCCAGTATTGTCACAGAAGATTTTCATTGGACCCGATGCACTAGGTATGACACCTAGATCGGATATGAACTCCTTCATCCGACTCCTTCATTAGCTGCCCGAAGCTGCTATGTACTCCGCTTCACATGTAGATCCCGCCACGACGCTTTGTTTAGAACTGCACCAACCGACAGCTCCTCCGCTTAGTGTAAATACGATCCGGTCTGCGATTTAGAATCGTCCGGATCGGTGTCAAAGCTTGCATCAACGTAACTGCCACGATGAGCTCTTTGTCACCTCCATATACGAGAAACATATCCTTAGTCCTTTTCGTATTTCAGATGTTCTTGACCGCTGTCCAAATGATCCACTCTGGATTACTTTGGTATCTCCTCGCTAGGCTTATAGCAAGGCACACATCAGTCCGTACACAGATTGCATACATGATAGAGCCTATGGCTGAAGCATAGGAACATCTTTCATTTTCTCTCTATCTTCTCGCAGTGGTCGGGCATTGAGTCTTACTCAACTTCACACCTTGTAACACGTGCAAGAACCCTTTCTTTGCTTGATCCATTTTGAACTTCTTCAAAATTTTGTCAAGGTATGTGCTTTGTGAAAGTCCAATCAAGCGCCTTGATCTATCTCTATAGATCTTAATGCCCAATATGTAAGCAGCTTCACCGAGGTCTTTCATTGAAAAACTCTTATTCAAGTATCCCTTTATGCTATCCAGAAATTCTATATCATTTCCGATCAGCAATATGTCATCTACATATAATATCAGAAATGCTACAGAGCTCCCACTCACTTTCTTGTAAATACAAAGCTTCTCCAAAAGTGCAGATAAACCCAAATGCTTTGATCACACTATCAAAGCGCTTATTCCAACTCGAGATGCTTGCACCAGTCCATAGATGGATCGCTGGAGCTTGCACACTTTGTTAGCTCCTTTGGATCGATAAAACCTTCTCGTTGCATCATATACAACTCTTCTTCCGTAAATCCATTCAGAATGCAGTCTTTACATCCATTTGCCAAATTTCATAATCATAAAATGCGCAATTGCTAACATGATTCGGACGGACTTAAGCATCGCCACGGGTGAGAAGGTCTCATCGTAGTCAATCCCTTGAACTTGTCGAAAACCTTTTGCGATAAGTCGAGCTTTATAGACGAGAATATTACCGTCGGCGTCGGTCTTCTTCTTGAAGATCCACTTGTTTTCTATTGCTTGCCTACCCTCGGGCAAGTCAACCAAAGTCCATACTTTGTTTTCATACATGGATCCCATCTCGATTTCATGGCCTCAAGCCATTTTATGAATCTGGGCTCACCATCGCTTCTTCATAGTTCGTGAGGTTCATCATGATCTAGTAGCATGATTTCCGAACAGGATTACCGTACCACTCAGTGCGGATCTTACTCGTTGATCTACGAGGTTACAGAGTAACTTGATCTCAAGTTTCATGATCAACATCATCAACTTCCTCACTACTTGGTGTAGATGTCTCGTAAACCGGTTTTCGCGATTTAACTACTTTCAAGTAAGGGAGAAGGTACTATTACCTCATCAAGTTCCACTTTCCTCCCACTCACTTCTTTCGAGAGAAACTCCTTCTCTAGAAAGGATCCATTCTTAGCAACGAATGTCTTGCCTTCGGATCTGTGATAGAAGGTGTACCCAACTGTCTCCTTTGGGTATCCTATGAAGACACATTTCTCGATTTGGGTTCGAGCTTATCAGGTTGAAACTTTTTCACATAAGCATCGCATCCCCAAACTTTAAGAAACGACAACTTTGGTTTCTTGCCAAACCATAGTTCATAAGGTGTCGTCTCAACGGATTTCGACGGTGTTCTATTCAGTGTGAATGCGCCGCCTCTAGAGCATAACCCCAAAACGATAGCGGTAAATCAGAAGAGACATCATAGATCGCACCATATCTAGTAAAGCACGACACGACGTTCGGACACACCATTACTGTTGTGGTGTTCGGGTGGCGTGAGTTGCTGAAACTATTCCGCATTGTTTCAAATGTAGACCAAACTCAGAACTCAAATATTCACCTCCACGATCGATCGTAGAAATTTAATTTTCTTATTACGATGATTTTCAACTTCACTCAAATTCTTTGAACTTTTCAAATGTTTCAGACTTATGTTTCATTAAGTAGATATACCCATATCCGCTTAAGTCATCTGTGAAGGTGAGAAAATAACGATATCCGCCACGAGCCTCAACATTCATCGGACCACATACATCAGTATGTATGATTTCCAACAAATCTGTTGCTCTCTCCATAGTACCGAGAACGGGTTCTAGTCATCTTGCCCATAAGGCACGGTTCTTAAGTGCCAAGTGATTCATAATCAAGTGACTCCAAAAGTCCATCAAGATGGAGTTTCTTCATGCGCTTTACACCGATATGACCTAAACGGCAGTGCCACAAATAAGTTGCACTATCATTATCAACTCTGCATCTTTTGGTTTCAACATTATGAATATGTGTATCACTACTATCGAGATTCATCAAAAATAGACCACTCCTCAAGGGTGCATGACCATAAAAGATATTACTCATATAAATAGAACAACCATTATTCTCTGATTTAAATGAATAACCGCCTCGCATCAAACAAGATCCAGATATAATGTTCATGCTCAACGCAGCACCAAATAACAATTATTTAGGTCTAAAACTAATCCCAAGGTAGATGTAGAGGTAGCGTGCCGACCGCGATCACATCGACTTTGGAACCATTTCCCACGCGATCGTCACCTCGTCCTTTGCCGGTGTTCGCTAATCCGTAGTCCTGCTTCGAGTTGCAAATATTAGCAATGTAACCAGTATCAAATACCCAGGTGCTACTGCGAGCTCTAGTAAGGTACACATCAATAACATGTATATCACATATACCTTTGTTCACCTTGCCATCCTTCTTATCCGCCAAATACTTGGGGCAGTTCCGCTTCCGGTGACCAGTCTGCTTGCAGTAGAAGCACTCAGTTTCAGGCTTAGGTCCGACTTGGGTTTTTCTCCGAGCAAGAACTTGCTTGTCGTTCTTCTTGAAGTTCCCTTCTTCCCTTTGCCTTTCTTCTTGAAACTAGTGGTCTTATTGACCATCAACACTTGATGCTCCTTCTGATTTCTACCTCCGCAGCCTTTAGCATTGCGAAGAGCTCTGTATAGTCTTTACTAACCCTTGCATATTATAGTTCATCACGAAGCCTTTGTAGCTTGGTGGCGTGATTGAAGAATTACATCAATGACACAATCATCCGGAAGATTAACTCCCAATTGTGTCAAGTGATTGTAGTACCCGACATTACGAGTATGTGCTCACTAATGTAACTATTCTCCTCCATCTTGCAGCTATAGAACTTATTGGAGACTTCATATCTCTCAATCCGGGCATTACGTTGAATATCAACTTCAACTCTCGAACATCTCATATGCTCCATGACGCTCAAAACGTCGTTGAAGTCCCGGTTCTAAGCCGTAAAGCATGGCACATTGAACTATAGAGTAGTCATCAGCTTTGCTCGCCAGACGTTCTTAACGTCGCCGGTTGCATCAAGAAGAGTTCGGCACCTAGCGGTGCATCCAGACGTAACTCTTCAGGCAGCAATGAGGATAATCCTCAAGTTACGGACCCAAATCCGTGTAATTGCTACCATCATCTTTCAACTTTGCTTTCTCAAGGAACGATTAAAATTCAACGGAACAAAGACGAGCCATCTATCTACAATCAAACATAAACAAGCAAGATACTATCAGTACTAAGTTCATGATAAATTTAAGTTCAATTAATCATATTACTAAAGAACTCCCACTTAGAAAGACATCTCTAGTCATCCAAGTGATCACGTGATCCAAATCAACTAAACCATAACCGATCATCACGTGAAATGGAGTAGTTTTCAATGGTGAACATCTTATGTTGATCATATCTACTATATGATTCACGCCGACCTTTCGGTCTCCGTGTTCCGAGGCCATATCGCATATGCTAGGCTCGTCAAGTATAACCCGAGTATTCTCGCGGTGCAAAACTGGCTTGCACCCGTTGTAGATGGACGTGAGAGCTTATCACACCCGATCATCACGTGGTGTCCAGGCACGACGAACTTTGGCAACGGTGCATACTCGGGAGAACACTTCTTGATAATTTAGTGAGAGATCATCTTATAATGTTACCGTCAATCAAAGCAAGATAAGATGCATAAAAGGATAAACATCACATGCAAATCAATATAAGTGATATGATATGGTCATCATCATCTTGTGCTCCATGATCTCCATCTTGCAGCACCACCATGATCACCATCGTCACCGGCGTGACACCTTGATCTCCATCGTAGCATCGTTGTCGTCTCGCCAAACTTATGCTTCTACGACTATCGCTACCGCTTAGTGATAAAGTAAAGCATTACGAAGCATTGCATTGCATACAATAAAGCGACAACCATATGGCTCCAGCCATTGCCGATAACCGGTTACAAAACATGATCATCTCATACAATAAAATATAGCATCACGCCTTGACCATATCACATCACAACATGCCCTGCAAAAACAAGTTAGACGCCCTCTACTTTGTTGTTGCAAATTTTACGTGGCTGCTACGGGCTTAAGCAAGAACCAGTCTCACCCACGCATCAAAACCACAACGATACTTCGTCAAATAGACTCCGTTTAACCTTCTCAAGGACCGGGCATAGCCACACTCGGTTCAACTAAAGTGAGAGAGACAGCACCCACCGGTCACCTTTAAGCAACGAGTGCTCAGAGCGGTGAAACCAGTCTCGCGAAGCGTCACGCGTAATGTCGGTCCAGGCCGCTTCATCTCACAATACCGCTGAACCAAAGTATGACATGCTGGTAGGTAGTATGACTTGTATCGCCCACAACTCACTTGTGTTCTACTCGTGCAAAACATCAAACCATAAAAACCTAGGCTCGGATGCCATCGTTGGGGAACGAGTAATTTCAAAAATTTCCCACGCACACGCAAGATCATGGTGATGAATAGCAACGAGAGGGGAGAGTGTTGTCCACATACCCTTGTAGACCCGGCGAAGCGATCACAACGTAGAGGAAGTAGTCGACGCTCTCCTCGCGATCCGACCGATCCCGCGCCGTTACTCCGGCGCCCCAGTTCTTGACACACGTACAGCTCGATGACGCCCTCGACTCGATCCAGCCGAGTGTCGAGGGAGAGTTTCGTCAAGACGACGGCATGGTGACGATCTTGATGCTTCACGGCGCAGGCTTCGCCTAAGCTTCGCGACGGTATGACCGAGGTGGAATATGGTGGAGGGGGCACCGACACGGCTAAGGAACGATCCGTAGATCTAACTTGTGTGTTCTAGGGTGCCCCCTGCCCCCAGATATAAAGGAGGGAGGGAGGTGCGGCCGGCCCAAGGCTGCTGAGGAGTCCTACTCCCACCGGGAGTAGGACTCCCCTTCCTAGTTGGAATAGGATTGGGGGGAGGGGAAAGAGGAAAGGGGGGCGCCGCCCCCCCTCCTTGTCCTATTCGGACTGGGGGGGGGGCGCGGCCACCCCTGGCCGGCCCTTCCTCTTCTCCCTCGAGGCCCACCGAGGCCCATTTACCCCCCGGGGGGTTCCGGTAACCTCCCGGTACTTCGGTAAATTCCTGTTTTCACCCGGAACCATTCCGAACTCCAAACATAGGCTTCCAATATATCAATCTTTATGTCTCGACCATTTCGAGACTCCTCGTCATGTCCGTGATCACATCCGGACTCGAACTTCTTGGTACATCAAAATACATAAACTCACAATAACCATCATCGAAACCTTAAGCGTGCGGACCCTACGGTTCGAGAACAATGTAGACATGACCTAGAACTATTCTCGGTCAATAACCAATAGCGGACCTGGATGCCCATATTGGTTCCTACATATTCTACGAAGATCTTTGTCGGTCGGACCGCATAACAACATACATTGTTCCCTTTGTCATCGGTATGTTACTTGCCCGAGATTCGATCGTCGGTATCCAATACCTAGTTCAATCTCGTTACGGCAAGTCTCTTTACTCGCTCCGTAATACATCATCTCATAACTAACTCATTAGTTGTAGTGCTTGCAAGGCTTGATGATGTGTATTACCGAGAGGGCCCAGAGATACCTCTCCGACAATCGGAGTGACAAAACCTAATCTCAAATACGCCAACCCAACATCTGCCTTTGGAGACACCTGTAGTACTCCTTTATAATCACCCGATTACGTTGTGACGCTTGGTAGCACCCAAAGTGTTCCTCCGTAAACGGAGTTGCATAATCTCATAGTTACAGGAACATGTATATGTCATGGATAAAAGCAGTAGCAACATACTAAACGATCGTGTGCTAAGCTAATGGAATGGGTCATGTCAATCGATCATTCTACTAATGATGTGACCTTGTTAATCAAATAACAACTCTTTGTTCATGGTTAGGAAACATAACCATCTTTGATTAACAAGCTAGTCTAGTAGAGGCATACTAGTGACATATTGTTTTGTCTATGCATTCACACATGTATCATGTTTCCGGTTAATACAATTCTAGCATGAATGATAAACATTTATCATGAAATAAGGAAATAAATAATAACTTTATTATTGCCTCTAGGGCATATTTCCTTCAGCCCCGACCAGCGCGGTGGCGCGTACGGCCCGCCAGACTCGGCTGGGCATGCCTCCGTGGCCCGGCCAGAGAGGGGCCCCACGTCGTCATCATCGCGCCAGAAAAGGAAAGGGTAAAAGGAAAGGGGAGTGCACTTTGCCTGTGGGCCAAGGCCGCAGTGCTGATGGTTCCACTGTCGCTGCGCGGCCAGACTCACCAGCGACAGCTGGCGACCTGCCAATGGCTGCGGTGGCTCCGGCCCCACCCGGTATTTCGAATCCGGCGGCCTCCCTGCCCAAGGACGATCCCGCTGGGCCACCTCCTGTCGCCCCAGCCCCCTCGGATCCGGTGGCCTCCCTACCCGAGGACGATCCCGTAGGGCCACCAACGGTCGATCCCACCCCCTCAGCTTGTCGGGATCTGGCCGTGCTTTCAAGTACTCGACTTCGCAGTAATGGCTTTCGCCAAAGATCGACGCCGCTTTGTCGGGCCAGCAACAGAATTCCCCACGTCTGAGCTGGTGGGGGCACCAATCCCACGCGCAGACCGAGTCACATCTCCACCAACCCCGTCCGAGCACGATGGATTGGATAGCGCGGGGCTCGACTTTGGCGCCGCATCTCCCGCCCATGCAGCACCGCACACTCCTGTGCGGCGGGACCCACAGACGCCCATGCAGCCCTCTGCGGCACCAGCCAGCCCCGGGCCCGCCATGACTGCCCCGGCCATCCCCGATCCGACACGTCCGTGTATGCATGGGTCTGGGCCCGGCCGCTTCGCCTCCCCGCCCATTATCATGAGACGTTCATGTGGGCCGCCCGCAACTCGCTTCTGGACGCTGGGAGAGTTCCTCGCCGCTGCAACCAAAGAGCTTAACGCGGCCTTGCCGGCGCCAGGGAAGAAAACCCGTCGACCACTCGACTTCGCTCCTCGCCGGGGCCGTTCTGCCTCTGCCACGGCCACAACGGCAGCACCTCCCACAGCTGCAAGGCGCGCACAAGTGCAGGTCCTCCGCACGCTTGGAATCGTGGGGACCAACCAGATGATCTTGGCCGCCGAGATGAAGGCATACGACGACCTATTTGCGGCACCCATCCCGATATCCGTGTTGTCGGCCATCGCAGCGCTGGTTGATCGAGAGATCCCAGCTAGCTTGGCGGGGCTGCCCGCGATGGCGCGCGTCGACACGGTGTACGTGAGCTAGGCCTCCCTGGCCGTTTTCCCACCGTCGATCCAACCTCTATGGATCACGACCTCAAGATAGTTGTATGGAACGTTCGTGGTCTCAACGCCCGTGCGCGGCGCCACGCCGTCCGCACGCTGATCGACACGACCGGCGCCTCCATTGTATGCTTGCAAGAAACGAAGATTGAGTTGCTCTGCTCGTCTGTCATGCTCGACACGCTTGGCTCGGAGTTTGACGATTACACGTACCTCCCGGCACAGGGCACGCGCGGCGGCATTCTGCTTGCGTGGAAAACCATAGTCGTGTCCATATCGGACACCCTGTTTACCAGCAATGCCATCTCGGCCCGCGTCGCTACCTCCGGAGGAACTCCTTGGTGGATCACGGTTGTCTACGGGCCACAAGACGACGCGGCAAAGGTCGCATTCCTAGAGGAGCTACGCGAAATTAGGGCGGACTGTCACGGGCCGTGGATGCTATGCGGCGACTTCAACCTCATTCTACGCTCAGAGGACAAGAACGCGGGCAACATCAACCGGCGCATGATGGGAAAATTCCGTCGCTTGGTCAACGATCTCGCGCTTAAGGACGTATACCTCAATGGGCGTCGGTACACATGGTCGAACGAGCAGTCACCACCGACCCTCGTGCACCTTGATCGTGTGCTGTGCACGTCAGACTGGGAGGACGGACATGGCGAATGCCACTTCACATGCCTGGCATCCGTCGTGTCAGACCACGCACCCTTGCTGCTGGACTGCGCCCCCGCACCTACGCTTCACCGAAGGTTCCACTTTGAGGAACATTGGCTGCGCCTCGACGGATTCCATGACACTGTGGCTGCAGCTTGGGGCTCCGTCCATGACCCCGACCCATTCCGCCGTCTCATGCTACGGTTTCAGGCCACGGCGCGCTCCTTGACGAGTTGGAGCGCCAAGGTCGTGGGCAATGTGAAGACCAAGCTGGCCATCGCTCGAGAGCTCATCGCGCGCTTCGACAAAGCCCAGGAAGACCGCACCCTCACTCCTCCGGAGGACTGGCTGCGCAAACAACTGAAAGTCTCGTACCTTGGGCTCGCCTCTTTGGAACGGACGATCGCCAGACAGCGCGCTCGCATCGCCACCCTCAAAGACGGCGACGCCAACACCGCCTTCTTCCACAGGCAGTGCTCTTTCCAAAGACAGAAGAATCACATCTTCCGCCTCTCCGCAAACGGCATTCTCCTCACCGATCACCGCGAGATGGCCGAGGCTGCCTTCATGCACTACGACGCGCTGTTGGGCACGGCGACCGAGCGCGACCACACGATGGACCTGTCGCAGCTCATTGCAGGGAGCGATCTCTCCGACCTCGACATGCCCTTCAGTCCGGAGGAGGTCTGGGACGCGGTGAAACGCCTCCCCGCGCACAAGGAACCTGGCCCCGCCGGCTTCAACGCCGAGTTCATACGCGCATGCTGGAGTATCGTCAAGTAGGACTTCATGGATGCATTCTAGCAGCTTTTCGAGCTGCGCGGTCGCGGATTCTGCAAGCTAAACCAGGCCCTACTCACACTTCTACCGAAGCGCGCCGACGCCCTAGAATTGCGCGACTACAGACCGATAAGTCTAATACACATTGTTGCCAAGGTATTCGCCAAGACCCTCTCGCTCCGGCTCGCCCCAAAGCTCGATCGCCTTGTCAGCCGCAACCAGAATGTGTTCATCATGGGACGGAGCCTCCACGACAACTTCGTGCTCGTTAGGCAGTCCCTCAAGATGCTCAGCCAACTTGGGGCTCCTAGGGTGATGATCAGGCTTGACCTCACACGGGCTTTCGACTCCATCTCATGGCCGTTCCTCTTTGAGGTACTGCGCCAATATGGTTTCGGGCATCGGTTCCTCGAATGGATTGCCATCCTGCTGTCTTCGGCAAGCACACGGGTCATCTTGAACAGCGTGCATCAGACCACCGATATGGCACAAGGAGGGCTGCGGCAGGGGACTCCTTGTCACCGCAGTTGTTCGTGCTTTCATGGGTCGACACCTCGGCGGGTTGATTTCAAGGCATACCATGGGTTGGGCATCCTCAGGCCGCTGCACCCGCGAAGACCGATTCCGGCGATATCTCTATACGCCGACGACGTTATGCTCTTCTGCCAAGCAACCGAGAGCGACGTGACCGCTGTCAAGGAAATCCTCGACCCGTTCGGAAGAGCATCGAGGCTGAAGGTGAACTACAACAAGAGCTCCGCCACCATCTTGCACGGGGACCAGACCGCCCACGAGATGATCGCCAACCTCGGTTGTGCTACCGCCGCGCTACCGGTCACCTACCTTGGCATCCCCCTCACGACGCGCCGCCCGTCCGCAGGACAGTTGCAACCTCTAGTCGACGGAGTCGCTGGCCACCTCCCCGCCTGGAAGGCATGGCTCATGAACCGGGCTAGCAGGCTGGCGCTTGTCAAATCGGTCCTATGCGCCATCCCGGTACACCAGCTGCTTGCGTTCGCACCCCCGAAGAAGACTCTACAGCAGCTCGCGAAGATTCAAAGAGGCTTCCTATGGGCCGGGCGAGCCGCCACCAATGGCGGACACTGCCACGTGAACTGGCGTCAAGTCACTCGCCCCCTGGCGCTTGGCGGCCTTGGGGTGCGTGACCTGGAGCGAGCCGGCCTCGCGCTCAGACTGAGGTGGCTCTGGCTCTCACGCACGGACACCGACCGCGCCTGGCAAGGTTTGGATCTCCAGTTTTCCGGCAGCGAGCGAGCTCTGTTTCACGCCTCCACTTATATGTCCATCGGAAACGGCACGACGGCTCTGTTCTGGGAAGATCGCTGGCTCAATGGGCGCTCGGTTGGTGAGCTCATGCCGCTTCTATACAAATGCATCCCCTCGCGCCGGCGCAAGGTCAGAACGGTGGCGGAAGGCCTCAACGGCAACTCCTGGGCCCGCGACATCCAAGGCGTCCTTGGCATCCACGAGACCGGACAGTACCTACAACTATGGCACATGACGCAGCAGCTCACACTATGCGATGCCCCGGATCGGCTGATCTGGAAGTGGACGGCGAGCGGCACATACACGGCGCAGATCCCGCATGAGGCCACCTTCCGAGGATCTTACACTCGCCTCCTGGAAGTTGATTTGAAGGCGTGGGCTCCCCTCGGGTTAAGTTCTTCCACCGCTCGATGATCTGGATCGCTCTTTGGACTGCCGACCGACCGCACGCCACGGATTACAACACCATCCGTGCTGCTGCTTTGCGACCAGCGCCGGAAGCGATGCGACACCTTATGCTAGATCGCCTTTTCCAGCAGGCTTGGCATGAGACCCTAGCTCGGCTGCGTATCCGGCGCCGCCCTCCTGTGAAGCAACTCTCAAGGAGTGGTGGCAGACGCCAAGGCTGGCACGCACTACGCAAGGCCCTACATTACATTGCACTCCTTGTGCCATGGTTGGTCCGGAAGCACAGAACAGATGTTTTCGACAATATGCAGCCCTCCTTGGCACGCCGATGGACCGGATCAAGTTAGAGGTCGCCTACGGGCTAGAGCTGGAGCGACAGCCTTAGAGTAGTCCCCCCCCTTCATGGGATGTGCATCGAAATCGATTTGCCCGCTGCTTATTCGTCCTTGGACGGCTGTAACCGACCCCCCTATCTTTTCAATGAAATGAAACGCAAAGGTCCTTTGCGTTTTCTCGAAAAAAAGATAATCAAAGAAAAAGAATGTTGGATGATCCACCGTAAGAATACAAAATTGACTGATGAAAGAGAAAGAATCACCGGGAAGAATTAGAAGAACAATATGCTAGAGGGGATTTAGATGCAAAAGAACAAAAAGATCATGATCTGATTAAAGAACACTTGAACGAAGCACCGGGATAAATAGAGAACGATAACCGGAATGATGGCCTCTGGTGAAAAGAAACGGAAAAAGAACTCCTGACATACTCCGGATGGGTAAGAACAGAATATCTGACAAATGGAATAATTCGCGAGGGTAACATGAAGCTAGAACCACGAAACTTCGAGAGAACGGGCAGAATTTAGGGGAAAACTCTTCTTCGGTCATCAAATGTCGATGGAAAATACCACCAAAATTACAGAGATACTCCGGGGAAATGAAAAGCGAAGGGGTTGAGCCAACAATGAAATGATTTGAAATCGATCTTGGAAAAGGCATGTGACTGATGAAATTCATTCTTACGTCACACTTGAAAAGAATTAGGAATGGCTCCGGAATAATTAGAAGAGTCAGGTAAGATCCTGGGAAAAGACCTGTGGGTTAGGGCCCACTGAAGAGATAACATCGTTGAAAAGGATTTTTGAAAAGATAGATGATGCACCAAAACAATTGAAATATTTGAATGATGTGACAACCTCGAATTAATTGGAACACAGACGAATCTTCTGATATGTGTTGAACACTCCGGAAGGATAAACTAGCGAGAGGCAAACGAGCAGGGAAAACACTTGAGCCGAGGAAAAGAATATAATCACTACCAAAAATTAGAATTGAATCCACCGGAGAAGAATTAGAGATGAAGAATGTCGAACAAAACGAGAATTCACCGGCTGAAATAATTGAGGAAAGACTGAAGAGGCTCCACACGAATGAAATTGATGCTCGAAAGACACTCAAATTCCGAGAATAAAAGGGGTGGGAGGGCGGGAAAAACAAAGGCAACTTGGAAGGGGAAACGACGTATATCTTGAAGAGAAAACACCGGTTGAAATCATTGAGGAAAGAAAACAAAGACTTCGCACGAGTAGGAAGGATACTCGATTACGGACTCCGGCTTCGAGCAGAAAAGGGGTGGGCGGGTGGGAAAAGAAAACAATTGAGGATAGAACTTGGCAAAGATGAAGAGGCTCGAGTCAACTTGACGAGAAATGCACTGGACAAAAGAGGATGGACAACTCACGAAACTAACCACGTGATCCTAAAGAAAAATTTGAACGGGAAGAGGAGTAATTAAAAACACCTACGTCAAGATTCCTCACCAGAGCGACGAAGGGGCTGAGGAGTAAGAAGAATTCCTACTCTCTGATATAACTAAACTCCAAAAATGGTTTTCTTCTAGACTCAACAGCGGCCAAACTACACGATCAATCAAGGGGGCTCCTATGGTCGGTCGAGGCTCTGATACCAACTTGTCACGCCCAATATGCGATACTATCCTAAAGAGACTCGAAGGTCCCACCAAGTATAGAACCGCATATTGATACGCTTTTGCAAGGTGGATATCATTACATCAACATTACATTATAGATGGGGATACATACATAAGGCATACAATGCCACACGAATACAACTTCACAATACATAAGAGCAACATAAAACTACGGATGAAACACAAACAGAAACTCAAACAACATCCACCCTGCTAGCCCAGGCTGCCGGCCTAGAACCTATCCCCTGATCAAAGAAGAAGCAGAAGAAGAACTCCAAAACAAGCAAACATCACTCTCGCGTCATGATCATCGCATAACTGCACCGCAGAATCGTTGTTGTAGTAATGTGAGCCACGAGGACTCAAAGAATCCCATTACCATGGGTATCAAGACTAGCAAAGCTTAATGGGTAAGGAAGGGGTAAAGTGGTGAGGTTGCAGCAGCGGCTAAGCAAGTATGGTGGCTAACATACGCAAATAAGAGCGAGAAGAGAAGCAAAGGAACAGTCGTGAAGCTAGCAATGATCAAGAGGTGATCCTGAACTCCTACTTTCATCAAACATAACCCAAAACCGTGTTCATTTCCCAGACTCCGCCGAAAAGAGACCATCACGGCTACACACACGGTTGATGCGTTTTAATTAAGTCAAGTGTCAAGTTCTCTACAACCAGACTTTAACAAGTTCCCATCTGCCACATAACCGCGGGCACGGCTTTTGAAAGATAATACCCTGCAGGGGTGTCCCAACTTAGCCCATGATAAGCTCTCACGATCAACGAAGGATATTCCTTCTACCAGGAAGACCCGATCAGTCTCGGAATCCTGGTTTACAAGACATTTTGACAATGGTAAAACAAGACCAGCTGAGGGAGTCCTTGACTAGGGGGTGTCCGGATAGCCCAACTATCATCTTTGGCCGGACTCCAAGACTATGAAGATACAAGATTGTAGACTTCGTCCCGTGTCTGGATGGGACTTTCCTTGGCGTGGAAGGCAAGCTTGGCGATACGGATATGTAGATCTCCTACCATTGTAACCGACTCTGTGTAACCCTAGCCCTCTCCGGTGTCTATATAAACCGGAGGGTTTTAGTCCGTAGGACGAACAACAATCATACCATAGGCTAGCTTCTGGGGTTTAGCCTCCTTGATCTCGTGGTAGATCTACTCTTGTACTACCCATATCATCAATATTAATCAAGCAGGAGTAGGGTTTTACCTCCACCGAGAGGGCCCGAACCTGGGTAAAAACATCGTGTCCCTTGTCTCTTGTTACCATCCGCCTAGACGCACAGTTCGGGACCCCCTACCCGAGATCCTCCGGTTTTGACACCGACATTGGTGCTTTCATTGAGAGTTCCTCTGTGTCGTCACCTATAGGCCCGATGGTTCCTTCGATCATCAACAACAACGCGGTACAGGGTGAGACTTTTCTCCCCGGACAGATCTTCGTATTCGGCGGCTTTGCACTGCGGGCCAATTCACTTGGCCATCTGGAGCAGATCGAAAGCTACGCCCCTGGCCATCAGGTCAGATTTGGAAGTTTGAACTATATGGCTAACATCCGCGAAGACTTGATCTTCGACGGATTCGAGCCACAGCCAAGCGCGCCGCACTGTCACGATGGGCATGATTTAGCTCTGTTGCCGCACAGTGCCCTGGAGGCCGCACAAGAGTCCGCTCCGACCCTTAGCTCGGAGCCGACTGCGCCGACCGAGGATGGGTGGCTGGACACCGCCTCGAGGGCTATTACCTCTACGGCGATAGAGCCGAATACCGACCCTGTCGCTTGTGAAGCTCGTGACTCCAAGGTGCTGGACTCCTCTCCAGACCCCAAACCTTCCGCGCCCCTGCCAATCAAATCTGATTGGGCGCCGATCATGGAGTTCACCGCTGCGGACATCTTTCAGCACTCGCCTTTTTGGCGACATCCTGAATTCGCTAATGTGTCTCTCTCTATAAGGAGAGCCCTGGCCGGATTATGGTCAGGACAGTTGGGATGCGGACGACGAAGAAATTCAAAGCCCACCCACCACCCACTTCGTAGCCACCGTTGATGACTTAACCGACATGCTAGACTTCGACTCCAAAGACATCGACGGTATGGACGCGATTTATGTCGAGCGACCAAGAACCAGCGCCTCTGAGGGCCTTTGGAAGGCCACCTCGTCATATGACATATACATGGTGGACATCCCAAAGTATGTGAACGGCGATGGAATAGAGGAGGATGACCCCTCCAAGAAACAGCCTAAGCACCGGCGTCAGCGGCGCCGCTCTAAATCCCGCCACAACAAAAATGGAGATTCTGGCACCGAAGACAATAACACCCCGGAAAGTGCCGAAGACAACCCCCTCCAGCAAGATTCAACACAGGAGGATGGAGAAGCTAGCCCTCATGAGAGAGCGGCAGACAGAGAGGTAGAGGACGACAATCATATGCCTCCCTCTGAAGACGAGGCAAGCCTCGACGACGACGAATTTGTCGTGCCTGAGGATCCCGTCGAACAAGAGCGTTTCAAACGCAGGCTTATGGCCACGGCAAGTAGCCTCAAGAAAAAGCAGCAACAGCTTAGAGCTGACCAAGACTTGCTAGCCAACAGATGGACTGAAGTCCTTGCGACCGAAGAGTATGAACTCGAACGCCCCTCCAAAAGCTACCCCAAACGCAAGCTGCTACCCCGATTAGAGGAGGAAGCACATAAACCTACATCACCAGCGCACAATACGGCCGACCGGCCACCTCGTGGCCGCGACAAAGAGGCCTCTAGGCCCTCCACTAAAGCCGCACCCTAGCATCCCTCGAAAAGTACAAAGCCACGGGGGAATGTGCCGGACTTACGAGACATATTGGAGGATAAGGCAAGACAAACAAGATTGATCTACGGATGCGTGGGCACCCCACGATACGTGACGACAACCGTCACGCCGGATACAGCAATTCCGGCCGGGCCGAACACAGTAGACAAAGCTCGTTTGAGCTGCGTCGTGATATAGCCCAATACAGAGGCGCCGCACACCCACTATGCTTCACAGACGAAGTAGTGGATCATCAAATCCCCGAGGGTTTCAAACCTGTAAACATCCAATCATACGACGGCACAACAGATCCTAAGGTTTGGATTGAGGACTATCTCCTTCACATCCACATGGCCGCGGTGATGATCTACATGCCATCAAATACCTCCCACTCAAGCTTAAAGGACCAGCTCGGCATTGGCTCAACAGCTTGCCAGCAGAATCAATTGGGTGTTGGGAAGACCTGGAAGCCGCATTCCTTGATAACTTCTAGGGCACATATGTGCGACCACCGACGCCGATGACCTAAGCCACATAATTCAGCAGCTGACGAATCGCCGAACAATTCGACACGGTTCTTAACCAAGAAAAATCAAATTGTCGACCGTCCGGATGCAGAGGCCCTTGCAGCCTTCAAACATAACATCCGCGACGAGTGGCTTGCCCGCACCTAGGACAGAAAAGCCGAAATCCATGGCAGCCCCGACATCACTCATGACCCGCTTCGCAAGGAGAGGACAGCTGGCTAGGTCGCAGATAATAACGACCAAAAACTCTGGTAGTTCGGATACCAAGGACAGCAATGGCAGGTCGCGTCGCAATAAGCACAAGCGCCGCATTAACGGCGATAATACTGAAGATACGATAGTCAATGACGGATTCAGAGGCTCTAAACCCGGTCAGCAGAAAAAGCCATTCAAAAGAAATACTCCGGGCCCGTCCAATTTGGACCGAATACTCGATCGCTTGTGCCAGATACACGGCACCCCCGAAAAGCCAGCCAATCACACCAACAGGGATTGTTGGGTGTTCAAGCAGACAGGCAGGTTAATTGCCGAAAATAATGACAAGGGGCTGCATAACGATGACGAGGAGGAGACCCGGCAACCGAACAATAGAGGATAAAAGGGTTTCCCCCCACAAGTGCGGACGGTGAACATGATATACGCAACCCACATACCCAAAAGGGAGCGGAAGCATGCACTTAGGGACGTATATGCGATGGAGCCAGTCGCCCCAAAGTTCAATCCGTGGTCCTCATGCCCGATCACTTTTGATCGAAGGGACCACCCCACTAGCATCCGCCATGGCGGATTCGCCGCATTGGTTGTAGACCAATTATCGACGGATTTCACCTCACTAGAGTCCTGATGGACGGCGGCAGCAGCCTAAACCTGCTTTATCAGGATACAGTGGGCAAGATGGGAATAGACCCGTCAAGGATTAAACCCACAAAAACGACCTTTAAAGGCGTCATACCAGGTGTAGAGGCCAATTGTACAGGCTCAGTTACACTTGAAGTGGTCTTCGGATCCCCGGATAACTTCCGAAGCGAGGAGTTAATCTTCGACATAGTCCTGTTCCGCAGCGGCTATCATGCACTGCTCGGACGAACCGCATTTGCAAAATTCAATGCGGTGCCGCACTATGCATACCTCAAGCTCAAGATGCCAGGCCCTCGGGGAGTCATTACGGTCAACGGAAACACCGAACGCTCTCTCCGAACGGAGGAGCATACAGCGGCTCTCGCGGCGGAAATACAAAGCAGCCTCTTAAGGCAATTCTCGAGTCCGGCTGTTAAGCGGCCGGACACCGTCAAGCACGCCCGCAGTAACCTACAACAAGACCACCTGGCATGTTCCGAGCACGCGTAGCAATGCGGCCCCAACCCCAGCCCACGCGAAATCGCGAGACCAATACCACGCGTACATAACTACGCTCTGGAGATACCATGGGCACAGGGGGAGGGGCACGACCACGGAATTCCCAGAGTCCGGCTCAACCACACCAGGGGCTCCCAAATGTGTCATTCCTTTTTTTATTATTCTCAGGACTCCGTCTTCCAGAAGCCTTGTTCGACAGTAGACTTGCCGAACTCATGATGCAATAGCCAGGGAAGCAAAAAAGCTACGTCGAGTATCCAGGTGGTCTCCATTACGCGCATTATACCTGTTTTACATACCATTCCGCAGCCTACCCCTGGAGGGGGACATGCTAAATAGTCCCATCCCTTGCTTATCGCACTATTTGTATCGTTCTGCTTTCATTGCAGTATTTTTTAATAAACAATGCATCGCTTTTTGCCTATCATTGCATTCCTTTTTTTATCTATATATGTTCACTTATGACATGTTGCACCCGTATGCTTTGGTACGGCCAAATACACCAGGGGCTTAAGTTCCCCAAAGTATGGTGTGATAAGTCCAAACACTTTCACAAGTGCGGCACCCCGAACTTATAGCATTATATGCATCGGCTCTGAATCATGTCTTGGGTCAATAGTTGGGTTTGCCCGGCTCCCATGTTTTGGTACCTTACGTTCCGTTATATCGGCTAAGGTAGCGCTGGGAGAACCACTGCAATTGTGCCCCAGTTGAGCTGGGTTGAGCACCTCAGTGGAGAAAGCTAAAACTAACCGTCATGATGGGGCGAGAGCTGGTCGCTGTTCGAGAGGTTTTTTCGAGTCCCTAAAGACTTATGCCGCTTAGAGTGAGGAGCCGACTTTGTCCGGCCCAGGCGTGGATAGAGCACCGAATTCAGCCTTCCGAACACTAGGGGCTTCGCCAAAATTTAAAATTATAGAATTCTATGGCTAAGTGAGAGTGTTCAAGCACTATAAGTCCGGTTGCCTCGTTCGTTGTGTTGAGCGCCTCCCTCGAAGGACCCAAAAATGGGGAAAAGAGCGCTCAAGTTTATCCCGAACACCCTAGCACTCGTGGCATGGGGGCTGAAGCCAACGACTTGCCATCTCTCCAATTTGATAAATGGCCGCAAAGAAGGTAATATTTTAATTTAACAAGCGTTGCTTCGCGCATATGAACAAAGTTTTCAGCGCGCAGGATAACAAAATGCGAGTCTACTAAAAAATTACATTTTTGGAGCATTCACCCGCTATAAGGCGGGCACCCTTCAGGACACCCTTATAGTACATCTCGGACGTGCGATACTCCTTGCCCGACGGTGGCGCGTCCGTCACAAGCTTCTCGGCGTCCATCTTGCCCCAGTGCACTTTAGCGCGGGCAAGGGCCCGACGGGCACCTTCAATGCAGACGGAGTGCTTGATGACTTCAACCCATGGACAAGCGTCCACCAGCCGCCGCACCAGACCGAAGTAGCTCCCAGGCATGGCTTCTTTGGGCCATAGTCGAACTATGAGGCCCTTCATGGCCTGTTCGGCCACCTTGTGGAGCTCGACCAGCTGCTTCAGCTGGTCGCTCAGGGGCACCGGATGTCCGGCCTCAGCATACTAAGACCAGAATACCTTCTCCATCGAGCTCCCTTCCTCGACCCGGTAGAATGCGGCCGCATCAGACACACTGCGGGGCAAATCTGCGAATGCTCCTGGAGAGCTCCGGATTCGGGTAAGTAACAAGTAATTCACTTTCACGTGCTTGCTTTGCATGAAGAATGCCTTACCCGCCGCTATCTTCTTTATCGCCTAGAGGACTTTTTGGGCTTCGGCCTTAGCAGCTTTGGCACTCTCAAGAGCCGAGGTGAGCTCAGACTCTCGAGTCTTCGAGTCACGCTCCAAACTCTCGTGTTTTTCCACGAGAGCCTGGAGCTCTTGCTGCACCTCCGCCACCCGCACCTCCTGCTTCTCTCGCTCGGTGCGCTCCGCGGCCGCATTGCGTTCGGCCTCGGACACCACTTCCTTCAGGGCCGACACCTCGTTCGTGGTCCCTGCAATACTCATGTTATTCCTATCATTTTTTGCAACCAAATCCTTTTCTATAAGGTATTACTTTAATAAGGTATTACTTACCTTCCTTGTCCTCGAGCTGCTTCTTGGCATGGCCGAGCTCGTTCTTGGACCGCTCGAGGCTCTGCTTCAAAGCATTGACCTCCGTAGTCAGTGCGGCAGAGGTCAGCAGCGCAGCCTGCATTCCCATATTGACACGCTTATGTTAGACTCCTGCGTATATCTTTTTAGATCCACAGTTCGGCTTTTCTTTCCGAACACCAAACTGAGCATCAAGGGCTACTATCTATGCGGTACTATTTTTACATATCTTAAATTACTTACCTCAAAGCCTGTTAGAAGGCTGGTGCAGGCTTCAGTCAGCCCGCTCTTGGCGGACTGAACCTTCTGAATCACCGCACTCATGACAGTGCGGTGCTCCTCGTCGATGGAAGCGCCGTTGAGCGCCTCTAGCAAATTATCCGGCGCCTCCGGTTGGACGGAGGTCACCGGCGTCGCAGTCTCGCCCTTCTTACAAAGGGGCCGCCCACCGGACTCCGGAACCACTAAATGTTCCGGTGCGAAGTCCGGTCCAAAGTCCGGGAGGTTGCCCTGCGGCACCTCCAGGGCCTCCTCCTCCTGGCTGGGCCCCTTCTGGGACCCCACCTCGGCATCGTCTGCGTCACGGGGGGAGGAGGCGGTCGGAAGTGAAGTGCTATTCACGTCCGACGAACCCAGGGACCCGCTCGACGAAGCGGGGAGATCGTCCTTGGGCGGGCTACATGGTTGTATTCGGCGTTAGAAGACACTATGCGACAAAAGGGAAATCATGAGTTATTATGGAATCCGGACACGTACGATCTCGCCAGGGGCTTGGCCCTCGAGGGCCACTCCTCTTCGCCGTCGTCGGCGTTGGTGGAACAGTCCGGAAGAAGGGTCCTTCCCTTCTTGGACCCTTCGGCCTCCCCCGTTGGGGAAGCCTTCCTCTTCTTCTCTCCCCCCGCTGGGGGAGAGGCCTCTTTATTATCCTCTTCGTCTTCGCGGGAGGAGTCCGCCTCGGAGTCATCGGACGATGAGTCCGATAACACCTGGCGCCGGGAACTCCTCCGAGTTCCCGTGGCCTTCTTATTGGCCTTCTTCAAAGACCACGTAGGCGCCGAAGCCGCAGTCCGTTAATCGGGCATCCGCTGGTCTTCGGCAAGGAGCAGACGATTAACCTGCTGGGACGTCTTCTGCCAGGCATGTTAAAGGTAAAGGGAGTTTAGATCCCGCATAGAGTCAAACTATGAAAAACAAGTGCCCCGTAAAGGGTAGAATAGCTTACCTTGCCGGCTGGACGCTGCGAGCTGAATCCGCGATCTTCGGAAGCGGATGCGGGATCCTCGGTGCCCTTGAACAACACCATCCAGGCATCTTCGTATGTAGTGTCGAAGAGCCTGCTTAAGTTTTGGTGCTGTGCCGGATCAAACTCCCACAAATTAAAAGCCCGCTCCTGGCACGGGAGGATCCGGCGGATGAGCATGACCTGGATAATGTTGACAAGCTTGAGCTTCTTGTTCACCAAAGTTTGGATGCAGGATTGTAGTCTGGTCAGCTCCTCCGAATCACCCCATGATAGGCCCTTCTCTCTCCAGGAGGTGAGCCGTGTGGGGATGCCATATCTGAATTCAGGCGCCGCTGCCCATTCGGGGTCACGCAGCTCGGTGTTATAGAACCACCCCGATTGCCACCCCTTTATGGTCTCCACAAAGGAGCCCTCGAGCCATAGGACGTTGGGCATCTTGCCCACCATGGCACCTCCGCACTCCGCTTGGCGGCCGCCCACTACCTTCGGCTTGACATTGAAGGTCTTCAGCCATAAGCCGAAGTGGGGCTGGATGCAGAGGAAGGCCTCGCACACGACGATGAATGCCGAGATGTTGAGGATGAAATTCGGGGCCAGATCGTGGAAATCCAGGCCATAGTAGAACATGAGCCCCCAGACAAATGGGTGAAGTGGAAAACCTAGTCTGCGGAGGAAGTGGGTGAGGAACACCACCCTCTCATGGGGCCCGGGGGTGGGGATGAGCTGCCCCTCGTCGGGGAGCCGATGCACGATGTCGCCGGAAAAGTATCCGGCCTTCCGCAGCTTTTTGATATGCCCCTCCGTGACGGAGGAGGCCATCCACTTGCCTTCCGCTCCGGACATGACTGGGGAAGGTTGAGGCGATATGTGCGGGCTTGGGTGTTGGAGCTCGAGTGCGCAGAAATGGATAAGCAAAGGAGGAAGAAGGCGTAGGTAAAAAAGTGGATCCTTATCCCCTTATATGGACGGACGAAACTATGTGTCCCCACCAGCCTGGTAAAATCCGGGAACATAACCCGAGAGCATAACACCGGTATGACGGAAACTAGGGCGGCAAGAGTGGAACAAAACACCAGGCATAAGGCCGAGCCTTCCACCCTTTACCAAGTATATAGATGCATTAATTAAATAAGAGATATTGTGATATCCCAACATAATCCTGTCCACCATGGAGCAATCTTCAACTTCACCTGAAACTAACAACGCTATAAGCGGGGCTGAGCAAAGCGGTGACATAGCCAAGCAATGGTTTGCTAGGAGGGGTGACAAGGTTAGAGGCTGACATGGCAAAATGGTCGGCTTGATAGAACAAGGGATAGGTAGCGCAGCATAGCGATAGAACGAAGCAACTAGCATAGCAATGATAGTAGTGAGATCCAAGGTGATGGTCATCTTGCCTGAAATCCCGCTAGGAAGAAGAACGAGTCCATGAAGAAGACGAACGGATGAAGCCGAACCAAGCATAGACGACGAATCCTCGCGATCACAACGAAACGGGAACTATCGAGAAGAAGCACACAACATGGTAAACACACCACACATAGACAAGACATGATGCACAACCAAGCATGATGCATGACAAAGCTACATGAAGCTACTCATGGCAAGAGATGATGCATACAAGAGCAACACATCAAAGCAAGGTTAAATGAGGCCGGAAACAACATATAACAATTCCGATAAGTCCTCATATGCAAATTTAGAAATTGGTCCAACACTGAATAAACCTTATGTTCAAGTTGTTAAACAGCGAGTTAAGATGCACCAAGAAGATCTACACGAGATTCTAGTCAAGTTACATATAAAGTTCATTTAATTCGGAGCTACGGCCTAGAAGATATGAGCAAAACAAGTTAAACATGACATTAGTGCAAAATGCATAGAAACATCAAGCAAACACCTCAAAACAAGAATGCAACATGATAATATGAAACTACATGCAAAATCAAGCAAGTTTCATATAGAGCACACTCAAAACGGAGCAACGGTGCAACACATACACTCTATACCAGTTTAAAGGACAAGCTGTCCAAAACAGCAACTAGGCATCTAGCAAGCATCAAAACAACATGCTACAGCACCCCAACATAAGAATAAAAGGCATGGGCATGAAGTACAGGTAAAGCATGACAAAACATGAACACTGAGCTATCTCCAGAAACAAATAGAACATGCTCAAAAGGACATGGCAAGATTGCAAATTATAACAGTTTCTAGACTTGGCAGAAATAACATCAGGTTGCAATGTTTAGAGCTATCAAACAACATGTTACAGGAACTTAACATGGCAAACAAAGGCATGGAGTGAATCTACTAATGTCATAGAACAAAAGTCCCTAACTGACCATGAGCCAAAAGGGCACAGAAAATATGATGGCACCCATGTAAACATGACAAATGATATGACAGATTCAGACATGGCAGGAACAACAATAAGTAAGCATGTTGGTGAGCTTGAACGACTCACCACAGAGCAATACATGGCATGGCAAGGTACCCAAAAGTAAGATGGCATATTTATGAAGCTAAACATGGCAAGAGCAAGTCCATAGGGTGCATGTATCACTATCAAAACACATGGAAAAACTGAACTTAATGTTAACAGGCTGACAGCAACATTATTTAGCAATTTGAGAGCAATATTACAACAAGTTAAAGCAGGCTACAAATGCAACCATGGGCATTAATGTATAGATCATGACATGTATAACAAACATCCTTAGTGAACATCTCCAGATTATGCATAGAATGACTTGTAGCAGCAGGTTTACATAGCGTCATGATATAACAGATTCAGCTTAGCAAAACAGTAACAACAAGTACCTCACTTCACAAGCTCGATGCACTCACTACAAGACTCACAAAAATACATGGGTGGCACCAATTTAAAGATGGAATGATGTAGCACGAAACACATGTAGAGCTCATGCTCATAGGATGCACACACAAAATGCAGCGAAAAAGACAAATCATCAAGTTATAACAGTTTCAGCAGGTTAACATCATATAGCACTCTTGCAACAACGATTCGGGCCTCAAGATGGACTCAAATAAACATGGCACAATGGAATGAAATGAAGAGCATCTCACAACAAACATTTTGATATATTGCACGCATGAAATGGAGCAGTATGCAGCAAGATATGGCAGGTCAAAGTATGCACCAGAATGCTGAAAATCTCAGGGACTTGGTCGAATTTTTACCTCCGCGAAAGTCAACGCGGGACGAGACGGAGCGGAACGGAGGGATCCGGGTCGCGAGACGACGTTTGGTTGGAGGGAGTGGTGGATCTGATCCACTTCCTCGGATCCGGCCGGAGCTCCGGCGAGGGCGAACTCCGGCGAGCTGCGCGGTGGCCGGAGATGGAGGGGATGACGACGATGCGACCGGAGGGACGAGGGCGTGGGGAAGGAGAGGCGCAAGGCGGAGCTGTGGAGGTGGAGCAGGGAGGCGCAAGGCGAGGCGGGGCGTGGCCGGACGGCTAACGGGCGGCAGAGGCCTCATGAGAAGAGGCGGACCTCCGCGCAGCAAGGCGGTGGCGAGGCGGGCGCCCGATCTGCGGAGGCGGAGGGCGAGGCGCCGGCGCGGAACGGCGCGGTTCGTGGCGGCGGGCAGACGGGACGCCGGAGGACGCGCGGCAGGCGCGATGGCGGGCTGCGACGGCAGGGCGGACGTGAAGTGCCACGTGGTGGCCGCTGATTCGGCGGGGGAGGCGGCGCGGACATGTCAGGCGGGGTATGGACGTGTCCGGCTGCGGGAGGAGGAAGAAGCTAGGGTTAGGAGAATTCATCCGCGAATTTGGACGGGAAGGGCATATTTATAGGTAGAGGGAGCTAGGCGAGTCCAAATGGAGAGCGGTTTTCGGCCACGCGATCGTGATCAAACGACCGAGAGCATGGAGGGGGTTTGGATGGGCTCAAGGGCTGTTATGGAGAGCTGTTGGGCTGCAAGACAAAAGGGGCTTTCGGGCGACGCGGTTAACCGTTGGAGTATCAAACGACCTCCAAATGGCACGAAACTTGACAGGCGGTCTACCAGTGGTGTACCAAGGCCGCTTGGCAAACCTCGGGCCATTCCGAGAAAGTTTAACACCCGCTCACAACAGGAGACAAAGGGGGGACGCCGGAGGAAATAGGAGTGCCAGATTGCAAAATGGACAACGGGGAAAATGCTCGGATGCATGAGATGAACACGTATGTCAATGAGATGCACATGATGACATGATATGAAATACAGATGATGACATGGCAAAATGTAACATGCAAGCACATGACATGGCAAGGACGACAAATAACTGGCGGACACCTGGCGCATCGAATCCGGGGCGTTACACCGGTATCGCTACAATCCTCTCTCTTCCTCTCCGATTCTCCTGTCGTCTACCTCCAACTAGCCTGGCCTAAATGTACGCCATGCCGCATCACGATGGTCTGCCCTTAGTGTTCTAGTTTCATGAGGAAGACACTCAGCCGGAGTCTCAAGAACATAAGGCGCTTTGGGACGAGCTTGAGCTGGCCTTGCGAGAAGACGCGACGCCTGTCCCCGCTCCAGTTCCGGCTCCCATCGCCCCGACTGCGCCAGCGCCCATCCCCGTGGCATTGATGGGCTGGGAGCCGCACATTGTCGCCGAGCTTGATGCCACAGGGTTCCACGAGGTCCCAGCCGACTTTCACGCCAAGACGTGCTGCAACAAGATGCGCCGCGCGCTGCAGCGACGCGGCGCCCATGCGGTGCCGTGCACACGAATGTCTCCGCCGCGCCGTTGACAGCGCATGTCCCCACGCGGGTGCCAGTGCCCCCCTCAGCGGCATGGATGGCCGCCGTCGACCGCTTCCTTATACCAACGCCAGTCGCCTCCTTCCGCCAGTTGACTCGCTCCGAAGTCCAGAACATTTTGGCCTTCCTTGAAGCTAGGCCAACGTCCAGGAGTATGCCAACAACGGCGCAAGACGCCGCCGTCACCGTCGGTCAGTGGCCCGACGACACAAAGAGCACGGCAGAGGAGCCGCTTCCCACCGCGAGATGCCCCCGACGCCACCGCGTAATCTAAATTTGCCATGAAAAACGTTCGGATTGCCATGCTTAAAATCTGAACGTTTATCATTTCCATTTATTTTATATCGATCGTCGTATAATTTAAAGTTGGAGTCAGACTGAACGAAATGTATGGTTTGATCGATTGAATGTTTTGCTAGAGCCGTATCAAATTAAATATAAAATGTCATCAAGCCATATGTATTCCTTGTCATCCGACGACCTAGACTGCTTCAATGTCGAGCGCTCAACATTTTTAGTGTGCAGTTAATTTCATGCCAAAAATAGATCTAATCACATGACAACACGCAAAAAATATCCTAGTAGTTAATATCCACATGCACTTAATATACTTCCAAATTAACGTGCATTGCACGTACACACTAACTAGTGCTGCTAGTACGTGAAACTGATGCCGTGACTTGTGAACGCGTCCAGATATGGTCAACGGCAACATCGCCCGCGAGTTCTTCCTGTTTGCCCGTGCGTCTAAACGCAGAAGGGGAGGAGAGAGAGAGAGAGAGCACACATGGAACCCACCAGTAAGTGAAGGCGAATAGTACTAAAAATAATATTACATGTTATCCATTAATTAGGCTGTGGTAATATAAAAAAATTATGTGAACAAAGGGGGTACAACAAACATTGCTATTCTACGTATGTTGCCTATTGACGTACGGCTTGAAGGCCCGGTCGCATGTTTGATCCTCGTCCTTTATTTTTTAATTTGTATATGGGTCCAAATTTGTTTCATGACATGTGGTCCCCTCGGTGTGTAGTTTGTAGCACTTTAATTTGTGGGTCGAAATTTGTTCCATTCCAAGTGGACTATCGGTGTGTAGTTTTGTAGCTTATTTATAATAATTAAAGAGAACAACATAGTTTTTTCAATAATACCATGGTGCAACGTTGAGGGCGAGAAAGGACGTGCGAGAGAGTGATGACCGAGCCAGAGGGAAATCAACTAGGGAAGTTGCGTGGGTTGCAACGGTTTTTGGAGTAGTTGTGGGTCGAATGCTACGAAAATATAATCTAAACCGACCGGAATAAATGCCTACACAAATTAATCCAAGGTTGGAGTGCCCCTCGCAATGTAAATAGCTCCGGCCTTACGAGGGATGGAGAGGTAGTAGCTTCAACGCGTGGAAGATACGGTGTGAGAAAGCGAGGTCGATCAAGAGACATATAGATAGAGAGACAAAGTGAGTGTGCTCCAACATTCATTGAACAAATATATATATATGCTCCGGAGAGATATTGTCCGATTGAGCTTTTGGTAAGGGTGAGGGCTATAAGATAGAGCTTGAGAGATGATCCAGTCACAGACGTGTAGATATATTTTGTGCGTGGGAGGAAGCATGGTCAACCGATCACATAGGGAACGCTGCATGCACCGAAAGAGTGAGACGGGTTGGAGAGAGTGACCTAGATAGGCGATGTGCGTGAGAGAGTATACAATGTGAATAGGTCGAATTGGGCTCAAACATGGTGATATATCGTTTTGTCCGAGAAAGAGCGAGGTCAATCGAGATATATATATATATATATATATATATATATATATATATATATATATATATATATATATATATATATATAGAGAGAGAGAGAGAGAGAGAGATTGAGTGAGCGTGGCCCACCATGAGGTCAAAAGAGTGGCGGCGGCTTGGATGGACTGACCTAGATAGACAATCTGCGTGAGAGAGCATAGAGTGTATCGATCGAGGCCCGAACAGGGAGATATATCATTTGTGTGGGAAAGAAAACGAGGTTAAACGAGACTCAGATAAAAGAGAGAGATTGAGCGAGTGTGGCCCGCCGTGCAGAAGAAAGAGTGAGATAGTCTCGAGGGAGTGACCTAGATATACAATGTGCGTGCGTGCGCACGAGAGGTTGGGGGGCTAGATAGGCAATGCATGGATTTAGCGCGAGAGGGTGAGAGGGAGAGGGGGAGAGAGAGCTCGGCATGGGGTGCAATGGCGGGTGTGTGAGGTAAATACATTTAGTAACAGGAGTGGAAAAAGGGGTTGTGTAGTTGAGAGACTTAGAGATCGAAACATGGAGAGAAAGAATGAACGTGTGTTGGAAACGGATAGCTTGCTAAGGTGGTTAGGAGAGGAAGATTAACCGATACAGGAAGTATGTAGCGTTTGTGCGCTGGGGGGGGGGGCTAAAAACAACATTTGAATGTACATAGTACGAGACTTAATATCAATGTTTCAATTCGGTGTACATTGTAAGATTTGAACCGAGGACCAGGCATACGGGTAATTATTTCGAATTCGTGCCATACTAAGTTTCGAAAAGTTGAAATTGACTCAATTTGTTGTGCTATTTTATAGGTCATATGTTTGAATCCATCCAAAAGTTTTCTCACTACCATGGTGTTCATCATATACATATGAATTTGTATTAAAAAAGTAGCATGGATACAGTGAAATGCGAAATCCACGTTAGAATTGGAGATCGCTACGTGACACACACTCTAATTCAAATAACTAACTACGTGACACACACTCTAATTCAAATAACTAATTATGTGACACACTCTAATCCACATTAGCATGGGTACCGTTTCGAATTTTTTTTCAAATAACTCCTCATTAATTAATTTATAGTACTCCCTTTGTTCACTTTTATAAGACCTTGAAGACATTTCAGACAATGTGCAAAACAGTTCATTTTAAGTTGTCTGAAATGACTTACAAAAGTGAACAGATGGAGTATCTCGTTTCAAATGACCAATTATTGCAAGGAAAACACGGGCATGGTAATACATACAGATTCGTTTGCAAATGAAAGAAGATTCGTTTGCATTCTCAAATGTAGCCGCACCAGGCAGACCAGGGTCGTGTCGGGTGGACGCTGCTTCAGTGCCTTAAAGGCAATCCCTTGGGTGATCGACATGTGGGCCACCACTGTTGGGCCCACATGTCATGGACACAAAGGCAGGTGCCTTAAGGCACCAAGCATAGTCTGTCGGGGTGGTGGCGTGTGTCGGCGGACGCAGTAGCACCCAGCCACCCACCCCCCCCCAAAAAAATGACGACGACAATATAAGTTCGCGCTTCCACGTTCTGGATTGAAATATCTGGCGGCCCCAATTCCAGCCCTGCAAAATCTCTCTTCTCCACCGTCCCCTTCTGTGCCCAGATTGCTCAAATCCCTGATTCGCCGCCATCCCTCGAATCGCCCCTCATCTCGTCTCTTTCCCCACCGTGCCCTACCTCTGTGCCGGACGACAACGAAGAAGACGACGGTCGCGCTTCACCACCGCACCGGAGCTACCTCATCTACGCCCTCGTCCACCGCACCGGGTGGTCCACCGACAACGTCGGCCGCCGCAACCGACGTGCCTCACAGACACCGAGTTCCACCGCATCAGGTGCGCTTCACCGATGCCGTCTCCCAGCTCACCGAGGCTACTTCACCGAGCACATCGTCGCACCTCCGCCCCCCGAGGCCGTTGGGGCTTCACCAACGGTCTCGTCCACCGCATCATAGTGCTCTGCTGCCACTCAAGATCTGCATCCGTGCGTGGCCAGCCAACGCCAGCGCATCACCCTCGACGGCTCTGAAGTGACCCACACTCTAGCTAGGCGAGCATGCCCAAATGCCGGCCCGAACTAGGTATCCACACATCACTCCCTTGTGCACTGTTCCGATGATGTTTGGATATCCTTTCACTGCTCTCTTAGCTTACACGCCTATGCAACTCTGACTTTAACTCTTATTTCTTCTGGAGATATCATCTGAAACAAGAAAATCCATTTTTTAGCGAAGCATGACGGTGCTACGGGATCTGGTACATATCCTGCACACCCATATAACCTTGTAAGTATGTGTCCTCCGGTACAACATCAAGGTCGATTCCTCTTATTTGATCAACCATTCGCCGTGTCAAAAATGCAGAGGGGGATACAAGGAGCACAAGGCATGCACATCCAAGCAAGTGGTAACATGGACTTGTACATGGAACATCCCAAGCGCAAGCAGAGCTACAGTAAGCCTGTACAACAAACTAGCGTAAGTCCCTGCATTTCATTTAATTCGTACTGGCATTCGTGTATGATTTGTGTGGAGTGGCTGATCCACGAATTCAAGTTACCAGGGGCGAACATTTAACTTAAAAAATACGAAGGCCTCTGGAAATCAACATAACTTGAGAAATGTGAAGCTACCTGCACTTTGAAAACCAGCTAATGATCCAAAGTAGTTCAGATTATAAACACTAAATGATGCAAGCACCAAAAAACACAAAATGCAACATGGTGTACAAGGACTACAAACATGGTCTGTACCTGCTTGAATTATTCGTTCTCTGGCTGAAAATATCAAAGTGTAATTGCACGTATAACCAGTGCGCAAACTGCATATCAATATATCATCCTGCACACGTATGCCAATAGTTTCAAACAATAGATTAGAAAAGTATTTATGCTATGTTGTCATGATATGGGGACTTCCTGGTAGATGGCCTCGACGTTTCCTCAAGCTATGAAAATGCACTATAATTTGCTTGTCATCAATGCCTGCAAATCTCTGTCTCTCTCAACATAGTAGATCATCATTAGACACTAAATCCTTCAATGAGCTTGCAAAATTCTTGCATTAGATCCCTATTAGACACTATATGTTCATCACCAGGAGCATGTAAAATGTTTGCATCAAATCCTTCATTAGCAGTCTGTTCATTAGACACTTCAGGCTCAACAACGACATGAGCTTGTATGTTTGCACCGGAAACTTGATTAGATACATCAGATTCAGTCAGTTCAGCATTGATTGGGGGAGTTATAAAATAAGTAGAAATTGGTTTCATTTTCTCATAGATTCCCTACATACAAGCAGTTTTACAACACCGTCAGGTTTAACTATTGGCCAGAAATTGAAGAGTTGAATTAGATATAATCAGGGATGTGATGTACCTGCTCGTTGCACATGCTACTCTTGCAAGCTGCGACTGTCCATTTGCGCAAGCTCGATGCCATGCCCGTGCTGCCGCCGCTGCCTCCCACGCAAGCTACACCCAGGGTTGGATCTTCATCTTCTTGTCCTTCCGTTCGCTTGAAGCCCGGCGACCGCCCTCCAACGAGGGCGCGAGGAAGTGCTGTGTCGGTCTGTCCAGCGGCGGCTAGGTTAGGAGCAAACCAGACTGGAGGTTGGAGCGAATGAATTGGGATTTTTCCTGCTGTCGATCGATATGGGAGGCGCTCGTATGGGCCGCGAGCCTGCTATAGGGCCTGCCTTGCACTTATGTTATTGGCCCATCCAAATTGAAACATTTTTCTTCACTTTTTACATTGCCTACTCGTGCGTTGGGACGAACAAAACTAGCGTGGGCCAACCTGGATGACTCAAACTAGGTGCACACTTTCCAGCCACCTAAGGCGGCCGCCCATACCAGCCCCTATGGTGGTGTCGCCCCTTTTTGCATGTATGATTGGATAGTGAAAATTATTCCAGTGGCACTTTTGATTTACCCACAGAATGGTTGAATTGCTTGTTTCTATGAACTGAGTTCGCCAATAATGTGAAGGATGCCAGTCTTTTCATCCTATTGTAGATTGCTTAGATCTTGATATGCCAAAAGTAATCGCATGAAATATCTGATAAAAGCCGATTGTGATGTGTTTGGCTACAATTAGTCTGACTACACATCCTCATATAACATATCAAGGACGCACCATCTTATCAGATTAACCATTCGACTTACCCATGCAGTGTGGGAAGAAAGAAGTATTGGGACTGCGTATCCAAGCAATTGATGCCATGGACTCCTTTGTACAACCTTGTAAGCGAAAAAGAAGTTGCAGTGTGCCTGTACAAAGAACTAGCGTAAGTTCAGTACCCTCCTTCTCGAAATTTTAGTTAGCCACTTATTGCAAAATTGTTCAATTATGTTGCTTGGCTTAATTTAGTTTGCTACTGATTACATAATGGCACAGCCTGTTAATCATATTGTAGACTGTGCCTATCTATGTGTTTGATACTTACTGTTAAGAATTACCTGTTTGCCTTAACTTAAATATCTACTTGTTTGTTTAACTGCTTTGCTGCTGCAATAGCGGGTTACAATGATGTTAATAACTACTCCCTCCGTCCCATAATATAGAAAGTTTTCTCACACTAGCATAGTGTTAAAAAACGTCTTACATTATGGGACGGAGGGAGTACTTTTCAGCATCCAATTGAAACTCTTTAATTCCTTGTTTGTTTAACTGGTTTGCTGTTATAACTCCCAGTTGAGATGTTTTGCTAACTTCAACTTTTCTGAATCCAATCGGAACTTTAATGGCAAAACAGGTTAGTCCAAGATCAAAGAGCGAGGTCCCCATGGACATTGCATCATCCCACAGCAGTGGCACCGGCCCAATCGTGCATTATGAATTGCCAACTGCTGATGCTCTAGAGGCTAAACTAGTGGTAGAAAGAGATTCTGCTTCTGCACTTAGAGATGAATTTGACATGTTGAGGAAGCAAACAACACAATCACAAGCAGTCAAGCCAACCATTAAATATTTGGTGGATTTAAAAACGAAGCAAGCTAAGACTGACCAATTTGTTAAGGTCCTGAAGGAAAAAAGGAAATTAAATTCCTACTTGGTAAATCATAGGTGAAATGTTCTTTCCATAGTGGAATAACATTTGTGTTGTCTATTCATGTAATCAATCAAACCATTTGTTTTAGAGATCATGTAATAATTGTTTTTTTGGTTTGTAATTTTATTTGAGCACAAGTCTGTATTAATTGATAAGACTCGAGACATTTCATTTGGATTCTGTGCTGCACCTACAAATATGTTAATCGGGCTGAATGTGCATTCAGCAATAGTAGTAGTATAGATGGACCATAAGTGGCATGCATCGAAAGGGCCAAGATGTCTGGCTAAAAAAGGATCTTTGTTGTAGCCAAAAAAGTACAAATGCCTGGCTTATGTATGTTAGTTGATATTATTGATCCATATACTCTATAAGTGTTTATATGTCTGTTAGTTCTGTACATTCTTGGTTGATTGACTCGGTATTTGAATCTTGATACATCGCTTGTGTACATATCTAAATGGGAGTACAAATTATGCTGCGTGTGACATTTGAGTTGGACATGAAGTGTTCCAAATATTCGAATTCACCTTAAACTGGATCGGCATTTGTATACCATATTCATATATTGTATCACATTATCCACCACTGGGCCTAATCTCATTTGCAAAAGAAGAAAACGTGTTAGTGCCTAGATGCAGTTTGAAGACTACTACAGGCCTATTTGGTTTGCAGGATTTGTAAAATGCACTAACATTCCATCTTCGATCTAACATGATTAACAAGGGCATTAACATGCCATCTTCCATCTTCATAAGATGTTGGAGTGGATGAAAAGTTCCCTAAGAAAACTAGTACAGATGAATCTAAAGGAGAAATGCATATGGATTGTAACCATATGGATCAAGCATTGTCATTGTAAACATGGAAAAGGAGACATGTATGTACTGAAATCCTCCAAAAGAATCCTTCAGAAATCGTAGTACATTGTCATTGTAAACTTGGAAAAAGGTGTCACAAATTGAACTCCCTTATGGTTAACATTTAACAGGAAAGGAACATCACCTCGATATATAGCTTCTCCAGGCACGGAAAGCATCTCAGGAAAGTGACAACTTGCTCCAGGTTGGGGCCGATAGATTCTAGTGCCAAGACCTTCACTATGCGCAGTTTTGTAGTCAGGCCTGTCAGAATCATTTTCTGAATGACAGACGAACAAACATCTTCAAAATTAGAAATAATGTTTATTTGTAGAAGGAGAAGTAGAATGCGTCTATTGTACCTGAACAGGTGTGGATCCAATATTAAGTTCGGAGTATTGGTCAGACGAGTAGCCCGGCACTGTCAATTTCAGCGCAGAAATGACATCGATTCTTGTTGGACCTACTTGATCAAGTACAAGTAATCTCTCGCCCTTAACTTGTCTCGTTTATTCTACAACTCCTGTTTCGAGTTACTAATCTTAGCAACTGAACCGGTATCAAATACCCAGGGGCTACTACGAACACTAGTAAGGTACACATCAGTACCATGTATATCAAATATACCTTTGTTTACTTTGCCATCCTTTTTATCTGCCAAGTATTTGGGGCAGTTCCGCTTACAGTGACCATTTCCTTTACAGTAGAAGCACTTGGTTTCTGGCTTCAGTCCAGCTTTGGGATTCTTCACGGAAGCGGCAACTTGCTCGTTGTTCTTCTTGAAGTTCCCTTTCTTTCCTTTGCCTTTTTTCTTAAAACCAGTGGTCTTGTTAACCATTAACACTTGATGCTATTTCTTGATTTCTACCTCCGCCGATATCAGCATCACAAAGAGCTTGGGAATCGTTTTTGTCATTCATTGCATATTATAGGTCATCACGAAGCTCTAGTAGTTTGGTGATAGTGACTGGAGAACTCTGTTAATCACTATCTTATCTGGAAGATTAACTCCCACTTGATTCAGGTGATTGTAGTACCCAGACATTCTGAGCACATGCTCACTGGCTGAGCTATTCTCCTTCATCTTGTAGGAAAATTACTTGTCAGAGGTCTCCTATCTCTCACCACGGGCGTGAGCCTGAAATACCAATTTCAGCTCTTGGAACATCTCATATGTTCCATGGCATTCAAAACGTCTTTGGAGCCCCGACTATAAGCCGTAATGCATGGTGCACTGAACTATCAAGTAGTCATCACATCAAGCTTGCCAGTCGTTCATAATGTCTGGATCAGCTCCTGCAGCAGATCTGCCACCTAGCGGTGCATCAAGGATATAATTCTTCTGCGCGGCAATGAGGATAAACCTAATATCATGGACCCAGTCTTCTTTATTGCTACCATCATCTTTCAACTTAGTTTTCTCTAGGAACGTATCAAAAACAGGGGAGCTACATCGCGAGCTATTGATCTACAACATAATTTGCAAAGACATTTTTACGATGTTCATGATAAATTTTAGTTCAAATAATTAAATTACTAATGAACTCCCACTTAAATCAACATCCCTCAAGTTGTCTAAGTGATACATGATCCAAATGACTTAAGCCATGTCCGATCATCATGTGAGATGGGGTAGTCATCAATGGTGAACATCTTCATATTGATCATATCTACTATATAACTCATGTTTGACCTTTCAGTCTCTAGTGTTCCGAGGCCATGTCTGTACATGCTAGGCTCGTTAAGTTTAACCCAAGTATTCTGTATGTGAATGTAGAGTATCACACCCGATCATCACGAGGTGCTTTGAAACAACAAACTTTAGCAACGATGCATACTCGGGGAGAACACTTTTATCCTGAAATTAAGTGAAGGGATCATCTTATAATGCTACCGTCGTTCTAAGAAAAATAAGATGCATAAAGGATAAACATCACATGCAATCAAAATATGTGACATGATATGGCCATCATCATCTTGTGCTTTTGATCTCCATCTCCAAAGCAACGTCATGATCTCCATCGTCACCGGCGCGGCACCTTTATCTCCAACATTGCATCGGGGTCGTCTCGCCAACTATTGCTTCTAAACTATTGCTAACGCATAGCGATAAAGTAAATCAATTACATGGTGCTTAATGCTTAACACGCAGGCCATACAATAATTAAAAGACAACCCTAAGGCTCCTGCCGGTTGTCGATATTACAAAACATGATCATCACATACAACAACGAATATCACATCACGTCTTGACCATATCACATTACAACATACCCTGCAAAAACAAGTTACGCGTCTTCTACCTTGTTGTTGCAAGTTTTACGTGGCTACTATGGGTAACTAGCAAGAACAGTTCTTACCTACGCAAAACCACAACGGTGATTATCGAGTTTGTTATTTTAACCTTCTGCAAGGACTGGCCGTAGTAATATTCGATTCAACTAAAGTGAGAGAAACAGACACACGCCAGCCACCTTATGCAAAACAAGTTGCATCAATCGGTGGAACCGGTCTCATGTATGTGGACATGTAAGGTTGGTCCTGGCCACTTCATCCCACAATATCGCTGAATCAAAATAAGACGTTGATGGTAAGCATTATGAACATCACCGCCCACAACTCCTTTGTGTTCTACTCGTGCATATCGTCGACACATAGACCTGGCTCTGATACCACTGTTGGGGAACGTTGCATGGAAAACAAACAAAAATTACGCACACGCAAGATCTATCCATGGAGATGCATAGCTATGAGAGGGGGAGAACATCTTCATACCCTTGAAGATCGCTAAGCGAAAGCATTTATCAACGTGGTTGATGTAGTCGTACACCTTCATAATCCGTCATGATCAAGTACCGAACGTACGACACCTCTGCTTTCAGCACACGTTCAACTCGATGACGTCCTCGCCTTCTTGATCCAGCAAGAGGGGCGAAGTAGTACATGAGTTCCGGCAACACGACGGCGTGGTGATGGTGGTGGTGAAGAACAATCTCCGTAGGGCATAGCCAAGCACAACAGAAACTATGACGGAGGATAAACTAGAGGGGGCGGGGCTGCCGATAAACGGCTTGGTGAATCTTGATGTGTTCCGGGTATAGCCCTGCCCCTCTATTTATATGTTGATCCCTGGGGCCGTTTCTTGGAGAAAGAGCCTCCTCAAGTCGGTTTATCCCGCAAGGCAAGAGTTCTTCTCAGACTCCAGGACTAGACGCCAGGGTCCTTGGCATCTAGCAACTTGGCCTCCGCAAAACTGCCTTTTGCACCTTCCTAAAGCCCCGTGGGCTTTACCCCTTGGCCCAAATAAAGTGTTCTTGTACCTGAACATTTCGGGAAATATCTGAAACCCCTTCTGGTGAATTTTGAAACCCTTCCGGAGACCAAACACTATTATCCCATATATATATATCAATTTTTACCTCCTGACTATTCCGGAGCTCCTCATCATGTCCGTGATCTCATCCAGGACTCCGAACAACATTCGGTCACCAACATACATAAGTCATATAATACTATATCATCAACGAACGTTAAGCGTGCGGACCCTACGGGTTCAAGAATGATGTAGACATGATCGAGACGCTTCTTCGGTCAATAGCCAATAGCGGGACCTGGATGCCCATATTGGTTCCTACATATTCTATGAAGATCTTTATTGGTCGAACCTTTATGACAACATATGTAGTTTCTTTTGTTCGTCGATATGTTACTTGCCCGAGATTTGATCATCAGTATCTCCATATCTAGTTCAATCTTGTTACTGGCAAATCTCTTCACTCGTTCTATAATACATCATCATGTTACTAACTCCTTAGTCACTTTGCTTGCAAGCTTCTTGTGATGATGTATTACCGAGAGGGCCCAGAGATACCTCTCCGTCATACGGAGTGACAAATCTCAATCTCGATTCACGTCAACTCAACAGATACCTTCGGAGATACCTGTAGAGCACCTTTATGATCACCCAGTTACGTTGTGACGTTTGATAGCACACAAGGTATTCCTCCGGTATCCGGGAGTTGCATGATCTCATGGTCAAAGGAATATGTATTTGACATTAAGAACACAGTAGCAAAAACTGAACGGTCATATGCTATGCTAACGGATGGGTCTTGTCTGTCACATCATTCTCCTAATGATGTGATCCCGTTATCAAGTGACAACACATGTCTATGGTTAGGAAACCTTAACCATCTTTGGATCAACGAGCTAGTCTAGTAGAGGCTCACTAGGGACACGGTCTTGTCTATATATCCACACATGTATCTGAGTTTTCGATGAATACAATTCTAGCATGGATAATAGACGTTTATCATGAACAGGGAAATATGATAATGACCAATTTATTATCGCCTCTAGGGCATATTTCCAATAGAGGAGAAATTTGATATGGTTCGTGATATGATCGTTGAAGGTCGGGTGGCGAGGAGGAGGAGGAGGCGGCGCCGGAGCAGCAGAAGAAGAGAAGAGCGGGGCAAACTGGATGGTGGATGTACCGGTGGTGGCCTGAAAGGTGAAAGGGTTTGTGCCGGAGAGAGGGTGGCAAGGTCGCCATGGAGGAGGCCGAGGCAGTGCCCTGGGCCGGCGCCGGATGTGGCGGAACAAGGGCATGCATAACAAAGGTAACGTTACATACAATTCAACACCTTGTGTGGGGTGATCTACAAGTCAGTTTTCATATGGGAAGCTCCGTGCTAGCTAGCTAATCCTATTCTCAATATGTCTATGTTCTTGTACCCCTGTGCTGATCATAGTCGACTTTATGGTTGTAAAATTTTCGTTGCAACTACTCCCTCAGTTCGAAATTACTTGTCACAAAAATAGCGCTGTATAACCATGTTTTGTCTATTGTTTGGCGCAGGAGGGAAACCCATTTCTTTCCAAAAAAAATAATAATAACTTGGGGCACCCATAAAGTAAGAAGAACTCGATCCTGTTTTTTTTTTCTTTTTTTGAAATGGAGGCTAAAGCATTGACTCTTAAATGAATATAAGCAATCTCATCAGCCTGGAAAATGGAAAAATAAAACACGTCATTCTGGGAATACGGGGGTTGCATCTATTTTCTTCCTTATTTCCGTGCGTTTTCGAGAGTTCACGAAATAGTTTCAGCTAGTCCCTGGAGAATTGGCATTTGTCAAATGTGTGAAATAGCATCAGCATTTTCCTTTCTTCCTTTGAAACCTCGGCTGGATTTCAGCCCAAATTTTCGGTTCTTGCATTTGTGCGACGCTCTGACAAAGCAAGGGCCTTGTCCGTCTTAGAGGAGCAGGTCGTCCTGGTTGGGCTTGGGCGAGGTGAGCAGCGCGGTGTAGAGCCGCAGCTTCTCCTCCCCGAGCGAGGAGCACCTGGACAGCGGCCGCCGTGGGCGGATGAAGGAGAGCGAGGTGAGCGTCTTGCGGTGCCTGTAGCGGCGCCACGCGAGCTGCACCGCGACGGCGGCCCAGGTGCGCCACCCGTGCGAGTAGTAGCGCGCGCTGCGCCGCACCTTCTCGTTGGCGAAGGTGTAGCGGAAGTGCTGCGTCACGTACTTGACGTCCGCCGCCTCCAGCCCGAACGCCTCCGTGCTCTCCAGCGTCACCAGCGTGGAGGACGCCGCCGGCAGCCGCTCCCGGAACGGCCGCCGCAGGCACCACGACAGCAGCTCGTCCCCGCTGAAGTTGCCCGGCCCCAGCATGCAGCAGCTCGTCCCGCCGTTCCGCAGCACCTGGCTGCTCTGCAGGTGCCCCCGCACGATGAACAGCATCCTCTGCACCGGGTCGCCTTCCCTCACGATCTGTCATGTGGTGAAAGAAACAGATTGTGATTTGCGCCATTGATTTCTAATCTGTAGTGCTGAGAGGAAAGATGAATCGACATGGATTTCTGTACGTACCACTTCTCCCTTGGGGAAGACGAGGGACTTGACCCTGTCGCAGATGTTCTCGAGCACCAGGTCATCCATGTGGTGGAAGAGCGGCACCTGGCGGACGAGGTCGAGGCAGAGGTGGTACTTGATGTCCCGGCGGAGGCCCTCGGGGAGGTCGCGCACGATGCGGCACTCGTCGACGCCGCGCGTGGCCGCCCACCGCTGCCGCTCGTGCTGCCGCACCCGGTGCCGGAAGCTCTGCGGCAGGTTCTTGCGCTTCATCCACCACTCCACGCTCCGCAGCCGCGTGTGCATCGCCTGCTTCTTGGACGTCGTCGCGTTCAGGAACACCTTGATGTTCCCGATGAGCATGGTGACGAGGATCAGCCCGCCGGTGATGGTGATGATGTTGAACACTATCTCAGACCACTCCGTCGTGCTCGCCAGATTCCCAAACGTGCTGATCACATCAGAAACAAGAGTCAGCAACTAGTAAGATCGATCTCCCAGCTGAAAAGTTGTGATCACCTGAGCGTCATGAGGCCCCAGAAGATGGGGAGGAGTATCTTCTCGAGCCGGCTGGGGTTGGCCACGAGCATGACGGTCCACTTGTAAGCGCCGTACTGGTAGTTGTCGCCGCTGTCGAGGCACGTCGCCCTGGCGCTGGCGTTGCGGCCCCAGGCGAGCCTGTCCGCGCCAACGGCGCCCCCTAGCCTGCCGGCGCCGCCGTAGTAGAGCGGCTCCGCGCACGCCAGCGCGCCGGCCGCGCACCCGCCGACGCGCCCGGCGCAGTACTGCTCCCTCAGGCACTTGGTCGCCCGCTGCGCCCCCAGCAGGTACCAGCACGCGCCCACCGCCTGCAACAAGCCAAGTGTCCTTTGCTGCCTCAGCAATGAAGCTCGCGTGCCAGCCAGAAGGCCATGTGCGCGCGCGCGCGTGACAGGGCAGAGCGGTCACCACGCACGCGACGTACTACGTACGACGAAGATGATGAAAGGACCGATGAGGGCGGGGTGGTGGACGGGACGTACGTGGGCGGCGACGAAGTAGGCCATGAGGTTGAGCGCGATGCCCCACCAGATGGTGCCGAAGATGTAGCCGGCGACGTTCTGCATCCGGCGGAGGAAGCGGACCGAGTGGTAGATCTTGGGCAGGTACTCGAAGAGGAACGCCACCATGAGCACCGTCATCACCGACGTCGTCGACCCCGCGCGTATCATCGCCGGTATGCCCACCCACATCACCACCTGCGTTGCGCACGACGCCCATACATGCATGCACACATACATCTTGCATCACATAACTTATCTGAGCCAGCAGGACTGCACTGATAGATTTTTTTTAGGAACTACTCCGTACAATGATAAGCAAAGAAAGCAAAGCTAGGGAAAAATCGGGCAGGCAGCCACAGCTCACAGGTAGCGCCGCACGTATCGGTGGGACCTTTGGTGCGACCATTCATTGTGCAACCAACTTTGAATCTGCATTGAATGCGTCGTTGGCTCAAACATGGTAGTAATCCGACGGCTCGGCAACGGCCCCAATGTGGCTAATCCGACAAGTACGCATCATGCCTTGGCATTACGTTAGAGCACCATCACCATGTACTACTAGAAAGTACTGCACGTAAAAATGATCTTTTTTTAACAGGAATAACATGGAAGCTACGCTACGGCGCTGCAGGTCTGCATCACGTTGCTGGGTGCAGAGCGCCGCTGCCCGGCCCGGCTCGCGGACCAGTCCATCCATCGCCGTGCATGGTCGGAGATGGGAACCGCGGATCACATCCGCCTTTGCCAAGACTAGCACTTGCAGGATGCGGTGGCGACATGCCCTGCCACTGCATCATACGACGGCATGACAGAAAGTCATTGCTACAGGCCTACAACGCCTCAAAGACTCCAAATTCCTCATTCTCCGGATGCTTTGGAGTTTGGACAGGCGTTCGTTCGTTGTCATAATCCGGCACTATGGGCCATTGCGAGGTTGTTTGGATGTGAAAGATGCTTCGTCGTACGAATCAAACAAACAGCGACCTTGCTATACGTACGATAAAATCCCCGTCCAACACCTACGATTAGAGACAAATCGTTGATGATTCAGTCTGTGGGCCATAACATTGGTAGTCTGGTCGTATCTGTGTACGACGAATATGAATCGTACGTAGAGCAGTTTCGAACAAACAGTTACTAAAAGCATTGAGCTGGGCTGACAGAACGCATGGACGCACCTGCATCACCGGAAGGATGACGAACACGTCCAAGAGGAGCCCCCCTTTCTTGGACCTCGGCAGCCGAGCCGGCGCCGCGCCGCCGCCGACCCGCTGAGCCTCCTCGTCGGCGTCGGCCTCCTCCTTCTCCTCCTCTCCCGGCGCGCACGCCATCCGGAGCCGCAGCAGCAGGTTCCAGGCGTGCAGGGCGTCCACCATGCACCGGAGCGCGGTGACCGCGGCGGCGAACCAGCCGTCGAGGAAGACGCACATGAGCGGGCCGCTCACGGACACGGCGTACAGGAAGAGCGGGTCGACCATGAGCCCCGCCGCGCACGCCAGCAGGTACGTCCGGTCCCACTCCCGCGCCCACCTCGCCCGCGGCCCGATCCGCCGCCTGCGCTTGCCGCCCGGGCTCGGGGGCGTCCCCTTCTCGTGCTCGTCTCCCGGCCTATGCAGGCCGCGGTGAGGGGACGCGGCGGACCAGGAAGATGGCGAGGACGTCGAGGAGCGCGACGCCGAGAGGTCGGTCGGCATGATCGATGCGATAGTGGTGCCACCGCCAATGCGAGTGATGGAGCTGATCGAGTGGAGAGGACGACAGCACCCGGGAGGCTCCGTGACGAGACGGACGGATATATGGCTGGCTAGCACGAACTATGCTAGGGCGCCGATACGATACGTATACGTTGCTCTCACCGGGCACGCACGCACGCGCGCGCTTGTCTGCTTGCGATCCGCGACCGGTGTGATTTAGCGTCAGTATGTACGTAGACGATGTGGAACGGCGGGGGAACGTAGACGATGAGGACAGCGGCGGGCGTACGTAAGTATGTACCCCGAGCGAGCAAGCGGTGGTAGCGAGCTTGTAGCGTGCTGCGACAGTGCAGAGGCCAGCAAGGTGGCCACACAGCAGCGATCTCCATGTGTCAATTAATCATGCTGGTCTTCATGAACGTTGGCCCGTCGATCGGCAGGCAGGGTAAGGGTGGTCCTGTATTTGCGGCTGCCAGCCACGGTTTGCCAATTAAAACATGCTACCACCAAATTAATCACCGGAGCATCTCGTTCAGGTGGCTGTTTCTTTATCTTGTTACCGCGAGTAAGCACCTACTATCTCCATTTGTAAGAAAATCAAACAAATAATGGGTAATCTCCTTGGCTCTATAATACCCAAATTTATATTCCTTCCGTTTCTAAATATAGGTCTTTTAAGAGATTTGAATATGGAGACGTATTTTAGAATGTACTTCCTCCATCCATAAAAGAGTGTGCTTCAAACTTTGTTGGGAAGTCAAACATTTTTATGTTTGACCGTATTTATATAATAATACACCAATATTTTTGCCATCAAATTAGTACATTGTGATAAAATATATTTTTATCATATACCTATTTGGTTTCACAAATATTAATATATAGTTGCACAAACTCGGTCAAAATTTGAGATAGTTTGACCCTCCAACAAAGTTGAAAGTACAATCTTTCAAGGACGGAGGGAGTAGATTCACTCATTTTACTCCCTATGTAGTCCATATTCAAATCTCTAAAAAGACTTATATTTAGGAACGGAGGAAGTACAATACTGCGCACATGAAAGATGCCCCGGTGTAATAGGTTTTCTTAACCGGCACCCCTTTCCATCAAAGCATAATGAAAATACAAAGCCGATCCAAAATTGTTCAGGAGACGGAAAAAAGGAGAAAGTGAGTTCATCGCACCACTGAAAAACCCATTGTAGATGCTCGCATTTGAAACATTTACCATTGGGTGAAAACCCAGTGACACCAAAACTAACCTATCAAGTTTAAAGGCAAGACATGACCAGCAAGAGCTCACGCAGGAGCAAAGTTCAAGAGGAGCATAGCTCAACAACCAGACGTAAAAACTAAGAGAGGTGGTCATCAACTAAGAAACCAAGGGCACCAACAACGGTTGCATCATTCTTCATCATCGTGAGCCGTTGCACGGATCCTCATCATGTTCTTCGTATTGTCCTTCAATAGCATTGCTCCTCGCTCAGGCGCAGTCTTGTCCTTGATCTTCAGCAGTCCTGCCCAAGAGATCAGGTTCACACAAGTTGCAGAAATAACATCAAAGGGGGTGCTTGGATGTTTAAACTCGAAGGTTTATGACGGTTCCAAATAGCCTAACAAACAGTTGCAAGACCAGCAATATAAAATGGGTTGCCATCAGGCAGAAAAAATATAGCACCAAGAGTAGAACTGCCATATATTGTTGGGACATAAGTCAATACCAAGCACTAAACCAACCGTACGCCAAGCAACTCTAGTAACCGGGCACAGAAAGAAGAGATGTTGTGAAGTTTCTCTACTATTATACAAGGAACATCTGGGGTTGCCAGCGCACTGTTTACGTTTCATGACATCTCAGGCCAGAATGGCATCTTGAAATAATTGCCACAAAAAGACTTGAATCCTTAAGAGTATTTTTGCTTTCCAAATCCATCTGTAATCACAACTAACCAAATCTTTCTCCAAATACTCATACATGGATTTGGTCATACAATGACGTTTAGTGCCAACTGACCACTCAACACAGCCAGATTCACTAGTTAGAGTGAGCTTAGCAAGCATCTCTCTAACTTCTCCCCATTATCGGAGTAAATTAGCATTCAGCCTACGTCTAAATAGGTCATTAACGGACTTAGCCTGATATTGAGCAATAGAAGCATCAGGGAAAATGCAAATACTGAAAAGGATAGGAAACTTGTCACACAAAGGGCATTATCCACTATACAATCCTTCCTAAGTCTAGCAATTCTTCCAAATTTAATAATCACCTTTCGACTAGTCATATTGAAGTCCTTGACTTTCATTATGTCTTTCCAAATCGAAGAATCATTAAATTTCTCTTTCACAGTGGCCCCAGAACATCTTCATGGTATTAGCAAGTAGAATGTCTTGCCACTACCGTTTGCCATTGTCAAGTTTCCACCACCACTCGACAAGCAGGCTGATATTTTGCTTCCTATGATCTTTAATCCACAGTCCTCCTTTACGTTTGGAACGACATACTCAAGACCACTTGACCATATGATACCTATTTTTGCTTCTTTCCCCACACCAAAAGAATTTTCTTCTGTGTTTATCAAGCTTATCAATAAAAAATTCGACAATAGAAACATTGACATATAGTAGTACGCAGTTCTAGATAAAGAGGACTTCACAAGAATCAACCTCCCCCTGATAACCCACAAGTATAGGGATTGTTTGTAGCCTTTTTTGCTAAATAAGAGTGTCGAACCCAACGAGAAGCTAAAGGTAGAATATATATTTTCTCAAGTTCTGTCGACCACCGATACAACTCTATGCACACTTAACATTCGCTTTGCCTAGAACAAGAATAAAACTCGAAGTACTTTGCGGAAATAACACTACGAATAAATTGCAAGATAATAAATTAGCAGTGTAGTAGAAAGCTTTTTGTAACATAAGAGAAAGATTTGTCCCTAGGCAATCGATAACTAGACCGATAATCATTATTATAATTTTATGTGAGGGAGAGACATGAGCTAACATACTTTTCATACTTGGATCATATGCACTTATGATTGGAATTCTAGCAAGCATCCGCAACTACCAAAGATCATTAAGGTAAAACCCAACCATAATATTAAGTATCAAGTCCTCTTTATCCCATACACAACAACCCCCTTACTCAGGCGTAAGCTTCTGTCACTCTAGCCACCACCATAAGCGAATCATGAACATATTGCAACACCCTACAGTGGGAATCCCTCAAGCTTGCGCGACACGCAGGGTGATGGGGAACGTTGCATAAAATAAAAAATTTCCTACGTTCACCAAGATCAATCTAGGAGTTCATCCAGCAACGAGAGAGAGGAGTGCATCTACATACCCTTGTAGATCGTGAGCGGAAGCGTTCAAGAGAACGGGGTTGAGGGAGTCGTACTCGTCATGATCCAAATCACCGGAGATCCTAGCGCCGAACGGACGGCACCTCCGCGTTCAACACACGTACGGTCAGCGTGACGACTCCTCCTTCTTGATCCAGCAAGGGGAAGGAGAGGTTGATGAAGATCCAGCAGCACGACGGCGTGGTGGTGGATGCAGCAGGGATTCCGGCAGGGCTTCGCCAAGCATCTGCGGGAGGGAGAGGTGTAGCAAGGGGGAAGGGAGGCGCCAAGTGCAAGGGTGCGGCTGCCCTCCCTCCCCCTCTCTTTATATAGGGTCCCCAAGGCGCTGCCCCGGAGATGGGATCTCCGGGCGGCGGCTGGGGAGGCTTGCCCCCCAAGGCAAGTGGAGGCGCCCCCCCACCCTAGGGTTTCCAACCCTAGGGGGAGGGGGGCCCAAGGGGGGCGCATCAGCCCACCAAGGGCTGGTTCCCCTCCCCACTTCAGCCCACAGGGCCCTCCGGTATAGGTGGCCCCACCCGATGGACCCCCGGGACCCTTCCGGTGGTCCCGGTACAATACCGGTGACCCCCGAAACTCTCCCGATGGCCGAAACTGCACTTCCTATATATAATTCTTCACCTCCGGGCCATTCCAGAACTCCTCGTTATGTCCGGGATCTCATCCGGGACTCCGAACAACTTTCGGTTTGCTGCATACTAATATCTCTACAACCCTAGCGTCACCAAAACTTAAGTGTGTAGACCCTACGGGTTCGGGAGACATGCAGACATGACCGAGACGCCTCTTCGGTCAATAACCAATAGCGGGATCTGGATACCCATGTTGGCTCCCACATACTCCTCGATGATCTCATCGGATGAACCACGATGTCGAGGATTCAATCAATCCCATATACAATTCCCTTTGTCAATCGGTACGTTACTTGCCCGAGACTCGATCGTCGGTATCCCAATACCTCGTTCAGTCTCGTTACCGGCAAGTCACTTTACTCGTACCGTAATGCATGATCCCATGACCAGACACTTGGTCACATTGAGCTCATTATGATGATGCGTTACCGAGTGGGCCCAGAGATACCTCTCCGTCATACGGGGTGACAAATCCCAGTCTCGATTCGTGCCAACCCAACAGACACTTTCGGAGATACCTGTAGTGTACCTTTATAGTCACCCAGTTACGTTGTGACGTTTGGCACACCCAAAGCACTCCTACGGTATCCGGGAGTTGCACAACCTCATGGTCTAAGGAAATGATACTTGACATTTGGAAAAGCTCTAGCTAAACGAATTACACGATCTTTGAGCTATGCTTAGGATTGGGTCTTGTCCATCATATCATTCTCCTAATGATGTGATCCCGTTATCAATGACATCCAATGCCCATAGTCAGGAAACCATGACTATCAGTTGATCAACGAGCTAGTCAACTAGAGGCTTACTAGGGACATGTTGTGGTCTATGTATTCACACGTGTATTACGATTTCCGGATAACACAGTTATAGCATGAATAAGAGATAATTATCATGAACAAAGAAATATAATAATAACCATTTTATTATTGCCTCTAGGGCATATTTCCAACAGTCTCCCACTTGCACTAGAGTCAATAATCTAGTTACATTGTGATGTATCGAACACCCATTGCGTCCTGGTGTTGATCATGTTTTGCTCTAGGGAGAGGTTTAGTCAACGGATCTGCTACATTCAGGTCCGTATGTACTTTACAAATATCTATGTCTCCATCTTGAACATTTTCACGGATGGAGTTGAAGCGACGCTTGATGTGCCTGGTCTTCTTGTCAAACCTGGGCTCCTTGGCAATCAATAGCTCCAGTGTTGTCACAGAAGTGTGCGATCAGCCCCGACGCATTGGGTATGACTCCTAGGTCGGTGATGAACTCCTTCACCCAGATAGCTTCATGCGCTGCCTCCGAGGCTGCCATGTACTCCGCTTCACATGTAGATCCCGCCACGATGCTCTGCTTGCAGCTGCACCAGCTTACTGCCCCACCATTCAAAATATACACGTATCCGGTTAGTGACTTCGCTCGACGTAACCCTTTACGACGAGCTCTTCGTCACCTCCATATACGAGAAACATGTCCTTAGTCTTTTTCAGGTACTTAAGGATGTTCTTGACTGTTGTCCAGTGTTCCATGCCGGGATTACTTTGGTACCTTCCTACCAAACTTACGACAAGGTTTATATCAGGTCTGGTACAGGTCATGGCATACATGATAGACCCTATGGCTAAGGCATAGGGGACGCCACTCATCTTTTCTCTATCTTCTGCCGTGGTCGGGCATTGAGCCGAGCTCAATTTCACACCTTGCAACACAGGCAAGAACCCCTTCTTGGACTGATCAATATTGAACTTCTTCAATATCTTATCAAGGTATGTGCTTTGTGAAAGACCTATGAGGCGTTTCGATCTATCTCTATAGATTTTGATGCCTAATATGTAAGCAGCTTCTCCAAGGTCCTTCATTGAAAAACACTTATTCAAGTAGGCCTTAATGCTGTCCAAAAGTTCTATATCATTTCCCATCAAAAGTATGTCATCCACATATAATATGAGAAATGCTCTGAGCTCCCACTCACTTTCTTGTAAACGCAGGCTTCTCCATAAGTCTGCATAAACCCAAACGCTTTAATCATCTCATTAAAGCGAATGTTCCAGCTCCGAGATGCTTGCACCAGCCCATAGATGGAGCGCTGGAGCTTGCATACCTTGTTAGCTTTCTTAGGGTCGACAAAACCTTCCGGCTGCAACATATACAGTTCTTCCTTAAGGTGACCGCTAAGGAATGCCGTTTTGACGTCCATTTGCCATATCTCATAATCATAGTATGCGGCAATTGCTAACATGATTCGGACGGACTTCGGCTTTGCTACGGGAGAGAATGTCTCATCGTAGTCAATCCCTTGAACTTGTCGATAACCCTTAGCGACAAGTCGAGCTCTATATATGGTAACATTACCATCCGCGTCCGTCTTCTTCTTAAAGATCTATTTGTTTTCTATTACTCGCCGATCGTCGGGCAAGTCTGTCAAAGTCCATACTTTGTTTTCATACATGGATCCTATCTCGGATTGCATGGCTTCAAGCCATTTGTTGGAATCTGGGCCCGCCATCGCTTCTTCATAGTTCAAAGGTTCACCGTTGTCTAACAACATGATTTCCAAGACAGGGTTGCCATACCATTTTGGTGCGGAACATGTCCTTGTGGACCTTTGAAGTTCAGTAGGAGCTTGATCCGAAGTATCTTGATCATCATCATTAACCTCCTCTCTTGTCGGTGCAGGCACCACAGGAACATCTTCCTGAGTTGCGCTACTCACTGTTTCAAGAGGCAGTACTTCATCAAGCTCTACTTTCCTCCCACTTAATTCTTTCGAGAGAAACTCTTTCTCCAGAAAGGACCCGTTCTTGGCAACAAAGATCTTGCCCTCGGATCTTAAGTAGAAGGTATACCCAATGGTTTCCTTAGGGTATCCAATGAAGACGCTTTTTCCGATTTGGGTTCGAGCTTCTCAGGTTGAAGTTTCTTGACATAAGCATCGCATCCCCAAACTTTTAGAAACGACAGCTTAGGTTTCTTCCCAAACCATAATTCATACGGTGTCGTCTCAACGGATTTAGACGGTGCCCTATTTAAAGTGAATGTAGCTGTCTCTAGAGCGTATCCCCAAAATGATAGCGGTAAATCGGTAAGTGACATCATAGATCGCACCATATCCAATAGAGTGCGATTACGACGTTCGGACACACCATTTCGCTGAGGTGTTCTAGGCAGCGTGAGTTGTGAAACGATTCCACATTTCCTTAAGTGCGTACCAAATTCGTGACTTAAATATTCACCCCCACGATATGATCGTAAGAACTTTATCTTTTGGTCACGTTGATTCTCTACCTCATTCTGAAATTCCTTGAACTTTTCAAAGGTCTCAGACTTGTGTTTCATCAAGTAGACATACCCATATCTACTCAAGTCATCAGTGAGAGTGAGAACATAACGATATCCTCCGCGAGCCTCAAAGCTCATTGGACCGCACACATCAGTATGTATGATTTCCAATAAGTTGGTTGCTCGCTCCATTGTTCCGGAGAACGGAGTCTTGGTCATCTTGCCCATGAGGCATGGCTCGCATGTGTCAAACGATTCATAATCTAGAGACTCCAAAAGTCCATCAGCATGGAGCTTCTTCATGCGCTTGACACCAATGTGACCAAGGCGGCAGTGCCACAAGTATGTGGGACTATCATAATCAACTTTACATCTTTTAGTATTCACACTATGAATATGTGTAACATTACGCTCGAGATTCATTAAGAATAAACCATTCACCAGCGGGGCATGACCATAAAACATATCACTCATATAAATAGAATAACCATTATTCTCGGATTTAAATGAGTAGCCATCTCGAATTAAATGAGATCCTGATACAATGTTCATGCTCAAAGTTGGTACTAAATAACAATTATTGAGGTTTAAAACTAATCTCGTAGGTAAATGTAGAGGTAGCGTGCCGACGGCGATCACATCGACCTTGGAACCATTCCCGACGCGCATCGTCACCTCGTCCTTCGCCAGTCTTCGCTTATTCCGTAGCTCCTGCTTTGAGTTACAAATATGAGCAACCGCACGGTATCAAATACCCAGAGCTACTACGAGTAATCGGTAAGGTACACATCAATTACATGTATATCACATATACCTTTGGATTTGCCGGCCTTCTTGTCCGCTAAGTACTTCGGGCAGTTCCGCTTCCAGTGTCCGCTTCCCTTGCAATAAAAGCACTCAGTTTCAGGCTTGGGTCCATTGCTTGACTTCTTCCCGGCAACTGGCTTACCGGGCGCGGCAACTCCCTTGCCGTCCTTCTTGAAGTTCTTCTTACCCAAGCCTTTCTTGAACTCAGTGGTTTTATTCACCATCAACACTTGATGTTCCTTTTTGATCTCCACCTCCGCTGATTTCAGCATTGAATATACCTCAGGAATGGTTTTCTCCATCCCCTGCATATTGAAATTCATCACAAAGATCTTGTAGCTAGGTGGGAGCGACTGGAGGATTCTGTCGACCACCGCGTCATCCGGGAGATTAACCCCCAGTTGAGATAAGCGGTTGTGCAACCCAGACATTTTGAGTATGTGCTCGCTGACAGAACCATTCTCCTCCATCTTACAACTGTAGAACTTGTCGGAGACTTCATATCTCTCGACCCTGGCGTGAGCTTGGAAAACCATTCTCAGCTCTTGGAACATCTCATATGCTCTGTGCTGCTCAAAACGCTTTTGGAGCCCCGGTTCTAAGCTGTAAAGCATGCCGCACTGAACCAGGGAGTAATCATCACTACGCAACTGCCAGGCGTTCATAACATCTTGAGTTGCAGGGAAAACGGGTGCTTCACCTAGCGGTGCATCTAGGACATATGCTTTCTTGGCAGCTATGAGGATGATCCTCAAGTTCCGGACCCAGTCCGTATAGTTGCTGCCATCGTCTTTCAGCTTGGTTTTCTCTAGGGACGCGTTGAAGTTGAGGGAAACATTAGCGTGGGCCATTTGATCTACAAGACATATTGCAAAGATTTTAGACTAAGTTCATGATAATTAAGTTCATCTAATCAAATAATGAACTCCCACTCAGATAGACATCCCTCTAGTCATCTAAGTGATCCATGATCCGAGTCAACTAGGCCGTGTCCGATCATTACGTGAGACGGACTAGTATCATCGGTGAACATCTTCATGTTGATCGTATCTTCTATATGACTCATGTTCGACCTTTCGGTCTTCCGTGTTCCGAGGCCATGTCTGTACATGCTAGGCTCGTCAAGTCAACGTAAGTGTATTGTGTGTGTAAATCTGGCTTACACCCGTTGTATTCGAACATTAGGATCTATCACACCTGATCATCACGTGGTGCTTCGAAACAACGAACCTTCGCAATGGTGCACAGTTATGGGGAACACTTTTCTTGAAATTATTTCGAGGGATCATCTTATTTAAGCTACCCTCGTTCTAAGCAAATAAGATGTAAAACATGATAAAAATCACATGCAATCAAATATTGACATGATATGGCCATTATCAAATTGCTCGATCTCCATCTTCGGGGCGCCATGATCATCTTCATCACCGGCATGACACCATGATCTCCATCATCATGATCTCCATCATCGTGTCTTCATGAAGTTGTCACGCTAACGATTACTTCTACTTCTATGGCTAACACATTTAGCAATAAAGTAAAGTAATTTACATGGCGTTCTTCAATGACACGCGGGTCATACAAAAAATAAAGACAACTCCTATGGCTCCTGCCGGTTGTCATACTCATCGACATGCAAGTCGTGATTCCTATTACAAGAACATGATCATCTCATACATCACATATATCATTCATCACATCCTTTGGCCATATCACATCACAAAACACTTGCTGCAAAAACAAGTTAGACGTCCTCTAATTGTTGTTGCAAGTTTTACGTGGCTTCTACAGTGATCTAGCAAGAACATTTTCTTACCTACGTTAAAGCCTGGCGTGATTTGCCAACTTCTATTTACCCTTCATAAGGACCCTTTTCATCGAATCCGCTCCAACTAAAGTGGGAGAGACAGACACCCGCTAGCCACCTTATGCAACTAGTGCATGTCAGTCGGTGGAACCTGTCTCACATAAGCGTACGTGTAAGGTCGGTTCGGGCCGCTTCATCCCACAATACCGCTGAAGCAAAATAAGACTAGTAGTGGCAAGAAAGTTGACAACATCTACGCCCACAACAAATTGTGTTCTACTCGTGCAAAGAGAACTATGCATAGACCTAGCTCATGATGCCATTGATGGGGAATGTTGCATAAAATAAAAAATTTCCTACGTTCACCAAGATCAATCTAGGAGTTCATCCAGCAACGAGAGAGAGGAGTGCATCTACATACCCTTGTAGATCGCGAGCGGAAGCGTTCAAGAGAACGGGGTTGAGGGAGTCGTACTCGTCGTGATCCAAATCACCAGAGATCCTAGCGCCGAACGGACGGCACCTCCGCGTTCAACACACGTACGGACAGCGTGACGTCTCCTCCTTCTTGATCCAGCAAGGGGAAGGAGAGGTTGATGAAGATCCAGCAGCACGACGGCGTGGTGGTGGATGGAGCAGGGATCCCGGCAGGGCTTTGCCAAGCGTCTGCGGGAGGGAGAGGTGTAGCAAGGGGGAAGGGAGGCGCCAAGAGCAAGGGTGAGGCTGCCCTCCCTCCCCCTCTCTTTATATAGGGTCCCCAAAGGGGGGCGCCGGCCCTGGAGATGGGATCTCCAGGGGGGCGCCGGCCAGGGGGGAGGCTTGCCCCCCAAGGCAAGTGGAGGCGCCCCCACCCTAGGGTTTCCAACCCTAGGCGCAGGGGGGGCAAGGGGGCGCACCAGCCCACCAGGGGCTGGTTCCCCTCCCCAATTCAGCCCACGGGGCCCTCCGGGATAGGTGGCCCCACCCGGTGGACCCCCGAGACCCTTCCGGTGGTCCCGGTACAATACCGGTGACCCCCGAAACTCTCCCGATGGCCGAAACTGCACTTCCTATATATAATTCTTCACCTCCGGACCATTCCGGAACTCCTCGTGACGTCCGGGATCTCATCCGGGACTCCGAACAATTTTCGGTTTGCTGCATACTAATATCTCTACAACCCTAGCGTCACCGAACATTAAGTGTGTAGACCCTACGGGTTCGGGAGACATGCAGACATGACCGAGACGCCTCTTCTGTCAATAACCAACAGCGGGATCTGGATACCCATGTTGGCTCCCACATACTCCTCGATGATCTCATTGGATGAACCACGATGTCGAGGATTCAATCAATCCCGTATACAATTCCCTTTGTCAATCGGTACGTTACTTGCCCGAGACTCGATCGTCGGTATCCCAATACCTCGTTCAGTCTCGTTATCGCAAGTCACTTTACTCGCACCGTAATGCATGATCCGTGACAGACACTTGGTCACATTGAGCTCATTTTAATGATGCATTACCGAGTGGGCCCAGAGATACCTCTCCGTCATACGGAGTGACAAATCCCAGTCTCGATTCGTGCCAACCCAACAGACACTTTCGGAGATACTCGTAGTGTACCTTTATAGTCACCCAGTTACGTTGTGACATTTGGCACACCCAAAGCACTCCTACGGTATCCGGGAGTTGCACAACCTCATGGTCTAAGGAAATGATAGTTGACATTTGAAAAAGCTCTAGCTAAACGAATTACAGAATCTTTGAGCTATGCTTAGGATTGGGTCTTGTCCATCACATCATTCTCCTAATGATGTGATCCCGTTATCAATGACATCCAATGCCCATAGTCAGGAAACCATGACTATCTGTTGATCGACGAGCTAGTCAACTAGAGGCTTACTAGGGACATGTTGTGGTCTATGTATTCACACGTGTATTACGATTTCCGGATAACACAGTTATAGCATGAATAACAGACAATTATCATGAACAAATAAATATAATAATAACCATTTTATTATTGCCTCTAGGGCATATTTCCAACACAGGGTACCATAGGACAGCACCAAAATAAAATATACAACTCAAACCAATCATGATCATCAATCAACCATATGACAAAACATATCTACTCAAACATCATAGGATAACCACATATCATTGGATAATAATATATAGTGTTGAGCACCATGTTTAAGTAGAGAATTACAGCGGGAATAGAGAGATTACACCGCTGCATAGAGGAGGAGAGAGTTGGTGTTGACGACGGCGAAGTTGTTAGTGTAGATCGATGTCACGATGATTGCCCTAGCGGCGTTCCGGCGCGACCGGGAGAGAGCCCCCATCTTCTTCTTCCTCCTTGGCCTTCCCCTAGATGGGAGGAGAGTTCCCCCTCCGGTCCATTGTAATTACCCAAGACCGACACTCCAGATGCCTTCCAGTTATTTTGTTGTCGCTGTGTGTTTTAATTGTTTGTTGCATTTCATCATATCTCATGAGCTTTGCATCCGCATGTTTTATTAAAACTTGCATCCGTTATTAGTTGTCACTTCTCCTTTTATCTCAGTGTCCTTTCTCATACCGACCGGGTTTTGCTTCCCTCTGATGGGGCCACATAATCTCTCTGCACAGTGCACATACCCCTCGCAACCTAGTTCGAAACTCCCCCAACCGACCCGGGCAGTTGTGACCGATGGGTCCGGATAATCCCCAAACATCCCTAAAATATCTTCGGTTTCTTCATTGAACTCCCCTAGCATATTTTTCTCGGGTCGTCTGATTACGATCGGAGGGACAAAAATAGCCCCTACCCGAATTTCATCTACTATATATAGTACACCAACCCCTAACTAAATCAGACCAAACCCTAAATTCGAGGGCGTCCATCCCATCCCTGCCGCCACACTCCTACCTGGTCGTCTCCCACCTTGGGATCCCCCAGATCCACCTTCCCCCAACCAGCCTCCACCTTCCCGATCCAACCATCGAGCGCCTCTGCTTCCCCTGCCCCGAGCCACCTCACCGTCCATCCTTCCTGCAGCTCCCGCGAGCCCTACCGTCAGCGACCAACGCAGGACCCGTCTCCTTCCTCCCCTGCCTTTTCTTCCTTCCATTTCTTCTCTCCCTCCTCTCAAGATCTCTGCCTTCCCTTCTCTCCAGGAGCTCGGCGCCAACGGCATGGACGCCACCAGCAGGAGCTCCGCCCGCACACTGCCCCTACTCCATCTATGGTCGTCCTCTTCTTCAATCCGGCCGCCCGCCACCCGGATCAGGCTATCCTCGCCGCCCTTCTGCACCTCATCTCCGGCCCTGCCCATCGGAGCCACGTCTCCCAGTGCCTGCAGCTGCGTCACCGGTCTTCCTCAATGATGTTACCGCCTCGAGCCTCCCCATGCCGCTTGAGACCGCAGTGTGCCAAGTTCCCACTGCCACCGCCGTGCCCTGCATCAGCGAGGTCTATAATCCATAACACAAGAAGTTAACATACGCTCAATTCCTTAGACCATGAGACTATCAAGTCACTTCGTATTGGACGATGCACTTTGGGGGTGTTCTAATATCAACTGTAATAGGGTGATCATAACGACAACTTACGGGTTCATAGGAAGCGTATGCTAAGGAACTAGATAGCTCGAGGCTGGGATTTGCTCCTCCGGCGATGGAGAGATATTCTTTGGGCCCTCTCAGTGTGATGGCATCCATCATCGACTAGCCAGACACAACATGACATGCCAAAACATGAGAACAAGAAAAGAGAACAAATGCGGTAATGAGGAGACTAGCATGGTGATCATATGTTTGACCCATGGGATGCCGATATATCTTACATCGCGTTTTGTAAAGTATTGTGAAACAAAAGGAATATCATAGGGTAACTACAGGTTCCTTCGATAATCATTCGTGAGAGTATATGGGTCAAATGTATGTCCATAGTTTCACTATTGATCGTTGAACGAAATGTGTTTTGATCATGGCCATATTTCATCGAATCTGCAGGGTCACACGCTTAAGGTCCGGGGTGCCGGACTACCCCAAAGCTCCCCTGATTTGGGGCCAACTTGTGGGTTTTCGAAAGTTCGTAAAGGCCTAACCTAATTCGATGATCCGCTTTGAAGGCTTAAAGTGCCCTCACAGCCCCATTCAAACACTTACGGGCGTTTGATAATCCACGTGAAAGATGCCAAGCTTGATATGGATTTTCTGCCACGTATTTTTCAAGGAAATTGAAAAAAAAATCTTAAACACAAATTAATATTTAATATTACTCCCTCCAATCCATACTCCCTCCATTTTTATTTACTCAGCATATTACGTTTGACCGAAGTCAAAATTCATAAAGTTTGACCAAGTTTATAGAAAAAAATATAAACATTTAGAATAGCAAATCTATATGATGTGAAAGTGTATTCAATAATTGATCTAATGGTATTGATTTATTATTGTACATGTGCTCGTTCCTCGAATTGTTTTTTTACGCTTGCTCCTTCCCTTTTTTTGAGTAACTTTCTTGCTCCTTCCTGGAGCAGAAGGTTTTTTTTTTTGAGAAATCTCGCATCTATTTATTGGATAATGTTCAAAGGTACAAGCTGGTCTAGGGGAAGACCCAGCCATAAGTAATGACCTATAGCTAAATTACATGCGAATTTTGCGAGATTGTGCGCTTCAAAGTTAAAGTTCCTACGCTCATGAACAAAAGTACAAGACCGAAATAAGCTCGATCTCTCAACTATTTCTGCTATGATTGCTCTGTTTCTTCCTCCAGCTCGTTGATTGATGTCGTTGATAACCCCCAAGCAGTCTAATGCAACATATGTACGTTCCAGGTTCAAATCCCCAGCCAGGGAAAGAGCTTCTCTAACAGCAAAATGTCTCTAGCATGGTCGGGCCGGTCAAATGAAATATACCTCTGAAGCTCCCAAGTACATGCCTGAATCATCTCGACATATTACAGCAGCTGCACCGCGCTGACTGTTGGTTGCCACTGCACCGTCTGTTGGGAAATGTAGCATGCAATTTCAAAAAATTCCTACGCTCACGCAAGATCTATCTGGGATATGCATAGCAATGAGAAGGGAAGAGTGTGTCCACGTACCCTCGTAGACCGAAAGCAGAAGCGTTTACTTAACGCGAGTGATGTATTCGAACGTCTTCTCGTTCCGACCGATCGAGTACCAAACGTAAGGCACCTCCGAGTTCTGCACACGTTCAACGCGATGACGTCCCTCGAGCTCTTGATCTAGCAGAGGGTCGAAGGAGTAGATGAGTTCCGTCAGCACGACGGCGTGGTGAAAGTGATGGTGATGTGATCCGCGCAGGGCTTCGCCTAAGCAGCGCGAGAATATGACAGGAGGCGTAAACTATGGAGGGGGGGCGCCACACATGGCTTGGAACAATTGGTGTTCTTTTCTGGCCCCCTCCCCCCGTATATAAAGGAGAGGGGGGAGTAGGCCGGCCTAGTTGTGCCCCAAGTGGGAAGGAGTCCCACTTGGACTCCTAGTTGGATTCGGCCCCCCTTCCTTTTACCGGAGGTGGAAAGGGGGAAGGAGAGGGAGTAGGAGAAGGAAAGGGGGTGGCGTCCCCTTCCCTAGTCCAATTCGGCCTCCTCCCTTGTGGGAGGCGCACCATCACCTTGTGGGCTGGTTAGCCTCCCTCCTATGGCCCATATGGCCCATATCTTTCCCCGGGGGGTTCTGGTAACCCCTCCGGTACTCTGGTATGTACCCGATACACTCAGGAACCCTTCCGATGTCCAAATACTACCTTCCAATATATCAATCTTGACCTCTCGACCATTTAGAGACTCCTCGTCATGTATGTGATCTCATCCAGGACTCCGAACAACCTTCGATCACCAAATCATATAACTCATATAATACATATCGTCATCGAACGTTAAGCGTGCGACCCTATGGGTTTGAGAACTATGTAGACATGACCGAGACACCTCTACGGTCAATAACTAATATTGGAACCTAGATGCTCATATTAGTTCCCGCATATTCTACGAAGATCTTTATCGGTCGAACCGCAATGTCAACATACGTTATTCCCTTTGTCATCGGTATGTTACTTACCCGAGATTCGATCATCGGTATCTTCATACCTAGTTCAATCTCGTTACCAGTAAGTCTCATTACTCATTCCATAATGCATCATCCCGCGACTAACGCATTAGTCACATTGCTTGCAAGGCTTCATTTCATGTGCATTACCGAGAGGGCCCAGGGATACCTCTCCGATACTTGGAGTGACAAATCCTAATCTCGATCTATGCCAACCCAACAAACACCTTTGGAGATAACTGTAGAGCATCTTTATAATCACCCAGTTATGTTGTGACGTTTGATAGCACACAAGGCATTCCTCTGGTGTTCGGGAGTTGCATAATCTCATAGTTGGAGGAATATATATATATATGACATGAAGAAAGCAGTAGCAATAAAACTGAATGATCATTACGCTAAGCTAACGGATGGGTCTTGTCCATCACATCATTCCACTAATGATGTGATCCCGTTCATGAAATGACAACACATGTCCATGGCCAGGAAACTTAACCATCTTTGATCAACGAGCGAGTCAAGTAGAGGCGTACTAGGGACACAGTGTTTTGTCTATGTATTCACACATGTATCAAGTTTCTGGTTAATACAATTCTAGCATGAATAATAAACATTTATTATGAACAAGTAAATATAAAATAACAACTTTATTATTGCCTCTAGGGCATATTTTCTTCAATATCCCACTTGCACTAGAGTCAATAATCTAGTTCACATCGCCATGTGACTTAACACCAATAGTTCACATCTGTATGTGATTAACACCCATAGTTCACATCACCATGTGACCAACACCCAAAGGGTTTACTAGAGTCAATAATCTAGTTCACATTGCTATGTGATTAACACCCAAAGAGTACTAAGGTGTGATCATGTTTTGCTCGTGAGAGAAGTTTAGTCAACGGGTCTGCTATATTCAGAGCCGTATGTATTTTGCAAATTTTCTATGTCTACAATGCTCTGCATGGAGCTACTCTAGCTAATTGCTCCCACTGTCAATATGTATCCAGATTGAGACCCAGAGTCATCTGGATCGGTGTAAAGCTTGCTCAACATAACTCTTTACGACGAACTCTTTATCACCTCCATAACCGAGAAATGCTTCCTTAGTCCTCTTGGCAACTAAGGATAACTTTGACCGCTATCCAGTGATCCATTCCTAGATCGCTATCTTACCCCTTTGCCAAACTCATAGCAAGGCACACAACTGGTTTGATACATAGCATGGCATACTTTATAGGACCTATGACTGAGACATAGGGAATGACTTCCATTCTCTTTCTATCTTCTGCCGTGGTCGGGCTTTGAGTCTTACTCAACTTTACACCTTTTAATGCAGGCAAGAAATCTTTTTTTGACTGGTCCATTTTGAACTCTTTCAAAATCTTGTCAAGGTATGTACTCATTGAAAAATCTTATCAAGTGTCTCGATCTATCTCTATAGATCTTGATGCCCAATATGTAAGCAGCTTCACCGAGGTCTTTTTTGAAAAAAAAACTCCTTTCAAACTCTCCTTTATGATTTCCAGAAAATTCTACATTATTTACGATCAACAGTATGTTATTCACATATACTATCAGAAAGGTTGTAGTGCTCCCACTCACTTTCTTGTAAATACAGGCTTCACCGCAAGTATGTATAAAACTATATGCTTTGATCAACTCATCAAAGTGTATATTCCAACTCTGAGATGCTTGCACCAGTCCATAGATGGATCGCTGGAGCTTGCACACCTTGTTAGCACCTTTAGGATCGACAAAACCTTCTAGTGTCATCATATACAACTCTTCATAGAGACATCCATTTAAGGAATGCAGTTTTGACATCCATTTGCCAGATTTCATAAAATATGGCAATTGCTAACATGATTCAGGCAGACTTATGCATCGCTATGGGTGAGAAAGTCTCATCGTAGTCAACTCTTTGAACTTGTCGAAAACCTTTTGCAACAAGTCGAGCTTTATAGGCAGTAACATTACCATCAGCGTCAGTCTTCTTGAAGATCCATTTATTCTCTATGGGTTGCAGATCATCGGGCAAATCCACCAAAGTCCACACTTTGTTCTCATACATGGATCCTATCTTAGATTTCATGGCCTCAAGCCATTTATCGGAATCTGGGCTCATCATAGCTTCTTCATAGTTCGTAGGTTCGTCATGGTCAAGTAACATGACTTCTGGAACAGGATTACCGTACCGCTCTGGTGCGGATCGTGCTCTGGTTGACCTACGAGCTTTTGTAGCAACTTGATCTAAAGTTTCATGATCATTATCATTAGCTTCTTCTCTAGTTGGTGTAGGCATCACGGGAACGAATTTCTCGGATGAGCTACTTTCCAAATTGAGAGAAGGTACAATTACCTCATCAAGTTCTACTTTCCTCCCACTCACTTCTTTCGAGAAAAACTCCTTCTCTAGAAAGGTTCCATTCTTGGCAACAAAAAATCTTGCCTTCGGATCTGTGGTAGAAGGTGTACCCAATTGTTTCCTTAGGGTATCCTATGAAGACACACTTCTCCGATTTGGGTTCGAGCTTATCAGGATGAAAGCCTTTTGACATAAGCATCGCATCCCCAAACTTTAAGAAACGACAGCTTGGGTTTGTTGCCAAACCACAGTTCATACGGTGTCGTCTCAACAGATTTTGACGGTGCCATGTTTAATGTGAATGCAGCTGTCTCTAATGCATAATCCCACAACGATAGTGGTAAATCGGTAAGAGACATCATAGATCGCACCATATCTAATAAAGTGTGATTACGATGTTCAGACACACCATTACGCTGTGGTGTTCCAGGTGGCGTGAGCTGTGAAACTAGTCCACATTGTTTTAAAGTAAGGCCAAACTCGTAACTCAAATATTCAGCTCCACGATCAGATCGTAGAAACTTTATTTTCTTGTTACGATGATTGATCACTTCACTCTGAAATTCTTTGAACTTTTAAAATGTTTCAGACTTGTGTTTCATTAAGTAGATATACCCATATCTGTTCAAATCATCTATGAAGGTCAGAAAATAATGATGCCCGCTGCGAGCCTCAACACTCATCGGACCGCATACATCGGTATGTATTATTTGCAATAAGTCAGTGGCTCACTCCATTGTTCCGGAGAACAGAGTTTTAGTCATCTTGCCCATGAGGCGTGGTTCACAAGCATCAAATGATTCATAATCAAGTGATTCCAAAAGTCTTCATGCGCTTTACACCAATATAACCTAAATGGCAGTGCCACAAATATGTTGCACTATCATTATCAACTTTGCATCTTTTGGCGTCAATATTATGAATATGTGTATCATTACAATCAAGATCCAATAAACCATCCCATTGGGTGTATGACCATAGAAGGTTTTATTCATGTAAACAAAACAACAATTATTCTCTTGTCTTAAATGAATAACTGTATTGCAATAAACATGATCTAATCATATTCATGCTTAGCACAAACACCAAATAACATTTATTTTAGGTTTAACACTAATCCCGAAGGTAGAGGGAGTGTGCGATGATGATCATATCAATCTTGGAACCACTTCAAACACACATTGTCACTTCACCCTCAACTAGTCTCTATTTATTCTGCAACTCCTGTTTTGAGTTACTAATCTTAGCAACCGAACAGGCATCAAATATCCAGGGGCTAATATGAGCATAAGTAAGGTACACATCAATAACATGTATATCAAATATACCTTTGTTCTCTTTGCCATCCTTCTTATCCGCCAAATATTTGGGGTAGTTCCGCTTCCAGTGACCATTTCCTCTGTAGTAGAAGCACTCAGTTTCAGGCTTAGGTCCAGCTTTGGGCTCCTTCACGGGAGTGACAACTTGCTTTCCATTCTTCTTGAAGTTCCCGTCCTTTGCCCTTTTCTTAAAACTAGTGGTCTTGTTTAATCATCAACACTTGATGTTTTTTTCTTGATTTCTACCTTCGTCGATTTTAACATCACAAAGAGCTCGGGAATCACTTTTCTCATCCCTTGCATATTATAGTTCATCACGAAGTTCCAGTAACTTGGTGATGGTAACTAGAGAACTCTGTCAATCACTATCTTATCTGGAAGATTAACTCCCACTTGATTCAAGCGATTGTAGTACCCCAGACATTCTGAGCACATGCTCACTAGCTGAGCTATTCTCCTCCATCTTTTGGGCGAAGTACTTGTCAGAGGTCTCATACCTCTCGACACAGGCATGAGTCTGAAATACCAATTTCAGTTCTTGGAACATGTCATATGCTCCTTGGCGTTCAAAATGTTTTTGAAGTCCCGGTTCTAAGGCGTAAAGCATGGTGCACTAAACTATCAAGTAGTCATCATATCGAGCTTTCCATACATTCATAACTTTTGCATCTACTCCTGTAATAGGTTTGTCACCTAGCGGTGCATCAAGGGCATTATTCTTCTGTGCAACAATGAGGATAATCCTCAGATCACGGACCCAGTCTACATCATTGCTACTATCATCTTTCAACTTAGTTTTATCTAGGAACATATCAAAAAACATAGTGAAGCTACAATGCGAGCTATTGATTTACAACATAATTTGCAAATACTATGAGGACTAAGTTCATGATAAATTAAAGTTCAATTAATCATATTACTTAAGAACTCCCACTTAGATAGACATCCCTCAAGTCATATAAATGATACGTGATCCAAATCAACTAAACCATGTCCGATCATCACATGAGATGGAGTAGTCATCAATGGTGAACATCTCTATGTTGATCATATCCACTATATGATTCATGTTCGACCTTTCGATCTCCAGTGTTCTGAGGCCATATCTGTATATGCTAGGCTCGTCAAGTTTAACCTGAGTATTTCGCATGTGTAAAACTAGCTTGCACCCGTTGTATTTGAACGTAGATCTTATCACACCCGATCATCACGTGGTGTCTCAGCACGAAGAACTTTAGCAACGGTGCATACTCGGGGAGAAAACTTATACCTTGAAATTTTAGTAAGGGATCATCTTATAATGCTACCGCCGTACTAACCAAAATAAGATGCATAAAGATAAACATGACATGCAATCAAAATATGTGACATGATATGGCCGTCATCATCTTGTGCTTTTGATCTCCATCACCAAAGCAATGTCATGATCTCCATCATCACCGGCTTGACACCTTGATCTCCATCGTAGCGTCATGGGCGTCTCGTCAACTATTGCTTCTACGACTATCGCTATCGCTTAGTGATAAAGTAAAGCAATTACATGGCATTTGTATTTCATACAAGAAAGCGACAACCATAAGGCTCCTGCCAGTTGTCGATAACTTTTACAAAACATGATCATCTCATACAACAACGTATATCACATCATGTCTTGACCATATCACATCACAACATGCCCTGCAAAAACAAGTTAGACGTCCTCTACTTTGTTGTTGTAAGTTTTACATGGCTGCTGCGGGCTTCTAGCAAGAACTGTATACCTACGACACAAAAACCACAACGGTGATTTATCAGGTTTGTTGTTTTAACCTTCACAAGGACCGGCCGCAGTCATATTCGATTCAACTAAAGTTGGAGAAATAGACACCCGCCAGCCACCTTTATGCAAAACTAGTTGCATGTCTATCGGTGGAACCGATCTCATGAACATGGTCATGTAAGGTTGGTCCGGGCGCTTCATCCAATAATACCGCCGAATCAAAATAAGACATTGGTGGTAAGCAGTATGACGATCACCTCCCACAACCCTTTGTGTTCTACTCGTGCATATCATTTACGCATAGACCTGGCTCGGATACCACTGTTGGGAAACGTAGCATGCAATTTCAGAAAAATTCCTACGCTCACGCAAGATCAATCTAGGAGATGCATAGCAACGAGAAGGGGAGAGTGTGTCCACGTACCCTCGTAGACCAAAAGCGGAAGCGTTTACTTAACACAGTTGATGTAGTCGAACGTCTTCTCGTTTCGACCGATCGAGTACCGAACGTACTGCACCTCTGAGTTCTGCACACGTTCAGCGCGAGGATGTCCCTTGAGCTCTTGATCCAGCAGAGGGCCTAAGGAGTAGATGAGTTCCGTCAGCAGGACGGCGTGGTGACGGTGATGGTGATGTGATCCGCGCAGGGCTTCACCTAAGCACCGCGAGAATATGACCGGAGGCGTAGGCGCCGCACACGGCTTGGAACAATTGGTGTTTTTTCTAGGGGTGCCCCCCGGTATCTAAAGGAGGGAGGGAGAGGAGGCCGGCCTAGGCACGCCCCAAGTGGGAAGGAGTCGCACTTGGACTCCTAGTTGGATTCGGCACCCCTTCCTTTTACCGAAGGGGGAAAGGGGGGAGGAAAGGGAGTAGGAGAAGGAAAGGGGGGTGGCGCCTCCTTCCCTAGTCCAATTTGGCATCCTCCCTTGTGGCGGGCGCACCAGCCCCTTGTGGGCTGGTTAGCCTCCCTCCTATGGCCCATATGGCCCATATCTTTCCTCGAGGGGTTCCGGTAACCCCTCCGGTACTCCGGTATGTACCCGATACACTCCGGAACCCTTCTGGTGTTCGAATAGTACCTTCCAATATATCAATATTTACCTCTCGACCATTTCGAGACTCCTCGTCATGTCCGTGATATCATCCGGGACTCCGAACAACCTTCGGTCACCAAAACAGATAACTCATATAACACATATCATCATCGAACGTTAAGCGCGTGGACCTTACGGGTTAGAGAACTATGTAGACATGACCGAGACACCTCTCTGGTCAATAACCAATAGCAGAACCTGGATGCTCATATTAGATCCCACATATTCTACGAAGATCTTTATCGGTCGAACCGCAATGCCAACATACGTTATTCCCTTTGTCATCGGTATGTTACTTGCCCGAGATTCGATCATCGGTATCTTCATACCTAGTTCAATCTCGTTACCGACAAGTCTCTTTACTCGTTACATAATGCATCATCCGCAACTAACTCATTAGTCACATTGCTTGCAAGGCTTCATATCATGTGCATTGCCGAGAGGGCCCAGAGATACCTCTCCGATACTCGGAGTGACAAATCCTAATCTCGATCTATGCCAACCGAACAAACACCTTCGGAGATACCTGTAGAGCATCTTTATAATCACCCAGGTACGTTGTGACGTTTGATAGCACACAAGGAATTCCTACGGTGTCCGGGAGTTGCATAATCTCATAGTTGGAGGATATATATATATATATATATATATATATATATATATATATATATATATATATATATATGACATGAAGAAAGTAGTAGCAATAAAACTGAACGATCATTATGCTAAGCTAATGGATGGGTCTTGTCCATCACATCATTCCACTAATGATGTGATCCTGTTCATCAAATGACAACACATGTCCATGGCTAGGAAACTTAACCATCTTTGATCAACGAGCTAGTCAAGTAGAGGCACACTAGGGACACAGTGTTTTGTCTATGTATTCACACATGTATCAAGTTTCTGGTTAATAGAATTTTAGCATGAATAATAAACATTTATCATGAATGAGGAAATATAAAATAACAACTTTATTATTGCCTCTAGGGCATATTTCCTTCACCTTCCACGTTGAATTTTGATGAATTTGCATGAGGTGGAAGCCACCTCCCAGGTTCCACCGAACCCACTCGAGTACTGGACTGTTGTTTTTCGTTGAAATTGTACTGACCGCAGGGTCATGTAAATAAGAGTTGATGAATGCATTTATTTGTTGTGGGCTTTGAAAAATAGACTCATGTATTGCCTTCCTTCCCGCATACCAGATGGACCAAAGAGTGACAACTAGCCTTGTGAACTGGTCGTTGTTGAGATTTTCATGAAGCTGAAACAACCAGTTTCTTGCAAACGGCTCATGATTTTCAGTAATGCTCTTCACCAAGTCCTCGTCTCACAATGCGCACACGCAGCTGGCCATAGTGCATCCCATGAGTGCATGGCGCCATGAATCTTCACCACCACATAGTGCACACGCATCAGCTGGGGACATGTTTCTCTTCTTAAGAACATCAGTGGTCGGCAATGAGTGTCTTGCTAACCTCCAAAGGAAAACCTTGACCTTGGTTGGCACTGTGATCTTCCACAGAGTAGACCAAGCCTTCTCCTCCCTGGCATTATTTGACGAAGCACCTCGGCTTTCGAGCCAGTTCTCACGGTCAATTTTTGTTTGCACCAAAAAATTGTATGCCGAGCTCACCGAAAACCTCACGTTCTTGTCCGGAAACCAGGACAAAAAATCCTCAATATTTCTTGTACACACTTGAATTCGGAGGATCCCATCGGCGTCGATAGGCAGAAATAAACTCCTAATGAGTTCTTCATTCCATGTACCCATAGCTGGTTGTAAGAGGTCATCTACCCTCTGTGGTGGGTCCGCTACAAGAGACAGGATCGGTCTCCTGGAGGATTGCTTTGGAATCCAGTTATCAAGCCAGATATTAGTGGTTTGGCCATTACCAATTCTCTGGATAACACCTTGTTTTAATAGATCCCTCCCCTCAAGTATCACTTGCCACACCTCTGATGGTCAGGATCCCAGTGCCGCTATGAATATGGTGCCATTAGGGAAATACGCCGCCCTTAGAATTCTAGCACTCAAAGAATTAGGCTCTTGCAGAATTCTCCATGTCTGTCTCGCAAGAAGTGCCAGGTTAAAGAGCTCAAGGTCTCGAAACCCCATTCCACCCAAGTATTTGGGTTTAGTCATGACCTCCCAAGAAACCCAGACCGGCTTTCTCTGGCCTTCTTTACAAGCCCAGCAAAATTTCCTAATTATTGAGTTCAAATCTTCACAAAGGCCTCTGGGCAATTTGAAATAGGACATCGAGTACATCGGTATTGCCTGGGGCACTACTTTGATAAGGACATCTTTGCCTCCTGTTGAGAGCAATTTGCCCATCCATCCTTTAACTTTCTCCCAAACTCGGTCACTCAGATATTTGAAAGTCCCCCTTTTGGACTATCCCACCTCAGTGGGCATACCCAATTATTTATCTGACAAAGACTCATTAGGGGCATGCAAGTGTCCTTTCACTGCAGCACGAACAATATGAGGACACTCCTTGCTAAAAAAAATATCGAAGATTTGTCTTTGTTAACTCTCTTCCCTGAGGCCAAGCAATAGGTATCTAGTAGGTTTGAAACTTCCTCTGCTCCATTAACACTCGCCCTGAAATACAGCAGGCTATCATCCGCAAATAAAAGGTGATTCACTGCCGAAGTTGATGGGGCCACCTTAATTCCACCAAGCTGGGATGACTGAATCTGGGATTTTAAGAGGCACGAAAGATCCTCCATCAAGAAGAGATATGGAGAGATAGGATCTCCCTGTCGTATACCTCGCATGGGTTTAAACTCTTCCAGTTTAGTGCCATTAAAGAGAACTGAGAAAGATATTTAGCTCACCAAATGCATAACAGTGGTGATCCAGAGATGAGCAAAACCTAGCTTATCCATATATAATGGCCTTCAGATAACTCCACTCGACCCTGTCGTAAGCCTTCATCATGTCGAGTTTCAATGTTGCATAATTATTATTCTTTGACCTGCTCTTCTTCATAAAATGCAGGCACTCGTAAGCTGATATAATATTATCTGTGATTAGCCTTCCTGGGACAAAAGCCGACTGCTCCTCAGATATGATCTCGGAAAGAATCTGCTTCACCCGATTTGCTAGAACCTTCGACGCAATCTTATAAAACACATTACATAAACTGATTTTTCGAAATTGAGTAAGGAGTATAGGATTGGTCACCTTTGGAATCAGCACAATAATGGTGTCGTTGATGCATACTGCACTATCCTCTCCCCGCACAATCCCTAGCACTCCCTTTGTTACCGCATGGCCACAAACATCCCAATGATGTTGGAAAAAATGCGCCAGAAAACCGTCGGGCCCCGGGGCTTTTGTGGGAAACGTTTGAAATAATGCCCTCTTGACTTCATCATCACTATACGGAGCCATGAGCGTCTCGTTCATATCACTCTTGACTTTGGTCGAGACATGTTGAAGCACATCAGACACCCCCTGGACCCCTTCAGATGTGTATGGAGTTTTGTAAAAATCTAGTGCTAGCGCTTGCATCTCGGTCAGATCCTCCATCATCTGGCCATCGGGTCGTTGCAAAGCTTTTATTAGATTCCTTTTCCTGCGCATAGACGCCCTGATATGGAAGAACCGAGTATTCTTGTCCCCCTCCGATAGCCACTCCACCCTCGAACGTTGGCGCCATATCAATTCTTCTCGTAAATATAGCTTTATAAGCTTGTCATTAATCTTTAATTCGGCATGAGTAGGAGTCGTGCGCAAGGGGTCCCTTCATAGATTGTCAAGCTCTCTTTTAAGCTTTTTTATTTCACCCCTCACGCTTCCAAAAGTGGACGTGCTCCAATCACCCAGGTTTGAAGCTAAATCAGCCAACTTCTTGCGAATTTCCACAGCGGTAGGATTCTCGTTGTCTATATTCCATGCCGATCGCACCGCCCTTTTCATATCTGCGTGCGTGTCCCACATTACTTCATACCAAAACCGATTCTCCCGCCTCTGATTGTCCGCTGGAACAAGCCTCAAAAGGATGGGAGAGTGATCAGATGTGGCTGCTATAAGATGCTCTAGCGCGGCCAATGGGAACTGGGCACACCATTCCGTCGAGCCAAGCACCCTCTAGTCGAAAGGTGGTGCAGGTTGGCGGGCAACCTCCTTTTGCCATTTTGGGCCAGCCCTAGCGCGGGCCGAGACGCCCACTGTATTTTTTTATTTTTTTATGTTTCAGATTATTCTTCTTAAAATAATTTGAGATTTCAACAGAACTCCAAATATATCAGTAAATTTTGGAAAAATGTTAAAAAAAATCCAAAATTCTTCCTGCACTGAAAAAATGTTCGTGATTTTGAAAATCTGTTCGCATATTCAGAAAAATGTCATGATTTTTGGATTTTCTTTTCATGAAATAAAAAATGTTCATGCTTTTGAAAAATAATATTCGCTTATTCTAAAAACAATCACGAATTGAGAAACAATGTTCATGGATTTTTAAAACTGTAAACAAAAATAAAATGTGGTCATGAATTACAACAAAAGTTCATTGATTCAAAACACGTTCACTGATTTTAAAAACATTCATGCATTTCAAAAAAAATCATCAAAAAATGTTTCATGAATTTCATAAATTGTTTCCAAATTTAAAAAATATTGCCAATTCACGTGTTTTAAAGAATGTTGACGATTTAAAAGAAAGATCGCAAATTTGTAAAAAAATTTCATGAGTTTAAAAAAATTTCACAAACTGAAAAGATGTACGCAAACAATAAAAATAAGGAGAAAAAGAAATAAAAAATTTAAAAAGGAAAAAGGGGGAAATAAAAAGGGGAAAGAAACGTAAAATAAAAATGAAAAGGAAAAATTAAAAAGAAAGAAAAAAATGAAGAAAAAAACGATGGGAAATAAACACTAAAACGGGCCGGCCCAAACTTCAAACACAAAAATGAAATGGATAATATTTATATGATATGGATGCTTTAATTTATTTATTTTAAATTTCTATTTTATAAATTGCTACGGATGCATAAGTTTGAGAGGATGTGTGAATACTATCGAAGGTGAGAGGATATACTAGAAATGTGTAAGAACTCAACTACGGAACGAGGACGACCAGTGAAAATACCTCAGCTTCTTGTTGCTCTAGAATTCAAGTTCAATTTCACGGAGAATGACGTACCATTATACTTTATGTTTTGCCGAGGTCTCTGGTTTGATAGTTGTATTTGCTAAAAATCGACTCCAAGCAGCATCCCAGTCTTGATATTTGCCCTTTTGGAGACAAATTGGGATAAGCAAGTCAACCATGTCCTAAAGAAGTAGTAGCGGTGGATGCTTATAAAGGAAGGCACAAGCATAAGAGAAAAGTTCTATGGAGCGGGCAAATCCATATATTGGAAGGTGTAGGTCACTCACCCGTGTAAACAAAACGAAATCATAGAGCATAGCTCATTTGCAATGCCACTGTCCAAACCGACCACATGATTTAGATCATGGCCTTTTCACACAAAACCTCCGATATATCATTAAAAAAGGGTTTTACAGTATGGGAATTTGTCTAAATAGTCCCTTCAATTTGAAGTGATCAAGTTGCCATTGGTACCAGCAGCATGGAATTGGTACTACCACCTGCTCTGGCTATAGTTGAGCTCTCCAGTTCTTCTCCATGGGTGATCAATGGACGCCGGAGGCCATTCAAGTATACTAGCTTCCTATTAGAGAACTATAGGAGCTTTGTCTGGCCATGAATGGATGCATCTGCTGAGGAGATATGGTGCTTTGGAAGGTCATCAGTCTACAAAATACGGGTTGTTTTATGTTTCTTAATTATCCTCACATAAGTTGACATGTCAAAGGCATTGCTGAGTGCTGACCTTTGTTGGAGGACATGGCAGCTTCACTAACAAGGTCACCGAAGTTTTGTAAGACAAGAGGAGAATGTCAAAATGGGTTTCGAGGAGAGATTGTCAAAATGGGTTTCGAGGAGAGATTGAGCTGGGGCAAGGCACGTTCCAGAGAGCACATCTTTACACATGAGGTGAAAAACGAGCATACGTTTTTTGTCACCACTCGAGTGATTGCAATAGATGTATATTTTTTTTCTATGAAAAGTGTTATTTCGTGGCAGCGCAAACACTCAAACAGTCTCAGTAATAACAAAGAAAAGAAAGTTCTACGTGCGCAAAGCTTGTATAGTCCATAATTTTACGGAATGCATTGTTTACATTGAACAACCTAGAGGTGAAACGAAAGGCTTACTTCTTTGTGCCAAAACTGCCACAAATTTAATTTCTCACAGATTCACTCGTGGAGGTCCATTTCTTCTAGAGAAAACACAAAGCTTGTACCCCCAATGCATTGACGATAGGAAATAATAAAATTTACAAGGCTAAAAGTAGTATAACATTACAACTGAACTGAAAGTAGGAGTAAATCATGGTTACTCCAGTCTATATCGAGGCACTGGTCCTCCTAACTTGAAGGGTATCGCTAGCATCTCCCTTGGACTGAAAAATTCCTTTACATGTCCGTTCCATCCACACCTCTCGCGGAAGAATTCCTCTTGGTGGCCCTCCTTCCCACACCCAAGCTCCACATCGCTTGGATGCAAAATCTTGGATTCATCTGGACACAATGTGCAACTGCTTCTAAAGGGGCAAAACGGTTTTTCTGGAGAGGGAGGCGCGGGGGCGGGGGGTCAGCTAGGATCAACCGGGTTGTGTAATATGAACATTAATAGAACCACACATATCTGCGTACCTAAGATGGTGCATGTTTCGATGATTATTGTGCTGGAACACCGGACATAGCGTAGCTCGGCGAAGAAGCTCTGCTCGTCGCCGCCATCCTTTAGGCAGGCCAAGAAGTTGAGGTGGTACCAGAGATCTTCCCTGAAGCCAACACAGGCTGCCTTCGCCTCGGTGGTGGGCTGATCAGGGCACCGGAACTCAGCACCCTGCACACATAGACACACACACACATATTATTACAAGCATAACCAAGTAAAACAGGACATGTATGCGCTGCAAGAATCGAGATGGATGAAACACTAGCCGGAATTGTACCAGGTGGCTGGAGTTGTAATGTTGGAGGGCCCAGCGCGCGAGATTGCGAATGTGGTAGGCGTCGAATTCTCTGTCATCAAACAGAAAAATCAGGGATCGTTTCATTGATTCAACACAACCAATCAAAGCAAAGAAGTAAAATTTGCATACTCTGGTGTGCGCGGGCCGGGGCGACCCACATTCTTCAGTAGACGCATGTTGAAGGGAGTGGCATCCAATCCAGCTGCAACTGCCCACTCTCTTGGGATCGCACGCCCGTCGTTACCCGGGAAAGAGAACCAGGCCCCCATGGTGGAGTCGGTTGATCCACCTGCTGCCTTCCTGCGCGTCGTCGGTCGGTGCCGAGATCAATGTAAAAAATAGTGTGGCCCTTTTCCAAATGCTATATCAGTTATAGCATCCTATATTCAAAATAGCGTTGTGAAAAAAAAATATGCCAAATATATCCCAGAAATTAAGGAGTTCAACATCTAAAATTTGTAGTTACAAGGAGATCAGTCTATTGCACTAAGCACTGGTTAAACTACAGGAAAAACAGGGGAAACAGGGCACGTAATTACATGCAATGGTTAAACTAGGGCATGACCTGCAATGGTTAAACTACATCAAAATTTGTAGTTGTACCATGCCATAAACTAAAGGAAACAAACTTGCATCCAAAAAGGGAAGGAAACTAAAGGAAAAACTACTAGAATGATATTGCATAAACAATCTTGCATAAACCTCCTTAGCTAGTATTATGTTCGGATGGCATGATGCTCCAAAGCAGAGAAGGAAACAAACTTGCATAAAGCACCAAACCATGTTCTACTTCAATCAAGAGAAGGAAACAGACTTCCATAAGGTGAGATATTACAGTAGATTATCCATGGCAGGAGCTCTATTTTGCAGTAAATTGTCTATAGGGAGGTTAAAACGCCGAAATAGCATGCTATTTTTATCGTTGTCAAGATCGATCGCCGAACCAATGGGATCTGTAGATATACATATAGAGAGAGGTACTTCCTAATCGATCGGCAACTCCTAATCGAACTCCTAATCGGATGATTGTTTCTCCTGGTGAGACGGATTGATTTAACAACAAGGGGAACTGATGACGGGAGTACCTCGAAAGGAGGGAGACGGTAGCAGGACAGCCCTGGCGCGATGTCCTGGGAGTCGACGAAGAAGGGGAACGGCGATGGCGGCGGCGGCGGCGACGCGCGTCCCCAGTGTTGGTGGGTGGGAGGCGATTGAGGGGCGGCGGCGGCGACGACGCTAAGGTACGGCACGGCGGGATCCGCCAGGGGTGGAAGGGGAAGAGTAAACAAAGGGAGAAGGCGTGCTGCTATGATGACTCTCCTGATGATAAGATATATATTTTGTTATTTTACTAGGAAAAGCACCCCCTTGGTAGTACAATTCTTTAGCGTAGGGATAGCATAATAAAGATGATAATTAATTTATTAGTGTGCGGATATAATACTCCCTTCGTTCCATAATATAAGAACGTTTTTGGCACTACACTAATGTCAAAAACATTCTTATATTATGGGATAGAGGTAGTAGTTTACAGGTCTTTTTCTAAAAGCAACCTTAGCAGACCCTTATACTCAGGAACCGTAAACGTGACATAAGAACCGCGAAAGCAGAGATTTGAGGGGCCATTTCTGCTGCGGCCGAACAGACTCCGTATTTGAAACCGTAAATTTCAAAAGAAAGCATTCATGGGCGAAATTGAAGAACAGTCCATTCATCATAGTTAGATCATGGCTACATAGGTCGATCGTCGCTACATTTAGGGCCTCTTTGATTTGTAGGATTTTGAAAACGTAGGAATAGGAAAAGTTTAGGATTGGAGTGGCATACTCACTTGAATCCTATAGGATTAGCAATGAGTGTTTGATGGCACATGAAAAACAAAGAAATTGTAAAAAGAGATTGAAGTGGATGTTAGATTTCCTATGAAATGTAATATAAAAGATTTCATGAGAAAAATTTCTATGGGATTCAATCCTATGAATCAAAGAACCAACATAGAAAAAAATCCTAAGAATTTCAATCCTTCAGAAATCCTATAAAATTCCTTTGAATCAAAGGAGCCCTTATACTACAATGTGATACTGCCGTACTCTAACTAGGCAAAATTAGAGCTCACCGGAGCACTTTGGGTGCGGCGGCGACCCTGCGACGGCGGTAGCGCTCACTCATCATCGTCGGAGTTGGAGGAGAAAAGATCGACGTATTTCTTGTCCTGCTCCTCTTGCTCCCGATGCTATGCGGCCTGCTTCTCGTGGAAATCACGGCCGGCAGCGAGCGCCTGCTTGAAGAAGAGGCCGCTGAGCTCGTCGTCTCGCCGGTGACGCGCGCCCTCCTCCTGCTGCTCGCGCGCAATGCGCTCAGTGAGCGCCGCCTCGAAAGCGTGCACGTCAGGCCCAACGAAGTAGTCCTCTGGCCCGATGACGCCGCGGCCGCGCTGGCGCTCCTTCTGTGGCTCGACCTTGCTAGCGGGAAGGTCGCATGGCTCCCTCTCCCTCTTCACCGGAAGCAACCCCGACCCGGAAGAGCTCCCCACGCCGGAGCGCCACGCATGGCGGAAGTCGTACTCCTCCGTCTCGCGGCGGAGGAGGGACTCCGGCACTAGGAGCCCCGCACTTCGTGTGTCACTTAGCCGCATGCTTGCGCGCCACGTCGGAGGTGATGCAACACCTGCAATCCAGGTCTTCGCCGCCGCCACGCCAACCGGAGTTCCACATCCTCGCAGATTGGGGGCGGGGCATGGCTGATTTCTCAACGGCGACGACAAATTGGAGAGGGGATAGGGTGAGTCACGGCGGCGAGGGATAGGGTTTCGGCCCGTATCCTCGCGCAAAACTCGTAGATATGCTGCGTGGGGGCAGTTTGCGGGCCACTGTAAAAAAATTACGGGCCGAGCAACTATACAGGCTCTGGCCCGGCCCAAAAAATTGGCCAAACCAGCATAGTCGCTGGAATTTTTCAGTTCTCGTGAGTATAGGGGGTCTACTAGAGTTGCTCTAAGCCTACATAATTTTGAGAGATGTTAGGCCTACATAAATTTAATTATGGATTTAATGTAACTAGCCAAGTGAAAAGGTTAGCATCGAAGAATCAAGGGAGGAAGAGCCCTACCCCCATGAAATTCTGCATGGGTGCTAATACGTCTCCAATGTATCTATTATTTATGAAGTATTCATGTCATGTTTACAACAATTTTATATGGTTTTGGTATGATTTGAATGGAACTAACACAGACAGATGTTGTTTTAGGCAGAACTACCGTGGTGTTGTTTTTTGTGCAAAAATAAAAATTCTCGGAATTGGCAAAACTTTTTGACAATTTTTTTGGAAGAAAAGATAAATAATGGAGCAAAGAACCACCAAAGGGGGGCCCTGCTGCCTACAAGACACCAGGGCCCCCTGGCGCGCCCTGGTGGGTGGTGGGCCCCCCGAGGCCCATCTTCGCGTGATTCCAATGTTGAAAATTCCTATTGAAAGTGCAACTATCCCTAGGTGGTTTTGGTAATTCCTAACAACATATAGCTCATTGAGCTAACATTATTCCAAGATAAATATTTCAAGAAAAGCTCAATGAATGGCATGGCATGGATGAGGAAAGTGGACCCCTCAAAATACTAAGGATAAAAGGATTGGCTCAAGCTCAAAGCTCAAGACTCTACATTTTATATTTTAGTGATCCAAGATCACATTGAGTCTATAGGAAAAGCCAATACTATCAAGGAAGGATGAGGTGTTGCTTAATGAGGTTCTTGCTTCATAGTGCTTAGTGATATGCTCCAAAACCCTCAACTACTTTCCCACATCCACATATGACCTAAACCAAAAGTCTAACTCGGCCCCACCGATTCTTTCTATCCAGCGCCACCGAGTTCAGATGTCATAGCCACTGCCACAAACCCTAGGCAAATCGGTCTCGCCAATAAGGATCTCGGTCTCACTGAGATGGGATTGTAATCTCTCTGTTTCCCTTCGTAACGTTTCGGTCCTACCGAGATGAGCGACCGGTCCCACCAAGATTGCAATGTAAACTCTCTGTTTCCCTTTTGTAACATTTCAGTCTCACCGAAATGAGCGAATCGGTCCCACCGAGTTTACCTGACCAACTCTCTGGTTAGCTCATTATACCAAAATCGGTCTCACCGAGTTTGTGTAATTGGTCTCACCGAGATTACGTTATGCCCTAAACCTAACCATATCGGTCCTACCGAGTTGCATGTTGGTCCCACCCCTAACGGTCACTAGATTTGCTGAATCGGTCCGACCGAGTTTAACAATTCAGTCCCACCGAGTTTGGTAAGTTGTGTGTAACAGTTAGATTTTGTGTGGAGTCTATATATACCCCTCCACCTCCTCTTCATTCGTGGAGAGAGCCATCAGAACTAGCCTACACTTCTAACCTACATTTTCTGAGAAAGAACCACCTACCCTTGTGTTGAGACCAAGATATTCCATTCCTACCATATGAATCTTGATATCTAGCCTTCCCCAAGTTGCTTTCCACTCAAATCTTTTTTCCACCAAATCCAAATCCTGTGGGAGAGAGTTGAGTGTTGGAGAGACTATCATTTGAAGCACAAGAGCAAGGAGTTCATCATCAACACACCATTTGTTACTTCTTGGAGAGTGGTGTCTCCTAGATTGGCTAGGTGTCAGTTGGGAGCCTCCGACAAGATTGTGGAGTTGAACCAAGGACTTTGTAAGGGCAAGGAGATCGCCTACTTTGTGAAGATCTACCGCTAGTGAGGCAAGTCCTTCGTGGGCGACGGCCATGGTGGGATAGACAAGGTTGCTTCTTCGTGGACCCTTCGTGGGTGGAGCCCTCCGTGGACTCGCGCAACCGTTGCCCTTCGTGGGTTGAAGTCTGTTGGAAATATGCCCTAGAGGCAATAATAAAAGTATTATTATATTTCATTGTTCATGATAATTGTCTTTTATTCATGCTATAACTGTATTATCCGGAAATCGTAATACATGTGTGAATACATAGACCACAATATGTCCCTAGTGAGCCTCTAGTTGACTAGCTCGTTGTGATCAACAGATAGTCATGGTTTCCTGGCTATGGACATTGGATGTCGTTGATAACGGGATCACATCATTAGGAGAATGATGTGATGGACAAGACAATCATAAGCATAGCACAAAGATCGTGTAGTTCGTTTGCTAGAGCTTTGCCAATGTCAAGTATCTCTTCCTTCGACCATGAGATCGTGTAACTCCCGGATACCGTAGGAGTGCTTTGGGTGTATCAAACATCACTGGCGTAATCGGGTGACTATAAAGGTGCACTACGGTATCTCCGAAAGAATCTATTGGGTTGACACGGATCGAGGCGGGATTTGTCACTCCGTATGACGGAGAGGTATCTCTGGGCCCACTTTCGGTAATGCATCATCATAATGAGCTCAAGGTGACCAAGGTGTTTGTACGGGATCATGCATTACGGTATGAGTAAAGTGACTTGCGTAACGAGACTGAATAAGGTATTGGGATACCGACGATCGAGTCTCGGGCAAATAACGTACCGATTGACAAAGGGAATTGTATCTGAGGTTTGATCGAATCCTCGACATCGTGGTTCAACCGATGAATTCATCGAGGAGCATGTAGGAGCCAACATGGGTATCTAGATCCCGCTGTTGGTTATTGACGGAGAGTGGTCTCGGTCATGTCGCATGTCTCCGAACCCGTAGGGTCTACACATAAGGTTGGTGGCGCTAGGGTTATTAGGAAGACTAGTATGTGACTACGAATGTTGTTGAGTCCGGATGAGATCCGGGACATCACGAGGAGTTCGGAATGGTCGGAGGTGAAGTTTATATATGGGAAGTTGTCATACGGACACGGAAAGTTTGAGGTCTATCGGTAATGTCTGGGACCACGGAGGGGTTCGGGGTCCACGGGAGGGCCACCCTCCCGGAGGGCCCATGGGCATAAAGGAAGGGAGCCAGCCCTGGAGGGCTGGGCGCCCCACCTTGGGCCCATGCGCCTAGGGTTGGGGAAACCCTAAGGGGCCCCCTTGCTTGGGGGCATGCCTCCCTCTCCAGCCCCCCCTCTAGATCCCATCTAGAGGGTCGGCCCCTGCCCCTTCCCCTATAAATAGAGGGGCGAGGGGAGGGCTGTTGTACACATCTCCAAGGCGCAGCTCCTCCCCTTCCCAACACCTCTCCTCCTCCGTTAAGCGCTTGGCGAAGCCACAGCCGAATCTTCTTTGCACCAACACCACCACGCCGTCGTCTTTGCCGTTGGGCGAGCTTCCTCAACCTCTCCTTCCCCTTGCTGGATCAAGAAGGAGGAGCGTCTCCCGTCCCGTCACGTGTGTTGAGCAGCGGAGGTGCTGTCCGTTCAGCACTTGGACATCGGTGATTGAATCACGTCGAGTCGACTCCATCATCACCATCCCTTGCAAGCTTCCGCACGTGATCTACAAGTGGTATGTAGATGCAAACTCTCTCCCATGACTCGTTGCTTAGATGAACTCATAGATGGATCTTGGTGAAACCGTAGGAAAATTTTAATTTTCTACAGCGTTCCCCAACAGTGGCATCATGAGCTAGGTTTATCGTAGTTCTCTAATGCACGAGTAGAACACAATTTTGTTGTGGGCGTGGATCTTGTCAACTTGCTTGCCTCTACTAGTCTTTTCTTGCTTCAGCGGTATTGTGGGATGAAGCGGCCGGACCAACCTTACGTGCGCTTCGTGAGACCGGTTCCACCGATTGACATGCACTAGTTGCATAAGGTGGCTGGCGGGTGTCTGTCTCTCCACTTTAGTTGGGCGGATTCGATGAAAAGGGCCCTTATGAAGGATAAATAGAAGTTGACAAAATCACATTGTGGTTATTCGTAGGTAAGAAAGCGTTCTTGCTAGAACCCAATCGCAGCCACGTAAAGATGCAACAACAATTAGAGGGCGTCTAACTTGTTTTTGCAGCGATTGATCATGTGATGTGATATGGCCGAAGTTGTGATGAATGATGAATTGTGATGTATGAGATCATGTTCTTGTAATAGGATTCACGACTTGCATGTCGATGAGTATGACAACGGCAGGAGCCATAGGAGTTGTCTTTATTTTTTGTATGACCTGCGTGTCATTGAAGAGCGCCATGTAAACTACTTTACTTTATTGCTAAGCGCGTTAGCCATAGAAGTAGAAGTAGTCGTTGGCGTGACAACTTCATGAAGACACGATGATGGAGATCATGATGATGGAGATCATGGTGTCAAGCGGTGACAAGATGATCATGGAGCCCGAAGATGGAGATCAATGGAGCTATATGATATTGGCCATATCATGTCACAACTATATAATTGCATGTGATGTTTATTATGTTTATGCATCTTGTTTACTTAGGACTGACGATAGTAAATAAGATGATCCCTTACAAAAATTTCAAGAAGTGTTCTCCCTAGCGTGCACCGTTGCTACGGTTAAGTCGCTTCTAAGCACCACGTGATGATCGGGTGTGATGGATTCTTACGTTCACATACAACGGGTGTAAGACAGTTTTACAATGAAAACACTTAGGGTTAACTTGACGAGCCTAGCATGTACAAACATGGCCTCGGAACATGGAGACCGAAAGGTCGAACACGAGTCGTATGGAAGATCGATCAACATGAAGATGTTCACCGGCGATGACTAGTCCGTCTCACGTGATGATCGGACACGGGCTAGTCGACTCGGATCGTGTGACACTTAGATGACTAGAGGATGTCTAATCTAAGTGGGAGTTCATAATTTGATTAGAACTTAATTATCATGAACTTAGTCTAAAACCTTTGCAAATATGTCTTGTAGATCAAATGGCCAGCGCTAATGTCAACATGAACTTCAACGCGTTCCTAGAAAACCAAGCTGAAAGATGATGGCAGCAACTATACGGATGGGTCGGAACACGAGATCATCCTCATAGCTTCCAGGAAGCAATATGTCCTAGAAGGACCGCTAGGTGACGCTCCGTCCCATAGAACCAAGACATTATGAATGCTTGGCAAACTCGTCTTGATGATTACTCCCTCGTTCGGTGCGGCATGCTTTGACTTAGAACCGGGGCTCCAAAAGCGTTTTGAGCATCACGGAGCATATGAGATGTTGAAGAGCTGAAACTAGTTTTCCAAGCTCATGCCCGGTCGAGAGATATGATGTCTCCGACAAGTTCAACAGTTGTAAGATGGAGGAAAACAGTTACATCGGTGAGCACATCCTTAAGATGTGCAGGGTTGCACAACCGTATGACCCAGTGAACATAAACCTCCAGATGAGGCGGTCATTGACAGAATCCTTGATCGCTCCCACCAAGCTACAAGAGCTTTGTGATGAACTACAACATGCGGGGATGGTGAAGACCATTCTGAAGTGTTCTTGATCTTTGAAGTCGTGAGGCTGAAATCAAGAAAGAACATCAAGTGTTGATGGTCAATAAGACCACTAAGTTCAAGAAGGGCAAGGGCAAGAAGAACTTCAAGAAGGATGGCAAGGATGTTGCGCGCCCGTAAGCTAGTTCGGGAAGAAGTCAAAGAATGGACCCAAGCACGAGGCCGAGTGCTTTTATTGCAAGGGAAGGGTCCTTTGGAAGCGGAACTGCCCCAAATATTAGCGGATAAGAAGGCGGCAACACCAAAGGTATATTTGATATACATGTAATTGATGTGTACCTTACGATTACTCGTAGTAACTCCGGGTATTTGATACGGTGCCGTTGCTCATATTTGTAACTCATAGCGGGAACTACGGAATAAAGAGGTGGCGAAGGGCGAGGTGACGATCTTGGCGTCGGGAATGGTTCAGTCGATGTGATTGCCGTCGCACGCTGCCTCTACATTTACCCACAGGATTAGTTATGAACCTTAATAATTGTTATTTGGTGCCAAGTTTGAGCATGAACATTGTATCGGATCTCGTTTGATATGAGATGGCTACTCATTTAAGTCCGAGAATAATGGTTGTTCGATTTATATGAGAGATATGTTTTATGGTCATGCTCCGATGGTCAATGGTTTATTCTTAATGAATCTTGGCGTAATGTTACACATGTTCATAGTGTGGATGCCAAAAGATGTAAAGTTGATAACGATAGTCCCACATACTTGTGGCTTGCCGCCTTGGTCACATTGGTGTCAAGCGCATGAAGAAGCTCCATCTTGATGGACTTTTAGAGTCTCTTGATTATGAATCGTTTGACACATGCAAACCATGCCTCATGGGAAAAATGACCAAGACTCCGTTCTCGGAACAATGGGCGAGCAACCAACTTGTTGGAAATCATACATCTTGATGTGTGCGGTCCAATGGCGTTGAGGCTCATGGAGGATATCGTTATGTTCTCACTCTCCGATGACTTAAGTAGATATGGGTATGTCTACTTAATGAAACACAAGTCTGAAACCTTTGAAAAGTTCAAGGAATTTCAGAATGAAGTAGAGAATCAACGTGACCGAAAGATAAAGTTCCTACGATCAGATCGTGGAGGAGAATACTTAAGTCACGAATTTGGCACACACTTAAGGAAATGTGGAATCGTTTCACAACTCACGCCGCCTAGAACACCTCAGTGAAATGGTGTGTCCGAACGTCGTAATCGCACTCTATTAGATATGGTGCGGTCTATGATGTCTCTTACCGATTTACCGCTATCATTTTGGGGATACACTCTAGAGACAGCTACATTCACTTTAAATAGGGCACCGTCTAAATCCGTTGAGACGACACCGTATGAATTATGGTTTGGAAAGAAACCTAAGCTGTCGTTTCTAAAAGTTTGGGGATGCGATGCTTATGTCAAGAAACTTCAACCTGAAAAGCTCGAACCCAAGTCGGAAAAATGTGTCTTCATAGGATACCCTAAGGAAACTATCGGGTATACCTTCTACTTGAGATCCGAGGGCAAGATCTTTGTTGCCAGAACGGATGCTTTACGGAAAAAGTTTCTCTCGAAAGAAGTAAGTGGGAGGAAAGTAGAACTTCGATGAAGTACTACCTCTCGAGCGGGAAAGTGGTGCAGCTCGGAAAATGTTCTGTGATGCCCACACCAATCAAGAGGAAACCAATGATGATGATCAAGGTACTTGGATCAAGTTGCTCTTGAACCGTAGGTCCACAAGGACACGTTCCGCACTGAGTGGTGCAGCAACCCTGTCACGGAAATCATGTTGTTAGACAACGGTGAACCTTGAACTATGAAGAAGCGATGGCGGGCCCAGATTCCAACAAATGGCTTGAAGCCATGAAATCCGAGATAGAATCCATGTATGAAAACAAAGTATGGACTTTGACAGACTTGCCCGATGATCGGCGGCGATAGAAAACAAATGGATTTTTAAGAAGAAGGCGGACGCGGATGGTAATGTTACCATTTATAAGGCTCGACTTGTCGCTAAGGGTTATCGACAAGTTCAAGGGATTGACTACTGACGAGACATTCTCTCCGTGGCGAAGCTGAAGTCCGTCCGAATCATGTTAGCAATTGCCGCATACTATGATTATGAGATATGGCAGATGGACGTCAAAGCGGCATTCCTTAGCGGACATCTTAAGGAAGAGTTGTATATGATGCAGCGGAAGGTTTTGTCGATCCTAAAACGCTAACAAAGTATGCAAGCTCTAGCGATCCATTTATGGGCTGGTGCAAGCATCTCGGAGTTGGAACATTCGCTTTGATGAGATGATCAAAGCGTTTGGGTTTATCTTGAGACTTATGGAGAAGCTGCGTTTACAAGAAAGTGAGTGGGAGCTCATGTAGCATTTCTCATATTATATGTAGGCGACATACTCTTGATGGGAAATGATACAAAACTTCGGACAACATTAAGGCCTACTTGAATAAGTGTTTTTCAATGAAGGACCTTGGAGAAGCTGCTTATATATTAGGCATCAAGATCTATAGAGATAGATCGAGGCGCCTCATAGGTCTTTCACAAAGCACATACCTTGATAAGATTTTGAAAAGGTTCAAAATGGATCAGTCCAAGAAAGGGTTCTTGCCTATGTTACAAGGTGTGAGATTGAGCTCGGCTCGATCACCGACCACGGCAAAAGATAAAGAAGAGATGAGTGTCATCCCTATGCTTCAGCCATAGGATCTATTATGTATGCCATCTTGTGTACGGACTGATGTAAACCTTGCCGTAAGTTTGGTAGCAAGATACCAAAGTAATCCGGCAAGGAACAACTGGACAACGGTCAAGAATATCTGAAGTACACGAAAAGGACAAAGGACATGTTTCTCATTTATGGAGGAGCGAAGAGCTCGTCGTAAAGGGTTACGTCGGCGCTAGCCGACTTAGATCTGGATGACTCTAAGTCACAAACCGGATCGTGTATATGTTGAATGGTGGAGCGATGGCTGGTGCGGCTACAAGCGAAGCGTCGTGGCGGGATCTACGTGTGAAGCGGAGTACATGGCAGCCTCGGAGGCAGCGCATGAAGCGATTTGGGTGAAGGAGTTCATCACCGACCTAGGAGTCATACCCAATGCGTCGGGCCGATCAAACTCTTCGTGACAACACTTGGAGCTATTGCCCTTGCCAAGGAGCCGGGTTTCACAAGAAGACCAGGCACATCAAGCGTCGTTTCAACTCCATCCGTGAAAATGTTCAAGATGGAGACATAGAAATTTGCAAAGTACATACGGATCTAAATGTCGCAGATCCGTTGACTAAACCTCTCTCGCGAGCAAAACATGATCAACACCAGAACTCTATGGATGTTCGGTTCATCACAATGTAACTAGATTGGTGACTCTAGTGCAATTGGGAGACTGTTGGAAATATGCCCTAGAGGCAATAATGAAAGTATTATTATATTTCATTGTTCATGATAATTGTCTTTTATTCATGCTATAACTGTATTATCCAGAAATCGTAATACACGTGTGAATACATAGACCACAATATGTCCCTAGTGAGCCTCTAGTTGACTAGCTCGTTGTGATCAACAGATAGTCATGGTTTCCTGGCTATGGACATTGGATGTCGTTGATAACGGGATCACATCATTAGGAGAATGATGTGATGGACAAGACAATCATAAGCATAGCACAAAGATCGTGTAGTTCGTTTGCTAGAGCTTTGCCAATGTCAAGTATCTCTTCCTTCGACCATGAGATCGTGTAACTCCGGATACCGTAGGAGTGCTTTGGGTGTATCAAGCGTCACAATGTGGCGGGTGACTATAAAGGTGCACTACTGGTATCTCGAAAGTATCTATTGGGTTGACACGGATCGAGGCGGGATTTGTCACTCCGTATGGCGGAGAGGTATCTCTAGGCCCACTCGGTAATGCATCATCATAATGAGCTCAAGGTGACCAAGGTGTTGTACGGGATCATGCATTATGGTGCGAGTAAAGTGACTTGCCGTTAACGAGACTGAACAAGGTATTGGGATACCGGCGATCGAGTCTCGGGCAAATAACGTACCGATTGACAAAGGAATTGTATACGGGTTTGATCGAATCCTCGACATCGTGGTTCAACCGATGAATTCATCGAGGAGCATGTAGGAGCCAACATGGGTATCAGATCCGCTGTTGGTTATTGACGGAGAGTGGTCTCGGTCATGTCTGCATGTCTCCGAACCCGTAGGGTCTACACATAAGGTTCGGTGGCGCTAGGGTTATTAGGAAGACTAGTATGTGACTACGAATGTTTTTGGTCCGGATGAGATCCCGGACGTCACGAGGAGTTCGGAATGGTCGGAGGTGAAGTTTATATATGGGAAGTTGTCATACGGACACGGAAAGTTTGGAGGTCTATCGGTAATGTCTGGGACCACCGGAGGGTTCGAGGGTCCACCGGAGGGGCCACCCTCTCGGAGGGCCACATGGGCTGCAAGGGAGGAGCCAGCCTGGAGGGCTGGGCGCGCCCCACCTTGGGCCCATGCGCCTAGGGTTGGGGGAAACCCTAAGGGGTGCCCCTTGCTTGGGGGCAAGCCTCCCTCCTGGCCGCCGCCCCCTCTAGATCCCATCTAGAGGGTCGCCCCCTGCCCTTCCCTATAAATAGAGGGGTGAGGGAGGATGCTGTACACATCTCCAAGGTGCAGCCCTCCCTCCCAACACCTCTCCTCCTCCATTAAGCGCTTGGCGAAGCCACAGCCGAGATCTTCTTGCACCAACACCACCACGCCGTCGTCTTTGCCGTTGGGCGAGCTTCCTCAACCTCTCCTTCCCTTGCTGGATCAAGAAGGAGGAGACATCTTCCGTCCCGTCACGTGTGTTGAGCGTGGAGGTGCTGTCCGTTCAGCACTTGGACATCGGTGATTGAATCACGTCGAGTCGACTCCATCATCACCATCCCTTGCAAGCTTCATACGTGATCTACAAGTGGTATGTAGATGCAAACTCTCTCCATGACTTGTTGCTTAGATGAACTCATAGATGGATCTTGGTGAAACCGTAGGAAATTTTTTAATTTTCTGCAACATTCCCCAACAAAGTCTCCATCAACGTGGATGTACGATAGCACCACCTATCGGAACCACGACAAAAACATTCGTGTCTCCAATTGCGTTTGAATTCTCCAAACCCTTTTGTCGGTGTCAAAACCGGCGGATCTCGGGTAGGGGGTCCCAAACTGTGCATCTAGGCGGATGGTAATAGGAGATAAGGGACACGATGTTTTACCTAGGTTCGGGCCCTCTTAATGGAGGTAAAACCCTACGTCTTGCTTGATTAATATTGATGATATGGGTAGTACAAGAGTGGATCTACCACGAGATCAAAGAGGCTAAACCCTAGAAGCTAGCCTATGGTATGATTGTTGTAATGGAGGTTATGTCCTACGGACTAAAGCCCTCCGGTTTATATAGACACCGGAGAGGGCTAGGGTTACACAGAGTTGGTTACAATGGTAGGAGATCTACATATCCGTATCGCCAAGCTTGCCTTCCACGCCAAGGAAAGTCCCATCCGGACACGGGACGGAGTCTTCAATCTTGCATCTTCCTAGTCTTGGAGTCCGGCGGACGATGATAGTCCGGATGTCAGGACACCCCCTAGTCCAGGACTCCCTTAGTAGCCCCCGAATCAGGCTTCAATGACGATAAGTCCAGCGCGTATATAGTCTTCGGCGTTGCAAGGCGGGTTCTCCCTTTAAGTTCCATGTACCTGCCGAACAGTGTCCGGCTTCCTTATAAATGCTGCGCTTCTTGGCTTCTACGCCCAATAATGGCCTTCTCACGCGTCGCACGAATGCAAAAAGCCAGGGTATCTTTTATGTTTCACCCCCTAGTCGTGCAAGTAATCTGCCTATAAAAGAGGCAAAAATCCAGATCCAAATCACACCATCTTCCTTCCGCGAATACTCATCGGAGCGCCTTTGACCCAGAATCCATTCCATCATGGACCGTCGGCGCGGCTCCTCTTCTCGCGCTCCCAGCCCACTGCCAGGAGATTGGAGGAGATGCTCTATTCCGCACAACGAGCTAGTGAAGCTCCAAGCGGGGGGATATCTCCCTCCGGCTTTCATGGTTCCGGTCCGAGCCGGGCTGGCCACCTACCAAGGTGGGAAGCAAGCGGAGGCTACCCCAAGTCCCAACAAAGGGGAGCGGATATGTTTCGTCCCCTATCTGATAAGGGGACTCGGATTTCCTATACATCCGTTCCTCCGCGGGCTCTTGGAGTTCTACGGACTCCAGCTCCATCACCTTACACCCGCCTCTATCCTGCATATCGCGGGTTACGTAGCTCTTTGCGAGCTATTTCTGGGCATCGAGCCCCATTTTGCACCGTGGAAGAGGTTGTTCTGCCTCGTACCCCGTTTTCATGAGGGGTCTATATATCAAGTGGGCGGCGTCGAAATATGGCGCATTGCCGGGACCGGATATCCATCCGGAACCCCTAAGAAGGCGTCCGAAGACTGGCCTTCGGAATGGTTTTACATAGAAGACGCCCCGCTGCCGGACCCTGTCCGTGTCGGCCTCCCGGAGTTCAATACTGCTCCTCTGAAGAAACACCTTAGTGGGCGCCCGCGGAGCCCCCAACTGGAGGAAGACAAGAGCGTCCATTATCTGATGGGCCGAATAAGATTACTGGCCCATTCTGGGTTGACCATGATTGGAGTCATGACAACATGCATTACGTGGGGGGTGCAACCACTGCAATACAGGGGCCACCCTATGTGGGATTTCAACGGGGAAGACGACGCCACCCGTCATGGCCGCAAAGGACCGGACTCGGCCGAGGATCTGGTGACGATCCTGTCCGGCCTGTACAAGGGGAGAAGGAGGACTTCCTTCAGACGAACCCGTTGAATGGGTTCTCCATGAATAACCCCCGTCGTTGGGTAAGCGAACACTTTAAGGGCCCGACCCATGTTTTCGAAGTTTAAGCTTCTCATATTATGTCTTCGGCGCAGGAACTGCGTAGGATTGTGGAGGACATGATAAGTCCAGCTCCACAACCCGAGGATCCAGAGAGATCCCAGGATCCGGCCTCCGAAGAGGATCCGGACATTCAGGTGGAGCTAATCGACGGGGTGTTCCACCAGCTAATCATGGATAATGCTTTAGTCGCCATTACGGCTGACTACCCCGGACTATATCCAGCTTCCCAGGTGATTGTGATGGAAGTCCGGACACCATTATTTCTTCCTTGCCCATTTCTAACATTCGTGTACGATGGTGTTTTGCAGGAAGCGCCTTTAAGGCGAGAAGCCGAGCCCGTGGCGGCTGACCAACAAAGGCCATCCGGACGAAGAGGGCGGAAAGGAGCGCAGCTGTGTGATCAAACGTCGCCGCAAAGGTATAGCTCGTAATTAATTATTTGGAGCAACGTTCCTAGGAAGCGTTTGAGTGCTCATGATCTTTGTAGGAGAAAAAGCGCCCACGGACTGCGGCGAGAGGTTGCCGATCCGACATCCGCGGCCAGCTCCAAAGACCCGGTCGGGAGGGGAGGCAAGCGCAAGGCGCGGGCGGATACTCTCCAACGGAGGATGCCGACTGATCGTCCGCCACCAAGTCGAGGTGGAGAGCGCCATGAACCACAAGCGCCGCGAACAGTATTTCGTGAAGCGTGCTTCTCCCCGAGGCGTTGAATGCCTTTAACGCTGGGGACGCACCTCCGTGCTGCTCAAGATGGTTTTACCGAGCCACGAGCAGTATGTAAAAGACATACGGGTAAGAGAATTTCATAGTTATATATGCCAGTAGCCCCCGAGACTTAAAGTAGTTATGTTAACTGATTTAAGGATCATTTGAAATGCAGGATCTTACCGATAAGAATACCCAACTGTCTCAGGAGCTACAAGAGTGCAAGGCCCAACTTGAGGCCGCACTTGCTGCCGCAGGAGGGAACATATAGGCCCCTCCTAATAACACATCTGCTTTTAAATATAAGCACCTATGTGGCGTGCGCGCAAGTCTAATAATGACATTGCAGGTGCTGCCGGACAAGATCCGGACAGGCAGGAATTGCTGCGCCGGTGAAGGCAGCGAGAGGTCTGAATAGAGTGCAGCAGGAAAGGAACAAGCTCCAAGATGCCCACTCCCAGCTTGGAGAAGAGCCGAAAGGTGTTCGGGTCGAGCTGTCCGGCTCCGTCAAGGAAAATCAGCGGCTTTGTCGCGGCATCTATAGTAAGTGCTTGAGCGAACTCCTTTGAAAAGAAGAGTTCGGCGAGGAATTCAATTGACAAAATATGTCTTGTAGGTATACTCACAGGTCGCCCTGCTGAGGAGATGCCCGTATCAACGGGTGATCAACTTCCCAAGCTATTGCAACTGCTCGAACGAGTTCGACAGGCGATGAGCGGCGTCATCCAGGCTTTATGGCCAGCCCTCTCCCCACCCAAGGGCTTTGGGGAGCTTGCGGAGAAGCTTCAGGGAGTGCGGCAGCGCTTCCGTTTATGGAAGATTTTGGCCTGCCGCCAAGGTGCCAGGGAGGCTTGGGCCATGGTGAAGACGCGGTACAAGAAGGCGGATCCCAACCACATGGCCGAGGTCGGACCGGTGGGGCCCGATGGGAAGGAGATCCCTGTGAGTTTAGTATACAGCCAAGTAGAGTTGGCTGCTAAATTTTCCTAACGGACTGTAAGTTAGACAGCTGTTAGACGGGATTGAGGAGGAATACATCGATGAGATTTGACAATGTATTTTAAAATGACATGTGAAATGCCTTCTAGCCGGATTGTAGATCGTTTGTCTTTGCCGACCTTTTCGCTTCAACCTCGGGACCCTAGAGTCCTGAGTGTGTCCGAATACCTTCTCGGTTAAGAAACAACCGGGGTATGCATGGAGACCAAAGCGTAGGGGTCATTAGTGCTTTATCGCACAAGTGCCCAACTAGTTATGTTATATTACATGGTTAGTAAGAAACATCTTCCAGGAGAATAGTTCCGTTAAGGGTTCCTTTCTGGGAGGCATGCCCTAAAGTGCATGTCCCGACTGCGAAAAAGGAAAAACATCCGGGGCAGATAAATAAGTAGGTAAAAATCATCTTTTAAATCACCGACCGAATATTCCCTTAAGAACGCTAGCTTTGGCTTCACCCACCGAGGTACACATCCGGCTGACCCGCAAGAATAATCGCAGAGGTGCTCCCTTTACCTCCTAGCCGAACAATCGGGAACGTAGGGGTAAGCACAGGAGCCAGGCAACCCAGCTTGGCCAGAACTTAAGTCATATCGATGCATATAATGGTGAGTAAAAGGTACATGTGGAAGCTTGGCACATGTGCTGGGCATAAAGCCCTTATAATTGAGCTTCTGGAAAGGAAGCCCCCAGGTATAATGAGTGCGGATGGCACATCAAGTATGTGCGAACAATGCGCAAGTAGGCCCTTAAGGGCTTTTTAGGAAAAAGGTTACGGGAAGAAAGAGAAATAAAAGACAGCTGAAGTGTAAAAATTTGGACAGGGTAAGGGTACGAACTCTTAGTCCAGCGCTAGGCATAGAATCTTCGGAGGCGGGCTGCATTCCATGGGTTCGGCTCGAGTCGGTTGTCCGATGCATTTCGTAGACGGTACGCTCCGCCGGTCAGGACTTGATCGATGATGAAGGGGCCCTCCCATTTGGGCTTGAGCTTGTCCTTTTTCTTGTCCGGCAGGCGTAGAACTAGTTCGCCAACGTTGTAAGTCTTGGCCTGTACTTCTCTGCTTTGGTATCTTTGAGCCTGCTGCTGATAGAATGCGGAACGAGCCTTGGCGACGTCGTGTTCTTCCTCCAATGCGTCCAAACTGTCCTGCCGATCCAACTCGGCTTCTCTTTCTTCATACATGCGTATCGAGGTGAGTCATGAATAATGTCGCAGGGCCGAACTGCCTCTGCGCCGTATACCATAAAAAATGGTGTGAATCTGGTAGTACGGTTGGGCGTTGTCCGCAGCCCCCAGAGCACGGAGTCTAGCTCCTCTACCCAGTGCATGTCGGATTTCGTAAGTGACCGCACTAGTCTGGGTTTAATGCCGCTCATTATTAGACCATTTGCTCGTTCCACTTGACCGTTGGTTTGAGGATGATAGACTAAAGCATAATCGAGCTTAATGCCCGTGTTTTTGCACCATGACTTAACCTCGTCGGCCGTGAAGTTCGTGCCGTCATCGGTGATGATGCTGTGGGGGACACCATAACAGTGTACTACCCCGGATATAAAGTCTATCACTGGTCCGGACTCTGCCGTTTTGACTGGTTTGGCCTCTATCCATTTGGTGAATTTGTCCACCATGACCAATAGGTACCTTTGCTTGTGGGTTCCCCCTTTAAGGGGTCCAACCATGTCAAGCCCCTGCACCGCAAACTGCCGGGTAATGGGTATAGTTTTGAGGGGTGGGTGGCATATGGCTCGATTAGCAAAGAGTCGACAACCGACGCATCTTTGGACTAAGTCCTAAGATCTGCCGGGCCGTCGGCCAATAAAATCTGCATGAATGCCTTTCCTACAAGGGCCCGGGCTGCTGCGTGGTGTCCGCCTAGTCCGGCATGAATTTCAGCCAGGAGGTTTCGCCCTTCCTCTTCGGAGATACACCTTTGAAGGACTCCGGTTGTACTTTTCTTATAAAGTTCTCCCTCATGGACCTTGTAGGCTTTCGATTGTCGGACTATGCAGCGGGCCTCATTTTGGTCTTCGGGAAGTTCCTGCCTAAGCAAGTAGGCTAGGAATGGTTCTGTCCATGGGGCAATTACTGCCATTATGTCGTGGGCTAAAGGTGTTATGTCATCGGCTGAATTGCCGGTTGGCGCGGTTTTTTCCGGTTTGTCGTTTCGGGACTCCTCTTCCCATAGTACGGATGGCTTGAAGAGCCGTTCCAGAAGATATTTGGAGGGACAGCGTCACGTTTTGCGCCGATGCGTGCCAGTACGTCGGCTGCTTGGTTATTATCTCTGCCACGGATGGAATTCAAGTCCTTCAAACCGAAATGACATTTTTAAGACATCGTTGCGATATGCTGCCATTTTCGGATCCTTGGCGTCAAAGTCTCCATTTATTTGGGATATTGCAAGGTTTGAATCCCCACGCACCTCTAGGCGTTGAATGCCCATGGAGATTGCCATCCGGAGACCATGTAGAAGGGCCTCATATTCGGCTGCGTTGTTGGAGTCCGTGTACATTATTTGAAGTACATATTGGACTTTGTCCCGGTCGGGGACGTCAATACGACGCCAGCCCCCAGTCCGGCCAACATTTTAGAGCCGTCGAAGTGCATAGTCCAATTGGAGTATGCGCCGTAGATTTTAGGGAGTTCGCCGGTCCATTCAGCAACAAAGTCAGCCAAAACTTGTGACTTTATAGCTCACGAGGTTTGTAGGTTATATCGAATGGTAAGAGCTCAATGGCCCATTTTGCAATTCGCCCCGCTGCATCGCGGTTGTTTATAATGTCATTAAGTGGTACTTCGGAGGCCACTGTTATCGAACACTCTTGAAAGTAGTGTCGGAGCTTCCGGGATGCCATGAACACCGCATACGCTATCTTTTGATAGTGCGGGTAACGGGACTTGCAGGGGGTTAACACAGTGGATACGTAGTACACTGGTTTTTGAAGTGGGAATTTATGCCCTTCTGTCTCTCGTTCGACGACGAGTACCGCACTTACAACTTGATGTGTTGCTGCGATGTATAACAACATTGGTTCGCCCAGGTTGGGCGCAGCTAGGACCGGATTTGTTGCCAATATGGCCTTTATTTCTTCGAGTCCGGCAGTGGCAGCATCCATCCACTCGAAGTGTTCGGTGCGCCTAAGGAGGCGGTAGAGGCGATGCCTTTTCTCCCAAGCGGAGATAAAGCGGCTTAAAGCTACCACGCATCCATCAATTTTGTATCTGTTTGAGGTCTTTTGGAATATCCAAGCGTGTGAGCTCGGATCTTGGCCAGGTTTGCTTCAATTCCTCTACGGATACAATGAAGCCCAGACTTTCCGCCGGTACGCAAAACGCATTTTTTCGGATTCAGCTTGATGTCATATGCTCCGAGGTTGTCGAATGTGAGCCTCAAGTCGTCTACTAAACTTTCGGCGTGTTTGGTTTGACGACTCGTCGTCTCGTATGCCTCTACTGTTTTGCCGATCTGGGTGGCGGACATGTTTGGATCATCGCTGATATGTTGCGCCGGGCGTTTTTAAGTCCGAAGGGTATCGTGTTGAAGCAGAATGGTCCATATGGAGTGATGAATGCCGTTGCGGCTTGGTCTGCTTCCGCCATCTTGATTTGATGGTAGCGAGTATCGTCGAGGAAGCACAATGAATCGTGCCTTCGCAGAGCATCGATTATTTGGTCGATGCGGGGAGGAAGGATCCTTTGGGCAAGCCTTATTGAGGTCTTTAAAATCGGCGATAGGCGCCAGGATTTGTCCTTCTTTGGTACCATTACAGTTGCTAGCCAATCCGGATTTTTGATATCTCTGATGAATCCGGCTTCCAATAGTTTGGCTAGCTCTTCTCCCATTGCTTGTCTTTTGGGTTCGGAAAATCGTCGAAGAGCCTGTTTGGCTGGCTTGAATCCTTTTAGGATGTTTAGGCTGTGTTCTGCCAATCTGCGTGGGATTCTGGGCATATTCGAGGGGTGCCAGGCGAAGATGTCCCAATTTTGCCGAAGGAATTCTCGCAGTGCGGTGTCTACATCAGGGTTCAACTATGCCCCGATGGAGGCCATCTTTGTTGGGTCCGTCGGGTGGACCTGGAATTTTACTATTTCATCTGCTGGTTTAAAGGAGGTGGACTTGGATCTCTTATCGAGTATCACATCGTCCCTATTCACCGTAGAGCGCTTGTGTGGTGAGTTCTTCTGCCGCTAGGGCTTTGGATAGTGCCTCCGGGGCTAATGCGGCTGTCTTGTTTTCGCGCGAGTGCTATGTCCGGATCACTAACGAGAGTGATTATTCCGCGGGCCTGCATTTTGAGCTTCATGTACCCGTAATGGGGTACCGCTTGAAAAATTGTGAATGCCTCTCGTCCTAATATAGCGTGATATCCATTTGTTGAATGGGGCCACTTGGAACGTGACTTCTTGGATTTATAATTGTCCGCGAGCGAACACCACATCGAGTGTGATTTTTCCGGTGCAGCGTGGTTCCGGCTAGGGATTATTCCTCTGAAGGTTGTCTTTGCTTCGCTCAATACGGCTCCGATCTATTTCCATTTTTGAAGAGTTTCCTAGTAGATGAGGTTTAATCCGCTGCCGCCATCCATGAGGACCTTTGTAAGTCGAAAGCCGTCCACTATTGGACTAAGTACCGGTCTTGGCTAGTGCTCGGGCTGTTCGAATTTAGGTTAAATCGCTGGCGTTGAAGGTGATGGCTGTGTCGCTCCATGGATTTGTTGTTGCTACTTGGTAGACTTGGCGAGGTCATGGATTGTTCGCTTCGCATATTATTTGATGCGAAGGTCTCGAAGACTGTTGATACCGTACTGGTATTGTTGGAGTGGTTTTCCGGGGCTACAAGCTCCTCGCCACTTTTGGCCACCTGCCGTAATATCCAACATGCTCGAAGGCTGTGTGTTGGGATGGCGCCCTTTGTACTGTGAAGTTTACAGGGTCCGCTGAGCCATCCCTCCAGTACGGTTCCGTGCCCTCTATGGGGTTTTTGCTTTTTGGTTTTTGTATCTGGGGCCTGAGTGTGATGCACCCTTTTGTTTTGGACTAGGGTTGTATTCGGGGCCGGATTGTCCCAAAATTGGTTTTCAGTTTTCCGGGAACTCTCCATCGCACAGTACTTTCGTACTATGGACGCCAGATCGGCAAAGCGTGTAATTTCACGACGGCTGATGGCGTTCAGTATTCCCTTGTCCATGCAATTATTGCAAAAGATTGAGATTGCGTTTTCCTCTCGGCAGTCCTTTATCCTGTCCATAACCAGGAGGAATCTGGCCCGATAGTGATGTACTGTTTCAGCGGGCTCTTGCCGTATTAGAGATAGATCGCATATGTCTGGGCGGGTGGGTGGAATAAAATCCGGAACCCTACCCGTCTCAGGGCTTGAAGGCCATGAAGTTTCCAAATTTGGAAGCTTGGATTGCTGGACGTTGTCCAACGAGTCCGGTCCGATGCCTGACTTTAAGTTCAGTGCTTGATCGAAGTCCGTCCCTCCGCGGAAATCCGGCATGGAGGGTTCGGGAACCCGGACATGACTAGTTTTCAATACGGGAGAAGAGTCGCCGCATTGTTCCTCTACCACTATGACGTGGTGGGTGACCTGGGGAGAGTTAATCTCTCTCAGATCAGTTTTAAGCCCAATCTGATTGTAGTCCGTAGCGACACCCAGGGCGGCGATGCGATCCAAGAGCTCATTGACAGACGAGAGCTCTATTGGATCCAGCCGCTCGGCCAGTTCCGAGCTGACGTGAAGATTGCTTTTGATGACTTGAGAAGTCATTGTCGAGCGATGGCGGACGGCGGTCATAAGGAAACCACCTAGCCGGATAGTTTGGCGGCAGCCAAGGCCCTTTTGGCGAAAATACCGTCCTTGAAGACGGGTGGAGGCACCCTTCCTATCGGCGACGACACAGAGGAACTCTCAATGAAAGCACCAATGTCGGTGTCAAAACTGGCGGATCTCGGGTAGGGGGTCCCGAACTGTGCGTCCAGGCAGATGGTAACAGGAGATAAGGGACACGATGTTTTACCCAGGTTCGGGCCTTCTTAATGGAGGTAAAACCCTACGTCCTGCTTGATTAATATTGATGATATGGGTAGTACAAGAGTGGATCTACCACGAGATCAAAGAGGCTAAACCCTAGAAGCTAGCCTATGGTATGATTGTTGTAATGGAGGTTATGTCCTACGGACTAAAGCCCTCCGGTTTATAGAGACACCGGAGAGGGCTAGGGTTACTGTCACACCCTAGCTAGTTCATGCATTAGAGTGTTGCATCATGTCTATTTCATTTAACAGAAACCTGAAATGGGGATGACAGAACCCCCAGCCCCCTCTGAAACCAACTAGGATTTACTAAAAATATTTTCAATGAATCTGAAATGCCCTTCTAAAATGTCCATCATTTTTGTCTTGGTTCAGAACCTCTGCCAAAAGTGATGCACGGTTTCCTAGGTCATCCTAAGGTCTTGAATTAAATCATAAGTATTTGAATTTGGGCATTTAAAATTTATAAAAATATTTCAAATGCTCAAATAATCCCAAACTATAATGTTCCATGTTGGAAATATTCCAACTAAGGACCATGTGCAGTTTGGTGAATTTTGGAGTTGCCTATGTATTTTTAGAAATTCAACAAACTTACGTAAAAAAAATGTAAAGCGAAATAAAGAAAAAAGCTTACAGGCGCCACCCGAGGCCCACTGCCGCCCAGCCCAGCCACCGCCCAAATGAGCTGCTTGCTTTGGCCATGCAGCAGCAGTGCTCTCGGCGGCGGCATGGCGCCCACACTGCTGCCCGTCGCCCTGCTTCCCCCTTTTGCCGCCTAGCTGGCCTGGACGAGCTCCACGTCGCACCCGAACCCCGTGGACACCTCCATTCGCCCCCAGCTCCTCTCCCTCGCTCTCCCACGCCATGGCCGACGCCACCGCCGCTGCACCGCCGCCGTAGTCGTGCTCCCCGTCGTTTCCACGCCGCACCACCGTGTCCAGAAGCTCCGCCGCCCTCTACTCCTTCGAGCTAGCCGAGCCCCGAGCGCTCGCGTGCTCCGAAGCCGCCGCACCGACCTTGACCGAACCGCCATCGCCGGAGATCCCCTTCGCCGTCGCCGCCGCACCAGCTCGTCCCGACCGCGCCGTCTGTTCCCTCAAGACTGCCGTGAGCTTAGCTAACTCCTCCCCCTTCTTTCTCTCGCTCCCGTGCACCACCGCGACCACACGAAGATCACCCGCACGCACCGCCACGGATCTCGTCGCCGACGTGCTCCCGGCCATCCTCCGGCCACCTCTCGGTGTCCATCGCACTCACCATTACGCGTAGGGTCTAACCATGCACTCCCCGCACCTCACCGCACACCCTAGCTTCGAGTTCGCATCCACCCGAACTCCGGCGGCCACCTAGGTCGTCGCCGGCGCCAACTCCGGCAACCCCGACCTCAACTAACTCCACCAAGAGCTGCGGTTTGTCCCCAGCTCCACCTAGATGCCTTCCGCGACCCATTTGGTGGCCGGAACGGCCAAAATCACTTCCGCCGCCGCGTCGGGCTCGCCGGCGGCTAAACGACGGTGCAGCTGACTTTGACTTTGACCACGGGTGGGCCCTGGTTGACTCTGTTGAGTCAATGACAGGTGGGGCCCAGCCCTGTTAACTAAACTGGTTTAGTTTTAATTAATTTTTAGCTAAACTAATTACACTGACACCCTGGACCCACAGTCAGGTTTGACCTGGACGTCTCTGTTGACTTGCCGAGGTCAGCATGACATCGTGCTGACGCAGTAATCCTTTTCTGGAATTAAAATAAATCCAGAATGATTTATAAATTCCAGAATTTAGTTCAAACTTCTAAAATTCATATAAAATCAACCGTAGCTCCAAATGAAACAAATTATATATGAAAAATGATCAGAAAAATCCAATCTTTCCATCTGTACTGGTTTCATGCATGCTTAAACAAGCTAACCTGCTGTTTATCACAGAACAAGATAAAATACTTAAAACGGCAACTTATGAGTTTGAACTTTGAATCATTGGTTCAAATTAGTTCAAACCCATCTGTTCTTAGTTGCATTAGCCCAATACACTCATTTTGCCATGTCTCATGCATGCATCACACTATTGCATACTGTTTGGTAATGTTTGTGTATCGGTGCTCTCTGCGGCAGGTCCTGCCCCCGAGGAGTACCGTGATTACCCCAACGAAGAACAAAACCAGTGCACCGACCCATCAGGCAAGCAACCAACCATTTGATCATATCGATAAAATCCCATGTTCTCGCTTTTGCTCTCTTTTACTGCATTAAGACAACGCGATTCAAACTGCTGTGTGCTGCGGTAGTTGAACCCATTCCTCTGCATGACCTGTCATTGCCACAGTAACTAGATGAAACCCACTAGCATGTGTAGGAGTTGATTGAGCCATATGAATGTGTTGTTCCTACCTTGCTATGCCTGCTATGCTTAGAGTCGTGTCAGGTCTGGTTCGTCTAGGTGATGGGCTAGAGTGAAATGATCGTGTCAGTATGAGAGTAAGGTGTTGAACACGATTTGGTAAAGGTATCGATGAGAGGCCATGTAGGAGTACATGGTGGGTTGTTTCATTGAGGCCGTCCTTAAGCACTGAGATCTGTATGTGTGATTTAAGATTCAGCTACTACCATGCATTGGGCCCAAACCAATGGACCCTCTAAACTTCTTATTCACCCTAGTCTTACGTCCGGGAGTTGCAAGTAGTTTACGGTGTTTGTAGCCTCATGGAGGCCGTGGGCAGTCTTGACCGTAGGGGTGGGCTGTGATCTGTAGGTGCGTGGCTGGGTGTACCGGATGCCCGTTTGGTATCTCGGGAACCCTGCTCATATCGTTTGGGGCTGTGAGTGAAACTTCGGCCGGATCTCCTCATGGATGGAACCCAAATAGGCGATAAACCTGGACTAGAGACTTGAGTGTCTAGGTAGGTCGTGGCCGACACCCACGTTGGGCTTCCGCTTGAAGGTTGCCGAGTACATGTCGTGTAAATGGCGGTAAGTGGTGAGAGCGTGTGTGAAGAAGTACACCCCTGCAGGGTTAACATCATCTATTCGAAGGGCCGCGTCCGCGGTAAAGGACTACTTGGTTGCCTATACAGTTCATAAACAAGTAAATGGAAACTACTAAAAGCCTCAAGATAAGCGTGAGTGCCGAGGATGGCTCTTCCGTAGGAAGACGGAGGTGGATCCTCGGTAGAGTATTGAAGTGGTGAGTAGTGGACTCGAGTGCGCAAAACCATTTCAAGTTGGAGTCTCGTAGGATAGCTTAGCCAAGAGTCAAAGTTGGCTTGCTGCAATAACCCCACCAACCCTTCTTGATAATGTGCATGTATGTAGGATTTGATGTAAGTCTTGCTGAGTACCTTTGTACTCATGTTGCTTTAATTTACATTTTTCAGAAGATGCCACAACCCCTTCCGACGGGTTCTTCGTAGACGTTGACATCGATGAGTAGACTAAGGCCCAGGTGGTGATCCTGAGCAAGTGAAGGACCATGTAGTATAGCTAGGCTTACCCAAGCCTCCTTTATTTTACTAGTTGTCTGTACTCAGACAAAACACTTCCACTGTTGGCTTGTATTCTTGTATGACTTGAATGTGGGTCGTGTGACCCGTACTTGTGTGTATGCTATGTATGGCTCACCGAGCCTTTAAATAAAGTACTTGTGTCATAGAGTCATGTTGTGATGCCTTGTTGTATTTGCACATATCGAGCATATTGTGTGTATGATTGAAATGCTTGGTATGTGTGGGATCTGACTATCTAGTTGTTTATCTTTAGTAGGCTCTCTTACTAGGAAATGTCTCCTAGTGATTCCTTTGAGCCATGGTAGCACTACTTGCTCCGAACACTTAGGCTGGCGGCATGTGTCCTTCTTCGTTCGTGTATACATCTTCGGGAAATGTCACGCATTGAGTACCGGAGTCCTGTTAGCCCGCTTCTGCCCGGTTTACCGGAGTCTTGCTAGCCCAGTGCTACAGCCTGGAACTTACTTGCTGATGACCGACACGTTCGATGCTGGGTCATGGATGCCTGTCCCTGTAAGTCTGTGCCAATTTGGGTTTACAACTAGCCATGTCAGCCCGGGCTCCTTTTCATATGGATGCTAGCAACAATATCATATACGTGTGCCAAAAGGCGCAAACGGTCCCGGGCAAAGGTAAGGCGACACCCGTGGGAATACCGTGCGTGAGGCCGCAAAGTGATATGAGGTGTTACAGGATAGATCGATGTGACATTGAGTCGGGGTCCTGACAGCGTTGGCATCAGAGCCGAACTGCATGTAGGTTCTCCAAGCCAAACTGGTCGATGTTGAGTCTAGAAATGCTTTAGTTATATGTAGGGGAATTGATTGTGGGATGGTACGTAAGGCTCTTTTTACTCCTTTACCTCATGGCATTCTGATCTGAGTCAGTCCATTCTTCCACCGGGGGTTAAGGATTAGGATCTCTTCTTTCTATCAGGTTCACGTGTTACTAATCAGTAGTACCTTATAGGTTTGATGATTACAAGCCTAGTTCAGTTCTACTATCCTGTTATGCTACTAAGATTGGACCAAAACCTTGATATGATATTGTTGAGTGGCTATGCAATTCTTTGTAAAATGTCTCAAATCCTTTTTGAGCATTTACAGCCGTTATGCTGTCCAAATTCTGCTAGAAATGCTAATGTCTTTGCATTGTGGTTGTGCTTCCAGATGGCCACTCGTGACCAAAACCAAGTGGTTCGCCTGACCAGGTGCATCGGTGTGACCGGTCATACGGCTATGTTAGTCCGGGTAATGATCGAGATGGGTTACCGTTGGTATCCCGAATACGATCGAAGAGCAGTTCGAGACTTTAATCAAAGCCGATATCTCGCCACCGTCGGGATATTTCCCTCTTATCCTGGTTCCACCGAGCCCCTCCACTGTTCCTATGGACTCGGTGTTACTATTGAGATGGAAGTGCAAGATGGTGCTTATTCTATGATGACCATCATGTGAGTCAGGACTGGCCTGCTTCGCAACACCGACTTCCGGTATATGCCAGCTTCACTTCCTGGAGCGCATGGGTATCTCCGGGCTATCTATGCTGATTCCAGTCAGGACGACTCACTAACTCGCACCACTGCCGAGTTGCTCGAGGACAAGGACCGAGAGAGTCGGGCCTTGAGGATGGAGCTTTTCAATGCCCGTGCAGATCACTGGGCCACTTTGACTCGGTTTGCACCGGCGGTGCAAGCTGGATATATGGATATGAGAGATCTGTACCCTGTTAGATCCGCTCTGCCAGACATGATGGATTGGCGTGATGTGGGGGGCATCACCCCACCTCGTGGTCCCCGCAGGCCACCGTTTGTTAGTCCAAGACCTCACCCTAGCCCTTATGGTCCACAGGCTCCTCAGGACCGTCTGTTTCCGGACGCTCACGTTGAACTTCCAGGTTATGGAGGAGACTTCTATGAGAACTACTACGGAGACGTCTGAGTTAGTAGTAGTTCCACTAGTATTGTAATAGTTGTATCTCCACCGTCCTGCGTGACTTGTGGAATATGACTTAGTGTGTATCAATTCCGGAGGTGTAAGAAAAATAATGTATAGGAGCTTGGAATGCCTCCGATGAGATGTAATCTTCCTTTCACCGTAGTAGTACTTTGTTTGGTCTTGTACTAAACCTTGTATGGTGTGTATGACGATGGAATAAAGAAGCAGTTTCTGTATCTACCATGTCATATGGATGATCATCTTGCATTCCGAGTTATCCATTACATTCTACATTTCTATGACAGAATCTTATCATCCTGGACTAAACCCTTGTCTTGTTTTTCCTAGGATGGTTAACACCCGCAACAACCCTGCTCCGCCAGAGCAGGCCGAAGGCAGTAGAGTTGGGGAAGTGAACCTGCCTCACCCTCCTTCTCTGGTCGAAGTTATGCTGGAGGCCGAGAGAAACAAACGGGAGACCAACCGTTTGTTGGAGCGCATCGAACAGAACACATCACATCATCAGCGGAATAACTTGGTGTCGCTCAGTGACTTCATCAAGTTACACCCACCTACCTTCCACCACTCCGTCGATCCTCTCGACGCTGATGACTGGCTTCGCAGCATTACTCACAAGCTGCGTTCTGCACTCGTAGCTGAGGCTGATAAGGTCACCTTTGCTGCATATCATCTCGAAGGCCCTTGATCTACGGTGGGAGAACTATATGGCTATGTGCCCAGCTGGCCATGTCACTACTTGGGCAGAATTCAGCGAGGCTTTCCATGAACATCACACTCCGGAGGGTCTCATGGATCGTAAACGTGAGGAGTTCTACAGTTTCACCCAAGGCCGTCTCTCTGTGGACGCTTACAGCAGGGAGTTCGGTAACCTCGCACGCTATGCCATCGAAGAGGTTTCCACTGACGCCAAGAAGCAGGCAAGGTTCCGCAAGGGACTTAGCCCCGAGCTTCGCCGAGATCTCCGTCTGCATGAGTGCACCTCTTTTCAGAAACTTGTGAACAAAGCCATCAGTCTTTGAGGCAGGTCGACCGATTTGAAGCAACACGCAAGCATGGACGTGACATGGGTTCCTCATCCGGTGCTGGACCACAGAAGCACCGGGTGTGGGTGCCTAATACTGCCCTGCCACCCAGATTCAACTGAGGGCATCCTATCAGGCGCCTCGTCCAGCTCAGCAGTTTGCACCAGCTAAGCCCTATGGTGGGCCAACCAACAATGCTCCTCCACGCACCAGCCCCGTGACGTGCTTCAAGTGTGGGGAATCAGGCCACTACATGCGCGATTGTCCTCAGACCAACCCCAACCAGACTGGAAAACCTGTTGCCGTGGCAAGCCGCCAGAAAGGTGTTCTATGCCTGCCGGCCACCTTGCTGACGTGGCCATGTGAATTGTGTCTCAGCTGAAGAGGCCCAAGAGGATCCCAACGTCGTTCTCGGTACGCTCCTTGTTAATTGCCACCCAGCATCTGTTCTTTTCGATACTGGAGCATCTCATTCATTCATATCCGAGAATTATGCACGCTTGCATAACACCACATTCTGTGACATGCCTTCCTCCATGGAAATCTCTACTCCTGGTTCTAGATGGCAAACTTCTAGTGTAAGCCATGATAATGAAATTCAGGTCGACAGACTTGTTTTCCTTGCATCATTGATAGCTCTTAAATCTTCGGACATCAATATCATCTTGGGTATGGACTGGATGTCAGCCCATCATGCCAAGATTGATTGCTTCTCTAGGACTGTTCAACTCACGCACCCTTCGGGAAAGATAGTAAATGTATTGACCCGAATATCTAAGCGACAACTATATTCTCTTAATGCCAGTCCCTTGCCAGACCTCGAAGACGTTCCGGTAGTCCGCGACTTTCCGGATGTCTTTCCAGAAGAATTGCCAGGTGTTCCACCCGACAGAGATGTCGAGTTCGTGATAGATCTCATTCCAGTAACTGTTCCAATTTCTAGAAGACCCTATAAGATGGCACCCCTAGAACTAGCCGAACTTAAGAAACAACTCGATGAGTCCTTGAAAAAGGGTTTCATCCGTCCCAGTTCATCTCCATGGGCTTGCCCCGTCCTCTTCGTCAAGAAGAAGGATGGTACGGACCGGATGGTTGTAGATTATCGACCTGTCAACCTGGTCACAATTAAGAACAAGTATCCGCTCCCCAGGATCAACGATCTGTACGATCAGCTCGCGGGATCCTCAGTCTTCTCTAAGATGGATTTGAGGTTAGGCTACCATCAAATCAAAATCCGGAACGGGGACATTCCTAAAACGGCTTTTGTTACTCGTTACGGCCAATACGAGTACACCGTCATGTCCTTCGGTTTAACCAACGCTCCAGCCACCTTCTCCCAGTTAATGAACTCAATTTTCATGGAGTATTTGGATAAATTCGTCGTGGTTTACCTTGATGACATACTCATCTATTCCAAGAACGAGGAAGAACATGCCGAACATCTAAGGCTAGTGTTGGTGAAACTTCGAGAGCTTCGCCTTTATGCCAAGTTTTCTAAGTGCGAATTTTGGTTGCTAGAAGTGACCTATCTAGGACATGTAATTTCTGGTAAAGGTATTGCTGTCAATCCCGAGCGAGTTCAAGCCGTCCTTAATTGGACTCCACCTGAATCGGTCAAACAAGTTCGGAGTTTCCTTGGCTTAGCGAGCTATTGTCGCCGCTTTGTCGAGAACTTCTCCAAAGTTGCTAAACCTCTAACTGAACTCCTCAAGAAAGATAAAAAAATTCGAGTGGACTCCACAATGTGAGCACAGTTTCTAGGAACTGAAAAGACGTTTAACTTCTGCTCCCGTGCTGGTACCACCAGATTTCTCTAAGGACTTTGTTATCTTTTGTGATGCCTCGCGACAAGGACTAGGTTGCATTCTCATGCAAGATCGACACGTAATTGCTTACGCTTCACGGCAATTACACCCACATGAGGAAAACTACCCTACTCATGATCTAGAGCTTGCAGCTGTAGTCCATGCACTCAAAACCTGGCGACATTACCTTCTGGGTAATCGTTGCGAAATCTTCACTGATCACCAAAGTCTGAAGTACGTATTCACCCAACCTGATCTAAACCTCAGGCAAAGACGTTGGGTCGAGTTGATCACAGATTTTGACTTAGGGATAACTTACACCCCAGGAAAAGCCAATGTCATGGCTGATGCGCTAAGTCGTAAATCCTATTGCAACAATATGATGTTGCAACAAAGTCAACCACTTCTCCACGAGGAATTTTGGAAGCTTAACCTTCATATTGTTCCTCAAGGATTTCTTTCCACCTTGGTGGCGAAACCTACCCTTACGGATCAGATCATCAAAGCTCAGAAGGTAGATCCGGGGATTTCTCGCATCAAAAGAAACATCAAGAAAGGAGTTGTGGATTGTTTCTCCGTTGATGATCAAGGAGTCGTATACTTCGGGAACCGTCTAGTGGTTCCCAAAGTGCGAAACCTGCGGTGATTGATCCTTAAAGAAGCTCATGAATCTCCTCTCACCATTCATCCCGGTAGCACTAAGATGTATCAGGACCTACGCCAGAGGTTTTGGTGGACTAGGATGAAGAGAGAAATTGCTCAGTATATTGCTAGCTGCGACGTCTATCGTCGTGTAAAAGCAGAGCATCAACGGCCTGCTGGCACCCTTCAACCCTTAGCTATTCCTGAATGGAAATGGGATAAAATTGGTATGGATTTCATCACCGGTTTTCCGGGACCAAGAGAGGAATAATGCTATCTTAAATCGTTATCGACCGTCTCTCCAAAGTAGCTCATTTCTTGCCTGTTCACATGGCGAGTATAACCGCTAGCCAGCTAGCAGACTTGTACATCTCCCGAATAGTGTCTCTCCATGGTGTTCCATTGGAAATCAACTCGGATCGAGGAAGTCTCTTCACCTCTCGATTTTGGGAAAGTTTCCAAAACGCTATGGGAACCCATCTTTCCTTTAGCACCGCCTTTCACCCTCAATCAAGTGGTCAAGTAGAACGTGTCAACCAAATCCTAGAAGACATGCTTCGAGCTTCTGTTATTTCATTCGGAATGGATTGGGAGAAATACCTTCCATTTGACGAATTTGCTTATAACAACAGCTATCAATCTAGCTTGGGCAAAGCACCTTTTGAAGTTCTCTATGGACGAAGGTGTCGAACGCCTCTTAACTGGTCAGAAACCGGGAAAGACAATTCTTTGGCCCGGATATGATCCAGGAAGTAGAAGAGCAAGTTCGCATCGTTCGTGAAAAATTGAAAACAGCCCAATCTCGTCAAAAGAGTCAATATGACCGAAAACATAAGGCTATGACTTACGAGGTTGACGAGAAGGCTTACCTTCGGGTTACTCCTCGAAGGAACCCATCGTTTTGTATCAAAGGCAAATTGGCTCCTTGCTACATTGGACCCTTTCGCATTCTTGCCAAACAAGGAGAAGTTGCCTACCAATTGGAACTACCTCCGCATCTCTCCAAAGTCCACGATGTCTTCCACGTTTCTCAACTCAGGCGTTGCTTCTCGGATCCTATCTGTGGAGTGGACCACGAAATGCTTGATCTTCAAGATAATCTCACTTATCGAGAGTACCCCGTTCGTATCCTCGATCAAGCCGAGCGTACCACTTGACGGCATAATATCAAGTTTCTCAAGGTTCAATGGTCGCACCATTCTGAGAAGGAAGCTACTTGGGAAATGGAGGATCGTCTTCGACTTGAATATCCCGCCTCCTTTTTGGAGGAACCTAAATCTCGGGACGAGATTCTTTTGAGTGGGGGTGAGTTGTCACACCCTAGCTAGTTCATGCATTAGAGTGTTGCATCATGTCTATTTCATTTAACAGAAACCTGAAATGGGGATGACAGAACCCCCAGCCCCCTCTGAAACCAACTAGGATTTACTAAAAATATTTTCAATGAATCTGAAATGCCCTTCTAAAATGTCCATCATTTTTGTCTTGGTTCAGAACCTCTGCCAAAAGTGATGCACAGTTTCCTAGGTCATCCTAAGGTCTTGAATTAAATCATAAGTATTTGAATTTGGGCATTTAAAATTTATAAAAATATTTCAAATGCTCAAATAATCCCAAACTAAAATGTTCCATGTTGGAAATATTCCAACTAAGGACCAGGTGCAGTTTGGTGAATTTTGGAGTTGCCTATGTATTTTTAGAAATTCAACAAACTTACAGAATAAAAACAGAAACAGAAATAAAGAAAAAAAGCTTACCTGGCGCCACCCAGAGGCCCACCTGCCGGCCCAGCCCAGCCACCGCTCCAGCGAGCTGCTTGGCTTGGCCAGGCAGGCAGGCAGGTGCTCGACGGCGGCCGCAGCGTGCGCCACGCAGCTGCCCGTCGCCCTGCTTCCCCCTTTCGCCGCCTAGCTGGCCTGGACGAGCTCCACGTCGCACCCGAACCCCGTGGACACCTCCATTCGCCCCCAGCTCCTCTCCCTCGCTCTCCCACGCCATGGCCGACGCCACCGCCGCCGCACCGCCGCCGTAGTCGTGCTCCCCGTCATTTCCACGCCGCGCCACCGTGTCCAGAAGCTCCGCCGCCCTTTACTCCTTCGAGCTAGCCGAGCCCCGAGCGCTCGCGTGCTCCGAAGCCGCCGCACCGACCTCGACCGAACCGCCATCGCCGGAGATCCCCTTCGCCGTCGCCGCCGCACCAGCTCGTCCCCGACCGCGCCGTCTGTTCCCTCAAGACCGCCATGAGCTTAGCTAACTCCTCCCCCTTATTTCTCTCGCTCCCGTGCACCACTGCGACCACATGAAGATCACCCGCACGCACCGCCGCGGATCTCGTCGCCGACGTGCTCCCGGCCATCCTCCGGCCACCTCTCGGTGTCCATCGCACTCACCACTACACGTAGGGTCTAACCATGCAGTCCCTGCACCTCATTGCACAACCTAGCTTCGAGTTCACATCCACCCAAACTCCGGCGGCCGCCTAGGTCGTCGCCGGCGCCAACTCCGGCAACCCTGACCTCAACTAACTCCACCAAGAGCTGCGGTTTGTCCCTAGCTCCACCTAGATGCCTTCCGCGACCCATTTGGTGGCCGGAACGGCCAAAATCACTTCCGCCGCGCGCGTCGTTCGCGTGGCTAAGCGACAGTGCGGTGACTTTGACTTTGACCACGGGTGGGCCTGGTTGACTCTGTTGAGTCAATGACAGGTGGGGCCCAGCCCTGTTAACTAAACTGGTTTAGTTTTAATTAATTTTTAGCTAAACTAATTACTCTGACACCCTGGACCCACAGTCAGGTTTGACCTGGACGTCTCTGTTGACTTGCTGAGGTCAGCATGACATCATCTCGACGATAATCCTTTTCTGGAATTAAAATAAATCCAGAATGATTTATAAATTCCAGAATTTAGTTCAAACTTCTAAAATTCATATAAAATCAACCGTAGCTCCAAATGAAACAAATTATATATGAAAAATGATCAGAAAAATCCAATCTTTCCATCTGTACTGGTTTCATGCATGTTTAAACAAGCTAACCTGCTGTTTATCACAGAACAAGATAAAATACTTACAATGGCAACTTATGAGTTTGAACTTTGAATCATTGGTTCAAATTAGTTCAAACCCATCTGTTCTTAGTTGCATTAGCCCAATACACTCATTTTGCCATGTCTCATGCATGCATCATACTGTTGCATACTGTTTGGTAATGTTTGTGAATCGGTGCTCTCTGCGGCAGGTCCTGCCCCCGAGGAGTACCGTGATTACCCCTACGAAGAACAAAACCAGTGCACCGACCCATCAGGCAAGCAACCAACCATTTGATCATATCGATAAAATCCCATGTTCTCGCTTCGCGCTCTCTTTTCTGCATTAAGACAACGCGATTCAAACTGCTGTGTGTTTGCGGTAGTTGAACCCATTCCTCTGCATGACTGTCATTGCCACGATAACTAGATGAAACCCACTAGCATGTGTAGGAGTTGATTGAGCCATATGAATGTGTTGTTCCTACCTTGCTATGCCTCGCTATGCTTAGAGTCGTGTCGTCCGGTTCATCCGGGTGATGGGCTAGAGTGAAATGATCGTGTCAAGATGAGAGTAAGGTGTTGAACATGATTTGGTAAAGGTATCGATGAGAGGCCATGTAGGAGTACATGGTGGGTTGTTTCATTGAGGCCGTCCTTAAGCCTTGAGATCTGTATGTGTGATTTAAGATTCAGCTACTACCATGCATTGGGCCGAAACCAATGGACCCTCTCGCTTCTTATTCACCCTAGTCTTCGTCCGGGAGTTGCAAGTAGTTTCTGGTGTTTGTAGCCTACTGGAGGCCGTGGACAATGCTGACCGTAGGGGTGGGCTGTGATGCGGTAGGTACCTGGCCGGTTGTACCGGATGCCTGTTTGGTATCTCGGGAAACCTGCTCACATCGTTTGGGGCTGTGAGCGAAACTTCGGCCGGATCTCCTCATGGATGGAACCCAAATAGGCGATAAACCTAGACTAGAGACTTGAGTGTCTAGGTAGGTCATGGCCGACACCCACGTTGGGCTTCCGCTTGAAGATTGCCGAGTACATGTCGTGTAAACGACGGTAATTGGTGAGAGCGTGTATGAAGAAGTACACCCCTGTAGGGTTAACATCATCTATTGAATAGCGCGTCATGATAAAGGACTACTTGGTTGCCTATACGGTTCATAAACAAGTAAATGGAAACTACTAAAAGCCTCAAGATAAGCGTGAGTGCGAGGATGGCTCTTACGTAGGAAGGCGGAGGTGGATCCTCGGTAGAGTATTGAAGTGGTGAGTAGTGGACTCGAGTCATAAAACCATTTCAAGTTGGAGTCTCAGAGGATAGCTTAGCCAAGAGTCAAAGCTGGCTTGCTGCAATAACCCCACCAACCCTTCTTGATAATGTGCATGTATGTAGGATCTGATGTAAGTCTTGCTGAGTACCTTTGTACTCATGTTGATTTAATTTACATTTTCCAGAAGATGCCACAACCCCTTCCGACGGGTTCTTCGTAGACGTTGACATCGATGAGTAGACTAAGGCCCAGGTGGTGATCCTGAGCAAGTGAAGGACCATGTAGTATAGCTAGGCTTACCCAAGCCTCCTTTATTTTACTAGTTGTCCATACTCAGACAAAACACTTCTGCTGTTGGCTTGTATGCTTGTATGACTTGAATGTGGGTCATGTGACCCATACTTGTGTGTATGCTATGTATGGCTCACCGAGCCTTTAAATAAAGTACTTGTGTCATTGAGTCATGTTGTGATGCCTTGTTGTATTTGCACATATCGAGCATATTGTGTGTATGATTGAAATGCTTGGTATGTGTGGGATCTGACTATCTAGTTGTTTATCTTTAGTAGCCTCTCTTACCGGGAAATGTCTCCTAGTGATTCCATCGAGCCATGGTAGCTTGCTACCGCTCGGAACACTTAGGCTGGCGGCATGTGTCCTTCTTCGTTCTCGTATCTGTCCCTCGGGAAATGTCACGCATTAGTACCGGAGTCTGTTAGCCCGCTTCTGCCGGTTTATCGGAGTCTGCTAGCCAGTGCTACAGCCGGGACTTACTTGCGATGACCGACACGCTCGATCTTCGGGTCATGGATGCTGTCCTGTAAGTCTGTGCCACTTTGGGTTTACAACTAGCCATGTAGCCCCGGGCTCCTTTTCATATGGATGCTAGCGACACTATCATATACGTGTGCCAAAAGGCGTAAACGGTCCCGGGCAAAGGTAAGGCGACACCCGTGGGAATACAGTGCGTGAGGCCGCAAAGTGATATGAGGTGTTACAGGCTAGATCGATGTGACATTGAGTCGGGGTCCTGACAGTTACACAGAGTCGGTTACAATGGTAGGAGATCTACATATCCGTATCGCCAAGCTTGCCTTCCACGCCAAGGAAAGTCCCATCCGGACACGGGACGGAGTCTTCAATCTTGCATCTTTGTAGTCTTGGAGTCCGGCGGACGATGATAGTCCGGCTGTTCGGACACCCCCTAGTCCAGGACTCCCTCACCTTCCCTTTACATTCTTGCAAGTTGCATGCTTTACTTTCCGCTGCTCATAGACTCTTTGCATGCTTTCTTGAATTGTGTTAAGATTGCTTGACTTGTGCTAAGTTAGCTAAAATCTGCCAAAGACTAAAATTGGGAAAAGGATAAGTTTTTATTTGGTCAAGTAGTCTAATCACCCCCCTCCCTCTAGACATACTTTCGATCCTACAAGTGGTATCAGAGCTTTGGTCTCCATTTGCTTTGATTTCCATAGCTTTTGGTAGTCATAGCCTTGGTTTCACAACCTAGGAGAGTATGGCGTCTAGCGAGGGAAATTATCACCGTAGAGGTCCTTACTTTGATGGTACTAATTTTGCTAGTTGGAAGCATAAGATGAAAATGCATATTCTTGGACATAACCCCGCCGTTTGGGCTATTGTGTGTATTGGCTTGCAAGGTGAATTCTTTGATGGGAGAGAACCGAACCGTGAAGCTACCGCGGAAGAGTTGAAGATGCTGCAATACAACGCTCAAGCTTGTGATATCCTCGTCAACGGATTGTGCCCCGAAGAATTCAACAAAATCAGCCGTCTTGAGAATGTAAAGGAAATTTGGGATACTTTGATTGATATGCATGAAGGTACCGACTCCGTCAAGGAATCCAAGTTGGATGTGCTTCAAAGTCAACTTGACAAGTTCAAAATGAAGAATGGTGAAGGTGTCGCTGAAATGTACTCTAGGCTTGATCTTATCACAAATGAGATCGCCGGCTTAGGAAGTGAAGAGATGACCGACAGATCCATCATCAAGAAGATCCTAAGAGGCTTGGATGGAAAATATGATACCGTGTGCACATTGATCCAAATGATGCCCAATTACAAAGATCTCAAGCCAACGGAAGTCATTGGAAGAATTGTTGCTCATGAGATGTCACTCAAGGATAAGGAGGAACTTCACAAAAAATCAAGTGGTGCTTACAAAGCCTCATGTGAAGCCCCCACATCATCAAGTGAGAAACAAATCTTCAATGAAGAATTGAGCTTAATGGTGAAGAACTTCAACAAATTCTACAAGAGTAGAAGCAAAGAGAGAAGCTCCAAGTCAAGGTCCTACAATGACAAAAGATCTTCTAGTCGAGAGCGTAATTGCTACAATTATGGAAGACCCGGACACTATTCCAATGAGTGTACGACACCCTACAAAAGAAGAGAAGAATCACCTAAGAAGAGAAGTAGAAGAGAAGAATCACCACCAAGAGAGAGAAGGAGTAGAGATGATCGTTATGAACGAAGAACATACCGGAGAAGCAAGGATTCGGAAAGGAAGGACAAGTCATCAAGGAGCTACACAAAACGAAGACATTAAGCTCATGTTGGTGAATGGGTATCCGGCTCCGACTCCAACAATCACTCCGAGAGAAGCTATCACTCCGACTCCGAATATACTCAAGATGAAGGTGTTGCCGGTCTAGCACTTGTGTCAACCAACTCCTACGACAGATTTGATTCACCAAATGAAGGAATTGGAAGATGCTTCATGGCCAAAGTTCCAAAGGTATCACACCCTGAGTATGTTGATTTCAGTAGTGATGAAGATGACTTGTTAGGTGATGATGATTTACTTGTTGACAACTCTAGTGATGAATACTATGATGAAACGTCAATTAATCATGCTAATCAAGATAAAATGAATGACAATGGTAAGGAGAAGATTGAGCTTCTAACTAAAGAACTAAACACTCTTAAGTTAGCTCATAAAACTATCTTAGCAGATCATCGAGAACTTTCAAGGACTCATGAGAAGTTACGCTTTGAAAAGCTCAACCTTGAGCAAGAGCATGAGTTCTTAAAGGCAATCAATGATGATCTTCGTAAGAAAAGTTCTTCTTACATTGCCAAGCGTTTACTCTTATCTACTTACATGCCTCAAGTCAAGTCTAGTAACAAGAACAAGAAGGATTCTTCCTCTAGTAGTAACAATAATCATGCTAAATCCAATGTTGTTGCTTCTAGTAGTTCTCTTGATTCCACTAATGATTCTCTTAGCCAAGTTACACTTGAGCAAGAAAATAGCTTATTGAAGGGAATTATAGAGAAATGTGTTTACAAGAGCCTTGCCGGGAGTAAGCAATTTGAGGAAATTGTACGCAAGAAAGGAAGGCACCAGAAGAATCAAGGTGTTGGTTTTGAACGAAAGTTCAATGCCAATTAGGGATGGCAATGGGGACAATCCCCTATGGGGATACCTACAACATCCCCATCCCCATCTATTCCCTAACATCTCATCCCCATCTCCGTTTACATGACTGGGGATGAAATTTCCCCATACCCATGCCCCACTGGGGAACGGGGGCCCATTAGGGTCCCCATCCCCATAAACAAATAATCATATACATAATATGACACCCTATAATCAACATACATACATGGTGTTGTGCTTGTCCTGCTAATGCCTGTCTAGGTCGTATTGACTTCTTGGTCATGGTGGCAGCTGAGGTGAGGATGTGAGATAGGTTTAAGGTTTTTTCAGACTTTTTTTGTTTTCGCATGTTTGTTTGTGAATATTTTAAGGTTGACAGTAGTATCACAGTTACTAACCGGGTCCCCGATGGGTATTGGGTCTGGGGAATAGGATATCGTCCCCGTCCCCGTTGTACCCTATGGGGAATAAAATAGTTTGGTAAATATCCCCATGGGGATGTTTTTCGCCCATCCCCACCCCCTAATAGATGAAATCCCCACGGGTTTGGCGAGTATGGGGCCCCGTTGCCATCCCTAATGCCAATGGAGTTGAGTGGGAAGAAGATCAATACCCCAAGACGAAATTTGTTCCTCAACAAGAGAAGTATGATCCTACTTCCTTCAAGGGGACACAAGCCCAAGATGATCTTCCACCACAAGACCACAAGCAAAAAGGCAAGGACAAGCTTCAAGAAGAGATCGATGCATTTGAAGAAGCTCCAAAGGCCTTGGTCAAGTGGGTTCCCAAGACTACGTCAAGCTCTACTTCATCTAGTACAACTACAACTCCAAGGATTCCCATCAAGATGATGTGGGTCCCGAAGAAGAAGAACTAGAGAGTTCTTGAGGGTGACTCCACCAAAATATTTCACTCATATCATTTTGGCAATAACTAGTGCAATCAACTTCCACATCTTGCACTAGTTCAAGGAGTCACAAACCCTCTTGTTGGTAAGACAAGGGACAAGGTAACCTAATGCTCTCATAGACATCATCTTGTGTGTGCATCACTCTATGTCTATGGATATCCTTGTTTGTTCCTTGTGAGACTAACCCGTGTAGGTATTGAAAGTGCAACTCACTCCAAAGGATTGCTCCAAATGATCTACATCAACATTGAGCATCCACATCTTCAACACCTACGTGAAGTCATCATCAAAAAAACCAAGGTTAGTTCGTCCCTCTAAGGGGGGATCTCACATCTAGGGGGAGCTTTACTCTAAGAATTGAGTCAAAGCAACTCTAATGGTGTGAACACAACAATGCATTATGTAAAAGTGGTAACCTCACTTGAGCTTAAACGATGAGTATGACCTATGATCAAATGTTCTCATTTGACTCCTAAGTCAATATACTCATATATAGATGACCTAGTCATCGCCAATTGCTTGATAGATGCTAGAATTGGTTGTGCATGCTTCGCCACATATTTCATTTGCCATTTTATTGTGTGAGCATGTTGGTTGCATATTTTACTCATTCGAGGACATCCACTTTTTGTTTTGATTGATTGGTTTCTTTTTCTTTTGCCAAGTGGATGGACAAGAATGCCTAAGAACCTTCTCTAGCTATCTATGCTCTTATCGTCTCAAACTCTATTCATGATGCATCACAAAATTTGATCAAGTCAGATTCGAACCACTCTGTGTGAGGAGCACTCGGAGTCCCCGATTCGTCATAGACTTAAACTTCCAAAACTTCTTTGTGCGTTTCGGTCTGACCGATTCTTCCATTTCGGCCATACGGAGATCACTAAGTTGATCTAGTTTTTCAATCTCGGTGCAACCAATTTGAACTTTTCGGTCACACCGAGTTGCTGTAACTACTTGCAGTTATGCATCTCGGTGCCACCGAGTTGTTCCACTCGGTCACACCGACAGGGTCGGGCTATATATACCCATGGGCAAAACTTTGGAAATTTTCTCCGAACTCTTTTGCCCGCGCTCAGCCCGCTCTGCCTCCAGGGTCTCCGGATCGTCCTCCTCATCGCCAGCTGCCTCCTGCCGCTAATCTCCGCCGCCATCAACGGGAATCATCCCTACCATTGCCACCGTAGCGAGTTCATCGCCGAACTAGGGTATGAACTCGATCACTGTGCTATCCCAATCTGATTCCTAGCACATTGTGTTTGCCATGAATCTTGCCACGATTGAAACAATCTTATCTAGTCAAAACACTCCGTAGATTAGAGATGAATTGAAAATTTAGGGTTAGGTTTCCGCCGAAACCATATCGGACCAACCGAGTTGTAGAACTCGGTACCACCGATTCGGCTAAGGCCATTGCACATGTAATTCTCGGTCAGACCGAGAATTGCAAATCGGTGTGACCGAATTCAGGACTTTGTGAAACCCTAGCAGTCTCGGTACCACCAAACTGTGACTCGGTCTGACCGAGTTCACTAGTTTAGGTTCCAAAAGCTGCTTCGGTATCACCGAGTTCACAAATCGGTAGATCTGAAATGCTTTCTGTGGAAAACTAAAACTAAGTTTTTGACTCATTCTTTTGCAAAAACCTCTGTATTTTGTGATGCTCCTCCACTCTATCTCATCTATATCTACTCACAGGGTCTGTTGTCAGTGTTTGCAATATGTCTGATCAAAGTGACAGCCAGAACAGGAAAGAGGAGCAGGTTCAAGTGAGTGAGGGCACTAGTCCCTCTAGCAGCTATGATGATGGCAGCAGGAGCACCCCAAGCAACCTACCCAAAGCTGCCACCAGGGCCAGAAAGAAGAGAACCTCAGAATCTGAGGATGAAGACTATGTGGCCGTTGAGGATGAGGCCACTTCCAAGAAGAAGGTGCTCAAGAAAGAATATGGCTTGGCTGCAGCCACTAAGCCTGTTATGAAGACCAAAGCACCTACCAAAAGGATTCACATGTCTAAAACCAGAGCTTCAACTGTTGAAGCCTCAAAAACTGTTGCTGAAGAAACTGGAGATGGCAAGAAAAGAAAAGAAAGGGTTAAGAAGACCATGGCCAGAGTAATTGGGAAGCCCTCAATGATGGAAGATGAAGAGGAAGAGGTTGCTGCACCAGCACCTAAGGCACAGAAGCTTATGGGAGATGCTATAAGGTCAGGGGCTGCTCCATCTAAGCCCAAAGAAGCTCCCAAGGCAGCTGCTCCAAAATCCAAAACTGCACCCAAGAGGAGTACCAGGAGCATTCCAGCTGCAGAGAAGAACAAGGCCCCAGTGCCTGAAGCTGCAATGGAAGAAGTGTTGGGGAACGTAGTAATTTCAAAAAATTTCCTACGCACATGCAAGATCATGGTGATGGCATAACAACGAGAGGGGAGAGTGTTCGTCCACGTACCCTCGTAGACCGTAAGCGGAAGCGTTATGACAACGTGGTTGATGTAGTCGTACGTCTTCACGATCCGACCGATCCAAGTACCGAACGTACGGCACCTCCGAGTTCAGCACACGTTCAGCTCGATGGCGATCCCCGGGCCCGATCCAGCAAAGCCGGGGATGAGTTCCACAAGATGACGGCGTGGGAGCGATGATGATGTTCTATCGCGCAGGCTTCGCCTAAACTCATGACGATATGACCGAGGTGGAATATGGTGGAGGGGGCACCGCACACGGTAAGGAACGATCCGTAGATCAACTTGTGTGTCATGGGGTGCCCCTCTGCCCCCGTATATAAAGGAGCAAGGAAGAGGGGGCCGGCCAAGGGGAGGAGGCGCGCCCAGGGGGGGGGCAATCCTACTCCAAGTAGGATTCCCCCCTCTTTCCAAGTCCTACTAGGAGAAGGGAAGGAAGGGGAGGAGAAGGAGAAGGAAGGAGAGGGAGGAGAAGAAGGAAAGGGGCGGCCCCTAGTCCAGTCGGTTTGGGCTAGGGGACCGCGCGCGCCCTTCCTCCTCTCTTCCACCACTTGGCCCATGAGGCCCAATGCTTCTTCCTCGTATTCCCGTAACTCCCCGGTACCCCCCAAAATACCAGAATCACTCGGAACCTTTCCGAACTCCGAATATAGTCGTCCAATATATCGATCTTTACGTCTCGACCATTTTGAGACTCCTCGTCATGTCCCCGATCTCATCCGGGACTCCGAACTCCTTCGGTACATCAAAACTCATAAACTCATAATATAACTATCATCGAAACCTTAAGCGTGTGGACCCTACGGGTTCGAGAACTATGTAGACATGACCTAGAACCATTCTCGATCAATAACCAATAGCGGAACCTGGATGCTCATATTGGTTCCTACATATTCTACGAAGATCTTAATCGGTCAAACCGCATAACAACATACGTTGTTCCCTTTGTCATCGGTATGTTACTTGCCCGAGATCCGATTGTCGGTATCCAATACCTAGTTCAATCTCGTTCATGGCAAGTCTTTTACTCGTTCGTAATGCATCATCCATAACTAACTCATTAGTCACATTGCTTGCAAGGCTTATAGTGATGTGCATTACCGAGAGGGCCAGAGATACCTCTCGACAATCGGAGTGACAAAACCTAATCTTGAAATCGCCAACCCAACATGTACCTTTGGAGACACCTGTAGTACTCCTTTATAATCACCCGATTACGTTGTGACGTTTGGTAGCGCCAAAGTGTTCCTCCGTAAACGGAGTTGCATAATCTCATAGTTACAGGAACATGTATAAGTCATGAAGAAAGCAATAGCAACATACTAAACGATCAAGTGCTAGGCTAACGGAATGGGTCATGTCAATCACATCATTCTCCTAATGATGTGATCCCGTTAATCAAATGACAACTCTTTTGTCCATGGCTAGGAAACATAACCATCTTTGATAAACGAGCTAGTCAAGTAGAGGCATACTAGTGACACTATGTTTGTCTATGTATTCACACATGTATTATGTTTCCGGTTAATACAATTCTAGCATGAATAATAAACATTTATCATGATATAAGGAAATAAATAATAACTTTATTATTGCCTCTAGGGCATATTTCCTTCAGTCTCCCACTTGCACTAGAGTCAATAATCTAGTTGACATCGACATGTGATTTAACATCAATATTCATATCTGTATATGATTAACACCCATAGTTCACATCGTCATGTGACCAACACCCAAAGGGTTTACTAGAGTCAATAATCTAGTTCACATCGCTATGTGATTAACACCCAAAGAATACAAAGGTATGATCATGTTTTGCTCGTGAGAGAAGTTTAGTCAACGGGTCTGTCACATTCAGAGTCGTATGTATTTTGAAAATATTCTATGTCTACAACACTCTACACGGAGCTACTCTAGCTAATTGCTCCCACTTTCAATATGTATCCAGATTAAGACTTAGAGTCATCTCGGATCAGTGCCAAAACTTGTATCGACGTAACCTTTACGTACTAACCTTTGTCACCTCCATAATTGAGAAACATATCCTTATTCCACTAAGGATAACTTTGACCAATGTCCGATGATCTACTCCTAGATCACTATTGTACTCCTTGCCAAACCAGGCAGAGTATACAATAGGTCCGGTTCACACATAGCATACTTTATAGAACCTATGGTGAGGCATAGGGAATGACTTTTCATTCTCTTTCTATTTTCTGCCATGGTCGGGTCTTGAGTCTTACTCAACTGCACACCTTGCAACACAGGCAAGAACTCCTTCTTTGACTGTTCCATTTTAAACTACTTCAAAATCTTGTCAAGGTATGTACTCATTGAAAATCTTATCAAGCGTCTTGATCTATCTCAATAGATCTTGATGCTCAATATGTAAGTAGCTTTACTGACGTCTTTATTTTAAAGAACTCCTTTCAAACACTCCTTTATGCTTTGCAGAATAATTCTACATTATTTCCGATCAACAATGTGTCATTCACATATACTTATCAAAAATGCTGTAGTGCTCCCACTCACTTTCTTGTAAATACAGGCTTCACCGTAAGTCTGTACAAAACTATATGCTTTGATCAACTCATCAAAGCATATATTCCAACTCCGAGATGCTTGCAGCAGTCCATAGATGGACCGCTGGAGCATGCACATTTTGTTAGTACCTTTAGGATCGACAAAACCTTTTGGTTGCATCATATACAACTATTCTTTGAGAAAACCATTAAGGAATGCAGTTTTGACATCCATTTGCTAGATTTCGTAAATTGTGGCAATTGCTAACATGATTCGGACAGACTTAAGCATCGCTATAGTTGAGAAAATCTCATTGTAGTCAACACCTTGAACTTGTCAAAAACCTTTTTGCGACAAGTCGAGCTTTGTAGATAGTAACACTACTATCAACGTTCGTCTTCCTCTTGAAGATCCATTTATACAATATGGCTTGCCGATCATCGGGCAACTCCACCAAAGTCCACACTTTGTTCTCATACATGGATCCCATCTCAGATTTCATGGCCTTAAGCCATTTTGCGGAATCTGGGCTCATCATCGCTTCCTCATAGTTCGTAGGTTCATCATGGTCTAGTAACATGACTTCCAGAACAGGATTACCGTACCACTCAGTGCGGACTGTACTCTGGAAGACCTACGAGGTTCTGTAGTAACTTGATCTGAAGTTTCATGATCATCATCATTAGCTTCCTCACTAATTGGTGTAGGAATCACTGGAACTGATTTCCGTGATGAACTACTTTCCAATTCAGGAGAAGGTACAAATTACCTTATCAAGTTCTACTTTCCTCCCACTCACTTCTTTTGAGAGAAACTCCTTCTCTAGAAAGGATCCATTTTTAGCAACGAATATCTTGCCTTCGGATCTATGATAGAAGGTGTACCCAACAATTTCCTTTGGGTATTCTATGAAGACGCACTTCTCCGATTTGGGTTTGAGCTTATCAGGATGAAACTTTTTCACATAAGCATCACAGCCCCAAACTTTAAGAAACGATAACTTGGGTTTCTTGCTAAACCACAGTTCATATGTTGTCGTCTCAACAGATTTAGATGGTGCCCTTTTAATGTGAATGCAGCTGTCTCTAATGCATAACCCCAAAACAATATTGGTAAATCAGTAAGAGACATCATAGATCGCACCATATCCAATAAAGTGCGGTTAGGATGTTTGGACACACCATAACGTTGTGGTATCCCAGGTGGCGTGAGCTGTGAAACTATTCCACATTGTCTTAATTGAAGACCAAACTCATGACTCAAATATTCATCCCGCGATCAGATCACAGAAACTTTATTTTCTTGTTACGATGATTTTTCCACATCACTCTGAAATTCTTTGAACATTTCAACTATCTCAGACTTATGTTTCATCAAGTAGATATACCCATATCTGCTTAAATCATCTTGTGAAGGTCAGAAAATAACGATACTTGCCACGAGCATCAACACTCATTGGATCGCATACATCGGTATGTATTATTTCCAATAAGTTAGTAGCTTGTTCCATTGTTCCAGAGAACGGAGTTTTAGTCATCTTGCCCAAAAGGCACGGTTCGCAAGCATCAAATGATTCATAACCAAGTGATTCGAAAATCCATCTTTATGGTGTTTCTTCATCGCTTTACATCGATATGACCCAAGCGGCAATTGCCACAAATAAGTTGCACTATCATTATTAACTTTGCATCTTTTGGCCTCAATATTATGAATATGTGTATCACTACGATTGAGATCCAACAAACTATTTTCATTGGGTGTATGACCATTGAAGGTTTTATTCATGTATCTGAGAACAACAATTATTCTCGATTTTAAATGAATAACCGTATTGCAATAAACATGATCAAATCATATTCATGCTCAAGCATAAGCGCCAAATAACATTTATTTAGGTTTAACACTAATCCCAAAAGTATAGGGAGTGTGCGATGATGATCATATCAATCTTGGAACTACTTCCAACACTCATCGTCACTTCCCTTCAACTAGTCTCTGCTTATTCTCAGAAACTCTGTTTGAGTTACTAATTTTAGCAACCGAACAAGTATCAAATACTCGGGGCTACTATAAACACTAGTAAGGCACACATCAATAATCTGTATATCAAATATACCCTTGTTCACTTTGCCATCCTTCTTATCCACCAAATATTTAGGGCATTTCCGCTTCCAGTGACCATTTCCTTTGCAGTGTAAGCACTCGGTTTCAGGCTTTGGTCCAGCTTTGGGCTTCTTCGTGGGAGAGACAACTTGCTTGTCTTTCCACTTGAAGTTCCCTTTCTTTTCCTTTGCCCTTTTCTTGAAACTAGTGGTCTTGTCAATCATCAACACTTGATGCTCCTTTTTGATTTCTACCTTCGTTGATGTCACGCCCAATATGCGACCCTATCCAAAAGGAACTCGAAGGTCCCACCAAGGATAGACCCGCATATTGGAACGCTTTTGCACGGTGGATATCATTACATCAACATTACATAATAGATGCGGATACATACATAAGGCATACAATGCCACACGAATACAACAATACATCATGCATAAGAGCAACATCCGACTACGGATGAAACACAAACAGAAGCTCAAACAACATCCACCCTGCTAGCCCAGGCTGCCGACCTGGAACCTATCCCCTGATCGAAGAAGCAGAAGAAGAACTCAAAACAAGCAAACATCGCTCTCGCGTCAAGATCATCGCATAACCTGTACCTGCAACTGTTGTTGTAGTAATCTGTGAGCCACGAGGACTCAGCAATCCCATTACCATGGGTATCAAGACTAGCAAAGCTTAATGGGTAAGGAAGGGGTAAAGTGGTGAGGTTGCAGCAACGACTAAGCAAATATGGTGGCTAACATACGCAAATGAGAGCGAGAAGAGAAACAAAGGAACGGTCATGAAGCTAGCAATGATCAAGAGGTGATCCTGAACTCCAACTTACGTCAATCATAACACAGAAACCATGTTCACTTCCCGGACTCCGCCGAGAAGATACCATCACGGCTACACACACGGTTGATGCGTTTTAATTCGGATCTGGTGTCAAGTTATCTACAACCGGACATTAACAAATTCCCATCTGCCACATAACCGCGGGCACGGCTCTCGAAAGTTTATACCTGCAGGGTGTCCCAACTTAGCCCATGATAAGCTCTCGCGATCAACGAAGGATATTCCTTCTCCCAGGAAGACCCGATCAGTCTCGGAATCCCGGTTTACAAGACATTTCGACAATGGTAAAACAAGACCAGCAAAGCCGCCCGATGCGCCGACAATCCCAATAGGAGCTGCACATATCTCGTTCTCAGGGCAACACCGGATGAGACTAGCTACGAGTAAAACCAGACTTCGAGTTTCCCCGAGGTGGCCCCGCAGGCAGCTTAGTTCGGACCAACACTTAGACAAGCACTGGCCCGGGGGGGCTAAAATAAAGATGACCCTTGGGTTGGCCGACCCAAGGGAAGGGTATAGGTGGTGGTGAGGCAAATGGTAAAACCAAGGTTGGGCCTTGCTGGACAAGTTTTATTCAAAGCAAACTGTCAGGGGGGTCCCATAAATCACCCGACCGCGTAAGGAACGCAAAATCTGGGAACATAACACCGGTATGACGGAAACTAGGGCGGCAAGAGTGGAACAAAACACCAGGCATAAGGCCGAGCCTTCCACCCTTTACCAAGTATATAGATGCATTAATAAAATAAGAGATATTGTGATATCCCAACATAACCCTGTCCACCATGGAGCAATCTTCATCTTCACCTGCAACTAGCAACGCTATAAGAGGGGCTAAGCAAAGCGGTAACATAGCCAATCAATGGTTTGCTAGGAATGGTGTCAAAGGTCAGAGGTTCATGGCAATTTGGGAGGCTTGAAGAGCAAAAGATAGGTAACACAGCATAGCGATAGAACGAAGCAACTAGCATAGCAATGATAGTAGTGAGATCCAGGGTAGCGGTCATCTTGCCTGAAATCCCGCAAGGAAGAAGAACCATTCCATGAAGAAGATGAAGCCACGAAGATGAACCAAGCGTAGACGCACGAATCCTCACGATCACAACGAAACGGGAACTATCGAGAAGAAGCACACAACATGGTAAACACACCACACATAGACAAGACATGATGCACAACAAGCATGATGCATGACAAAGCTACATGAAGCTACTCATGGCAAGAGATGATGCATACAAGAGCAACACATCAAAGCAAGTTTAAGTGAGGCCGGAAACAACATATAACAATTCCGGTAAGTCCTCATATGAAAATTTCAAAATTGGTCCAGATCTGAATAACCCTTATGTTCAAGTTGTTAAACAACAAGTTAAGATGCACCAAGATGATCTACACGAGATTCTAGTCAAGTTACATATAAAGTTCATTAGATTTGGAGCTACGGCCTAGAAGATATGAGCAAAACAAGTTAAACATGGCATTGATGCAAAATGCATACAAAACATCAATCAAACACCTCAAAACATGGATGCAACATGATAATATGAAGCTATATGAAAAAACAAGCAAGTTTCATATAGAGCACACTCAAAACGGAGCAACGGTGCAACACATACACTCTATACAAGTCATAACAACAATTTGTCCAAAACAGCAACTAGGCATCTTGCAAGCATCAAAACAATATGCTACAGCACGCCAACATAATAACAAAAGGCATGAACATGAATTACAGGTAAAGCATAACAAAACATGAACACTGAGCTATCTCCAGAAATCAATTAATCATGCCCAAAAAGACATGGAAAGATTGCAAATAATAACAGTTTCAGGCTTATCAGGAAATAACATCAGGTTGCAATGTTTAGAGCTATCAAACAGCATGTTACAGGAACTTATCATGGCAAACAAAGGCATGGCATGAGTCTACTAAAAGCATAGATCAAAATTCCCTTACTGACCATAAGCCAAAAGGGCACAGAAAATATGATGGCACCCATGTAAACATGGCAAGTTATATTACAGATTCATACATGGCAGGAACAACAATAAGTAGGCATGTTGGTGAGCTTGAATCACTCACCACAGAGCAATACATGGCATGGCAAGGTAACCAACAGCAAGAAGACATGTTTATGAAGCTAAGCATGGCAAGAGCAAGTTCATAGGATGCATGGATCACTAGCAAACAATCATGGAAACATTGAACTTAATGTTAACAGGCTGATAGCAACATTATCAAGCAACTTTGGAGCAAGATATCAACAATCTACAACATGCTATAAATGCAACTAGGGGCATGGATGGATAGGTCATAACATGTAGATCAAAACATGTGTATAGAACATCTCCAGATTATGCATAGAATGATTAGTAGCAACATGTTAACATAGCAACAAAATATAACAGAATCTGCTAGGAAAACAGCAACATCAAGTGCCCTACTTAACAAGCTCAAAGCACTCGCTACACAAGTCACAAAAATACATGGTTGGCACCACTGGAAAGATAGCATAGCATAGATCAAAACACATGTAGACATCAACCTCATAGGATGCACACATCAATCATGACAAAAATGACAAATGAGCATGTTATAACAGTTTCAGCAGATTAACATCAACATGCACTCTTCCAACAGCATTTCGGGCATCAAGATGAGCTCAAATGAACATGACGCAATGGAATGAAATGAAGTACTCGTTGAGACGAGCAATTTAACATATTACACGCACGAAACGGAGCTACGGATGCAGAGATACAATGCGATGAACATGGCATGATTATTATGCAGAATCGGGGACTTGGGCGTTTTCAGAGGGGTGCAAGTCAACCTGCGGTGCACGGATTTTGATGCGGCGACGGATCTCGCCGGAACTTCGCCAGAGTTCGGGAAGGAGGTGGCCGGAGCTGTGGGAGAGGTCGGGGAGGCGCGGCGGAGGCGGATCCGGACGACGGGGCCGGGGACGCTGCCTCCGGCGAGGGCGGCCGACGCTGGAGACGCCGGACGAGGGAGCGCGCGGGCGGCGCCTGCGGTGAAGCGACGGGTGGCGAGGTCTCGGCGGTGGCGGAGGCTCGGCGGCGCGGCGCACGGAGGAGCTCCGGCGAGGTTGGCGGCGGCGGCCGGGGCGGCACGCTGGGCCGGAAGAGGCGGAGGCAGCGCGGGCGGCGGCGGCTGCTGCGGTGGAGCACCGGCCAGCGAGGCGGCGGGCGACCGACCGGGCGGATCGGACTGCCGTGGTTCAAGCGGGCGGAGATGGGCTCCGCGGGCCCGACGGCTAAGTGGGCGCGGGGGAGGCCACGTGTCGCGCGGTTGTTGGAGGAGAGCGGCGGCGAGGCGATGTGGCGGCTCCTGATTCGTCGGAGTGAGGTGGCCGGCTGGGACGGACATGTCCGGGCAGCCGGGGAGATGTGTCCAGCGGCGCACAGGAAGGGGAGGCTAGGGTTGGACTGCGGGATTTTCGGAGGGGATCACATATATATATAGGTAGAGGGAGCTAGGAGAGTCCAAATGAGGTGCGGTTTTCGCCCACACGATCGTGATCGAACGACCGAGAGCATGGATAGGAGTTTGCTGGGCTTTGGGCCACTTTGGAAGGGGTGTTGGGCTGCAACAAAAGAGGGCTTTGCGGTTACCCGGTTAACCGTTGGAGTATCAAACGACCTCCAAATGGCACGAAACTTGACAAGCGGTCTACCGGTGCTATACCAAGGCCGCTTGGCAAACCTCGGTCCATTCCGAGAACGTTTAACACGCGCACAAGAGAAGAGGCAAAAGGGGACGCCGGATGACATAGGAGTGCTGGATTGCAAAACGGACAACGGGGAAAATGCTCGGATGCATGAGACGAACATGTATGCAAAATGAAATGCACATGATGGCATGATATGAAATGCAGATGATGACATGACAAAATGCAATACGCAAGCAAATGACATGGCAACGAAGGCGATTAACTGGCAGACAACTGGCGCATCGAATCCGGGGCGTTACAACACTCCTCCACTAACAAGAGATCTCGTCCCGAGATCTTAGGACCGAGACGGAAGGGAAAAGGGATGAGGAGAAACAAGAACTCAAGAGAAGAAGCAAAGAATCGAGAACACTCGAGAAGAAGAGAGGAACGACAAGAATGACGAAAACCAAAAGCTCACGGAATTAGATAGACTATGAAATCACTCTGGTTAGAACGAGATAAGAAACAAATAATACTGAAAGGATTTAGGTAGCACTCCGGCTGAAACAAGGAAAGAATAGAACACGAACTAGAGAGGATGGAATGATACTTGATAAACTCTTGAAGAATGAATTAAATCATGAAGAACCACCATGAAGAACTTCGGTGACAAAAGGATGATGAGATAGAATGAAGGAAGAAAGAATAAGATGAGCCTTGCGATGATTTAGATGGAGGTTCCGACGAAATGGCCGAGGAAATTTGAACTCCGGAAGAGAAAAGATGAAAACACTTGGAACTAGAATTTGTTCATCAAGAACAAACTCCAAAGGAAGGGATTAATCACTTAGATGAAATAAGAATAAGATTTATTGTATGCTTATCCTTCATCAAATTAAATTGATGACAAGCAATGGATTTTTCATACTACTTATTCTTCTTGAAAAGGATTGAGAAGTGACATATCGCAAACTTGAAGGTCTTCATGAATCACCAGTAGGATTAAAAGAACGAATGGATTAATATGATAAACAAGGAAAAGAATCTTGAATGAATCGCCGGTAGGATTAGAAGAACAAATATGCTAGAAGGGATTTAGATGCAAAATAACAAAGAGATCATGAGCTGATTAAAGAACACTTGGACGAAACACCGGGGTAAATAGAGAACGATAACTGGAATGATGGCCTCCGGTAAAAGGAAACAGAAATCAACTCCTGACACACTCCGGATGGGTAAGAAAAGGAATAGCTGACAAATGGAATAATTCGAGAGGATAACATGAAGCTAGAACGACGAAACTTCGGAAGAACGGACAAGATTTAGAGGAAAAACTCTTCTTCGGTCTTCAAATGACAACGTGAAACACCACCCAAATTACTGAGATACTCCGGAGAACGAAAAACCGAAAAGGTTGAGCCAAAAATGAAGTTTCGAAATTGATCTTGGAAAAGGCATGTGACTGATGAAATTCATTCTTACATCACACTTGAAACGAATTGAAATAACTCCGAGGGAATTAGAAGAGTCAGGTAAGATCCTGGGAAAAGACCTGTGGGTTAGGGCCCACTGAAGAGAAAAACACCGTTGGAAAGGATTGTTGAAGAGATAGATGTTGCACTGGAACAATTGAAATATTTGAATGAGGTGACAAACTCGAATTAATTCGAACACAGATGAATCTCCTGAGATGTCTTCCGAACTCCGGGATGATTAACTGGCGAGAGGCGAACGAGCAGGGAAAACACTTTTGAGCCGAGGAAAGGAATACGATCAACGCCGAAAAAAAACTTGAATTGAAACCATTGGAAAAGAAAAGAGATGAAGACTGACAAACGAGACGAGAATTCACCGGTTGAAATGATTGAGGGAAGACTGAAGAGGCTCTGCACGAATGAAATTGATGGTCGAAAGAGACTCAGACTCCGGGAAGAAGAGGGTGGGAGGGCGGGAAAACAAAGGCAGCTTGGAAGGGGAAATCGATGAATATCTTGAAAAGAAAACACCGGTTGAAATCATTGAGGAAAGAAAGGAAGGACTTCACACGAGTAGGATGGATACTCGATTACGGACTCCGGTTCCGAGAGGAATAAGGGTGGGCGCGTGGGAAAAGAAAAACAACTGAGGATTGAACTTGGCAACGATGAACAGACTCGAGTCAACTTGACGAGGAATGCACCGGACAAAAGAGGATGGACAACGAACGAAAACTAACCGCGTGATCCTAAAGAAAAATTTTGAAGGGGAAGAGGGGTAATTCAAAACACCTACGTCAAGATTCCTTACCAGAGCGACGAGGAGGCTGAGGAGTAAAAAGAATTCCTACTCTCCGATATAACTAGACTCCGAAAACAGTTTTTTCTAGACTCAACAACGGCCAAACTACACGATCAATCAAGGGGGCTCCTAAGGTCGGTCGAGGCTCTGATACCAACTTGTCACGCCCAATATGCGACCCTATCCAAAAGGAACTCGAAGGTCCCACCAAGGATAGACCCGCATATTGGAACGCTTTTGCAAGGTGGATATCATTACATCAACATTACATAATAGACGGGGATACATACATAAGGCATACAATGCCACACGAATACAACAATACATCATGCATAAGAGCAACATCCGACTACGGATGAAACACAAACAGAAGCTCAAACGACATCCACCCTGCTAGCCCAGGCTGCCGACCTGGAACCTATCCCCTGATCGAAGAAGCAGAAGAAGAACTCAAAACAAGCAAACATCACTCTCGCGTTAAGATCATCGCATAACCTATACCTGCAACTGTTGTTGTAGTAATCTGTGAGCCACGAGGACTCAGCAATCCCATTACCATGGGTATCAAGACTAGCAAAGCTTAATGGGTAAGGAAGGGGTAAAGTGGTGAGGTTGCAGCAGCGACTAAGCAAATATGGTGGCTAACATACGCAAATGAGAGCGAGAAGAGAAACAAAGGAACGGTCGTGAAGCTAGCAATGATCAAGAGGTGATCCTGAACTCCAACTTACGTCAAACATAACACAGAAACCGTGTTCACTTCCCGGACTCCGCCGAGAAGAGACCATCACGGCCACACACGCGGTTGATGCGTTTTAATTCGGATCTGGTGTCAAGTTATCTACAATCGGACATTAACAAATTCCCATCTAACACATAACCGCGGGCACGGCTCTCGAAAGTTTATACCCTACAGGGGTGTCCCAACTTAGCCCATGATAAGCTCTCGCGATCAACGAAGGATATTCCTTCTCCCAGGAAGACCCGATCAGTCTCGGAATCCCGGTTTACAAGACATTTCGACAATGGTAAAACAAGACCAGCAAAGCTGCCCGATGCACCGACAATCAAGATAGGAGCTGCACATATCTCGTTCTCAGGGCAACACCGGATGAGACTAGCTACGAGTAAAACCAGACTTCGAGTTTCTCCGAGGTGGCCCCGCAGGCACCTCAGTTCGGACCAACACTTAGACAAGCACTGGCCCGGGGGGCTAAAATAAAGATGACCCTTGGGTTGGCCGACCCAAGGGAAGGGTATAGGTGGTGGTGAGGCAAATGGTAAAACCAAGGCTGGGCCTTGCTGGACAAGTTTTATTCAAAGCGAACTGTCAGGAGGGTCCCATAAATCACCCGACCGTAAGGAACATAAAATCCGGGAACATAACACCGGTATGACGGAAACTAGGGCGGCAAGAGTGGAACAAAACACCAGGCATAAGGCCGAGCCTTCCACCCTTTACCAAGTATACAGATGCATTAATAAAATAAGAGATATTGTGATATCCCAACATAACCCTGTCCACCATGGAGCAATCTTCATCTTCACCTGCAACTAGCAATGCTATAAGAGGGGCTGAGCAAAGCGGTAACATAGCCAATCAATGGTTTGCTAGGAATGGTGTCAAAGGTTAGAGGTTCATGGCAATTTGGGAGGCTTGAAGAGCAAAAGATAGGTAACGCAGCATAGCGATAGAACGAAGCAACTAGCATAGCAATGATAGTAGTGAGATCCAGGGTAGCGGTCATCTTGCCTGAAATCCCGCAAGGAAGAAGAACCAGTCCATGAAGAAGATGAAGCCACGAAGACGAACCAAGCGTAGACGAACGAATCATCACGATCGCAACGAAATGGGAACTATCGAGAAGAAGCACACAACAAGGTAAACACACCACACATAGACAAGACATGATGCACAACAAGCATGATGCATGAGAAAGCTACATGAAGCTACTCATGGCAAGAGATGATGCATACAAGAGCAACACATCAAAGCAAGTTTAAGTGAGGCCGGAAACAACATATAACAATTCCGGTAAGTCCTCATATGCAAATTTCGAAATTGGTCCAGATCTGAATAACCCTTATGTTCAAGTTGTTAAACAGCAAGTTAAGATGCACCAAGATGATCTACACGAGATTCTAGTCAAGTTACATATAAAGTTCATTAGATTTGGAGCTACGGCCTAGAAGATATGAGCAAAACAAGTTAAACATGGCATTGATGCAAAATGCATACAAAACATCAAGCAAACACCTCATAACATGGATGCAACATGATAATATGAAGCTATATGCAAAAACAAGCAAGTTTCATATAGAGCACACTCAAAACGGAGCAACGGTGCAACACATACACTCTATACAAGTCATAACAACAATCTGTCCAAAACAGCAACTAGGCATCTTGCAAGCATCAAAACAATATGCTATAGCACCCCAACATAATAACAAAAGACATGAACATGAAGTACAGGTAAAGCATAACAAAACATGAACACCGAGCTATCTCCAGAAATCAATAGATAATGCTCAAAAAGACATGTAAAGATTGCAAATAGTACCAGTTTCAGGCTTATCAGGAAATAACATCAGGTTGCAATGTTTAGAGCTATCAAACAACATGTTACAAGAACTTATCATGGCAAACAAAGGCATGGCATGAATCTACTAAAAGCATAGATCAAAAGTCCCTTACTGACCATAAGCCAAAAGGGCACAGAAAATATGATGGAACCCATGTAAACATGGCAAGTTATATTACAGATTCATACATGGCAGGAACAACAATAAGTAGGCATGTTGGTGAGCTTGAATCACTCACCACAGAGCAATACATGGCATGGAAAGGTAACCAATAGCAAGAAGACATGTTTATGAAGCTAAGCATGGCAAGATCAAGTTCATAGGATGCATGGATCACTAGCAAACAATCATGGAAACATTGAACTTAATGTTAACAGGCTGATAGCAACATTATCATGCAACTTTGGAGCAAGATATGAACAATCTACAGCAAGCTATAAATGCAACAAGGGGCATGGATGGATAGGGCATAACATGTAGATCAAAACATATTTATAGAACATCTCCAGATTATGCATAGAATGATTAGTAGCAACATGTTAACATAACAACAAAATATAACAGAATCTGCCAGGAAAACAGCAACAATAAGTGCCCTACTTAACAAGCTCAAAGCACTCACTACACAAGTCACAAAAATACATGGTTGGCACCACTGGAAAGATGGCATAGCATAGATCAAAACACATGTAGACATCAACCTCATAGGATGCACACATCAATCATGACAAAAATGACAAATGAGCATGTTATAACAGTTTCAGCAGATTAATATCAACATGCACTCTTCCAACAGCATTTCGGGCATCAAGATGAGCTCAAATGAACATGACGCAATGGAATGAAATGAAGCACTCGTTGAGACGAACAATTTGACATATTACACGCACGAAACGGGGCTACAGATGCAGAGATACAATGCAATGAACATGGCATGATTATTATGCAGAATCGGGGACTTAGGCGTTTTTAGAGGGGGAAAAGTCAACCTGCGGTGCACGGATTTTGATGCGGCGACGGATCTCGCCGGAACGTCGCCGGAGTTTGTGGAGGAGGTGGCCGGAGCTGTGGAGAGGTCGGGGAGGCGCGGCGGAGGCGGATCCGAACGACGGGGCCGGGGACGCGGCCTCCGGTGAGGCGCGGCCGACGCGGAGACGCCGGACGAGGGAGTTGGGCGGGCGGCGCCATGGTGGCGCGGGCGCCCGCGGTGAAGCGACGGGCGGCGAGGTCTCGGGCGGCGGCGGAGGCTCGGCAGCCTTGGCGCACGGAGGAGCTCCGGTGAGGCTGGCGAAGGGCGGCCAGGATGGCACGCTGGGAGGGAGGAGGCTCGGGCGGCCTTGGCGACTGCGCGAGCACCGGCGAAGCGAGGCGGCGGGCGACCGACCGGGCAGATCGGGCCCGCCGTGGCCCAGGAGCGGGCGGAGATGGGCTTCATGGGGGCCGCGGCGAAGTGGGCGCGGGGGAGGCCACGTGTCGCGCGGTTGTTGGAGGAGAGCGGCGGCGAGGCGACGTGGCGGCTCCTGATTCGTCGGAGTGAGGTGGCCGGCTGGGACGGACATGTCCGGGCAGCCGGGGAGATGTGTCTGGCGGCGCAGAGGAAGGGGAGGCTAGGGTTGGACTGCGGGATTTTCGGAGGGGATCACATATATATAGGTAGAGGGAGCTAGGAGAGTCCAAATGAGGTGCGGTTTTCGCCCACACGATTGTGATCGAACGACCGAGAGCATGGATGGGAGTTTGCTGGGCTTTGGGCCACTTTGGAAGGGGTGTTGGGCTGCAACAAAAGAGGGCTTTGCGGTTACCCGGTAAACCGTTGGAGTATCGAACGACCTCCAAATGGCACGAAACTTGACAGGCGGTCTACCGGTGCTATACCAAGGCCGCTTGGTAAACCTCGTTCCATTCCGAGAACGTTTAACAGGCGCACAAGAGAAGAGGCAAAAAGGGACGCCGGATGACATAGGAGTGTCGGATTGCAAAACGGACAACGGGGAAAATGCTCGGATGCATGAGACGAACACGTATGCAAAATGAAATGCACATGATGGCATGATATGAAATGCAGATGATGACATGACAAAATGCAACACGCTAGCAATTGACATGGCAACGAAGGTGATTAACTGGCAGACAACTGGCGCATCGAATCCGGGGCGTTACAGTTGATTTCAACATCACGAAGAGCTCGGGAATTGTTTTCGTCATCCCTTGCATACTATAGTTCATCTCGAAGTTCTAGTAACTTAGTGATGGTGACTAGAGAATTCTGTCAATCACTATCTTATCTGGAAGATTAACTCCCACTTGATTCAAGAGATTGTAGTACCCAGACAATCTGAGCACTTGCTCACTAGTTGAGCGATTCTCCTCCATCTTTTAGCTATAGAACTTGTTGGAGACTTCATCTCTCTCAACTCGGGTATTCGCTTGAAATATTAACTTTAATTCCTGGAACATCTCATATGGTCCATGACGTTCAAAATGTCTTTGAAGTCTCGATTCTAATCCGTTAAGAATGGTGCACTAAACTATCAAGTAGTCATCATATTGAGCTAGCCAAACGTTCATAACGTCTGCATCTGCTCCTGCAATAGGTCTGTCACCTAGAGGTGCATTAAGGACATAATTCTTCTGTGTAGCAACGAGGATAAACCTTAGATCACGGATCAAATCCGCATCATTTCTACTAACATTTTTCAACACAATTTTCTCTAGGAACATATCAAAATAAACATATGAAAGCAACGACGCAAGCTATTGATCTTACAACATAATTTGCAAAATACTACCAGGACTAAGTTCATGATAAATTAAAGTTCAATTAATCATATTATTTAAGAACTCCCACTTAGACAGACATCTCTCTAGTCATCTAAGTGATCACGTGATCCAAATCAACTAAACCATAACCGATCATCACGTGAGATGGAGTAGTTTTCAATGGTGAACATCACTATGTTTATCATATCTACTATATGATTCACGCTCGACCTTTCGGTCTCCGTGCTCCGAGGCCATATCTGCATATGCTAGGCTCGTCAAGTTTAACCTGAGTATTCCGCGTGTGCAAAACTGGCTTGCACCCGTTGTAGATGGACGTAGAGCTTATCACACCATATCATCACGTGGTGTCTGGGCACGACGAACTTTGGCAACGGTGCATACTCAGGGAGAACACTTCTTGATAATTAGTGAGAGATCATCTTAAAATGCTACCATAAATCAAAGCAAGAATAAGATGTATAATAGATAAACATCATATGCAATCAAAATATGTGACATGATTTGACCATGATCATCTTGCGCCTTTGATCTCCATCTCCAAAGTACTGTCATGATCTCTATCGTCACCGGCACGACACCATGATCTTCATCATCTTGATCTATATCAATGTGTCATCACATGGTTGTCTCACCAACTATTGCTCTTGCAACTATTGCTATCGTATAGCGATAAAGTAAAGCAATTATTTGGCACTTGCATCTTATGCAACAAAGAGACATCCATAGGGCTTCTGCCAGTTGCCGATAACTTCAACAAAACATGATCATCTCATACAACAACTTATATCTTATCACGTCTTGACCATATCACTTCACAACATGCCCTGCAAAAACAAGTTAGACGTCCTCTACTTTGTTGTTGCAAATTTTACATGGCTGCTACGGGCTGAGCAAGAACCGTTCTTACCTACGCATCAAAACCACAACGATAGTTCATCAAGTTAGTGTTATTTTAACCTTCGCAAGGACCGGGCGTAGCCACACTCGGTTCAACTAAAGTTGGAGAAACTGACACCCGCCAGCCACCTGTGTGCAAAGCACGTCGGTAGAACCAGTCTCGTGTAAGCGTACGCGTAATGTCGGTCCGGGCCGCTTCATCCAACAATACCACCGAACCAAAGTATGACATGCTGGTAAGTAGTATGACTTGTATCGCCCACAACTCACTTGTGTTCTACTCGTGCATATAACATCAACGCATAAAACCTAGGCTCTGATACCACTATTGGGGAACGTAGTAATTTCAAAAAAAATTCTACGCACATGCAAGATCATGGTGATGGCATAGCAACGAGAGGGGAGAGTGTTCGTCCGCGTACCCTCGTAGACCGTAAGCGGAAGCGTTATGACAACGCGGTTGATGTAGTCGTACGTCTTCACGATCCGACCGATCCAAGTACCGAACGTACGGCACCTCCGAGTTCAGCACACGCTCAGCTCGATGAAGATCCCCGGGCTCCAATCCAGCAAAGCTTCGGGGATGAGTTCCACAAGACGACGGCGTGGTGGCGATGATGATGTTCTATCGCGCAGGGCTTCGCCTAAACTCCGCGACGATATGACCGAGGTGGAATATGGTGGAGGGGGGCACCGCACATGGCTAAGGAACAATCCGTAGATCAACTTGTGTGTCATGGGGTGTCCCCCTGCCCCCGTATATAAAGGAGCAAGGGAGAGGGGGCCGGCCAAGGGGAGGAGGCGCGCCCAAGGGGGGCAATCCTACTCCAAGTAGGATTCCCCCCTCTTTCCAAGTCCTACTAGGAGAAGGGAAGGAAGGGGAGGAGAAGGAGAAGGAAGGAGAGGGAGGAGAAGAAGGAAAGGGGGGCCGCCCCCCTAGTCCAATTCGATTTGGGCTAGGGGGGCCGCGCGCCCTTCCTCCTCTCTTCCACCACTTGGCCCATGAGGCCCAATGCTTCTTCCTCGTATTCCCGTAACTCCCCGGTACCCCCAAAAATAACCGAATCACTCGGAACCTTTCCGAACTCCGAATATAGTCGTCCAATATATCGATCTTTACGTCTCGACCATTTCGAGACTCCTCGTCATGTCCCCGATCTCATCCGGGACTCCGAACTCCGTCGGTACATCAAAACTCATAAACTCATAATATAACTGTTATCGAAACCTTAAGCGTGCGGACCCTACGGGTTCGAGAACTATGTAGACATGACCTAGAACCATTCTCGGTCAATAACCAATAGCGGAACCTGGATGCTTATATTGGTTCCTACATATTCTACGAAGATCTTTATCGGTCAAACCGCATAACAACATACGTTGTTCCCTTTGTCATCGGTATGTTACTTGCCCGAGATTCGATCGTTGGTATCCAATACCTAGTTCAATCTCGTTACTGGCAAGTCTCTTTACTCGTTACGTAATGCATCATCCTGCAACTAACTCATTAGTCACATTGCTTGCAAGGCTTATAGTGATGTACATTACCTAGAGGGCCCAGAGATACCTCTCCGACAATCGGAGTGACAAAACCTAATCTCGAAATACGCCAACCCAACATGTACCTTTGGAGACACCTGTAGCACTCCTTTAGAATCACCCAGTTACGTTGTGACGTTTGGTAGCACCCAAAGTGTTCCTCCGGTAAACGGGAGTTGCATAATCTCATAGTTACAGGAACATGTATAAGTCATGAAGAAAGCAATAGCATTATACTAAACGATCAAGTGCTAGGCTAACGGAATGGGTCATGTCAATCACATCATTCTCCTAATGATGTGATCCCGTTAATCAAATGACAACTCTTTTGTCCATGGCTAGGAAACATAACCATCTTTGATAAACGAGCTAGTCAAGTAGATGCATACTAGTGACACTATGTTTGTCTATGTATTCACACATGTATTATGTTTCCGGTTAATACAATTCTAGAATGAATAATAAACATTTATCATGATATAAGGAAATAAATAATAACTTTATTATTGCCTCTAGGGCATATTTCCTTCAAGAAGAAGATGATGAGTCACATGTCTTGAGAAAATTGAAACCTAAAATTCCAGATCATAATGATGCCCATCCTATAGCTGAGAACATGAAGATAAGGAATGATTCAGGATTGAGGCTATGGAGAGAGTCAGATCCATATGCCACCAGAAGGAGAACAGCTGTAGACTACAGGTTCCACACAAAGGAACAGCAGGATTTTAATGAGACAATGCTGCTGGACAAGAAGCCAATAGTGTGTGACATGAGATGGGTGAACTGGGAATACATCAAGGAGAATGAAGAACACTATCCTGGTGTGTATGACAGCTTCAGTGCTTGTGGAGTGGCAGACTTTGTTGGGCAGAAGCTCACAAACTGGAATGATGAGCTAATAATGCAATTCTACTCCACAACACACTTCTATCCAGATGGCAGGATAGTATGGATGTCTGTGTTGGGGAACATAGTAATTTTAAAAAAATTCCTACGCACACGCAAGATCATGGTGATGGCATAGCAACGAGAGGGGAGAGTGTTGTCCATGTACCCTCGTAGACCGTAAGCGGAAGCGTTATGACAACACGGTTGATATTGTCGTACGTCTTCACGATCCGACCGATCCAAGCACCGAACGTACGGCACCTCCAAGTTCAGCACACGTTCAGCTCGATGACGATCCCCGGGCTCCGATCCAGCGAAGCTTCGGGGATGATTTCCGTCAGCACGACGGCGTGGTGACGATGATGATGCTCTACCGGCGCAGGGCTTCGCCTAAACTCTGCGACAATATGACCGAGGTGGAATATGGTGGAGGGGGGGCACCGCACACGGCTAAGGAATGATCCGTAGATCAACTTGTGTGTTATGGGGTGCCCCCTGCCCCCGTATATAAAGGAGTGGAGGAGGGGAGGGCCGTCCTCTCTATGGCGCGCCCTAGGGGAGTCCTACTCCCACCGGGAGTAGGATTCCCCCTTTCCTAGACCAACTAGGAGTCCTTCCAAGTAGTAGGAGTAGGAGACAAGGAAGGGGAAGAGGGAAGAGAAAGAAGGAGGGGGCGCCGCCCCTCCCCCTAGTCCAATTCGGACTAGTCAATGGGGGGGCGCGCGGCCTGCCTCTCCCTCTCCCCTAAAGCCCAAAAAGGCCCATATACTTCTTCCCCCGTATTCCCGTAACTCCCCGGTACTCCGAAAAATACCCGAATCACTCGGAACCTTTCCGAACTCCGAATATAGTCGTCCAATATATCGATCTTTACGTCTCGACCATTTCAGACTCCTCGTCATGTCCCCGATCTCATCCGGGACTCCGAACTCCTTCGGTACATCAAAACACATAAACCCATAATAAAACTGTCATCGAAACCTTAAGCGTGCGGACCCTAAGGGTTCGAGAACTATGTAGACATGACCTAGAACTATTCTCGGTCAATAACCAATAGCGGAACCTGGATGCCCATATTGGCTCCTACATATTTTACGAAGATCTTTATCGGTCAAACCGCATAACAACATATGTTGTTTCCTTTGTCATCGGTATGTTACTTGCCCGAGATTAGATCATCGGTATCCCAATACCCAGTTCAATCTCGTTACCGGCAAGTGTTTTTACTCGTTATATAATGCATCATCCCGCAACTAACTCATTAGTCACATTGCTTGCAAGGCTTATAGTGATGTGCATTACCGAGAGGGCCCAGAGATACCTCTCCGACAATCGGAGTGACATAGCCTAATCTCGAAATACACCAACCCAACATGTACCTTTGGAGACACCTGTAGTACTCCTTTATAATCATCCAGTTACGTTGTGATGTTTGGTAGCACCCAAAGTCATGAAGAAAGCAATAACAATATATTAAACGATCAAGTTCTAGGCTAACGGAATGGGTCATGTCAATCACATCATTCTCCTAATGATGTGATCCCGTTAATCAAATGACAACTCATGTCTATGGCTAGGAAACTTAACCATCTTTGATTCAACGAGCTAGTCAAGTAGAGGCATACTAGTGACACTATGTTTGTCTATGTATTCACACATGTATTATGTTTTCGGTTAATACAATTCTAGCATGAATAATAAACATTTATCATGAAATAAGGAAATAAATAATAACTTTATTATTGCCTCTAGGGCATATTTCCTTCAGTGTCCCACTTGCACTAGATTCAATAATATAGTTCACATCACCATGTGATTTAACACCAATATTCATATCTGTGAATGATTAACACCCATAGTTCACATCGTCATGTGACCAACACCCAAAGGGTATACTAGAGTCAATAATCTAGTTCACATCGTGTGGGAGTCCTGGACTAGGGGGTGTCCGGACAGCCGGACTATCAATATCCGCCGGACTCCCAGACTACGAAGATAGAAGATTGAAGACTCCGGCTCGTGTCCGGAAGGTACTTTCCTTGGCGTGGAAGGCAAGTTTGGCGATACGGATATGTAGATCTCCTACCATTGTAACCGACTCTGTGTAACCCTAGCCTCTCCGGTGTCTATATAAACCGGAGGGCTTTAGTCCGTAGGACACAACATTACATCCCAACAATCATACCATCGGCTAGCTTCTAGGGTTTAGCCTCCTTGATCTCGTGGTAGATCTACTCTTGTACTACCCATATCATCAATATTAATCAAGCAGGACGTAGGGTTTTACCTCCATCGAGAGGGCCCGAACCTTGGTAAAAACATTGTGTCCCTCGTCTCTTGTTACCATCCGCCTAGACGCACAGTTCGGGACCCCTTACCCGAGATCCGCCGGTTTCGACACCGACATTGGTGCTTTCATTGAGAGTTCCTCTGTGTCGTCACCGATAGGCCCGATGGCATCTTCAACCATCAACGCTGTCCAGGGTGAGACTTTTCTCCCCGGACAGATCTTTGTATTCGGGCGGCTTTGCATCGGGCCAATTCTCTTGGCCATCTGGAGCAGATCGAAGCTTCGCCCGCCGTCGAGTTAGATTCGAAGCTTAAACTTCACGGCCGACGATCGCGGAGACTTGATCTTCGACGGACTCGAGCCACAGTCAAGTCGCGCCGACCGTGGACGATGGGCATGATTTAGCTCTGCCAGGGGCGGTGCTTTGGTGGTCCCTTTTCGGATCCGCTCCGCCATTAGCCCGAGCCGATCGCCCATGTCGAGGGCGGTGGATAGACGCCGCCACAGGGGCTTCAACATCCACGGCGATGGAGCCGAGTACCAATCTTGTCTCGGCGAAACTCGTGATCGGCGAGGGACTCCTCGCGGACTCGAGCCTCCCGCGCCCGCCAATTAAACAGATTGGGCGCCGTTACGGAATTCACCGCTGCGGACATCTTCCAAAGACTCGCCTTTTGGCGATATATCAATTCTCTCAAGCATCTCTCGCTATCAGAGAATCTGGCGGACTATGGCGAGGATGGTTGGAGTTCGGACGAAGAAGAAATTCAGAGCCCACCCACCACCCACTTTGTAGCCACTGTCGAGGATTTAACCGACATGCTAGACTACGACTCGATGACATCGACGCTATGGACGATGATGCCGAGAGCGAATCAGACCAATACCACGGGCACTGGAAGGCCACCTCGTCATATGACGTCTACATGGTGGATACCCCAAAAGAAGGGGATGGCGAAAAAGCAGCGGAGGAAGATTCTCTGAAGAAGCAGCCTAAACGCCGGCATCAACGGCGCCGCTCTAAATCCCACCACAACAAAAATGGAGATTCCGGCACGGGAGACAATAACACTCCGAAGAGTGCCGAAGACGATCCCCTCCTGCAAGACTCAGCGCAGGAGGACGCAGAAGCAAGCCCTCACGACAGGGCGGCAGATGAAGGGGTTGAGGATGATAACTATATGCCTCCCTCCGAAGACGAAGCAAGCCCCAACGATGATGAATTCGTCATATCCGAGGATCCCGTCGAACAAGAGCGCTTCAGGCGCAGGCTCATAGCCACGGCAAATAGCCTAAAGAAAAAGCAGCAACAGCTCCAAGCTGATCAAGATCTGCTAGCCGACCGATGGACTGAGGTCCTCGCGGCCGAAGAATATAAACTCGAACTTCCCTCCAAAAGTTACCCAAGACGCAAGCTGCTCCCCCGATTAGAGGAGGAAGCATACATACCTTTATCACCAGCGCACGACATGGCCGACCGACCACCCCGTGGTCGCGACAGAGAGGCATCTAGGCCCCTAGCCAAGACCGTACCCCGACATCGATCCAAGAGTACGAAGCCAAAAGGGAACGCGCCGGACTTGCGAGACATCTTGGAAGACAAAGCAAGACAATCCAGATCCATCTACGGATCACGGGCGCCCCGACCCCCACGAATAATACCGCCGCGGACATAACGCCGGCGGGCGAACATAGCGCATAGCGCTCCCTCGAGCTGCGGCCACGATATTGCTCAATACAGGCGCCGACACCCGTTATGCTTCATCGACGAAGTAATGGATCATCGATCCCGAAGGGTTCAAACCCAGAATATCGAATTCACGATGGTACAACAGACCTCGGTGTGGATCAAGATTATCTTCTCCACATCCATATGGCCCGGCGACAATCTCCACGCCATCAAATATCTCCCACTCAAGCTTAAAGGACCAGCTCGGCATTGGCTTAACAGCCTGCCCGCAGAGTCAATTGGGTGTTGGGAAGACCTGGAGGCCGCATTCCTTGATAACTTCCAAGGTACATATGTGCGACCACTAGACGCCGATGACCTAAGCCACATTATTCAGCAGCTGATTTAATCGCCGGACAATTTCGGACACGGTTCTTGACGAAGAAAAATCAAATCGTCGACCGTCCGGACGCGAGGCCCTTGCAGCCTTCAAACATAACATCCGGGACGAATGGCTAGCCGGCACAGGGCAGGAGAAGCGAAATCCATGGCAGCCCTCACATCGTTAATGACCCGCTTTTGTGCGGGAGAGGACAGCTGGCTAGCCCGCAGCAACAATCTCCGCAAAAATTCTGGCAGTCTGGACACCAAGGACAACCACGGCAGGTCACGTCGAATCTAAAACAAACGCCGCAGTAACGGCGACGACAAGGAAGATACGGCGGTAAATGCCGGATTCCGAGGCTCGAAACCCGGTCAACGGAAGAAGCCATTTAAAAGAACAACTCCGGCCCGCCCAATCTGGACCGAATACTCGACCGCCATGCGGATACATGGCACCCCAAAAGCCAGCTAATCACACCAATAGAGATTGTTGGGTGTTCAAGCAGGCCGCAAGTTAATTGCGAACACAATGACAAGGGCTAAATAGCGACGACGAGGAAGAGACCCGCCGCCCGAACAACAGAGATGAAGGTTTCCCCCACAAGTGCGGAGGGTGAATATGATTTACGCGACCCATATACCCAAGAGGGAGAGGAAGCGCGACTACGGGACGTCTACGCGATGGAGCAGTCGCCCCAAAGTTCAATCCATGGTCCTCTGTCCGATCACTTTCGATCGACGAGACCATCCGACCAGCATCGTCATGGCGGATTCGCGCATTGGTCTTAGACCCAATCGTCGATGGATTTCACCTCACAAGAGTCTCGATGGGGCGGCAGCAGCCTGAACTGCTTTACCGGGACACGGTCGCAAAATGGGCATAGACCCATCCAGATCAAACCTACTAAGACAACCCTTAAAGGTGTCATCACAGGAGTGGAAGCCAAGCTGACAGGCTCACCACACCGAAGTAGTCTTGGATCCCGGATAATTTCGAAGCGAAGAGTTAATCTTCGATATAGTCCCGTTCCATAGCGGCTATCATGCCTGCTCGGACGAACAGCGTTTGCAAAGTTCAACGGTGCCGCACACGCATACCTAAAGCTCAAGATGCGGGCCCTCGTGGAGTCATCACGGTCAATGGGAATACGGGCGCTCCCTCCGAACGGAGGAACATACATGGCTCTCGCGCGTAAATCTGAGCAGCCTTCACGGCAATTCTCTAGTCCGGCAATCAAAAAGCCGGATGCATCAAAGCGCGCCCGGAGCAACACTAACCAAGGCCACCTGGCGCGATCAGAGCGCGCGTAGCAATGCGGCCCCCACCCTCGCCCGCGCATGATCGCAAGAATAACACTCCGCGTACATCATTACGCTTTGGAGATACCATGGGCGCAGGGGAGGGGCTTAACCACAAGGACCAAAGAGTGCGGCTCGATCACACCAGGGGCTCATGCTAGCGCCCCCCTTGGTTTTATTTTTTATCTTTTCTTCTTTTACATATACAGGACTCCATTAACCAGAAGCCCCGTCCGACGGCGAACTTGCCGAACTCACGATGCAACAGTCAGGGATTAAAGAAGGCCGCGACGAACACTCAGGTGGTCTCCATTATGAGCACTAAATTCGATTACATACACCACGTCTGTAGCTTATCCCTGGAGGGGGACATGTCAAATTAGTCCAAATCCCTTGCTTACCGCACTATTTGTATTAGTCCGCTTTATTAGCAGACCTTCTTTCATAAATAACGCATCACTTCCTTTTTGCAAGTATATTACCTTTTTATTGCAATTGCGTTATCTTTTACAAATGTTCATTATATGACATCTTGCACCCGTATACTTTGGTACGGCCGAATACACCAGGGGCTTCTGTTCCCCAGATTATGGTGTGATTAAGTCCGAACACTTTCACAAGTGCGGCACCCCGAACTTATAGCATTATATGAATCAGCTCCGAATCATGTCTTGGGTCAATAGTTGGGTTTGCCCGGCTCCCATGTTTTGGTACCTTACGTTCCGTTCCGTCGGCTAAGGTAGCACTGGGAGAACCATCGCGATTGCGCCCGGTTGAGCGGGTTAACGCCTCGATGGAGAAAGCTAAAACTGACCGGCATGATAAGGCGAGATGGTCGCTGTTCGAGAGGTCTTTTCGGTCCCTAAAGACTCATGCCGCTCGAGCTAAGTTCGGATGATGTCCGACGAAGGCGTGGATAGCGCCCAGATTGACCTTCGAATACCAGGGCTTCACGAAATTTAAAATTATAGAATTCTATGGCTAAGTGAGAGTGTTCAAGCATTATAAGTCCGGTCGCCTTGTTCGTCTGTTGAGCGCCTCCCTAGATGGACCCAAAAATGGGAACAAGAGTGCTCAAGTTTATCACCGAACACCTGTTAGGACCCCGACTCAATGTCACATCGATCTAGCCTGTAACACCTCATATCACTTTGCGGCCTCACGCACGATATTCCCACGAGTGTCGCCTTACCTTTGCCCGGGACCGTTTGCGCCTTTTGGCACACGTATATGATAGTGTCGCTAGCATCCATATGATAAGGAGCCCGGCTGACATGGCTAGTCGTAAACCCAAAGTGGCACAGACTTACAGGACAGCATCCATGACCCAAAGATCGAGCGTGTCGGTCATCACGAGTGAGTTCGGGCTGTAGCACTAGGCTAGCAGACTCGGTAAACGGCTGTAGCGGGCTAACAGACTCGGTCTGATCAGCGTGACATTTCCCAAGGGACGGAACACGAGCGAAGAAGGACACATGCCGGCCAGCCTAAGTGTTCGGAGCGGTAGCAAGCTACCATGGCTCGGTGGAAACACTAGGAGACGTTTCCGTAAGAGAGGCTACTAAAGATAAACAACTAGATAGTCGATCCCACACATACCAAGCATTTCAATAACATACACACAATATGCTCGATATGTGCAAATACAACATGGCATCACAACATGACTCTACGACTCAAGTATTTATTCATTAGGCTCCGTGGAGCGAGATATTACAAACAGGGGTCTCATGACCCAACATTCAGAGCATACAAGTCAAAGCACAAGCGGAAGCTTAGCATGTCTGAGTACAGACATCTACAAATGAAAAAGGCTTGAAAGCCTGACTATCTACCAGATCCTGCCGAGGCACAAGATCGTAGCTGAGGTAACAAGCTAAACGTCGAAGTCCACGTGGAACTACTAGCGAGACTGAAGTCTCTCTGCAAAAACATAAAATAGGCAAACGTGAGTACAAATGTACCCAGCAAGACTTACATCAGAACTAACTACATATGCATCATTATCAACAAGGGGATGGTGGAGTTTAACAGCAGCAAGCCAGCTTTGACTCGGTGGCTATCCTAAACTATGACTGCAAGTAACTCTTTTGAGGTGGCGCACACGAGTCCACATATTCACCATATCAATACACCACTATGGATCCGCTCCGTCTCCCTACGAGAACGCCATCCATAGCACTCACGCTTATCTTGCGTATTTTAGAGTATCCACTTTCACTTGTCTATGAACCTGCACAGCAACCCGAAGTCCTTTTCATGGACACGGCTATTCAAATAGATGATGTTAACCTGCAGGGTGTACTTCTTCACACGCTCTCACCACTTACCGCCGTTTACACGACATGTACTCGGCAACCTTCAAGCGGAAGCCCAGCGTGGGTGTCGGCCACGACCTACCTAAACACTCAAGTCCCTAGTCCAGGTTTATCGCCTATTTGGGTTCCATCTATGAGGAGTTCGGCCAAGTTTCGCTCACAGCCCCAAGCGATGTGAACAGGGTTCCGTGACACCAAGCAGGCGCCGGTTTACCCTGCCACGTGCCTACCGCATCACAGCCCACCCCTACGGTCGGCGCTGCGCACGGCCTCCAAAGATACTACAAACACGAAACTACTTGCAACTCCCGGACAGAGGACAAGGGTGATTAAGAAGCCGAGAGGGTCCATTGGTTTGGGCCCAATGCGTGGTAGTAGCTGAATCATGGATCACAAACACGAACTCAGTTCGAGGACGGCTGCAATGAGACAACCCACCATGTACTCCTACATGGCCTCTCACCGCTACCTTTACCAAATCGTGTTCACACGCTTAGCTCACACACGATGGGACATGTTCACACACCTCGATTCATCCTCGATGAATCGACCTGACTCAACTCTAAGCAATAGCAGGCATGGCAAACAAGCATGAATGAGTAGGCACAACAGGGCTCAAACAACTCCTACTCATGCTAGTGGGTTTCATCTATTTACTGTGGAATGACAGGTCATGCAAAGGATAAAGGGGTTCAGCTACCGCAGCAAGTAACAGATGAATCGTTGTTGCCCTAATGTAGTAAAAGAGAGCAGGAGCGAGAGAGAAGGATTGTATCGGAATGAACAAGGGGGTTTTGCTTGCCTGGCACTTCTGAAGATAATATAGTTCTTCATCGGTGTCATCGAACTCATCGTCGGAACCACGTCTATCGAGAGGGGACAAACACAGGCAACTGAGAAAGAACACAATCAATGCAATGCTACAATATGATGCATGATCATGACATGGCAATATGCTGTGATTTGAGCTAATGCACCTAGCTAAGATTTAAATGAAGTTGGTTTGAATACATGATCCAAATTCAAACTCCATATATGATTATTTAAATGCCCTTTATTTGTTTTGTCCAAAACAGAGGACAATCATTGTTCAAACATGCATGAAAATGGTACAGATGGATTCCTTGAATTTTTTTGATAATTTTTCATATATAATTTATTTCAATCTGAGCTACGGTTGAATTTCTATGAATTTTTGAAGTTTAAATCATTTTCGAATTTCTGATTTATTTTAATTCGGAAAATAGTTAATCGCGTCAGCACTGCGTCATGCTTGCGTCAGCAGGTCAACGGCATCGACCAGGTCAAACCTGACGCTGGGACCCACTAGTCAGTGGCTAGACTAATTAACAGAATTTGTTAGTGCTAATTTAATCCTAACTAAAGTGTCAGTGGGTCATGGGCCCACATGTCAGTGGATTAATTAATTAACTAAAATAATTAGTGTTAACTAATCCGACACCTAAATGAACAGTGCCTGGCCCACACGTCAGTGAGCCAGAGCGGGTCAAAGTGCGGTCAAACCCGGGTCAAACTCGCCGGAGTTGACCCGCGGCTCGTCGCCGGCGGAGCCAGAGACGGCGGAGGGCGTCGGGTTTCGCCCTCCGGCGACCATTTGCGCGGGGGAGAGGCTCTACGAGACGAGGAGACTCGTCTGCGTCCAGTGGTGGTGGTGTTTGGGCTCGGGGTGGTCGGAAAAGACGCCGGCGACGACGTTGGCGGCTGCCGGAGCTCGGACGAGCTCGGGGTCGTCGCTAGGAGGCATGGCAGGAGATGCGGAGCGGTTCTGCGGGCTCCTGGGGACACGGCGAGTGTGGTGACGCGCTCGGTTTCGAGCTTGCGTGTCTGGGCCACGATGGCGGCATGGCGGCGGAGCGAGCTCTCGGCCGTGATGGCAACGGGTTAGGAGGCAGCTCGAGCGGCGTGGCTAGGGGAGAAGAAAGATGAGCTCACAGCCGAGTCGACGGTGCGAGCGGTGGGGCCGGGAGGCTCGGGCCTTGGCGAATCAAGCGACGGAGATCGCGGCACCGAGGTTGAAGAAGACGTCCCGGCGGCGATGCAGCGCTCCCGGTTGCTTGGCTCGGCGTGGACGAGGAGGACGACGATCGCGGAGCTCGGGATCTGAAGAGGAGCGAGGGAGTGGCTGTGGCTGCGGCGGTGACGAACAGCGGCGGCGATGGCGTTCGCCATTCAAGGGAGAGAGGAAACAGAGGAGGGGAGGAGCACAGGGGAGAATGAGAGGGGCCAGGGGTCGGGCGGCGCCGAGGAGAAGACGCGGGCGTCGCGGTGGCAAGGGAGGAGGCGGCGAGCTGGTGGCGTGGCGCTCTGCCCGCGCGCGCGCGTCGGCCACACGCCTGGCCGACTGGCGCCAGGAGGACGAAGGCGGTGGTGGGCTGGGCCGGTCTGTTGCGGTGCTGGGCCGCACAGGTAGGTGGGCTGCTCAGGTAAGCTACAGGTAAGTTCTCTTTTCCTTTTATTTCAGTTTTTCTATTTTGTTCTGTTTTGTTTTGGTTTAGTAAAAATACTAAACCATTTTATAAAATCCTGAAAATAATTATGTGGCTAGAACTAAAGTATACCAAACCACATAAAATGTTCCAGAATTATTGGACATATATTAATTATATATAAAATATATATCCAATGCAAATAGTTATTGAATTAATTCAAATGGCCAAAACAAATATTTCTGTGACTCCAAAAATATTGGTTTGAATTTTATCTCTTACCAATATTTCTATAGAATAGCAGGAACATTTTCTTGGATTCATTGGAGAAGAATTAAATGTTGGTTATTTTTAGAGGTTTTCTGAGGCTTTTGAAAATTCCTCAATTCAAATTTCAGTTGAATTTAAACATGATGCACACATGGAGGCTAGCATAGGTCAGGCCAAAACTAGGGATGTGACAACACCCCAGCACTCGTGGCTTGGGGGCTGAAGCCAAAGACTTGCCATCTCCCAGATTTAACAAACGGCCGCACAGAAGGTAATATTTTAAATTCAACAAAGCGTTGCTCATGGCGCATATAAACGAAGTTTTCAGCACACAGGATAAACACACAGCGAGTTCACTCAAGGATTACATTAAGGGGGCACTCATCCGCAATATCGCGGGCTCCCTTCAGGACAACTTTATAATATCGCTCCGGCGTGCGATGCTCCTTGCCGGCGGCGGATCCGTGAGAAGCTCGCATCCAGCTTGCCCCATTGCACCTTTATGCGGGCAAGGGCCCGACGAGCGCCTTCAATGCAAGGCGGAGCGCTGATCACATCCAGCTGGGGCATGCATCCACTAGCCGCCACACTAGGCCAAAGTAGCTGCCGTGCATGGCCTGCCCAGCCACAGCCGGACTGTGAGGCCCTTCATGGCCTCCTCGGCTACCTTGTGGAGTTCGACCAGCCGCTTCACTGGTCGCTTGGGGCACGGATGGCCGGCCTCGGCAGATCGAGACCGTAAGACCTTCTCCGCTGAGCTCCCTCCTCGCCACGATAGAACGCATGGCGGCATCGACGACCACTGCGCAGATCTGCAAATGCCCCCGAGAGCTCGAACCGGGTAAGTATCCGTAATTTACATTCACATTCTTGCTCGCATGAAAACGCCTTACCCGCCGCTATCTTCTTCATGTCCTCTACTTCCTCATGGGCCTTCGGGCCTCGGCCTTGGCGGACTTGGCACTTTCGAGGCGAGGCAAGCTCGGACTCGAGTCTTGAGTCACGCCCAAACTCTCATGCTTTTCCATGAGAGCACGGAGCTCTTGCGAACTTCCGCCACCAAGTGCCGCTTGCTTTTCTCGCTCATCCGTTCGTGGCAGATTACGTTCGGCCACGGACACGGCATCCTTCAGGGCCGCCACCTCGTTAGTGGCCCCTGCATTACATATATTATCCTTATTAATCATGTTTGCAACCGAAACCCTTTTGTGGAAGGTACTTATTTAAAGTGGTGTTATTCACCTTCTTTTTCCTTGAGCTGCCTCTTGGCATGGCCGAGCTCTTGCTCCGACCGCTCAAGGTCCTTCTTCAGCGCGTCGACCTCCGCAAGCACGCGGCAGAGGTCAACAAAAGCAACCTCGCACACCCATATTGACATATTTTTTAGCAACCTGCGTCTATTTTGTTAGACCCTTAGTCCGGCTTTTCTTTTCGAACACCGAACTAAGCATCAGGGGCTACTGTCTATGCGGTATCACATTACATTATTTTAAACTTCTTACCTCAAAGCCTGTTAGAAGGTTGTTGCAGAGCTGGTCAGCCCGCCCTTGGCGAGCTGGACTTTTCAATGACCGCACCCATGAGAGTGCGGTGTTCTTCCTCGATGGAAGCGCTTTAAGCGCCTCCAGCAGGTTATCCGCGCCGGTTGGGACGGGCCGCCGGCGCCACGATCCTGCCCTTCTTCGAAGGGCCGCTTGCCGGACTCGAACCGCTGCGGGTTCCGATGTGGAGTCTGGCACGAAGTCCGGGGGGCTGCCTGACGGCACCTCCGGAGCCTCCTCCTAGCGAGTACCTCTGTGGGATTCCGCCTCGTCGTCCTCGTCGACGCGTGGGGTTGAGGCAGTCGGGATGGAATTTACATCCGACGGCGCCAAAGACCCGCTCATCGAGTCGGGAAGATCGTCAACGGCCGGACTACGGGTAGAATGTGGCGTTAGAAGGACACTACATGGCATACAGTGCACGGCATATAAATGATCTGAATACTTACGATCCTGCCGGACGCCTGGCCCTTGGGGGCCACTCTTCCTCGCCAACATTGATGTTGGCAAAACTGTCCGGGGGAATAGTTCTCCCCCTCTTGACCCTTCGCCGCCCGGTTGGGGAGGCCCTCCTCTTCCTCTCTCCCTCCTCCGGGAGAGAGTACTCCTCTTCCTCCTCCTCCTCCTCTTCGGGGGAGGAGTCCTCGTCGTCGTCAGACGCCTGATTATGGGAACTCTTTCGAGTCCCCGTGGCCACCTTCTTGGCCTTCTTCTCCGGCACCACGTACGGTGCCGGGACCAGCAGCCTTGCTAAGCGGGCGTCCACTGGTTCTTCTGGCATGGGAGCCGGGCTGATAAGCAGCTTGGCCTTCTCCATCCAGTCCTATCAAAGGAAGAGGCAGATTAAAAACCTCGCTAGAGTCAATCTAACTACTATAAGTGTCCCGTAATGGGGTCGAATCACTTACCTCGTCAGTCGGAGACTGCGAGCTGAATCCGCGGTCTTCGGTCGCGGATGCGGGGGCTTCGGCGCCCTTGAACAGCACCCTCCAGGCGCCTTCGTACGTTGTGTCGAAGAGCCCGCTCAACATCTGGTGCTGTTCCGGATTAAACTCCCATAGATTAAATGCCCGTTCTTGGCACGGGAGAATCCGCCGGAGGAGCATGACATGGACCATGTCAACGAGCCGGAGCCTATTGCTCACCAGCTTCTTGATGCAGGCTCGAAGTCCCGTCACCTCCACCGGATCACCCCACTGCAAGCCCTTCTCTTTCTAGGAGGTGAGCTGCGTGGGGATTCCAGATCTAAATTCGGGGGCCGCCGCCCATGTAGGCTCGCGCGGCTCGGTGATGTAGAACCACCCCGATTGCCACCCCTTGACGGAGTCCACGAAGGTCCCTTCTAGCCAAGGGACGTTGGGCAGCTTGCCCAACATGGCGCCTCCGCATTCCGCTTGCGTCCCCTTCACAACCTTCGGCTTGACGTTGAAGGTCTTGAGCCACAGGCCGAAGTGGGGCTGGATGCAGAGAAAGGCCTCGCACACGACGATAACGCCGAGATGTTGAGGACAAAGTTCGGCGCCAGATCGTGGAAATCCAGGCCGTAGTAAAACATGAGCCCCGGACGAATGGATGGAGCGGAAACCCCAGTCCGCGAAGGAAGTGGGGAAGGAAGACGACCCTCTCATGAGGCCCTGGGGTAGGGATGAGCTGCCCCGCGTCGGGCAGCCGATGCACGATGTCGCCGGAAAGGTATTCGACGTCGCGCAGTTTGGTGATGTCCTCCTCCTTGGCGGTGGAGGCCATCCATTTGCCTCCCCCTCCGGACATATTCGGAGAAGGGTCGAGGCGGGATGCGCGAGCTTAGGCGTTGGAGCTTGGGTTCACAGGGATGAATGAGCAAAGGAGGAAGAAGGCGTAGGTGAGAAGGTAAATCCTTATCCCTTATATATAGGCGGACGAAAATATGCGTCCCTCACCGGCCTGGTAAAACTCGCTTATCTCCCAAGCGCCACCATCAATGGCGCGGTTGGGTTACCCACGCACGTATTGATGAGAATCCCGGAATAAGGGGAACACGACCGCTCGACGGGACGTGCCAAAGAAACCGCCGCTAAGCGTCGCCGAGGTGGTATAGTAATTCAAACAAAGGCTTGGTAACGGTGTGATGTCACGCCGCATAATACGCCGCCAGATTGGATCAAGATATATGTCTTATTCTCTCTACGATGGAATGTGGAATTTATTTTGCGAGCGGACACTATCCGGTGTTCATTGTTTTCTCCGGATTATTCAAGGAGAGGAACCCGCCTTGCAACGCGAACATTATGCACGCTGGACTTATCGTCATTGAAGACTGGTTCGAGGCTACCGAGGAGTCTGGACTAGGGGTGTCCGGACAGCGGACTATCAATATCCGCCGGACTCCTGGACTACAAAGATAGAAGATTGAAGACTCGGCTCGTGTGGGAAGGTACTTTCCTTGGTGTGGAAGGCAAGCTTGGCGATACGGATATGTAGATCTCCTACCATTGTAATCGACTCTGTGTAACCCTAGCCTCTCCGGTGTCTATATAAACCGGAGGGCTTTAGTCCGTAGGACACAACATTACATCCCAACAATCATACCATAGGCTAGCTTCTAGGGTTTAGCCTCCTTGATCTCGTGGTAGATCTACTCTTGTACTACCCATATCATCAATATTAATCAAGCAGGACATAGGGTTTTACCTCCATCAAGAGGGCCCGAACCTGGGTAAAAACATTGTGTCCCTCGTCTCTTGTTACCATCCGCCTAGACGCACAGTTCGGGACCCCCTACCCGAGATCCGCCATTTTTGACACCGACACATCGCTTATGTGATTAACACCCAAAGAGTACTAAGGTGTGATCTTGTTTTGCTTGTGAGAGAAGTTTAGTCAACGGGTCTGTCACATTCAGAGCCGTATGTATTTTGCAAATATTCTATGTCTATAATGCTCTGCACGAAGCTACTCTAGCTAATTGCTCCCACTTTCAATATGCATCCAGATTGAAACTTAGATTCATCCGATCGTGTGAAAGCTTGCACCGATGTAACTCTTTATGACGGGCTCTTTTATCACCTCCATAATCGAGAAATATTTCGTTAGTCCTCACTAAGGATATTCTTGACCAATGTCCAGTGATCTACTCCTAGATCACTATTGTACTGCCAAATTCAGTGCAAGGTATACAATAGGTCTGGTACATAGCATATCATACTTTATAGAACCTATGACTGAGGCATAGGGAATGACTTGCATTCTCTTTTCTATTTTCTACCGTGGTCGGGATTTGAGTCTTACTCAATTTCACACCTTTGCAACACAGTCAAGAACTCTTTCTTTGACTGTTCCATTTTGAACTACTTCAAAAACTTGTCAAGGTATGTGATCATTGAAAATCTTATCAAGCATCTTGATCTATCTCAATAGATCTTGATGCTCAATATGTAAGTAGCTTTACTGAGGTCTTTATTTTAAAGAACTCCTTTCAAACACTCCTTTATGCTTTGCAGAATAATTCTACATTATTTCCGATCAACAATATGTCATTCACATATACTTATCGTAAATGTTTGTAGTGCTCCCACTCACTTTCTTGTAAATACAGGCTTCACCTTAAGTCTGTACAAAACTATATGCTTTGATCAACTTATCAAAATGTATATTCCAAAGCTGAGATGCTTGCACCAGTCCATAGATGGATCGCTGGAGCTTGCACATTTTATTAGCACCTTTAGGGTTGACAAAACCTTCTGGTTGCATCATATACAACTCTTCTTTAAGAAAACCATTTAAGGAATGCAGTTTTGACATCCATTTGCCAGATTTCATAAATTGTGGCAATTGCTAACATGATTCGGACAGACTTAAGCATCGCTACAGTTGAGAAAATCTCATTGTAGTCAACACCTTGAACTTGTCAAAAACCTTTTTGCGACAAGTCGAGCTTTGTAGATAGTAACATTACTATCAACGTCCGTCTTCCTTTTGAAGATCCATTTATTTAACATGGCTTGCTGATCATCGAGCAAGTCAATCAAAGATGGTAACCAAAGCTGTCAGGACCCCGACTCAATGTCACATTGATCTAGCCTGTAACACCTCATATCACTTTGCGGCCTCACGCACGGTATTCCCACGGGTGTCGCCTTACCTTTGCCCGGGACCGTTTGCGCCTTTTGGCACACGTATATGATAGTGTCGCTAGCATCAATATGATAAGGAGCCCGGGCTGACATGGCTAGTCAGAAACCCAAAGTAGCACAAACTTACAGGACAGCATCCATGACCAAAGATCGAACGTGTCGGTCATCAAGAATAAGTTCCGGCTGTAGCACTGGCTAGCAGACTCGATAAACCGGGCAGAAGGGCTAACAGACTCGTTACTAATGCGTGACATTTCCCAAGGGACGTATACAGAACGAAGAAGGACACATGCCGGCCAGCCTAGGTGTTCCGGAGCAAGAGCAAGCTACCATGGCTCGGTGGAGACACTAGGAGACATTTCCGTAAGAGAGGCTACTAAAGATAAACAACTAGATAGTCGATCCCACACATACCAAGCATTTCAATCATACACACAATATGCTCGATATGTACAAATACAACAAGGCATCACAACATGACTCTACGACACAAGTACTTTATTTAAAGGCTCAGAGAGCCATACATATCATACACACAAGTACGGGTCACACGACCCACATACAAGTCATACAAGCATACAAGCCAACAATGAAGTGTCTTGTCCGAGTACGCATAACTAGTAAAATAAAAGAGGCTTGGGTAAGCCTAGCTATACTACATGGTCCTTCACTTGCTCAGATCACCACGGGCCTTAGTCTACTCATCGATGTCAACGCTCACGAAGAACCCGCGGAAGGGTTTGTGGCATCTTCTAAAAATGTAAATTAAAGCAACATGAGTACAAAGGTACTCAAGAAGACTTACATCGACCCTACATACATGCACATTATCAAGAAGGGTTGGTGGGGTTATTGCAGCAAGCCAGCTTTGACTCGTGGCTAAGCTATCCCACGAGACACCAACTTGAAATAGTTTTATGACTCGAGTCCACTACTCATCACTTCAATACACCACCGAGGATCCACCTCCGTCCTCCTACGGAAGAGCCATCCTCGCACTCACGCTTATCTTGAGGCTTTTAGTAGTATCCATTTACTTGTCTATGAACCGTATAGGCAACCAAGTAGTCCTTCATCATGACGCCGCTATTCAATAGATGATGTTAACCTGCAGGGTGTACTTCTTCATACACGCTCACCACTTATCGCCACATAAGACATGTACTCGGCAACCTTCAAGCGAAGCCCAACGTGGGTGTCGGCCACGACCTACCTAGACACCTAAGTCTCTAGTCCAAGTTTATCGCCTATTTGGGTTCCATCTATGAGGAGTTCCGGCCAAGTTTCGCTCATAGCCCCAAACGATGTGAACAGGGTTCCGAGATACCAAACGGCATCCGTACACCCGCCACGCACCTACCGATCACAGCCCACCCCTACGGTCGGCGCTGTCCACGGCCTCCGAAGAGGCTACAAACACCAGAAACTACTTGCAACTCCTGGACAGAAGACTAGGGTGAATAGGAAGCCGAGAGGGTCCATTGGTTTCGGGCCCAATGCATGGTAGTAGCTGAATCTTAAATCACACATACAGATCTCAGTGCTTAAGGACGGCCTCAATGAAACAACCCACCATGTACTCCTACATGGCCTCTCATCAATACCTTTACCAAATCGTGTTCAACACCTTACTCTTATACCGACTCGATCATTTCACTCTAGCCATCACCCAGATGAACCAGACCTGACACGACTCTAAGCATAGCAGGCATAGCAAGGTAGGATCAACACAATCATATGGCTCAATCAACTCCTACACATGCTAGTGGGTTTCATCTAGTTATTGTGGCAATGACAGTCATGCAGAGGAAATGGGTTCAACTACCGCATGACACACAGCAGTTTGAATCGCGTTGTCTTAATGCAGAAAAGAGAGCAGGAGCAAGAACATGGGATTTTATCGTTATGATCAAATGGTTGGTTGCTTGCCTGACGGGTCGGTGCACGGGTATTGCTCTTCGTCGGGGTTATCACGGTACTCCTCGGGGCGTAACTCGCCGAGGAACATCGATACACAAGCATTACCAAACAATATGCAACAATATGATGCATGCATGAGACATGGCATATATGAGTGTGTTGGGCTAATGCAACTAAGACCAGATGGGTTTGAAGCATTTTGAACCAAAGATGCAATTTCCAAACTCATATATGATCATTTAGGGTGCTTTAACTTGTTCTGCCATAAACAGTAGGTTAGCTTGCTTAAACATGCATGAAACCAGTACAGATGGATAGGTTGGATTTTTTTGATCATTTTTCATATATAACTTGTTTCATTTGGAGTTACAGATTAATTTCTATGAATTTTGAAGTTTGAAACATTTTCTCGAATTTCCTGTGTAAAAATAATTCCAAAGAATTAAATTATCGTGTCAAGACTATGTCATGATGACGCTGTGGTCAACGGGCTGGTCAGGTCAAACTGACCAGTGGGTCCCGCATGTCGGTGGGTAATTAAACTAATTAAATTAAGTTTTAACTAAGTTGATTTAGTTAGCGAGGGGCCCACATGTCATAGACCGTGGGGTCAACCTGGCCCACCCGTGGTCAAAGTCGGTCAAACCCCGCCGGCGCTTAGCCGCCGGCGAGCCCGACGCGGTGGCGGAAGTGGTTTGGCTGCCCGCCACCAAATGGGTCGCGGAGGCCATCGGAGTGAAGCCGAGGACGAGCCGCGGCTCTTGGTGGAGTCCGCTGGGGTCGGGTGGTCGGAGTTACGCCGGCGGCGATTTTGGCGGCCACCGGAGTTCGGGTGAGAGCGAACTCGGCTGGGGTGTCTTGGTGAGGTGCGGGAGTGCACGGTTAGCACCATCGCAGCGTGGTGAGTGCGTTGGACATAGTGAGATGGCCGGAGGATGGCCGGGAGCACGTCGGCGACGAGGTCCGCGACAGCGCGTGCGGGTGAGCTTCGTGTGCTCGCTGTGGTGCACGAAAGCGAGAAAGGAAAAGAGGGGAAGATAGCCCAGCTCACAGCAGTCTCGACGGAACGGACGGCGGGGTCGGGGACGAGCTGTTGCGGCGGCGACGGCGAAGGGGATCTCCTGCGATGGCGGTTCGGGCGAGGTTGGTGCAGCGGCTGGGCACGCCTTGGCTCGGGCTCGGCTAGCTCAAGGAGTAGAGGGCGGCGGAGCTCGACACGGTGGCTTGGCGTGGAGACGACGGAGAGCGCGGCTACTGGCGGCGGTGCGGCGGCGGCAGTGGCGTCGGCCATGGCGTGGGAGCGAGGGAGACGAGCTGGGGCGAATGGAGATGTCCAGAGGTCCGGGCGCGACGTGGAGCTGGCCCAAGGCAGCGGGCGGCGAGAGGGCGAAGCAGAGCGGCAGGCTGCAAGGCAGGAGCTGCGGTGCTGCCGCTTCGAGAGAGGAAACAGAGGAGGGGAGGAGCACAGGAGAATGAGAGGGCCCAGGGGTCGGGCGGCGCTGAGGAGAAGACGCGGGCGTCGCGGTGGCAAGGGAGGCAGGCAAAGAGCTGGTGGCGTGGCGCTCTGCACACTGCCGGGCCACACGCCTGGCCGACTGGCGCCAGGAGGACGAAGGCGGTGGTGGGCTGGGCCGGTCTGTTGCGGTGCTGGGCCGCACATGTAGGTGGGCTGCTCAGGTAAGCTACAGGTAAGTTCTCTTTTCCTTTTATTTCAGTTTTTCTATTTTGTTCTGTTTTGTTTTGGTTTAGTAAAAATACTAAACCATTTTATAAAATCCTGAAAATAATTATGTGGCTAGAACTAAAGTATACCAAACCACATAAAATGTTCCAGAATTATTGGACATATATTAATTATATATAAAATATATATCCAATGCAAATAGTTATTGAATTAATTCAAATGGCCAAAACAAATATTTCAGGACTCCAAAAATATTGGTTTGAATTTTATCTCTTACCAATATTTCTATAGAATAGCAGAACATTTTCTTGGATTCATTGGAGAAGAATTAAATGTTGGTTATTTTAGAGGTTTTCGAGGCTTTTGAAAATTCCTCAATTCAAATTTCAGTTGAATTTAAACATGATGCACACATGGAGGCTAGCATAGGTCGCACTGTAACTAGGATGTGACAACTCACCCCCACTAAACAAGAATCTCGTCCCGAGATTCAAGACGTGAGGTAAGAAGACAAAGGGGACACTAAGTATCACAAACTTCATGATCCAACTGCCTTCCTCGAGGTGTTGATCTGTTGACTCAAAACAATCTTGACGCCTTTGCTTGCGTGGTCTTCATCCAACATGACAACAAGAGGGAAAAGAGGGTTTTGGAAGAATCAATCTTCTTGAGGTTCGAGCAACTTAGGATCATCTCAAGGATCACAAGATCAACTCACGAATGAGACGAGAAACATCTCTCGAGCTGAGAGGCAAGACATGCTTCAGAAGGATAGAAGACATAATTTGACGAGGTTTCAAAGTAGCGAGGAAACAATTACTATGATCCCATAACGGGCACCTTGGGAGAGGTGACTCGAGAAATATCCTTAAGTGGCAAAAGAATTACATTTGATTCAAAGATCATTGAAACTCTTTATACCAGCCTAAGGCAATTCACACAATGATCATTTGAAGGAGTCCGAGAGAATGACATTCTCGGTCAGGTTGGATGATGTGGATTACCTTGTTGAAGACAACACAAAGGATGATTTTTAGTAATCGGGAGGAGCTCAACAAGAGAGAGTGATTCCACTATTGGAGTGGTTATAGCATAACCGAAAAGTCTAGGAACGATTCCAGTTAGTGCCGGTGATAATACATAGTGCTTGTGCGTGCTCTCAAGAACTTGAGCATTTCCATATTCATCAAGGTTTTACCAATATCCGTGTCAAGGATCCTGGCAACACAACATACTACCATGATGAATAATGACGGATGATGCAGATGCAAAGGAAGATAACACCTTCTCAGATTTCACCTTAGCGAGTCTAAGGAAACAAAATCTGGATGATCGACCGAGAGACATTTAGCACTCCGCTTCTAATGTTCTCCTTGATGTACTAGCGTAACCCATTTGTAGATATGGTTTGATATCTAGAACATCAAGTAACAGGTCAGACTTCGGAAACACAAAAATCATAGAAATAACTTGGTGTCGCTCAGTGACTTCATCAAGTTACACCCTCCTACCTTTCACCACTCCGTCGAGCCTCTCGACGCTGATGATCGGCTTCGCAAAGATTACTCACAAGCTGCGTTCAGATGGTAGCCGAGGCTGACAAGGTCACCTTTGCTGCATATCATCTTGAAGGCCCCGCCACTCGTGGGAGAATTATATGGCTATGCGCCGATTGGCCATGTCACTACTTGGGCAGAATTCAGCGAGGCTTTCCATGAACACCACATTCGGAGGGTCTCATGGATAAATAAACGTGAGGAGTTCTGCAGTTTCACCCAAGGCCGTCTCCGTGGACACCTATAGCGTAGAGTTTGGTAACCTCGCACGCTTATGCAATCAAGAAGTCTCTGACCGACGCCAAGAAACGGGCAAGGTTCCGCAAGGGATTTAGCCTCAACTCGCCGAGATCTCCGCTCGCATGAGTGCACCTCTTTCCGTAAGCTTGTTAACAAAGCCATCGGCGCTGAAACTGGTCGACCGATTTGAAGCAACACGCAAGCATGGCCGTGATATGGGTTCCTCATCCGTGCCGACCACGAAGCGCCGTGTGTGGGTGCCTAATACGCCTCGCCACCCAGATTCACACCGAGGCCATCCTTTCAGCGCCCGCCCGGCCTCAAAGAAGATGCACCAGCTAAGCCCTATGGTGGGCCAACCAACAATGCTCCTCACGCCAACCCCCGTGTCGCGGCTTCAAGTGTGGGGAATCAGGCCACTACATGCGCGATTGTCCTCGCACCAACCCCAGCCAGCCCACTGGCCGCCCAGCCCGCCACCGCGCCAATGAGCTGCTTGGCTTGCCAGCAGCAGCCAAGGTGCTCGGCGGCAAGACCGCAGCCGCCACGCAGCTGCACGCCGCTCTGCCGCCTCTCGCCGCCCGCTGCCTTGGACGAGCTCCACGTCGCGCCGGACCTCTGGACATCTCCATTCGCCCCAGCTCGTCTCCCTCGCGCCCCACGCCATGGCCGACGCCACTGCCGCCGCACCGCCGCCAGAGGCGCGCTCTCCGCTGTCTCCCGCGCCACCGTGTCGAAGCTCGCCGCCCTCTACCTTCCGAGCTAGCCGAGCCTCGAAGCGCTTCGCGTTCCCTGCCGCTGCACCAACCTCGCCCAACCGCCATCGCCGGAGATCCCTTCGCCGCCGCCGCCGCAACAGCTCGCCCCCGACCCCGCCGTCTGTTCCGCCGAGACCGCTGTGAGCTGGGCTATCTTCCCTCTTTTCCTTTCTCGCCAGGCACCACAGCGAGCACACGGCTCACCAAGACGCGCCATCGCGACCTCGCCGCCGACGTGTTCCCGCCATCCTCCGCCATCTCACTATGTCCAACGACTCACCACGCTGCGATGGTGCTAAACTGCACTCCCGCACTCACCAAGACACCCCAGCCCGAAGTTCGCTCACCAACTCCGGTGGCCGCCAAAGTCGCCGCCGGCGCCAACTCCGGCCACCCCGACCCCAACGGACTCCACCAAGAGCCGCGGCTCGTCCTCAGCTTCACTCCGATGGCCTCCGCGACCCATTTGGTGGCCGGAACGGCCAAAACCACTTCCGCCACCGCGTCGGGCTCGCCGGCGGCTAAACGCCGCGGGTTTGACCCTGACTTTGACCACGGGTGGGCCCAAGGTTGACCCCCCTGGGTCTATGACATGTGGGCCCCTCCGCTAACTAAATCAACTTAGTTAAAACTTAATTTAATTAGTTTAATTACCCATCGACATGCGGGACCCACTGGTCGGTTTGACCTGACCAGCCCGCTGACCACCGACGCCATCATGACATAGTGCCGACGTGAGAATTTAATTATCGAATTATTTTTACACAGAAATTCGTAAAATGTTTCAAACTTCAAAATTCATAGAAATTAATCAGAACTCCAAATGAAACAAGTTATATATGAAAAATGATCAAAAAATCCAACCTATCCATCTCAGATTGGTTTCATGCATGTTTAAGCAAGCTAACCTACTGTTTATGGCAGAACAAGTTAAAGCACCCTAAATGATCATATATGAGTTTGGAAATTGCATCTTTGGTTCAAAATGCTTCAAACCCATCTCGTCTTAGTTGCATTAGCCCAACACACTCATATATGCCATGTCTCATGCATGCATCATATTGTTGCATATTGTTTGGTAATGCTTGTGTATCGGTGTTCCTCATGCGTGTTCTCGCTTCGAGGAGTACCGTGATAACCCCGACGAAGAGCAATACCAGTGCACCGACCCGTTAGGCAAGCAACCAACCATTTGATCATACCGATAAAATCCCATGTTCTTGCTCCTGCTCTCGCCATCGCATTAAGACAACGCGATTCAAACTGCTGTGGTGCTGCGGTAGTTGAACCCATTTCCTCTCCGCATGACTGTCATTGCCACAAGAATTAGATGAAACCCACTAGCATGTGTAGGAGTTGATTGAGCCATATGATTGTGTTGTTCCTACCTTGCTATGCCTGCTATGCTTAGAGTCGTGTCGTCCTGGTTCATCCGGTGATGGCTAGAGTGAAATGATCGAGTCAAGATGAGAGTAAGGTGTTGAACACGATTTGGTAAAGGTATCGATGAGAGGCCATGTAGGAGTACATGGTGGGTTGTTTCATTGAGGCCGCCCTAAGCAATCGAGATATGTATGTGTGATTTAAGATTCAGCTACTACCATGCATTGGGCCCAAACCAATGGACCCTCTCGCTTCTTATTCACCCTAGTCTTACGTCTGTGAGTTGCAAGTAGTTTCGTGTTTGTAGCTCATCTGGAGGCCGTGGACAGCGCCGACCGTAGGGGTGGGCTGTGATGCGGTAGGTACGTGGCCGGGTGTACCGGATGCCCGTTTGGTATCTCGGGAACCCTGTTCACATCGTTTGGGGCTGTGAGCGAAACTTCGGTCGGAACTCCTCATAGATGGAACCCAAATAGGCGATAAACCTGGACTAGAGACTTTGGTGTCTAGGATGGCATCACAACATGACTCTACGACTCAAGTATGTATTCATTAGGCTCCGAGGAGCGAGATATTAAAAACAGGGGTCTCATGACCCAACATTCAGAGCATACAAGTCAAAGCACAAGCGAAGCTCAACATGTCCGAGTACGACATCTACAAATGAAAAAGGCCGAGAAGCCCGACTATCTACGAGATCTCGCCGAGGGCACAAGATCGTAGCTGAGGTAACAAGCTAAACGTCAAGTCCACGCTGAACTACTAGCAAGACCGAGGTCTCTCTCGCAAAAACATAAAATAGGCAAACGTGAGTACAAATGTACCCAACAAGACTTACATCGTAACTAACTACATATGCATCATTATCAACAAAGGGGATGGTGGGGTTTAACGCAGCAAGCCAGCTTTGACTCGGTGGCTATCCTAAACTACGAATCGCAAGTAACTCTTTTGGGGTGGATGACACGAGTCCACATATTCACCATATCAATACACCACTATGGATCCGCCTCCGCCTCCCTCACGAGAACGCCATCCATAGCACTCACGCTATCTTGCGATTTTAGGGTATCCACTTTCACTTGTCTATGAACTGTTATAGGCAACCCGAAGTCCTTATCATGACACGGCTATTCAATAGATCATATTAACCTCGCAGGGTGTACTTCTTCATACATGTTTCCACCACTTAGCGCCCGCGACACGACATGTGCTCGGCAGACTTCAAGCTTAAAGCCGACGTGGGTGTAGACCACGACCTACCTAAACACTCAAGTCTCTAGTCCAGGTTTATCGCCTATTTGGGTTCCATCTATGAGGAGTTCTACCAAGTTTCGCTCACAGCCCTAAACGATGTGAACAGGTTCCGTGACACCAAACGGGCGCCCGGTTTATCGCCACGTGCCTACCGTGATCACAGCCCACCCCTACGGTCAAGATCAAGCAAGACGGCCTCCAAAGATACTACAAACACGTAAACTACTTGCAACTCCCGGACAGAGGACAAGGTGAATAAGAAGTCGGCGGGGTCATATTTCAGGCCCAATGCATGGTAGTAGCTGAATCATGGATCACAAACACGTAACTCAGTTCCTAAGGACGGCTTCAATGAGACAACCCACCATGTACTCCTACATGGCCTCTCACCGATACCTTTACCAAATCGTGTTCACACTCTTAGCGCACACAAGAGGACATGTTCACACACCTCGATTCATTCCCGATGAATCGACTGACTCAACTCTAGGCAAGCAGTGCATGACAAACAAACATGAATGAGTAGGCACAACAGGGCTCAAACAACTCCTACTCATGCTAGTGGGTTTCATCTATTTACTGTGGAATGACAGGTCATGCAAAGGATAAAGGGGTTCAGCTACCGCAGCAAGTAACAAATGAATCGTTGTTGCCCTAATGCAGTAAAAGAGAGCAGGAGCGAGAGAGTGGGATTATATCGAATGAACAAGGGGTTTTGCTTGCCTCGCACTTCAAGATAATATAGCTCTTCATCGGTGTCATCGAACTCGTCGCCGAACCACGCCTATCGAGAGGGACAAACACCTAAGAATCGAGAAAGAACACAATCAATGCAATGCGCAATATGATGCATGATCATGACATGGCAATATGATGTGATTTGAGCTAATGCAACTAGCAACAGATTAAATGGAGTTGGTTTGAATACAAGTTCCAAATTCAAACTCCATATATGATTATTTAAATACCCTTTATTTGTTTTGTCCAAAACAGAGGACAAACATTGTTCAAACATGCATGAAAATGGTACAGATGGATTCCTTGAATTTTTCTGATAATTTTTCATATATAATTTGTTTGATTTGGAGTTACGGTTGATTTTATATGAATTTTAGAAGTTTTAGGCAATTTTCTGGATTTTCCTATATAAAAATAAATCCAGAAAATAGATTACTGCGTCAGCCTGACATCATCATGACGTCAGCAGGTCAACAGGCGCCGCCAGGTCAAACCTGACCAGTGGGTCCCGCGTGTCAGTCTCTAACTATACTAACCTAGTTTAATTAGCACTAACCTAGGTTGAACTAATTAAATTTAAACCTAAACTAGATTAATTAGACGGGCGGGCCCGCATGTCGGGATGGGGGAAGTCAACCCAGCCAATGGGTCAAACCACGCCGGTCGTGGTCAACCCCTACCGCGACGTGTCGCCGGCGACGACAGACGCGGTGGAGCGGCGCGGAAACGCTGCTCCGACGACCATTTGAACAGAGGAGACCACCTACGGGGAGCTGAGTCTCGCCCGCATCCAGCCGAGGTGGTGGCTCGGCTCGGGGGTGGCCGGAACGGCGCCGACGAGCTCGGCAGCGGCGGCCGGTGTTCAGGCATGCGCGGAAACGCGGCTGCGGTGGCCTAGGCGATGCGGGGTTAGCACTTACAGAAGCTACGCGAGGCGGCGAGCGTGTTAGGCACGACGGCCGGACCATTTGGTCGCTGAGATCACGTCGGCGGTGAGTGTAGGCGGCGGCGCGTACGGGTGTGAGTGGTTTGGCGGCTACGGAGTGCAAACGAGAAAACGGAGAGGATGGTTCGAGGGAGAAGCTCACGGCGGTTTCATTGGTGCAGACGGCGAGCTCGAAGGAGGACCGGAGCGAACGGGGCGGCAGAGTGGATCTCCGGCGACCGGGGATGAAGACGACGTCGATGGAGGCGCTCCAGGGCCTCCCGAGGCGCGTCTATTGGCGGAGGGGTAGCCGGCGACGTGGTGGAGCTTTTGGGCACGACGGAGGGGCGAGGGATCGGCGGTGGCTACGGCAACGGTGGTCGGTGGCGACGGCAGCGCTCGGCCGCGTGCAGGGAGAGAGCAGAGGAGGGGAAGGGCGTTCGGGAGAGAGTGAGAGGGGACCGGGGGGGTGCGTGGCGTCACCGGGGCGTCGAGGAGGAGCCAAGCAGGCTGGGAGGGAGGAGGTGGCCGGGCGCATGCTCTTGCAAGGCCACCGAGCAGCTTCGGGGCGAGGGGGAGGAAGACGACAGGGGGAGAAGCGGCGGTGGTGGGCTGGGCCAGGCCTCAGCCACAGTGCCGGGCCAGGTGGGTTGAGAGGTGAGCGCCAGGTAGTCCTTCTGCTCTCTCTTTGCTTTTCCTATTTCTGTTTTTTTTGTGTTTTTTTCTGTGTTGTTTTAGTTTAGTAAAATACTAAACCATTTTATAAAATCCTGAAAATAGTTATGTGGCTAGAACTAAATATATACCAAACCACATAAAATGTTCCAGTATTATTGGACATATATCATTTATATATCAAATATATATCCAATGCAAATAGTTCTCCACTTCCCTGTCATCGTCTTCCTCGCCAAGAGGGCACGGGCAGGTGGCAAGGCACAAGCGCACGCCGCCACCTCCCGCTCCGCCGCCCCCGACGCCGCTCGATGCTCGACGCCGACACGCACCCTCGACCTCTCTCACTTTCCCGTGTCTCCTCTCTCGCCTCTCTCCCGAGCACCACCGAGTGGAGCTCCTCGCCGCCATCGCCCACGAGCCACAGCCACCGCCCGCCTCGCCGACGCCCGTGGAGCTCCGCCACCCGCTCCCTACCTCTTCACCGAGCCACACGACCGAAGGGCCCCGGCGCCGCCCGATGCTTTTCTCCTTCTCGGCCGGAGATCCGCCCGCCGCCCGCTCGCTCCGAAGCTTCTCGAGCTCACCGACTCGGCCGCCGCGATCCACGTGAGCTTCGATCATCCTCCCTCTCCATTCTCTCTCGCACGCCAGAGCCGCCACGCCTCTCTCGCCGATCGCGCGCCGCCAAGACTCGCCGCCGACACGACTCCGGCGACCATTTGTCCGGCGTCAGGTCCAACATGCTCGCTGCCTCGCCAGTAGCTGCTGAGGTGCCACGAACGCGATACCACGGCCGCTGCAGCCCCGTGAGCCGAAACACCGAACGCCGGCGCCGCCGAGCTCGCTTCCGCGAGCCCGGCCTCCCCTCGCCGCCGCAAGCCTCCTCGATGCGGGCGAGCCCCAGCCTCACAGGCACTCAGCCGCCTGCTTGGTCGCCGGAATGCAAACCCGAGGCTCGCCACCGCTGGCCGGCCTCAAGGGCGCTGTCACGGTGGGTTTGACCCACTTTGACCACGGCAGACCTCGTGTCCATGACAGTGGGCCGGCCACGTTAATTAGGCTAAGATTAGTGTTAACTAAATATTAGTTAGACTAATGACCTCACACGCGGGACCCACAGGTCAGGTCTGACCCGGACCAGCCCCAGTTGACTTGATGACGTCACCCGACGTCATGCCGTATAATAAACCCTTTTCTCGATTTATTCTTTAATAGGAAATTTCGTAAAATGTTGCAAACTTCTAAAATTCATATAAATTCAACCGTAGCTCGATTGAAATAATTTATATATGAAAATGATCAGAAAAATCCAATCTATCCATCTGCACTGGTTTCATGCATGTTTAAGCAACTTTAACCTGCTGTTTATATCAAAACATGATAATGCACTATATTAATTCATAATTTCAATTTGAACTTGAACCTTGGGTTCAAACTAACCCAAACCCATTTGGTTCTAGCTGCATTAGCCCAACACACTCATTTTGCCATGTCATGATCATGCATCATATTGTGCATTGCATTGATTGTGTTTCTTCTCAGTTGCCGGTGTTTGTCCCCTCTCGATAGACGTTAGATCGACGATGTGATCGCTGACATCGATGAAGACTCAATGTTATCTTCGAAGTGCCGTGCAAGCAAAACCCCTTGTTCATTCCGATACAATCCCACTCTCTCGCTCCTGCTCTCTTTTACCGCATTAGGCCAACAACGATTCATCTGTTATTTGTCATGTAGCTGAACCCTTTATCCTTTGCATGACTGTCATTCCACAAGAATAGATGAAACCCACTAGCATGAGTAGGAGTTGTTTGAGCCCTGTTGTGCCTACTCATACATGCTTGTTTGTCATGCCCGGTATCGCTTAGAGTTGAGTCGGTCCGATTCTTGGGAATGAATCGAGGTGTGTGAACATGTCCTACTGTGTGAGCTAAGTGTGTGAACACGACGGTAAAGGTAGCGGTGAGAGGCCATGTAGGAGTACATGGTGGGTTGTCTCATTGCAGCCGCCCTCGTGAACTGAGTTCGTGTTTGTGATCCATGATTCAGCTACTACCACGCATTGGGCCCAAACCAATGGACCCTCTCGCTTCTTAATCACCCTTGTCCTCTGTCCGTGAGTTGCAAGTAGTTTCGTGTTTGTAGTATGTTGGAGGCCGTGGCGCAGCGCTGACCGTAGGGGTGGGCTGTGATGCGGTAGGCACGTGGTCGGTAAACCGGCGCCTGCTTGGTGTCACGTAACCCTGCTCACATCGCTTGGGGCTGTGAGCGAAACTTCGCCGAACTCCTCATAGATGGAACCCAAATAGGCGATAAACCCGACTAGAGACTTAGGTGTCTAGGTAGGTCGTGGCCGACACCCACGCTGGGCTTCCGCTGAAGGTTGCCGAGTACATGTCGGTAAATGGCGGTAAGTGGTGAGCGTGTGTGAAGAAGTACACCCCGCAGGTTAACATTATCTATTCGAATAGCCGTGTCCGCGGTAAAGGACTTCTGGGTTGCTTATAACAGTTCATAGACAAGTGAAAGTGGATACTCTAAAATACGCAAGATAAGTGTGAGTGCTATGGATGGCGTTCTCGTAGGGGAGACGGAGCGGATCCATAGTGTTGTATTGATATGGTGAATATGTGGACTCGCAGCGCCACCTCAAAAGAGTTACTTGCAATGTAGTTTAGGATAGCCACCGAGTCAAAGCTGGCTTGCTGCTGTTAAACTCCACCATCCCTTTGTTGATAATGATGCATATGTAGTTAGTTCGATGTAAGTCTTGCTGGGTACGCTTGTACTCACGCTTGCCTATTTTATGTTTTTGCAGAGAGACCCGGCCTCGCTTAGTAGTTCCGCTGTGGACTTCGACGCTTAGCTTGTTACCTCAGCTACGATCTTAGGCCTCGGCAGATCTCGTAGATCCCGCAGGGTGTACTTCTTCATACATGTTTCCACCACTTAGCGCCTCAGACACGACATGTGCTCGGCAGACTTCAAGTTTAAAGCCGACGTGGGTGTAGACCACGACCTACCTAAACACTCAAGTCTCTAGTCCAGTTTATCGCCTATTTGGGTTCCATCTATGAGGAGTTCCGCCAAGTTTCGCCACAGCCCCAAACGATGTGAACAGGGTTCCCGAGATACCAAACGGGCATCCGGACACCGTACACGACCTACGTGATCACAGCCCACCCCTACGGCCGGCGCTGCCCACGGCCTCCAAAGAGGCTACAAACACCGTAAACTACTTGCAACTCCCCGGACAGAGGACTAGGGTGAATAAGAAGTCGGCGGGGTCATATTTCGGGGCCCAATGTATGGTAGTAGCTGAATCATGGATCACAAACACAGAACTCAGTTCCTAAGGACGGCTTCAATGAGACAACCCACCATGTACTCCTACATGGCCTCTCACCGATACCTTTATCAAATCGTGTTCACACACTTAGCTCACACACAGTAGGACATGTTCACACACCTCTGATTCATTCCCGATGAATCAGACCTGACAAAACTCTAGGCAGTAGCAGGCATGACAAACAAACATGAATGAGTAGGCACAACAGGGCTCAAACAACTCCTACTCATGCTAGTGGGTTTCATCTATTTACTGTGGAATGACAGGTCATGCAAAGGATAAAGGGGTTCAGCTACCGCAGCAAGTAACAAATGAATCGTTGTTGCCCTAATGCAGTAAAAGAGAGCAGGAGCGAGAGAGTGGGATTATATCGGAATGAACAAGGGGGTTTTGCTTGCCTGGCACTTCTGAAGATAATATAGCTCTTCATCGGTGTCATCGAACTCGTCGTCGGAACCACGTCTATCGAGAGGGGACAAACACCAACAACTGAGAAAGAACACAATCAATGCAATGCGCAATATGATGCATGATCATGACATGGCAATATGATGTGATTTGAGCTAATGCAACTAGCAACAGATTAAATGGAGTTGGTTTGAATACAAGTTCCAAATTCAAACTCCATATATGATTATTTAAATGCCCTTTATTTTTTTTTCCAAAACAGAGGACAAACATTGTTCAAACATGCATGAAAATGGTACAGATGGATTCCTTGAATTTTTCTGATAATTTTTCATATATAATTTGTTTGATTTGGAGTTACGGTTGATTTTATATGAATTTTAGAAGTTTTAGGCAATTTTCTGGATTTTCCTATATAAAAATAAATCCAGAAAATAGATTACTGCGTCAGCCTGACATCATCATGACGTCAGCAGGTCAACAGGCGCCGCCAGGTCAAACCTGACCAGTGGGTCCCGCGTGTCAGTCTCTAACTATACTAACCTAGTTTAATTAGCACTAACCTAGGTTAAACTAATTAAATTTAAACCTAAACTAGATTAATTAGACGGGCGGGCCCGCATGTCTGGGACAGGGGAAGTCAACCCAGCCAGCGGGTCAAACCACGCCGTCGGCTGGTCAACCCCTCACGGGCGACGTGTCGCCGGGCGACGACAGACGCGGGCGGAGCGGGCGCGAAACGCCGCTCGATGACCATTTGAACAGAGGAGACCACCTACGGGGAGCTGAGGCTCGCCCGCATCCAGCCGAGGTGGTGGCTCGGCTCGGGGGTGGCCGGAACGGCGCCGACGAGCTCGGCAGCGGCGGCCGGCGTTCGGGCATGCGCGGAAACGCGGCTGCGGTGGCCTAGGCGATGCGGGGTTAGCACTTACAGAAGCTACGCGAGGCGGCGAGCGTGTTAGGCACGACGGCCGGACCATTTGGTCGCTGGGATCACGTCGGCGGTGAGCGTAGGCGGCCGCGCGTACGGGTGTGAGTGGTTTGGCGGCTACGGAGTGCAAACGAGAAAACGGAGAGGATGGTTCGAGGGAGAAGCTCACAGCGGTTTCATCGGTGCGCACGGGCGAGCTCAAGGAGGACCGAGCGAACGGGCGGCAGAGTGGATCTCCGGCGACCGGGGATGAAGACGACGTCGATGGAGGCGCTCCAGGGCCTCCCGAGGCGCGTCTATTGGCGGAGGGGTAGCCGGCGACGTGGTGGAGCTTTTGGGCACGACGGAGGGGCGAGGGATCGGCGGTGGCTACGATAACGGTGGTCGGTGGCGGCAGGCCTTCGGCGCGCAAGCAGGGGAGAGCAGAGGAGGGAAGGGCGTTCGGAGAGAGTGAGAGGGGACCGGGGTGCGTGGGCGCCACCGGGCGCCGAGGAGGAGCCAAGCAGGCTGGGAGGGAGGAGGTGGCCGGGGCGCGTGGCCTGCGCGCGCCACCGAGCAGCTTCGGGGCGAGGGGGAGGAAGACGACAGGGCCCGGACTCAATGTCACATCGATCTAGCCTGTAACACCTCATATCACTTTGCGGCCTCACGCACGGTATTCCCACGGGTGTCGCCTTACCTTTGCCCGGGACCGTTTGCGCCTTTTGGCACACGTATATGATAGTGTCGCTAGCATCAATATGATAAGGAGCCCGGCCGACATGGCTAGTCGAAACCCAAAGTAGCACAAACTTACAGGACAGCATCCATGACCCAAAGATCGAACGTGTCGGTCATCAGCGAGTAAGTTCCGGCTGTAGCAATGGCTAGCAGACTCGTAGACCGGCTGAAGGGCTAACAGACTCAGTACTCAACGCGTGACATTTTCGTAGGGACGTACACAGAACGGAGAAGGACACATGCCGCCAGCCTAAGTGTTCCGGAGCAAAGAGCAATCTACCATGGCTCAAGACCATGGCTCGCTGGAAACACTAGGAGACATTTCCGTAAGAGAGGCTACTAAAGATAAACAACTAGATAGTCGATCCCACACATACCAAGCATTTCAATAACATACACACAATATGCTCGATATGTGCAAATACAACATGGCATCACAACATGACTCTACGACTCAAGTATTTATTCATTAGGCCCGAGGAGCGAGATATTACAAACAGGGTCTCATGACCCAACATTCAGAGCATACAAATCAAAGCACAAGCGAAGCTAACATGTCCGAGTACGCATATCTACAAATGAAAAAGGCTTGAAAGCCTCGACTATCTACCAGATCCCGCCGAGGGCACAAGATCGTAGCTGAGGTATCAAGCTAAACGTCAAGTCCACGTGGAACTACTAGCGAGACCAAGTCTCTCGCAAAAACATAAAATAGGCAAACGTGAGTACAAATGTACCCAAAGAAGACTTACATCGTAACTAACTACATATGCATCATTATCAACAAAGGATGGTGGAGTTTAACAGCAAGAAGCCAGCTTTGACTCGGTGGCTATCCTAAACTACGAACGCAAGTAACTCTTTGAGGTGGCGCACACGAGTCCACATATTCACCATATCAATACACCACTATGGATCCGCTCCGCCTCCCCACGAGAACGCCATCCATAGCACTCACGCTTATCTTGCGATTTTAGAGTATCCACTTTCACTTGTCTATGAACTGTACAGCAACCCGTAAGTCCTTTTCATGACACGGCTATTCAATAGATGATGTTAACCCCGCAGGGTGTACTTCTTCATACATGTTTCACCACTTAGCGTCAGACACGACATGTGCTTGGCATGACTTCTGCTTAAAGCCGACGTGGGTGTAGACCACGACCTACCTAGACACTCAAGTCTCTAGTCCAGTTTATCACCTATTTCGTTCAATCTATGAGGAGTTCCGCCAAGTTTCGCCACAGCCCCAAACGATGTGAACAGGTTCCGTGACACCAATCGGGCGCCTGTTTATCTGCCACGCGTGTTTACCGTGATCACAGCCCACCCCTACGGTCAAGATCACAAGACGGCCTCCAAAGATACTACAAACACGTAAACTACTTGCAACTCCCGGACAGAGGACAAGGGTGAATAAGAAGTCGAGCAGGGTCATATTTCAGGCCCAATGCATGGTAGTAGCTGAATCATGGATCACAAACACGTAACTCAGTTCCTAAGGACGGCTTCAATGAGACAACCCACCATGTACTCCTACATGGCCTCTCACCGATACCTTTACCAAATCGTGTTCACACTCTTAGCGCACACACAAGAGGACATGTTCACACACCTCTAATTCATTCCCGATGAATCGACTGACTCAACTCTAGACAAGAGAGTGCATGACAAACAAACATGAATGAGTAGGCACAACAGGCTCAAACAACTCCTACTCATGCTAGTGGGTTTCATCTATTTACCGTGGAATGACAGTCATGCAAAGGATAAAGGGGTTCAGCTACCGCAGCAAGTAATGTATGAATCGTTGTTGTCCTAATGCAAGATAAGAGAGCAGGAGCGAGAGAGTGGGATTGTATCGAATGAACAAGGGGTTTTGCTTGCCCGGCACTCTCAAGATATTATAGTTCTTCATCGGTGTCATCGAATTCATCGTCAAACCATGTCTATCGAGAGGGACAAATACCGCAATAGAGAAGGAAACACAATCAATGCAATGCACAATATGATGCATGATCATGACATGGCAAATGAGTGTGTTGGGCTAATGCAGCTAGAACCAAATGGGTTTAAGTTAGTTTGAACCCAAGGTTCAAGTTCAAATTGAAATTATGAATTAATATAGTGCATTATCATGTTTTGATATAAACAGCAGGTTAAAGTTGCTTAAACATGCATGAAACCAGTGCAGATGGATAGATTGGATTTTTCTGATCATTTTTCATATATAAATTATTTCAATCTGAGCTACGGTTGAATTTATATGAATTTTAGAAGTTTGCAACATTTTCTGGAATTTCCTATTAAAGAATAAATCCAGAAAAGGGTTTATTGCGTCAGCATGACGTCGGGGTGATGTCATCAAGTCAACTGGGGCTGGTCCGGGTCAAACCTGACCGGTGGGGTCCACTGGTCAGTCACAGGGTGCTGGTTAGGTCGCTGACGTGTGGGTCCAGTCAACGGCCACGCCGCCGGTCAACTCAGTGTGGGTCCTTGGGTTTTAAACTAACCTAAATGTAAATAAAATCGATTACTTAGGCGCGGGCCCATGCGCGCTGGCCTGTGGGGGTTTGTTAGCGGTGTGTTTAGGCCCTAATCACGGCCACGTCACGGTCGACGCCGGCGACCAAAAGCACGGCGGTGGTTTCACGGAGATGCTCGGTCTGAGCTACGAGCATCGTTCGCTCGGGTTTGCGCCACGGATGTCGGCGGAGGCGATCCAGTGGTGGCGCGTGGTGTGCTGGGGTGTGTAGTAGCGGCGGCGGCGAAGCCGGGCGCGCCGGAGTTCGAAATCCAAGCTCCAGACGTTACGGGGCACGGCGGGCGCGGCCGATGGGCTCTACGGGTTGCTGGGATCACCAGGAACACGCGGAGGCAACGAGCGCAGTGGAGGAGTTAGGGAGCACGGCTCACCGTCCATGGCGGCGGCCGAGCTCGGTTCGGCGAGGTAGCTAGCTAGGGAACGAAATCGAGTGCACGGAGGAGGGAAAGAGAAGAGGAGCTCACGAGGAGTCGATTGGAGCAGACGGCGAGCTCGGGGAGGTCGGACGGCGACGCAGGAAGCCGGGCGATCTCGGGCGGCCGGAGATGGAGAAGACGGCGGGCGGCGATGCGCAGGGCCCCGGCGCCGCACGCCTCGTGAGGAGGAACAGGAGGTCGGGCGGAGCACGGAACACTTTGAGAGGCGTGGGGAAGGCGGTGGCCACGGCTGGGCGGTCGGGGCGGCAGAAGGCTCGGCTGTGGTGGGGAACGGCGAGACAGAGGGAGCAGAGGTGAGAATGAGCGAGAGATAGCGAGAGCGGTCGAGGGAGAGCGTGGCATCGTGGAGGCGCCCAGTGCCCTCGTCGGCAAGCAGGAGGTAGCGCGGCGGTGGCCGTGGCGCGACGCCGGGCACGCGCCTCCGCCCTTCTCGGGCGAGGGAGGAAGACGACAGGAGGAAGCGGTCGGGCTGGGCCGGCCAGCTGCGATCTGGCTGGGCCGGTTGGTGGCGCCTGTAGGTCTAGGTAGGTGGCCCGTGGCCTTCTCGTTCTTTCCTATTTTTGTTTCTCTTTTCTATTTCTTCCGCAATTTGATGGCTTTATTAAAATACTAAAACGCTTCCAAAATCCTGAAATAATTGTGGGCTCATGGGATTATTCCTAGTAGCCCACACTTAAGTTCAGAATTATTTGAGCATTTAACATATTTACTAGCATTTAAATGCCCAAATGCAAAGTACATATGATTTAATTCAAGGACCAAATATGTCATGGAAAATGTGCAACACCTCTGGTTATGGTTCTAGCATTTTCCAGAAATGATGAACATTTTTGAAAGCCATTTGGATTCACTAAAATTATTTTTAGGTTGAACCTATTTGAATTCCATTTGGTGCTAGGGTTTGAACATCCCCATTTCAAATTCATTTGAAAAGTTAAACATGATGCACACATGAAAGGCTAGCCTACTGCATACCAGGACCAAGGATGTGACAACTCACCCCCACTAAACAAGAATCTCGACCCGAGATTCAAGACGTGAGGTAAGAAGGCGAGGGTACAAACTAACACGATCTTCACGATCCGTATGTCCTACTCGAGGATGCCGATTCAAGTGTTTCAATTGATCTTGACGCCTTTGCTTTTGAGATCTTCATCCAACACGAGGACAGAAACACTCTACAAGGATGGATCATTTTAATGATCACAAAATCAACTCACGGGATGAGATGTAGAACATCTCTTGAGCTGAGAGACAAAACACACATCATGAAGGACGAAAGAAACAATTTGATGAGGTTTCAAAGTAGAGAGGAAAATTATTGCCATGATACCACAACGAGACACCTTATGGAAGGTGACTCAGAGAAATGTCCCTTATGGCAAAAAGAATTACATTTGATTAAGAGATCGTTGAAATTTTTATACCAGCCTAAGGCAATTCACAATGATCATTTGAAGGAGTTCGAGAGAATGACATTCTCGGCCGTAATGGATGATGTGGATTACCTTGTTGAAAACAACACAAGGGATGATTTTAGTAATCGGGAGGAAACTCAATAGTAGAAAGTGATTCCACTATTGGAATGGTTATAGCATAACCGAGGAAACTGAGAACGATCCCGGTTAGTAACTAGGATAGCACCTAATGCTTGTGCGTGCTCTCAAGAACTTGAGCATTTCCATATTCATCAAGGTTTTACCAATTTCCGTGTCAAGGATCCTGGCAACACAACATACTACCATGATGAATAGCAATGGACGATGCAGATGCAAAGGAAGATAACACCTTCTCGATTTCACCTTAGCGAGGCCAAGGAAACAAAATCGATGATCGACCGAGGGACATTTAGCACCGCTTCTAATGTTCTCCTTGACATTCTAGGTACCACGATCATGCTTAAAAGCATCAACATGGCCATCAAGTAAAGGTCGGACTTCGGAATACAAAGGATCCATAAGGAGCAACTTCTATAATAAGTCAATCGAAATCCTCATGGAGAGGATGGTGGGCTTACTCAATCAAGATACTACAATGATAGATCTTCCGGCTAGGTGTGTCGGCCAGAACATCAACCTTGTCGGGACCTACATCATAGCTCTTAGAAGGGTTCCAACCATCATATCTGCCGAGATTCAGATCTGGTTGGTGTCGAATAATCTAGACTCATCGAAGTCCGAAAGAAAAATGAAAGTTTGCAACACAAATCGACGAGATGACGCTATAGATTCTCGAGAAATGAACTATGGTAGTAACTACAAAACATGAGCCGGTTCTGCTACAAACCTGTGAACACGCTGTCCAAGACAAGCATGATCCCATGGTAGTCTTACAATAAAACACTACCGAGTTCCGGTGGGGAACCACCATCGAGGATATCAAAGTCCTTGCATAAGGTATACGCTAAGAAGGAACTTTTTCTCCTTGAACAAATCAATCGCTGGCTTGGTGTGCTAGGGATACATATAGAATGAAGGTTGCAAGTCTTCGAACCACGTAATACTTCGTGACGATGCATGAATGATTTGGGATGATTCCAAAGGAGGCAACATTGACTTTCTCGAATCCACGACGGTAACTTACATCAAATGCACATGAACTGGAGGAAGTCACTTCTTACATCCGAACATATGCTTCATGAGCTAGCATGAGCAAATGCTTTAAAAAGTTTCCAACACTAGCTTAATGTTCAACAAAATTATGGAGAAGACAAGGATGTTGTCAATGGGCTCAACAACAATTCATCCAGATTCCCATGGAGATGGAATTCCATAACTAGGTGAACAAGGTGATAGTATTGGTCAGACCCAAAAGACATAATGGTGTATGCTCGAGGAAAATCCACGAGTAAGACAACATTACGAACATCGTTGGTTCTGTTTTGATTTGAGAATAGCCCACACTCAAATCAAAGTTTTAGGCAAGACAATAGCTCCAAAGAATCGGTCTCAAGGATCAATTGGTGAAGATATCATCTTTCTTCAAAGACACATAAAAGGATATCCCTTAACATGAGCTAAGTCGGACAAGCTTTTAACTTCCAACTCTCCAAGTTGTTGTTTAGCTTAACCAACTAGCTCAGGGGTATGCAACACAGATTCTTGGAGAAGGGGTGGTTTATATGAAACCAACTTGATCATGAACTCAACATAGCGGTTAGGTGACAACCTAATAATACTTCCGAGAAGATATTCGGAAAATCACGAACCACCGATATGTTACTAAGCTCGAGAACAATCTTGCTTTTCAGGGCAAGACGAGATGATCAAATAAGCAAGGGATTGTCATAGCCCTAACTCATTGATCGAAAGGTGCACCGAAAATAAGGACTAGGTAGCACAATCTATCTTAGAATGATGATTCAAGAACCAACACACTAAGAATGAGGTTATCGTCCATTTAACTACCAAGCAACGGAGTTGCCAGCAGTATTGATTTCACACACCACAATTCACTTGTCGGTATTCCAGTTACAATAACACGAAAACCGAGGAATGAACAATGATGGCAAGAAGTATCACTGTACCAGGAGTTCATAGGATGGTGTGCAATTCCTATAATAATCTCGATATAAAAGATGGTAATACTCCAAGGTAGAATAGAGCAAAAGCTGGATTGGCATTTTGATCTGCGGAGTACAACTGCTTTGACCCAATCCTAGAAATGGATGAGGTACCGGAGTTTGTTTCTCCTAGTCATTCCGAATAGAATGACTTGACGGACCACAAGAGTAATAGGCATCGATGAACGAATGCACGCATACTCTTGACTATCAATTGATAGACGAGGGTCGGATAATTAAAGAGGGACAACCCAAGAGAACATATGATTTTCTGAGTTGTGGATGCATGGACTAGCATGTCGAACGAGTTCAACATATTTCTTCCGGATAACCCATGCAAAAAGGTTGAACTGGCAGAGTCACAATATAGAGAGAAGAACTCATCAAGAGCATTCTTATTGTGATCTTTTGGTTCAAAGAACTTCTGCCATAATGGTTCATGGTATTGGAAGAATGGTATACCACGCACTCGAGGACTAATGCAAAGGTTACTAATATCCTAGGGAGCTAGCAAACACTATCAACATGAAGTAAGTAGGGTGAATTTTGGGCTCGTAAACCCGTGATTAGAATACCTACTATCTAAATTGCATCACGGGATGCTTTCGGGAATAAAGGCCAGAATCATCACACTGGGATACAAATCATTGCTAGATTACTAGACGATCCCCTAAGACACCTAGGGTCATAATAATAATTCCAACATATATGTCGAGGCAATAGTATACCTCAACTCAGCATTTAGTGTGATTAACCTGGCCCAGAGGAACAAAACCAGAGGGAAATGATTTGCAAGTGCATCAGATTGTTTAGAAACCCGAATGACTCTGACAAAGATAACGGCCAGAATGCTCAAAAGATTGGAGACATGTTACAAAAATGGTGGCATAGTTAATTCAAGCCATTCTATTCCGTAATGACTAGGAGAAACAAACTCAAAGACTTTGTCCATTTCTAGGATTGGGTCAAAGCAGTTGTACTCTGCAGATCAAAATGCCAAACCAGCCTCTGGTCTGTTCTACCTTGAAGTATTACCTTCCTTATGTCAGGATTGGCATGAGAATTGCACCACCTCTTATGAATTCTTGACGCAGTGATACTTCTCGCCATCATTGCTTCATTCCTGCTCCATGTTATTGTAATCGAATGCCGACAAGTGTACCGTGATGTGCGAAAATCAATACTCCTAGTAACTCCGCTGCTTAGTAGTTAAATGGAAAATAACCTCATCCTTAGCAAGTTGATTATTGAATCATCACCCTAAGGTTGATCGTGCTACCTAGTCCTTACTTCGTGCACCTCGATCAATGAGTTAGGATTATTCAATCCCTTGCTTATTTGATCATATCGCCTTGCCCTCAAAAGCAAGATTGTTCTCGAGCTTAGTAACATATCGGTGGTTCGTGATTTTTCAATGTCTTCTAAGTATCACCAGTCGCCACCGACCGCTATGTTGAGTTCGTGATAAAGTTGGTTTATTCCTCGTAAACCACCCTTTCTCCAAGAATCCATGTTGGATACCCCGAGCTAGTTGGTTAAGCCAAACAACAACTTGGAGAGTTGGAAGATAAAAGCTTGTCCGACTTAGTTCATGCTAAGGGATATCTTCTCGTGTGTGTGTTGAATAAAGATGATATCTTCATCGATTGGTCCTCGTGATCGCTTGTTGGATCTATTGCCTTGTCAAAACTTTGATTTGAGTATGGGCTATCGTCAAGTCAAATCGTAACTAACGATGTTCGTAATGTTGTCTTACTCGTGGATTTTCCTCGAGCATACACCATTATGTCTTTTGGGTCCGACCAATACTATCACCTTGTTCACATAGTTATGGAATTCTTCTCCATGGGAATCGATGAACTGTTGTTGAGCCCATCGACAACACCTTTATCTCCTCCATGATTTTGTTGAACATTAAGCTAGTGTTGGAAACTTATGAGCATTAACTTCATGCTCTGCTCATGAAGTATATGTTCGATGAAAGAAGTGACTTCCTCTAGTCCACGGCACTTGGTGTAAGTTGTCACCGTGAATTCGATAAAGTCAATGTTGCTTCCTTTGAATCATCCCAAGTCACCATGCATGTGCAAAGTATACTATGGTTTGTAGATTAATTACCTCCACTCCATATGTATACCGTAGCACCCCAAGCCACCGATTGCTTTGTTCAAGGATAATAAGTTCTATGTGCCATCCCTGAAGGTACCAGACGGATTTGTACAAGATTCCGTTATCCTTGATGATGGTTCCCAACCAGAACTCGGTAGTATTTTTATTTATAAGACTACTATGTGGTCATTCTTGTCTTGGACAACGTGCTCACATGTATGTAGCAGAACCAGCTCATGTTTTGGAGTTTGCTATCGTAGCTCATCTCCTGAGAGTCTCGCAACGTTATCTCATCGTTTTGTGTTGCAAACTTTCTTCTCCAGACATGTTGTCTGAAATATCCCGTTACCAACCAGATCTGAATCTCAGGCAGATATGATGGTTGGGTCATTCCCAGTATTTGCATTTTGTTTGCAGCTTGCACCTGCCATTGTGCCTTTCTACCTTGGGTCCCGTCTATTGCCGATGATAAGCAAAATCATCTATGGCATTGTCTTCAACAAGGTAATCCACATCATCCATTCTGGCCCGAGAATGTCATTCTCTCGGACTCCTTCAAATGATCGACTGTGAATTGCCTTAGGCTGGTATAAAGAGTTTCAATGATCTCTAAATCAAAGGTAATTCTTTTCGCCACTTAAGGGGATATATCTACGAGTCACCATCCCTAAGGTGTCTTGTTGTGGTATCATGGTAACTCAACTCCTCGCTACGTTGACAACCGATTACCACCTTCTTAAGTGTGGAATTGTTGTCTACCTAGTGAACCTTCATCATCTGTTACACCCCATCCCTCTGAATGTGTGTCTCGTGTCTCAGCTCAAGAGATGTTTATATCTCACCCCATGAGCTGATCCTGAGTTGCTCAGTCTTCGAGAAGATCGATTCTTCTAGAGTTTTCCTTTCCTCTTCTTGTCATGTTAGTTGGAGTTCTCAGAGGAAGACATTGGGTCAAAGATGGTGATCGATTCAACGTTCTTTTGAAGTGCCACCTGGATCGTGAAGATTATGCTAGTTTGCGTTCCCCCTTCATCCTGCCCTACGCTTGAATCTCGGGACGAGATTCTTGTTTAGTGGGGGCGAGTTGTCACATTCCTAGCTTCTAGTGCTGCCTAGTGTTTGCATCTTGCTTGCATCATGTTAAAATTCTGAAAGTTGAACTGAGGAATTTTGGAAGCCTCAAAAATTAAGTAAAAGAAGGGCAAAAAAAACCTAAAATCTCATTCATTGTTTCCAAAATGCCCTTATTGAATGTTTGATATTTTGGCAAGGGTTCTGGTCCCAACCAAAAATATTGAACATTTTTATGGACTTAATTTTGGGAATTTGAATTTAAATCATTAGCTATTTGAATTTGAATTATATTCATATAATTAGAATATAACTTCAAATACCCCTGAAATATTTTATGAGCTTTTGGAGAAGTCCATCTAGCAAAACAAAAATATTCAGAGGAGTTTTTGGCATTGTTTGAATTGATCTGAATTCAAAACAGTGGCAAAGAAATAAACAAAGAGAACAAAACAGAAATATAAATAGAAGAAGAAGAGACTTACTGGCGCCATCGGTCCGCCCAAGACGGCCCACCCACTGCCGTGCAAGGCCGTCCCTTTCTTGGGATGTATGACGCCGGCATGTGCCCTCGCTGCCACGCTGCCTCGCCACCTCTCGCTCGCCGCCCCGACGCTGCTCGACTTCCTAGACGCCGACACGCACTTCGACCCTCTCACTCTTCCCCGAGACCTCCTCCTCTCGCTCTCTCTCTCGCTTGAACCCGAAGGCCACTGCCGCCGCCGCTTGCTGCCGCTGCCACCGCCTCGACCTCGCCGTGCTCGCGAGCTCCGCCTCGACGCCCCGACCTCCTCGACGAGCCACGAGGCCCCGGACACGCCGCAACGCCGCCACCACCGCTGCTTTTCCTCGCCGGCCATCAAGATCGCCGCCGACGATTCACCGCCCCGAAGCTTCTCGAGCACGCCGAGGCCACCTCGCGAACCGCCGTGAGCTCCGCCATCGCTTCTCTCTCCGTGATCTACCTCTCTCTAGCTGCCGTCCGCAACGAGGCCGAGACTCACCGCCGCCATGTCGCCGCCGCGCTCACAGCCACCAAGAACTCCTAACCGAAAGCACACCCACGCGCTCATCGCCGCCAAGCAGTGTCGAGGAGCCAAGCACGCCATCAAGACGGCCACCGCAGCCTCGCTTTGAGTATGCCCAACTCCGCCGCCGCCGATCCCGACCACCACAGCTCCTACCACCGCCCAATGGATGCGCCACCCCTGTGAACCCATAGGTGCACCCACGCTCAATGGTGCCTCAGAGTGCATTTCCGAGCCGCCGCTGCCGGCCTTGCTTGGGCCATGTCGCCGGTGGGCTTGACCCATCGACCCGGATTCGACCTGCTTGACTTCCCCAGTGCTCATCGACATGCGGGCCCGCCCCGCTAACTTTTGGTTAAATTAATAACTAATTTTAGTTAAGCCACCGACTCATCGACATGTGGGCCTGTGGCCTTAACTAAGTTAGATTAGGATTAGATTAGTGCTAATTAACTTAAGTTAGTTAGTTAGACACCGATTTAGGGTCCCACAAGTCAGTTTGACCCGGCCAGCCCTCAGCTGACTTGATGACGCCACACGCACGTCATGTCGACGTTAATAATCATTTATCGAATTATTCTTATACAGAAATTCCGTAAAATAGTCAAAACTTCTAAAATTCATAGTAATTCAACCATAGCTCCAAATCAAACAAACTATATATGAAAAATTATCGAAAAATGCAATCTATCCATCTGTACCATTTTCATGCATGTTGGAACAACTTAACACTGCTGTTTAGATGAAACAAGTTAATACATTAATATAACCTTTAAATGGGTTTGCATTTGAATCTTTGGTTCAAATGGACTCATCTCAATCTGTTCTAGCTTGCATTAGCCCAAAACACATTCATAATGCCATGTCATAGCATGCATCATATTGTGCATTGCATTGATTGTATTTCTTCTCTCGTTGCAGATTCTGCCCTCTCGGTAGACGACGCTCGACGATGAGTTCGATGACACCGATGAAGAACTATATTATCTTCGAAGTGCTGTGCAAGCAAAACCCCTTGTTCATTCCGATATAATCCCACTCTCTCGCCTCCCGCTTCTTTTTATCGCATTAGGACAACAACGATTCATCTGTTATTTGCTGCGTAGTGAACCCCTTTATCCTTTGCATGACCTGTCTTTGCCACAATAAATAGATGAAACCCACTAGCATGAGTAGGAGTTGTTTGAGCCTTGATGTGCCTACTCATTCATGCTTGTTTGTCATGCCTGCTATTGCTTAGAGTTGAGTCAAGTCTGATTCATCGGGAATGAATCAGAGGCGTGTGAACATGTCCTACTGTGTGTGAGCTAAGTGTGTGAACACGATTTGGTAAAGGTAGCGGTGAGAGGCCATGTAGGAGTACATGGTGGGTTGTCTCATTGCAGCCGTCCTCAGAACTGAGTTTGTGTTTGTGATCCATGAACAGTTATTACCACACATTGGGTTCCGTAACTCGCCCCTCTCGGCTTCTTAATCACCCTTGTTCTCTCGTCTGTGAGTTGCAACTAGTTTCGTGTTTGTAGGTAGTGCTATTTTTCTACCAAGTGGCACCCGCAGGTGGGCTTGGGATAGACTAGGCACAAGTGGCACGGTGTACCAAGTGGCACCCGGATGGTGGGCTTGGGAACCCCGCTCACATCGCTTGGGGTCGTGAGCGACACCCCGCCGGATCTCCTGCATGGATGGAACCCGAATAGGCGATAAACCCGACGAGAGACTTGAGTGTTTAGGTAGGTCGTGGCCGACTCCTCACCGGCTTCCGCTTGAAGGTTGCCGAGGTACATGACGGTATGTATGCATAAGTGGCGAGAGCGTGTGAAGAAGTACACCCGCAGGTTATCATTATCTATTCAATAGCCGGATTCCTCGGATATGGAAGCTTGGACCCTTGCATAGTTCATAGACAAGTGAAAGTGGATACTCTAAAATGCGCAAGATAAGCGTGAGTGTTATGGATGGCGCTCTCGTAGGGAGACGAGAGCGATCCGTAGTGGTGTATTGATGTGGTGAATGTGTGGACTCGCAGCGCCACCTCAAAAGAGTTACTTGCAATGTAGTTCAGGTTAGCCATCGAGTCAAAGCTGGCTTGCTGCAGTTAAACTCCACCACCCCTTTGTTGATAATGATGCATATGTAGTTAGTTTCGATGTAAGTCTTGCTGGGTACATTTGTACTCACGCTTGCCTATTTTATGTTTTTGCAGAGAGACTTCAGCCTCGCTAGTAGTTCCGCTGGACTTCGACGCTTAGCTTGTTACCTCAGCTACGATCTTGTGCCCTCGGCAGATCTCGTAGATAGTCGCTTCGAGTCTTTTTTCATTTGTAGATGTCCAGACTCGGACATGTTAAGCTTCCGCATGTGCTTTGACTTGTATGTTTCAATGTTGGGTCATGAGACCCCTGCTTGTAATATCTCGCCCTTGGAGCCTATTGAATAAAATACTTTGAGTCGAGAGTCATGTTGTGATGCCATGTTGTATTTGCACATATCGAGCATATTGTGTGTATGTTATTGAAATGCTTGGTATGTGTGGGATCCGACTATCTAGTTGTTTATCTTTAGTAGCCCTCTTACGGAAATGTCTCCTAGTGCTTCCATCGAGCCATGGTAGCTTGCTACCGCTCCTAACACGAGGCTGGCCGGCATGTGTCCTTCTTCGCTCCTCGTGGTTCGCCCTTCGAGGAAATGTCACGCGATGAATACCGAGTCCCGTTAGCCCGCCACAGCCCGGTTCACCGAGTCTCGCTAGCCCAAAGGCTACAGTACCGATTCACTCGCCGATGACCGACACGCTCGATGTCGGGTCATGGATGCCTCGTCCTCGTAAGTTTGTGCCACTTTGGGTTTACGATTAGCCATGTCAGCCCGGCTCCTTGCCATATGGATGCTAGCGACACTATCATATACGTGTGCCAAAAGGCTAAACGGTCCCTGCAAAGGTAAGGCGACACCTGTGGGGATACCGTGCGTGAGGCCGCAAAGTGATATGAGGTGTTACATGCTAGATCGATGTGGCATTGAGTCGGGGTCCTGACAGCTTTCATGAATTAGAGGAAGTCACTTCTTTCTTCCAGGCATATGCTTCATGAGTTAGCACGAAGAAATGCTTTCAAAAGTTTCCAATACTAGCTTAATGTTCAACAAGATTATGGAGAAGATAAAGATGTTGTCGATGGGCTCAACAACAGTTCATCCAGTTTCCATATAAATGGAATTCCACAGTTATGTGAACACGGTGATAGCATTGGTCGTAACAAAAGATATAATGGTGTATGCTCGAGGAAAATTCACGAGTAAGACAACATTATTAACATCGTTGGTTCCGATTTGATTTGAGAATAGCCCACGCCAAATCAAAGTTTTGGCAAGACAATAGGTCCAACAACCGGTCTCGAGGATCAATTGATGAAGATATCATCTTTCTTTAACACACACACAAGATATCCCTTAACATGAACCAAGTCGATAAGCTTTTATCTTCCAACTTCCAAGTTGTTGTTTAGCTTAACCAACTAGCTCAGGGTATCCAACATGGATTCTTGGAGAAAGGGTGGTTTACAGGAATAAACCAACTTGATCACGAACTCAACATAGCGGTCATGTGACGACCTGGTGATACTTCCAAGAAGATATTCAGAAAATCACGAACCACCGGTATGTTACTAAACCCGAGGACAATCTTGCCTTCCAGAGCAAGACGATATGATCAAATAAGCAAGGGACTGGATAACCCTAACTCATTGATCGAGGAGTGCACCAGAAATAAGGACTAGGTAGCACGATCAATCTTAGGATGATGATTTAATAACCAACACGCTAAGAATGAGAATATTGTCCATTAACTACCAAGCAACGGAGTTACTAGCAGTATTGATTTCACACACCACGATTCACTTGTCGGCATTCCGGTTACAATAACACGGAAACCGAGGAATGAACAATGATGGCAAGAAGTATTACTACATGAAGAATTCATAGGATGGTGTGCAATTCCCATGACATTCTCGATATAAAGATGGTATTACTCCAAGGTAGAACAGAACAAAAGCTGGATTAGTATTTGATCTGTGGCGTACGACTGCTTTGACCCAATCCTGGAAATGGACAAGGTACTGGAGTTTGTTTCTCCTAGTCATTCTGGAATAGAATGGCTTGACGGACCACAAGAGTAATAGGTATCGATGAGCAATCGCACGCATAATCTTGACTATCAAATGATAGACGGGGGTCAGAATACAACTAAAGAGGGACAACCCAAAAGGACATACGATTTTCTGAGTTGTGGATGCATAGATTAGTATGTCGAACCAAGTTCAACATATTTCTTCCGATAACCCATGCGTAAAGGTAGAATCGGCAGAGTCACAACATAGAATCGATAATTCATCGAGAGCACTTTTGTTGTGATCTTTTGGTTCAATGAGGAACTGCTGCCATAAGTAGTTCATGGTATTTGGAAGAATGATATACCACGAAGCTCGAGGACTATCGCAAAGGTTACTAATAACCTAAAGGAACGAGTAAACACTATCAACATGAATTGAGTAGGGTGAATATCGGGTTCAAAACCCGTGAGTAGAATACCTACTACCAAATGGCATCACGGATGCTTCCGAGAATGAAGGCCGAGTCATCACACCGATACAAATCATGGCTAGATTAGTAGATGATCTCCTAAGACACCTAGGGTCATAATAATAATTCCAACATATATGTCGAGGCAATAGAATACCTCAACTCAGCAATTAGTGTGATTAACTCGCCCAAAGGAACATCGGAATGGAAAGAAGGAATTTTGCAAATGCTTCGACTATTTAGAAACCCGATGACTTGACAAAGATAACGGCTATAAATGCTCAAAAAGTTTGGAGACATACTACAAAAATGGTGGCATAGCCAATTCAAGCACAATATCAAAGTTTTGAGATCAGCAGCTATGAACATACGGAAGTAGTAAAGCTGAACTAAGAGTTGAAACTAATAATTCTATAAGTCTCTGGATTAGTAACACGTCATCCTGATAGATAGATGAGAAGGCCTAGTTCTTAAACCCCGTAGAAGAGAAGAGGTTGACTCAGATCAGAAGGCCATGAGGTATAAGGAGTAAAAAGAGCCTTACGTTCCATCCCGCAATCAATTCCCTTACGTAACTAAAGCATTTCTAGACACAACTTCGACCAGTTTGGCTTGGTAATCCTACAGGTAGTCAAGCTCTGATACCAAAGCTGTCAGGACCCCGACTCAATGTCACATCGATCTAGCCTGTAACACCTCATATCACTTTGCGCCTCACGCACGGTATTCCCACCGGTGTCGCCTTACTTTTGCCTCGGGACCGCTTGGCGCCTTTTGGCACACGATATGATAGTGTCGCTAGCATCCATATGATAAGGAGCCCGGCTGACATGGCTAGTCGTGAAACCCAAAGTGGCACAGACTTACAGGACAGCATCCATGACCCAGATCGAACGTGTCGGTTATCACGAGTGAGTTCCGGCTGTAGCACTAGGCTAGCAGATTCGTAAACCGGCTGTAGCGGCTAACAGACTCCGGTACTCAACGCGTGACATTTCAAGGGATGCATATGTGAACGAAGAAGGACACATGCCGCCAGCCTAAGTGTTCCGGAGCAGAGCAAGCTACCATGGCTCGCTGGAAACACTAGGAGACATTTCCGAAGAGAGGCTACTAAAGATAAACAACTAGATAGTCGATCCCACACATACTAAGCATTTCAATAACATACACACAATATGCTCGATATGTGCAAATACAACATGGCATCACAACATGACTCTACGACTCAAGTATTTATTCATTAGGCTCCGTGGAGCGAGATATTACAAACAGGGGTCTCATGACCCAACATTCAGAGCATACAAGTCAAAGCACAAGTGGAAGCTTAACATGTCTGAGTACAGACATCTACTAATGAAAAAGGCTTGAAAGCCTGACTATCTACCAGATCCTGCCGAGGCACAAGATCGTAGCTGAGGTAACAAGCTAAACGTCAAGTCCACGTGGAACTACTAGCGAGACCAAGTCTCTCGCAAAAACATAAAATAGGCAAACGTGAGTACAAATGTACCCAAAGAAGACTTACATCGTAACTAACTACATATGCATCATTATCAACAAGGATGGTGGAGTTTAACAAAGAGAAGCCAGCTTTGACTCGTGGCTATCCTAAACTACTTAATCGCAAGTAACTCTTTTGAGGTATGCACACGAGTCCACATATTCCCCATATCAATACACCACTATGGATCCGCCCCCGCCTCCTCACGAGAACGCCATCCATAGCACTCATGCTTATCTTATGATTTTAGAGTATCCACTTTCACTTGTCTATGAACTGCATACAGCAACCCGTAAGTCCTTTTCCATGACACGCTATTCAATAGATGATGTTAACCCTGCAGGGTGTACTTCTTCACACACGCTCACCACTTACCGCCGTTTACACGACATGTACTGCAACCTTCAAGCGGAAGCCCAACGGGTGTCGGCCACGACCTACCTAAACACTCAAGTCCCTAGTCCAGGTTTATCGCCTATTTGGGTTCCATCTATGAGGAGTTCCGCCAAGTTTCGCCACAGCCCCAAACGATGTGAACAGGTTCCGTGACACCAAACGGGCGCCCGGTTTACTCTGCCACGCGTTTACCGTGATCACAGCCCACCCTTTACGGCCGCACAAGACGGCCTCCAAAGATACTACAAACACCGTAAACTACTTGCAACTCCCGGACAGAGGACAAGGGTGATTAAGAAGCCGAGAGGGTCCATTGGTTTCGGCCCAATGCGTGGTAGTAGCTGAATCATGGATCACAAACACGTAACTCAGTTCTCGAGGACGGCTGCAATGAGACAACCCACCATGTACTCCTACATGGCCTCTCACCGCTACCTTTACCAAATCGTGTTCACACGCTTAGCTCACACACAAGAGGACATGTTCACACACCTCCGATTCATCCTCGATGAATCGACCCACTCAACTCTAAGCAATAGCAGTGCATGGCAAACAAGCATGAATGAGTAGGCACAACAGGCTCAAACAACTCCTACTCATGCTAGTGGGTTTCATCTATTTACTGTGGAATGAAAGGTCATGCAAAGGATAAAGGGTTTCAGCTACCGCAGCAAGTAACAGATGAATCGTTGTTGCCCTAATGCAGTAAAAGAGAGCAGGAGCGAGAAAGAAGGATTGTATCGGAATGAACAAGGGGGTTTTGCTTGCCTGGCACTTCTGAAGATAATATAGTTCTTCATCGGTGTCATCGAACTCATCGCCGGAACCACGCCTATCGAGAGGGACAAACACCGCAATCGAGAAAGAACACAATCAATGCAATGCTACAATATGATGCATGATCATGACATGGCAATATGCTGTGATTTGAGCTAATGCACCTAGCTAAGATTTAAATGAAGTTGGTTTGAATACATGATCCAAATTCAAACTCCATATATGATTATTTAAATGCCCTTTATTTGTTTTGTCCAAAACAGAGGACAATCATTGTTCAAACTTGCATGAAAATGGTACAGATGGATTCCTTGAATTTTTCTGATAATTTTTCATATATAATTTATTTCAATCTGAGCTACGGTTGAATTTCTATGAATTTTTGAAGTTTAAATCATTTTCTCGAATTTCCTGATTTATTTTAATTCGAAAATAGTTAATCGCGCCAAGATCGCCATGCTTGCGCCAGCAGGTCAACGGCATCGACCAGGTCAAACTCGACGCTGGGACCCACTAGTCGCTGGCTAGACTAATTAATGTAATTTGTTAGTGCTAATTTAATCCTAACTAAAGTGTCAAGGTCATGGGCCCACATGTCAAGGATTAATTAATTAACTAAAATAATTAGTGTTAACTAATCCGACACCCAATGAACAGTGCTCGCCCACACGCCGCTGAGCCGAGCGGTCAGTGCGGTCAAACCCGGTCAAACTCGCCGGAGTTGACCGCTGCTGCCGCCGGCGGAGCCGAGACGGCGAGGCGCGGTTTGGCCCCGCCACCATTTGCGCTGGGAGAGGTTTCACGAGACGAGGAGACCTGCCTGCGGCCCAGGGTGGTGGTGTTTGGGCTCGGTGGTCGGAAAAGACGCCGGCGACGACGTTGGCGGCTGCCGGAGTTCTGACGAGCTCGGGTCGCCGCTAGGAGGCATGGCAGGAGATGCGAGCGGTCTGCGGGCTCCCGGGACACGGCGAGGTGGTGACGCGCCGGTTTCGAAGCTTATGCGTTCTGTGGCCACGATGGCGGCATGGCCGGCGGAGCCGAGCTCTCGGCCGTGATGGCCAACGGGGTTAGGAGGCAGCTCGAGCGACGTGGCTAGGGGGAGAAGAAAGATGAGCTCACAGCGAGTCAGACGGTGCAGACGGTGGGGCCGGGGAGGCTTTGGACGCGGCGAATCAAGCGACGGAGATCGCCGGCACCGAGGTTGAAGAAGACGTCCGGGGCGGCGATGCAGCGCTCCCCTGGTTGCTTGGCTCAGCGTGGACGAGGAGGACGACGATGCGGAGCTCGGGATACGAAGAGGGAGCGAGGGAGTGGCTCAGGTTGTGGCGGTGACGAACGGCGGAGACGATGGCGTTCGCCGCTCAAGGGAGAGAGGAAACAGAGGAGGGGGAGAAGCATGTGGAGAATGAGAGGGGCCCAGGGGTCGGGCGGGCGCTGAGGAGAAGACGCGGGCGCCGCGGTGGCAAGGGAGGCAGGCAAGCGAGCCGGTGGCGTGGCGCTCGCTCACACACAAGACGCCGGCCACACGCATGGCCGATCGGGCGCCAGGAGGACTAAGCGGTGGTGGCTGGGCCGGTCTCTATGTGCCGGGCCGCATGTAGGTGGGCTGCCTGTAAGCTACGTGTAAGTTCTCTTTTCCTTTTATTTCAGTTTTTCTTTTTTGTTCTGTTTTGTTTGGGTTTAGTAAAATACTAAACCATTTTATAAAATCTCTGAAAATAATTATGTGGCTAGAACTAAAGTATACCAAACCACATAAAATGTTCCGTAATTATTGGACATATATTAGTTATATATAAAATATATATCCAATGCAAATAGTTATTGAATTAATTCAAATGGCCAAAACAAATATTTCAGGACTCCAAAAATATTGGTTTGAATTTTATCTCTTACCAATATTTCTATAGAATAGCAGTGAACATTTTCTTGGATTCATTGGAGAAGAATTAAATGTTGGTTATTTTTAGACGCTTTCGAGGCTTTTGAAAATTCCTCAATTCAAATTTCAGTTGAATTTAAACATGATGCACACATGGAGGCTAGCATAGGTCGTGCCGTAACTAGGATGTGACAACACCCCAAAGACTGTGGCTTGGGGGTCAAGCCAAAGACTTGCCATCTCTCGATTTAATAAACGGCCGCATGTATGTAATATTTTAAATTCAACAAAGCATTGCTCATGGCGCATATAAACGAAGTTTTCAGCACACGTGATAAACACACAAATGAAGTTCACTCAAGGATTACATTATGGGGCACTCATCCGCAATATCGCTGGCTCCCTTCAGACAACTTTATAATATCGCCCGGCGTATGATGCTCCTTGCTCGGCGGCGGCGGATCCGTGAGAAGCTCCGCATCCAGCTTGCCCCATTGCACCTTTATGCGGCAAGGGCCCGACGAGCGCTTTTCAATGCAAAGCGGAGCGCTTGATCACATCCAGCCTGGGGCATGCATCCACTAGCCGCCAAGACTAGGCCAAAGTAGCTGCTGTGCATGGCTCGCCCAGCCACACCGGACTCAGGAGGCCCTTCATGGCCTCCTCGCCTACCTTAGGAGTTCGACCACCGCTTCACCGGTCGCTTGGGGGCACTGATGGCCGGCCTCAACAGATCGAGACCAAGACCTTCTCCGCTGAGCTCCTCTCGCCACGATAGAACGCAGCGGCATCGACGACTACGCGGGCAGATCCGCAAATGCCCCGAGAGCTCCGACCGGTAAGTATCCGTAATTTACATTCACATTCTTGCTCGCATGAAAAACGCCTTACCCGCCGCTATCTTCTTCACGCCCTCTACTTCCTCATGGGCCTTCGGGCCTCGCCTTGGCGGATTTACACTTTCGAGAGCCGAGGCAAGCTCGACTCGAAGTCTTGAGTCACGCCCAAACTCTCATGCTTTTCCATGAGAGCCCGGAGCTTTGCCGAACTTCCGCCACCTGCCGCTTGCTTTTTCGCAAATCCGCTGCGGGTCAGATTACGCTCGCCACGGACACGGCATCCTTCAGGCCGCCACCTCGTTAGTGGCCCCTGATTACATATATTATCCTTATTAATCATGTTTGCAAATCAAACCCTTTTGTGGAAGGTACTTATTTAAAGTGGTGTTATTCACCTTCTTTTTCCTTGAGCTGCCTCTTGGCATGGCCGAGCTCTTGCTCCGACCGCCAAGGTTCTCTTCAAGGCCGACCTCCGCCAAGCACGCGGCAGAGGTCAACAAAAGAACCTCGCACACCCATATTGACATATTTTTAGCAACCTCAAGGCCTATTTTGTTAGACCCTTAGTCCGCTTTTCTTTTCAACACCGAACTAAGCATCAGGGCTACCGCCTATGCGGTATCACATTACATTATTTTAAACTTTACCTCAAAGCCCGTTAGAAGGTTGTTGCAGCTGGCCAGCCCGCCTTGGCGAGCCGACTTTTCAATCACCGCACCCATGAGAGTGCGGTGTTCTTCCTCGATGGAAGCGCTTTTAAGCGCCCAGCAGGTTATCCGCGCCCGTTGACGGGCCGGCGCCATTGTCCCGCCTTCTTTCAAGGGGCCGCTTGCGGACTCGAACCGCCGGGTTCCGGCGTGGAGTCCGCACGAAGTCCGGGCTGCCTCGACGGCACCTCCGAGCCTCCTCCTAGCGAGTACCTGTGGGATTTCCGCCATCCTCGCCGACGCTGCAGGTTGAGGCGCCGATGGAATTTACATCCGACGGCGCCAAAGACCTCTCATCGAAGTCGGGAAGATCACAACGGCCGGACTACGGGTAGAATGTGGCGCTAGAAGGACACTACATGGCATACAAAGGCACGGCATATAAATGATCTGAATATTTACGATCCTCGCCGACGCCTCGCCCTTGGGGCCATTTCTTCCTCGCCAACATTGATGTTGGCAAAACTGTCCGGGAATAGTTCTCCCTCTTGACCCTTCGCCGCCCGGTTGGGGAGGCTCCTCTTCCTCTCTCCTCCTCCGGAGAGAGTACTCTTCCTCCTCCTCCTCCTCTTCGGGAGGAGTCCTCGCCGCCGTCAGACGCCGATTATGGGAACTCTTTCGAGTCCCCGTGGCCACCTTCTGGTTTCTTCTCCCAAGACCACGACGTGCCGGACCAGCAGCCTTGCTAAGCGGGCATCCATCGGTTCTTCCGCATGGGAGCCGGGCTGATAAGCAGCTTGGCCTTCTCCATCCATCCTATCAAAGGAAGAGGCAGATTAAAAACCTCGCTAGAGTCAATCTAACTACTATAAGTGTCCCGTAATGGGGTCGAATCACTTACCTCGCCGCCGGAGATCGCGAGCTGAATCCGCGGTCTTCGGTCATGGATGCGGGCTTGGCGCCTTGAACAAAGACTCCTCCAGCGCCTTTCAGACGTTGTGTCAAGAGCCCGCCAACATCCGGTGCTGTTCTCGATTAAACTCCCATAGATTAAATGCCCGTTTGGCACGGAGAATCCACGGAGGAGCATGACATGGACCACGCTAACGAGCCGGAGCCTATTGCTCACCGCTTCTTGATGCGTGCTCAAGTCCCGCCACCTCCACCGGATCACCCCACCGCAAGCCCTTCTCATTCTAGGAGGTGAGCTGCGTGGGGATTCCAGATCTAAATTGGGGCCGCCACCATGTAGGCTCGCTGCTCGGTGATGTAGAACCACCCCATTGCCACCCCTTGACGGAGTCCACGAAGGTCCCTTCTAGTTAAGGGACGCTGGGCTTGCCCAACATGGCGCCCAAGATTCCGCTTATGCCCCTTCACAACCTTCGCTTGACGTTGAAGGTCTTGAGCCACAGCCAAGCGGGGCTGGATGCGAGAAAGGCCTCGCACACGCATTTATAAGGCCGAGATGTTGAGGACAAAGTTCGGCGCAGATCGGGAAATCCAGCCGAGTAAAACATGAGCCTCCTGGACGAATGGATGGAGCGGAAACCCCAGTCCGCGGAGGAAGTGGGAAGGAAGACGACCTCTCATGAGGCCCCGGGTAGGGATGAGCTGCCCCTGCCGGGCAGCCGATGCACGATGTCGCCGAAAGGTATTCGACGTCGCAAGAAGTTTGGTGATGTCCTCCTCCTGGCGGTGGAGGCCATCCATTTGCCTCCCTCCGACATATTCGGAGAAGGGTCGAGGCGGATGCGCGAGCTTAGGCGCTGGAGCTTGGGTTCACAGGATGAATGAGCAAAGGAGGAAGAAGGCGAGGTGAGAAGGTAAACTTATCCCTTATATATAGGCGATTTAAAATATGCGCCCTCACCGCCCGGTAAAACTCGCTATCTCCCAAGCGCCACCATCAATGGCGCGTTGGGTTACCCACGCACGTATTGATGAGAATCCCGAATAAGGGGAACACGATCTCGCTCGACAGACGCGTTGCTGAAACCGCCGCTAAACGTGCCGAGGTGGTATAGTAATTCAAACAAAGGCTTGGTAACGGTGTGATGTCACGCCGCATAATACGTCAGCAGATTGGATCAGTATATATGTCTTATTCTCTCTACGATGGAATGTGGAATTTATTTTGCAGAGCCGGACACTATCCCGGTGTTCATTGTTTTCTCCGGATTATTCAAGGAGAGGAACCCGCCTTGCAACGCCGAACATTATGCACGCCGGACTTATCGTCATTGAAGACTGGTTCAGGGGCTACTGAGGGAGTCCTGGACTAGGGGGTGTCCGGACAGCCGGACTATCAATATCCGCCGGACTCCTGCACTACAAAGATAGTAGATTGAAGACTCGCTCATGTCCCAAGGTACTTTCCTTGGCGTGAAGGCAAGCTTGGCGATACGGATATGTAGATCTCCTACCATTGTAATCGACTGTAACCCTAGCCTCCGGTGTCTATATAAACCGGAGGGCTTTAGTCCGAGGACACAACATTACATCCCAATAATCATACCATAGGCTAGCTTCTAGGTTTAGCCTCCTTGATCTCGTGGTAGATCTACTCTTGTACTACCCATATCATCAATATTAATCAAGCAGACATAGGGTTTTACCTCCATCAAGAGGGCCCAACCTCGGTAAAAACATTGTGTCCTCGCCTCTTGTTACCATCCGCCTAGACGCACGCTCGGGACCCCTACCCGAGATCCGCCATTTTTGACACCGACACATCGCTTATGTGATTAACACCCAAAGAGTACTAAGGTGTGATCTTGTTTTGCTTGTGAGAGAAGTTTAGTCAACGGGTCTGTCACATTCAGAGCCGTATGTATTTTGCAAATATTCTATGTCTATAATGCTCTGCACGAAGCTACTCTAGCTAATTGCTCCCACTTTCAATATGCATCCAGATTGAAACTTAGATTCATCTGGATCGGTGTGAAAGCTTGCACCGATGTAACTCTTTATGACGGGCTCTTTTATCACCTCCATAATCGAGAAATATTTCGTTAGTCCTCACTAAGGATATTCTTGACCAATGTCCAGTGATCTACTCCTAGATCACTATTGTACTGCCAAATTCAGTGCAAGGTATACAATAGGTCTGGTACATAGCATAGCATACTTTATAGAACCTATGACTGAGGCATAGGGAATGACTTGCATTCTCTTTTCTATTTTCTACCGTGGTCGGGATTTGAGTCTTACTCAATTTCACACCTTTGCAACACACCAAGAACTCTTTCTTTGACTGCTCCATTTTGAACTACTTCAAAAACTTGTCAAGGTATGTGATCATTGAAAATCTTATCAAGCCGCCTTGATCTATCTCAATAGATCTTGATGCTCAATATGTAAGTAGCTTTACTGAGGTCTTTATTTTAAAGAACTCCTTTCAAACACTCCTTTATGCTTTGCAGAATAATTCTACATTATTTCCGATCAACAATATGTCATTCACATATACTTATCAGAAATGCTGTAGTGCTCCCACTCACTTTCTTGTAAATACAGGCTTCACCTTAAGTCTGTACAAAACTATATGCTTTGATCAACTTATCAAAATGTATATTCCAAAGCTGAGATGCTTGCACCAGTCCATAGATGGATCGCTGGAGCTTGCACATTTTATTAGCACCTTTAGGGTTGACAAAACCTTCTGGTTGCATCATATACAACTCTTCTTTAAGAAAACCATTTAAGGAATGCAGTTTTGACATCCATTTGCCAGATTTCATAAATTGTGGCAATTGCTAACATGATTCGGACAGACTTAAGCATCGCTACAGTTGAGAAAATCTCATTGTAGTCAACACCTTGAACTTGTCAAAACCTTTTGCATAAGTCGAGCTTTGTAGATAGTAACATACTATCAACGTCTGCCTTCCTTTGAAGATCCATTTATTTAACATGGCTTGTCGATCATCGAGCAAGTCAATCAAAGTCCATACTTTGTTCTCATACATGGATCATATCTCGATTTTATGGCCTCAAGCCATTTCGAATCTGGGCTCATCATCGCTTCCTCATAGTTCATAGGTTTATCATGGTCTAGTAACATGACTTTCGTAATGTGATTACCGCATCACTCGTGTGGACCGCACTTTTGGAAGACCTACAAGGTTCTGTAGTAACTTGATCTCAAGTTTCATGATCATCATCGTTAGCTTCCTCACTAGTTGGTGTAGGAATCACCGAACTGATTTCAGTGATGAACTATTTTCCAATTCGGGAGAAGGTATGCTACCTTATCAAGTTCTACTTTCCTCCCACTCACTTCTTTCGAGAGAAACTCCTTCTCTAGAAAGGATCCATTTTGAGCAACGAATATCTTGCCTTTGGATCTATGATAGAAGGTGTACCCAACAATTTCCTTTGGATATTCTATGAAGACGCACTTCTCCGATTTGGGTTCGAGCTTATCAAGTTGAAAACCTTTTTTCATATAAGCATCGCAACTCTAAACTTTAAGAAACGACAACTTGGGTTTCTTGCTAAACCACAGTTCATATGGTGTCATCTCAACGGATTTTATATGGTGCCCTATTAAACGTGAATGCAGCTGTCTCTAATGCATAACCCCAAAACGATAGTGGTAAACCAATAAGAAACATCATAGATCGCACAATATCCAATAAAGTGCGGTTATTTACATTCGACACACCATTACATTGTGGTGTTCTGTGGCGGAGTTGCGTAAACTATTTCACATTGTTTCAAATGAAGACCAAACTCATAACTCAAATATTCGCCTCCACGATCGATCGTAGAAACTTTATTTTTCTTGTTACGATGATTTTCCACTTCACTCCAAATTCTTTGAACCTTTCAACTATTTCGCACTTATGTTTCATCAAGTAGATATACCCATATCTGCTCAAATCATCTTGTGAAGGTCGAAAATAACGATATTTGCCACGAGCATCAACACTCATTGGATCGCATACATCGGTATGTATTATTTCCAATAAGTCAAGAGCTTGTTCCATTGTTCCGAGAATGGAGTTTTAGTCATCTTGCCCAAAAGGCACGGTTCGCAAGCATCAAATGATTCATAACCAAGTGATTCCAAAATCCATCTTTATGGAGTTTCTTCATGCGCTTTTACACCTATATGACCTAAACGGCAAGGCACAAATAAGTTGCACTATCATTATTAACTTTGCATCTTTTGGCATCAATATTATGAATATGTGTATTACTACGATCGAGATCCAACAAACTATTTTTATTGGGTGTATAACCATCGAAGGTCTTATTCATGTAAAATGTAATAACAATTATTCTTTAACTTTAAATGAATAACCAGATTGCAATAAACATGATCAAATCATATTCATGCTCAACGCAAAAGCTAAATAACATTTATTTAGGTTTAACACTAATCCCGAAAGTATAGGGAGTGTGTGATGATGATCATATCAATCTTGGAACTACGCAACACTCATCGCCACTTCCCTTCAACTAGTCTCTGCTTATTCTCAGAACTCCCTGCTTCGAAGTTACTAAATTTTTAGCAATCTAACAAGTATCAAATACTGTGGGCTACTATAAACACTAGTAAGGTACACATCAATAACCTGTACATCAAAATATACCCTTGTTCACTTTGCCATCCTTCTTATCCACCAAATATTTGGAGTAGTTCCACTTCCAAAGGACCATTTCCTTTGCAGAGAAGCACTGCTTCGTGCTTAGGGTCCAGCTTTGGGCTTCTTCACGGAGTGACAACTTGTTTGCCATTCTACTTGAAGTTTCCTTTCTTTCCCTTTGCCCTTTCTTGAAACTAGTGGTCTTGTCAATCATCAACACTTGATGCTCTTTCTGATTTCTACCTTCGCCGATTTCAACATCACGTAAGAGCTTGGGAATCACTTTCGCCATCCCTTGCATATTATAGTTCATCATGAAGTTCTACTAACTTGGTGATGGTGACTAGAAAATTCTGTCAATCACTATCTTATCTCGAAGATTAACTCCCACTTGATTCAAGCGATTGAAGTACCTGCATAATCTTAGCACATGCTCACTAGTTGAGCGATTCTCCTCCATCTTTTAGCTATAGAACTTGTTGGAGACTTCATATCTCTCAACTCGGTATTTTCTTGAAATATTAACTTCAATTCTCGAACATTTCATATGGTCCATGACGCTCAAAACGCCTTTGAAGTCCCGATTCTAAGCCGCTACATGGTGCACTAAACTATCAAGTAGTCATCATATTGAGCTAGCCACACGCTCATAACGCCCCAGATCCGCTCCTGCAATAGGTTTGTCACCTAGCGTGCATAAAGGACATAATTCTTCTCGCAAGCAATGAGGATAAACCTCGATCACGGATCCAATCCACATCATTGCTACTAACATCTTTCAACACAGCTTTTCTAGGAACATATCAAAATAAACATATGAAAGCAACAACGCGAGCTATTGATCTACAATATAATTTGCAAAATACTACCAGACTAAGTTCATGATAAATTTAAGTTCAATTAATCATATTATTTAAGAACTCCCACTTAGACAGACATCTCTAGTCATCTAAGTGATCATGTGATCCAAATCAACTAAACCATGTCCGATCATCACGTGAGATGGAGTAGTTTCAATGGTGAACATCACTATGTTGATCATATCTACTATATGATTCACGCTCACCTTTCGGTCTCCGTGTTCCGAGGCCATATCTCAGATATGCTAGGCTCATCAAGTTTAACCTCGAGTATTCGCGGTGCAGCTGTTTTGCACCCATTGTATTTGAACGTAGAGCCTATCACACCCGATCATCACGGGTGTCTCAAAGACGAAGAACTTTCGCGAACGGTGCATACTGTGGAGAACACTTCTTGATAATTAGTGAGAGATCATCTTAAAATGCTACCGCCAATGAAAGCAAGATAAGATGCATAAAAGATAAACATCACATGTAATCAATATAAGTGATAAGATATGGCCATCATCATCTTGTGCTTGTGATTCCATCTTCAAAGCACCATTGTGATCACCATCGCCACCGGCGCGACACCTTGATCTCCATCGTAGCATCGTTGTCGCTTACGCCATCTATTGCTTTATGACTATCGCTACCGCTTAGTGATAAAGTAAAGCAATTATGTATGCTTGCATTTCATACAATAAAGCGACAACCATATGGCTCCTCGCCATTGCCGATAACTTCGTTACAAAACATGATCATCTCATACAATAAAATATAGCATCACGCCTTGACCATATCACATCACAACATGCCCTGCAAAAACAAGTTAGACGCCCTCTACTTTGTTGTTGCAAATTTTACGTGGCTGCTACGGGCTTTAGCAAGAACCGTTTACCTACACATCAAAACCACAACGATAGTTTGTCAAGTTGGTGCTGTTTTAACCTTCTCAAGGACCGGCGAGCCACACTCTATTCAGCTAAAGTGAGAGAGACAGACACCCGCCAGCCACCTTTAAGCACGAAAGTGCTCGAATGGCGAAACCAGTCTCGCAGAAGCGACGCAGAATGTCGGTCCGGCCGTTCATCTCACAATACCGCCGCATCAAAGTATGACATGCCGGTAAGCAAGATAACTTGTATCGCCCACAACTCACTTGTGTTCTACTCTGCATATAACATCAACGATAAAACCTAGGCTCGATGCCACTATTGGGGAACGAGTAATTTCAAAAATTTCCTATGCACACGCAAGATCATGGTGATGGCATAGCAACGAGGGGAGAGTGTTGTCCACGCACTGTGAGACCATAAGCGAAGCGCTATGACAACGCTGTTGATGTAGTCGCACGCCTTCACAATCCGACCGATCCAAGCATAGAACGACGCACCTCCGAAGTTCAAAGACACGCTCAGCTCGATGACGATCCCCGGCCCGATCCAGAAAGCTTGGGATGAGTTTCACAAGACGACGGCGCAGGACGATGATGATGCTCTATCGACGCAGGCTTCGCCTAAACTCCGCGATGATATGACCGAGGTGGAATATGGTGGAGGGGGCACCGACACGGCTAAGGAACGATCCGTAGATCAACTTGTGTGTTATGGGGTGCCCCCGCCTCGTGATATAAAGGAGTGGAGGAGGGAGGGCTCTATGGCGCCTTTAGGGGAGTCCTACTCCCACCGAGTAGGATTCCCTTTCCTAGTCCAACTAGGAGTCCTTCCGTAGTAGGAGTAGGAGACAAGGAAGGGAAGGGGAAGAGAAGGAGGAGGGGCGCCGCCTCCCCTAGTCCAATTCGGACTAGTCAATGGGGGCGCGGCCTGCCTCTCTGCCTGTGGTCAAACCGCGGATCTCGGTAGGGGGTCCCGAATCTGTGTCTAGGGCAGATGGTAACAGAGACAAGGGACACGATGTTTTTACCCACGCCGCCCTCTCGATGGAGGTAAAACCTACTCCCGCTGATTGATATTGATGATATGGGTAGTACAAGAGTGGATCTACCACGAGATCAAGGAGGCTAAACCCCAGAGGCTAGCCTATGGTATGATTGTTGTAATGGTTGTGTTGCCCCACGGACTAAAACCTCCGCTTATATAGACACCGAGAGGGCTAGGGTTACACAGAGTCGGTTACAATGGTAGGAGATCTACATATCCAGACGCCAAGCTTGCCTTCCACGCCAAGGAAAGTCCCATCCGACACGGGACTAAGTCTTCAATCTTGTATCTTCATACTCTTGGAGTCCGGCCGACGATGATAGTCCGCTATCCTGACACCCCTAGTCCAGACTCCTCAAGAGTCTCTAACCAGTGCTTCAAGGACAATAAGTCCAGCAGATATAGTCTTCGGCGCTGTAAGGCGAAGTTCTCCTTAAGCTCCATGTACCGCCTAACAAAGTTGTCCATTTTTTGTAAACGCTATGCCCTTGGCTTCCACGCCAAATAATGGCCTTTCTTCCACGCTGCCGCATCTAATGCGTAAAAGCGAGGTATCTTTTATGTTTTACCCCTAGTCGCAAATAATCTGCCTATAAGAGAGGCAAGAATCCAGATCCAAATCACACCATCTTCCTTCCATGAGTACTCATCGGAGCGCTTCGACCAAAAATCCATTCCATCATGGACCATCGACGCTGCTCCTCTCTCGCCCCAGCCCCTCCGCCAGAGATTGGAGGAGATGTTCGTCCTCACAACGAAGCTAGTGACGCCCAAGCGGAGCGATATCTTCTCTCGCCTTTATGGTTCCGGTTTGAGCTGGCTGGCCACCTACAAAGGTGGGAAGCAAGCGGAGGCTACCCTAAGTCCCAACAAAGGGAGCGAGTATGCTTCGCCCCTATCCGATAAGGGGCTCGGATTTTCAGACATCCGCTCCTCCGCTGGCTTCGGAGTTCTACTGACTCAGCTCCATCACCTCACGCCCGCCGATTCTCGATATCGCGGGCTTCAGAGCTTTTTTGAAGCTATTTCGGGCATCGAGCCCCATTTTGCGCCGTGGAAGAGGTTATTTTGCTCATACCCCACTCTCACGAGGGGTCCATATATCAAGTGGGCGGTGCCAAATATGGCGATCGCCAGACCGGATATCCATCCGAACTCCTAAGAAGGCGCCCAAAGACCGGCCTTTCAATGGATTTATGTAGAAGATGCCCGCTGTCGACTCTGCTCGATCGGCCTCCGGAGTTCAGCAATGCTCCTCTCAAGAAACGCTCGAGTTGGCGCCCCATGAGTCCCCAAAGCTTTGAGGAAGACAAGAGCGCCCATTATTTGATGGGCCGATAAGGTTATCGCCCATTCCGGCTGACCATGATTGGAGTCATGGCTACATGCATTATGCGGGGGTGCAGCACGCAATACAGGCCAATTCCCATGTGGGATTTCAACGGAGAGAATGATGCCACTCGTCATGGCCACCAAGGGCCGGATTGGTCAAGACCGTGAAGATTCTCGTCCGCCTGCATTAGGGGAGAAGGAGGACTTCTCAGACGAGCCCATTGAATGTGTTCTCCATGAACAACCCTCAAGCCGGGTAAGCTTAATGTTTATTTATCCGACCCACGCCAAAGTTAAGTACTTACTTTATGGTTTTGACGCAGGTCTGCTACTGACCGTGGAGAGTATTCATAGCCCAGCTCCACAGCCCGAGGATCCAGAAGATCCCTTGATCCGCCCTCCAAGAGGATCCGACATAAAGGTGGAGCTAATCGACGGGTGTTCCATCAACTCAGCATGGACAATGCTCTAGTCGCCATTATGGCTGACTACCCTGCCTATCTCCGCTCCTGTGTGATTGTGACCAAGTCCTCGACACCTTTATTCCGCCCTCATGATTTCACCACCGTACCATGGTGTCTCGCAGGGGCGCCAGGCAGGAGGCCGAGGCCACGCAGCTGGCCAACAAGGGTCAGTCCGGCCCAGCAGGCGGAAGAGGAGTGCGGCGCAGATCGAGACATCGCCGCAACGGTATAGCTCGTGATTGTTATCTAGGACAAAGTCCCTAGGAAGTGTTTGAATGCTCATGACCTTTCCAGGAGAAAGAGTGCCCGCCGGACTGTGGGTGTAGGAGTTGCCAACCCAGCTTCTGCCAGCCAGGATCCAACGCCTGGTCTGGAGTGGGAGGCGAGCGCAAGGCGCGAGCCGGATACTCGTCCAATGGAGGATGCCGAGACCTGTCCGCCACTGTGTTCGAGGTGGAGAGCTTATGAACCATAGGCGCCACGACAGTTTTCGTGATGCTGCTTTCCCCGAGGCGCTGAATGCCTTTAACGCTGGGGACACACACTGCGGTTGCTCAAGATGGTTTGACCAGAGCCACAGAGCAGTATGTAAAGGACATACGGGTATGAGATTTTAATAGTTGTATATGCCAGTAGCCCCCGAGACTTAAAGTAGTTGGAATAACTAATTTAAGGATCATTTGACATGCAGGATCTTACAGAGAAGAATACCCGATTGTCCCAAGAGCTACAAGAGTGCAAGGCCCAACTCGAGGCCGCACTAGCTGCCGCAGGAGGAAATACAGAGACCCCTCCTGGTAACACATTATTTCAAAAAGATAATCGTGTGTGGCGGCGGTATGTCCGACAATGACATTGTAAGTGTTGCCGGACCGATCCGACAAGCAAGACTCATCGCGCCACCTGAAGGCTAGCGAGAGGGTGCCGATAAGGGTGCAGCAGAAAGGAACAAGCCCAGATGCCCACACCCAGCTTGGAGAAGAGCTGAAAGGTGTTCGGGCCGAGCTGTCTGCCCGTGAAGGAGAATCAGCGCTTGCCGCTGCATCTATAGTAGTGCTTGAGCGAACTCCTTTGAAAAGAAGAGTTCGGCGAGGAAGTCAATTGACATAAATATGTTTGTAGGTGTGCTCACAGTGTCGCCTCGCGAGGAGATGCCTCAGATGAACGGGTGATCAACTTCCCGAGCTGGTAACTGCCGAACGAAGTTCGTAGGCGATGAGCGGCGGCCTGTGCTTTATGGCCGCCCCTCTCCCTACCCGAGGGCCTTGGAGAGCTTGTGGAGAAGTTTGTGAGCGCGGCAGCGCCCGCTTATGGAAGATTTCGCCTGCCGCTAAGGTGCTGTGGAGGCTCGGGCCATGGTGAAGACGCTGACAAGAAGGCGGATCCCAACCACATGGCCAAGGTCAGACCTGTGGGACCCGATGGGAAGGAGATCCCTGTGAGTTTAGTGTATGGCCAAGTAGAGTTGGCCGCCAAATATTTCCAACGGGATTGTAAATTAGACAGCCTGTTAGACGGGATTGAGGAGGAATACAGTCAGTCGATTTGACAATGTATTTTAAAATGACATGTAAAATGCCTTCTAGCCGGATTGTAGATCGCTTGTCTTTGCCGACCTTTTTCTTCAACCTCGACCCTAGAGTCCGGAGGTGTCCAATACCTTCTGTTAAGAAACAACCGGGCATGCATGGAGACCAAAGCGAGGGTCATTAGTGCTTTATCATACAAGTGCCCAACTAGTTATGTTATATTACATGGTTAGTAAGAAACATCTTCCAGGAGAATAGTTCCGTTATGGGTTCTTTCTCGAGGCATGCCCTAAAGTGCATGTCCCTGACCAAGAAAAAAGCAAGAAAACATCCGGGGCAGATAAATAAATAGGTAAAAATCATCTTCAAGTCACCGACCGAGTATTCCCTAAGAACGCTTAGCTTCGCTTCACCCACCGAGGTACACATCCGTCGACCCGGCAAGAATAATCACAGAGGTGCTCCCTTTACCTCCTAGCCAAACAATCGGGAACGTAGGGGTAAGCACAGGAGCCAGGCAACCCAGCTTGGCCAAAACTTAAGTCATATTGATGCATATGATGGTGAATAAAAGGTACATGTGGAAGTTTGACACATGTGCTAGGCATGAAGCCCTTATAAGTAAGCTTCTGGTAAAGAAGCCCCCAGGTATAATGAGTGCGGATAGCACATCAAGTGTCTGCGAACAATGTGCAAGTAGGCCTTTAACGGCTTTTATGAAAAAGGGGTGAGAGAAAAGAGAGAAACAAAAGACAGCTGAAGTGTAAAAATTTGGGCGGGGGAAGGGGACGAACTCTTAGTCCGGCGTCGGCATAGAATCTTCGGAGGCGGGCTGCGTTCTACGGGTTCGGCTCGAGTCGGTTGTCCGACGCATTTCGCAGACGGTACGCTCCACCGGTTAGGACTTGATCGATAATGAAGGGGCCTTCCCATTTGGGTTTGAGCTTGTCCTTTTCTTGTCCGCAGCGAGAACTGGTTCGCCAACATTGTAGGTCTTAGCCCGCATTTCTCGCTTTTGATATCTTCGAGCTCGGCCGATAGAATGTGGAACGAGCCTTGGCGACGCCGCGTTTTTCCTCCAATGCGTCCTAAGTTGTCCCGCCGATCCAGCTCGCTTTCTTTCTTCGCATACGCGCATTTCGAGGTGAGTCATGAATGATGTCGCAGGCAAAATGCTCAAGGCCAGATACCATAAAAATGGTGTGAATCCGTAGTACGGTTACGCTGTCCGCAGCTCCCCCGAGTACGGAGTCGAAGCCTCTATCCAAAGGCGCGGTCGATTTCGTAAGGGACCGCACTAGTCCGGGCTTGATGCCGCCATTATTAGACCATTTGCTCGCTCCACTTGACCGCTGGTTTGAGGATGATAGACCGAAGCGTAATCGAGCTTAATGCCCATATTTTTGCACCATAATTTAACCTCGCCGGCCGTGAAGTTCGTGGTCGTTATCGGTAATGATGCTATGGGGACACCGTAACGGTGTACTACCCCGGATATGAAGTCTATCACTGTCCAACTCGCCGCTTTAGCTGGCTTGGCCTCTATCCATTTGGTGAATTTGTCCACCATGACCAATAGGTACCTTTGCTTGTGGGTTCCCTTTAAGGGTTCGACCATGTCAAGCGCCTGCATCCGCGAACGGCCAGTAATGGGTATAGTTTTGAGGGCGGTGGGTGGCATATGGCTCGATTAGCAAAGAGTCGACAACCGATGCATCTTTGACTAAGTCCCGAAAGATCCGCCCGGCCATCGCCAATAAAATCCTCAGACGGAATGCCTTGCCTACAAGGGCCCGAGCTCAAGGCAAGGTGGTGTCCGCCTAGTCCGCATGAATTTCAGCCGTAAGATTTCGCTTCTTCCTCTTTGGAGATACACCGCTGAAGGACTCCGTTGTGCTTTTCTTATAGAGTTCTCCTCGTGGACCTTGTAGGCTTTTGAACGCCGGACTATGTAGCGGCCTCATTTTGGTCTTCGGAAGTTCCTCGCCGAGTAAGTAGGCTAGGAATGGCTCGCCCACGGGCGACATTCGCCATTATTTCGTGGGCTGAAGGTGTTATTTCATTGGTTGAGTCACGATCATGTCGATTATTCTGTTGGGTGGTGCGGCTGTTTCCGGGTTGTTATTTCCGACTCTTCCCATAGTACGGATGGCTTAAAGAGCCGCTCCAGAAGATGTTTGAGGACAGCCGCTGCCAAGACCGCGCGCGCTAACACGCCGGCTGCTTGGTTATTATCCCTGCCACGTGGTGGAATTCAAGTCCTTCAACCGGCTGACATTTTAGGACATCATTATGATAGGCCGCCATCTTCGGATCCTGGCATCAAAGTTCCATTTACTTGGGATATTGCGAGGTTTGAATCTCAAGCACCTCTAGGCGCTGAATGCCCATGGAGATTGCCATCCGGAGGCTATGTAGGAGGGCCTCAGATTCGCCGCATTGTTGGAGTCCTCAGACATTATCTCAAGTACATATTGATCAGATCCGGTTGGGGACGCTAATACAACGCCAACCCCTAAGCTGGCCAACATTTTGGAGCCACAAAATGCATGATCCATTGGAGTATGCGCCGCATTTTAGGGAGTTCGCTTCAGTCCATTCGTGACAAAGTCAGCTAAGACCGCGATTTTATAGCTCGCCGATTTATAAGTTATATCGAATGGTAAGAGCTCAATGGCCCATTTTGCATCTTGCCCGTCAAGGTCATGTTGTTTATAATGTCGCTGAGGGGCACTTCGGAGGCCATCGTTATCGAGCACTCTTGAAAGTAGTGTCTGAGCTTCCGGATGCCATGAACACCGTGATAGGCTATCTTTTGATAGTGCGGTAGCGGACTTGCAGGAGTTAAGACAAAGGATACGTAGTACAATCGGTTTTTGAAGAGGAATTTGTGCCCTTCTGTTTCTCGTTCGACGACGAGTACCGCGCTTACCACTTGATGTGTTGCCGCGATGTATAACAACATTGGCTCGCCCAGGTTAGACGCAACCAAGACCGGATTTGTTGCCAATATGGCCTTGATTTCTTCGAGTCCGGCAGTAGCAGCATCCGTCCACTCAAAGTGTTCGGTGTGCCTGAGGAGGCGATAGAGGGGCAATGCCTTCTCTCCCAAACGGGAGATAAAGCGGCTTAGGGCCGCCATGCATCCGGTTAGTTTTTGTATTTTTTTGAGGTCTTTTGGAATATCTAGCTATGACAGAGCTCGAATCTTGGCTGGGTTTGCTTCAATTCCTCTACCGGATACAATGAAGCCCAGAGCTTTTCCGCCGGTACCGAAAACGATTTTTCCGGATTCAGCTTGATGTCATATGCTCGAGGTTGTCGAATGTGAGCCTCAAATCGCCTACTAGAGTTTCGACGCGCTTGGTTTTGATGACTACGCCGCTCACATATGCTTCTACCGTTTTGCCGATCCGGGTAGCCGCATATGTCTCAATCATGCGCCGATAAGTTGCGCCAGCCGCTGGAGTCCGAAGGGCATCGTGTTGAAGCAGAATGGTCCATATGGAGTAATGAATGCCGCTATGGTTGGTCCGCTCCGCCATCTTGATTTGATGGTAGCCGAATATGCGCCAAGGAAGCACAATGAATCGTGTTTCGCAGAGCATCGATTATTTGGTCGATGCGGGGAGGGGAAGGGATCCTTTGGGCAGGCCTTGTCGAGGTCTTTAAAATCGGCTACATAGGCGCCAGATTTGTCCTTCTTGGTACCATTACCAGGTTTGCTAGCCACCCAGATGTTTGATGTCTCGGCGAATCCGCCTCCAAGAGTTTGGCTAGCTCCTTCCCGCCGCTCGCCTTTTGGGTTCGGAAATCGTCAAGAGCCTCGCTTTGATCGCTTGAATCCTTTTAGGATGTTTAGGCTGTGTTCGCCAATCTGCTGGGATTCCCGGCATGTCTCGAAGGGTGCCAAAGGCGGCATCTATATCAGGGTTCAACCGCGCTCCGATGGAGGCCGCTTTTGTTGGGTCCGCGGTGGACCTCGAATTTGAATATTTCGTCCGCTGGTTTGAAAGAAGTGGACTTGGATCTCTTATCGAGTATCACATCGCGGTTTGGTTCACCGCAGCGCAAGGTGAGTTCTTCGCCGCTAGGGCTTTGGATAGTGCCTGTGGCTAATGCGGCTGTCTTGTTTTCGCACGGAGTGCTATGTCCGATCACTAGCGAGAGTGATTGTTCCGCCGGGCCCGTGCATCTTAAGCTTCATGTACCCGTAATGGGGTATGGCTTGAAAATTGTGAATGCCTCCCGCCCTAATATAGCGTGATATCCGCTGCGAACGGGCCACTTGGAACATGACTTCTTCGACCAGTAATTGTCCGGTGAGCCAACACCACATCAAGTGTGATTTTTCCTCAGGCAGATGCTTCCTGCTAGGGATTATTCTCTAAAGGTTGTGCTGCTTCGCCAATGCGGCTCCGCCTATTTCCATTTTTGAAGAGTTTCTCAGAGATGAGGTTTAGTCCGCGCCGCCATCCATGAGTACCTTGGTAAGATGAAAGTCGCCCACTATTGGACCGAGGACCAATGCGGCCGGTGCTCGGGCTGTTTGGAATTTAGGTTCGTCGGGCGCTGAAGGTGATAGCCGTGTCGCCCATGGATTGTTGTTGCTACTTGGTAGACTTCGCGAGGCTGCGGATTGTTCGCTTCGTGATATTATTTGATGAAAGTCTCAAGACTGTTGATACTGATCGTATTGTTGGAGTGGTTTTCCGGGGCTAGAAGCTCCTCGCCACTTTTGGCCACCTGCCACAATATCCAACATGCTCGAAGGCTATGTGTTGGGGTGGCGCCTTCTGTACCATGAATTTTACAGGGTCCGCTAAGCCATCCCTCTAGTATGGTTCCGTGCCCTTTATGGTGTTTTTGCTTTTTGGTTTCTATACCTGGTGCCTGAGTGTAATGCACCCTTTTGTTGCGGACTAGGGTGGTATTCGGGGCCGGATTGTCCCAAAACTTAGTTTCGGTTTTCCGGAAACTCTCTATCGCACAGTACTTTCGTACTATGGACGCCAGGTCGGTGAAGCGTGTAATTTCACGACGGCTGACGGTGTTCAAGATTCCCTCGTTCGTGCAATTATTGCAGAAAATTGAAATTGCGTTTTCCTCCCGGCAGTCCTTTATCTAGTCCATAACCAGGAGGAACCTGGCCCAGTAATGATGTACTGTTTCAGCGGGCTCTTGTCGGATTTGAGATAGATCGCATATGTCTGGGTGGGTGGGTGGAATTAAGTCCGGAACCCTACCTATCTCGAGGCTCAAGGGCCGAGAAGTTTCCGAATTTGAAAGCTTGGATCATTGGACGTCGCCAAACGAGTCCGGTCCGACGCCTGACTTTAGGTTCAGTGCTTGATCGAAGTCCGTCCCCCTGCGAGAGTCCGGCATGAAGGGTTTGGAAGCCCGGACATGACTAGTTTTCAATATAGGAGAATAGTCGCCGCATTGTTCCTCTACCACCGCGACGTGGTAGGTGACCTGGGGAGAGTTAATCTCTCTCAGATTGGTTTTAAACCCAATCTGATTGTAGTCTCAGAAGCGACTCCAGTGGCGGCGATAGCATCCAAGAGCTCGCTTACGACTAAAGCTCTATTGGATCCAACTGCCGCAAATTACGAAGTTGACGCTAAGATTGCTTTTGAAGACCCGAGAGGTCGCTGCCAAGCGGTGGCCGAACAGCAGTCATGAGAAAACCACCTAGCCGATAGTTTGGCCGGCGCCAATGCTCCTTCGGTGAAGATACCGCCTTTAAAGACGGAAGAGGCACCTTCCTATCTTAGATCAATGACTCCGCCTCCTCTCGGCGTGAGATATGATGATAGGCTACCAAGAGTGGATCCGAGATTACCAGAGGCTAGCCTATGTATGATTGTTGTAATGGTTGTGTTATCCACAGACTAAAAACCCTCCTGTTTATATATACATCGGAGAGGGCTAGGGGTACACAGAGTCGGTTACAATGGTAGGAGATCTACATATCCGATATCGCTAAGCTTGCTTCCACGCCAAGGAAAGTCCCATCCGACACTGGACTAAGTCTTCAATCTTGTATCTTCATAGTCTTGGAGTCCGACCGACGATGATAGTCCAATTTATCCCACACCCCTAGTCTAGGTGAGGGAGTCTCGACTAGGGGTGTCCCGACAGCCGACTATCATTATCCGCCGACTCCAAGACTACGAAGATACAAGATTGAAGACCCTGCCCGTGGTCCGGATGGGACTTTCCTTGCGGAAGGCAAGCTTGGCGATACGGATATGTAGATCTCCTACCATCAGAATCGACTCTATGTAATCCCTAGCCTCCTCCGTGTCTATATAAACCGGAGGGCTTTAGTCCGTAGAACAACATACATTACAACAATCATACCATAGGCTAGCTTCTAGGTTTAGCCTCCTTGATCTCGTGGTAGATCTACTCTTGTACTACCCATATCATCAATATTAATCAAGCAGGACGTAGGGTTTTACCTCCATCGAGAGGGCCCCAACTCGGGTAAAACATCGTGTCCTCGCTCCTCGTTACCATCCGCTTAGACGCACAGTCCGGGACCCCTACCCGAGATCCGCCGGTTTTGACACCGACATTGGTGCTTTCATTGAGAGTTCCTCCTGTCGCCATCGATAGGCTTGATGGCATCTTCAACCAACGACGCCGTCCAGTGGTGAGACTTTCCTCCCGGACAGATCTTCAGATTCGGGCGGTTTCAAGATCGCGGGCCAATTCACTTGGCCATCCGAGCAGATCGAAGTTATGCCCCCGCCCTCGTGTCGATTTGAAGCTTGAACTTCACGGCCGATGTCCGCGGAGACTTGATCTTCGACGACTCGAGCCACAGCCGAAGCGCCAAGACCGTGGACGATGGGCATGATCTAGCTCGCCACGAACAAAGGTTTTGGCGGTCGCGACACGGATCCGCTTCCTGCTAGCCCGGAGCCGATCGCCTTCAGATCGAGGGCCGGTGGATAGACGCCACTGGGGCTTCAACATCTACGGCGATGGAGCCGAACACCGATCTTGTCCTCGCGAACTCGTGATTCCGAGGCGCCGACTCACGGACTCAACCTCCCGCCGCCTCTACCAATCGATCCGGATTACGCCGGTCATTGAATTCACCGCCATGACATCTTTTTCAATACTCGCTTTTGGCGATATCCTGAATTCATTAAAACACCTCTAGTTGTCGGAGAGTCTCGCCGACCATGGCTGTGATGGCTGGGGTACTGACGACGAAGAAATTCAGAACCCACCCACCACCCACTTTGTAGCCACCGCCGATGATCTAACCGACATGTTAGACTACGATTCGGCGACATCGACGCTATGGACGACGATGCCGAGATTTAACAGAGCCGCCGCCACAGTGGCAATCGAAGACCACCGCCATACAACATATATATGGTGGACACCCCAAAAGACGGGATGGCAAAGAAGCAAGCGGAGGCGCACTCTCTAAAGAAGCAGCCCAAACGCCGACGCCGCCAAGCGCCGCCTAAATCCCACCACAAGAAGAATGGAGATTCCGCACAGAGATAATAATACTCCGGAGAGTGCCGAAGACAATCCTCCAAAGAAGACTCGGCAGCAGAGGACGCAGGGCAAGCCCTCATGAGAGGGCGGCGATTAAGAGGTTGAGGATCATAACTATATGCCTCCTCCAAGACGAGGCAAGCCTCAACGATGACGAATTCTGCTGCACTCCGAGGATCCCGTCAACAAGAGCGCTTCAAGCGCAGCCTATGGCCACAAAGAACAGCCTAAAGAAAAAGCAGAAGAACAGCTTCAAGCTGATCAGACTCGCCTGGCCGATCGATGGACCGAGGTCCTCGCGTCAAGAGTATAAACTCAATGTCCCTCCAAAAGTTACCTAAGACGCAAGCTGCTCCCCAATTAGAGGAGGAAGCATACGTATCTCCATCACCAACAAGACGATATGGCTGATCGACCACCCCGTGGTCGTGACAGAGGCATCCAGCCCCCACCAAGACTATACTCCCAAGATCGCTTCCAACAAAGACGGCCAAGAGGGAATGCGCCGGACTTATAGACATATTGAGGACAAAGCAAGGCAATCCAGATCCATTTATGGATCATGGGCGCCCACGACCCACGATTTAATACCGCCGCGTCGGATACAACAACCTACGGGCCGAACACAAGCAGACAGCCTTCTCGAGCTGCGCCGCGATATCGCCAACACAGGGTGCCAAGACACCCGCTTATGCTTCATCGACGGGCTAAAGGATCATCGATCCCCAAGGGTTTAAACCCAGAACATCGAATCTTACGATGGCACAACAGACTTCTCGGTTTGGATCAAGACTATCTTTCCACATCCATATGGCCCGGGCGATTTATCTCCACGCCATCAAGTACCTCCCACTCAAGCTTAAAGGACCAGCTCGGCATTGGCTTAACAAGCTTGCCCGCAGAGTCAATTGGGTGTTGGGAAGACCGAGGCCGATTCCTTGATAACTTCCAAGGCACATATGTGCGACCACACGACCGATGACCTAAGCCACATCATTCAGCAGCCAATGACGAATCGCCGCATAATTCTCGACACGGTTCTGATGAAGAAAAATCAAATCGCCGATCGCTCGGACGCAGAGGCCCTTGCAGCCTTCAAACATAACATCCGGACGTAATGGCTAGCCCGCACCTAGGGCAGGAAAAGCTGAAACCATGGCAGCCCTCACATCATTAATGACCCGCTGGCGCTGGAGAGGACAGCGGCTAGCTCTCGCAGCAACAATCTCCGCAAAATTCTGGCAGTCCGGATACTAAGGACAACAACGGCACGCCACGCCAAACAAAACAAGCGCCGCATTAACGGCGATTTATAAGGAGGATACGACAGCCAATGCCGGATTCCGAGGTTCTAAACCCGTCGGCCGGAAGAAGCCATTCAAAAGAACCACTCCGGTCCGCCCTCTAATCTGGACCGAATACTCGACCGCTATGCCGTATACATAGCACTCTCCGAAAGCCAGCTAACCACACCAATAGAGATTGCTGGTGTTCACAGGCCGCAAGTTAATTGTCAAAATAATGACAAGGCTAAACGGCGACGACGAGGAAGAGACCCGACACGAACAACAGAGATGTATGGGTTTCACAAGTATGGACGGTGAATATGATATACGCGACCCACATACCCAAGAGGGAGAGGAAACGCGACTAAGGACGCCTATGCGATGGAGCTACCGCCTAAAGTTCAATCCATGGTCCTCTTGTCCGATCACTTTCGATCGAAGAGACCATCCGACCAGCATACGCCATGGCGGATTCGACGCATTGGTTTTAGACCCAATCATCGGCGGATTTCACTCACGAGTCCCGATGGACGGCGGCAGAGCTCTAACCTCGCTTTATCAGATATAAAGGCGTAAAATGGGCATAGACCCATCAAGGATTAAACCTACCAAGACAACTTTGAAAGGTGTCATACCAGGAGTGGAAGCCAATCGCACAGCTCACCACACCGAAGTGGTCTTCGATCCCTGATAAATTCCGAGCAAAGAGTTAATCTTCGATATAGTCCCGCTTTCAGCCGCTATCACGCTCGCTTGACGAACCGCGCTTGTTAAATTCAACGCGTGCCGCACTATGCATACCTAAAGCTCAAGATGCCAGCCCTCATGGAGTCATCACGGTCAATGGGAATACGGAACGCCCTCCAAACGGAGGAACATACAGCGCTCGCGGCGTAATACTGAGCAGCCTTCTAAGGCATTTTAGTCCGCCGTTAAACGGCCGGATACAAGCAAAGCGCCCCGAGCAATGCCAACTAAGACCATCCGGCGCGATCGAGCACGCAGAGTAATGCAGCCCCAACCTCGCCTGCAAGAATAACACTCACAGACATCATTACGCTTTGGAGATACCATGGGCACAGGGAGGGGGCACGATCAAGAACGGACCCAGAGTGCGGTTCGACCACACCGGGGCTCGCAAGTGTGCCCCCTTTTATTTATTTTTTCTTATGTACACAGACTCATAACTGTAAGTCTGCCCAAGCCGCTTAACCCGCCGAACTCATGATGCAACAGTGGACTAAAGAAGGCCGCGATTTAACACTCGTGGTCTCAATTACGAGCATTAAATTTGATTATACACACCAAGTCCGCAGAGCTCATCCTCGAGGGGGACATGTTTACTTAGTCCAAATCCTTTGCTTATCAAGACTATTTGTATCACCGCTTTACTAGCGCATTTTCTTTCATAAACAATGCAGCACCTTTTATTGCAATTGCATTATATTTTATATATATGTTCATTATATGACATCTTGCACCCGTGATATTTTGGTACGGCATAATACACCGGGGCTTATGTTCCCACTCTATGGTGTGATAAGTCCTAACACTTTCACAAGTGCGCACCCCTAACTTATAGCATTATATGAATTGGCTCAATCATGTCTTGGGTCAATAGTTGGGTTTACCTGCCCCATGTTTTGGTACCTTACGCCCATTTCGCCGGCTAAGGTAGCACCGAGAACCATTGCGATTGCGCCTGCTGAGCCGGGCGAGCGCCAAAGGAGAAAGCTAAAACCGACCGGCATGATAAGGCGAGAGACCGGTCGCTGTTCGAGAGGTTTTTCGGTCCTTAAAGACTCGACGCCGCTGAAGTAAGTTCTGACAATGTCCGAAGAAGGCGGATAGCGCCTCGATTCGGCCTTCCGAAGTACTGTGGGCTTCACCAAATTTTAAATTATAGAATTCTATGGCTAAGGAGAGTGTTCAAGCATTATAAGTCCGGGTTGCATTTTGTTCGTTGTGTTGAGCGCCTCGATGGACCCAATAATGGGAACAAGAGTGCTCAAGTTTATCCCTAACACCCCAAAGACTGTGGCTTTGGGGTCAAGCCAACGACTTGCCATCTCTCGATTTTATAAACGGCCGCATGTAAGGTAATATTTTAAATTAAACAGTGTTGCTCCCGGCGATATGAACGAAGTTTTCAGCGACAGATAAATACATAGTGAGTTCACTCAAATATTACATTTCGAGCACTCATCCGCAATATCGCTGCTCCTTCAGACAATTTTATAATACTACTCCGGGCGACGATACTCCTCGCCCGGGCGGCGTGGATCCGTGAGAAGCTTCTCCGCATCCAACTTGCCCCATTGCACCTTTTGTGCGGCAAGGGCCCGACGAAGCGCTTCAATACAAAGGAGCGCTTTGATGACCTCCACCTAGGGCATGCAGCCACCAGCAGCCGCAGACAAGGCCAAAGTAGCTCCTGTGCATGGCCTGTCCAGCCACAAATGACTATGAGGCCCTTCATGGCCTCCTCACTATTTTAGGAGTTCGACCACCGCTTCACCGTCGCTTGGGGGCACCGGTGGCCGCCTCAAGATATCGAGACCAAAAGACCTTTCTCCGCCGAGCTCCTCCTCGCCACGATAGAATGCGGCGCATTAGACGACCACGCAGATCCGCAAACGCCTCGAGAGCTCCGGACGCGGTAAGTGTCGTAGTTCACATTAACATGCCTGCTTGTATGAAAAATGCCTTACCCGCCGCTATTTTCTTCATATCTTCAACCTCCGAAGGGCCTTACGGGCCTCGGCCTTGGCAGATTTGGCACTTTCGAGAGCCGAGGCAAGCTCGACTCGAAGTCTTGAGTCACGCCCAAACTCTCATGCTTTTCCATGAGAGCCCGGAGCTCTTGCCGAACTTCCGCCACCGTGCTCTCTTGCTTTTCTCGCCAGTTGCCTGCGTCAATCGCATTCGCCACGACACAAAGATCCTTCGTGGCTGCCACCTCATTAGTGGCCCCCGAATAATACACATATTATTCTTGTTAATTTTATTGCAACCAAATCCTTTTCAGAAGGTACCTATTCAAAGTGGTGTTACTCACCTTCTTTTTCCTCGAGCTGCCTCTGGCATGGCCGAGCTCTTGCTCGGACCGCCGAGATCCTTCTTCAAGACATCGACCTCGCCAAGCTAGTGCGGCAGAGGTCGCAGCCAAGAGCCTCGCAAAACCCATATTGACATATTTTTAGCAACCCCGAGATATCTTGATAGATCCTCATCCGCTTTTCTTTTCCAACACCGAACCGAGCATCGTGGGCTACCGCTATGTGGTATTACATTACATGATTTTAATTTCTACCTCAAAGCTCGCTAGAAGGCTGCTGCAGTTTCGCCAGCCCGCTTTTGGCGAATAACTTTCAATCACCGCACTCATGATGGTGCGGTGTTTCCTCGATGGAAGCGCTTTTGCGCCCAAGCAGTTATCCGGCTCTGTTGGACGGAGGCCGGTGTCAGTGGTCTTGCCCTTCTATCGGTAGATGCTTGCCGACTCGAACCACCGCGGTTCCGAGTAGAGTCCGCGAAGTCCGGAAGTTGCTCGACGGCGCCCGAGCCTCCTCCCGTGGGTCCTCTCGATCCCACTCGCGCCCTGCCGGGCGCAGTAGAGGCGTCTGAAGTGAATTCACATCCGACGATGCCAACGACCGCTTCGATCGAGTCGGGAGATCGCCATCGGCCGGACTACTTCGCAAAATGCGCGTTAGAAGGATACTACGCGGACATAAAAGATACGTATATAAATGATCCGGACATTTACGATCTTGCCGGACGCCGTCCTTGAAGGCCACTTCATCCTCGCCAACGCTGATGTTGGCGAACTGTCCGGGGATAGTTCTCCTGATTGACTCCTTCGCCTTCCCCCTGGGGGAAGCCTTCCTTTCTTCTCTCCTCCGAGAGAGTACTCCTCCTCCTCGCCTTCGGGAGGAGTCCACGCCGCCGTCAGACGCCGACATTGCGGAACTTTTCGAGTCCCTCGCCACCTTCTTGTTTCTTTTCTCCGCACCACGCGGCGGTGCCGAACCAGCAGCCTTGTTAAGCCGGCATCCACGGGTCTTCCGCATGGGAGCCGGGCTGATAAGCAGCTTGGCCTTTCCATCCATTCCCGCCAAAGGAAGAGGCAGAATGAAACCTCACTAAGAGTCAATTTAATTATCAAGTGTCCCGTAATGGGGTTGAATCACTTACCTCGCCGCTTGATATCAAGGAGCTGAATCTGCGATCTTCCGTCATGATGCGGGGCTTGGCGCTTCTTGAACAGCACCGGCGCTTCGATGTTGTATCAAGAGCCCGCTTAGCGCTCGGTGCTGTTCCGGATTGAACTCCGACAAATTCAATGCCCGTTATTGGCATGGGAGGATCCGCCGATAAGCATGACTTGACCACGCCAACGAGCCCGAGCCTATTGCTCACCATCTTCTTGATACAGCTCGTGAGTCCCGCCACCTCCACCGGATTACCCCACCGCAAGCCCTTCTTCTGTGGAGGTGAGCTGCATGGGGATGCCGATCTAAACTGGGGCCGCCTATGTGGGCTTGCGCTGCTCGTGATGTAGAACCACCCCGATTGCCACCCCTTAACGGAGTCCACAAAGGTCCCTTCGAGTTAAGGGATGTTGGGCAATTTGCTCAACATGGCGCTCCGCGATTCCGCTTATGCGTTCTTCACAATCTTCGCTTGACGTTGAAGGTCTTGGAGCCATAGGTCAAGTGGGGCCGGATGCGAGGAAGGTTTCGCATTACGCATTTATAAACGCCGAGATGTTGAGGATGAAGTTCGCGCCAGATCGCGGGAAATCCAGCCGTAGTAAAACATGAGCCCCGGAAAATGGATGGAGCGGAAAGCCCAGTCCATGAGGAAGTGGGGAGGAAGACGACCTCTCATGAGGCCCAGGTAGGGATGAGCTGCCCTCGTCGGGCAGCCGATGCACGATATCGCTGAAGGTATCCGCGCACAAGAAGCTTGGTGATATCCTCCTCCTTAGCGTGGAGGTTAACCATTTGCCTCCCGCCCGACATATTCGGAGAAGGTCGAGGCGAGATGCGCGAGCTGGGCGCTGGAGCTTGAGGCGCGGAGATGGATGAGCAAAGGAGGAAGAAGGCGAGGTGAGAAGGTG